>CM046875.1:261910350-264310350 GCA_025667525.1 Glebionis coronaria
ATATATATATATATATATATATATATATATATATATATATATATATATATATATATATATATATATATATATATATATATATATATATATATATATATATATATATATATATATATATATATATATATATATATATATATATATATATATATATATATATATATATATATATATATATATATATATATATATATATATATATATATATATATATATATATATATATATATATATATATATATATATATATATATATATATATATATATATACTTTAACATATCTATAATTCGCTGATTTTGAACATATGAAAAGTTTATTATGATTAGAAGGTCTTACCATATCCCATTTACTTAGCCCTCCACCAGATATTTTATTTAATATATAAACTAAGTCTCATGTTCGTTTGAAGGTCCAATTTTAACCGTAAGTACCCTAACCAACATAAAACATTATTTGTAAACCGGCTGATCCAAAAACTGTTTTGACCTCCGATTGTTGTAACCTGTTTTTGACCCACTTCCCGGCCTCCAATTTAGTTCTCGTTTCTTGCATTAAAAATTTATCTTAATTACCTTTTTATGAGTATAAGATTCGAATTTATAAAGTTTGTAAAACTCTAGATATGATCAAAATAAGTGACCTAAAATTCTGCCCAGTTTTTAATGACGAATTTAAGCATGATTATATTATTAAAATACAGATTTTCATTTAGACCTAACCCTAGATCCATCATGTATTGATTACAAATGCATTAAAAATAATTTAACTGAAAAGAGTAATGAAGGTTTTACCTTAAAATTAATAGAAGACGAAATTTTTGTGAAGAACCCTAAAGCCTATTTTTTGACCATTGCCTATTGGAGCTCCAGGGGAAAATTATGTGTGTTTTTATATAATAAAAGATAAATATAATTAATCATAGCAAGTTCTAGCCCAACCCAAACACAATTTCTTTTTTTTCCTTTTCCCCCTCCCTCTTTGTGCGTCCTCCAACCGACCCAAACACCCCCTTTTATTATTTTTTCCTTTTTTATTATTAATTAATATCTTATTAATAATACCTTAATTTTCCTTAATTTTTTCAGCTCCTAAAACCTCTAAAACCTTAAAACCATAAAACTAGTTAAATTTACGCGTATACTGTAAAAGCCGTAAAATATACAGTTTTATGAAAACTCTTGAAATAAGTTTGGAAGTCCCTAAATATAACAATTGTCGAAAAATATTACTCGTATAAACATAAATACAGAACGAAATACTTTCAAAACGCGTAATGCTTTATTAACTATTATAAACAAAGTATTAAAAAGTGCTATGAATACACCCGTTGAATGACAATAAGAAACGAACCCTAGAACAAGTAAACTTGACTTGAGACTCAAGTTTACAAGAGAACCTATGAGTCGCTGGTAGACAGCTGAGGGCTTAGAGGTTCCAAAGGGAGAAAGAACTTAGAAAATTTATCCACGCACAAGGGTTGATTTAACTCGTCTTTCTCACTCCTATTTATAGGGGTACGAGGTTGCTTCCTTAGTGGGAGTAGTTCAGGCGTGTCGTCTTATGAGTGGAAGAGTACAACGTATTAAATGCATTTCCAAATCGAGACATACCTTTAAACTACTTTAGGTGAACAGTTTTGCCAACTGTTCACCTTTTGTCTCACTAGGTCGTACTAGGCTTTATCTTGAATCTCTTGTTTTGTCCCGCTCAAAACACTTTGTAGATTCTTAATGTGTTTTTTTTGCTAGTTGAAAAGTTCGTTTTCTCGGTGTCTAATCGAATTGATTTCCGGTTAAATGTGTGACTCAGTTGTTTTTGGTTAAGAAAAAGGGAAGTTGATTATCTTGAACTAATTAAAAAGTAAATGAGAAAAGTATTTAAAAACAAATTAAAGACAAGTTCAAATAATAAAAGTAAAACAAGGTGAATATTAAAAACTAAAAATTAAAACGATATTAAAACGAATATAAAAACAAATAATAAAACGAAATTTAAAGCGAAACAATTAATAAAAATAAATCAAAATGACGAAATTAACTATCGACTCGAAAATAAAGTTTACTAAATGAAAAAGGAGATAATAAAACTAAAATGGTACTTTAAAGCTAAACGAGGAAAAACCTAAAGCGGGTACTAAATAATAGATAAAACTTGAACTTTACGTAAAAATATTAATTTTAAAATTGGAAGAAAAATTCAACTAAAAATACATAACTTTCAGAAATAAAATCTGAACAACTTTTAGATTAAACTGAACAATTACGAAAAAAATAAATAAATAAACAAGCTAGCAGGCAGCTAGCTCAAGCTAGCAGCCTACTAGCTCATTTTGGCAGCGAAAAAAGGGCTAAGCATGCAAGCATGCTGGTGGTCTTATATATTTGGTTCGGAAGATTTTAAGCGAAATCCGATTCGGAACTTTTTTTTAAAAGAATTGGTTCGGAACTTATTAATAGAAATCTGGTTCCGAACTTTATAATAAAAATCTGATTCGGAACTTTTGAATAAAGATCTGGTTCGGAACTTTCATAAAAATCAGATTCGGAACTTTTAAACAAAATCAGGTTCGGAACATTAAAAATAAAGTTGGTTCGGAACTTTAAAAATACTGATTCGGAACATTAAACATAACTTGATTCGGAACATTAAAAATACTCATTGGTTCGGAACATTAATCTGGGAAACAGTAAGCAAGAACAAAGAACAGGGAAAGAACATGAAGGCACAAATTTAATAAAAAACTAATCAAGATTAACCAAAAGATTAATCTAAAACAACCACAAATGATCTACTAACAATAACCAATCAAACCAAATCAATAACACCAACAATCATAACCAAAATAATCAAAACCCACTTGATTAAAACCATAAAAACTCAAGAACATGAACAATAAAGATGAAGAACAAATCAAACAAGAAAGGTAGAAGGAGATTAATAGTAAAAGATGAAGATTAACAACAATCAAAGGTAAACTTACTTGGAATTCAAAGGAATTTAAAGGTGCAATACATGAAGATTAAGGTGCAAGAAATTAAAATGCAGGGAAATGAAAATGGTGGAAGAGTGGGTTGTCAAGCCACCAACAACTATGAAATGACAACTACCTAATCTATATATAGGGAGATTAGGGAGGAGCTTAGGAAGCTTCCTCCCTCTTTCTTCTTTCTCTTAATTGCACCATTAGCCCGTAAGCCTTTTAATCTTCTCAAATCTTGGACTTTAATGACTTTTGGCTCAGGATTTCTTTGAACTCGTCTTGTAATTCTTCAATAAATTAGACTTGAGTTCTTCGGCTTTAAGTAAACTTCCGTCTTTTGACTTTTTCTTCGATAAATCTTCAGAATTGGTCTTGGACTTCCGTTCTTTTCGCACTCTTTCGACCTCGTCTTTCTTCTTTTTCTTCAATAAAAGCCCGTGAATGCCCGTGTTTTCTCCACTTTTCACCTTTTCGTCCTAAATCACAACAAAAACACAAACCACGCATAATTCCGACATAAATGACATAAAATATACGTTTTGGCCCGGTTATTATTGTAATTAAGTGGTAAAAAGATGGGTGTTTTCACACCTATCAAATCCCCTACACTTAACCATTGCAATGTCCTCATGCAATGCATTAGTTACAAAGCACGTTTACATTTTTCATCATATCAATCCACGTTGGCCTTTATTAAAGAGATAGAAAACTATAAACATTCAAAGTAAAGAAATCAAAAACATACCTTAGGTTTTGGAAATGTCATGAATAATCATCATCCTCAAGTTTTTACTTTCTCCAAACCAAGCTTAAAAACGAGATCATTGTTATTATAAGTTAGCAAACTAACACGAACTCATGTGGGCCAATTATTCACTTAGACTCCCTTATTCCTAGGTGTATCTCTTATATTTTATTGTTTTCTTGAATGATCACGAGGATGCATTTTTGACTTATTTTGATAGTTTATTAGGCTGAGAATAAAGTGAACGATTTAATCAATAGTTAGCTAAAGGACAAAATCTTTTAAAACTGCTTCTCGGGACCTCATAAAGTTCATATCTTGACATAACTAGCTTCGCGATTTGAGACCTTTCTCGGACCGATATTTGGCAGCGACTTCATACTTCAAATCTTGAGAGACGTTCATGAAATAATGGCCTTCTCTTCATAATAGGAATTTCTTCACTTGAAGTTTTGAGAGATTCTTCATAAATGGACCACGACTTCTTCATCTTTCTCTAATCTTTATTTTGGACTTTGATATACAACGATCCGCCTCCTTTTTGGACTTGGATCTATTTATCCTCATACCTTGTTAGGGCCTTTTCGGATAGACTTCTCCATGACTTTTGGGGAGTTTTTGCTTTTCGTCGTGTGTCTCGATCCTTCATATTGATTTTCGATAAATGATTCTTCACATCACTTTTGGATCTTTAGCAACAAAATATAGCCCTCATGCCTTGTTAGGACCTTTTTGGACTCGCCAATCTTCGCATCCCGCTTCAATAAGTTATGCCTTGGCTATGAACTCTAATCCATACCGAGCAACTTTTAAACGATCTTGGGCTAGAAGCTAAGTAACTTTTCAAATCGTACAACCTTATTTATTGCAGATAAATTTATTAACAAGCGATGGGAGAATAGGCTTATAATTAACTCACATAAGTTCACGAAAGAATACCAAACTTATAATCGACTCTATCATCTATTTCTCCATAATTTACAATCTCAAAGAATGAGACTCGTGGATGCTTAGCCTATTAAATCAAAGCTTTGGGTTTTCGAGTCATCTATAGGATCTTGCAAATTCTTAGACTTTTTCAAGTTTAGAAATCGCATTTTAAAGTTCCGTTGATAAACGACTCTCTAGGATCAATTATAGGAACTTGCGAAAAGTTCTTGTTCTTAACCCGTGAGAGTTAAGACTTTCGCGTTTTATAGCTCCCTATATAAAAGCCTAGCAAAACTTGACTTAAACACGTTAAGGATACTAGCTAGAGTAAACTAAGACAAGTAAACTCGGGTTGAGTCAAAAGATTCACAACGTTTGAAAATTTAAAACCACTTTATTAAAAATTTATTCTAATAAGGAAAGAAAATAACTATACAAAGGTAAAAACAACTATACAACTAGGCCAAAATAGATTAAAAATTTTGAAAAATGTCGAAAAATCAAATTTTCCGGTTAAAATGAGGACAAATACAAGGAAAAGGCCACTTAACTTCGATAGAAGTCCCCCTACACTTAATATAAACATTGTCCTCAATGTTTAAGCATGTGGGAGTAAACTCCCCTACACTTAGGACATTGTGCACTTTGTTTAAATCTCGCTAAGAAAGGGACAACTAAAGAGATTCCTATTTTAATATTGAGAAATATAAAATAGTGAATCGAAAAGAGTTTAGGATAGAACCGGGAAGAAGGGAACACGGAATCACGGTTCGTCAAAAGTCATCAAGAGTGTGTCTTTGAAGGTCTAATCCCTGCACATGATAAGAAAAAAAGCAAGAAACACCACGGGGCTCCCCCTACACTTATGGTGAAGATAGATAGATAATTGGGTTGCCTCCCAAAAAGCGCTTGTTTATATTAACCGAGTCACGAGCCTGACTCGTCCCCGAATTAAATGGTCCATGGGGAAGCCTCGAATGTGATACTGGGATCAAAGACCTTTTCCTCGTTCCCGGTTGACATCAACAAAGGAGAGACGGGCGGATAAGTCTTGAATGGGAGAAAGGTCCTTTCAACATACGAAAAGTATGTGAAATCAAGATCCACGGGAGGTGGGGTGGGTAAAGTAAGCACATTGTCATCCCCCAAAGACAATGGAGGCTGAGCATTCGGCAAAGCCGTAATGTTATCAATGATAATAAAATCAATGTCACCTCCGGGGTCAAAGCACTCATCCTCCGTAAGAGTGGCTAAAGGGGAGGATGAAAGGTGCTCGGGAGGGGGAGTTGGGACAATACCTTCCTGCAGCAAATTATCAAAAATAATATCCCCCTCTGTATCATTATCATCAATACCTGGAGGCATGGAGTGAATGTCGATTTCTTCCAGCAATCGGTCATTATCTTCAACGGGAGGACTAGATGGAGGAAAAGACTCGGAGAGAGGAGGAGAAGTCAATTCTTCGATTTGAGCAATAAGAAGATGAACTTTCCGTAATCTATCGCGAAGAAGCACGTCTTCCACCTTATCCACAAGATCATGTTCATCGGAGAACTTCTCGTAAGCCGGAGAGAATAAACCGTCATCGCCCGCATCTCCCGGTGGAGATTGAGAAATTTCAAAAGTGAAATTCTCATAGCGGAGAGAAGAATCGTCGTCACTAGGATCGACCTCTTCCGTAAGAGCAATGTCGTCCTGAAGCTCCATAGCAGGTAAGTCACAAACCTCATCATCCAATACTTTGTCGAGACCATCACTAAGCTCATTCAATGAATCAAGATCCTTAGACGCAGTAGGAACATCGAGAGTAGGAGCAACAACTTTAGAAGATGTGTTGAAAGTGCATACAACATCGTCGTCATCATCATCATAATAGTATTGATGCACAAGAGGAGGGGTGTAATCACTAAGATTAGATACTTGCTCTTGTTGCAGTCGCTTTTCCTCCGCCCATGCTTCTTTAAACTGAACAAAGGCTTCTTGAATTTCCAAAATAATGGCGTGCCTTTCTTCATTCAGAGTAGTGAGTTGTTGATCAATACGAATTCCCTGAGAGGATTGATGATTGAGGGTGTGATGTGGGGGCTCATAGTTATGAAAACCAGAATTATAGCACGGATGTGGCTCATAGTCAGTCATTGGTTGAGAAGAATTATAACACGGATTTGGTTCATAATAATCCATCGGTGAAGAAAATTGAGGACACGGATCTGGCTCATAATAATTCATTGGTTGACAATAAGAGGTATCGTGAGGACCCCCACAGTTGTTGCAAAACAGGTAAGGAGAAAGACTGGGTGCGTCTTGTGGATAGCTATTATCATTGTCATAATTGTACCCCGGTTCTTGCCCGTGACCATACGGGTATCGAACCGGGCACGAAACATGCCAATGAGAATCGCTTCCACAATAGATGCACGGGGGAACAGGAGGTGGATTCAAAAAGGACGAATTAACCGAGTTGCACAAGGGACAAAATCCTAATTGTGTGTTGTCGATATCGTTTCCGCACCATTCACATGTACACCATTGACAAGAGTCATTCCCGTATAATCGTCTCCCACACCCGATGAAATGGACATAAGAATCCATAAAGAAAGATAGATAAGCAAGAAGAATATTTGGTGCAAAACTTTGAAAAAGAAATGCTTTTTATGAAATTTCAAATGTTTTTTTTTTTGGATTTTTGAAACTTTTTGACACGAAAAATAACGTTCATGAGTGAACGGATCCCAAAAGCCAACGCGTCTCTCACAAAAAACTGTTAATCTTCACGAAAAGAGCCGGCAGCGGCGCCATTTTAATGTGTTTTTTTTGCTAGTTGAAAAGTTCGTTTTCTCGGTGTCTAATCGAATTGATTTCCGGTTAAATGTGTGACTCAGTTGTTTTTGGTTAAGAAAAAGGGAAGTTGATTATCTTGAACTAATTAAAAAATAAATGCGAAAAGTATTTAAAAACAAATTAAAGACAAGTTTAAATAATAAAAGTAAAACAAGGTGAATATTAAAAACTAAAAATTAAAACGATATTAAAACGAATTTTAAAATAAATAGTAAAACAAAAATTAAAGCGAAACAATTAATAAAAATAAATCAAAATGACGAAATTAACTATCGACTCGAAAATAAAGTTTACTAAATGAAAAAGGAGAGAATAAAACTAAAATGGTACTTTAAAGCTAAACGAGGAAAAACCTAAAGCGGGTACTAAATAAAAGATAAAACTTGAACTTTACGTAAAAATATTAATTTTAAAATTGGAAGAAAAATTCAACTAAAAATACATAACTTTCAGAAATAAAATCAAAAACAACTTTTATATTAAACTGAACAATTACGGAAAAAAAATATTAAATAAACAAGCTAGCAGGCAGCTAGCTCAAGCTAGCAGCCTACTAGCTCATTTTGGCGGAAAAAGAGCTAAGCATGCAAGCATGCTGGTGGTCTTATATATTTTGTTCGGAATATTTTAAGCTAAATCCGAATCGGAACATTTTTTTAAAAGAATTGGTTCGGAACTTATTAATAGAAATCTGGTTCGGAACTTTATAATAAAAATCTGATTCAGAACTTTTGAATAAAGATCTGGTTCGGAACTTTCATAAAAATCAGATTCGGAACTTTTAAACAAAATCAGTTCGGAACATTAAGAATAAAGTTGGTTCGGAACTTTAAAAATACTGATTCGGAACATTAAAAATAACTTGATTCGGAACATTAAAAATACTCATTGGTTCGGAACATTAATCTGGGAAACAGTAAGCAAGAACAAAGAACAGGGAAAGAACATGAAGGCACGAATTTAGTCAAAACTAATCAAGATTAACCAAAAGATTAATCTAAAACAACCACAAATGATCTACTAACAATAACCAATCAAACCAAATCAATAACACCAACAATCATAACCAAAATAATCAAAACCCACTTGATCAAAACCATAAAAACTCAAGAACATGAACAATGAAGATGAAGAACAAATCAAACAAGAAATGTAGAAGGAGATTAACAATAAAAGATGAAGATTAACAACAATCAAAGTTAAACTTACTTGGAATTCAAAGGAATTTAAAGGTGCAATACATGAAGATTAAGGTGCAAGAAATTAAAATGCAGGGAAATGAAAATGGTGGAAGAGTGGGTTGTCAAGCCACCAACAACTATGAAATGACAACTAACTAATCTATATATAGGGAGATTAGGGAGGAGCTTAGGAAGCTTCCTCCCTCTTTCTTCTTTCTCTTAATTGCACCATTTGCCCTTAAGCCTTTTAATCTTCTCAAATCTTGGACTTTAATGACTTTTGGCTCGGGATTTCTTTGAACTCGTCTTGTAATTCTTCAATAAATTAGACTTGAGTTCTTCGGCTTTAAGTAAACTTCCGTCTTTTGACTTTTTCTTCGATAAATCTTCAGAATTGGTCTTAGACTTCCGTTCTTTTCGCACTCTTGATCTTTCGACCTCGTCTTTCATCGTTTTCTTCAATAAAAGCTCGTGAATGCCCGTGTTTTCTCCACTTTTCACCTTTTCGTCCTAAATCACAACAAAAACACAAACCACGCATAATTCCGACATAAATGACATAAAATATACGTTTTGGCCCGGTTATTATTGTAATTAAGTGGTAAAAAGATGGGTGTTTTCACACCTATCAATTCTCCTGCCAAAACTATAAAGGATTAGACAAGCTTTGCTTGTATCAGACTTCTAGGGTTCTTAAGTGATGTCTGATTATTGTCAACTCATAGATCCTTGAACACCAGCATATTCCTTCTACATACCATCTATTCATAATCGCTGGTAAGTATGACTTCAGATTGTCTTTGATTTCTCTAACGTTGTCTTTGACTTGAATGTTCCTAGTGTGCCAGCTGAGGCTTTGCCTTCCGCTGGTCTTGTCTCTGTCGCTGGTCCTCTCAGCGATCAGTAACACCTGGTCTAATTTAAACAAATCTACACTGGGCCATAGTTAAAACTTCCATTGGCCCAACAATCTCCCATATTTGTTTACAAATTATACTAAGTATAGAATTATTGTAAGTGAGTACACAGCTTCTTCTTACACATAATTTTAACAAACATACCTCAGAGTTTTATTCATCATAAAAAACCTAACCTATTACATGAACACCCAGTGGTGTAAAAATAAAAAACAAAAGGTTCTTCAGCGATCTAGGCCTTGGTCCACAGTTCTTTGAGCTTCAACTTTATCAGCCCTGGAGTTGATGATTAACTCCATCTCGAATTCAAATTCACTGGCTTCCTTGCAGTTTCTTAGCATGCCTTGTTTGAGTCTGATGAGTTGTATGGTTGAGGCCAAGTGTAACTCAGTTTTTCTCTAGAATCAGTATTCACCGTTCCTATTCATGAATACCAATCCTATCTCTGGTTCTGAGTAAACTTGGCCACCCACTGGCTTAGCAATCTCTTTAGGAAGTACAAGGTTTCTTTACATTCCATCCACCGCAACGTTCTCAGTGACCAACTTCTCTACTAGAGGCCCCATTGGGGTTTTCCTTTTTCTTTGTCCTTAAGTTTGTTGTTGTGATAGTTGGGGAGGCAGAGGTAGCTTCAGCTTCTTAGCAGTGTCTCTTACCCAATTAAGCTTAGCTTGTACGTTTTTCATCATTTGGGCAGCACTAGGCCCTGTCTTCTTTTGGGCAAGAGAAAGCACTTCTAACCATTCAGAGAGGCCCAGATCTCTGAGTCTAAAATCATTGAAGACTTTGTAGTTGGTTATTTGATTATCTCTGTATAAGGTCATCACTACTTTCTTGTCTTTATCAGTGTAACAAGTGTACTTGGTGATTTGTCCGGTCTCTTCTCTTTGGTCCACTATTCTCTCATATTCCTTTTAAATGTTGCTCCTTTTGACTTCAAGTTCTTTGAGCTTATTAGATGAGCTTCCTTTACAACTGGAGAGAGTAGTTTGTTCAGAGCCTCTTTGCTCTTGATTTCAGCAGCTCTAATGTCAGCTAACCTCTTTTGTTCCATGATTTGCGCCTTTGCCTGCTCTGGTGTTAGTGGTGGTTCATCTGCGCTTTTAAATTTGTTCAGATCAGAGTGTCTGGCAGTGGATCTACCTTCTTCTTGGTGGGAGTGCAGGGTTGTTTCTGTCACCTCAGTGGCAATACCTTTTCCCTTGTCCGTTGCCACCTCAATGATTGGTTTGAAAGATCTGATTAGTTTTGGTATGGGGATCTTTGTTGTGGGTGCAGGTTGTTTAAGTGATTGCTCCCCCTTAGGTGGAGCATCATCTTTTTCTTCTTTAGAGGTGGAAGTAGCAGAATTCTCCCCCTCAGGCATAGCGCTAGTAGTAGTTGTGCCTTTTCCTACTCTATGGAACTTAACAAACTATTGATGTACAAAGAGACATATTTCTTTAAGTTTGTCTTGTAAGAGTTCTTGAAGAAGTTGCCTGGAAGGTTCAGATGCATTGGCAATAGCAGCGACATTAGCCTTGACAGCTGCTGTGAGGACTGATGGCATGTACTGCTGGAGATTCTGGTTTATAACCACTAGGAGTTGAGTTTTCAAAGCATTTCCCAATAGTTGCGGAAGCATTGAAGTCAGACAGGATTCCATAGATGAGAGTAGGGAAGTCTCTAATTTTGTTGTGAGTTCTTCAGCAACATGTGTGAGAGTTTGTATTTCAGAAAGGATAACATCATTTGTGACTTGGGCTTTGTGATACTGATGTATCCCCTCTTAACCCATAGTTCCTCAGCGGCCAGTTCATTAACATCTTTCATTCATGGAACAGGGATAGGCTTGAGGTTTTCCAAATCTTCTAAGTGTGTCTTTGCCCCCAGTTCCATGACATTTGACAAAGTTGGGAAGGGGATTGAGGTTGTTGTACTGAGCCGCTGGTCCCATAGCTGCTTGCCAGCAAGTTCCAGAACATTAACCATTGATGGGAAGTGAATGGGCCTCAACTCAAATGTGACTTGGTCATCATCAACATCCATGTCTGCATAGTCTGAAATGGTAAGATCATCTTCAATGATAAAAACCTCATCTTCAGGCATGAAGTCAATGTCTGACATGGCATCTAGATCAATGTTGGAGGCTTCAACATTATCGTCACCAGCAATGGAATAAGTCTCATCGTTATGTTGTTCTTCATGAAGATTGTGATCCTGTTATGACATTTGTTAGTAACCAATGTGAAATAAAATGAAGATATAGATCGCCATTCGCTGCCCCTAGGAAAGCTAGGTGTGATTATCCAGCCCCCCAAAGGATTTCTCGTTGGGAATCTTTTATTATGAAACAGATATGTTAAAGGGTCTCCATTCGTTGCCCCTAGGATAGATAGGTGTGGTTATCCAACTCCCCAATAAGGATTACTCCTTGGGAATCTTTTGATTTGTGAATTCTATGAGGAGAATGGTCGTCGTTCGCTGCCCCTAGGATAGGTGGGTGTGATTATCCAGCTCCCACTAAAGGATTGCTCTTTGGGACTCTTTTAGTTGTGAAACATGATATGGGAATGGTCTCCTTTCTCTGCCCCTAGGATAGATGGGTGTGATTATCCAGCTCCCTTGAAAGATTTCTCCTTGGGACTCTTTTAGTTGTGAAGTATTTGAAGGTAAAGGTCGCCTTTTATCGCTGCCCCTAGGAAGACTGAGGGTGATTATTCAGTCCCCCCAAAAGAATAAATTCTTTAGGACTCTTTTTAATATGAGGGGTGATGTTGAGTATTTTACACTTGTATAGGAAAATGAGGTAATTAGGGTAAGTACGACGGTTTAGGAAAACCATGCACAAATGACCCAAAAGGGTGAGTTCGTTCTCAAGGAGGCTAGTGTATTGTGTTCAAACTTGATTAAATGTTTGTGATTATGATTATGAAGAAAGAAAAGAGAAAAGGATGACGGTTATGATTAAAATTAAACTAAAACGAAAGTCGTAAACGTAAAACCGTAAAGCGTGACAAAATTTAAAAATTACCCTAAAATTTCCTAGAAAATTGCAATAAATCCTAAAAATGTAATTAGAGTCTACAAAATCAATTTAATTAACAAAAAGCCCAAAATGAGATTTTTGAATTTGTAAACCTCTAAAATAACTTAATTAAGCTAAAAACTATTTTTGAGAATTTAAAATCAATTAAAACTGTTTAAAAATGATTAAAAACTATAAAAATATTAAAATAATTCTAAAAATTAATTAAATAACAAGAAAATTAATCTAAAAGTTTTAAAAATCCTAACTTAATGTATTTGACGTAAGAAAAATGAAAAAGTTGCAAAAATCTTAAAAAACATTTTTTAATAATAAATTAATAATAAAAACCCAAAAATTAGAAAAAAATTCTAAAAACTTGCAAACTAGTTTATTTTAACTTAAACAAACAGAAAATGAAAGTGAAATGTCCAATATACCCCTAATGGGCCTCCAAATGGGCTAAAACTTAAAACAGTGCAAGCTTAATGGGGTTTTTGGCCCAATAAGCAAAAATTTACCCAAATAAGCTGAAAAGTTATAGTAGAGCTTAAAATTTGATTTTAAACACAAAACTCTAAAGGCCCAAAAGCTGAAAGTGAGCTTATCACACCTTAATAAGCAAACAACTGATTCTTAATGGGCTTTTTGGCACATTAAGCCATAAGCTAATGTCATAAGCTGAAATTTGACACACATCCTTCTCTTGACCTTATAAAGCTGTTTGTAAAAAGTATTTTTGAATAATCCCAAGAAATAATCCTGAAATAAGCAAAAGCTCTCTACACAAAACGACACAATAGTCGTTTTCGAGTTCTAGACCATTTCAAAGGCTGATTCTTTTTGCAAAATGATCGAATAACTTAACTAAGCTTAATAATCAAAAAGATTTCAAATAAGCACACTGAATAAGTTGGAATAAACAATAAGCTATTTTGAAAAAGAAAAGTCAATTCGTTTTCTAGTCAAACTTAAAAGTCAAAGGCTCAAATGCTCTAGAATAGTCAAATGTGTCAAATAAGGAAGATTGATTACAAAAAATAACTTGTTGCACAATAAAATAAGCTATTTATAGCTTATTGATAAGCTGAATGACAATTAACACTAGCAGAGGCTAGTAGCAGTGGGAAAGGATTCCCACTGTTTGACTTTCTTGACCTTTGATTTTAGTGAGATTTACTTGGATTCAGTGGACAACAAGGGCACCCTATAACCAGTGGGTTATAAGGAGTCAATAACAAGCAAGAAATCATAATTTCACCAAGCCAATAAGTACAGTTTAATCAAACAGTCACCAGATCTAACACAAACATGAAAAATAAGCAGTTATGAAGAAATAAGTAGTTTAAGCCAGAATAAGCCAACCAATCTCAACCAAAAGCATACAAATGCTATAATAAACTTAAATAAGCATAAATAAACTCATATCATGCACTGGTTCAATGATTAGATCTAGATTAAAGTTTAAGTTACTTACTGATGAACAAATGATGAACACAAAATAACTTTGTTGATATACTTGACCACAAACCCAATTTCAAACCCTCAAATCTTTAAAAACAGGTTACACAAACTTTGTTTTTACACTTTTCAACCCTCAATAAGCATACACTCTAGGTGTTACCAAGTTTCTAGATCAAAACAGGCAAAATCAAGCAAGTCATAGCATAATTTCAGATTTGGTGTTTAAGAACAAAAGTATGGCAAATATCAGCACTTAACCAACTCAATATCAGATATAAACTCAAACCAACCCTTAACACTAACTTAAACACAAGTTAAAACCTTAAAACAGTAGACCCAAACACCCCCTTTCACTTTTTAAATCAAGATTTAACAAAGCAAATGTGATTAACAGGTTTACCCAAGCCTAATCAAGCATCATACCAAAAATATCATGTAGTAAGAACAAGATTCAAGCCACAAGAACACACATACAACAACATAATCACAAAATCACTTATATCCACCTTTTTAACAGATTTTTAGGAAAGAGAGCTCAAACCTCATGAATGTACATCCACACTCACGAATTTATAGCTTATGTGCCTAGCTTAACAAGGCACAAGCTTCCAACAAGCTGCTAAGAACAACAAGGTTATAAACAAACAGATTATATAAAAAAAATAAAAATGGACAAGATTTGATTCAAGTTTGTTCCCCACTCCTTGAATCCTCCTAAACCACAAGCTCACTACACCTTGATAATCTCCTTATCAGGGTGTTATGATCACTTATAATTCAAAAGTTAAAGTGTTTGAACTAAGACTTAGAAAAAAAATCAGATTTTTGAATACTTTTGCAAAGACTTGCACAATACTTAAAACCAATCCTTGAAACTTTGAAAACACAAAATTATAACATCAATAACAAGTAAATAAGAATGGCACATGGAATTCGTCAACAAAACCATACACTTTTTCATTCATTAGAAACAAGGGTATACAGATTTGTGACCAAATGAAAAACCAAGAGCAAAGGAAAATGTTGGAGTCCTAATGCCTTATATAGGCTACAATGTAAACTATAAAGCTGATAAAAAGCATAAACCCTAGTTGGTGAAGTCCCCATAATGCCCTTGAAGGTTTGAACTTTTGTTGACTGAATTTGAAGTTGGAGCTGCTACATTTGAAGAATTTTTATTGTTTTCTGATCTTAAGGCGTCCAAGTAGCTTAGGAATGAAGCATGTGTTGTGGCCGTTAATCTCTTGGGAAATTCTTGTATTCTTCTCCAAATGTAAGACAGGGGACTATACATGTGACATTGGTGGTGATGTGGCAAGGGTTTTATGAGTGGGGTTTTGTTAAGTAAAGCCTTAATCATAATTCAGGAGGTGATTAGGGTTTAATTGTTAAGGATTAAGGAAAACCAAAATTGGATCAAGAACATTAAGAACACTAGTTTGATCTTGTTAGGATTTAAAAATGGTGTTAACGCGTGTTTTGTATAACTAATTAATATTAGTTTAAAACCGGCTGAGTGTGATTATGAGGTGGCATGATGGTGAGTTATGATTGGTTGTTGGGAGATAGTGGGACACGTGGTGATGTGTGAGTGGTCTAGGTAAGTATTTGTGTCTGCCAAGTTTAGTCCCTTGTCTTCCATTCTTCTTTCACTTGTAATTTAATCAGCCAAAACTGAATATCCTTTGTAATAGAAGTTTTGTTTTTCATACTTTGGCCCCAAAAAGTTTCCAAAAGTACTTCAAAGGGTATTTCTTGTAATTTCATGATTCTTCAACGACTCTTTTTGGCATTTCTTCATTATTAAAGGTCTTTACTTGTATCTTTATCTTCATGGAGGACTAAAAGTGACAAGTCTTTAAATTTGAGGGACCATTCTTGCCAATTCTTCAAAGTTGAGGGTCCTTTTTGTAATTTTGACAAACTTTAAGGACCAAACTTGTAATTATGAATATACAAGGGTTTAAAGTGCCAATTCTTCAATAATGAAGGACCCTTCTTGTACAATCTTCAATTCTTCAAGGAATTTTCTTGGAAAATCAACTCTAGGGCCCGGTTCATTGTGCGGCTTCGTTTCCCGTGTTCGTTTTTGCTTGTTTCTTCTGACCTTTTGCCATTTTCTCAATATCCGTACCTAAAATACACATTGAACAAACACAAGCATATATTTGGCACATTTTATGATATTTTAAGCATTTTAAGCCCGATTTGGATGATGAGACTATGTATAAAAGCAGGCTCATCACTCCCCCATACTAAACCATTACCGTGCCCTCACGCAATGCTAGAATAAAGTATCGTAGCACCTCCAAAATTCATTTTTATGCACTTTTATTGAATCATAAACTTGCTACACTACTACTATTACTACTACTACTTGCGTTTTAGACATAATTTATGATTTTCATCGCAAAATATGACGTTTAGGTTCATAGAACAAGAACACGTGAATGCTTCGTTAGAAATAATTTCATCGTCCTTGATTTTCACCCATTTCCATGCCAAGCGTGTAACAGGATCATTTTCAATATAAGTTAGTAATGATAACACTACTCATATGTCCTAATCACGTACTTAGACTCCCATAATCCTAAGTGGTATCTCTTATATTTTATTTTTGTCTTGAAAGTTCATGAGGATACATTTTTTACTAATGCGATGATATAGATTTAGGTCTAAAAATAGAGTCATAATGGTGTAACCAAGACCATCGAATTAATAACCCCCCCTAATAGACAACGATGTCAAAAAATTAAGTCAACAGGAAGGATCGATGTGACTATCCGTCAATTTATGGTCGATATTTTATTCTCAAGTATTACTTAAAAATATTATTTTAATGTTATATTATGAACTCACTTATTTTTGGGAAGAAATTTGGGTTTACGTCTTGAAGTAGCATCGACTACGTCTAAACCGGAGGATTCTACGTTACGTGCTTACGTTTACATACAACGTTTTTGGTGACAGTCTGACACTTCAGGAAATAAATTTATCCGTGAATATTATTTTGGGATTTTAAATTTGAGTTAGTTCATAAACTCACAAATTTACGAGAAGAGATTAGGACTTACGTGAATAATTTAACGTCCTTTACGACAAAACCGGAAACCTTAGAATTACGTATTTACGTTTTTGAACACCGTTTTTTATGAGATAATTTTTATTAGATTCGTTTTGTGCCATTGATTCATAATTTATAAAAACGTTTTTCGTAAAACGACCCGGGGGTACGCAAATCGAGGAAACTAGAATCGAGGAGTACCCGTAAATTAGTGGGATGGAACAAGTTTTACACTTGCCCACCCCACTATATAGGACGGCCAAGAAGGCTCCAACATACACCATGAGGTGTCAACACCTCCTAAACAAGCTAACACTTGTTAACTTGAAGCTTACAAAGTAAGCTACACCAACACCAAAACCACCACCTCAAACCATTTTCTCCTAAAATCATACACGCAAACCACTCATTCTCTCCTCTACTCTCTCTCTAAAATTCGTCCCATATCACCATAAAACACCCATTTTGATCAAATTCAACAACAAAATCTCATGTTATTTCTACATATGATGATGCTCCTTTGAAGCCTTGAAGATTGGAGGTGATTCTAACATCCAAGGAGGTGATTTGGTGATGTCCAAGGGCTGATTTCTATATAAAGTTTACAAGTATTGGTGGTCTTGAAGATTGGTGTTGATCTATCACAAGTTTTTCCATCAAAATCCAAGCCTTGATCATAAACTACTCAATCTTGGTGGTATAGAGATTGTCCTTCCTATCCTCTTGATTTTTTTGATTATGTAATCTTGTATCTTCTTTATTTATGTATATGTATATGATTATGAATGATGATTAAAATTATTATTTGGGGATTTGGTGTTGATAGATTTGATAAACATGGGTAAAAAGATGGAAAACCACATGTAAAATGGTTAAAATATTGCTTAAAATGATGGCTGTATAAAAACAGTAAGTAACCAAATGATACATTGATAAAATGGCATAGTGGAATGAATTTACAGTAAGTATTAGGTGTTATACACATGTGAGAGTTGGCCATGCAATGGAATCATCAAAATGAGTGAGATATGATCAAAACAAGTTTAGAGTGCAAATCTGCCTACACTGTTTTGGACGAATTTATTAAAATATTTAGAGGTTGATTCATCAAAAGCTATAAAAGAATAAAATGAAGCACATATCATTTAGTTACTGTCATAAAAATTTGAGGTCCTATCTCATTATAGAACTCTAGATATGGACATTTTAGTGAAATTAAAATTTAGGACTGATTTTGTAAATAAATAGTATATAATATAAGCACTAAAAAATTTATATAAAATATACATATATAAAAACCACTAGTTGATATTAATCATAAATAAAGAGATATATAAATATAGATATTAAAATGGGACATGTTATATAAATTACAAGTATAAATGTTTTTCAAAGTTATAAAACTATATACCTAAGTTTTACGTCTTTTCGGCTAAAACCAAAAGATTAACGTTTTTGTCAAATAAAACTTAGATGGTCGAACCCGTCTAATGTAAAATTTTATAAACTCATATATTGATGTATAAAATTATATAACAAGTAAAAACCGATAAAACCCGAACTATATAACATATGGACATTAATGGGCTAAGTTAGCCTTGTTGGACTATTAATCCAACTAATTTGGCTAAACACTTATAAATTTACTTATTGGGCTTAACCCATTTGGGCCCAACATGTAAAGTATAATACTGATACTAAAAGTATAATTTGGCTAATGAAAAGTATTGGCCTTGTAATAGGTTTATTGGGCCTAAAACATGTAAATAACTAAAACTAGTAAACTAGTATAAAAGTTACCAATACATAACACTAAAATGAGTAAATGAGAATGTATAAACCCACTTGATCATCATCATATATATAAAATTATCATATGTATACATAATTGTTATTTTATAAAGTCATTGGACAAGAGTCTAAGACAAGTATTATTTGTCTAGGTTTCCGTGATTGAAGCACGTACCGTACATCCGAATTACCAATAACCCGCTTTCCCACATCAACGTGAGTTCATAGCCTCGCACTCTTTTAAAATGTTTTTATGAAATGTGTTAATGCAAGTAATGCCTAAAACATTATTAGTGTTAATTAATCTTTCTTAGTTTTGATCACAACATACAACACATTTAGTATAAAACACAAAACGAATTATTTAACTAACAGTATCATCAAGGTAATAATCATATCACTAACCTTTCTTAATCATACTTAGTGATCATCAAAATGATTATCCTTAACACTCACTTTTGTTAATATGACAAAAGACTTTTTAATAAACTTTCTTTTTTAGAAAATGTGTTATTAAAATGGAAAATGAAAATTTGAAAATAGCATATTCCATATGCTATTAGAATATCCTTTGAAGGCTTCAAATACCTCAGATATTCCTACCCCACTAAAAGACAAAAAACGGAGCGTACTCTAGGGGCGGAACCTTAAGTAGCTAGGCGGTTCCTTAGCAATATGGAACCGCCGGGCTAGATAAGGTACCGCGCCCAGATAGCCGTTATATATCCGTTATACTTTGTCTCCTTTAAATAGTGGGTCAAATCTCATTTTCGAACAAGCCACTTGGACGTTTTTCTCAGCCCCCTTTCTCGTTTCTATAGCATAATCATTAGTAAATGATCACTTAAAGTGTTAAGGATGTTTACATATGATTATCCTCTAGATCCCCTCCTTTACCTTGTCCAATGAGAAGATCACTCACTCACTAGTGTTGTGATAAAGATAAATCTATGAACTAGTCATATTCATCATGATGCCTTTTTTGTTCTAAGTTAATCCATTGTTTTTATGAATACTTGGACTAGTTGTGTTTATCTAAGTTATTTGTGAATACTTAGATTTGTTGTGTACATCCATTGCATATGTGTTTGTTTGGATTTATGTTGTGTAGATCCAAGTTACATGTGTACTTGGATATGTCTAGTTGAGTTGTAATAAATTGATTAGTAGTTCTCACTAAACTATAAAGTGATGTGGTTGTGTCTTGTGAGTTCTCACTAAACTTGAAAGTGATTAGTAGTTGTGTTGTGTGAAGTTCTCACTTAGCTTCAAAGTGAAGAGTCGTGAAGATTGGTTCTAGCTTTGGATTAGAACTCGACATCTAGCCTTGTGTCGTAAAATGGTGAAGTAGGCAACGTCGTTAAGATTGGTTCTACCTTAAGATTAGAACTCGACATCTAGCCTTGTGTCGTTAAATTGTGAAGTAGGCAACGTTGTGTAGATTGGTCCTAGCTAAAGATTAGGTCTCGACATTTAGCTTAGTGTCGGAAAATAATGTAAGCAACGATGTAAGGTTTTCTCCGCCGAGAAGGGAGCTTGTGGATATAGTGGAAATCTCGAGTAGGTGTACTCGAGGAGTGGAGTAGAAACGAGGATAGAGCCTCGTTGTCGAACCACTATAAATCTTGGTGTCTCCCCACTAGGTTGTTTCCTTCCTTACTCTTTACTTATGTCATTATCATTATACTTGTCTATTATCTTTGCTAGTGCATTTTGAATTGAACCTAATCATTATGCAACTTAGCCTCAAGAAAAAGATATTTTTGATACAACCTAAATTAAAAGTAACTTTAATTAGGTCACCAATAAAGAGAAACTATTCACCCCCCCCCCCCCTCCATTCTAGTTTCTACAATTGGTATCAGAGCGATGGTCACTCAAGATCTTTGAAGTATATTGTACTTTGAAACTTGGATCGATCCATTGTCTCCTCAAATTAGAAGGTCAAGTTGTACTAAAGTTTCTCTTTGGTCAAAACGATTTTTTCTTTGAAAATAGGTCTTTTTAATTGGTAATATTACATCCCACTTAGATTAGTAGCATTTATACATTTTAGATCTACTCTTTAAATGTATCTACTAGATTGCATCTTGTCTTGTGTAGGTACTCATGAAGATAAATCATTGAATTGATTGCGGATTGAGCTACTTGCACTTGTAGAAGACTCATCTTCATTGATCTTCAATATCTTTGAATGATGATTGGGAATAAAACTAGTCATTTAATACTTAGTATTCTTCTTAGTCACTCTTGAGGCTTGTAGTGATGGATTGGAATGCTCTTGTGGCCAAGGTATGTTTTCGTTCTTCCACACACCCTTTGATCATTCTTTTGATCATTATATGACTATGTGCTTGCTCTTGGCATCCTTGCCTTGACATTTGTTTGTGGTTTGTGATTCTTTCCTTCTATCCTCTCAAACCTTCATTGCTTGGATACTTGACTCACTATGGTGATGTAGAGTGAGTTAGTAGAAGCTTAAGGTATCAAGCATGATATCATGTTTTGCACCCATACAGTTAGTAGGCCCTTCGTGGGAGAGAAAGTGAATCAATGCCTTGCTCATATCTTGGTTTAGACTAAGACTATTATTGAAAGTGATCTTGTCTATGCTTTAATATTTGCTTTATATTTGTTCATTACCATAGCCGTTTAACACTTCTCCGGAAAGGCACGTCTTAAACCACTATATATGACACAAGCTCTTCGTTTCCATTATTTGAAGATTGTCATTATTCCCTTGAGCATTAATCCTAGTCTTGATTCACTTCCCTTGACTTCTCTCCACTTTGCCGTTTTGCTACGAGTAGTCGTTTGTCCGTTTCAGTTCTTTTCGATCTCGATTTAACTTGTAATCCTTCGTTAAGGCATATTGCTTAGTGTTATAATGATATAATGATATTCTAAAAGGCTCATGATATATTTTTAAGTGTTTTAGAAAAACTTGGTTTTTAAAATTTGGTGTTTTTCATTGATAAAAACCAGCCTCTGTAGGCGGTTCTTTATCTCTGGCGGTTCAAACCGCGATACCTTATCGATAAGGAACCGCGGGCAGCAACTTTTGTCAGAGCGCCAGTTTGATTATTTTATTCTTTTTCAAACCACAATCTCTCTCTCCCAAAAACACACAGCCGACGGTTTACCTTTTTTCCACCATTGTTGAAGCTTCCAAAACCTTCAATCACTCAAATTAATTGATTCCAAGTTGTGGGTTTCACTCATCCTTCATCTAACATCAATTAATTGTAAGTATTTTCTTTCAATTTCATCTATTTTGTTCTAGGGTTCATCCTTTCATAATTGGGGATTTTTAAAATTTGAAATTGAATTAAAACCTTAATAGGAATGTGGGTTGACATGGTTATTTTACTATGATTCCTTAGGTTCATATTCATTAAGATTTCACTAAAACCTACTTGTAGAACAAATCCGAATTTAGGTTAAATGATTTTGGTTAAAAGATGGATTTGAGATGAACCCATGAACAAATAGGTAATGACATTGTTAATGCTTACCTAAAAACCTTGTTTTTAAAAACCAATGTTCTAGTCCATTTTTGATCCAACATAGTTCATATGTTCTTGGTAAATATGGGAATAGCTACATTGTGAGTATGAGAATGATACGGATTCAATCCTTTGTTGTCAAGAAATTGATATAACACATTCTCATATTTTTTATCTTTGATTTTTTTTCATATGAGTGATTGGAGAAATATTTTCTTGTGTTTATTTAGGTACTAATCATGCCTTCACAATACCAAAAGGATCATCAACTCACCAAACAGTATATGCCAAACTTATCCGACTTTTCTCACTCAACTCACCTTGCCCATACTTTTTCCTCTCTTCAATCTCGTTGCTTTCATGAGGGTAGAGTTGTCCAAAAGGATATCAAGGATTATGTCTACATCAAGTCTATGTTTGAAAACATTGGATTTGATTGTTTGTTGAACATTAAGGAAGACATCTATCCTTGATTCCTATTGGAGTTCTTTAGCACATACTCCGTCATTGAAAACAACGATGGAATATTTCTTAGGTTCATCTTGAAAGATCAACTCATTCAATACTCTCTTGAAGTTTTTGGTCAAATTCTTGATGTCCCATTTGTTGGCACTTGTCGTTTCATGGATAAATGGAAGTTTAGTGCTCCCCTTGAATCCGACAATTATCCTCCAAATGATCATGAGGAAATTGATCTTGACTTCATTGTCAACATTGTCTCCAAAAAGCGTAATCGACCCGTTAAGAGAAGCCTTCATACTAAGGTACGTTCGGTGAAACGTCATGAGGTTCTCTTAAGCGACCTTAATGATAATATGGTCCGATGGACCAATATCCTTAGGGAAAATGTGTTTTGTCTTGGTGGAAACTGGGATCATGTTCCGGCGTGTTTAGTGCATATGTTATATTGCATCTTTACCAACACCAATTACAATTTGGCATATTTTATCGCTCAACGGATCAATTATGCTATTCACAAGCCTAAAACAAACCTCCCTTACGCAATGCTTCTCACTCGCCTCTTTAAAAGGGTTGGCCGTGATTTTCCAAATCTTGATCTTTCTCAGTTTCAACCGGTCAAATGGGTCATGCTACCTATTCAAGAGGTATATAAGAGAAAGACAAGATGTGATCGTAAATCCGACCAACAAGAGTTCAATGATGAGGACATGGACATGCCAACAAGTGATGGTGATGGCATTGGCACAAGTGCTCCCATTGACTCTTCGAGCTCTTCTCACCACTCCACAAACTCATTCGTGGATGGTTTAGATGGAATTGCTTCCCCTCCTCACCATTCCACTAGTGAAGTTCCTAGTAATCTTTATTTAGAGGAACTTTATGTGACATTCGTCAAATTTCCATCTTAATTTATTCATATAGTACGAGTATTTTAACTGTTTACCGACGAGTTGTCGACATGAACGTGTTAACTATTTTTGCTTTGCGGACAAAGCCTTTTTTAGGGAGAGCATATGTAACATCTCGAGTATTCGCGAGTATTAAGTTGAATGCAATGCACAAGTTTGTGAGCGTCTTATGTTTTGCCGTACGTTTATTTGATATAGTTATTAAGATTACGTGACGTCTCGCACAATTGTTTTGTTTTGGGATCGTATGTCAAACGGTTTTTAGGTCGTGATTATTCAGTCGCGTCTAAATTTAAACATTGTGAACCCGAGTCGAGTTGTATAAGCTGTCACAGCAGGTACAATAACTGAGTATAAACCTTCATTCATTTATATTACCAAGCTTGCCTTACAAGGGTCTCAAAAATCAGTCACATGTCTAAACTACATATAAACTTCATAGTTTATTGCCTCACTAAAGGACAGCACACATGCCTAGTTTACCCCTTTTGGGTATATCACAAGTAAACATTTTCAGCATGACACTAACCCTAGACTAACAATACAAGTTTATATACAAACCCAAAGTTATCCAATGTCCAAATACAAGTTTATCACTGTCCAAATTACAAACACCAAAAATCTGCACAAGTCTTTCCAAATACAACTTCTGGGTAGAAGATTTGGTCCAGCCGACCCACACGTCGCGTCGAACCTGCAAAACCGAAAGTCTTCATCCTGTCCGAACCTGCAAAAACCGAACATAGCATCCCCATTGTGAGTCTTTTGTCTTTTCGTCTTTCCTTATGAAGTCTAGATGTGCTTGTTTTTGTACGAACCTGCGAATAAACGAATCATGTGTTAGTCATTGTAAAGGTCTTATACTTTTAACTAAAAACTGAAAATTGGTCAAACTTTATAACTAATACAAACATGTATATGATTTTACTTTGCTGTCAACCAAACCGAGACCCGATTTAGACCAAACCGAGACCCGACTTAGAACCAAACCGAGACCATGTCCAACCAAATCAAGACCACAATCAAGAACCAAACCGAGACCCAATTAAAGGCCAAACCGAGACCCAATTAAGACCAAACCGAGAATCAAATCAAACCAACCAAGTTCATACTTTCTGCCAAAACTATCAACAATCATTACCATCTAAATCAAATGTCTTAACCAACTTTTATTTTACAGAAACATCCTAAAAACCATTAATCTTGCCGCGGGTATGAAACCCCCAATTCAAATCGAAACCCTAATTATTTAAAAACCTTTTTAAACATCTAATTAACATTCGCCACATTTCAGAAACATCACATAAACATGAGTAACAGTCGAATATGAAAAACCCCCAATTTTTATGAAAACCCTAGATCGATTTTTATTAATTAAAACGTTAATTAAACCTAATCTAAACCCAAACCCCATATTTAATTTAATTGAAAATGAGTTATACAAAAACCCCCAAATGACCGAAACCCTAATTTTAATAAATCGATTTTATATTAAAATTAGTTTGATTTTATAATAGAAAACATCAATTAATTATGTTTAAACCCGAGTTTGATGAAAACCCCCAAATATTTCAAAACCCTAAATTCATTCATTTTAAATCCGAGAATCATATGATTCACAACAAGTTTATACGAATCAAACAAACCCACTGATCTTTATTAAATCGAAAATCAAATAAACTCTTAAAAGGAAATAAAGGAAAAGTAAACTTATCTTTGATTTTTGGTTATTGATTCACGTAACCGTAATGGAGAACACATCAGAACACCAAATCGGTTGATGTGGGGATTAAACCCCACATCTCACGCGATCTAAGAACCTCAGACCACCCATATTTGATTGTTATATCCCAAATGATTAGATGATAGCCATAGAAAAGGATTGCACCGATCTAGATTTAAGAGAGAGAGAGTTTTGGGACGGTGGAGTTAGTCTCGAGGGAGGAGAGAGAGTTTCACTCTCTGATATGGGAAGTTGTGTGTGTTAAACACACTATTTACTCCATCCGTTTCCTTGTTTATTCCGCCAGTGGGCCGGGCCGGGTCTAATGACCTTGGGCCGGGTTTGTGTGTAAAGGTTTTGGACCCAATTTGGGCCTTGAGTGTTTAATTGTTTAGTTATAAGCCCAAAACTAATTTTTGTAAATTTAAGTTATAAATTAACCCGTGAAACCCGACCATTTAATAAACCGACTTTTATTTATCGTACTTTTCCGTAAATCGTACTTTTCATAAACGTATGGTTTCGTCAAGCACAACTAGGGTGTCGAGTCTTTTAATAATATAATTATTCGTATCGTAACTCGATTTTCATAATTAATTAGGTCGCGGCTAGCGTAACCGTACTCTCGAGCTATTTTATCTTCGTTCTCTTTGTTGAATTAACGAGGTGAGTTTATAGCCCCATACTTTACTATTTTCACTGCTTTTTGGGGTGAGACATTGCTTGATTTTAACGTGTGAACACAAGTGCATTTACTGATTTATATATTAGTCTAAGTCCCACTAAAAACCCAGTTGCTTTGGCCCGTGAATCGTGAACCGTTAATTACTTTGTGTAAGCGCGAATGTAATGGATAGATCTATCGGGATTGACGTCCCTGTCTGTCTTGTCCAACAAGGGGACAAGCGGGCACAGTTTCATTTGAGTCTGAGATAGGATGTCGTGGGTTTAGGCATCTAGTTTGGGCTACATTTATATGATTATACTGCCGGTGTTGTTAACGCTTCGGTGTCACGAGCTTAGACTGTAATAAATACTTTTGGGATGACTTTGTATCTGTTATATTGTCATCACATTTGGGAAAATCTTGTGGTTCATTAAACATTTCCACTTAACTAAACCTATGAACTCACCAACTTTATGTTGACACTTTAGCAATGTTTTTCTCAGGTATTAAGAAGGAAGATGCTAAATGAGGTCTCATGCATTGCCGTCATTTCTTTGAAACAACGATCATTTGTACCATTGGAGAAAACTATGTTTTGTAACCGTATTCAGTTTATGCTTCCACACTTTGTTAAAACTATTTATTTTATTAATTACAAGTGATCTATTTTCCGAACGTCTCATTTAGAGGTCGTTCTTTGTGACTATGTGTGTATGATAATCATGACGTCACCACTCCTTTGTCGCCATTATACTCTGATATTTTGGGAGTGTGACAGATTGGTATCAGAGCACTAGTTATAGAGAACTAGGTTGCATTTAGTAACTCTAGACTATAACTGCTCTATGTTTAATCGATTATCATACAGATTGTAAGTATTAAGTATATGTAGATACGTAAGTAATAAATGGGATACATGTGAATTAACAATTACGAGGTATATTTACATGGGTTACATGTGCAACAACAAAATCTGAATTATGTTATATGGGATACATGTGGATTCGACAATGATTGTTATGTTATGTTAATGTCCTTTTTACGGACTAATTTTATAAGATATTTACACACATTTATTTTGTTTATGATTACAACGATGTCTTCATCCGATGATTCCACGTCTACATGAGCGTACTACAACCGTAGTTCACAGTCGACCATCAGTTCATCAGTAGGACTACCTAGAGGATCGCCGTCAGGATATCCGTGGTACCGGATGGTTTCAGATGACGATACAGAGAGAGAGACTGAGGAGGTTCGTCATTCACCGATCCGTATTCCTGACGCATCAGCTGACGATGTGCTTAGCCTAGAAGGCGGAGGAGAGGATGACTTAGACACTGACGTGGTGCAGTCACCAGGTCAGACATCAGTGACTGGAGATGAGACGGTAGAGGAGACAGAGGATGATGAGATGGAGTTTACAGATGGGGAAGGAGAGCCTATGGAGGTCACAGACACTGAGGACCCTCCTACTGCATATGCCGCTACTCCTGAGGTTTCCCTAGCACACATCTCCTCATCTTCATCTGAAGACGAAGGAGAAAGGACTGCTATTCCTGCTCCAGCACCTGGTACTCTACCTTTCTACTATGTGAGACGACGTCTTCGGGGGAGAGCTGCTCGACCACCACTTTCACCTTACCGACCCCTCATACCTTTCACTGCCACTGACAGGCATGCAGCCCGCACACCTGCCAGTTCTGTCCCAGAGACACCATTACTACTACCACCACCAGAGACTGTACCTGCAGTGTACCAGGAGATGCTTACTGACGCTGGTATCTCTACAGGACCGAGAGCTACGACCCCTCTTCCCAGGAGAGCTGCGTCGACGGTGGTGATGCTTGGGGCGGCAGATGGATGTGTGACGACACGGTTGAACAGGTTGGAGGATGCTTTAGAGGCGTTAGGTGAAGAGTATAACGAAGTGCAGGATAAGTTAGAGGCACTGGCGAAGAAGAGTCCAGTCAGGGATGAGACAGTGTTGACAGTATGTGTGACCCGTCTACGAGGACAGCTTCTTACTGTTCTTGATCAGATGGAATCCATGCCGAACGCTCGTCTTGAGGAGATTGAGAGCCTGATGACCCGTTTGGGAGTAGAGCCATTGGTGGAGACAGGCGGACTAGAGGCACCAGTGGATGACCCTGTTGCAGATTTGGATAAGAGGTTTAGAGCCGCTTGTCATGATACCGATGTTAGATTGAGAGATTCCCAGGCTCGTGAGCTCGTAGTTGAGAGGAGGTTAGCAGAGTTGGAGAAGGAGCTTCATCAACGCCGAGAGGGCACTAGTTAGATTTATCTTGTACCATCGACCTATCCCTGTATGACCACTAAGCTTTGAAGTTTGTCTTAGCTAGTTGGTATTTTATTTTCTTTTATGTTATGACAAACTATGATGTACTATCAAACGATTCCATGAATGATATTATGAGTTGCAAAAATTGTGAGATCATTATATATTGTGTATTATATCCTGGAGCATTTCATAATTGTGTTGTGTGTGCCATGCATGTTATGTCTGGCAAAAACTCATTATCCTATTACCTTGTTAGATTATGGCGCCAGTTAGAAGATCCGAAACGCAGAATCCGCCAGCCACTACCGGTGGAATCGACACCGCCATGTTAAGCCAAATGATAGCCGAACGAGTGGCCGAGGCACTCGCGACCGCTGAAGCAAATCGTACAGCTAGCACCCAGGAGGAGACTAACCAAGGAGCTACTAATGCTATTGCACGAACTTGTACCTACAAGGAATTTCGTGCAGTTACGCAAGTAAGTTTTTGCGGTACTGAAGGAGCAGTAGGATTAACCAGATGGTTTGAGAAGCTAGAATCCCAATTTGGGATTAGCAATGTCGCTGAAGCCGACAAGGTGAAGTTTGCGTCAAGCACGTTAGTGGATGGTGCTTTGACTTGGTGGAACGTCTATGCTCGTGCAGTGACCATTGACGTTGCCCAAGCGACGCCCTGGAGTGAATTTAAAGCTATGTTTGTGAGGAAATACTGCCCACGAAATGAAGTCAAGCAGATGGAAGTTGAGCTGTGGAACCTGAAGGTCAAGGGTACTGCTCTTACTGCTTACAATCAGCGCTTTCAAGAGCTGATCTTGTTATGTCCGGAAATGGTGCCCAACGATGACCGATTGTTGGAGCGATACATTGAAGGACTACCTTTGAGCATCAAAGGGAATGTGACTTCATCCAAGCCGACTGATTTGCACGAGGCAATCGACATGGCTCAGAGTCTGATGTACCAAGTGGTACAGGAGTTGGGAGAAAATACTGGGGATAAAAGAAAGTGGTCTGGCAACCACTACAATAACAATACCAACAACAGCAACAACCCAAGCAACTACAACCAGAACAAGCGACAAGAAGTAGCAAGAGTGTTCACTGCTGGACAAGGAAATACTGGGAACTACGCTGGAAGACTACCTTTCTGCGGAAAATGTGGCCGACACCACGAAGGAGCATGTCCCCCTACGTGCTACAATTGTGGGAAGGCGGGACATAAGGCAAAGGAATGCCGAGCACCACCTCGTTCCACTAATCAAAGAGGACCTGGAACGCAAGGTGGCCAAGGAGCAAATGTCACTTGCTTTGGATGTGGAGAGAAAGGTCACTACAAGAACAAATGTCCAAGCAGTGGGAACCAAGGTCGTAGTAACCAGATTCGAGGGAATCAAAATCAGAACCAAGGGAACCAGAAGCAGAATCAAGGGAACCGAGGAGGGAATAACCGAGCCACAACTAGTACTCCTGGAGGGTTCACGGCACCTAGCAAAGTGTATCATCTCTGTGCTGAAGCTGCTGTGCAAGACAACAATGTTGTGACTGGTACGTTTCTAGTCAATAACAACTATGCTTCAGTACTATTTGATTCTGGTGCGGATAGGAGTTTTGTGTCGTCTATATTTAGTGAACGCCTAAATGTTACCCCTACTGCGTTAGACGTTAAGTATAATGTAGAATTAGCCGATGGGAAGTCAGTAACCACCGACGTTATTCTGAAAGGATGTAGTGTAAGGCTACAAGGTCGTTCGTTTAGTATCGACCTACTCCCTATAGAATTGGGAAGTTTTGACGTCATCATTGGAATGGATTGGATGTCGAAGCATCACGCGGAGATTGTATGTCATGAAAAGTGTGTCTGTGTTCCTTATGGAAACGACGTACTCATCATACAAGGCGAAAGAAGTGGAGTGAAGAATGGATCAAGATTGGAAGTCATCTCATGTATCAGGACCCAAAGATACATTGAGAAGGGATGTCCGGTATTCTTGGTTCAAGTAACACAAAAGGAAGGAGAAGAAGATCGCGAGAAGAAGGTAGAAGATGTACCGATCGTTAGAGACTTTCCGGACGTATTCCCAGAGGATTTACCCGGACTACCACCAGCACGGCAAGTGGAGTTTCACATCGAGCTTACACCAGGAGCCGCGCCTGTTGCTAGAGCCCCATACCGTCTAGCACCGGCCGAGATGACAGAGTTAGCTGAACAGATAAAGGAACTTTCTGACAAAGGTTTCATTAGACCAAGTTCCTCACCTTGGGGAGCGCCGGTCTTATTTGTCAAAAATAAAGAGGGATCCTTTAGAATGTGTATCGATTACCGAGAATTGAATAAGCTGACGATAAAGAACCGCTACCCATTGCCGAGGATTGACGATCTTTTCGACCAATTGCAAGGATCTAGCATATACTCGAAGATCGATTTAAGGTCAGGATATCATCAACTAAGGGTTAGAGAGGAAGACGTTCATAAAACGGCTTTTAGAACCCGGTACGGACACTACGAGTTCCAAGTTATGCCTTTTGGTTTGACAAACGCACCTGCGGTATTCATGGATCTCATGAACCGAGTTTGCAAACCATACTTGGACAAGTTTGTGATTGTATTTATCGATGACATTCTCATCTATTCTCGTAATGAAGAGGAGCACAAGGAACATTTGAAGACCATATTAGAGCTGCTAAGGAAGCAGAAGTTATATGCAAAGTTTTCCAAATGTGAGTTTTGGATAAACACAGTGCAATTCCTTGGGCATGTGATCGACAGCAGTGGTATTCACGTTGATCCTGCTAAGATCGAGGCCGTAAAGGATTGGGCGACTCCAACGACACCCACGGAGATCCGTCAATTTTTAGGTCTTGCTGGTTACTATAGGAGATTCATTGAAGGTTTCTCCAAGATAGCTAAACCAATGACGGAATTGACTCAAAAGGATAAGAAGTTTGAGTGGAAGGAGGATCAAGATTTGGCATTCCAGACGTTGAAGCAGATGTTGTGTGAAGCACCTATACTAGCCCTACCTGAAGGTAATGAAGACTTTATGGTGTATTGTGATGCATCCATAAAAGGGTTAGGTGCAGTACTGATGCAAAGGACTAAGGTCATAGCTTACGCATCAAGACAACTAAAAGTGCACGAGAAGAACTACACAACTCATGACCTAGAGTTGGGAGAAGTGGTGTTTGCCTTGAAGATTTGGAGACACTACCTTTATAGTACTAAGTGTGTTGTATTCACTGATCATAAGAGTCTACAACATATTTTGAACCAAAAGGAACTCAACATGAGACAACGACGTTGGCTAGAGTTGCTCAGTGATTACGATTGCGAGATCCGTTATCACCCAGGCAAGGCAAATGTCGTGGCCGACGCTTTGAGTCGAAAGGAGAGAGTTCTTAGGGTGAAGGCTTTAATGATGACCATTGACTTAGACCTTCCATCCTTAATTCTCAAGGCTCAGAAAGAAGCAGTCGAGGAAGAAATTCTCAAGACTGAAGATGTTGGAGGAATGATAAAGAAGTTGGAAGCACGTTCGGATGGAACGTTATGCCTTGATAATAGGAGTTGGTTACCATGCCATGGTGACCTACGATCCTTGATTATGCATGAGTCGCATAAGTCAAAGTACTCCATACATCCGGGATCTGATAAAATGTATCATGATCTGAAGATGTTGTATTGGTGGCCGAACATGAAGGCGGATATTGCTACATACGTTAGCAAGTGTTTGACTTGTGCCAAAGTCAAAGCCGAACATATGAAACCATCAGGATTATTGGTCCAACCCGAACTGCCAGAATGGAAGTGGGAAAGGATCACTATGGATTTCATTACCAAGCTACCAAAGACCGCAGCCGGATTCGACACGATTTGGGTAATCGTCGACCGACTCACCAAATCGGCTCATTTCCTACCCATCAAGGAGACTGATGGAATGGATAAATTAGCAAGGACGTACTTGGAGGAAGTAGTCACGAAGCACGGTGTGCCTGTGTCTATAATCTCCGACCGAGACAGCCGATTTACTTCGCAGTTTTGGAAGTCACTGCAGAAGGCATTGGGAACGCAGTTGGATATGAGCACTGCGTACCATCCCCAGACTGACGGTCAAAGTGAACGGACCATTCAAACCCTAGAAGATATGCTGAGAGCTTGTGTGATTGACTTTGGAAATAAATGGGATAGACACCTACCTCTGGTGGAGTTCTCATACAACAATAGTTATCACACTAGCATTAAGGCAGCGCCGTTCGAAGCACTGTATGGTAGGAAGTGTCGTTCACCCGTGTGTTGGGCAGAGGTCGGTGAAGCACAACTCACTGGACCCGAGATCATACACGAGACTACTGAGAAGATCTTTAAGATAAAGAGCCGTATGCAAGCCGCAAGGGATCGACAGAAGAGTTATGCTGATATGAGACGCAAACCTCTTGAGTTTGAAGTTGGTGATAAAGTTATGTTGAAGGTCTCACCTTGGAAAGGTGTGATTCGCTTTGGAAAGCGTGGAAAGTTAAACCCTTGTTACATTGGACCCTTCAAGATTATAGAGAGGATTGGTCCCGTAGCCTATCGTTTGGAATTACCTCAAGAACTTAGCCGAGTGCATAATGTGTTCCACATTTGCAATCTGAAGAAATGCTTAGCCGACGAGACACTCGTTATCCCTTTGGAGGAGATTCAACTCGACGACAAACTCAACTTCGTAGAAGAACCGGTAGAAGTTATGGACCGTCAAGTTAAACAACTCAAGCAAAGCCGTATACCTATTGTGAAGATCCGATGGAACGCGCGTAGAGGTCCAGAATACACGTGGGAACGTGAAGATCAATTCAAGAGCAAGTATCCTCATCTTTTCGCTAACCAACCTACTACAACAACGTCTTGATTTCGTGACGAAATCTCTAAAACATGGGAATACTGTGACATTCGTCAAATTTCCATCTTAATTTATTCATATAGTACGAGTATTTTAACTGTTTACCGACGAGTTGTCGACATGAACGTGTTAACTATTTTTGCTTTGCGGACAAAGCCTTTTTTAGGGAGAGCATATGTAACATCTCGAGTATTCGCGAGTATTAAGTTGAATGCAATGCACAAGTTTGTGAGCGTCTTATGTTTTGCCGTACGTTTATTTGATATAGTTATTAAGATTACGTGACGTCTCGCACAATTGTTTTGTTTTGGGATCGTATGTCAAACGGTTTTTAGGTCGTGATTATTCAGTCGCGTCTAAATTTAAACATTGTGAACCCGAGTCGAGTTGTATAAGCTGTCACAGCAGGTACAATAACTGAGTATAAACCTTCATTCATTTATATTACCAAGCTTGCCTTACAAGGGTCTCAAAAATCAGTCACATGTCTAAACTACATATAAACTTCATAGTTTATTGCCTCACTAAAGGACAGCACACATGCCTAGTTTACCCCTTTTGGGTATATCACAAGTAAACATTTTCAGCATGACACTAACCCTAGACTAACAATACAAGTTTATATACAAACCCAAAGTTATCCAATGTCCAAATACAAGTTTATCACTGTCCAAATTACAAACACCAAAAATCTGCACAAGTCTTTCCAAATACAACTTCTGGGTAGAAGATTTGGTCCAGCCGACCCACACGTCGCGTCGAACCTGCAAAACCGAAAGTCTTCATCTTGTCCGAACCTGCAAAAACCGAACATAGCATCCCCATTGTGAGTCTTTTGTCTTTTCGTCTTTCCTTATGAAGTCTAGATGTGCTTGTTTTTGTACGAACCTGCGAATAAACGAATCATGTGTTAGTCATTGTAAAGGTCTTATACTTTTAACTAAAAACTGAAAATTGGTCAAACTTTATAACTAATACAAACATGTATATGATTTTACTTTGCTGTCAACCAAACCGAGACCCGATTTAGACCAAACCGAGACCCGACTTAGAACCAAACCGAGACCATGTCCAACCAAATCAAGACCACAATCAAGAACCAAACCGAGACCCAATTAAAGGCCAAACCGAGACCCAATTAAGACCAAACCGAGAATCAAATCAAACCAACCAAGTTCATACTTTCTGCCAAAACTATCAACAATCATTACCATCTAAATCAAATGTCTTAACCAACTTTTATTTTACAGAAACATCCTAAAAACCATTAATCTTGCCGCGGGTATGAAACCCCCAATTCAAATCGAAACCCTAATTATTTAAAAACCTTTTTAAACATCTAATTAACATTCGCCACATTTCAGAAACATCACATAAACATGAGTAACAGTCGAATATGAAAAACCCCCAATTTTTATGAAAACCCTAGATCGATTTTTATTAATTAAAACGTTAATTAAACCTAATCTAAACCCAAACCCCATATTTAATTTAATTGAAAATGAGTTATACAAAAACCCCCAAATGACCGAAACCCTAATTTTTATAAATCGATTTTATATTAAAATTAGTTTGATTTTATAATAGAAAACATCAATCAATTATGTTTAAACCCGAGTTTGATGAAAACCCCCAAATATTTCAAAACCCTAAATTCATTCATTTTAAATCCGAGAATCATATGATTCACAACAAGTTTATACGAATCAAACAAACCCACTGATCTTTATTAAATCGAAAATCAAATAAACTCTTAAAAGGAAATAAAGGAAAAGTAAACTTATCTTTGATTTTTGGTTATTGATTCACGTAACCGCAATGGAGAACACATCAGAACACCAAATCGGTTGATGTGGGGATTAAACCCCACATCTCACGCGATCTAAGAACCTCAGACCACCCATATTTGATTGTTATATCCCAAATGATTAGATGATAGCCATAGAAAAGGATTGAACCGATATAGATTTAAGAGAGAGAGAGTTTTGGGACGGTGGAGTTATTCTCGAGGGAGGAGAGAGAGTTTCACTCTCTGATATGGGAAGTTGTGTGTGTTAAACACACTATTTACTCCATCCGTTTCCTTGTTTATTCCGCCAGTGGGCCGGGCCGGGTCTAATGACCTTGGGCCGGGTTTGTGTGTAAAGGTTTTGGACCCAATTTGGGCCTTGAGTGTTTAATTGTTTAGTTATAAGCCCAAAACGAATTTTTGTAAATTTAAGTTATAAATTAACCCGTGAAACCCGACCATTTAATAAACCGACTTTTATTTATCGTACTTTTCCGTAAATCGTACTTTTCATAAACGTATGGTTTCGTCAAGCACAACTAGGGTGTCGAGTCTTTTAATAATATAATTATTCGTATCGTAACTCGATTTTCATAATTAATTAGGTCGCGGCTAGCGTAACCGTACTCTCGAGCTATTTTATCTTCGTTCTCTTTGCTGAATTAACGAGGTGAGTTTATAGCCCCATACTTTACTATTTTCACTGCTTTTTGGGGTGAGACATTGCTTGATTTTAACGTGTGAACACAAGTGCATTTACTGATTTATATATTAGTCTAAGTCCCACTAAAAACCCAGTTGCTTTGGCCCGTGAATCGTGAACCGTTAATTACTTTGTGTAAGCGCGAATGTAATGGATAGATCTATCGGGATTGACGTCCCTGTCTGTCTTGTCCAACAAGGGGACAAGCGGGCACAGTTTCATTTGAGTCTGAGATAGGATGTCGTGGGTTTAGGCATCTAGTTTGGGCTACATTTATATGATTATACTGCCGGTGTTGTTAACGCTTCGGTGTCACGAGCTTAGACTGTAATAAATACTTTTGGGATGACTTTGTATCTGTTATATTGTCATCACATTTGGGAAAATCTTGTGGTTCATTAAACATTTCCACTTAACTAAACCTATGAACTCACCAACTTTATGTTGACACTTTAGCAATGTTTTTCTCAGGTATTAAGAAGGAAGATGCTAAATGAGGTCTCATGCATTGCCGTCATTTCTTTGAAACAACGATCATTTGTACCATTTGAGAAAACTATGTTTTGTAACCGTATTCAGTTTATGCTTCCGCACTTTGTTAAAACTATTTATTTTATTAATTACAAGTGATCTATTTTCCGAACGTCTCATTTAGAGGTCGTTCTTTGTGACTATGTGTGTATGATAATCATGACGTCACCACTCCTTTGTCGCCATTATACTCTGATATTTTGGGAGTGTGACACTTTACCGTCAAAATCTTCGAACCCAAGGTGATTTGAATGAACACCGGATTGAGTCAAGAAAGGGAATCAAGTACTTGGGAAAAATGATCAAGGGATTAGGCAAGAAAAGGAGGTGAAGACTTTAAATTATGTTAAAGTTTACTTGTCTTGTGATGTTTAAAACATTTGCTTATTATTACTTTGGTTTGGCTGTGTATCAACTTATGCTACATGTTTGGATTACTAGTTTCTTTGATTCTAAATATTTTTTATGCCATCATGTTTGTGATTTACATAGCTTTGTGCATGCCTTATGATAGTTAGCTTCTTAGATTTTGGTCAGTAGTTAACTTTGGCTTGTGAATCCTTTGGTAAATATCTGGGTTAACCAAAATTTGGGATGTGAAACTTTTGAAAGACCTCTGGTCGCGGTTCCATATCGACCCGCGGATCCTTATCGATAAGGAACCGCCGGTCCTAGATTAGGAACCGCCGCCACTGTGTCCGACAGAATCTTTTGCTTTACATTATTTTCTTTAATTTGTGTAAACTTTGCATGATTCTTTACAAAAACCTGCATATTTCCTAAACTAGGTTACCTAAATTCATTATTCACCTAAAATGATTTTAACCCATTACTAGTTTGGATCATCCCCTCACCCATTTAAACGCACCTTGTTAGTCATGTTCTTCACACATCAAAACATCCTTCCCTAACCCTTAAACCATCCCTGTCAACCATGGTTTCTACAAAACCTCAAACACCCCAAGGAAAACACTTAAGATTAGGATCAAGGTACCCAAGCCTAACTCATCACCCTTTCACACACCCAAAAATGAGATGGTTCCAATCCTCATTTCCTCATCACCTTCACCACCCCTTGCACCATACAAAACTACCTCCACCCATGGTACTAACCATTCTATTGGTTCTACCTCCTCTTCATTTCACCCAATAATGAATGAGCTTACCTCACCCTTCACTCCAAGTGCACCCTTGGATGTGACTACACAACCACAACCACTCCAAAGCATTCCCTTCGTAAATGACTTTGATGATACCTTGCTGACTTTACCATTTACCCCTCCGAACTTACCCATTTAACCAACCTTGGAGAACATACCTCCACACTCACCCATTTCCCCTTTAGGGAACATGCCTCCACTCTCACCCACATCACCCTTGGAGAACATGCCTCCTCCACCTACACCCAACTCAAACATTCCAATTTTGGGTGTTCCACTTTCCCTCCTTTTGGGTGATCCTTACTATGGGTTTCAAGAGACTCATGGTCCTAATTGTCCATGTTGCCTCTACAACCACTACATCATCCATAACCTTAGGATGGAGATGTTTGGACTACATAGGAGGTTGCAAGAGTTCTTGCTTACCTTGTTCTCCATGCCTCCTCCTAGGAGATGAATGATGAGTTTTCTAAATAAATGGTTTTCAACAAAACCAAGCCAAAGAAGACTACTAATCTAGATCTAATGTTAAGCTAGCTTTGTAATAGTTAGTTATCTTTCTTTTCTATTTGTCATTGTAGTTGCTTCCTTCATGTGCGTTTCATGTTGTTGATCTATGGATTTAGTTTTATGTGTTTCTATCCTTATGTGCACATTAATCAACTTTAATTTGAAATTAAAATTGAACCTAAATCTATCACAACCTCTAAAAACTTGACTAAAATTGGTTCAAAATGATATTCAAATATTTTGTCACCCTTTTTCAAGACATTCTTTGTGAATGTGTTGCTTTATGCAACCCTAGCATAATTTGGTGCTAATAGAGGTAAAATTCCAAGATTTTCAACTTTTTGAAAAAGTCTTAGTTTTTCCCAAAACCCTGGAAAAACATGGTTTCATGTCCACTGGATGCGGCTCACTAAAAGTCACGCGGTTCCTTATGTGATAAGGAACCGCCGGTCCCTTTAAGGTACCGCAGACAAAAATCAATTTTTGACGATTTTTTGGTCAAAACTTTTAAAACCCTATACCCTGTCAAGATTCCTTGTTTACTCAAATTGACTAAACATTCCTTGACACTCCATTTTTTGTATTCAAATTCTTACCTTGATTACATTCTACTTATACCCCAACCTTGAGATTTCATTCTCACACTTTCCCAACCTTGAGATTTCATTCTCACACCTTCCCAACCTTGAGATTTCATTCTCACACCCTCACAATGCCTAACTCCTCCATTCCTAATCTTGACATTTCTTTGTCACAATCCCACTCACTCAAAGCTTCCTCATCCAAGCTTTCAAAGAAACCGAAAATCTCGGTTCGACCTATTTGGATCAAGAATAATTAACCATCTTCTTCCAAACCACCCCAAAACCCTACCTTCTCTCCAATCAAGTATTGGAATGAGACTTATACCATTAACCCCATCACCGGAGCTAAAGAAAATGTTCCCCCACCACCACAATCCTTCAATACCCCTCAACTCAATGATCTTTCAACCTTCCCAAACCTCACAAGGCATTGTGAAAGCATTTCCAAACCCATTACCCCTCCACCACCAAACCCTAGGTTTGATGCCATACCCCCATCAACCGATTTTGTGTTGCATATTGGATCCTCGTGTGCTTGTTGTCGATTTCAACAAATTGAACTTGCTCATGTGTATGAGAAGTTAAATTTTCTTGAATTCCTCCTCACTCGACCTCCTATTCAAGTTTTCGTTCCGGTGGACAAAAATTTGAATGATGCATCGTCGTCTTATTTTTCCAACTATAGGACTAACTACTCTTGGAGTCTTTATTACTTTAGTTGCTTTAGAGTCTTTTATTTTCTAGCAATCTTGGAAAATTATCAATATTAGAATAGCTTATGCTTTGTGGTTTATTTTCAATATCTTTTGCTTTAGATACTCATATTATGTGTATGACTATCTACTTTGTTGTGTCTTTTCTATTATGTAACCTTTGTGTGTTATCCCTTTAGTTCTATTTTGAGTTGATCATGGTTAATTTTTACAATTGCTTATGGGTGATTCCATCAATTCTAAACTTTAACTCATTGACAAGCTTATCCTCTTCATTGGATTGAAGTTTTATTTTGTCAGTTACCTTCTTGGACAAACTTAGCAAAATACTTGCTTCTAATTTGAGATTTCTTCTCTCTCTCCCTCTCAAGTTACTTTATAGGTAGTGATCATATATACATTGGTGTTTCTTTCCTTTCTACTAACCTTTGTGTAGCATGTCACCTTAGCTCATATACTTGGTGCCCCAAGCAAGGGGGAGCAACCACCAAGGGGGGAGCTACTAGCAAAGTTCGATGTTCTTCAAAGACTTGTGCTAACCTTTTTGCTACGACAAAGGGGGAGAAATGATAGTGATAAACTCGTTAATAATTCGACATATTGTGTTTCTATGTAAATGAGTATATCGTTTGTCGTAATCAAAAAGGGGGAGATTGTTAATGCAAGTAATGCCTAAAAAAATTATTAGTGTTAATTAATCTTTCTTAGTTTTGATCACAACAAACTATACAACACATTTAGTATAAACCACAAAACGAATTATTTAACTAACACTATCATCAAGGTAATAATCATATCACTAACCTTTCTTAATCATACTTAGTGATCATCAAAATGATTATCCTTAAAACTCACTTTTGTTAATATGACAAAAGACTTTTTAATAAACTTTCTTTTTTAGAAAATGTTTTATTAAAATGGAAAATGAAAATTTGAAAATAGCATATTCCATATGCTATTAGAATATCCTTTGAAGGCTTCAAATACCTCAGATATTCCTACCCCACTAAAAGACAAAAAATGGAGCGTACTCTAGGGGCGGAACCTTAATTAGCTAGGAGGTTCCTTAGTGATATGGAACCGCCAGGCTAGATAAGGTACCGCGCCCAGATAGCCGTTATATATCTGTTATACTTTGTCTCCTTTAAATAGTGGGTCAAATCTCATTTTCCAACAAGCCTCTTGGACGTTTTTCTCAGCCCGCTTTCTCTTTTCTATAGCATAATCATTAGTAAATGATCACTTAAAGTGTTAAGGATGTTTACATATGATTATCCTCTTGATCCCCTCCTTTACCTTGTCCAATGAGAAGATCACTCACTCACTAGTGTTGTGATAAAGATGAATATATGAACTAGTCATATTCATCATGATACCTTTTTTTGTTCTAGGTTAATCTATTGTATTTATGCATACTTGGACTAGTTGTGTTCATCCAAGTTATTTGTGAATACTTGGATTTGTTGTGTACATCCATTGCATATGTGTTTGCTTGGATTTATGTTGTGTAGATCCAAGTTACATGTGTACTTGGATATGTCTAGTTGAGTTGTAATAAATTGATTAGTAGTTCTCACTAAACTATAAAGTGATATGGTTGTGTCTTGTGAGTTCTCACTAAACTTGAAAGTGATTAGTATTTGTGTTGTGTGAAGTTCTCACTTAGCATCAAAGTGAAGAGTCGTGAAGATTGGTTCTAGCTTTGGATTAGAACTCGACATCTAGCCTTGTGTCGTAAAATGGTGAAGTAGGCAACGTCGTGAAGATTGGTTCTACCTTAAGATTAGAACTCGACATCTAGCCTTGTGTCGTTAAATTGTGAAGTAGGCAACGTTGTGTAGATTGGTCCTAGCTAAAGATTAGGTCTCAACATTTAGCTTAGTGTCGGAAAATAATGTAAGCAACGATGTAAGGTTTTCTCCGCCGAGAAGGGAGCTTGTGGATATAGTGGAAATCTCGAGTAGGTGTACTCGAGGAGTGGAGTAGAAACGAGGATAGAGCCTCGTTGTCGAACCACTATAAATCTTGGTGTCTCCCCACTAGGTTGTTTCCTTCCTTACTCTTTACTTATGTCATTATCATTATACTTTTCTATTATCTTTGCTAGCGCATTTTGAATTGAACCTAATCATTATGCAACTTAGCCTCAAGTAAAAGATATTTTTGATACAACCCAAATTGAAAGTAACTTTAATTTGGTCACCAATAAAGAGAAACTATTCACCCCTCCCCTCCTAGTTTCTACAAAATGTTTTATAAACCTGCGATGGAGATAACATGTTAGTTTTGATAAAATAGGACACCATTTTTCTCGATTGTTTGTTTATTGATTTGGACCCGAATGATTGTATGACCCGATGAATGATTATATGACCCGATGTATGAAATAAAATGGATTATTTAAGTTAGGTTATGTCACTAAAAGACCCATTAGCATGAATTGTGAACTACCGGGATTTGGTAGACGCTTGTGCATATAATAGTACTATTTGGGGACGATCACCCCAGTTCACGCCTTGATGGTTGATCCCCGTCGTGCCACATTGATTGGTAGGCGAATTTATGTATGAGAAGATTTCCATAGCGTGATCTTTGTGACGACACGCTAATTTAGATGGGAAAATAAGTTTCGGGTTTGCTACCCGTTGTTTGTTGTAGTAAGGTAACAATGTCATGCGACTTATAATAATCCAAATAAAGAAAATACTGCTTTATGCATTGAATTACGATATATTGCCTGACTAGAAATACAGGGTCTTATTATTGATATTATGTTCGTGTTTTGGTTTTATATAACCATATCCATATAACGGTTTTTATTTAACTTTATACAACGTTATAAAACGTATTGTATGATGTTTTTACGATATTGGTTCGTATAATGGTTTTGAAGGCAACAACCTATATTATGATTTTGACAAGGATTTGTATAAAATGTTTTTGGCCTATTTTAAGGCCTACTACAAGGATTTATACAAAATGATTTTCGGTAATAATTATATACCGATGATATATTAATGGTTTTATTAATCTCTATGAATTCACTTGGCGTTTTCGCTGACCTTTTCTTTTAACATGTTTTATCTCAGGTACTTGAAGGTAATTCTCAGGGAAGACAACAAGACTTCATGGCCCGCACTTAAATAATAATTTCCATTCAAATGCTTTGTAAAACCTGTATGAAATAAAATGACTTGGGACCTATGTAAATTTGATATTTATGAATGGAAATTCTTTATATTTAAACGACGCAATTTTTAAGCGTTGTCTATGATGTGAGTAATGTGCTATCCCGTAACACCAACGTGTCTTCCGCTGTATTGAATTATGTAAATTTGGGGGTGTTACAGTTTGGTACCAGAGCTCTCGTTATAGAGAATGAAAGATTTTTAAAACCAAGGTTTTGAATAAAACATTTCTAAATCTTTTAACTATAAACATTTTTCACAAAATGTCTAAAAATCTTTTGAATATAATGGTGTCGAAGAATTCCCGAGTTACCGACAAGGCCAGACTAAGAAGTGTTATTTTAATATATATATATATAACTTGGATTATATATATATGATGTAATTTGATTACATGATTGTTTGATGATTATTTTGATATTTATACAAGGTATTTATACGACGTAGATTGTCACAAGAAACCCTAACTCCCCTAGTAATTATCGAAGCTATTCCTGTAGGAAATCTAGCTATTCCAGATCTAAACCAACTTGTGGATATTTATGATCCCAACAAAATGGTTGATATTCGTAGAAATGTTGGTATTAGATGATTATGATATTAAAGAAGAATTGGCGAGATTAAATCTGATATCGATGTCATGACGATCTTTCCTTATAGAGTGGAGTTTGATAAAACATTACCACATTGAAAGGTGTCATCTGATTTGTTGTCACCCAATTCTTAAATTGAAATCGAAAGGGTGAATGTTGCACTTGAGGCTGTCAATGGAACCATTACCCAAAAGCCTCATGCCACTAGTACCTTTCCGAGAAGTCTAATTGAATGATCGAGTCATTTCATACTAGTGACTCATTTGATAACTATTGTTGAAAGAGCTATAGGATTGAAAAATTAAGTGTTGATTATATCGAGCTTTTATTGCCCTTTCAAGATCTAAGAATAAAGTTGAAAGTATTGGAGAATGAGGTAGGATATTGCATTGAGTATAAGATTGATTGAAACTTGAATAAAGTAAAATTTAACCCCGTATGGAATATGAGATTGATAAGAGGAAGTCGTTAAGTTCTGTGACTGAATTATAAGGTTTTAATTGATTGTTGATTCGTGTTAAGTGTTGTTCCTAGGCCATTGTCCAATGATGAGGATGCCCAGTGTCCAATAAATAAATTGAAGAAATCTTCTTCTGAATTGGGACCGATGGATCTTTCGGGACATATGGAAGACCTAATGACTCTTGTAGATTAGTATTCATTGTGGTATCTTTTAAAAATCCCTAACTTAACTGAGACATCAGTTGGTAGGATGAGTTCTTGGTTTTGTTTGACATACTGGCACTTAATGTGTTACGGTACAAGTTTGACTTGTTTGTGATTAACAAAAAGACTACATTTGATTGCTAAATTTTACATGTATCGATGTTACCTATCCTTTATTGCTTCATCCTAATGTTCGCATAAGTGATGCAACCATTGAACAAGTACTCATCTCGAATTGAGTTACGTTATGGATTATTCTCTTTGTATTCCTGAGTGCCATCAAGGTCATGAACCTCATGATTATATGGCTAAAACTCATTTCCTAGCATATTGTATCTAGTTCTTGGTGAACAACTTTTCATCACTCTTTTTCAAATCACTCATTGTTTTTATAAGATAAAACAATATCCCTTGAGAAAAATTGAATTTTCATCACTATAAGGATTATTCAAAGTGAGATTTATAAGTGATCTTATCGAAATGAAGTTGTTTATAAAAAACCTTGGAAAACTTAATTGTTTTCATAACAAAGAAAATCTTTGTAAATTTATTTTTGATTCTTATTTAAGAATTAAGCATGAAAATGTCTTTATTATAAACATGATGATAAAATTTTGACGAACTGAGTATTGCATCGTTAATCCTGAAATTGTATATAGTTGTGCGCCAACATACAATTTGGAAGTGACCATGCAAGGCTGATTAGTAGTCACCATGAAATTATTAATAAACACAAAATTTTCTTTGAACATTAATACAAAGCTTTTGGCTAATTATGAAAAGTTTATCGTCCGATCTCTTCGAATTGATTTCCAGTCTAAAGTGCGACTCAATTGTCTTTTGGGGAACAAGAGAATGTTTTGGTTTGGTTTTCTAATTTAAACTAAAAGCAAGTATGAAAATGTCGTTCAGTGAAATTAAAGCGTCTAAAAATTAAACTAAAAGCTATTTAGAAAAACTCTATGTAAAACTTTAAAACTTAAAAACATGTTCTATCGGAATGTTGCAAATCATATCTATCGGAATGCACCAAAGTCATAACCATCAGAATAAATATCAAAACAAACCATCAGAATATTCAAAGGAACCATCGGAATACTAAGCTGAATACTCATCGGAATGTCAAATACAACTCTGTCGGAATATGGTCTGTCGCAATGATCACAATCGGAATGTCCTAGATCGCAATGTCAGATCGGAATAATCCAAATACCTTTGTCGCAATGTCCAGATCGGAAAGTTGTAAACTAAAATTGGGCAGAGTTTCGTTTCAAAGTAACCTTAGTCCCGTCGGAATATGCGATCGCAATGAGCGATCGCAATCCAGATCGGAATAAGGGGGAAGTACAAGTTATCGCAAAGTAGAACCCTTGATGGGTTATTGTGATAGAAACCAAAGCCCAATCGGAATGTTCAATACCTAATATTGCGATGAAAACAAGCAGTAGTAATCCGAAATTGGTGGTAAGCTTACAACTCAATAAGCACATACAATAAGCTAACTTATCCGAAACTTAAACAACTCAAAAAGCATAAATTTTACAACTTCTTAAACATAAAAGATCATAAACTTTATGAAAGGAACTTTAAAGTGACTAAAACCTTTGAGAAATCCAAAAATCAATAAGCTAAAACTTGAAATAAGCCAATAAGCATAAAGAGCATATAGCTTATACGTGAGTGAGCTTATGTAGGAATAAAAGAAATGAACTTTCTAACCACACAACCTCAAATTCAATCACGGATCATGAAGGATTCTGATCAAAAGAAAAGTTTCGGATTAAGAAATAAGAAAAATTCAAGAAATGTAGAAGGAGATTAAAGAACACAAAGCTTAAACTTAAACTTTTGACTAAAGAAACTCAAATACAAAGATTAATGAAAGCTTAAAAGAAAGGAAGGATGAAAACTTAGTGAGAGAAAGTTTAGAACTTTCTCTCTCTAAAAACTAGAAAGGAAAAATTAAAAGTGCAACTAGCTAACCACCCTCCTAATGTGATTAGGAGGGTATTTAAAGGCTAAGTGGGAGGTGAATGTGGGATGTGCTTCCTTCTTTCTTTTCTTCTCGACTCGATTTAATTCTTTGTCTTTCTCGACGTCTTCTCGGGATTTGAACTCGTCTTAATAATTTTCTTTTATAATTTAGACTTGAGTTCTTCGACTTCATTAAACCTCCGTCTTTAGACTTTTTCTTCGATGAATCTTCAGAATAGGTCTTGGACATCCGTTCTTTAAGCACTCTTGATCTCATGACTTCGTCTTTTCTCGTTTTTCTTCGATAAAAGCCCGTGAAAGCCCGTGTTTTCTTCCTTTTTCATCTTTTGGTCCTAAAAAACAATAAAAACACAAACCACGCATAATTCCGACTTTTACGACATAAAATACACGTTTTTGTCTTGTTATTATTGGAAATAAGTGGTAAAAGGATAAGTGTTTTCACACTTATTAAATCCCCTACACTTGACCATTGCAATGTCCTCATGCAATGCACTAATTTTAAAGCACGGTTTACATTTTCCATCATAAATAACCTACCGTGGCCTTTATTCAACACTAAATAAAAAGATAAAAACAAGTAAAGAAATTAAAGACTTACATTGGGTTTTGGCTGCCATGAACGTTTTTCATCCTCAAGTTTCACGTTTCCCATACCAAGCTTAAAAACAAGATCATTGCTATTATAAGTTAGCAAACTAACACGAATTCATGTGGGCCAATTATTTACTTAGACTCCCTTATTCCTAGGTGTATCTATTATATTTTATTTTTGTCTTGAATGATCACGGGGATTCATTTTTTGACTTATTTCGATAGTTATTTAGGCCGAAAATAAAGTGGACGATTTAATCAATAGTTAGCTAAACGACAAAATCTTTTAAAACTGCTTCTCGGGACCTCATAAAGTTCATATCTTGGCATAACTCGTTTCGGGATTTGAGACCTTTCTCGGACCGATATTTGGCAGCGACTTCATACTTCGAATCTTTTAGAGACGTTCTTGAAATTATGGTCTTCTCTTCATAACAGGAATTTCTTCACTTGAAGTTTTGAGAGATTCTTCATATTAGGACCACGAGTTCTTCATTTTTCTCCAATCTTTATTTTGGACTTTGATATACAACGATCTGCCTCCTTTTAGGACTTGGATCTATTTATCCTCATACCTTGTTAGGGCCTTTTCGGATAGACTTCTCCATGATCTTTTGGGGAGTTTTTTTGCTTTTCGTCGTGTGTCTCGATCCTTCATATTGATTTTCGATAAATGATTCTTCACATCACTTTTGGATCTTTAGCAACAAAATGTAGCCCTCATGCCTTGTTAGGGCCTTTTTCGGACTCGCCAATCTTCGCATCCCGCTTCAATAAGTTATGCCTTGGATATGAACTCTAATTAATACCGAGCAACTTTTAAACGATCTTGGGCTAGAAGCTAAGTAACTTTTCAATTCGTACAACCTTATTTATTGCATATAAATTTATTAACAAGCGATGGGAGAATAGGCTTATAATCAACTCACATAAATTCACGAAAGAATACCAAACTTATAATTGACTCTATCATCTCTCGTTCTCCACAATTTAAAATCTCAAGGAATGAGACTCGTTGATGCTTAGCCTATTAAATCAAAGTTTTGGGTTTTCGAGTCATCTATAGGATCTTGCAAATTCTTAGACTTTTTCAAGTTTAGAAAACGCTTTTTAAAGTTCTCTTGATAAACGACTCTCTAGGATAAATTATAGGAACTTGCGAAAAGTTCTTGTTCTTAACCCGTGAGAGTTAAGACTTTCGCGTTTTAAAGTTCCCTATATAAAAGCCTAGCAAAACTTGACTTAAACACGTTAAGGATACTTGCTAGAGTAAACTTAGATAAGTAAACTCGGGTTGAGTCAAAAGATTCACAACGTTGAAAATTAAAACCACTTTATTAAAATTTTATTTTAGCAAGGAAAGAAAATGACCATAATTAAGGAAAATACAACTATACAACTAGGCCAAAATAGATTAAAATTTTTGAAAAATGTCGAAAAATCAAGTTTTCTGGTTAAAATGAGGACAAATTCATGGAAAAGACCACTTACTTCGATAGAAGTACCCCTACACTTGAGATAAACATTGTCCTCAATGTTTAAGCATGTGGGAGTAAACTCCCCTACACTTATGACATTGAGCACTTTGTTTAAATCTTGCTATGGAAAGGACAACTATAGTGATTTCAATGTGAACATATAAGATATGAAATATTGAATCACGAGAGTTTAGGATAGAACCGGGAAGATGGTAACACGGGATCACGGTTTGTCAAATGTCATCAAGAGTGGATCTTTGAAGTTTTAATCCATGCACAGCACAAGAAACAAGACATCCAACACATACGGGTTGCCCCCTACACTTATTATGAAAGCAGTAAAGGATAGAGCACGGGTTGCCTCCCGAGAAGCGCTTGTTTTTGATAACCGAGTCACGAGCCTGACTCGACCTAAAACTAGTTCATGGGAAATATGGTGAGGGATGGAATCATCTCATGAGAGATGTCCTCACCAAAGTACTGCTTCAAGCGCTGGCCATTCACCTTAAAATTAGGCCCATTTGGCTGAGAAAGCTCAATGGTGCCATATGGAAAGACTTTGGTGACGGTGAATGGACCAGACCAGCGGCTCTTCAACTTGCCAAAGAAGATCTTTAACCGAGAGTTAAAAAGTAAGATTTGATCACCAACGTGGAACTCTCGGTTTTTGATTCTTGCGTCGTGGATGATCTTGGTCTTCTCCTTGTAGATCAGTGAGTTCTCGTAAGCTTCATTCCTCAGTTCGTTGAGTTTGTTGAGTTGAATCTTACGAAGATCACCGGCTTTGTTGATGTCGAAGTTAGCCTATTTCAAGGCCCAGTACGCCTTATGTTCCATCTCGATGGGGAGGTGGCATGCTTTCCCGTACACAAAACGATAAGGTGTACAACCAATCGGGGTCTTATAAGCAGTACAGAAAGCCCACAAAGCATCATCTAACTTATCGGCCCACGCGGCACGATGCTCTCCCACAGTACGCTCCAGAATTCGCTTCAATCCACGGTTGGAAATCTCGGCTTGCCCATTGGTTTGGGGATGATAGGCGGTGGAAAGACGATGATTAACACCATACTTAGCCATGACTCTTGCAAATTGATCATTGCAAAAATGAGTCCCGCGGTCACTGATTATAGCACGAGGAACACCGAATCGAGCAAACAGCTGCTTCAAAAAGTTCACAACCACCCTCGCATCGTTCGTTGGGAGAGCCTTAACTTCAATCCATTTAGAAACGTAGTCAACGACTACGAGGATGTACTTGTTCCCTTTCGATGATGGAAATGGCCCCATAAAGTCGATGCCCCATACGTCAAAGATTTCACATTCTTGTATGAAATTTTGAGGCATCTCATCTTTATGTGTTATCTTGCCTTGTCTTTGGAAAGCATCACAATGCTTAACCATTTCGTGAGCGTCACGATAAATGGTGGGCCAATAGAATCCTGAGTCAAACACTTTCTTAGCGATGTAGTTGGGACCAAAGTGACCACCGGTGGGTCCTTTATGGCAAGCATCAAGGATTTGCAAAGCTGCCGGTCCATCAACACATCTACGAATGATCAGATCAGCACATTGTTTGAATAGATAAGGGTCATCCCAGAAGTAAGTCTTAACATCCTTAAAGAACTTCTTCTTTTCTTGGGATGTTAACCCTTTGATGAGAATAACACCCGCTAAGTAGTTTGCAATGTCCGCAAACCACGGGGTGTCATCAAGATTGGCACTAATAGACATTAATGTCTCAAGGGGAAAAGAGTCATTGATCTCGTTGTTCGGATGATCCCCTTGATATGGATCCTCAAGTCTACTTAGATGATCCACTGCTAGGTTTTCGGCTCCCTTTTTGTCACGAATTTCAATGTTGAATTCTTGAAGGAGCAAAACCCAACGAAGAAGTCTTGGCTTAGAATCTTGCTTAGTTAACAAGTACTTCAACGCAGAATGGTCGGTATAGACAATGGTGGTGGATAAAACAAGATAGGGGTGAAATTTTTCAAAAGCATAGACAACAACTAAAAGCTCTTTTTCGGTTGTGGTATAATGCAACTGAGCCCCCGTCATTGTCTTGCTAGCATAATGGATTGGTTGGAAGTGTTTATTCACTCTTTGGACCAAAACCGCTCCAATGGCAAAGTCGCTAGCATCGCACGTCAACTCAAAAGGTAGCTCCCAATTAGGGGTAACCAAGACTGGTGCCTTAGTTAGCTTATCCTTAAGAAGATTGAAGGCTACAAGACACTCTTTGGAAAAGATGAAAGGAGTATCTTTTTCCAAGAGGTGGGTCATCGGGCGAGAGATTTTAGAGAAGTCCTGAATGAAACGACGATAGAAGCCCGCATGACCCAAAAAACTTCTCACACCCTTCACGGTTAAAGGTGGAGGTAATTTGGATATGACATCCACTTTAGCACGGTCCACTTCAAGACTGGCTTTTGAGATTTTGTGTCCTAGCGCAATGCCTTCTTTTACCATGAAATGGCATTTTTCCCAATTCAGAACAAGGCAAGTGTCTTCACACCGCTTAAGCATACGTTCTAAATTGGAAAGGCAAGAAGAGAATGAATCACCATAAACCGAGAAATCATCCATGAAGACTTCCATAGTTTCTTCAACCATGTCATGGAAGATAGCCATCATACACCTTTGGAATGTCCTAGGAGCATGCACAAGCCGAAAGCCATTCTTTTGTAAGCAAATGTTCCATAAGGACAAGTGAATGTGGTTTTCTCTTGGTCATGGGGATCGATGGGTATTTGAAAATACCCGGAGAAACCGTCTAAGAAGCAGTAATAATCATTACCCGCTAGACATTCAAGCATTTGGTCCATGAAAGGAAGGGAAAAATGATCCTTTCTCATAGCATCATTGAGTTTGCGATAGTGTATACAAACTCTCCACCCTGTAACGAGACGAGTAGGAATCAACTTGTTGTTTTCATTGGGAACAACGGTGATTCCGCCTTTCTTAGGCACACAATGGACGGGACTAACCCATGGTGAATCCGAGATAGGATAGATCAAGCCCGCATCAAGAAGTTTGATAACCTATTTTTTGATAACGTCATGGATCTTAGGATTCACCCTTCTTTGGCTTTGAATAGTAGGTTTAAAGTCGTCCTCCATGAGAATTTTATGTGTGCAAAAGTGAGGATCAATTCCACGAATATCGGAGATCTTCCACGCAATCGCTTTCTTATGATTCTTCAACACGGGGATAAGTCGGGATTTTTCTTCTTCTTTCCGGTCCTTTGCGATGATGACCGGTAACTTCTTGTTGTCTTCAAGGAAAATGTACTCGAGATGAGGAGGTAGGTCCTTAAGCTCAAGAGTAGGAGGATCCTCAATAGATGGTGTAACTAACGATGGATCATCATTAGTCACCTCTTTAGGAGGAGGAGGAGAAAACGGGCCTTCATTGAGAAGTTTCTAAATTGTACGAATGTCTTCATCCCAATCGGTGGGAGAATCATCATACTTAAGATCGAGAGGACCCAAGCTAGCTTCAAAATCATCCAAGTCACTTTCTCCAAATGGAGTTAATGACGAAGCAATTAAGGCAGGCGGTCTCAACATTGGGTAGAGAAGAGAGATTACTTTTGCAAGCATCATGAAAGTGTTTTTCACAAGCCTCATCGAGAACATAAATAGCATTTACACTCTCATATGAATAAGGTTGCTTAGAAATCTTACCCATGTTGAAGACAATTTTGTCGTCACCAACTCTCATGATTATTTTGCCCGTGGCTACATCAATGAGAGTGCGACCGGTCCTCAAGAAGGGACGTCCAATGATTAATGGAACACGGGGATCCATCTCGTAGTCAACGACAACAAAATCCGTTGGGAAGGTGAATTTGTCAACGCCAACGAAGACGTCTTCGGCTATCCCCATTGGATAAGCAACCGTACGGTTAGCTATTTCCAAAGTCATTTTGGTGGGGACTAGCTCGGGGAGAGATAATTGCTTCCAAACACTTAAAGGCATTAACTTTATACTAGCACCTAGATCGGCTAGGGCCATGCAATTCTGTACTCCCGGGAAGTTGCAAGGAATTAAGAAGCGACCCGGAACACCAAGTTTGGTGGGCAATTTCCTTAAGAGCACTGCGGAGCAATTCTCATTAAGTTGGGTCTGAGCAATGTCAAGAAGCTTCTCCTTGTCACTAAGAAGATCTTTAAACATCTTCGCATATTTAGGCATGTGAGCGAGAGCCTCGGGAAAGGAGATGTTAAAATTCATTTTTTTAAACATTTTGAGAAAGTTTGAAACCTGAATGTCATCCTTGCTCTTTTGCTTCTCTTTCCTCAACCTTGAAGGATAAGATATATCGGATGAAGAGGAAGGCTTTAGGGGAATAGGATCACTCACAACCGCGGGTGTTGGGGGAATGGGGGTAGAAGGCAAAAGAGGTGAGGCAAGTTGCTCTTTTTCCTTGTTCACAATCACGGGTGGAGGTGTAGGAAGCTCGGGTTCTGTATAACCTTTTACACTACGAGTGGTGATTGCTTTCATCTCCCCTCTTGGATTCGCAACGGTGTTACTCGGAAGAGTACCCGAGGAAAAGGGTTGATTACCTCGGAAGAGCGAACCTAACATATCACGTAAATTATCTGCTTGGGTTCTAAAAGAGTCTCTCATGTCGGCACGAATATCATTGCTTTGTTTTGCCATGTCATTCCTTAGCTCGGCTCGAATATCGCTCCCTTGTTTCGCCATTTCTCCCTTCAAGTTGATGAATTGACTCTGAAGATTCGTTACAATCTCTATATTAGTCCTCATGAACGTCTCGACGTCTTGATTCAATGCCATCGGTTGATTGAGAGGTGGATCTTGGTAAGCTTGAGAATTTCCTTGAGGTGGGTATGGGTTTCTTTGGGATTGATATTGATTGTTAGCACGAGGTTGGATTTGGTTGTTTCGGTTATAGCTTTGTTGTTGTTTTTGGTTTGGAGGAGTAAAATCGGGTGGAGCAAGATAGTTGTTTGAACGATAACTTAGCAAGTTACGGTCTCCTTGAGGACGAGCTTGATAGCCTCCCGTGGGATAAGTACTGTATGCCGCGTTAACGTTTTCAGAAAAATTGCCTTGAGTTGAAGGACAATCATTGTAAGAATGGGGACCACCGCATGTGTCACAAGAAATAGCAATGGCTTTAGCTTGTTGAGTTTGGTTAGAGGCCAAAATTTGCATACTTTTGCTAATTTCAAGAATAGCACGTTCATGGCGGACATGTCGGTGGTGGAAGAAGTAGATGAAACATTGACTCTCGGATTAGATCTTGAGGATGCGGATGAATCCCAATTCTTGTGGTGAGTAGTCATGTTTTCAATCAACTCTACACTCATATGGTCTCCTTTTCATAAAAGTACCACCGGCGGCGGCATTAATCGTGTCACGATCACGAAAAGTGAGACCATTGTAGAAAGTATCAATGAGAGTGACGGGGAGCATGTTATGGTTCGGACAACGGTCGATCAAATCATTGTAGCGTTCCCAAGCATCAAAGAGCGATTCATCATTGTCTTGCATGAATCCACTAATTTGGTTACGAAGGCTTGTGACCATGGATGGAGGGAAGTAGCGCGACAAAAAGCGTTGAGTCATGTCGTCCCAAGTATGAATAGAATTCTTTGGGAGACGGTCAAACCATTTTTCGGCATGGTAACAAAGCGAGTGGGGAAATAGTTGAAGGCGAAGTTCATCCATAGAAACACCGGGTGACTTCATGCTTTGGGTAATGGTAATGAATTTGTCGAGGTGTTTGTTGGCATCATCATCCGGAATTCCGCGAAATGGATTAGTTTGCACTTGTTGGATCATGTGATGCTTCAACGAAAACTCCTGAGCCGTGATGTGCATCGGCGCAATCGGGCCTCCGCGTCCGTTCATGGTGGGTTGACACAATTCCTCCATTGTTCGTAAATCAGGTAGGGGAACATTGTTGTTGTTATTATTGTTATTCAAATTGGGTAGAGGTGGGTTATTATTGTTGTTATGAACACCAGCCATATCTAAATCTTCACGAGTCTCGGGCTCAGTTTGAAGATCTAGTACGCATACACCTGCAGAAGAAAAATACACAAAGAGAATATTATATAATCTTTTTGGTGCAAACCTTTGGAAAATAATTGCTTTTTAAGATTTTTCAATGTTTTTGTATTTTTGAAAAGTTTTTAAATTTTTATGGGTTTTTGAAAAATTTTTGTACTTGAAAATAACGTTCCCGAAAGAACGGGTCCCAAAATTCAATGCGTCTCTCACTAGAAACCGTGAATCTTAACGAAAAGAGCCGGCAGCGGCGCCATTTAATATAAAGCTTTTGGCTAAGTATGAAAAGTTTATCGTCCGATCTCTTCGAATTGATTTCCAGTCTAAAGTGCGACTCAATTGTCTTTTGGTGAACAAGAGAATGTTTTGGTTTGGTTTTCTAATTTAAACTAAAAGCAAGTATGAAAATGTCGTTGAGTGAAATTAAAGCGTTTAAAAATTAAACTAAAAGCTATTTAGAAAAACTCTATGTAAAACTTTAAAACTTAAAAACATGTTCTATCGGAATGTTGCAAATCATTTCTATTGGAATGCACCAAAGTCATAACCATCGGAATAAATATCAAAACAAACCATCGGAATATTCAAAGGAACCATCGTAATACTAAGCTGAATACCCATCGGAATGTCAAATACAACTCTGTCAGAATATGGTCTGTCGCAATGATCACAATCGGAATGTCCTAGATCGCAATGTCAGATCGGAATAATCCAAATACCTTTGTCGCAATGTCCAGATCGGAAAGTGGTAAACTAAAATTGGGCAGAGTTTCGTTTCAAAGTAACCTTAGTCCCGTCGGAATATGCGATCGCAATGAGCGATCGCAATCCAGATCGGAATAAGGGGGAAGTACAAGTTATCGCAAAGTAGAACCCTTGATGGGTTATTGCGATAGAAACCAAAGCCTAATCGGAATGTGCAATACCCAATATTGCGATGAAAACAAGCAGTAGTAATCCGAAATTGGTGGTAAGCTTAAAACTCAATAAGCACATACAATAAGCTAACTTATCCGAAACTTAAACAACTCAAAAAGCATAAATTTGACAACTTCTTAAACATAAAATTTCATAAACTTTATGAAAGGAACTTTAAAGTGAATAAAACCTTTGACAAATCTGAAAATCAATAAGCTAAAACTTGAAATAAGCAAATAAGCATAAAGAGCTTATAGCTTATACGTGAGTGAGCTTATGTAGAAATAAAAGAAATGAACTTTCTAACCACACAACCTCAAATTCAATCACGGATCATGAAGGATTCGGATCAATAGCAAAGTTTCGGATTAAGAAATAAGCAAAATTCAAGAATGTAGAAGGAGATTAAAGAACACAAAGCTTAAACTTAAACTTTTGATTAAAGAAACTCAAATACCAAGATTAATGAAAGCTTAAAAGAAAGGAAGGATGAAAAACTTAGTGAGAGAAAGTTTAGAACTTTCTCTCTCTAAAAACTAGAAAGGAAAAATTAAAAGTGCAACTAGATAACCACCCTCCTAATGTGATTAGGAGGGTATTTATAGGCTAAGTGGGAGGTGAATGTGGGATTTGCTTCCTTCTTTCTTTTTTTCTCGATTCGATTTAATTCTTTGTCTTTCTCAACGTCGTCTCAGGATTTGAACTCGTCTTAATAATTTTCTTTTATAATTTAGACTTGAGTTCTTCGACTTCATTAAACCTCCGTCTTTAGACTTTTTCTTCGATGAATCTTCAGAATAGGTCTTGGACATCCGTTCTTTAAGCACTCTTGATCTCTTGACTTCGTCTTTTCTCGTTTCTCTTCGATAAAAGCCCGTGAAAGCCCGTGTTTTCTTCCTTTTTCATCTTTTGGTCCTAAAACACAATAAAAACACAAACCACGCATAATTCTGACTTTTACGACATAAAATACACGTTTTGGTCTTGTTATTATTGGAAATAAGTGGTAAAAGGATAAGTGTTTTCACACTTATTAAAGATTGTGAAAGATTAAATTTTATGAGATCTGCAAGAAGTGAAAAATAGGGACATATTGATAGGGACACCTACATATGTGCCCGTACTATTTTTTCTTCTGATTCGAATTTACTCATCTGTGGAATTTGTCTTATTTGACAATTGATATTCCCTTCTTGTCCAATTATCCCGTGGTGTGATTCTTTGGAAAAGTATCTGATTACCGAGTGCTGATACCCGACTGGATGTATCGACATTCCTATCATTTCTTTTGATTATATTTCATTTGAATGACCTGGGTAACGATCCGAGGAGCTTTCAAATGCGTACTCAAATTATAAAAACTTAGGATAGACTCATATTCGTTAATGTTTTCGTTTGTATCTGATTTGTAATTCTATCGCGTAGATTATGCGTTGACCTTACTCTTTTAATGGTAGTTGTGTCTCCATATATCCTTGAATTTGTGAAGGATTATGAGTTATTATTAGTCTTTTGAGAAAATCACATCTTATCAACGGTAATGAAACTGGAAAGTTGATAGCACCAGTAGAATGGATTGATTGATTATGACATGACGACATTGTCTTAATTGATGGGAACTCGAATAGAATTCCCCTAAATGATAAGATGTTGATTATCAAAAGTGATCTAAATAATTCTTGATGGATGACCATATCCTGCATTTAGACATGAAATTATACCGTGAATGGTTGTGAACTAGTCATAGATCTTGTAATCTAGAAAGAACTTACAATAAATGTATAAAAAGATGTTCATGTTATTTGAAACTTTAGGAGGTATTTGTGAGTAAATCATCTAGACTTTCGCCATTAAGGCAAGTTGAATTTGGTATTGATTACATTCCCGGTGCTACACCTGTGGCATGTGCACTATACGTCAGCACCATCTGAATTAAAAGTATTACCGTACAAGTGAGAGAGTTGTCGGAGAAAGCTTTTATTCTACCAAGCTCGTCATCATGAAGAGCTATGGTATTATCATTCCTTATATTTGTTGAATTACCGTGAACTAAGTAAATTGATGATCGAAATCTATATCCACTACCCAAGATGATAGATTTGTTCGATAATTTATGAGGTTCTAGCGTATGTTTTAAAACATTGATCCTCGGCATGGTTATCATCAACTTCGCTTTCGCGAAAAGGATTATCTATTCCAATCACTACATCCAGAACTTGTAATGAACATTATGAGTTTTACGTGATGTTGTTTGGATTGACTAATACACATGTAGCATTCATAAATTGGTGAATCACGTGTGTAGGCTGTAAATTGATAAATTCATGCTTGTGAGCATTACGGACTATTTGTTTGTTTATAAGAATAGGAAGGAGTTAATAATCATTTAAAAACTGCCCTGAATTGGCCGAACAATGAAAACCGGTACCTTGAATAATTAACATGTGATTTAAGGCTTAATCCTTTACATTATTTGACCATGTGATTAAGAGATAATGGAATCTATATTGACTCTTAAAAAATTAAGAGCCCTTTTAAGACTTTGGGTTTTACCAAAAAGTAGGTGCAAATATGTTTTGACAAATATTTTATCAAAAAGAACTATTGAGGGATTATTCCCTTACACCCAGAACATTTAACTAAACTTCTGTTTAGTGGTAAATGTTTGTGCATAACTCAAGACAACCTAAGAGGGATTGAGGAAACCATTTAAACCATGACTTGAAATTTGAAACGACAATTTTTGCTTTTCAACTAAGAAAATTTTGACCAAATTTTAAACAAAGATTTTTGAACAATTACGGATCTTATTAATTATTTTCGATAAATCAACAAAAATCGTGTTAATTAAATTTGAATTTACTATGAACATTTTTATATAATTGGTCGAACTAAGAAATTTAGAACTTTTTACCCTTACGGTTCATAAAAATTGAAAAATTTATTATTTAATTATTTGTAATATTTATCGACGCTTTAAACGTCGGATTGAGCAAAACTCATAAAAATGATAGTTGAGACGAAACTAAAACTTAGAAAATATGAATAAAGAATTTTTGAATAAATATGGTCCTGATAATTATTGCATCAGGAAAAGTGAATATAGATACTCACACATTATATAGAAAGGGTAAAGAACCAATTAGGATGTATTTCTTAATAATGATTGTGCAAAATAAATTGCCGAGCAATTTAAAAAAATAGCCGATGCTTGTAAAAAGGATAATATAGATAATAAAAGGGGTTCGCGGCTAATGTGAACCATTAGAATTGAGAAGCCGATGGCGTTAAATGTTTTAAAGGTCGCTTGTGGTTGCCTAAATATGGAGATTTGGAGATTTAGTCATGTTGAAATCTCATAAGATTAAGTATTCTATTCATGCTATTTCTGATTTAGTGTATCTTTATCTGAAGAAGTTGTACTGATGGTAAATTATGAAGGCAGACATCGCCTCATACATTAGTGAACGTCTAACTATTGCAAAGGTCATCATCTGAATTTGATTCGATTTGGGTCATCGTCGATAGACTGACCAAATCTGCTAATATCACTCCTGTTAATGATAAATTCTTGATGAATAAATTGACTCTTTTGTATTTAAAGAGTTGTGTAAACATAGTGTGCCTGTATCGACCATCTCTATCAAGATCCTCGCTTCGCATCGAATTTCTAGAGATTTGCTCAGAAGTCATTGGGAACGAACCTTGATGAGAGTACGATTTACCACCCCAAATTGAAGGGACGAGGTAATGTAATGATACAAAACACTAGAAGTCTTGTTTTATGTTTGAATGATTGACCTTTGGTAAAAAACCGTATAATCGTTTTCCTTTGGAAGGATTATCATTGATAATCATCGTATTAGGATCGAGATCGAATCTTGTTAGGATCTAAATATGAGAACATCTGTAAGCAGGAGTTGGGATATAGACACCCGACATACACCCAATGTGAGTTGGACATGTCTTTTAGGTTTAAGGTTGCCTATGATGACAAACCTAACCTTACAAAATACCCGACCCGTGAAACCTGAAATGATTGTGTAAATTAGGATCTGATTATTGATTGCCGGTAGTCGGCAGGAGGTTATGTGAATATGAAATGTAGATCTTGAAGTGTCGGATGGGTAGCGAAGTGATGCCAAAAATTTCACCTTAGAAAAATGAATAGATGATCTGAAAGATCATGGGAAATAAGTCCCCGTTGAATGGGACCATTGAGATGATGTAAAAATTGGTTTGAAAGGCATATAAGCTGGATCTACCCTAGGACTTCAAGGGCTTCGTGAATTATGATTTGTGTATCTAACTTGATAAAATTTCTATCAAATGAAAATCTTACTATTCCTTAATGAAGTTTAGATCGGCGAAAATTTGCATTCATCAAAAACCCGTGAACATCATGGATAGAGAAAGTAAGTCAACATTAAGCCTGATCGTATTCCCGTAGTTATGATTGATGAAACTCGCGTATTGTAATGAATTACACTTGTGAGAAAAGATCGAATGTGGAGGAAATACCCACATGGCTTTAACTCTATAAGAAGCGAGTAGTAAGATAAATTGATCTTTGAGGACAAAGATCCTGTTTAGGAGTAAATGCTGTGATAATCCGTCAATTTATGGTCGATATTTTATTCTCATGTATTATTTAAAAATATTATTTTAATGTTATATTATGAACTCACTTATTATTGGGAAGAAATTTGGGTTTACGTCTTGAAGTAGCATCGACTACGTCTAAACCGGAGGATTCTACGTTACGTGCTTACGTTTACATTTGGACAGTCCGACACTTCAAGAAATAAATTTATCCGTGAATATTATTTTGGGATTTTAAAATTGAGTTAGTTCATAAACTCACAAATTTACGAGAAGAGATTAGGACTTACGTGAATAATTTAACATCCTTTACGACTAAACCGGAAACCTTAGAATTATGTATTTACGTTTTTGAACACCATTTTTGATGAGACAATTTTTATTAGATTCGTTTTGTGTCGTTGATTCATAATTTATAAAAGCGTTTTTCGTAAAATGACCCGGGGGTACGCAAATCGAGGAAACTAGAATCGAGGAGTACCCATAAATTAGTGGGATGGAACATGTTTTACACTTGCCCATCCCACTATATGGGACGGCCAAGAAGGCTCCAACACACACCATGAGGTGTCAACACCTCCTAAACAAGCTAACACTTGTTAACTTGAAGCTTACAAAGTAAGCTACACCAACACCAAAACCACCACCTCAAACCATTTTCTCCTAAACTCATACATGCAAACCACTCATTCTCTCCTCTCCTCTCTCTCTCTAAAATTCGTCACATATCACTATAAAACACCCATTTTGATAAAATTCAACCACAAAATCTCATGTTATTTCTACATATGATGATGCTCCTTTGAAGCCTTGAAGATTGGAGGTGATTCTAACATCCAAGGAGGTGATTTCGTGATGTCCAAGGGCTGATTTCTATATAAATTTTACAAGTATTTGTGGTCTTGAAGATTGGTGTTGATCTATCATAAGTTTTTCCATCAAAATCCAAGGCTTGATCATAAACTACTCAATCTTGGTGGTATAGAGATTGTCCTTCCTATCCTTTTGATTTTTTTGATTATGTAATCTTGTATTTTCTTTATTTATGTATATGTATATGATGATGAATGATGATTCAAAATATTATGTGGGGATTTGGTGTTGATAGATTTGATAAACATGGGTAAAAAGATAGAATACCACATGTAAAATGGTTAAAATATTGCTTAAATTGATGGCTGTATAAAAAAAGTAAGTAACCAAATGATAAACTGATAAAATGGCATAGTGGAATAAATTTACAGTAAGTATTAGGTGTTATACACATGTGAGAGTTGGCCATGCAATAAAATCATCAAAATAAGTGAGATATGATCAAAACAAGTTTAGAGTGCAAATCTGCCTACACTATTTTGGACGAATTTATTAAAATCTTTAGAAGTTGACTCATCAGTAGCTATAATGGAATAAAATGAAGCACATATCATGTAGTTACTTTCATAAAAATTTGAGGTCCTATCTCATTATAGAACTCTAGATATGGACATTTTAGTGGACTCAAAATTTAGGACTGATTTTGTAAATAAATAGTATATAATATAAGCACTAAAAATTTTATATAAAATATACATATATAAAAGCCACTAGTTGATAATAATCATAAATAAAGATATATATAAATATTGATATTAAAATGGGACATGTTATATAAATTACAAGTATAAATGTTTTTCCAAGTTATAAAACTATATACATAAGTTTTACGTCTTTTCGGCTAAAACCGAAAGATTAACGTTTTTGTCAAATAAAACTTAGACGGTCGGACTTGTAACACCCCATTTTGATAAATGGAATGTTACGCGTAATTATGGCGTGTCATCAAAGCATACAAGGATAAATGTCTAAAAAATTACATAACCATAGGGTAAACCGGAATCAAACATCGGTTCCCAAACATAAGCCCAAAACATAATAAAGTAATTGAAATGAATGAAAGACTTAAACAAGCACAAATATATGAAGGCAAAAGGATAAGAAGTCTATGGCAGCGTCCATCCTATGCATGTCCTCCAAAATGCTCAAGTCCGTCCTTGGGTACCTGCCGTTTTGGGAACATGAAAGGAAAAATGGCCGAGCATAACGCTCAGTGCATGGATATACAAGTATAGCATGAATAGTATAAGCATAACAGCATGAAACAGCGGAAGAAACTAAGTCCTGGATAACCTGTTTAAGTCTTGATAAAATTGGTTTTATAGTTTGAAAAGCCTTATGTTTATCTTATAAAAACTGTTTAGCATGTTCTACCATTAGCCAATATAGGTCATGAAAATCCACCGTGCATGAATACTTGGAGGGGTGACCTCATCATGCAAATTAGAGGGGCTGCCTCTAATTTAATATACTGGTTTTGGGTAGGAGGGATCAACTCCTTGTGAAGGATGCAAGGCACACACTACATTCACCATGAAATCCTGAATGAAAACATGTAACTAGGATGCACCCATACGCCCCACATGATAAATATAATAATATGGCCAAAAGCTGAAGGGACGCCACGAGCAATCACTCCGCCGTGGTGAAGTCATACCATCAGTGCCTCTAATGTTTTGGTTATGATACCTCCATAACTAGGTGAAACTGGTCATGCATGTATATGGCTATAGGTATTCTAAATTAAACATAAGCAATTCAAACACATACTTATACTACGGGAAAATATTTGGCTGCATACGGGGAAATCCTAATAAGGAAAGAATGTCCATACTGAAAGGACGGGAATCCGTACCTTATGTCCAATGAACGAAGAAGACGAACTGAGAGGAATCCTACTTCTGTATCACTAATGCTACATAAATACATACATGAATGAGTATCTGCTTACTCATACGTAACTGCTTTTATGTCATGTCTTAGCTTATTTTATATGTTCTTACCATGTTTTACTGTTTTAAGCCTTAAACTGTGTTTACCTTATATTCTGGTTACTCTGATTAAGTATTTCTGGTATTTCATGTATTATTATACTTACTGTGTAATAATAAGTAACTTTCCAAAAACAGCAGGTTTCCTAAAATAGAAAGTTTACAAAAATAGAAAGTTTCCAAAAATAGAAAGTTACCAAAATTAGAAAGTTTCCAAAAATAGAAAGCTTCCAAAAATAGAAAGTTTCCAAAAATAGAAAGTTTCCAAAAATAGAATTACTGTTTAAAATAGATAAGTTTCTAAAAATAGAAAGTTTCCATAAATAGATTAGCTGCCTTAATTAAATAAGTTTCCATAAATAGATTAGCTGCCTGAAATAAAAAAGTTTCTAAAAATAGAAAGTTTCCAAAAATAGATTAGCTGCCTTATTTAATTAAGTTTCTAAAAATAGAAAGTTTCCATAATTAGAAATAAGCTGGTTAAATAAGCTAAGTATATAAGCCTAAGTGTTTTCATGATTATTTTCTAAGTCATATGATATAATGTATAGTTTATTAATTATTTCATGTAATAAAAATAAACTATAGGTTAAAATATTTAATTAAAGTATAACATGTTTTTAATTAAATAAAGTTAAATACTTAGGTTAAAACATGTATTATTATTTATTAATAATATAACCTATGTCATGTTAATTAATTAATTATAACCATGGTTGTTAAATAATTAATTAATTATAAGTCTAAAAATATAAAAATACTTAGGTTTATAATTTCATGATTTTAATAATTAATATAACCTAAGTCATGTTATTAAATTAATCATGTCATGTTTATTAATTTAATTTTAACATAAGATTATAATAAAAAAAACATATTCTTAACATACACCGTGAACCGGATCTTGACTAAGAACCATGAACCGGACATGAAATCGACACCATACCCCGAACCACATCGGGGTTTCCCTTGTCTTGTTGCTGCCGTGGGACCCGCACCAACCAACCGGGGCCATATGGTCTCGGTGGTGGTCAAATGGCCAAACCAAAAGCCTCTCGGGTTCGGTTCAGGCGCAGCCAAGAACAAACACCCCTTAAACATCCCTTTTTGATTTATACCAAAACCAATTTCATGTTAGATCTATGATTTAATTATGTTTTTAAGAAAAACATATCATGTTCTTAATTATTAAAAGATTAAATCAAAAGAAAATGGTTAAAACGAATTACCGAATGCGTGGATCTAAAGAACGATGAACAAACACGGACACTAGCAATAAATCCAAGATCCAAGATCAATCAAACACCCCTTTGGTGTGTTTGAAGGTGGCGGCCAAAAGAAACAAAAGAAGCAGGAGAGATTTTTAGGTTTTTGTGAAAATCCTCTGTAAAGTGAAAATGAGTAGTGTTTTTTCCTTAACCCCCTTCTTTAGTAAATTTTGATGGGCTTGGCCCATCCTCCTTCCTAATTTCGTGGCATATGGGCCCACATGGGGTAACCCGATCATTTTCCGTGTCTAATTAATAAGTGTGTTCTCGTGTTCGTGTTTTACGTGTTTGTTCGTGTTTATTTGTGTTCGCGTTTTGTGTTTTCTCGTTAAATAATTACCGTGACCTAATATATTTATTTATGCTCGTAATAAATATATATATATGTAATTAATAATAGTTCGTGATTTCATGATCGCATGTTCGTGATTAATTATTGTTTAAATAATTATTGCGTGTTCGTACGTAATAAATACTTATCGTGTTCTAACATGTACGTAATACCTAAAATCCTAACACGTAAACGTAATCGTACTATAAAAGGAAAGTTTTAATCTAGTACGTACGATCTTAAGGGTACTATTCATGATAAAAGCATGCGGGTTTTACAACTCTTCCCCCCCTAAAAAGAATAATTCGTCCCCGAATTATAGGTAACGTAACTGAAAGAGAAACATACCCGAATCAAACTAAGAGGGTATGTAAGATTAATGAACGTACAGGTGACATGGTAGAAGGAACGTGGAACGTGACATGTCTTGAAAGGACATGGAACGTGACGTGACTGGAAGGACATATCTAATTGATGAGAGAAAACGGATAAAAGTCCGGATGAACTTGTCCGTTTCCAAGTGGCCTCCCTCTTAGAACGGTTCCTTCAGAAGATCTTGACACTAATGATAAATCTTGGTCCTCCTGATCTTGACTTGGAATACGAATAAATTCTTGGTTATCAACGGAAGGTAGCTCCCCTAAATTCGATCGAGAAAAATAAGAGTTAATGTGCTAGGGTAACTGAAACGTTACGATGCAAGACAATCTGACTTAACTGATAATTAGAAACGATGCGCGAGACATAAAGAAACGTAGTACGTGAAAAATTTTGAACGTGCTACGTGGAGATATGGCGAGTGTATTATGAGTAAACATATCGTGATCCATGATACGTGTAACATATCTTGATCATGATATGAGGAACATGGAATGAACATGACATGTGGAACATATCGTGAACATAGAATATAATGGCGGTAACGCCAAACGCTATAGGGTGAGACATAGAATATGACGAGAAACGTCTATCTGAGGATAGGGAGTTATACTAAACTTGGGTCCGGTCTCTCAAGTTCTTGCAAACTTCCCAGAATGAGAAAAAAATGAACGTAAAATCGTAAGCCAAAATACGATCATGAACGTGAATAGTGTCATGAACGCGAGCGTGAAAGCAAGTCGTGGAATTAGAATGAAGGCGTGAAGTAAATAAGGAGCACAATTGTGAATCTTTGTCTGACCCGATAACTGAGGGATTGCCGAGTGATCGGATGAACCTTTGTTGGAACATGTCCGATCAATCTGTTGGTTCTGAAATCCCTGCGGATGTAAGGATTCTGCAGACTTGATCAAACTTTTTGTAATACCCAGATAGCATTATGCTTCTTCTGAGTTTGCGTTAATCTGGTAACCAAAACCCATAGAGATCTTGTCCCTTTTCGATTCACAATTTCCGATGATGAAAACATCCCAGTATGTTGGTGTCCTATCTGAACCTGTTTGTTCCTATCTGAACCTGTTTGTATGACAGGTATGAAGATATGAACGTAACTGTATCTTGCTTCATCGAACTTGATACACAGGAGTTTACGAAACTCTGAGTCTATGAATCCAAACTTCTCTTAGCGTAGGATTTTCTAGAACACCTAATGTAATGTAGGGTTCCCTCCTTTACGCATAAGCTGAGTCATGGTAAGATTAACCATGCAATTCCATGTGATCCAGCTTGTCACTGTAATCAACCAGAATTGATATTGGAAATTTCCTGGGTGAAATTTCGCTTGTCATAGGATTTGCACCATAGTGCATATATGGTCTTCCTGATCTTTTCTAGGCTTAGAGGAAATCAGGTCATCCTCAATGAAAACACTGATGAATTTGCTTATGAGTTCATAGAAACTCGTTCTTATAATGTTGTTGGAGCATTGATGAGACTAATTCAAAATCATAAATCTAGCATGACCGAGTCGTGCACGAATAGTTGTCATGGACATGTCCTGCTTTTTCACTTGTCACTATTGGCAGCATGATCATGAATCCGATCTTGGAAAAATGATTAAAACTATAAGATCAATTGGACATGTTGTCAATACGTGGAGGAGAATAACCGTCATGAATGGTGATTTGTTTAAATCGACGGTAGTCGACACATAATCTCATGGTACCATCCTTCTCCTTGAAGGTTCTTCTGGAATATATGGGAAAATTTTGGAATAATCAACTGACTATGCGTAAAAGGACTTAAGTAGTCGTGTCTTACTGACATCTAGAAAATTTTAGCGACCATGTCTAACAACTCACATGCTTGTAAACATAGATAATTTTTACAGATTTTCCTGATGGAAAATGAAGCTGAATGTATTCAGGAGCCTGAACATTACTGTACACAATTATGAATCGTAGCATGGTGTATTGTTCATAGTCCATAATTAGTATAAAATTCATCTCGTGTCTGTCCGAGGAAATGCGTTAGCAGCTTGGATCTCATCATTAAGTTGAAGGAAAACCTTTGTATATGTGGGAATACGAAAGGCGTCCTTCATGGTCATGAATCAATGATTTATGGTTACAAGAATGAAAGTGACATCGGTAACGTGACAGTTCTCACTGATGCGCCGGTAATGGTATTGAAATTCTTGTGGCATGATTAATACATGGCACAACAAAATGGATATACCCTTGGAGGGTACCCTGAATTTCTTAGAAATGTTCCATAGTTGGACGTGAGTCATGTGTCTTGACTCGTTTCTTGGAAGTATAAGCATGACATATGTCTTGACTAGTGTCTTGACATGTGTCTTCAGAAAGTATACGTGAGACATGTGTCTTGACTGATTTCTTGACATGTGTCTTCAGAAAGTATACTTGAGACATGTGTCTTGACTGATGTCTTGACATGTGTCTTCAGAAAGTATACGTGAGACATGTGTCTTGACTGATGTCTTGACATGAGTCTCGAGACGTAACAATATAACTACAATATTAGGTTATTATGCCAGACTTGGCGGATCGGTTGGACTACTGATCCTTTGTATGTCTGATCACGTCCGCGGCCGGAGCCTCGGTTGCGGTTTCTAGGATAGTTTTGTCATAGTAGTGGTTACTATCTTCCTGTCTGTCAGTTCCATGAAGGTCATCCTCATGACCGTGATTCATGTAACTATTCAGCTGAGTGGCCGGCTGGTACCGGTTTGCACTCATATGGCTGAAATGACAGCCGAATGACGTGTGACATGTAACTAAGAATTAGGGACAATGATTGATGGAAATCGTCTGATGGTGAAGCATCTTCTCGTCTAATTGATTTGCTCTGGTGCCTTTGTCTTCGTCTTGTAGGATCTCCAGGTTGTGAACAACATCCACATCTCGTAGCGTCTCCGAACGTCAACAACATCAACCTTTAGTAATATCTCCCAGTTATGAGCGACATCAACAATCTTGTAAAATATCAGCAATTGAAAATATGTCTGAGATGATTCATAATCGACTAGCGAATACTCGTGAAGTATCGCAAGTGGAATACACATGGATTAAGGTACATGTAATACACATGAAATACGGTACGTGGAGTACACGTGGAATGCACATGAAATGATCGTTATGAGGGTCGATCATTTATCATGATTTAAGGAAAGTATATCGGTTAAACGGTTAGGAAAACCATCATGATAACCTGGCAATGCCAGTATATACCTCATTCTGGTTGCATAGAGAAACGCTAAAGTGTGGTTACACAAAATTCAACGATGATTTGCCTGACAGCATGATCAGTGAAAACCAACCATGACTATCATGAAAGCAGAATTCAATGAAATCCAACGATGTCTTGCATGAAGGCATAATAACAAAAGAGGCGTAAGACGTAATCCACATGAAGACGGAATTATCATGAAGAAACATGAAACGATTTAACATGAAGGAGTGTATAACATAATCAGCATGATACTGAGTTTAACCATGAAAGTGTAAAAACATACTTGACATAAAAACATAGTAACTTATGAGGGGACATAAAAAAAATTATGCCAATAAATCATGAGAAAAATTTTATGCATGAAAAACAATGCATGTATGCGTAATGTAGTTTATAAAAACCTTTATATGTGCGAGGGGACGCCTATGGGTCGGTCCCAAAACAAAAGACATGGCGAGGGGACGCCCATGGGTTGGTCCCAAAGTTAAAAGTTTCGATAAAAGCACATGCCACTAAATAGGGCCAGTCCTGTACCAACCATTACTTAGTCATAATCCCTACAACAATGATACATGAAACATAAATAAATGAAACTCATCTGTCAAAACTTATCAGAAAAAATTTTATGTGACTAATTTTGAACTACTGGGGTTCAGTCCACACAGCCACAGTTCACGAGGAACATTATGCATGAAACAATGACACATAACTAAATATGAATGACGGTTGTCCATCCATATTAGTAAAACAATATCGATGAAAACATCAAGGTTAAAACCTCAAGGTGCTGAAAACATCATGGTTAAAACAACAATGCACTGAAAAAATCAATACGTGGAATAACAAACGTTGGCTTAGGAAGCTCCTGGTGACTACCCACTAGTCACAGGTCAAGTTTTAGAGCCTACAGGTCAAAGCCTTGGCTCTGATACCATAATTGTAACACCCCATTTTGATAAATGGAATGTCACGCGTAATTATGGCGTGTCATCAAAGCATACAAGGATAAATGTCTAAAACATTACATGACCATAGGGTAAACCGGAATCAAACATAGGTTCCCAAACATAAGCCCAAAACATAATAAAGTAATTGAAATGAATGAAAGACTTAAACAAGCACAAATATATGAAGGCAAAAGGAGAAGAAGTCTATGGCATCTTCCATCCTATGCATGTCCTCCAAAATGCTCGAGTCCGTCCTTGGGTACCTGCCGTTTTGGGAACCTGAAAGGAAAACTGGCTGAGCATAACGCTCAGTGCACGGATATACAAGTATAACATGAATAGTATAAGCATAACAGCATGAAACAGCGGAAGAAACTAAGTCATGGATAACCTGGTTAAGTCTTGATAAAACTTATTTTATAGTTTGAAAAGCCTTATGTTTATCTTATAAAAACTGTTTAGCATGTTCTACCATTAGCCAATATAGGTCATGAAACTCCATCTTGTATTAATACTTGGAGGGGTGACCTCATCATGCAAATTAGAGGGGCTGCCTCTAATTTAATATACTGGTTTTGGGTAGGAGGGATCAGCTCCTTGTGAAGGATGCAAGGCACACACCACATTCACCATGAAATCTTGACTGAAAAAATGTAACTAGGATGCACCCATACGCCCCACATGATAAATATAATAATATGGCCAAAAGCTGAAGGGATGCCACGAGCAATAACTCCGCCGTGGTGAAGTCATAACATCAGTGCCTCTAATGTTATGGTTATGGTACCTCCATAACTAGGTGAAACTGGTCATGCATGTATATGGCTATAGGTATTCTAAATTAAACATAAGCAATTCAAACACATACTTATACTACGGGAAAACATTTGGCTGCATACGGGGAAATCCTAATTAGGAACGAATGTCCATACTGAAAAGACGGGAATCCGTACCTTATGTCCAGTGAACGAAGAAGACGAACTGAGAGGAATCCTACATCCGTATCACTAATGCTACATAAATACATACATGAATGAGTATCTGCTTACTCATACGTAACTGCTTTTATGTCATGTCTTAGCTTATTTTATATGTTCTTACCATGTTTTACTGTTTTAAGCCTTAAATTGTGTTTACCTTATATTATGTTTACTCTGATTAAGTATTTCTGGTATTTCATGTATTATTATACTTACTGTGTAATAATAAGTAACTTTCCAAAAATAGCAGGTTTCCTAAAATAAAAAGTTTCCAAAAATAGAAAGTTTCCAAAAATAGAAAATTACCAAAAATAGAAAGTTTCCAAAAATAGAAAGTTTCCAAAAATAGAATGTTTCCAAAAATAGAAAGTTTCCAAAAATAGAATTACTGCTTAAAATAGATAAGTTTCTAAAAATTGAAAGTTTCCATAAATAGATTAGCTGCCTTAATTAAATAAGTTTCCTTAAATAGATTAGCTGCCTGAAATAAATAAGTTTCTAAAAATAGAAAGTTTCTATAAATAGATTAGCTGCCTTATTTAATTAAGTTTCTAAAAATAGAAAGTTTCCATAATTAGAAATAAGCTGGTTAAATAAGCTAAGTATATAAGCCTAAGTGTTTTCATGATTATTTTCTAAGTCATATGATATAATGTATAGTTTATTAATTATTTTATGTAATTAAAATAAACTATAGGTTAAAATATTTAATTAAAGTATAACATGTTTTTAATTAAATAAAGTTAAATACTTAGGTTAAAACATGTATTATTATTTATTAATAATATAACCTAAGTCATGTTAATTAATTAATTATAACCATGGTTTTTAAATGATTAATTAATTATAAGTCTAAAAATATAAAAATACTTAGGTTAATAATTTCATGATTTTAATAATTAATATAACCTAAGTCATGTTATTAAATTAATCACATGTTTATTAATTTAATTTTAACATAAGATTATAATAAAAAAATAATCTTAACATACACCGTGAACCGGATCTTGACTAAGAACCATGAACCGGACATGAAATCGACACCATACCCCAAACCACATCGGTGTTCCCCTTGTCTTGTTGCTGCCGTGGGACCCACACCAACAAACCGGGGCCATATGGTCTCGGTGGTGGTCAAATTGCCAAACCGAGACCATCTCGGGTTCGATTTAGGTGCGGCCAAGAACAAACACCCCTTAAACATCCCTTTTTGATTTATACCAAAACCAATTTCATGTTAGATCTATGATTTAATTATGTTTTTAAGAAAAACATATCATGTTCTTAATTATTAAAAGATTATATCAAAAGAAAAGGGTTTAAACGAATTACCGAATGCGTGGATTTAAAGAACGATGAACAAACACGAACACTAGCAATAAATCCAAGATCCAAGATCAATCAAACACCCCTTTGGTGTGTTTGAAGGTGGCGACCAAAAGAAACAAAAGAAGGAGGAGGAGAGCTTTTTAGGTTTTTGTGAAAATCCTCTGTAAAGTGAAAATGAGTAGTGTTTTTCCCTTAAACCCCTTCTTTAGTAAATTTTGATGGGCTTGGCCCATCCTCCTTCCTAATTTCGTGGCATATGGGCCCACATGGGGTAACCCGATAATTTTCCGTGTCTAATTAATAAGTGTGTTCTCGTGTTCGTGTTTTACGTGTTTGTTCGTGTTTATTTGTGTTCGCGTTTTGTGTGTTCTCGTTAAATAATTACCGTGACCTAATATATTTATTTACGCTCGTAATAGATATATATATGTAATTAATAATAGTTCGTGATTTAATTACGTTCGTGATTTCATGATCGCATGTTCGTGATTAATTATTGTTTAAATAATTATTGCGTGTTCGTGCGTAATAAATACTTATCGTGTTCTAACACGTACGTAATACGTAAAATCCTAACACGTAAACGTAATCGTACTATTAAAGGAAAGTTTTAATCTAGTACGTACGATCTTAAGGGTACTATTCATGATAAAAGCATGCGGGTTTTACAGGACCCGTCTAATGTAAACTTTTATAAACTCACATACTGATGTATAAACTTATATAACAAGCAAAAACCGATAAAACCCGAACTATATAACATATGGACATTAACGGGCTAAGTTAGCCTTGTTGGACTATTAATCCAACTAATTTGGCTAAAAACTTATAAATTTACTTATTGGGCTTAACCCATTTGGGCCCAACATGTAAAGAATAATACTGATATTAAAAGTATAATTGGGCTAATGAAAAGTATTGGGCTTGTAATAGGCTTACTAGGCCTAAAACATGTAAATAAGTAAAACTAGTAAACTAGTATAGAAGTTACCAATACATAACACTAAAATGAGTAAATGAGAATGTATAAACCCACTTGATCATCATCATATATATATATAAAATCATCATATTTATACATAATTGTTATTTTATAAAGTCATTGGACAAGAGTCTAAGACAAGTATTATTTGTCTAGGTTTCCGTGATTGAAGCACGTACCGTATATCCGAATTGCCGATAACCCGCTTTCCCACATCAACGTGAGTTCATAGCCTCGCACTCTTTTAAAATGTTTCTATGAAATGTTTTATAAACCCGCGAGGGAGATAACATGGTAGTTTTGATAAAATAGGACACATTTGTCCCGATTGTTTGTTTATTGATTTGGACCCGAATGATAGTATGACCCGATGAATGATTATATGACCCGATGTATGAAATAAAATGGATTATTTAAGTTAGGTTATGTCACTAAAAGTCCCATTAGAATGAATTGTGAACTACCGGGATTTGGTAGACGCTTGTGCATATAATAGTACTATTTGGGGACGATCACCCCAGTTCGCGCCTTGACGGTTGATCCCCGTCGTGCCACATTGATTGGTAAGCGAATTTATGTATCAGAAGATTTCCATAGCGTGATCTTTGTGACGAAACGCTAATTTAGATGGGAAAATAAGTTTCGGGTTAGCTACCCGTTGTTTGTTGTAGAAAGGTAACAATGTCATGCGGCTTATAATAATCCAAATAACGAAAATACTGCTTTATGCATTGAATTACGATATATTGCCTGACTAGCAATACAGGGTCTTATTATTGATATTATGTTCGTGTTTTGGTTTAATATAACCAAATCCATATAACGGTTTTTATTTAATTTATACAACGTTATAAAACGTATTGTATGATGTTTTTACGATACTGGTTCGTATAATGGTTTTGAAGGCAACAGCCTATATAATGATTTTGACAAGGATTTGTATAAAAAAATTTTGGCCTATTTTATGTCCTACTACAAGGATTTGTACAAAATGATTTTCGGTAATAATTATATACCGATGATATATTAATGGTTTTATTAAACTCTATGAATTCACTCGGCGTTTTCGCTGACCTTTTCTTGTAACATGTTTTATCTTAGGTACTTGAAGGTAATTCTCGGGAAGACAACAAGAATTCATGGCCCGCACTTAAATAATAATTTCCATTCAAATGCTTTGTAAAACCTGTATGAAATACAATGACTTGGGACCTATGTAAATTTGATATTTATGAATGGAAATGCTTTATATTTAAACGACACGATTTTTTATGCGTTGTCTATGATGTGAGTAATGTGCTATCCCGTAACACCAACGAGTCTTCCGCTGTATTGAATTGTGTAAATTTTGGGGTGTTACAATCGATAAACACGGTTTCGTAACGGTTTTGAACATGAGACTTATTACCAAGACTTTTATACGCCCCCTAACGGATGGGCCTTATTATCATAGGTTTACCTCCATCTTTTATTCAACTTCACCATGAAGCTTTTATTATGAATTCGGTCTTGCCTTGCCTTTTATTTAACCTCGCCATGAGGTGTTTATTATGGCCAAAGACGTATATCCTCACGCTAAAAGCGAATTTTGGATCTTTAAAGATTCAAAGATTAAGGCATAATTCACTTTCAGTTTTGCATAGATTTTTCGGCCTTGTGACCTTCAAATTGTTTGCTTGATTTAGGTGAGCACTTGAAATATTATTATTAGGTGAAGCTTTTGATTATTCGGGTTGCCAATACTTCAAAACCGTGACGCAGGCGATACCTTAATGTCTTCCCAATTTAATTACATGGAAGCTACTAGAAACGAATAGAAACCAACAATCAAGACTAAACCGCTAAGCCAATACTTATTAGCAAAATATATATACAAGCGAAGGGAGAATAAGAAAATAATTAGAACACATGAGTTTTTGAAAGAATACGAGTACTCTACGTTTAGCATAGTAACTTATAATTAACTCTATCATCTCTCGTCCTCATTTAAGAGACTTAACCTAATATAAGTTAAGGAATCAAAGGTAAGTGCTCAACACGCACGATCGAGTAAAAAATTACTCTTATTCTCGCCATCGGAAAATCTACATTCGTGTCTTCAAACACTTATAAAACATGAGAAAATTTTTAAAATTTGTCCATTTTTAGCCTTATTTTGTAACAAAACGATAAGCAAAAAGATAAACTTTGGAAACCTTGAAGGTTTGGCAAGGAAAGTATCTATTCACCCCCCCATACTAATGTTAAACATTGTCCTCAATGTTTCGAGTCTAAGGGTAGGATACCTCATACTAGAGACGAAGTCGAATGCCTAATCTAGCATGGAAAGGGTGGAACCATTAAATCTATAGCCGTTTATAATGTGTGCTAAAAGACCTAAGGTTAGAACATATAAGGGTATATCATATGGATATCGAGAAATTCTTCCAAGCAAACGATCGAGTACTCACGTAAAACGAACACGAGAAGCTCCAATCGTGAAGATAACGATCATCTAAAAACCACAATGCACAAACAACCACGGAACAAAGGTTGGAAGGGCACAAATCCCCTCACGTAAGCTACATTAGAAAGCGATAATATGTACATGGATAAGCATGGGTCTCCCCCACGAGGCATCTCATTTTTTATTACCGAGTCATGAGCTCGACTCGATCCCCTCAATACTAATTATCTTTGGGGAAGGTGACTTGGTCGAGGTCTTTCAAAGAAGGAAATTCCCCACCAAAGTAGTGCTTCAACCTATGGCCATTCACCTTGAAATTAGGACCATCATTTTGAGCTAGCTCGATGGTCCCATAAGGAAACACTTGGGTAATGGTGAACGGCCCGGACCAACGGGATTTCAACTTGCCGGGAAAGATTTTCAATCTTGAGTTAAAAAGCAACACTTGATCTCCAATGTTAAAAACCCGGTTTTTTAATTTTAGAATCATGAAACATTTTGGTTTAATCTTTATAAATCAATGAATATTCATAAGCAATATCCCTTAATTCATCCAATTCATTTAATTACATTTTCTGGTGTTTTCCGCGATCTTATTGTCAACATTACAATGCTTTAGGGCCCAATAAGCTTTGTGTTCAAGTTCAATTGGCAAGTGACAATTCTTCCCATACACAAGCTTGTAAGGAGTGCACCCAATGGGCGTCTTATGAGCGATACGAAAGGCCCATAAAGCATCGTCTAAGTTATCTGACCATGATTGTCGGTTCTCTCCCATCGATCTCTCCAAGATCCTCTTAAACGCTCGGTTTGAAACCTCGACTTGCCCACTCATTTGTGGGTGGTAAGCCGTCGAAAGCCGATGTGTAAGCCCATATTTCTTTAAAACCATTTCGAATTGGTCATTACAAAAATGGGTTCCACGATCGCTTATGATTGCACGAGGGGTTCCAAACCGATAAAACAATTGCTTCAAAAACATGACTACCACACAAGCGTCGTTCGTGGGCAAAGAATTAGCTTCCACCCACTTGGATAGGTAGTTAACGGTGACAACGATGTACTTATTACCGAGAGATGATGGGAACGGCCTCATAAAATCAGTTCCCCAAACGTCAAAGATCGCACACACTTGGATGATATTTTGGGGCATTTAATTGTTTGGTTAGGCTTTTCCTTATCGTTGGCATGAGTCACACGACTTGACAAGTGCGTGTGCATCTCGGTAAATAGTAGGCCAAAAGAAGCCGACATCAAAGACCTTCTTTGCTGTCAGATTAGCACCATGGTGACCACCCGTGGGTCCCTCGTGACAAGCTATAAGGATATTAGAAGCTTCGGTTCCAAAAACACAACGTCGAATAATTTGATCCGCACAAGTCCGAAATAAGTAAGGGTCGTTCCAAAAATAGAACTTGACGTCACGAAAGAATTTTCGTTTTTGTTGAGTCGTCATACCCTTAATGATGAAGTTGCCTGCATGGTAATTTGCGATGTCCGCAAACCATAGGGTGGATGAGTCAATCTTAGAATTCACTACACCAAGTGTCTCGAGAGGAAATGTTTTGGTTATTTCTTTATTCTCGTACACACTTTGGTGATGATCTTCCAAGCGAGAAAGATGATCGGCCTCTAGATTCTCGGCTCCTTTTTTGTCAAGGATTGTGACATCAAATTCTTGTAGGAGGAGAATCCAACGAAGCAATCTCGGCTTTGCATCTTGTTTAGCCATGAGATACTTGATTGCCGAATGATCCGTATACACTATGCATTGGGTCAAAGACGAGGTAAGGTCGGAATTTCTCAAATGCATACACCAAGGCAAGGAATTCCTTTTCCGTTGTGGTATACTTAAGTTGAGCCTCGGTCATCGTTTTGCTTGCATAGTGAATAGGCAAGAAGTGATTTTCATGACGTTGCCCCAAAACGGCCCCAAGAGCATAATCACTTGCATCACACATTTGTTCAAATGGGAGGTTCCAATTGGGTGCAACAAGAATGGGAGCTTCGGTAAGTTTCCTCTTAAGGATTTCAAATGCTCGTACACAATCTTCGCTAAAGACAAAAAGAGCATCTTTTTCGAGAAAGTGTGTAATGGGTCGAGAAATATTTGAATAATCCTTGATGAATCGACGATAAAAGCCCGCGTGGCCTAGGAAACTCCTAACTCCCTTGACGTTTTTGGGATGAGGTAATTTGGCGATGGCGTCAACTTTAGCTTTGTCGACCTCAATCTCCGCTTTCGAAACCTTGTGCCCTAAGACGATTCCTTCCTTAACCATAAAATAACATTTTTCCCAGTTGAGCACAAGTTTGGTTTCTTCACAACGTTTTAACATATGTTTCAAATTTCCTAGACACGAAGTAAACGAACTGCCAAACACGGAAAAATCATCCATAAAGACTTCCGTCGTCTTTAATACAAGAGATTTTGTATGTAAAAAGTTATCGTCATAGTCTCTTCGAATTGACTATTGATTTAAGTGCGACTCAGTCGTCTTTTGGTGGATAAAATAATAGATTTGGTCGTTGTAGTAATATTAAATTGCAAGACTTTAAAGTAAATGACGGGTAACTAAAGCTAAAACTAATTTAAAAAGAGTAATTGTGCAATATTTAAAACTTTTAAAAGTAAATGACGAGAAATTAAATGACGTAAAATTAAAGCTCGATGAAAAATAAATTTGACAATTTAATAAAAATGAAAATTTAAAAACTTAAAACAATGCAAACTTAAAAACAAAGGCAGAATATTAAAACAAAACCCAATCCGTCGGAATCCCATCGGAATGCTGTCACCACAAAGCCGTCAGAATAATCTGTCGGAATAGGATCGGAATAAGTAAAAGCCAATCTATCGAAATAACTATAGTGAAATCTATCGGAATATGTAAAAACTATTCTATCGGAATGTAATCAAACCAAAAGCATCAGAATAACTACAAACAAATATGTCGGAATAATGCATCGGAATACGGCTGCCAAAAATTTGGCAGCACTTCGTCGCAATAAAACCATAAGACCCGTCGCAATATACGATCGCAATAAGCGATCGGAATCACGATCGGAATAAGGGGGAGTTACTCTATCTGAATGTTGATCGCAAAGAGCCGTCGGAATCTCATAACCCTATTCCAATTGTCACGATCGGAATAAGTGAAAGCCGTCGGAATCCAAGATCCCTTTCCGATGGAATGAGATACGAAAATAAGCAAATGATTTAAAAATCCCAAAATGAGATTGTTCAATTTGTAACCCTCTAAAATAACTTAGTTAAGCTAAAAACTATTTTTGAAAAATTTAAAATCAATTAAAATGATTTAAAAATGATTAAAAACTATAAAAATATTAAAATAATCCTAAAAACTAATTAAATGACAAGAAAATTAATCTAAAAGTTTTAAAAATCCTAGCTTAATGTATTTGACCTAAGAAAAATAAAAAAGTTGCAAAAATCTTAAAAACAATTTCTAATAATAAAATATTAATAAAAACCCAAAAGTTATAAAAAATTTTAAAAACTTGCAAACTAGTTTATTTTAACTTAAGTAAACAGAAATTAAAAGTGAAATGTCCAAAATAACCCTAATGGGCCTCCAAATGGGCTAAAACTTAAAATAGTCGAAGCTTAATGAGCTTTTTGGCCCAATAAGCAAAAAGTTACCCAAATAAGCTAAAAAGTTCCAGTTTAGCTAAAAATTTGATTTAAAACACAAAACTCTAAGGCCCAAAAGCTGAAAGTGAGCTTTTCACACCTTAATAAGCAAACAACTTATTCTTAATAGGCTTTTTGGCCCATTAAGGCATAAGCTAATGCCATAAGCTAAAATTTGACACACATCCTTCTCTTGTCCTTATAAAGCTGTTTGTAAAAAGTATTTTAGAATTAGACCAAGAAATAAGCCTGAAATAAGTAAAAGCTCTCTACACAAAACGCCAAAATAGTCATTTTCGAGTTCTAGACCAATTCAAAGGCTGATTCTTTTGCAAAATGTTGCAAATCACTTAACTAAGCTTAATAATCAAAAAGATTTCAAATAAGCACACTGAATAAGCTAGAATTAGCAATAAGCTGTTTTGAAAAAGAAAAGTCAATTCATTTTCTAGTCAAACTTAAAAGTCAAAGGCTCAAATGCTCCAGAATAGTCAAATGGGTCAAATAAGGAAGATTGATTACAAAAACTAAGTTGTTGCATAATAAAATAAGCTATTATAGATTATTGATAAGCTGAATGACAATTAACACTAGCAGTGGCTAGTAGCAGTGGGAAAGGATTCCCACTATTTGACTTTCTTGACCTTTGATTTTAGTGAGATTTACTTGGATTCAGTGGACCAAGGGCACCCTTATAACCAGTGGGTTATAAGGAGTCAATAACAAGCAAGAAATCACATTTTCACCAAGCCAATAAGTATTGTTTAATCAAACAGTCACCAGATCTAACACAAACATGAAAAATAAGGAGTTATGAAGAAATAAGCAGTTTAAGCCAGAATAAGCCAAACAATCTCAACCAAAAGCATACACAAGCTATAATAAACTTAAATAAGCATAAATAAACTCATATCATGCATTGGTTCAATGATTAGATCTAGAATAAAGCTTAAGTTACTTATTGATGAACAAACTATGAACACAAAATAACTATGCTGATATACTTGACCACAAAAGCAATTTCAAAGCCTCAAATCTTTAAAACAGTTTACATGAACTTTGTTTTATTTTCAATCCTAAATAAGCATACACTCTAGGTGTTCCCAAATTGCTAAATCAAAACAGGAAAAATCAAGCAAGTTATAGCACAATTTCAGATTTGGTGTTTAAAAACACAAGTATAGCAAATATTAGCACAACCAACTCAATATCAGATACAAACTCAAACCAACCCTTAACACAAACTTAAACTCAAGTTAAATCCTTAAAACAGTAGACCCAAACACCCCTTTCACTTTTTAAATCAATATTTAACAAAGCAAATGTGATCAACAGGTTTACCCAAGCCTAATCAAGCATCATACCAACAATATCATGCAGTAACAACAAGATTCAAGCCACAAGAACACACATACAATAGTAGAATCACAAAATCACTTATAACCACCTTTTTAACAGATTTTGAGGAAAGAGAGCTCAAACCTCATGAATGTACATCCACACTTATGAATTTATACCTTATGTGCCTAGCTTAACAAGGTACAAGCTTCCAACAAGCAGCCAAGCACAACAAGGTTAGAAACAAACAAATTATATAAAAATAATGAAAATGGACAAGATTTGATTCAAGCTTATTCCTCACTCCTTGAATCCTCCCAAACCACAAGCTCACTACACCTTGATAATATCCTTATCAGGGTGTTATGATCACTTATAATTCAAAAGTTCAAGTGTTTGAACTAAGACTTAGAAAAAAATCAAATTTTTGAAAACTTTTGCAAACACTTGCACAATACTTAAAACCAATCCTTCAAACTTTGAAAACACACACTTATAACATCAATAGTAAGTAAATAAGAACGACACTTGGAATTCGTCAACAAAATCATACACTTTTTAATTCATTAGAAACAAGGGTTTACAGATTTGTGACCAAATGGAAAACCAAGAGCAAAGGAAAATGTTGGAGTCCTAATGCCTTATATAGGCTACATTGTAAACTATGAAGCTAATAAAAAGCATAAACCCTAGTTGGTGAAGTCCCCATAATGCCCTTGAAGGTTTGAACTTATGTTGACTGAATTTGAAGTTGGAGCTGCTACATGTGAAGAATTTTTGTTGTTTAGTGATCCTAAGGCGTCCAAGTAGCTTAGGAATGAAGCATATGTTGTGGCCGTTTATTTCTTGGGCAATTCTTGTCTTCTTCTCCAAAAGTGAGGCAGAGGACTATACATGTGACATTGGTGGTGATGTGGCAAGGGTTTTGTGAGTGGGGTTTTGTTAAGTAAAGCCTTAATCATAATTCTAGAGGTGATTAGCGTTTAATTGTTAGGGATTAAGGAAAACCCAAATTGGATTAAGAACATGAAGAACACCTGTTTGATCTTGTTAGGATTTAAAAATGGTGTTTTGCGCGTGTTTTAATAACTAATTAATATTAGTTTAAAACCGGCTGAGTGGGATTATGAGGTAGATGATGGTGAGTTATGATTGGTAGTTGGGAGATAGTGGGATACTTGGTGAGGTGTGAGTGGTCTAGGTGAGTATTTGTGTCTGCCAAGTTTAGTCCCTCGTCTTCCATTCTTCTTTCACTTGTAATTTAATCAGCCAAAACTGAATATCCTTTGTAATAGAAGTTTTGTTTTTCATACTTTGGCCCCAAAAAGTTTCCAAAAGTATTTCAAAGGGTATTTCTTGTAATTTCATGATTCTTCAAGGGATCTTTTTGGCATTTCTTCATTCTTAAAGGTCTTTACTTGTATATTTGTCTTCATGGACGACTAAAAGTGACAAGTCTTCAAATTTGAGGGACCATTCTTGCCAATTCTTTAAAGTTGAGGGTCTTTTTGTAATTTTGAAAAACTTTAAGAACCAAACTTATAATTATGAATATACAAGGGTTTAAAGTGTCAATTATTCAATAATGAAGGACCCTTCTTGTACAATCTTCAATTCTTCAAGGACTTTTCTTAGAAAATCAACTCTAGGGCCCGGTTCATTGTGCGGCTTCGTTTCCCGTGTTCGTTTTTGCTTGTTTCTTGTGATCTTTTTCCATTTTTTCAATATCCGTACGTAAAATACACACTGAACAAACACAAGCATATATTTGGCACATTTTATGATATTTTAAGCATTTTAAGCCCGATTTGGACGATGAGACTATGTATAAAAGCAGTCTCATCAAGGGGACCTAGAGTCCACGTGAAGTGCAACGACTCTGGGTTGGGACCTATAGTGTGCTCAAGTTGTTATAGGCAAGAGCGCAATCCAGAGGGTGAAGGATCATCGGGGTATGTTATGAGCACAAATGAATCATTTCCTAGTGCCAAGACAGAGGGTATAGATAATCCTAAGAGATCTAGGTGCTGACACAGACACTCTATGGGTTGAGGCATACCTTAATCTTCATCACACTCTCCTACAGACATTTGAGAGTGATTGCTTGTGAACCTAAAAAAATGAAGGGCAGACTAATACCTGTGAGATATCAGTGTCAAGAAGGTTCTTAGAAGTCTCTACTGACTTGGAGACGCTAGACACAGGTTGTTCGTCAGCGATAGGCTCTCTATCCTCATCCACCTGAGTAGGGGATGGGTGTTTCTTGGTCTTCTTCTTTTTGGATGGATTAACAGAAGGGATTTCAGAGGAAAGGGGGGTGTCTTTCCTCTTCTTCTTCTTTTCCTTTAGCGCCTTGGGCCGAGAAGTAGACTGCACAAAGGTCTTGGACAAAGACTTATCAGCCATACTTTTAACATTCACCTCTGGTGGAGGGATCAAGGGCTCCTCTTCTCCAGCAGGTAGCATACCAACAACTATTAACATGTGCCTGGTGATAGGCACCTCATTTTCTAAAGGAGTCTTTAGAGATGCTATAGTGATGTGATAGGGAGCAATGGAGTGAAGTTCGTCATTGGTGTAGGTTTCACCAAGAATATCCTCTATAACGAGAGAGAGAGATATCTGGTGTAACAGATGGTTTCCAGATGGTTTTTCATCCCTTTGTTCTCGAGCTTGGCAATGAGGTCGGTATAAAGTATAAGGGCAATTCCTATATCTAATCCTCAATTAGACTATAAGAAATTGCCTGGTGGGATGCATTTAACAGATCATGCGATCCCTAGTTTCCCCTAGACATTTTATAATGTATAGCATCACCGTCCTCCATATGGGCGAGAAGTAATTCACCTTGATACGGGATTTGTTTTGGAAGGCAATGGAGGAGAAGGGTTTGTCATCATCATCTCGTGTCTTGAGAGTTGCCAAGGCCTTCTTCACAGTGGCGCTGGTGGGCACATCAGTCATGTTTTCATTTACTTCAAGTCCAATGACTTTAGCAAAGGTTGTGAAGTCGAAGGTGAGAGGTTGAGGATGGGTGGAAAGGTGGAAAGTGATGTGGGAAGAAGTCGGATCAACTTCGGCCGAATACCAGAACTCCTTTAGGTATTGAGAGTAGCAGGTTGAGGGTTCTCGTTTGATGGCTTCGGCTATGGGAGAGTTCTTCAACTAGGTTAACAATGGTGTATAAAGGGGATTGCTGTGTTCCAGGAGTGCCACACAGTTTTTAAGCGCAATCTTTCCATCGTTAATCCCAAAGTCTACGTTAGATGCAGCCTAGACGTTGAATGAGGGGTTTGTTGATGAAGACGCCATTGTTGTTTAAGGTGAAGGTTTGGAGGATTAGAAGAAGATGAATAGTGTGTGTGAAAAATATGAATGATGTGATACAAGAAAATGAGTCAAGGGCTTGTAAGAAGTCTTTTGCTGTTTTTTAATTAAAGCATTAAATGCAAATGTTTGCCTTTTAAGAAAAAGTGGGACCCTTTGACCCTTCATTTGATTTTTCTGTCCCTTTGGAAAGCGGGAAAGTTTTTGACATTGAAGGACAATCATTTGAATTAAATATAGGAATATATTAATTTCTATTGGAATGTAACTACCTCGTTACATTCAATTCCCTTAAATGCCCAGAGACAGAGATCATTTATTAGATTTGTTTACCAATATTGAGCATACCCAGCTCAACAACCAACCTAGTAAAACGTGGCTCAGCTAGAGGCTTGGTGAAAATATCAGCGAGCTGGTCTTCAGTGGGTATAAATTGAAGTTCAATATCACCTTTTAAAATATGGTCTCTGATAAGGTAATACGTGATGTCAATATGCTTGGTTCTGGAATGAAGTACCGGATTATTAGAGATGTCTATAACACTTGTGTTGTCACAGAATATGGGAACCTTTTCAATTGATCCCATAATCAGCCAGCTGACTTTTCATCTAGAGAACTTGAGCACAGCAACCATCGGTAGCTACATATTCAGCTTCTGCTGATGACATGGCCACTGAGTTTTGTTTCTTTGCACTCCAGCATACCAACTTTCCTTTAAGGATTTGACAACTCCTAGAGGTGCTCTTTCTATCAATGCAGCATCCAGCGTAATCTGAGTCAGAGTAGGCTTTAAGGTTGAAGCCTGATCCATTTAGATACCAGAGACCCAGTATGGGAGATCCTTTTAAGTACCTGAAAATTCTTTTGACGGCTACAAGGTGAGATTCCTTAGGGTTAGCTTGGTACCTAGCACAGAGACATGTGGCAAATTGTATGTCTGGTCTGCTTGCTGTGAGGTACATCAGTGACCCAATCATGCCTTGGTATAAGGTCTCATTAACAGAGACCCCTTAGTCATCAGCTCCCAAGTTGTTGGGAGGAAGCATGGGGCATTTCACTGATGCACAATCAGACAGATCATACTTCTTGAGAAAATCCTTAACATATTTTTCTTGACAAATAGAAATTCCATTTGAATTTTGTTTGATATGAAAACCCAAGAAAAAATCTAGTTCCCCCATCATGCTCATTTCATACTTTTTGGTCATAAGTTTAGAAAACTGTTTACCCAAGGTAATGTTGGTTGAACAAAAAATTATGTCATCCACATAAATCTGTACTAAAATGACATCACCCTTGGAACTATAAGTGAACAGGGTTTGGTCAATGGTACCTCTAACAAATTTATTTTCAAGTAGGAATTTTGACAGAGTTTCATACCAGGCTCTAGGCGCTTGTTTCAGCCCATAGAGTGTTTTGTGAAGTTCGTAGACGTGATCCGGATAGTCACTGCTTTCGAATCCTAGGGGGTTGATAGACATATACTTCCTCTGCAAGCTTATCATTTAGAAAAGCACTCTTTACATCCATCTGCTATACAATGAACCCTATATAAGCTGCAAAGGCTAGGATGTTTCTGATAGCTTCCAATCTGGCCACTAGTGCAAACGTTTCATTATAATCAATACCCTCAGATTGATTGTACCCCATCATCACAAGCCTAGCCTTGTTTTTAACTATCATGCCAGCTTCATCCCTCTTGTTTCTATAGACCTATTTAGTTCCAACTACTTGTTTTCCAGCTGTAGCTTTTACAAGATTCCATACCTTGTTTCTCTTGATCTGATTCAATTCATCTTGCATGGTAACAACCCAACCTTCATCCAAAAGAGTAGTGGCCACATTCTTGGGTTCATCTTCAGAGAGAAAGTCAGCGAAAAGGTATTCATTCGCTGAGACGGTTTCCAGAGATCTCAACTTTCCTCTGGTGGTGACTCCCTCAGAGGGTTCACCAAGAATATTCCCCAGAAGAATATCTTGGTTCCTACTCTATTTAGATTGAGGACCAGGAGTCTCTGTGGGTTCAGGAGTCACAGCAGGTTCAAAGAATGTTGTAGGTTCATCACATATTATTTCTTCATCCATAGTCTCTTCATTTGAGTGAGAGATTGGTGCGATAAGATCAGCATTCTCTTCTATGGGTAGTGGAGTGACAGATTCAGCAATTGCAACCTTTCGAGTGATGTCAGAGATCGAGTGAGGATCAAAAGCATGAACATATGGAAAGTCCTTGTGACATACTTGAGGTGATTCCTTGGGATTTTAGAAATCATCCTTTGGATATGATTTGACTTCATTGAAATCAATGACACATTCTTCTGAGTTGGTGTGAGTAATGACAGCATCTACTTCATTAAAGGTAACATGAATAGATTCTTCAAGTTCTTGCCTGCGAATATTGAATACTCTAAAAGCTCTGGAGGTAGGAGAGTATCCAAGAAAGAATCCATCATTTTACTTTTCATCAAATTTTCCCAGACGATCTCTGTAGTTGTGAATGAAAACAGGGCAACCAAAGACATGGAAGTAGCTTACATCAGGAGCTCTCTTCCTATACACTTCATAAGTAGTCTTGCCGTGTCTCTTAACAATAATAGATCTATTCTGTGTGTAACATGCTGTGTTCACAACTTCACCCCAAAATTGTTTTGGAAGTCTTGATTCGCTGAGCATAGTTCTGGCAGCCTCTATGAGAATTTTGTTTCTTCTTTCAGTGACATCATTTTTGTAACACCCGCAGACCGGGTATCACAATGGTGGATCGATGAGCAAATAGCTTACAAAGCACAGATCATAATTATATGATTTTTGAAATACAATTTATGTAAACATTGATTTGGTACAATCGTTTAAATCATTGAATAACATTTGTTATGAATATCCTAGTAAAAGATAATCCCCCGTCATTTTTATGCTCCTAAATGATGCTCAATCCATGCTCAAATAATCTTGCTAAATAACCTCGGAAAAACATGCTTAAAACAGTCAACATAATGTTCGTGAATTCATAGAGTTTTGTAAAATCATAGTTTAGGATTTTAAGTTGTCCTACATGGTATTGTTCAGTATTTGATATAAAATTCAAATTTAAAGTTTCAAATTATTTCATTCCTTAATGTACTAAGCACTATAAAATCAAGTTCAGTAAGTGTTATTAAGCAGAGCAAGATTTGGTTTAGTACTACCTATATTTCCATTTAAGTACTTTACAAGGTAGTGTTAAATAATCAAGTTTAACATATCCAATATTTCCATTACCGTATTTTACTAAGTAGTGTAAAATAATCAAGTTTAGTGTATCTCATACTACCATTACAATATTTTACTATGTAGTGTAAAATAATCAAGTTTAGTATATCTAATACTACCGTTACAGTATTTTACTAAGTAGTGTAGAATGATCAAGTTTAGTATATCTATAACTATCATATAGTATTTTACTAAATAGTGTAAAATAATCAAGTTTAGCATATCCAGTATTTCCATTACAGTATTTTACTAAGCAGTGTAAAATAATCAAGTTTAGTATATCTGATACTATTATTACAGTATTTTAATACGCATGGCAAAATAATCAAGTTTAGTATGTTTTACTAAGTAGTGTAGAGTAACCAAGTTTAGCATTTCTATTATTCCCATTTCAGTATTTGCTAAGTAGTATATGATTTAGTTTAGTAACGCAAACCTTATAGATAGTAGCAATGCAAAAAGAATTTCTACAAAAGATAATTACATTTTCTATTACTCGAAACTGAAGCTTAACCTTCCATAGTTCTCAACAGATGAGAACGTAGTGTCCTAAAAAAAAGAAACCCAAACCTAGTTCCAACATGGTATACATCTGTTGTCCCGGCCGAGGCACCGTGAGCATGACTCACCCAGAGGGGGATGGTCAATCCCAAATAGATCTATTTATAACATTCGGGTGATTTACAACAATTTAACAGTTTCTATAATAGGTAATCGTAATTAAGGGTATCATTCAATTTGCGTTCTATAGAATAAATATCTATCATATTGTTTAAACAGAGTACAGTTCTATTTACGTTCTATAGACTAAATATCTATCAATCATATAGTCAAAACAAGTTACAATTCAATTTACATTCTATAATTAAATTATAGTCATATTGTCAAAACAAGTTGCAGTTATTTAATAGCATGTCTCCCCCTCGCGGGTTTGAAAAATCATAAAAGATTTAAAAAGCGAGGCTATGAACTCACCTGATACAATCGTCACAATAGTTAATAGAGAACGAACGACAATCAAGAATAAATGTCAACAATCGATACATGATCATACGAGACCTAAAGATAACGAGGCGCGTCTTAGGCTCGAGACAAGAAATAAATCGTACATATATGTAATAATTATATCTTAATAAGTACTTGGACACTGCATAAGTTTTATGATTCTTTATAAAAATTTTAGGTGAACACTTAGTCATTTTAAGTGAAAAATCCAAGTTGACACTTTTAGCCTATCTTAAGCCCAATACTGGTCCACTACCCAAGTATATGACTTAAGTTCATTTTAAATTCAGGATACTACTCTAAATTGGTTATAAATCTCAGGTCCAATAATAGCCCAATAGACATTAGAAGTGTAAGTTGGGCTTTCACGGCCCAGGTCCACTTTGTATAGTTTTTGGGTTCTAAAACGCATCACAACCACATACACATAATATTTCACTGTTGGTCGGGTCTCGGGTCATACAGTCATAAGTATATAAATAAGTCCAAGATCCCCGACAAGTGGGTCCTACCACGTCGGTTTATATAAAATTCATCACATTTTACGTTAATGAGTTATAATCCATTTATTATAATTTTCCCGACATGTCCCGCTAATTTGTTCATATCTCTTGAACCGTAAATCATCTAAGTGTGTTATTTTTACCAAAACCATTATTAACTCATGTATTATACTGATTATAAGTCTAATTACCCCAAATTTATACTTACCATAGCTAATGCACAAATTTTATCACTTAGAAGAGTTGGCTGTTTTTGGGCAGCCAAACTCGTTTTCACCGTTTTGGCCGCCATTTCCAAACTGTAAACAATTGGTAAACCATCCAATTGATTCTACTTGTTAATGATTTTATCTACAACCTACAGTAATAACTTTTTCAATGATTCCGAGTTCTTATATGAGAAAACAGTCCGTGAAAACAGTATGTTCAGATCTGATTAGTTTTAACTATTTCGGCCACCATTTCCAAACCGTAAGGAATTGGTAAACCATCCAATTGATTATACTTGTTCATGATTTTATCTTCAACTTTTAGTTTTACATATTCGTAGGTCAGTATACAAGTTTTACGAGAAAACATTTCATCAAAACAGTATGTTCAGATCTGACTAGTTTTCACTATTTTGGTCATATCTTGCTATCTAAAATTCGTCACGGGACGAGCCACCCGGGGAACTAATCATAAAACAATTATCTATCTTAATATGTAAGTTTTTATTATCCCAAACCTACTGAGTTCGACATGAAATCTGTTTTTATACGGTTCAAAAATTATTATAAATCAAATCGTTACTTGAGCTTGTTAAGCTTGATTTTTAGTGTTCAAAATTTTATATACAATGTCCCAATACTCATTAATCCATTTCGTATATATATATTCGGGATATATATATAAGATCAAGAAAAATAAACGGAAAATAAATAAGAACGAGATGTAGATCTTACGAGGCTTTATTAAAGTCGTGGTACTAGTGAGTGATGCATGCAAGCAAACATCCAAGATCTTGTCAACACTTGATGCAACCACCATGCATGGATAGATCCAGACTAGATTTACAAGTTTCACTTGATGTAACCACCATGCATGGATAGATCTGAAATAGATCTACAAGTTTCACTTGATGTAACCACCATGCATGAATTCGTCACCTACATACCACCACTATGGTGGTAAGAACGTGGTGGTGGGGTGAATTTTGATGGTGGAACGAGTAGATCTATAGGATCTAAACATTTTGGACGATTTTCTAAAGTGGCTACGGGGTGGAAGCCATGGATGAAAAGCTTGAGAGCTTTACATGTGTGTGTGTGTTTTGTGTGAGAGAAATGAAGGACATGTGTAGACAAAGGGTTTATATATAGTGGAGGGACATGTGACAAGTGTCACCCACCTAGACTAGGTCCAATGAGAAGAAAGAAGGTGGGTGGACAAGATGGACATGTGTCATGCACCAAGGAATGGTCCAATGGGGAAGTGAGGTGTGTTGGTGGCTTGTCAAGTGGGCCAAAAGAGTTGTTGGGCTTCTTAAACTTCTTATTGGGCTTATTAACTATCCAAAGTTTAATAGATGGGCTCATAAGGCCACAAGTGGGCCGAAAGTGTAATATTTCATCATGCGTTTATTAATAAACCGCTCGAGATTCGTTTGTGATTTATGGAAGTTGATTCGTCTTACGAAAACCGTGTCCTTAATCTTAAAACGATCTCTGTGATAAAATGTATTATTTATATTTCTTATAGTATAAATAATGTGTGTGTTCGTTTAGACGACGATTATTTGTCGTATAACGTTTTAATAAGAATAAGTATCGTTTTAATGAAGATACTTGTCATTTAATCTCTCCGTCGATAAATAATATGTAAAAAATTTAATTCAAATCGTTTATCAAGTATCTCTCGACAATAATTTATGTACTTAAATTATTAAATTATCGGTATGCGGGTTGTATGACTTTTGTCTTGTTCTCAATTCAAATAACTTTTGTATTGCTTCAAATAGGTTTTGAAACATACTTTATTATTATTTTAATGAACGAAAAATCTCGGGTTTTACACCATCCACATGCCATCTTGAGTTTCGTCCTCGAAACTCGATTATTATTACTATGTTGAGAAATGATCTAGAATCATTGGGTAGACTTTTATTACATTTTATCATGGTAAACTCATACATTTTACAGCACCACCCCATTATTTTAGCTTCGTCCTCGAAGCTATTAAAAACTTTGTCATATGTTAGGGTATAGATGTCATAGATCTTAGGGTTCGTTTTAGACAAGCGCAGAAACGAATGGTGCCAACAATGTAAAGAGATAGTTATTCGGATTGCTCTATAAGCTCGATTGAGTAGTATTTAGGGGCTGCTTCTACTACGGATGAACCGAAAGCAACGCAAAGATATCTTTATCCAAGTCTCTCTATACATCCGATTGTGCAGTTTTTGGATGCTGCTACTACTGTGGATGGATAGTATTATCTGAAGGTTTGACCATCAATCCGACAAAGCGATAGAAGCTCGCGGAACGATTAATGATAATTAAGAGAGGACAAACTAGGAAGTTGTCAACTCGGAAAAGTCAGTGTAGGGTCAACTACACTTAGTTGGTTAAGCTCATGACGTTAGATGTTCATTTGTAAACCTAAAAGTCAAGACTTGAGGTCGGAGAGGGTTCCGGAACTGGACATGCTGATCTTGTTCAAGTTCGGATTGCTGCTCTGGCCATGAGCCAGGAGCAGGACATGACGGACGTCCACAGCCTGTTGATAGCAGGCCAGGTGGAGTACACTGCCATGCATGAGCGTATAGACTCTCTCTCTCTCGGATCATATGGGCAGATGCCCAGATAGCACGAGGTTTTTAGGCCACGAGGCCTTGCAGTGGTTGTTGGGGGAGAACTACTTCCTCCATCGGCATATTCACACCTTGGAGGGGTCTTCAGCATAAGACCCACTCTTCTCTTACTGCACAAGGGCAGTCTTTGCACACCTTCTTTGAACTTGCAGCTGTTTGTCACGATGGAGTTACAGCAGAGACCTCCTACCTTCGAGGAGTTGTTGGCAGACTGCGGTCCCAGTTGCTGATTGTACTCAGTTTGCTTAAGGAGTCCTGATTGGCTTATACAGGCATTGCAGAGGACCCTGTTGGCACCTGCAGCCTTATCAGCCCTACCAGTACCAACCCTATCTAGCAGACCTGCTGGGCAGGATTTGAGTAGATTTAATAGATCTTTTGTATAACATGATAAACTTTCAGGTTGTATTCCAACTATCATGCACAATTCATGATTCATTTGGAGTTTAAGAAATCATTCGTCAAAACACAATAAGTCTTGTGATGATACATTGTAAAGGTAGTTTATTAGAATATGGTACGATGAATGATAACGTTAATGAAGCCAGTGACGTGTGTAGAAACCCAAATTTTAGGGGTTTTACATCACCCCGTTATTTTAGTTTCGTTCTCGAAGCTAAAAATGAAGTTACTTGTTCAGGGAACAAGTGAGAGCAATTTTTCTTGAGCGTGTAATCTTGTGAACTCAAGTTTTAAGTTTACAAGGTTGGGTTGACAAGGACAAACTTGTCTTAAGTCTTGGTTTTTCTTATATATTTCACTGTTGGTCGGGTCTCGGGTCATATAGTTTTTGGGTTCTAAAACGCATCACAACCACATACACTTAATATTTCACTGTTAGTCGGGTCTCGGGTCATATAGTCATAAGTATATAAATAAGTCCAAGATCCCCGACAAGTGGGTCCTACCACGTCGGTTTATATAAAATTCATCACATATTACGTTAATGAGTTATAATCCGTTTATTATAATTTTCCCGACATGTCCTGCTAATTTGTTCATATCTCTTGAACCGTAAATCATCTAAGTGTGTTATTTTTACCAAAACCATTATTAACTCATGTACTATACTGATTATAAGTCTAATTACTCCAAATTTATACTTACCATAGCTAATGCAAAAATTTTATCACTTAGAAGAGTTGGCTGTTTTTGGGCAGCCAAACTCGTTTTCACCGTTTTGGCTGCCATTTCCAAACTGTAAAGAATTGGTAAACCATCCAATTGATTCTACTTGTTAATGATTTTATCTACAACCTACGTTATACCTTTTTCAATGATTCCGAGTTCTTATATGAGAAAACAGTCCGTGAAAACAGTATGTTCAGATCTGACTAGTTTTAACTATTTTGGTCAGTATACAAGTTTTACGAGAAAACATTTCATCAAAACAGTATGTTTAGATCTGACTAGTGTTCACTATTTTGGTCATATCTTGCTATCTAAAATTCGTCACGGGACGAGCCACCCGGGGAACTAATCATAAAACAATTATCTATCTTAATATATAAGTTTTTAGTATCCCAAACCTACTGAGTTCGACATGAAATCTGTTTTTATACGGTTCAAAAATTGTTATAAATCAAATCGTTACTAGAGCTTGTTAAGCTTGATTTTTAGTGTTCAAAATTTTATATACAATGTCCCAATACTCATTAATCCATTTCGTATATATATAAATTCGGGATATATATATAATATCAAGAAAAATAAAAGGAAAATAAATAAAAACGAGATGTAGATCTTACGAGGCTTTATCAAAGTCGTGGTACTAGTGAGTGATGCATGCAAGCAAACATCCAAGATCTTGTCAACACTTGATGCAACCACAATGCATGGATAGATCCAGACTAGATCTACAAGTTTCACTTGATGTAACCACCATGCATGGATAGATCTGAAATAGATCTACAAGTTTCACTTGATGTAACCACCATGCATGAATTCGTCACCTACATACCACCACTATGGTGGTAAGAACGTGGTGGTGGGGTGAATTTTGATTGTGGAACGAGTAGATCTATAGGATCTAATCATTTTGGACGATTTTCTAAAGTGGCTACGGGGTGGAAGCCATGGATGAAAAGCTTGAGAGCTTTGCATGTGTGTGTGTGTTTTGTGTGAGAGAAATGAAGGACATGTGTAGACAAAGGGTTTATATATAGTGGAGGGACATGTGACAAGTGTCACCCACCTAGACTAGGTCCAATGAGAAGAAAGAAGGTGGGTGGAAATGATGGACATGTGTCATGCACCAAGGAATGGTCCAATGGGGAAGTGAGGTGTGTTGGTGGCTTGTCAAGTGGGCCAAAAGAGTTGTTGGGCTTCTTAAACTTCTTATTGGGCTTATTAACTATCCAAAGTTTAATAGATGGGCTCATAAGGCCACAAGTGGGCCGAAAGTGTAATATTTCATCATGCGTTTATTAATAAACGGCTCGAGATTCGTTTGTGATTTATGGAAGTTGATTCGTCTTACGAAAACCGTGTCCTTAATCTTAAAACGATCTCTCTGATAAAATGTATTATTTATATGTCTTATAGTATAAATAATGTGTGTGTTCATTTAGACGACGATTATTTGTCGTATAACATTTTAATAAGAATAAGTATCGTTTTAATGAAGATACTTGTCATTTAATCTCTCCGTAGATAAATGAAATATAAAAAAATTTAATTCAAATCGTGTATCAAGTATCTCTCGACAATAATTTATGTACTTAAATTATTAAATTATCGGTATGCGGGTTGTACGACTTTTGTCTTGTTCTCAATTCAAATAACTTTTGTATTGCTTCAAATAGGTTTTGAAACATAGTTTATTATTATTTTAATGAACGAAAAATCTCGGGTTTTACACCATCCACATGCCATCTTGAGTTTCGTCCTCGAAACTCGATTAGTATTACTAGGTTGAGAAATGATCTAGAATCATTGGGTAGACTTTTATTACATTTTATCATGGTAAACTCATACATTTTACAGCACCTCCCCGTTATTTTAGCTTCGTCCTCGAAGCTATTAAAAACTTTGTCATATGTTAGGGTATAGATGTCATAGATAAGCACAGAAACGAATGGTGCCAACAATGTAAAGAGATAGTTATTCGGATTGCTCTATAAGCTCGATTGAGCAGTATTTAGGGGCTGCTTCCACTACGGATGAACCGAAAGCAACGCAAAGAGATCTTTATCCAAGTCTCTCTATACATCCGATTGTGCAGTATTTGGATGCTGCTACTACTGTGGATGGATAGTATTATCTGAAGGTTTGACCTTCAATCAGACAACGTGATAGAAGCTCGCGGAACGATTAATGATAATTAAGAGAGGACAAACTAGGAAGTTGTCAACTAGGAAAAGTCAATGTAGGGTCAACTACACTTAGTTGGTTAAGCTCATGACGTTAGATGTTCATTTGTAAACCTAAAAGTCAAGACTTGAGGTCGGAGAGGGTTCCGGAACTGGACATGCTGATCTTGTTCAAGTTCGGATTGCTGCTCTGGCCATGAGCCAGGAGCAGGACATGACGGACGTCCACAGCCTGTTTATAGCAGGCCAGGTGGAGTACAATGCCATGCATGAGCGTATAGACTCTCTCTCTCTCTCGGATCATATGGGCAGATGCCCAGATAGCACGAGGTTTTTGGGCCACGAGGCCTTGCAGTGGTTGTTGGGGGAGAACTACTTCCTCCATCGGCATATTCACACCTTGGAGGGGTCTTTAGCATAAGACCCACTCTTCTCTTACTGCACAAGGGCAGTCTTTGCACACCTTCTTTGAACTTGCATCTGTTTTTCACGATGGAGTTACAGCAGAGACCGCCTACCTTCCAGGAGTCGTTGGCAGAATGCGGTCCCAGTTGCTGATTGTACTCAGTTTGCTTAAGGAGTCCTGATTGGCTTATACAGGCATTGTAGAGGACCCTGTTGGCACCTGCAGCCTTATCAGCCCTACCAGTACCAGCCCTATCTAGCAGACCTGCTGGGCAGGATTTGAGTAGATGTAATAGATCTTTTGTATAACATGATAAACTTTCAGGTTGTATTCCAACTATCATGCACAATTCATGATTCATTCGGAGTTTAAGAAATCATTCGTCAAAACACAATAAGTCTTGTGATGATACATTGTAAAGGTAGTTTATTAGAATATGGTACGATGAATGATAACGTTAATGAAGCCAGTGACGTGTGTAGAAACCCAAATTTTAGGGGTTTTACACCACCCCGTTATTTTAGTTTCGTTCTCGAAGCTAAAAATGAAGTTACTTGTTCAGGGAACAAGTGAGAGCAATTTTTCTTGAGCGTGTAATCTTGTGAACTCAAGTTTTAAGTTTACAAGGGTGGGTTGACTAGGACAAACTTGTCTTAAGTCTTGGTTTTTCTTAGATGTGCCTCCGGGGCCCCAATGTGTCTTGATGAGCATAGATAACAGTTCATTAATGTTTCTACTAGTCCTTCAAGAGATTTTTTAGTCTATTAAGCTTTAATAGGCTTATGCTATGTCGAGTTAGAAATATAGTTTTGGCTGGTACCACTCTTGCGTCAACAATTTTCACGCGAAGGGATTCCCGATATACTTCTAGCATGTGGAAAGCAAACATTAGTTTGACACCAAAGCTTCACTCAGCTAAATGGCTAAGATTTTTGTTGGTGTTGCTTGGGTAGGAAGTTGCAAAGAACCTTCTTCATTTGTGGCTGAGCCGGGGCATAAGTTACATAGAAAAGAAGTACTTCAGATTATGGAATTCAAAGAAGATACCAAGAATAAAGAAGTGTCCATCCCTGGTGAGATGCTGAAAGGGTCATGCCTCTACTGTTGGTGGTTCCAAAATTTGCACAAATTTCGACTTCTAAAAGGAGGAAGTCATTCATTTCAAGGCTTGTTAGACAATGGTATTGTTGAACTAATTGGATCCGAAGAGGAAGAAGATTGTCCAAAAGAGTATTGGAAACCCATTATCGCTTTTTGGGAGATGACAAACATAACCCTACAAAATACACCCATTGAGAGTAGGGCATGTCTTTTATGCTTGGGTCTGTCTTTCTTGTCGATTTGTGAAATGCGAGCTTAGAAGATTGGGCATCCTCTTACCAAGTATTTCTGGTCTTTGCTACAAGAGATGACACTAAGTCTAGTGTCGATAAAGTATGTGTTATCATCTCCTCGAATGATCGAGGTTTCGTTTCCTCATGGCAGATGAACCAGCTTTATTTTCTGTGACATCCCAAAGGGGTCAAATGAAATGGAAGTGAGCACTCCCAAAAAGGGTTCAAAATGCAGCGGAAAAGAACACTCCTTGAAAGAGGTCAGATGCAGCGGAAAGTAGACACCCTCAAAAGGTTCAAATGCAGCAGAAATGGACACTCCCAAAGGTGTTAAATGCAACAGAAGTGGACACCCTCAAGGGGTCGAATGCAGCAAAAAATGGACACTCCCAACGGGGTCAACTGTTACGGAAGTGATATTTGGGTTAAGGATAAACCAAAAATCAAGAGCACAATGCTATGATCCAAAAGAGATAAATACTAATATTCCTTAGGTTTCTAAATAATGATGATGATGTAATAACGATAAGATATTACTGGAGGAAATCGCGAGTCAAGGAGGGATACGTTACATAGCTTGTTATATATATAAAATAATATCAATAATGAGTCATGTCAAATATATTTAAGCTCATGTGATTATAAATTTCTATTTACATCGATAAGCGTCCTTATCCATGTAAGGTGAAATTTCTAACTCCATTCGGTGACCTATGATTTCTTTATTCAAACGAACAAGCGTCCTTACTCGTTTCAATAACGATTTCATAGCCCAGCTTACCTAAATATTCATGGCAAGTCTTATTATTTAGGATAAATATAACATCTAAGATAAGATATTATTAAGATACTTTACAGCCCGTTTAGATATAACTTTCGTCTTCGGGCGTCCCATTCCACTGGGATACGAATTTTATAAGTAAACTTCTGGTCCGGTGGCTCATGATTTCACCTTTAGACGTCCCATTCCGTCTAAAGACGAAATCATAATTAACTCAGGATCAGGAGACTCAGGTCCCATATATAAAATATAGGATCATAAGTACCTTGATTTTGGGTCCCACCGCATCATTTAAAGATGCAAATTTATCCAAATAATATCACATGATATTATTAAAAGCACGCGTATATGAGTCGTTAATAAGTCGTGTTCCGTAGATATACGTATAAAATCATAAGAGAGAGAAAATACATGTTGATGCGTGATAACGTGCGCAAGAGTACGCATCAAACATGGAGTTCATATGTTATAATATAATAATATATGAGAATCATAAGCATAGGCATTATATCCTATAATTCCTTCTAATAGGGTATATATATATATATATATATATATATATATATATATATAACGACAAGTTCAAACATTAAATAAAATGTAGTACATGAGATAATGCTCCCTAGTCTGTTATTAAATGATCCAACATGTACTGTTGTTGTAAATCTGTTTTCATTAGGTGGCCTGTCAGTTTTTAGTAGTCAAAATAGACTAACCGGTTCCTATTCAACAAATAACTATGTAAAGATAGTATACTCAAGTTTTAATACATTAAATGAAATAAAGGGTCTAGGGTTTGCTTAAGTTTCGGTTATTGGCAAAACAAGTTCCTCTATATTTTACCAAATGTACACTTTCCGGTTCTTAACAGCTTTAGTCCTTAGGGTTTCTAGTATTTTCGGGAGATGGTGAAAATAGTCCCTCTGTTTAACATTAGGTTTTATAACTTCCAATAAGTGGCGAACTAATCCTTAGGGCTTCTAAATGTTTCAGCTAATTACATCATTAGTCCTTAGAGTCATAAAATGATAGTATAACTTCCAAGAATTTACAAAGTGGTTCTTTAGGTCTAATAAGTCACGAATGGCATTTATTAATCCCTACACATTCAAATATTTACAATATTAGTCCTTGTAATTTCTGTTTTATCAAGACAAGTTTCAAATGTCATGGTTTTTAATCCATAAGTCTTATAAACTAACATTCTTAGTCTAAAATTTTTTATAAATTATTTCTGGTATAAAACTTTCTTCAAGTATAACATCACTAAGTGGGCTTATTGAATGTGCCAAAAGAGTTAATGGGCTTCCCAAACCCTTATTAAGCTTACAAGATCCATTAACAATTTTTGAGCTAAGGACTTCTTAATGGGCCTAATTACATTTCTAGATCCATTAATGTTACCAGTTTTATTACATCGGTCCCTAAGACAATAGATGGGCCTATTCAAGTTTTGGGCTATTGTTACGTGGTCTTAACTAGTCCATTAATAATGTTAATCATTTATCTAGGGTGAAGTTTATGAAACCTTACAAGCTTATTACTGGTTCTTAAAGATTAAGTCTAGATCTCCAAAGAAAAATTTATAAAATCTAATTTTAGATTTTTCCCCAACATTTTATTAGATTTTTAAATATTTATAAAATCTAATTAGGTTTACTAAAGATTTATAAAAATCTAGTTTAGATTTCCCCCAGGATTTTGCAAGATGCATATTATTCAGTTAGATTTTTATAACAAATCAATTTAGATTTTTCAAGATTGAGTAAAATAGATAGATCTATTTAGTTTTTAGAGACTTAAAAATCTTCTTAAATTTTCTAACGGGTTCTAAAGATTCTGTTAGATTTCCAAATGTTTCCAAAGATTTTATTTAATTTCCATTTAAATATTTCCAATGGTTTGTTATGTATTTAATTGTTCGTGGTTACAATGCATTGTTTAGGCCATCATACTTTAGAAGCCATTCAATAAACGTTTGAGTAGCGAGGGCACTTTAAATCGTAAACCCAACTACTCAGTCAAGACGTAATATCGAGATGGAACATCTCTAGTATAAAGCCCCCTACTAACATGGCATGTTTATTTGTTTTATTGAGTATTTAATATTTCATTAATAAATATTAAATAGTCATAATACGTAAATACGTACAGAGTTATCATATAATATAATCAACATATATCAATGCATATAATAATGAATGCGCACTTAAATCATATAGTTATGCATGCTCTCTATGCTATATGCTTTCTAAGTATGTCCCAAAAAAAAATCCCCAAAATATTTTTGTAAAGTTATAGTCCAGCTTTTAAATAAAAGAAAAATATTTTTATTCTTATATTATTTAAAAAATTATCTGGTTCGCTATAACTAAAGCTCGATCGGGTATCACAGTGGTGGATCTATGAGCAAATAGCTCACAAAGCACATATCATAATTATATGATTTTTGAAATACAATTGATGTAAACATTGATTTGGTACAATCGTTTAAATCGTTGAATAACATTTGTTATGAATATCCCAGTAAAAGATAATCCCCCGTCATTTTTATGCTCCTAAATGATGCTCAATCCATGCTCAAATAATCTTGCTAAATAACCTAGGAAAAACATACTTAAAACAGTCAACATAAAGTTCGTGAATTCATAGAGTTTTGTAAAATCATAGTTTAGGATTTTAAGTTGTCCTACATGGTATTGTTCAGTATTTGGTATAAAAGTCAAATTTAAAGTTTCCAATTATTCCATTCCTTAATGTACTAAGCACTATAAAATCAAGTTCAGTAAGTGTTATTAAGAAGAGAAAGATTAGGTTTAGTACTACCTATATTTCCATTTCAGTATTTTACAAGGTAGTGTGAAATAATCAAGTTTAACATATCCAATATTTCCATTACCGTATTTTACTAAGTAGTGTAAAATAATCCAGTTTAGTGTATCTAATACTACCATTACAGTATTTTACTAAGTAGTGTAAAATAATCAAGTTTAGTATATCTAATACTACCATTATAGTATTTTACTAAGTAGTGTAAAATGATCAAGTTTAGTATATCTAATACTATCATTATAGTATTTTACTAAGTAGTGTAATAATCAAGTTTAGCATATCCAATATTTCCATTACAGTATTTTACTAAGCAGTGTAAAATAATCTAGTTTAGTATATCTAATACTATCATTACAGTATTTCACTACACATGGCAAAATAATCAAGTTTAGTATGTTTTACTCGGCAGTGTAGAGTAACCAAGTTTAGAATTTCTATTATTCCCATTTCAGTAGTTGCTAAGTAGTATATGATTTAGTGTAACGCAAACCTTATAGATAGTAGCAATGCACAAAGAATTTCTACAAAAGATAATTACATTTTCTATTACTCGAAACTAAAGCTTAACCTTCCATAGTTCTCAACAGATGAGAACGTAGTGTCCTACAAAAAGACACCCAAACCTAGTTCCAACATGGTATACATCTGTTGTCCCGGCCGAGGCACAGTGAGCATGACTCACCCAGATGGGGATGGTCAATCCCAAATAGATCTATTTATAACATTCAGGTGATTTACAATAATTTAACAGTTTCTATAATAGGTAATCGTAATTAAGAGTATCATTCAATTTGCGTTATATAGAATAAATATCTATCATATTGTTTAAACAGATTACAGTTCTATTTACGTTCTATAGACTAAATATCTATCAATCATATAGTCAAAACATGTTACAGTCAATTTACATTCTACAATTAAATTATAGTCATATTGTCAAAACAAGTTGCAGTTATTTAATAGCATGTCTCCCCTCGCGGGTTTGAAAAATCATAAAAGATTTAAAAAGCGAGGCAATGAACTCACCTGATACAATCGTCACAATATTTAATAGAGAACGAACGTCAATCAAGAATAAATGTCAACAATCGATACATGATCATACGAGACCTAAAGATAACGAGGCGCGTCTTAGGCTCGAGAAAAGAAATAAATCGTACATATATGTAATAATTATATCTTAATAAGTACTTGGACATTGCATAAGTTTTATGATTCTTTATAAAGTTTTTAGGTGAACACTTAGTCATTTTATGTGAAAAATCCAAGTTGACACTTTTAGCCCATCTTAAGCCCAATAGTGGTCCACTACCCAAGTATATGACTTAAGTCCATTTGAAGTGTAAGTTGGGCTTTCACGGCCCAAGTCCACTTTGTATAGTTTTTGGGTTCTAAAACGCATCACAACCACATACACTTAATATTTCACGTTGGTCGGGTCTCGGGTCATCTAGTCATAAGAATATAAATAAGTCCAAGATCCCCGACAAGTGGGTCCTACCACGTCGGTTTATATAAAAATCATCCACATTTTACGTTAATGAGTTATTATAATTTTCTCGACATGTCCCGCTAATTTGTTCATATCTCTTGAACCGTAAATCATCTAAGTGTGTTATTTTTACCAAAAACATTATTAACTCATGTACTATACTTAATATAAGTCTAATCACCCCAAATTTATACTTACCATAGCTAATGCACAAATTTTATCACTTAGAAGAGTTGGCTGTTTTTAGGTAGCCAAACTCGTTTTCACCGTTTTGGCTGCCATTTCCAAACTGTAAAGAATTGGTAAACCATCCAATTGATTCTACTTGTTCATGATTTTATCTACAACCTACAGTCATACCTATTTCAGTGATTCTGAGTTTTTATATGAGAAAACAGTCCGTGAAGACAGTATGTTCAGATCTGACTAGTTTTCACTATTTTTGCCACTATTTCCAAACCGTAAGGAATTGGTAAACCATCCAATTGATTCTACTTTTTCATGATTTTATCTACAACTTTTAGTTTTACATATTTGTAGGTCAATATAAAATTTTTACGAGAAAACAGTCCATCAAAATAGTATGTTCAGATGTGACTAGTTTTCACTATTTTGGTCATATCTTGCTATCTAAAATTCGTCACGGGACGAGCCACCTGGGGAATTAATCACAAAATAATTATCTATCTTAATATGTAAGTTTTTAGTCATCCCAAACCTACTGAGTTCGACATGTAATCTGTTTTTGCTACGGTTCAAAAATTGTTATAAATCAAATCGTTACTAGAGCTTGTTTAGCTTGATTTTTAGTGTTCAAAATTTTATATACAATGTCCCAATACTCATTAATCCATTTCGTATATATATATTCGGGATATATATATAAGATCAAGAGAAATAAAAGGAAAATAAATAAGAACGAGATGTAGATCTTACGAGGCTTTATCAAAGTCGTGGTACTAGTGAGTGATGCATGCAAGCAAACATCCAAGATCTTGTCAACACTTGATGCAACCACCATGCATGGAAAGATCCGGACTAGATCTACAAGTTTCACTTGATGTAACCACCACACATGGATAGATCCAGACTGGATCTACAAGTTTCACTTGATGTAACCACCATGCATGAATTCGTCACCTACATACCACCACTATGGTGGTAAAAACATGGTGGTGTGGTGGATTTTGATGGTGGAACGAGTAGATCTATAAGATCTAAACATTTTGGACGATTTTATAAAGTGGCTACGGGGTAGAAGCTATGAATGAGAAGCTTGAGAGCTTTTCATGTGTGTGTGTGTTTTGTGTGAGAGAAATGAAGGACATGTGTAGACAAAGGGTTGATATATAGTGGAGGGACATGTGATAAGTGTCACCCACCTAGACTTGGTCTAATGAGATGCAAGAAGGTGGGTGGACATGATGGACATGTTTCATGCACCAAGGAATGGTCCAATAGGTAAGTGAGGTGTGTTGGTGGCTTATCAAGTGGGCCAAAAGAGTTGTTGGGCTTCTTAAACTTCTTATTGGACTTATCAAGTCCATTAACTATCCAAAGTTTAATAGATGGGCTCATAAGGCCACTAGTGGGCCTAAAGTGTAACATTTTATCATGCGTTTATTAATAACAGCTCGAGATTCGTTTGTGATTTATGGAAGTTGATTCGTCTTACGAAAACCATGTCATTAATCTTAAAACGATATCTCCGATAAAATGTATTATTTATATGTCTTATAATATAAATAATGTGTGTGTCCGTTTAGACGACGATTATTTGTCGTATAACGTTTTAATAATAATAATTATTGTTTTAATGAAGATACTTCTCATTTAATCTCTCCGTAGATAAATGAAATATAAAACAATTTAATTCAAATCGTGTATCAAGTATCTCTCGACAATAATTTATGTACTTAAATTATTAAATTGTCGGTATGCGGGTTGTACGACTTTTGTCTTGTTCTCAATTCAAATAACTTTTGTATTGCTTCAAATAGGTTTTGAAACATACTTTATTATTATTTTAATGAACGAAAAATATCGGGTTTTACACCATCCACATGCCATCTTGAGTTTCGTCCTCGAAACTAGATTAGTATTACTAGGTTAAGAAATGATCTAGAATCATTGGGTAGACTTCTATTACATTTTATCATGGTAAAATCATGGATTTTACATTTTTTTTCAGGGTTGCCTGGGTTTGAAAAGTTCTATGAGATTCCCTTTTCATCACAAAAGGCTTCTATGGCATGGTCATTGAATTCAGTGCCATTATCATTTCTGATAGCCTTAACTCTGCAGTCATTGAAGTTCTCTATTTCTCTGGTAAAAGACATTATTCTTTCAACTGCATCACTCTTTCTATTAAGAAAGAATACCCATGTGAATCTAGAGAATTCATCCACCATGACTAGTCTATACTTGTTCTGATTGAGGGATTGTGGTTTTATTGCCCCAAATAAGTCCATGTGAAGAAGATGGAGGCACTTATTAATGGAGAATGATTGCTTTGTTCTAAATGAAGCTCTGTGGTGCTTCCCTTTCTTGCAAGCTGAGCAAGGTCTGTCTTTGGTGAAGGTCGGGGAGGTAAGCCCGGCAACTAAATCATTCTTGGCCAGTTTGTTGATTTTCTTGAAGTTAAGGTGGGAAAGTCTCTAGAGCCAATTTTCACTATCAGATGCTTTGGCAAAGAGACAAGTGTTCTTTCCTTCTGGACATTATGTCATGTCAATAACATACACATCCCTTCTTCTGGGTGCAATTAGAACAACATAATCATTCTGATTGAAGATTGTTCCTTGGCTCTTGGTGAACAGAACTTTGAAACCAACATCGTAGAGTTGACTGATGTTGATTAAGTTGTGCTTTAGTACATTGACATAAGCGACCCTTGTGAAGGTTATACCATTGCAATCCACTGAGCCATAACCCTCAGTAGCCCCTGAGGAGTCATCTCCAAAGACTACTTTCGGACCAGACTCCTTCTTATATCTATGTAGATATTGTTTAACCCCTGTGGTGTGTCTAGAGCACCCAGTATCCAGATACCACACAGATTTCTTCAAGTATGCCTGCATAGATATAACAGATCCAGATTAGTTTCGATGATGAACCCACTTTCTAGTGGGTCCATAATGTCGCTGACCAGTGACATTAGGTCTTCTATGGTTCCTTTCTCCCCCTCTTTGGTTGTAGTCTCTGGTTTCATGAAGCATGCTTCCACAGATGTCACATCCAGGATAATGTTCACACTTATCAAAGTGATGGTCAAAGAAACCACAGTACTTGCAGGGGGATTTGGTCTGTAACCCTGAGAGTTATCTCTATGTTTGGGTTCAGGTCTCCTAGAGGGCTTGTGAGGAGTTTTGACCTTAATTGGGTTCTTGTTCTTTGAACAGCAATGGTCTCCTCATGCTCTCTGGAGGTGTGTTCAGTGGACTCACATGTGACACATTTAGTTTTCTTAGTGCATTCCTCAGAGGAATGATTTTAGAAACCATAATTTTTGCGAGGTCTGAATAACACTCTCCCCTTTGAGCTGCTTGATCCTTCACCAAGAGATTTGACAGATGGACTGTTAACTCTGGGATTGATTTGTTCTTTCAAACCCTTTACTTCTTCCATCAGGGTGAGGAGAAGTTTCTTGGTGGGTGAAAGCTCTATAGGGGGTGGAGTGGGTTTGTTGGAGTCTTTGGCCATAAAAACCTTTTTGTGCGCTTTATCAGCGACTTTGAGAATTGAATTCCCAGAGATTTTTGTGGGAGGTTTTGAGCCAAGAAATGAATCATATGGGTTAGAACCAGCGAGTTTGGGTAGTGCTGGTGCGTCCGATTTCTTGTTAGAGTTTTTCTCGTCCACAGAGGTGGAAGACGGAGAAGAAACATCTGAAGGGACAAATTTAACATTGGGCACAGGTATGTGATTTTGGAACCTACCCTTCCGCCTATAGCCTGAACCACATCACCTGGAATGGCTTCACCAACTATTTCCTCCACAGTAGATTGAGCCAGGTTCCATATTTATATGGTTCTTCTGAGTTCAGCATTTTGATCAGTGAAAGACTCATTTTCAATGGAAAGTTTGCTTACCTAATTTTGAAGTTGATTGGCAAGATTCACAAAAGGTTTGAGTTTTGTTAACTCAGACTGATAAAGATTTAACTCAGTTTAAAGACTATGGAACTTGTTTAACAGGTTTTTTCTTTGCTCTTCCACAAAGTGGAGGTCAACTTAGGTGTAGTCACTGACATGGTCTCTTTCAGGATTGATAGCCTCAAAATATTGAGTCAAACAAGAATGCTCAGTCATATGTTTATTATGTATCATATATTATAACGTTGTAATATGTAGTAGGTTAGTCGTGTATTACGGGCTTAAATTTAAGATAAGGTTCATTCATAAGTAACCAAAGCCAAAAAGGAAAGCCCGACCCATAATCATATAGCCCATTATGCCACATGTAGGCAAAGGCTATAAATACCCTTCCTAGCATGTTAGGAAGGGTGTTGGTTGATTCATTTTCTCTTAATCTAACCTTCCCATTGTTTCACACACTTCTCTCTACTTTCTCTCACTACTTTCTCTCTCTAGAAATCTTTCATCTTTTATCTATATTTCTATCTTGCTTAATCATCATAAATTAGGGACAACAATTGGTAGAAATCGCCATGGGGTAGTTTTGTGATTCGTTGTTGATTTACTACTTAGTTCGTGTTTTTTTGTCGGTTCCTAGTAATTCGATATTACTTATTATGTTAAGTAATAACTATTAGTTTGACTCAAGTGTGTTGTTTTAACATAAGATAAGAACAATGAAAGATTAAAACAACACTACAAATATACTTTTCAACGTATATGTAAAATCCATGATTTTATGTAATGAAGTTTCACCCATTAATCCTAGAACACATACTCATGTGTTATGTTCCTATAAGTTGTGGGTGAACTTGTCCATTATGTACTTATACCTTTACATTCATATTGGTTGTAAATAAGTTATATAACTTAAATCTTGTACATAATACTAGGATAACAAGTGATGAAAAGTATAACAAACTATGTATGCCCAACACTTATCAAAACATGGGAAATATGTGTGTACATTCATACACATCTTGGACTAGCCTAAGAACTTTTATCCTTGTGTGCTAGCCCAACATAAGCCCACAAGTTAGGCCCAACTTCCTTTTTGTTTAAAGTGTACACGACACACATGGGTGGAAAGAGGAGAGTTGCTTTGGAAATGAAGAGTACGACACTTGTCATGTGTTCTCTTCCCAAGGCAATCATGCCTTTTTGCCTTACTTCTCTATCTCTTCCCTTTTAGCCAAGATCTCACTCACATACATTATCCATAATCTCATGCAATCTCTCTCCTATTCTCTCTCTCAAAAAATTCGGCTATAAGCCAGAAACATCCAAGTTTGTTCATTTAATCTACTAGATCCTTGTCCCATAGTAATCACTAATCATTTAGTAGCATCATCATCATCATTGGAATCACAAGAACAAGCCCTATCCGAATCAATAAGGCCACGACTTGGTTTACATTTAGGGTTTCTTCATCAACTAGATTAGATCTCTAATCTCCTTGTTCATCTAGATCATCCTTGGTACTTTTAAGCAAGAAGGGTATACTCCTCATGCTCTTTCAAATCTTCATGCATGCATCATCATACACCTATAAACACAAGTAAATAACTTGTTAAAAATCAAGATTTGGTAAAGCAATGGCCATTATAGGTCACGGCATATTTATGAACACCATAGTCATGGTTAAAACTTTTTAATAAAGAAACCTATGGCTTTAATAAAGAAACCTATGGCTTAAATTCTATTTTCAAACCTAGTAAAACTTAAACAAACCCTAAACTATAATAATTTATAATATAAATTCTTAAACTTGTAATATATAAATTATTTTATAAATGTTAAATAATTTATGGGAACTTTTAAGTTAAATAAAATATTATATTATATTTTTCAAAGATAGAATATTTATATTTGTGATTTATGAAATAAAATGTATAAACAATATGGACATGTATTACTAATACATAAACTCATATACTTTTAGGAAATAAAATTGTATGAACGTTGAATAAATTGAATTACTAATATTTTAAGTAGAACATTTTATGTATACTTAGTTATGAAACTTAATAATTAGTTTAATGAATGATTATAATACATGAACTACGAACGTAAACTAATATTTTAAGTACAACATTTTATGTTTACTTAATTATGGAACTAATATTTTAAGTAAGATATTTTATGTCTACTTAAATAAGAAACTTATTTGTAAGTTGAATGGTTATTATTAATACATGTATTACGAATGCAAACTGATATTAAAAGTTAAACATTTTATGTTTACTTAGAAATGAAACTTATATAGATAAATTTAAATGAATATTGTTGATACTTGAACTACGGTTATTTAGATAAATGTCGTAGCATAAATGAACTGACTAAAAATTTGTATAAGCATATACATATGTTCTTTGTACTATCTATTAAGACTGTACTGTTTGATTAGGCATAACTTTTGGGGTGAGCATTACTTGGATATTCGTGTTATACAGCTATTGCCAACTCCCAGGTGAGTTTACAGCCCCATATAAACTATTGATAAACTTTTCCTCTACGGGGGAGAAAACATGCAACTATTTTAAAATAGACATAACTGAATTGTATAAACTTGACTATGATTGACAATTATAGAAACTGCTAAATTGTTGTAAATCGTCCGAATGTTATATATAGATCTATTAGGGATTGACCATCCCCATCTGGGTGAGTCATGCTCACTGTGCCTTGGCCGGGACAACAGATGTATACCATGTTGGAACTGGGTTTGGGTGTCTTTTTGTAAGACACTACGTCCTCATCTGTTTAGGACTATGGAAGGTTAAGCTTCAGTTTCGAGTAATAGCAAATGTAATCTAATTTTTAGTAAGAATGCTTTGTGCATTGTTACTTCTATGATTAATGTATGTCCAAACTAATTAATGTTAAAACTTGTAAATTCACCAACTTTATGTTGACCCTCTAAGCATGTTTATCTCAGGGAAATGAAGTTAGAACGAGATATGTGCATGGACTCAAGCATCTATGTGATCTGCATTTTAGGAATTGCCAAGGGTTCCGTTTGGGAAAAATGAACAATATTCTTATTACAAGTTAAAGACAATTTTTATTTATTTGTTTAATAAACATGTAACCTGATATGAATAAATCTTTATCTTATGCTCTATGGACTATATGCTATCGACCCACCCTTGTAACATCTCCATTGATAATTCCGCATATTTTGACCCTACCTGGGGTATCACAGAGAATCGTATCAGAGCATTAGTTATAGAGAACCAGATAAATTTTTAAATAAAATAAAAATAAAGTGATTTTTCTTTTATTTAAAATTGGACTATAACTTTATAAAATCTTTTGGGATTTTTTTTGGGACCGTATTAGCTAAGCATATAGATCTTAGGGCATTATGTGCTATGTGAACTAAGAGTATACTGAGTTGATAAGTAGACTGGTTAAATGAATATATATATATATATATATATATATATATATAAGTATTAATATATATATAACCTTAAAACATTGAGTTGATTTTTTAAAATGGGGTATACTTCATTAAACATGTAGCTAGGAATAATATTTTTCTATGTTTGTAAGCATATACTTACTTCAAATTTAAAATAATATTAACTTCAGAGCATCATGACTTCGCCTACTTCACCTCCGACTTTTCTACCAGTAGTAGCACCTACTCCAGCTACTCGTTCGTCTACACGATCCGTGCAGTGCGGATGGTTATCGGCCTCTGACTCGGAGGATGATCAGACCATCGAAGATGCGCTTCCTGAGGACCCTTTTTCTACTCCAACATCAGTCAGCCTGAGGCATCCAGGCCAAGACTGACGAGGCATTGCAGTGGCTTTGGGAGGAGAACTATCGTCTCCACCAGCGTATCTAGACCATGGAGAGTCTCCAGCACCAGACCCATGCTGCTCTATCTGCTCAGGAGCAGTCATTGTCCATTTTGTTCGACCTCTCTACTGTCCGTCATGACGGAGTCACTACAGAGATGACCTATCTTTGTAGGGACATCGACAGACTCAGGACTCAGCTACTGACAGCATTCCGCATGCTCAGGAAGCCAAAACGACAGTTCGGACTCTGTGGAACACCAGGAGAGCACCTGCAACTTCATCAGCCCCAGCAGCCCCAACCTCATCTAGTCGACCATCTAGGCAGGAGTAGGATAGATGTACTAGGTTTCTTGTACATCATGATCAGCTATTGGGTTGCACCCTAGTTTACATGGTTTAGTACTTTTGTACTTTTATTTCTTTTTCAGCTTTTGGTGATGTAATCCTGTACTTATCTTTTCTTTTCTTTGGACATGTAACTTTGGGATGTAATGTTTTAAAGACTGTGTGTATCATTACCTTGGACAAGACCCGACCGGCCTATGACTTGGATTTTGTTATGCTAGATGGATGTTAAATTTCTTACGGAAGTAGCATGTAATCACTTTCTTTATTATAAATGCCGCGCAATGTATTATATTATGAGATCTTGACAGGTTATCCAAATTTGTTATGAAATCAGTGCATGAATTTTCCCCGTGCAAATAATATAAAGACTGTACTAACGTTTGAACTGATAGTCTCATTTTGTGTATGATTATAGACAAATGGTGATTACGAGATCAAATCCCAATAATGCAACCACATCCAATGCTGATAATGATGAATCCCCAGAAGCTACTTGAAATGTCACTGTCGCACAACTCTGAGAAATGATAAGTGAAGGCATCACAGCAGCCATGGCAGCAAGAGGAGCTGACCCGAATGCAAACAATGATCCAAACTTTAATGCACGCAGAAACAACACCAACAAGGGTTGCTCATACCCCGTCTTTTTAAAGTGAAAACCCTCATACTACCGAGGAAAAGAAGGAGTTGTTGAATTGATACAGTGGTTTGAAAGACTAGAGACAGTTTTCCGGATCAGCGGTTGTGCTGACGAGAACAGAGTTTAGTTTGCCACGTGCACACTACTTGAGAGCGCCCTCACCTGGTGGAACTTTGTGGTCGCTACCCTTGGACATGACACTGCTTACACTCTCACTTGGGCTAACCTCAAAGAGAGGATGAATGAAAAGTACTGTCCTAGAGGAGAAATGAAGAAGTTGGAGATAGAGTTGTGGGATCTAAAGTGTAAGAACAATGATATCCTTTGGTACAACCAAATATTTCAAGAGTTATGCTTGATGTGCACCAGAATGTTCCCTCAAAGGAGTGACAAGATTGAGAAGTATGTCAGCGGACTCCCAGACAACATCCATGACAGTGTGCTAGCTTCACGACCTACTACCGTTGAAGGTGCTATGGAATTTACGACTGAGCTGATCAACAAGCGAGCCTGCAATCTGTCCGAAAGGCAAACGGATAACAAGAGAAAACCCGATGAAAGCTCTCGTAGCCAACATCAACAGCCTTCCAAAAGGCAGAACTTTGGGCAAGCTGATGACACTACTCCCACAACCCGTACCAAGAACTACTCGGGATCCAAGCCTAAGTGTCCAAAGTGCAACTATCATCATGTTGCTGGAGGACAATGCCAAGGATGCTACAAGTGCGGCCAACAAGGCCATTTTGCTAGTGATTGTCAAGCAAATGTTGCTACTGCGGGTCTACCCAATAACAATCCCGGAAACAGCAACAAAGGCAAGTCCAATGCTCGTGGGAGCGGAAGTGGGCAGCAGGGAAACTGAAAACCCACAGGTGGAAGCAGTAGTGGACCAAAGAAAGCTGTGATATGTTATGAGTGTGGAACCCCTGGGCATGTGAGACCTGACTGTCCCAAGTTGGCCAACCAAAAGAAGGACAACAAGGGAACTTCTTCGCAAGTGTACATGGCCGGCAAGGCCCCAGCTAATCCAGACTCCAACGTCGCCCCTGGTACGTTTTTACTAAACCAACGATATGTATCTGTCTTGTTTGACACATGGGCAGACCAAAGCATTATATTTAATAAATATAGTAAGGTATTGAAAATCACTCCATTAGTTCTAGAACCCTATTATGCTGTAGAATTGTCGATAGAAAAGTTGTGACGGTTAACACCATTATTTGAGGTTGTTCCTTAAACCATTCCAATCACCCGTTTTACATCAATCAGATTCCAGTAAGTCTTGGTAGCTTTGATGTCATCATTGGCATGAATTGACTAGCAATTATCATGCAGTTATCCTATGTGATCAAAAATTGGTTCATATACCTTGGGGAGATGAAACCTTGATTATACTAAGGGACAGTAAGCCCGATATAGTCAACACTAGATTTAGTGTCATTTCTAGCACCGACAAGCCAGGGAAAACTGGTCAAAGGATGCCCCATTTCTTTAACCTGTTTCTCCCCGCCTAAACCTGAAGGACACATCCAACTTACAATGGGTGTATTTTGTAGGGTTATATCTGCCACTTAGGCAACCCTAAACCTGAAGGACACATCCAACTCACAATAGGTGTATTTTGTAGGGTTATATCCGCCACTTAGGCAACCCTAAACCTGTAGGACACATCCAACTCACAATGGGTGTAATTTTGTAGGTCTGTGTTCGACATCCCTCGTAAAGAGGTGTTGAATGTCCCATGTTTTTTGGACGTTCCTTTTTCCTCTTCGGGTCCAATTAGTTGGACAATACCACCATCTACCAGACTCTGGGAGATGTAACTTCCTCCCCTTTAGATGTTAAAATTTGTGCAAATTTTGAACCAGTAATATTAAATGCATGACCATTTTTTTGTAGCACCCCGCAAGGCGTGCACTTCTTTATTCTTGGTATCTTCTTTTATTTCCACCATTTGAGGTACTTCTTTTCTACGCCCCTCTCGCTCAGCCCCGCGCCGAATGAAGCAGATTCTTTGCTACCTCCTACCGAATCGCCATCAGTAGTAAGCTGAACCTCTCTGCTAAATAGAAGCTTTAGTACTATTAACTAATGTCTGTATCCCACAAGCTTGAGATATAACCGCAAGTCTTTTGCGTGAAGCTGTTGACAAAGGAGGGGTTCTAGTTAAAATATTCTTGTATTTTATTTTACCTTCAACCCCCAATTTTCATCATCGGGTGTAGAGATATAACCTATATCTCACTCGTGAAAAGGATGCAGATATATTGCATCCCCAGCTTTCCCCGCATATAACACATGCTGGCGTGTCTTCCTCATACCAGAAACCATTTGCAATTGATTTGCCCTCCTAACTAAATCCACAACACCATTGGTCCTCTCCCAGATCCTGGAAGGGTATATCTGCGACCCCCGTTGAAAAACCCGCACCTATCCATCCATAGCAGCAGTCTCCTTTACTGCTCAATCGGATGTATAGTGCGATCCGGAAAAAGATCTCTTTGCATTTCTTTCTATACATCCATAGCAGTAGTCTCCTTTACTGCTCAATCGGATGTATAGTACGTTCCGAATAAAGATATCTTTGTAATTCTTTCTATCCATCCATAGCAGCAGTCTCCTTTACTGCTCAATCGGATGCATAGTACGACCCGGATAAGGATCTCTTTGCATTGCTTCCTATCCATCCATAGCAGCAGTCTCCTTTACTGCTTAATCGGATGTATAGTGCGACCCGGATAAAGATCTCTTTGCATTTCTTTCTATCCACCCATAGTAGCAGTCTCATTTACAGATCAATCGGATGTATAGTGCGACCCCAATAAAGATCTTTTTGCATTGTTTCCTATCCATCCATAGCAACGGCCTCTTTTACTTATCAACCGGATGAATAGTGTAACCCGGATAAAGATCTCTTTGCGTTCTCTTCTGTCCACACATAGTAACAAAAGCCTTCTTTACTGCCCAATCGGATGTATAAGGATAACCTGGGTGAAGACCACTTCGTGTTTATGCCACCATTCGTACCTGAGAGAGAGTCTGAAATGAACCATATACTTAGAACATCTTTCACTTAAAAGATAACTACGTTTTTAGTAGCTTTGAGGACAAAGCTAAAATAACGGGGTGGTGCTGTAAAATCCATGATTTTACCATGATTTTATGTAATGAAGTTTCACCCATTAATCCTAGAACACATACTCATGTGTTATGTTCCTATAAGTTGTGGGTGAACTTGTCCATTATGTACTTATACCATTACATTCATATTTGTTGTAAATAAGTTATATAACTTAAATCTTGTACATAAGACTAGGATAACATCTGATGAAAAGTATAACAAACTATGTATTCCAAAGACTTATCAAAACATGGAAAATGTGTGTGTACATTTGATTGTGGTAAACTTACGTCTTTTAGAAAAAAGAGCGTAAAAGCGGAAAGTATTAAGTGATGATTTAGGAAAATCAAACACTAAAGACCCAATGAAGTTCGTTTCCCAAGGAGGTATATGTGTGTGACTAAAATGTAACAATATTTGAGATTAATATTTGAGATAAGGGGAATGAGAAAATAGAATGACGAAGACGTGAAATTAATTACAACGACGACAAAACGTAAAACCGTAAAAAGAGCTAAAATAAAAATTAATTCTAAAAATTCCCAAAAAATTCCCAAAATTCAAATTAAATAAACTAAGAGTTTACCAATGATCAAAACTTTTTTAAACCTTTTAAATAATTAAATAATAATTTTTAAATGCTAATTAAAACCCTAAAAATCAAATTAATTATCAATAAGCCCAAATAAAGATTTTTCAATAGGTAAACCTCTAAAATGACCTAAAAAGATTAAAAACTATTTTTATAAATTTTTAAACTAATTAAAACTATTTAAAATGATTAAAAAACTATTAAAACTTAAAATAATTATAAAAAATAATCTAATGATGATAAAATTAATCGAAGTGTTGCAAAAATCCTATTTTAATATACTAAAGCTAAGAAAAATATAAAAAGTGAAAAAATGTGAAATTTGAAAAATAATAATAAAATAATATTAAAATAATATTAAAAATCAAAAAATTATAAAAAGTTCTAAAAACTTGCAAACTAGTTTATTTTAACCTAAATATTCAAAAAATGAAAGTGAAATTACCAAATTACCGATAATGGGCCCCCAAATGGGCTAAAACCAAAAACAGTTAACCTTAATGGGCTTTTGGGCCCAAAAAGTCAAACTAGGCCAAAATGACCTTAGAAAGCCCTATCTGACTCAAAATTCAATTCTAAGCACAAAAGTATGAAGGCCTAAAAGCTGATTTTGAGCTTATCACAGCTTAAATAGTCAACAGCTTATTCTTATTGGGCCAATAAGCCCATTAAGCAATAAGCCAATGCCATAAGCTCTGCTTAAACACACAACCTTCTTTTGAGATGCCTAAGAGATATGTGAAAAGAAATTTTTAAAAAGCACACTCAATAAACCAGAAATAAGCAAAGAAAAATTTCACAAAAGGACAAAATAGTCGACTTGGAGTTCTAGACCACCTCAGGACTTGATTCAACTTGCAAAAGACTCTAAACAACTTAATTAAGTCAAATAAATCAAGAAAACCTCAATAAGCAAAGCCAAAAAAGCTGGATAAGCCAATAAGCACTTATGAAAAAGTCAAAAGAGTTGGTTTTCTAGTCAAAGCTTAAAGTCAACCCTCCAAATGCTCCAGTATGAGCAAATGAGTCAAATAAGGAGCACCTATTACAAACTTAAAGTTGTTGCACGTTTGAATAAGGTGGAATAGCTTATTGATAAGCTGAACAACAAATTACACTAGCAGGGGGAACTTTCAGTAGGAACTGGTTCCCACTGTTTTGACTTTTTGACTTGAGATTTGTGAGAGATTTACTATGATTTGATGGATAACAAAGGCACCCTTACAACCAGTGAGTTGTAAGGAGTCACAATCAAGCAAAATATCACACTTCCAATAAGCACAGAATAAGCCAACAATGCCCAGATATGATACAGACTTAGCAAATAAGCAGTTATGAACTCTTAAGCAGTTTTAGCATGAATAAGCAAACCAGAATGAACCAAATGCATATACAAGCTATAAAAACTGTTAATAAGCACAAACAAACTTATTTCAATCACTGAATCAAAGATTACAAGCAGATCAAAGCATATGCATGTCACTGATATGAACTTCAAGAACACAAACACTTTTTCTGATATAGATGACCACAATGTAACACCCCTAGAAAGCGGGTATCACAGTGGTGGATCGATGAGGAAATAGCTTACAAAGTACAAATCATAATTATATGATTTTTGAAATACAATTGATGTAAACATTGATTTGGTACAATCGTTTAAATCGTTGAATAGCATTTGTTATGAATATCCCAGTAAAAGATAATCCCCCGTCATTTTTATGCTCCTAAATGATGTTCAATCCATGCTCAAATAATATTGCTAAATAACCTGGGAAAAACATGCTTAAAACAGTCAACAAAAAGTTGGTGAATTTACAGATTTTAACAATTAATTAGTTTGGACATACAATAATCATAGAAGTAATAATGCACGGAGCATTATTACTAAAATGTAAATAACATTTGTTTATTATTAGAAACTGAAGCTTAACTCCATAGTGTCTTACAAAAAGACACCCCTTTCTAGTTCCAACATGGTATATGTCTGTTGTCCCGGCCAAGGCACAGTGAGCATGACTCACCCAGACGGGGATGGTCAATCCCTAATAGATCTATTTATAACATTCGAGCGATTTACAAAAATTTAATAGTTTCAATAATAATCAATCATAATCAAGTTTATACAATCCATTTATGTCCAATATATGTTTGCATATTTTCTTTCCCAAAAGGGAAAGTTTTATCAAAGTTTAAATGGGGCTGTAAACTCACCTGATACAATCGTCACAATAGTTAATAGAGAACGAACGTCAATCAAGAATAAATGTCAACAATCGATACATGATCATACGAGACCTAAAGATAACGAGGCGCGTCTTAGGCTTGAGACAAGAAATAAATCGTACATATATGTAATAAGTATGTTTTAATAAGTTCTTGGACATTGCATAAGTTTTACAATTCTTTATAAAACTTTTAGGTGAACACTTAGTCATTTTAAGTGAAAAATCCAAGTTGACACTTTTAGCCCATCTTAAGCCCAATAGTGGTCCACTACCCAAGTATATGACTTAAGTCCATCTTAAATTCAGTATACTACTCTAAATTGGTTATTAATCTCAGGTCTAATAATGGCCCAATAGCCATTACAAGTGTAAGTTGGGCTTTTATGGCCCAAGTCCACTTTGTATAGTTTTTGGGTTCTAAAACACATCACAACCACAAACACTTAATATTTCACGTTGGTCGGGTCTCGGGTCATCTAGTCATCAGTATACAAATAAGTCCACGATCCCCGACATGTGGGTCCTACCATGTCAGTTTATATAACAATCATCACATTTTAAGTTAATGAGTTTTAATCCGTTTATTACAATTTTCCCGACATGTCCCGCTAATTTGCTCATATCTCTTGAACCGTAAATCATCTAACTGTGTTATTTTTACCAAAACCATCATTAACTCATGTACTATTCTGATTATAAGTCTAATTATCCCCAATTTATACTTTTCATAGCTAATTAACCCATTTCTTAACTTAGAAGAGTTGACTGTTTTTGGGCAGCCAAACTCGTTTTCACCATTTTGGTCGCCATTTCCAAACTGTAAGGAACTGGTAAACTATCCAATTGATTCTATTCTTTCATGATTTTCTCTACAACCTATAGTTCTATCTTTTTCAATGATTCTGGGTTCTTATATGTGAAAACAGTCCGTGAAGACAGTATGTTCAGATCTGACTAGTTTTCACTATTTTGGTCACCATTTCCAAACCGTAAAGAATTGGTAAATCATCCAATTGATTCTAGTTCTTCATGATTTTATCTACAACTTTTAGTTTTACATATTGGTAGGTCAGTATACAAATTTTACGAGAAAACAGTCCATCAAAACAGTATGTCCAGATCTGACTAGTTTTCACTATTTTGGTCATATCTTACTATCTAAAATTCGTCACGAGACGAGCCACCCGGGGGATTAATCACAAAACAATTATCTATTTTAATATGTAAGTTTTTAGTATCCCAAACCTACTGAGTTTGACATGCAATCTGTTTTTGTTACGGTTCAAAAAATTTGTTAGGAATCAAATCGTTAATAGGGCTTGTTTAGCTTTATTTTTAGTGTTCAAAATTTCATATACAATGTCCCAATACTTACTAATCCATTTAGTACATATATATATATATATATATACCTATATATATATATATATATATATATATATATATATATATATATATATATATATATATATATATATATATATATATATATATATATATATATATATATATATATATATATATATATATATATATATATATATATATATATATATATATATATATATATATATATATATATATATATATATACTAGCATATGGTACCCGCGCAATGCAGCGACGGGTAATAAGTGACGATTTTTAACAATCGAATCAATGTTAAAATGTAAAAAAGTTGAATTAAAATAAATAAAATTGGTAAAAATGAAAAAAATTGTAAATATATCAAAATGGGTGTTGAATTAAAGAGAACAAAATTTTAAAAAATATGGTGAAATTAGATTATGAAAAAAATAAATGAGTTAAAAGATATTTCAATTTAAAAATAAAAATGAGTTTTTAATAAGTTGTTAAGAAGTTGTTTCAAAAGTTTGTTACAAAAGAGAAGCCACCAAGGAATGATAAATAAGAATGAGATGTAGATCTTACGATACTTTATCAAAGTCGTTGTACTAGTGAGTGAGCAAGTAACCATCCAAGATCTTGTCAACACTTGATGTGACCACCAAGCATGGATAGATCCGGACTAGATCTATAAGTTTCACTTGGTGTAACCATCATGCATGTATAGATCCGGGGTAGATCTATACGTTTTACTTGATGCATATATAGATCCGAGCTAGATCTACATATTTTACTTAATGTTACTATCATGCGTGTATAGATCCGGGGTTGATCTACACGTTTTACTTGATGCATATATAGATCCACCATGGAAATAAAAGAAAATCTTGAAAGTTGATGCATGTTGGAGATTTTCATACCAAAATGTAGATCTTGAGATTTCCAAGATGGGTCTTTGATTATATTTTGAAGATTCAAGCTTGATCATCAAATTTTTGATGATCAAAGGTGATGGAGGGTCACGACAAGGAAGAAGAAATAAAGAAGGAAAGAGATTTTTTGGTGTGTGTGTGTGTGTTTTGTGTCAGAAAAATGAAGGGTTTGAGAAGACATAGCCCTTATATAGGGTGGGAGAAAGTGTGACAAGTGTCACTCACCAAGGAGTGGCCCAGTGAGAAGCAAGAAGGTGGGTGGACATGATGGACATGTGTCACCAACCTAGAGTTGGCCCAATGGGGAAGTGAGGTGTGTTGGTGGCTTCTCTAGTGGGCCAAAAGACTTGTTGGGCTTCTTAAACCTCTTATTGGGCTTATTAAGCCCATTACTATCCAAGGTTTAAATAGTTGGGCTTATAAGGCCACAAGTGGGCCTAAAGTGTAACTTATATTACAACTTTCGTTAATACACGGTTCGGGTCACGTTCGAGGTTTATGAATTTTTTATTCATCTTACGAGAATTTCGTAATTGATCCAAAAATCATTTTTCCAATAAGATGGAGTATTTATATGACGTATAAATATGAAAAATGTGCTCGTTTATTTAAACGACAAGTATTTGTCATTTATCTTTTGTATAACGTATGTATCATTTTAGTAGAAATACTTCTCATTTAATCATTCCGGTGATAAATGTAATATAAAAAATTTAATCAAATTGTTTATCAAGTATTTATCGACAATAATTTGTGTAGTTAAATTATTGAATTACCAGTACGTGGTTTGTATGACTTTTGTCAAATTTTCAAATCCAGTGATTTTTGTATGGTTCAAAAAGGGTTTTTGAAACATACTCCATTATTATTTAATGAGCGAAAAATCTCGGGTTTCACACCATCCACATGCCACCTTGAGTTTCGTCCTTGAAATTCCATTACTATTACTAGGTTGAGAAATGATCTAGGATCGGTGAGTAAATTTTTATTACATTATTCTCATGGTAAAATCATGGATTTTACAGCACCACCCCGTTATTTTAGCTTCGTCCTCGAAGCTATTAAAAACTTTGTCATCTGTTAGGGTATAGATGTCATAGATCTAAAGGTTCGTCTTAGACATGCTCATAAACAAATGGTGCCAACAATGTAAGGAGATAGTTATTCGGATTGCTCAATAACTCCGATTGGGCAGTATCTGAGTGATGCTACCATTATAGATAATTAGAAAGCAATGCAAAGAGATCTTTATCCGGGTCGCTCTATATATCCAATTGAGGAGTATTTGGATGCTGCTACTACTATGGATGGATAGTATTATCCGAAGGTTTGACCTTTAATCCGATAAAGCGATAGAAGCTCGCGGATCAATTAATGACAATTAAGAGAGGGCAAACTTTGGAAGTTGTCAACTAGGAAAAGTCGATGTATTGTCAACTATACTTAGTTGGTTAAGCTCATGACGATAGCTTGTTCATTTGGAAAACCTACAAGCCAAGAGTTGAAGTCGGAGAGGGTTCTAGAACTAGACATGCTGATCTTGTTGAAGTTCTGATTGCTGCTCTGGCCATGAACCAGGAGCAGAACATGACGGACGTCCACAGCCTGTTGATAGCAGGCCAGGTGGAGTACACTACCATGCATGAGCGCATAGACTCTCTCTCTTTGACCATATGAGTAAATACCCAGAGAGCACGAGGTTATTGGGCCACGAGGCCTTGTAGTGGTTGTTGGAGGAGAAATACTTCCTCCATCGGTATAATCACACCTTGGAGGGGGGTCTTCAGCGTGAGACCCACATCTCTCTTACTGCACAAGGGTGGTCCTTGTCCACCTTCTTTGATCTTGCAGCTGTTTGTCACGATTGAGTGATAGCAGAGACCGCCTACCTTCGAGGAGTCATTGGCAAACTGCAGTCCCAGTTGCTGATTGTACTCAGTTTGCTTAAGGAGTCCTGATTGGCTTATAGAGGTATTGCAGAGTACCCTGTCGGCACCCGCAGCCTTATCAGCCCTACCAGTACCAGCCCTATCTAGCAGACCTGCTGGGCAGGATTTGAGTAGATGTACTAGATCTTTTGTTTACCATGATAAGCTTTCTGGTTGTATTCAAGCTATCATGCACAATTCACGAGTCACTTAGAAGTTTAAGAAGTCATTTGCCCAATCACAGTAAGTCTTGTGATGATACATTGTAAAGGTAGTTTATTACAATATAGTACGATGAATGATAACGTTAATGAAGTCGGTGGCGTGTGTAGAAACCCAAATTTTTAGGGGTTTTACACCACCTATTCGTTATTTTAGTTTCGTTATTGAAGCTAAAATGAAGTTACTTGTTCAGGGAACAAGTGAGAGTACTTTTTCTTGAGTGGGTACTCTTGTGAACTCAAGTTTTAAGTTTACAAGTTTGGGTTGACTAGGACAAACTTGTCTTGAGTCTTGGTTTTTCTTAGACGTGCCTCCGGGGCCCCAATGTGTCTTGATGAGCGTAGATAACAGCTCATTAATGTTTCTACTAGTTATTCAAGAGATTTTTAAGTCTATTAAACTTCAATAAGCTTATGCTATCTCGAGTTAGAAATATAGTGTTGACTGGTACCGCTCTTGCGTCAACAATTTTCACGCGAAGGGCTTCCCGATATACTTCTAGCCTGTGGAAAGAAAACATTAGTTTGACACCAAAGCTTCACTCAGCGAGATGGCTAAGATTTTTGCTGGTGTTGTTTGGGTAGGAAGTTACAAAGAATCTGCTTCATTTGTGACTGAGCTGGGGCATAAGTTGCATGGAGAAGAAGTACTTCAAATGATGGAAATCAAAGAAGATACCAAGAATTAAGAAGTGTGCATCTTGTGTGATGCTGGAAAGGTTGTGCGTTCAATGTAAGTGGTCCAAAATTTGCACAAATTTTGCCTTCTAAAAGGGGGAAGTCATTCATTTCAAGGCTAGTTGGACAATGGTATTGTCGAACTAATTGGACCCGAAGAGGAAAAGATTGTCCAAAAGAGTTTTGGACATCGAATAACGCTTTTTGGGTGATGACGAACATAACCCTACAAAATACACCCATTGAGAGTTGGGCATGTCTTTTATGCTTGAGTTTGTCTTCCTCGTCGACTTAAGAAATGTGGGTTAAGAAGATAGGGCATCCTCTTACCAAGTATTTCTGGTCTTCGGTACAAGAGATGACACTAAGTCTAGTGTCAAACAGTCTGTGTTACCATCACCTCGAATGATCGAAGTTTCATTTCTCAATTGCAGATGCACCAGCTTTCTTTTCTTTGACACCCCAAAGGGGTCAAATGAAACAGAAGTGGGCACTCCCGAAAAGGGTTTAAAATGCAGTGGAAAATAACTCTCCCTGAAAGGGGTCAGATGCAGCAGAAAGTAGGCACCTCAAAAGATTCAAATGTAGCGGAAAATGGATATTTCTAAAGGAATCAAATGCAACGGAAACGGACGTTCCTTAAGGGGTCGAATGAAGCGGAAAGTGGACACTCCCAACGGGGTCAACTGCAGCGGAAGTGATATTTGGCTTAAGGTGTTGGGAATAAATTAAGGCCAGATCACTTGAACGCTGACAAGAACAACTCAAGCGTTGACAAGAGCAAATTGAGCGCTGATAGCATAAGCGTTGACAAGTTAAAGTCAAGCGTTGACAGATTGAAGACAAGCACTGATGGAAGATGTGAGCTACACGTATATTATATTCTAGAATACTTCTAGTAAGGATAGAGACGACAATGTATTTTCTATGTTTATCTTTACCTAGAATAGTTGATTCGTAGCTTATTGTACAAGACTTCTTGTTCTATAAAAGAAGATCTTTTAGGTTAAAGTTAATATAAGTTTTCATAAGTATTCGCAAGTTAAACTCTTTCATTGTAATCAAGCACGATCATTCTAATACAAGTGAAAGTTTGTTTAACATCTTTGTGTTTTAGATCAAGTGTTAATTCCGCATAACACTTTGTTACTTTATTCATAAGCAAAGGTTTCTCTACGTGTAGTACTTGATCTAATCTCGTATACACAAAGCTTAATCGATCTAAGTTTGGGATCAACAAGTGGTATCAGAGCTTGTTGAGAAACTTTTGATCTTTAAGTAACGCAAGAACCCTAAAACACCAAACCCTAAAAACCCTAAAATTCTCAAAACCCTAAAAACACCATGTTTGGCACAGATCAACCTGCTGCCTTGCTACAAAACAACTCCTCAAACCCTAGTATCAAAATTCCCATGTTTGATGCCAGGAACTTTGAGCTTTGGAAGTCAAATTTTGAGCAATATATAGCCATTCATGACTACACTCTTTGGGAGATTGTCGAATATGGGAACACATTCGACAAAGCAGCAAAGATTGCTGCTGCAATTGCCACAAGGACAGCTGTTCCTAATTGTCCTGAAGCTGATAAGTTGGAAAAGCCTGGAGATGGGAGAGCTGTAGCTGTTGAAGATATAGCCAAGAAGAGGGTGGACATGAAAATCTTGAACATCTTGAAACACGCCCTAGGTCATGAGAATCAGCACAAGTACAAACGCTTTGAGTCTGCAAAAGAGCTTTGGGAAGCTCTTGAAGTAGCACATGGTGGTAATGCTGACACAAAAGAAGAAAAGAAGAAGTAACTCTTGCATGAGTATGCTGTCTTTAAAGCTCAACCCAATGAAAATCTCAGCAGTGTGAGAAGTAGACTTCTTGACATCACAAGTCAACTTTCCTTCATGGGAACACAGATTGATGACCCTGAATTGAATGCTACTTTTCTCAAAAGCCTTGGTGATGTATGGAAGATTGAGACAAGATCCATTCTTGTCAATAACACCCACAAGACCTCCAGGTTTGATGACATCTTCAACAAACTAAGACTGTTGGAGAATGAATGGCAATTGGATAGTGATAATAAATCTTCCAGCAGCAACATGGCCTTCTTCTCACAAAGTGAAGGCCAATTTGATTCCATGAACTTCTATGGACATCCAGCCACTGGATCTCAAGGTGTCAGCGCTGGATGTCAGTCTGTCAGCGCTGGATCATATCCTGTCAACGCTTTATACTCAAGCGCTGACACACACAACTTTGGAGCTGATAGACTTAAACCTGCTGGTTTAGATCTAGATACTGTGTGTGCATTCATTGCTTCTTTGCCCAGTGATTCAAGGATTACATATGAAGATCTTGAGCAGATAAGTGATGAACAATTGGAAGAGATGGACATCAAGTGGACTATGGCTCTTGTAAGTTTAAGAGCAAACAAGTTTAATAAAAGGTTCAAGAAGAAGATGACCTTTAATGCTAAGGATGTTGTTGGGTTTGACAAGTCCAAGGTTGAGTGCTACAACTGTCATAGGATGGGGCACTTTATGAGGGAATGTAGATCTCCAAGAAGATCTGATGCTGGTAAGCCCTCAAGCCAAATGGTTAAGAGTCAAGATCCCAAGGCCATGGTTGCTGTTCAACAAATTGATGGCGTTGGGGAATGGGACTGGAGCTGGATGGCTAAGAATGAGGAAGAGGACAGAGCTTTGGTTGCTGAAGTTAAAGAAGAGCATGCTGAATATGCTCTCATGGCACACTCCTCCTCTTCATCAGATAATGAGGTATATGATGATGCTTTCTGTTCTAAGGGTTGTCGTTTAAATACTGAAAAACTAAATCAAGAGATAGTTAAATTATTAGATGAGGCAAGTACTGAAAGATGTAAAGTATCTAATTATCAAATTGCTCTTACCCAAACAGAAAAGACAGTAGCTGAGTATAAGAAAATTGAGTTTGATTTAAAGGATCAAATAAATATCTTAAAACATGAGTTACATCAGAGTAAAGATGTTCAAGATATAGTAAATAGGGTTAATCTTGATTTGATAGCTCAGTTAGAGGAGGCTAACAAAAATAAAGATAATGTGAGTCTTAAAATCCAGAGATTTGATAAGGCCACACAATCCCTAGGAGAGTGTGTTAGTAAACAGAGAGACTCTAAGGATAAGAGTGGGATTGGGATGAAGGATTATACTGGTGTTCCACCACCAGCTGGGGATTTCTATGGTGTCGAATCAAAGGACTTATCTTGGACTGGCTTGCCAGAATGCCAAGAGGAGGAATTCATTCCTCCACCTAGAGTGATTTCCCCAGTTGAGGAATACAAGCAAAAACTGACTGACCTAGATGAGTGGAAGAAAGCTAACCACACCTTGTTTGTTAAGGGAGGGTTGTTGTGTGAAAGTCCAAATGAGCCCACACCAAACATGATACCAATTGTGGAGTCCAATGATCCTAAACCTATTAAGATCACACACCCTACCACTGGCAAAGCTGTTGACCTTGGCCCACAAACTGTTAGAAAACCTAGTGTTAAGTATGCAGAGATGTATAGGAATACTAGGTCACCAAAAAGCCAAGTTAGTAACCATGGAACAGGCTTCTTTGCTTCTAGACCTAAGACTATGTCTAGAAAAGCTTGTTACACATGTGGTAGCTTCTCACATTTGGCATACAAATGTGTCAACGCTTCCAATGTCAACGTTGATAGGAACCATTTCAGCGCTGACAAAAGTCAGCATAGGTCAAACACTGTCAGACCCAATACCTTTGTGAACAAAAGTTCACAAGTTGTTAGACCATCACCATTCTTTTCTAGAGGGTCTAACACACAAGGCCTAAGACCTTTTCAAAAGTCAAACACTTGGTCCAATAGGCAATGGGTTCCTGTAGCAAACCCTAGGTACAACGCTGATAAAGGCAATCGGGGCGCTGACAAGAGCAATTTAAGCGCTGACAGACACACTGCCAAACCTAGGTATTTGCAACCACAGGGAAATAGGTCTAAAGCTTCTACTAGCTTAACATGGAGACCAAAACAAGACCAAAACCCTAATTCTACTGGTATTTCTATGACATGCAACAGGTTTCATTATATTTCAAAGGCATTGTCAACACCAATTGGGGTTAACTGGGAATTTCATTCAAACAGGGATGAAAATGGGGTTGTTATGAGAACCAAGTCTATTCTTGTTGAACAACCAAATGAATCCAAGTCTTCCAAGGCTTGGGTTCCCAAAGAAAACTAATGTGTTTTCTTTATGTGCAGGGCATTCAGAAGAAGATCAATGATTATGGATACTGGGATAGTGGATGCTCAAGGCACATGACAGGAAAGGAAGACTATCTGACCAATTTCTCTCCTATTCAAGATGGTGATAAGGTATACTTTGGAGGGGGCTACGGCACCATCACTGGAAAAGGAACCCTTGTCACCAACAATCTACGGTTTGAGAATGTCTTCTTGGTAAAAGAACTGGATTATAATTTGTTTAGTGTATCACAAGTGTGTGATAACAAAAATAAGGTTCTTTTCACAGATACTGAGTGCTTGGTGTTAAGCAAAGATTATAAGCTCCCTGAGGAAAAATACATAGATTTTAGAACACCAAGGCATAAAGACATATATAATGTGAATCTTAATGGAATTAAGATAAATAATAAAATGTCATGTCTGTATGCTAAAGCCTCAGTAGATGAAAGTAATCTTTGGCACAGGAGATTAGGGCACATAAACTTTAAGAATATCAATAGACTTGTGAGGCTTGGTTTAGTTGATGGTTTGCCTGAAAAGGCTTTCCACAATGACCACTCTTGTGTTGCATGTCTTAAGGGCAAGCAACACAAGGTCTCATTCAGGTCTAAACAGGTGCACTCTAGTTCTAAACCACTTCACTTATTGCATATGGACCTCTTTGGTCCAACTAATATAGAAAGTTTGAAGGGTAAATCATATTGTTTTGTTATCACTGATGATTTTTCCAGGTTTACATGGACTTTCTTTTTAGCCAAGAAAAGTGAAACTGCCCAAAGTCTGATTAATTTCATTACCCAGATTGAAAAGAAGAATGGTAATGAGGTCAAAATTATTAGAAGTGACAATGGGGGTGAGTTTAGAAATCAGTTGCTAGATGATTTTTGTGCCAAGAAAGGGATTACTAGGCAGTTTAGCATAGCTAGAACCCCACAGCAAAATGGGGTTGCTGAAAGGAAGAATAGGACCCTTATTGAAGCAGCCAGAACCATGTTGGCTGATGCCCACTTTCCTATAGCCTTTTGGGCTGAAGCTGTTAACACCGCTTGTTATGTTCAAAATAGGGCATTGGTCAACAAAATACATAATAAGACACCTTATGAGTTACTTTGGGGAAGGAAGCCAAATATTGGCTTTCTCAAGCCTTTTGGATGTCATGTAGTTGTTTTAGAAACTAGTGAGGCCCTAGGTAAATTTGATTCAAAAGGTGATGAAGGCTACTTCATGGGTTATTCAGTGCAGAGTAAAGGATATAGGGTTTACATTAAAAAGGAAAAACGTATACTTGAAAAGGTACATGTTAGGTTTTTAGAAAGTAAACCTAGTGATCCTGAAAGTGGTCCAAATTGGTTGTTTGACTTAGAACCTTTATCTAGAGCTTTAAATTATATGCCTGTTACTGATCCAGACATTGTGAAGGCAACTTCAAGTGTTTTGGAAAAGAGAATTGGTAATGTTTCAGGTATCCAGGTTGCTAAGGAGGATGGACCACCAGCAGTTGAATCATCTCCCACAAAAGAATATGTTACACTTCCTATATGGACAGATGAATATTATGCTGCTGCTACTGCTGCTAGAAAGGATAATGGTGGTGTTCAAATACCACCAAATACAAACATGCATGATTCTTCAGGCGCTGACAAAGGGAAATCAAGCGCTGACAAGACCAATTCAGACGCTGATGGCTTAGACGCTGACAACAACAGTTCAAGCGTTGTTAGCCCAAGCGCTGACAAACAAGGATCAGACTTTGGTGACACCTTTACACAGCTTTTCTCTTCCCATTTTGAACAAGGTGGACCTTCCAATGTCCATGAAGAGATTTCTGTTGATCAAGAAGAATCTGAAGAAGATATTGGGAACATGGAGCGTGAAGTTGAGGACACTAGACTTTTTGAAAGAGGAGTTCTCACTTCCACAGCAAAGGATCACCCCACATCTCAGATCATTGGTGATGTTATGGCTCCAGTTCAGACAAGAAGATCCCATCAAAGTCTTGGTGGATTTATTGCCAATATACACAAGAAGGTTGATACCCCTCTTGTACAAGCATGTTTGTTTGCCTGTTTTCTGTCACAGGAAGAACCCAAGAAAATTTTTGATGCTCTCAAAGAACCAAGTTGGGTGGAAGCAATGCAGGATGAGCTTCACCAATTTGCTATACAGGATGTTTGGGAGCTGGTTGATTGTCCTAGATATGTGAGACCAATTGGGACAAGGTGGGTTCTAAGAAACAAGAAAGATGAAAGAGGCATTGTGGTCAGAAACAAGGCACGTTTGGTAGCTCAGGGATATACACAAGAGGAAGGCATAGATTATGAAGAAGTTTTTGCACCAGTTGCAAGAATTGAAGCTATCAGAATTTTCCTAGCTTATGCCTCTTGCATGAACTTCACTGTTTATCAAATGGATGTGAAGAGTGCTTTTCTCTATGGGACAATTGTTGAGGAGGTATATGTCATGCAACCTCCTGGTTTTGAAGATCCTGAGAATCCAGACAAGGTTTATAGAGTGAAGAAAGCTATGTATGGACTTCATCAAGCCCCTAGAGCATGGTATGGTACATTGTCCACTTACCTGGTGGACAATGGATTCAAGAGGGGCACCATAGATCAGACACTATTTACAAAGAAGAAAGGAAAACATGTGTTGCTTGTGCAGGTCTATGTTGATGATATCATTTTTGGGTCTACTGATCCAAAAATGAGTGAGGATTTTTCCAAGCTCATGACAGATAAATTCAAGATGAGTGCCATGGGTGAGATGAACTTCTTTCTAGGTTCGCAAGTTCAGCAGAAAGAAGATGGTATCTTCATCTCCCAAGACAAGTATGTAGCTGAAATCTTGAAGAAATATGGTTTTTCTCCACATGAGAAGGAGGCTTTCACTCCTATGGATAGGCAACACCCTTGGGGAAAAATTGGAGCTGGAAAGGATGTGGATGTTAGGCATTATAGATCAATGATTAGATCATTGATGTATCTTACAGCCTCAAGACCTGACATCATGTTTGCTGTGTGTGCATGTGCACGCCATCAAGTGACTCCCAAAGAATGTCACCTTTTTGCTGTGAAGAGAATTTTTAGGTACCTAAGATGTTATCCAGATCTTGGCTTGTGGTACCCAAAAGATTCTCCATTGGATCTTATTGCATATTCAGACAGTGACTATGGTGGTGACAAGTTTGATAGGAAATCCACAACTGGTGGATGTCAATTTCTTGGGAGCAGATTAATATCTTGGCAATGCAAGAAACAAACAGTGGTGGCAAACTCTACAACTGAAGCAGAATATGTGGCTGCAACTGCTTGTTGTGGACAAGTCTTATGGATTCAGAACCAGCTGTTGGATTATGGGTATAATTTTATGCATACCAAGATTTTTGTAGACAATAACAGTACTTTATGCATTATTAAAAATCCTGTACATCATTCTAAAACCAAACACATATAAATTAGACATCATTTTATAAGAGATTGCTTTGAGAAAGGTTTAATACAACCAGATAGGGTAGACACAGAAGATAATGTGGCTGATTTATTAACTAAACCTTTTGATGCTGGAAGATTTCAATATTTGGTAACAAATATTGGAATGGTTAATCTCACTTAATATGTGTTTTGGAACCTTTTTGTAAAAGTATGTACAGGATAATGCATTGTTATTGGTCTTTGTGATGATTTAGATTTTCCACTTTATTTTTCTAACACTGACAAAGGTACATGTAACGCTGATAAGTGTTATTTTGCCGTTGTTAGAGATATTATTGTCTAACGCTGACAAGAGTTTCTTCAACGCTGATAAGTGTTGTCGGGACGCTGTCAGCAACAAATGTTAGTTTTGTGGTTTTCATCTAAATGTGTAGGTAGGTGGTAGCTTTATGCCATTGGATACAGAGTTGCTTATGGATCTTTGAAGAGCTATTTGGACATGTTTTGTTTATGGATGATGGTTGGAATATTTATATTCCTATCTTGACATAAATTTTTAATGTTCATTTATATTTTGAGAACTCATGTATCATAGTTTGAGGGGAGGTTAAGGAACCTTTAGGATTTTTGGGTATCCATATGATACTCTCATCACAATTCTAGATTGTGTCCACAGGTGAGTATGGGTTAGTTTTACTAAACCATGAGGCACTGTAGCATGCATAGTGTATCAACTTTGCATGCTGCCAAGACATTTTTGGCCTAGAATTGGTTGTGGTCTGTTGGGAGACTTGGGAATCATTTTGATATGGGTTTTACCTAGGAGTAACAAGGATTTTATAAGGTAACTTAGTTGTTAAGAATTTTGGTTAGCAAGGGACACTAGAGGACTGTTATGTCTATCTTGCTTATGCAAGTGTGCATAACTGGACAGTGCTTGCCGCCCTATGATAATTATCAGCTTTTGGTTATCTTCTCTAGGATAAATTACTTGTTAAGGTCATTTTTCACTTTTTAAAACAATTTTATTTTTGGACGCTGACAAGATTTTTCCAAGCGTTGTTGTGACCAAAATGGACGCTGACATGGCTTTAGGCGAACGTTGACAAGATTATAGCCGTTGGGCGTTGATGGGTTATATTTGACCGTTGACAATCAATGGGACCTACCCAGTTGTTACTTTTTGACATATTTTCAAGCCGTAATTTTAGGAGTTGTTACTTTCATTAAATGCATGAGATAACTTATAACTTTTTCAATATTTTCATGATTAGTTTTTGAAAATCTTTGCCTATTTTTGGGCCAATCACATGCATTCATCCACTCCTATAAATTTGGCTCCTATTTTAAACAAGGTATCTATAATTCTTGTCTAACACTTTTTCTCTTATCAACCTTCATCTTTTATACTTCAAATTAACAGCTTTCATCAATGGCACCAAGATTTAACTCAGCAGAATTGGATTTGGGGTTCAAGTCTCAACACAACATGATTGCTTATCTTGTTGCTGATAATACTTTGTTCCCTCAATACACAGAAATGGTGGAGTATTTGAACGCATCCCCATTAAGGTATGCTCTTTCTCATGCGCCACTCATTCCAGTCACACACATTAAACAGTTTTGGAACACTGTCAGTTCCTCAACAGTTAATGGAGTGACCACATTAACTTCTATTGTTCATGAGAGACCATGGGTGGTTACTGAGGCCTTGGTACGCCAGGCCTTGCATCTTGATGATGCTGATGGTGTAACCCTTCTTCCCATATCTGAAATAGAACAAGGGCTTAGGGCTTTGGGATACCCTATTCCTGATGAAGGTACTCTTAATAAGTACCATAAGCAGGAATTTCCCCCAGCCTGGAAGTACCTCATTCACATTCTCCTTCAATGTTTGAGTCCCAAATGTACTGCACACAATGAGATCAATAGATCCATTGCAACTGCTATTGTGTGTATTGCAACAGGGCAAAAATATAATTGGTCTAAAATGATTTTTGAAGGAATGTGTAAAAACAAGGGGACAAAAATGACTTTAGCTTATCCCCGTTTTCTGCAAATGGTTTTTGATGCTCAAAGATATTGTTCAAGGGATCACAATGATTTTTATAAGATCCCTGAACAAAAGAAGGCTATTTTTACCAAGATGAATTCACCACCTCATAGAGACCTACCTTTAACCCCAGCTATGCTTGCTGTTATTGCAGCAGCACAACCCCAACCAGACCCCCAACCTCATATTGACCCTCACCCACAACTTGAACCTATCCCTGAACCTTTACCCTCACCTGACCAAATGCAAATAGACCAAAATCCCTTTGACGCTGACACATCTAATGTGGGCGTTGATGTACCTATTTCCACCGCTGACACCCAACCATCACAATCCCAAACACCCCTTCATCAACCCACATCTACACCTTCTTCTACACCATCTTCCACACCACCTGAATATAGGTTGATTAAACGCCAAAGGACTGCTGGAGTGTTCTCCTCTGGTGGTCCTAGCCATGCAGCAGAGAGAACCACCACCACAAGTGTGGCTGGTGACCTGGATGAGGCTGGGACTATTGGTTCTGGCTTAGCAGCTGGCCAAGGCAGTCCCACCATAATTAAGTCCTCATCCATGCCCAATGAACCTGACTTGGGGGGTCAAATCCCCATTTTGGAAGAGGGCAGACTGGAACCAATGACGCTTTTGGAATTGACGGCTGTCTGCATTAGCTTGCAAAAGCAGAATGCAGACTTAGTACAAATTGTCAGTAACCAAGGCCTTGAACTCAAAGAATTGAGGGAGAGGATTGTTGTTTTAGAGAGTGCTCATTCAAGGGGAGGTATGGAGGAGTCTTCCAAAGGGGAGGAAGATCAAAGAAATCTGAGTGATAAGAGCAGTCAAGATGGTCAATCATTGGATGTTGCTGAAGCTCTTACTACTTTGAAGGAACAAACAGGTTTTGATACGTCCTTGATCTCTCCAACCAATTTAAATTTATCATTTACAGATATGTTGAGAGAGGTTACACAAGGCACTGAGGGAAAATATTTGAGCGTTGACAAGACAAGTTTGGACGCTGATAGAAGTATTTTGGGCGCTGATAGAGGAAATTTGGGCGTTGACAGATCTGCATATGGAGGTGATGTATTCCAGTCATCATCTATCATCAAGGATGTTTCTACTCAGGTATTACCATCTACCTTACCAACAATTGAACCATCAGATAAGGGTAAGGGTAAGTTGGTAGAAGAAATTGTTCCAAAGAATGCAGCTCAGGTTGAATTTGATAGAAGATTGGCTGAGCAAATGATGGAACAAGGTGAAAAGGAAAAGTCACCATTTGTTGTGACTTCTGAAGAAGACAGTGATGAAGCTAGCTCAGATTCAAGTGTGATGATTGTTGAACCAGAAAGACTTGAGTATGGTGATGAGCTTGCTAGGGAAAAGCTGAGAGATTTAAAGTTGCAGATTGATTTTGATATGCCAGAGGTAGTTCAGATGTACAATTCTTGGGAAGAAAGCTGTATGGATAATCCAGACTTGACCATTTCAGATCAGATATGGGGTTTGGAAATTCTTCTTAGAGTTCAGAAGGATTGTAAGGTGATTTTGAAGCACAAGGCAAGCAACATTCTCTCTGAGTTGAAAAGGGATAGGAGGAAGCTCTACTTTATGTTGCTCAAATGTCATGGAGTTGGATGGACACATCAGAAGCTGAAGGCTTTGACGTTTGATGAGTTGGAACATAGGGCTTATCCTATTTGGGTGAAAGTGCAAGAAGAAAACACTTTCAGACTTCTTTCAGATGAAAGAAAGGAGCAACTTGCAGAAGAGATGGCAATCAAGAAAGCTATGATAGTTCCTAGACCAGTAAAGAAGGGATTTATTCTTGAGTTTCCAAAAGATATGAATCAACTATATCCAAGTGAAGCAGTTATTAGAAAGAGCCTCAAGCTCTCCCCATTAGAAGCTTCAGATATGGTGCATGTGTTACCACTAGATTCCAGGAATCCAATTATGAGTTATGATGAGGATGAATGTGGATTCTGGAAAATTGGAAGATTTGGCAAGGAGGTACACACTTTTACCACTCTCATATCTTTATTTGCAAGTTGTGATAGAGAAGACTTGGTGGACCTTTGGAGGTTGCTAGAGACCAAGTATGAGGCTGAAGCACCAACTTCAGTCAATGGAATAAAACTTTGGACCACATTCAAAAGAATGTGTGGGACAAAAGAAGAAGATCCTGAAATATGGAAGGATCTTGAAGATGACCTCAGTGGTCTTCAATGGAGGTTATATTCAGCTGCTGGTGTATACCATTTGAGTTCTACAAAGTTTGCTGAGTATTTACTTGTAGATGCTCAGTATTTCATATCCAAGGCTGTTTTGGAGAAGATGAAGGACACCTAGTTGGAGATAGACTATACAAGTGACGTGGCAAAGAATTTGATCAGATTTATTTATTACCAATATGATAAGGTTTGTCAGACTCCTCCAAGTTCTTAGTGTTTATTCAGAAACTTGATCATAAGAGTGGATATCAAGTTTAGGGGAGGATTGTTGGGAATAAATTAAGGCCAGATCACTTGAACGCTGACAAGAACAACTCAAGCGTTGCCAAGAGCAAATTGAGCGCTGATAGCATAAGCGTTGACAAGTTAAAGTCAAGCGTTGACAGATTGAAGACAAGCACTGATGGAAGATGTGAGCTACACGTATATTATATTCTAGAATACTTCTAGTAAGGATAGAGACGACAATGTATTTTCTATGTTTATCTTTACCTAGAATAGTTGATTCGTAGCTTATTGTACAAGACTTCTTGTTCTATAAAAGAAGATCTTTTAGGTTAAAGTTAATATAAGTTTTCATAAGTATTCGCAAGTTAAACTCTTTCATTGTAATCAAGCACGATCATTCTAATACAAGTGAAAGTTTGTTTAACATCTTTGTGTTTTAGATCAAGTGTTAATTCCGCATAACACTTTGTTACTTTATTCATAAGCAAAGGTTTCTCTACGTGTAGTACTTGATCTAATCTCGTATACACAAAGCTTAATCGATCTAAGTTTGGGATCAACATAAGGATAAACCAAAAATCAATAGCACAATGCTATGATCTAAAAGAGATGATGTAATAACGATAAGATATTATTGGAGGAAATCGTGTGTCAAGGAGGGATACGTTACATAGCTGGTTATATATATAAAATAATATCAATAATGAGTCATGTCGAATATATTTAAGCTCATGTGATTATATATTTCTATTTAAATCGATAAGCGTCCTTATCCATGTAAGGTGAAATTTATAACTTCATTCGGTGACCTATGATTTCTTTATTCAAACGAACAAGCGTCTTTACTTGTTTCAATAACGATTTCATAGCCCACCTTACCTAAATACTTCCGAGAAGTTTTATTATTTAGGATAAATATAACATCTAAGATAATAGATATTATTAAAATACTTTACAGCCCGTTTAGTTTTAACTTTCGTCTTCGGGCGTCCCATTTCACCGTCATACGAATTTTATAAGTAAACAGTTGGTCCGGTGGCTCATGATTTCACCTTTAGACGTCCCATTCCGTCTAAACACGTAATCATAATTAACTTAGGATCAAGAGTCTCAGGTCCCATATATAAAATATAGAATCATAAGTACCTTGATTTTGGGTTCCACCGCATTATTTAAAGATGCAAATTTATCCAAATAATATCACATGATATTAGTAAAAGCAAGCGTATATGAGTCGTGAATAAGTCGTGTTCCGTAGATATACGTACAAAATAATAAGCGAGAGAAAATACTTGTTGACGCGCGATAACGTGCGCGATAGTACGCATCAAACAAGGAGTTCATATGTATAATATAATATATAATAATATATTACAATCATAAGCATAGGCATTATATCTTATAGTTCCTTCTAATAAGGTATATATATGTATATATACACATAACAACAAATTCAAACATTTAATGAAATGTAGTTCGCTAGGTAATGCTTCCTAGTATGTTTTTAAATATTCCAATTTGTATGTTTGTTGTAAATTCGTTTTCATTAAGTGGCCTGTCAGTTATCCTAGTGGTTAGAATAGACTAACCAGTTCCTATTAATCGAATAACTATGTAAAGATAGTATGCTCAAGTTTTAATACCTTAAATGAAATAAAGGTTCTAGGGTTTGCCTAAGTTTCGGTTATTGGCAAAACAAGTCCCTCTATATTTTACCAATGTACACTTTCTGGTTCTTAATAGCTTTAGTCCTTAGGGTTTAAAGTATTTTCGGGAGATGGTGAAAATAGTCCCTCTATTTGACATTAGGTTTTTATAACTTCCAATAAGTGGCGAACTAATCCTTAGGGCTTCTTATTGTTTCGGCTAATTACATCATTAGTCCTTAGAGTCCTAAAATGACAGTTTAACTTCCAAGAATTTACAAAGTGGTCCTTAAGGTCTAATAATTTACGATGGCATTTATTAATCCCCAAACATTCAATATTTACAATATTAGTCCTTGTAATTTCTGTTTTATCAAGACATGTTTCAAATGTCATGGTTTTAATCCATAAGTCTTATAAACTAACGTTCTTAGTCTAAAAGTTTTTATAGTTATATCTTCGGTATAGAAACTTTACTTAAGTGTAAAATCACTAAGTGAGCTTATAAAGTGAACGTAAAGAGCTAATAGGCTTCCCAAAACCTTATTGAGCTTACAAGATCCATTAAAAATTCTTATGAGCTAATAATTTCTTAATGGGCCTAATTACAGTTTTAGATCCATCAATGTTAGAGTTTTACTAAATAGGTCCATGATGAGACTGCTTTTATACATAGTCTCATCGTCCAAAAAGGGCTTAAAATGCATTAATTATCATCAAAATACCCATATATATGCTTGTGTTTGTTGCTTGTGTATTTTAGGTACGGATATTGAGAAAATGACAAAAGATCACAAGAATCATACAAAAACGAACACGGTAAACGAAGCCGCACAATGAACCAAGCCCTAATGAAGAATTTTCCCAAGTAAACCCTTGAAGACTTGAAGATTTATGAAGAAGGGTCCTCCAATATGGAAGAATTGACACTTTATACCCTTGTATCTTTATAATTACAAGTTTGGTCCCTAAAGTTTGTCAAAATTACAAAAAGGGCCCTACACTTTGAAGAATTGACAATTTTAGCCCCACAACAAAGCTAAATTGTCAACCATTATCCTCCACAAAGTCAAATATATCATGAAGTCCTTCAAAGAACAAAAAATTACAAGTTTGGTCCTTTGAAAATCCCAAAATTACCAAATGGACCCTTGACTTTCAACATTTGCAAGAATGGTCCCTCATAAATGAAGACTTGGCAATTTCAGTCCTCCAAAATGCAAATCATACAAGTTAAGACCATAATCCATCAAAAAAATTCCAAATCAGCCCCTCAAGAATCACAAAATGGCAAGAATTACCCCTGAATTCATTTTACAAAACTATTTGGGGCAAAAGTGTAAAAAGGCCAAAGTTGTTATGAAGAGTTTTGGCGTTGACAGATTTTAAGTAGCAAATGAAAAGTTCAATAAAGATGGGGGTTTAAAACTGGCCGACAACCATTGTAACCTAGACCACTCCCAGACTGCCACCTCACCCCACTCACCACTTCAACCAATCACAACTCTCCAACCCTCCACATCAGCTATCCACTCACCTATTTAATTAACTAATCCTAACAGATTAGTTAAGTATTGGCACCTAACACATGGTTTAAAAACAAAATCAGATCAAAACCACCACTATTTACTCAAAGAACACAATTGGGTATTTTTGATTGTGTTGTAATTAGGCCATGAAAACCTCCAGATTAGTGATTAAGCATGTCTTAATCACAACCCAACTCATAAACTTGAAACCCCACCAACCCACATGCTACATGGGACCTCCCCTTCTACGTTTAGGAGGAAGAAGACAAGAGATGGACAGTCATCCAACAACCCACAATTGTGCTTACATCCTAAGCTTGTTACAAGCCCTTGGATCACTTTTTCACTTGCCAACTCATGCTACACAACAAAATCCGTCACATGGTTCTTCAAGAAATTCAAACAAGACAAGGGCAAATTTGGAAGTTTAAGGCTATGGTTTCACTTATTTCTCAGCTTTCTAGATAACTTGTAAGCCTATAAAAGGCATAACACTAGTTCATTTGTATCTGCTTTTTGGTTTTTCCTTGTTCAACAACTTGTAAATCCCCTTTTCTGATTAATGAAAGTGTGTTAAGTTTGTTTAAGAAAGACCAATTGCCACTTAAATTTTAAGCTTGTTTATGTTATTTGTTAACTGAAATTGAATCTCAAAACCTGTTTTTAAGGAGGGTGCAAAAGTTTGCATTTTTCCTTCAAGCTTGATATTTTACTAAGTTCTTGTTCAAACCTTGGAATTCTTGGGCTATAGGGCTGATCATAGCATCCTGATATTGTGTTATCAAGGTGTGGTGAGGCTTATAACTTGGGGATAATCAAGTGTGGGGTAACATGGTTTCATCAATCAAGGCTTTTTACTTTTCTGATTTTGATATTGTGCTTCTAACCTTGTTGAATCTTAGCAGGGTTGCTGTTGGAAGCTTGTGCTTGTTCTAGCTAGCACATAAGCTCTAACATTCGTGGGTGTGGATGTACATCCATGAGGTTTGTTTTGAAACCTTGAAAATCTGATAAAAATTGGATTTTTTGTGGATTTGTGCTCTACTGGTGTTCTTGTTGATTTCTTGGCTTGAATCTGCTTAGTCTTGCATGATAATGTTGTTTATATGCTAGATCAATCATTTGGTAAACTGAATCATACTTTTACTTGTTTAAAATTTGATTTGAAAAGTTAAAAGGGTGTTTGGGTCTACCTGTTTGAGTTGAAATCTTGTTATTGTGTGAAGGAAAGTTTGTGTTTGTGCTTTATATCTGATATATGCTTGGTTGAGAGTGTTTTGGTGCAAGTTTCTGAGTTTGAAACCTTGAATCACTTAATCTGCTATAACTTGTTGAGTTTGACTGTTTTTGACCTAAGATTTTTGTGAAATCTAGTATTTGTGCATGCTTAGGGTTAAAAGTTCTTAAAACATCATTATTATAACATACTTGATAGATTTGAATGTTTGAATCTGGCTTGTTGGTCAAATACATCAAGAAAGTGAAAACTGCATGTGTTAGTGTCCATTATTAACTTAATCTTGCTTGAATCTTGCTTAAAACTTTGAATCATTGCATGGAACCTGTTTAGACTTGTTCATTTGAGTTTATAATAGCTTGTGTATGCATTTGGTTGAGTTTGGCTGGCTGAATATTGCTCTAAGTGCTTATTGAACCTACACTGCTTATTGTTTTTAAGTCTGTGACAGATTCGGTGCTTGTTTGAATTAACTGTACAAATTGGCTGTTTCTTGTTGTGATTTATTGATTGTTATTGACTCCTTAGGATCCAAAGAACATTTGGGTGCCTTTGTGAAATCTGAATCTCCAATAAAGTCACTAAAGACAAAAAGTCAAACAAGTCAAGCAGTGGAAAAAGTTTCCACTACTCAACACCCAAAACTAGCCCCTGCTAGTGTTAATTTGTACTCAGCTTATCAGTAAGCTATTTTAGCTTATCCAGACCTGCAACAAATTATTTTTTGTGATAGATCTTCATTATTTGACCTATTTGATTAGACTGGAGCTTATTGGACTTTGACTTTGACTTTTTGCTTGAAAACCAACTTATTTGACTTTTTCATAAGTGCTTATTTGCTTTTTATAGCTTATTGAGTCTGCTTATTTGAAGACTTTTTGTTGAAATAGCTTAATTAAGTCATTTAAAAGCTTTAGAAACTTAAATCAGCTCTTGGGGTGGCCTAGAACTCAAAAACGACTATTTTGTCGTTTTCTGTAGATTGCTTATTGCATTTTCAAGCTTATTCCTTGGGCTTATTACAAATTTCTTTTTACAGAAGTCTTATTATGGACAAAATAAGCTTGTGTGTCTAATTTGAGCTTATGGCATTAGATTATAGCTTAATGGGCCAAAAAGCACATTAAGGATAAGCTATTTGGTATAAGCTAGCTTATTTCACACTTTCAGCTTTTGGGCCTTTGAAAAAAGTTGTTTAAAATCAAATTTTGAGTCAGGTAGTGCTTTTTGAGCTTATTTGGGGCACTTTTTTATTTTGGGCTCAAATTTGGCCCATTAAGGATCTGTTTTGGGTTTAGCCCATTTTCTAGGCTCATTAAGGGTATTTAGGTAATTTCAAGTTCATTTCTGTGTTATTTAGGTTAAATTAAGCTAGTTTGCAACTTTATAGAATTTTTTATGATTTTTTGATTTTTAATAATATTTTAATATTATTTTATTGTTAAAAATTAAAATTCTGATTTTCTAAGTTTTTATATTTTTCCTAGGTTTTAAACACTTAATTAGGATGTTTAAAACTTTCCAAATATTTTTAGAATCTTTTAATTATTTTCTAGAATTATTTTAAGTTTTTTTAGCTTTTAATAGTTTTTAATTGTTTAAAAATAGTTTTTAGTGGTTTTAAAAATTTGAAAAATACATTTTAGCTTAATTAGGTTATTTTAAAGGTTTAAAAACTTTAAGATCTTGATTTGGACTTTTTATTAGTTAATATTGATTTTTAGGGCTTTAATTAGCATTAAAAAGTTAATATTTAATTAATTAAAAGGTTTTAGCAAGTTTGGATTTTTGTAAACCCTTAGAATATTTTAGTGGATTTTTAGAAATTTTTAGGAATTTTTAGGGTAAAATTTTAATTTTGGTGCTTTTTACGGTTTTACGTGTACGCCTTTATCCTCTTAGTGTAATCCGTCTTCGTAACTGTCATTCTCTTCTTATCCCATTTCTATTTTCCTTCTCATAACAATATAATCACAAAGTTAACCAAATCATTACACTCATAACACACTAGCCTCCTTGAGAACGAACTCATTTTAGGGTCATTTGTACACGGTTTTCCTAAATCGTCGTGCTTACCCTATTTTACCCTCCTTTTCCTAAAGGGGTAAAAACTACAACCATCATTTTGGCGCCGCTACCGGGGAGGCGTGTTGTGTTTTGATTTGGAATTGTTGTTTTTTATATACTAACCATAATAGTATTTGTATTAGTAGCACTCTACTAATACGTATTATCGGTTTTTGATTTTTGTGTGAATACTATTACTATATTGTATACATAGAACAATAAATTCACAAGTACTCCAAATACGTGAGAAATCACAACCTTTACTTGGGAGGTCATTACCCAATCATTGTATTCGAATCTCGAACCAAAGAAAAAGGCAAAAATAGATAAATACTTTCGTGAAGCACAATTTTGAAAAATACAAACTATAAGGTGGGTATAAGACGGATATTATAAAATATATCCTAAGGAAAAGGCTCTTAAGTGCTTCGCGCCGCCTCGTTTCCCCGCTTGCTTGTGAGTATTTGATTTTGAGAGCTAATCGAGGATTTTGCCGCCCAAAGTATTACTAAGTATCATATATATTTTCTTGGTTTCATTGATTAAACCCTCTTGAATGTTTTGGTGTTCCACCAACGTTCTAAAGTCATCGAAGGCGTTCACTTCACGTGATCATTTTCATTCCTTGAGGCTTCTTTAATCAAGAGATTTGTTTAAGGAGGAGATTTGTAGATTTTTGTCTACTTAATACATTCACCAAAATCCAAAAAGGTTAATACAATCAAAAACCACAAAAAAAATTTGAAAAATACAAAACACCAAAAAGAATCTTCTTTGCTCGTCCCCTCGTTGTACGTGACGTTTATGCTAACTTGTAATCAATCAAGACGTGCACGTAAACGAAAGAACAAAACTCCCACTCCTAATCTTTCTAGTGAGGAGTCTCCTATTGACGAACCCATTGTAAGAGAAGCACCAACCATGGCGAATCGAACTATGATGGAGTTACTTCAAGCACCTACCGAGGGATATGGAGAGGCTATTGAGATTCCCGCTATCCTTGCTGAGAATTTTGAGGTGTAAACGGGTTTATTGTCGATGATCCAAAACAACAAATTCCGTGGTGATGAGAAGGACAATCCACACAACCATTGATAGGTGTGTAAACACCCATCCTTTTTATCACTTAACTACAATAATAACCGAGCCAAAACGTGTATTTTATGTCTTAATGTCGGAATTATCCGTGGTTTGTGTTTTTGTTGTGATTTAGGACGAAAATGCGAAAAGGGGAGAAAACACGGGCTTTTATCGAACAAAAAGACAAAAGACGAAGTCAAGAAATCAAGAGTGCAAAAAGAATGGAATTCCAAGACCAATTCTGAAGATTTATCGAAGAAAAAGTCAAAAGACGGAAGTTTACTAAAAGTCGAAGAACTCAAGTCTAATTTATTGAAGAAATTACAGGACGGGTTAAAGAAATCCCGAGACAAAGTCGTTAAAGTCGAAGTATTAAGAAGACAAGGACTTAATGATAATTAAAGAAAGAAGAAAGAGGGGAGGAAGCTTCCACAAAGCACCTCCCTAATCCACTATAAATAGGATCCTTAGGCTTTCATTTTTTCTTGTTGGCTAAGTGTGACAATTAGCTCTTCTATTTTAATTACTTGCACATTTAAATACATGTCATTTACTTAATTGTCTTGCACCTTAAATTCATTTAATTTCAAGTAAGTTTCCTTTTATTGTTGTTAATCTTTACTTTTATTGTTTATCTTCTATCTTCCGTTCTTATTTAATCTTTAATCTTTATGCTTTATGTTCATGTTCATGTTCATGTTCTTGAGTTTTTATTAAATTGATTAAGTGGGTTATGATTATTTTGGTTATGATTGTTAGTTTTATTGATTTGGATTGACTGGTTATTGTTTAGTTAATCATTTGTGTTATTTTGGTTTAATCGTTAGGTTGATTTTGGTTAGATTGGTTTAGATTTGTATGCTTTTGTTTCCTTTGTTCTTCGCTTTCTGATTTCCCAGGTTATTCCGGATCAAGGTGGTGTTGTGATTATTCCGAACCAAGCAATCATTCTGGATAAGTGACATATTCCAGATCTGTAACACCCCCAAATTTATACAACTCAGTACAGCGGAAGACTCGTTGGTGTTACGGGATAGCACATTACTCACATCATAGACAACGCATAAAAATCGCGTCATTTAATAATAAATCATTTCCATTCATAAACATCAAAGTTACATCGGTCCCAAGTCATATTATTTCATACAAAGTTTTACAAAGTATTTGAATGGAAAATATTGTTTAAGTGCGGGCCATGAATTATTGATGTCTTCCCGAGAATTACCTTCAAGTACCTGAGATAAAACATGTTAAAAGAAAAGGTCAGCGATAACGCCGAGTGAATTCATAGAGTTTAATAAATTCCATCAATATAACTTTGGTATAAAATTAGTACCAAAAATCAATTCGTACAAATCATTGTAATAGGCCGTAAAATAGCCAAAAATCATTTTATACAAATCTTTGTAATAGGCCATAAAATAGCCAAAGTCATTTTATACAAATCCTTATCGAAAATCATAATATAGGCATTTGCCTTAAAAATTATTATACGAGCCAATGTCGTAAAAACATCATACAATACGTCATATGACGTTGTATGAAAACAAAAACCGTTATGAATATGGTTATGAAAACCAAAACACAAACATAATATCAATAGTATGACCCCGTATTGCTAGTCAGGCAATACTTCGTAATTCGGTGCGTCTAATAGTATTTCATTAGTTTTGGATTATTATAAGCCGCATGACATTGTTACCTTACTAAACCAACAACGGGTAGCTAACCCGATACAAATTTTTGCCCATCTAAAGTAGCGTGTCGTCACAAAGGTCACGCTATGGAAATCTTCTCATACATAAATTCGCTTACCAATCAATGTGGCACGACGGGGATCAACCGTCAAGGCGCGAACTGGGGTGATCGTCCCCAAATAGTACTATTAAATGCATAAGCGTCTACCAACTCCCGGTAGTTCACAATTCATGCTAATGGGACTTTTAGTGACATAACCTAACTTTAATAATCCATTTAATTGCATCTATCGGGTCCTTTAATCATTTATCGGGTCATACAATCGGGTCATTCAATCATTTGGGTCCAAAATCAATAAACAATCAATCGGGACAAATGGTGTCCTATTTAATAAAAACTAACATGTTATCTCCCTCGCGGGTTTATAAAACATTTATAAAAACATTTAAAAGAGTGCGAGGCTATGAACTCACGTTGATGTGGGAAGGCGGGTTATCGACAATTCGGACGTACGGTACGTGCTTCAATCACGGAAACCTAGACAAATAATACTCGTCTTAGACTCATGTCCAATGACTTTATAAAAATAACAATTATGTATACATATGATGATTTTGTACATATGATGATGATCAAGTGGGTTTATACATCCTTGTTTACTCAATTTAGTGTTTACGTTTTGGTAACGTTTTACTAGTTCACTAGTTTTTCCTATTTACCTATTTTAAGTCCATTAAGCCTCCTATGAGTTCTTTAACTTGTTTTTATCTATTTTATACCTATATTATCAGTATATATAGTTTTCATGTTGGGCCCAAATGGGGTAAGCCCAATAAGCTCTTTTTTACAAGTATTTATCTTATTAAGTCCAATTATTAGTCCAATATGCTTAGTTAGCTCGTAAATGTCCGTAATTCTTATAGTTCGGGTTTTATCGGTTTTTACTTGTATTAGTTACTTATACATCAGTATATGACTTTTATTAACTTTACATTAGACGGGTTTGGTCGTCTAAGTTTTATTTGGCGAAAAACGTTAATTTTACGGCGATAGCCGAAAACGTCGTAAAAATCAAGTTTATAGTTTTTACTACTTATAAATATTATTTCACCACCATTTATATAATTTACCCATTTAATTAACCTTTTATACATTTATGTAAATAAGTTTTATAAGTTAGTGAGTTTATATTTTTACATTTTATACATTATAATGTGAGTGCTTATATAATATTAATAAACATTATTTCCAAAAATCTGATTTTTAACATCATGTTCACCATTTTTAACATATCTAGAGTTCTATAATGAATTAGAAGCTCATTTTTGGATGGCATGTTCTTCATAATATGTGATACTTTAACTTAGATATAGCTACTGCCCATTTTAAGTTTATCATGCCTTAACAGTCCCTACAAAACTGCATATTCAGATTAGACCACCTAACTTGTTTTGATCATATCTCACTCATTATTTTGATTCCATTGCATGGCCAACTCTCACATGTGTATAACATCTTCTACTTACTGTAAATGGATCAAAACATGCAATTTTATCAGTTCATCTTTTAGTTATCTACTGTTTTTACACAGCCAACTAAATAATCAAGATTTTAGCTTCATTTTTTATAGTTATCAACCTTTTTAAGCCTATTTATCAAATCTATCAACACCAAATCCCCACATAATATTTTTAATCATCATTCATCATCATATACATATACATAAATAAAGAAAATACAAGATTACATAATCAAAATAACAAGAGGATAGGAAGAACAATCTCTATACCACCATTAGTGATGAAAAGATGAGGTTTTTGATGAACAAGACTTGGTTTTGGGTAACCAATTTTATGAGATATCAACACCATTTCTAGGGTCATCAAGTATTTGTAGATTCCTCCAAAAATCAGCCATTGTTCTTCATGAAAACTCCTTGAGAAATCAGCCCCAAAGTCCCTTGAAAACTCCTTTTTACATGTTAAGATCACCTCCAATCTTCAAGGCTTCAAAGGAGCATCATCATGTGTATGAATAACACATGATTTTATGGCTAAAATAGATCAAATAAGGGTGTTCTTGGTGGAGATGGGACGAATTTTTAGAGAGAGGAAAGGGAGGATGAGTGGTTTTGCATGTAAGAGTTTAGTGGAAATGGTATGTGTGAAGTAGTTTGAATGGTTTTATGAAAAGTTAGCTTACATTGTAAGCTTTAAACAACAAGTGTAACACTTGTTGTTAAGTGTTGACACCTAAGGGTGTGGTGGAGCTACTTGTTATGGGGGTGGGCAAGTGTAAACTTGTCCCATCCCTATTAATTTACGGGTACTCCTCGATTCTAGTTTCCTCGATTTGCGTGCCCTCGGGTCGTTTTACGAAAAATGTTTTTATAAATTATGAATCAACGGCACAAAACGAATCTAATAAAAATTGTCTCATCAAAAAAAGGAGTTCGAAAACGTAAATACGTAATCCTAAGGTTTCCGGTTTAGTCGTAAAGGACGTTAAATTATAATCGTGAGTCCTAATCTCTTCTCGTAAATTTATGAGTTTATGAACCAACACAAATTTAAAATTCCAAAATAATATTCACGGATAAATTTATTTCCTGAAATGTCAGACTGTCACCAAAACGGTGTATGTAAACGTAAGCACGTAACGTAGAATCCTCCGGTTTAGACGTAGTCGATGCTACTTCAAGACGTAAATCCAAATTTGTTCCCAAAAATAAGTGAGTTCATATTATAACATTAAAATAATGTTTTTAAATAACACTTGAGAATAAAATATCAACCATAAATTGACGGATTGTCACAGCATTTACCCCTAAACATGATCTTTGTCCTCAAAGATCATCTTACCTTACTACTCGCTTCTAATAGAGTTAAAGCCATGTGGGTATTTCCTCCACATTCGGTCTTTTCTCACAAGTGTAATCTATTATAATATGCGATTTTCATTAAACATAACTACGGGAATAAGATCAGGCTTAATGTTGACTTACTTTCTCTATCCATGATGTTCACGGGTTTTTGATGAATGCAACTTTTCGCCGATCTAAGCTCTACTAAGAATAATCAGATTCTCACTTGATAGATATTCCATCAAGTTCGATATACGAAACATAATTCACGCAGTCTTTGAAGTCCTAGGGTAGATCCAGCTTATATGCCTTTCAAACCAATCTTTTATATCATCTCAGTGGTCCCATACAACGGGGACTTATATCCCATGATTTGTCAGATCATGAATTCATTTTTCCAAGGTTAAAAATTGTGGCATAACTTCGCTACCCTTTTGGCACTTCAAGATCTACATTTCACATTCACATAACCTCTTGCCCACTACCGGCAGTCAATAATCAGATCCTAATTTCAACAATCATTTCAGATTTCGCGGGTCGGGTATTTTGCAAGGTTAGGTTTGCCATCATAGGAAACTTAAACTTAAAAGACATGTCCAACTCACAATGGGTGTATGTCGGGTGTCTTCATCTCAACTCTTGCTTACAGATGCTCTAAGATTTAGATCCTAACAAGATTCGATCTCGATCCTAATACGATAATTATCAATGATAATCTCTCCAAAGGAAAACGATTATACGGTTTATTACCAAAGGTCAATCATTCAAACATAAAACAGCACTTATATTACTTTGTATCGTTACTTTACCTCGTCCCTTCGATTGGGGTGGTACATAGTACTCTCATCAAGATTCGTTCTCAATGACTTCTGATCAAATCTCTAGAAATTCGATGCGAAGCGAGGATCTTGATAGAGATGATCGATACAGGCACACTATGTTTACATAACTCCTTTAAATACAAAAGAGTCATTTTCTTCATCGAGATTCTATCATTAACAGGAATGATATTAGTAGATTTGGTCAGTCTGTCGACGATGACCCAAATCGAATCAAATTCAGATGATGACCTTTGCAATAGCTAGACGTTTACTAATGTATGAGGCGATTTCTGCCTTCATAATTGCCATTAGTACAATTTCTTCAGACAAGGATTCTTTTAGTCAAAAATGACATACATATAATACTTATACTTACAAATTCCAACAGAACTATATCTCACAATCCTCCATATTTAGACAATCACATGTGGTCTTTAAAACATTTAACGCTATCGGCTTCTCAACTCTAATGGTTCACACTAGCCGTGAAACCTCTTTTTATTATCTATATTATCCTTTTTTTATAATATGTCAGTATCTATTTTCACTTCTCATGATGATGTAATTATCATGTCCACAATTCACTCAGATATTCTTTCTATATTATGCGTCAGTAATTACGTTCACCTTCCTAATGAAATAAAAATCACAACCGTATTTATTCAAAATTCTTTCTTCATATCTTCTATGTTTTAGTTTCGTCTTTACTATCATTTTTATCCGTTTTACTCAATCCGCCGTCTAAAGCGTCGATAATTATTATAATTAATTAAATACTTATTAGTTGATTTTTATGAAGCGTAAACGTAAAAGTTTTAAATTTCTTAGTTCGACCAATTATATAAAATGTTCAAAAATAAATTTGAATTTAATTATCAAGATTTTTGCTGATTTATCGAAAATAATTAATAAGATTCGTAAATGTTTGAAAAATCTTTGGTTATACTTTGGTCAAAGTTTTGTTAGTTTGAAAAGTAAAAATTATCGTTTCAAATTTCAAGTTACGGTTTAAATGTTTTCCTCAATTCCGCTTAGGTTGTCTAGAAGTATACACAAACATTTACCCCTAAACAGAAGTTTAGTTAAATGTTTTGGTTATAAGGTAATAATCTCTTAAAATCCTTTGTTAAAACATTCGTCAAAACGTATTTCCATTTTCTTTTTAGTAAAATCCAAAGTCTTAAAAGGGCTCTTAATTTTTTTTGAAGAGTCTATATGCATACATCTTACCATTATTAATCCAACAGTCATTTTATGTAAAGGATTAAGTTTTTAATCCCTAAGCGTTAATGGTTCTAATCTTTGAAAAGTCAATATAGCTTCCATTATCTATTAATCACACGGTTAAATCATATAAAGGATTAAGTCCTTAATCACGTGTTAAATATTTAAGGTATAGGTTTTCATTGTTTAGCCAATTCACGGCAATTTATAATTAATTATTAACCTCATTCTCATTCTTATAAACAAACAAATAGTCCTTAATGATCGCAAGCATGAATTTATCAAATTACAGCCTACACACGTGATTCACCAAATTTATGAATGCTACATGTGCACTGGTTAATCCAAACGACATCACGTGAAACTCATAATGTTCATTACAAGTACTGGATGTAGTGATTGGAATACATAATCTTTTCCGCAGATGCGAAGTTGATGATAACCATGTTGTGGATCAAATCTTTAAAACATACGCTAAAACCTTGTAAATGATCGAACAAATCTTCCATTTCGAGTTATGGATATCGTTTTCGATTGTCAATTTACTCAGTCCACAGTAATCTATCAATATAAGGAATGATATCACCATAGCTCTTCATGATGACAGGCTTGGTATAATAAAATCATTCTCCGACAACTCTCTCAGTTGTACGGTAATTCCTTAAATTCAGATGGTGCTGACGTACAGTGCACAAGCCACAGGTGCAGCACCGGGAATATAATCAATACCAATTTCAACTTGCTTTAATGGCGAAAGTCTAGGTAATTCATCAATAAATACTTACTGAAGTTTCAGATAACATAAACATCTTTTAATACATTTATTTTAAGTTCTTTCTAGATTATAATATCTATGAATAATTCACAACCATTCACGGTATAATTTCAAGTCTAAATACGGGATATGGTCATCCACCAAGAATTATTTAGATCACTTTGGATAATCAACATCTTATCATTTAGGGGAATTCTACTCGAGTTCTCATCAATTAAGACAATGTCGTCATGTCATAATCAATCAATCCATTCTATTGGCATTACCAACTTTTCAGTTTCATTGTCGTCGATAAGATGTGAACTTCTCAAAAGACTAATAATAATTCATAATCCTTCACAATTTCAGGGTTATTAGGATACACAACTACTATTAAAAGAGTAAGGTCAACGCATAATCTGCGCGAGAGAATTTCAAATCAGATACAGACGAAAACATTTAACGAATATGAATATATCCCATGTTTTCATAATTTGAGTACGCATTCGAAAGCTCCTCGGATCGTTATCCAGGTCATTCAAATGAAATTTAATAAAAAGAAATGATAGGAACATCGATACATCCAGTCGGGTATCAACACTCGGTAATCAGATACTTTTCCAAAGAATCTCACTACGGGAGAATTGGACAAGAAAGAATTGTCAATTGTCAAATAAGACAATTTCCACAGATGAGTAAATTCGACTCAGAAGAATAGATGCTACAGGCACATATGTAGGTGTCCCTAACACTATGTCCCAATTTTTTACTTCTTGCAGATCTCATAAAATTTTAATCTTTCACAATCTTTAAAGAAAATGTAGAGTTTATTCATTAGTTTTATGGTGACTACTAATCAGTCTTGCATAGTCCATTCCAAATTGTATGTAGGCGCGCAACTATATACAATTACAAGATTAACGATGCAATACTCAGTTCGTCAAAATTTTATCATCATGTTTATAATAAAAACATTTTCATGCTTAATTCTTAGATAAGAATCAAAAATAAATTTACAAGGATTTTCTTTGTTATGAAAACAATTAAGTTTTTCCAAGGTGTTTTACAAACAACTTCATTTCGATAACAATCACTTATAAATCTTACTTTGAATAATCCTTATTGTGTTGAAAATTTAATTTCCTCAAAGGATACCGTTTTAACTTTATAAAAACAAGGTGTGATCTGCAAAAGAGTGATGAAAAGCTCGTTTACCATGATCTTAACTACAATATGATAGGAAATGAGCTTAGCCAATTAATTATGAGGTTCATGACCTCGATGGCACTCACGAAGAATAATTCACAACGTAACTCAAATAAAGATGAGTACTTGTTCAATGGTTGCATCACTAATGCGAACATTAGGGTGAAGCAATAAGAGATAAATAACATCGATACATGTAGGATTTAGCAATCAAAGGTAGTCTTTTTCATTAATCACAAACAAGTCAAAATTGTACCGTAACACATTACATGTCACTATGTCATACAATTCTCAGAACTCATCCTACCAACTGATATCTCAGTTAAGTTAGGGATTTTTTTTTAAGATACCACAATGAATACTAATCTACAAGAGTCATTTGGTGTTCCACATGTCCCGGAAGATCCATCGGTCTCAATTCAGAAGAAGATTTCTTCGATTTATTTATTGGACACTGGGAATCCTCATTAGTGGACAATGGCCTAGGAACAACCCTTAACACGAATCAACAATCATTTAAAATCCTATAATTCAATCACAAAACTTAACGACTTCTATTAATAATATCATATTCCATATGGGTTAAATTTTACTTTATCCAAGTTTCAACCAATTTTATACTTAATGCAATATCCTACCTCATATTCCAATACTTACAACCTTATTCTTCGGCCTTGTAAAGGCAATGAAAGCTCAATATGATCAACACTTAATTTCCAATCCTATAACTCTTATAACAACAATTATCAAATGAGTCACTAGTATGAGATGACTCATACATTCAATTAGACTTCTCGGAAAGGTATTAGTGGCATGAGGCTTTTGGGTACTGGTTCCAATGACAGCCTCAAGTGCAACATTCACCCTTTCGATTTTAATTTAAGAATTGGATGACAACGAATCAGATGACATCATTCTTGGTGGTAACGTTTTGTCAAACTCCACTCTATAAGGAAAGATCGTCATGACATCGATTTCAGTCTTAATCTCGCCAATTCTTCTTCAATATCACAATCAACTAATATCTACATTTCTACGAATATCAACCATTTGTTGGGATCATAAATATCCACAACTTGGTTTAGATCTAGGATAGCTAGAATTCCTACGAGAATAGCTTCGATTAATTTACTAGGGGATTTAGGGTTTCTTGTGACAATCGACGTCGTATAAATACCTCGTATAAAAATCAAAATAATCATCAAACAATCATGTAATAAAATTACATCATATATATATATAATCCATGTTATATATATTAAAATAACACTTCTCAGTCTGTCCTTGTCGGTAACTCGGGAATTCTTCGGCACCGTTATAGTCAAAAGATTTTTAGACATTTTTAGAAAAATGTTTATAGTTAAAAGATTTTGAAATGTTTTATTCAAAACCTTGGTTTAAAAAAATCTTTCGTTCTCTATAACGAGAGCTCTGATACCAAACTGTAACACCCCCAAATTTATACAACTCAGTACAGCGGAAGACTCGTTGGTGTTACGGGATAGCACATTACTCACATCATAGACAACGCATAAAAATCGCGTCGTTTAATAATAAATCATTTCCATTCATAAACATCAAAGTTACATCGGTCCCAAGTCATATTATTTCATACAAAGTTTTACAAAGTATTTGAATGGAAAATATTGTTTAAGTGCGGGCCATGAATTATTGATGTCTTCCCGAGAATTACCTTCAAGTACCTGAGATAAAACATGTTAAAAGAAAAGGTCAGCGATAACGCCGAGTGAATTCATAGAGTTTAATAAATTCCATCAATATAACTTTGGTATAAAATTAGTACCAAAAATCAATTCGTACAAATCATTGTAATAGGCCGTAAAATAGCCAAAAATCATTTTATACAAATCTTTGTAATAGGCCATAAAATAGCCAAAGTCATTTTATACAAATCCTTATCGAAAATCATAATATAGGCATTTGCCTTAAAAATTATTATACGAGCCAATGTCGTAAAAACATCATACAATACGTCATATGACGTTGTATGAAAACAAAAACCGTTATATGAATATGGTTATGAAAACCAAAACACAAACATAATATCAATAGTATGACCCCGTATTGCTAGTCAGGCAATACTTCGTAATTCGGTGCGTCTAATAGTATTTCATTAGTTTTGGATTATTATAAGCCGCATGACATTGTTACCTTACTAAACCAACAACGGGTAGCTAACCCGATACAAATTTTTGCCCATCTAAAGTAGTGTGTCGTCACAAAGGTCACGCTATGGAAATCTTCTCATACATAAATTCGCTTACCAATCAATGTGGCACGACGGGGATCAACCGTCAAGGCGCGAACTGGGGTGATCGTCCCCAAATAGTACTATTGCATAAGCGTCTACCAACTCCCGGTAGTTCACAATTCATGCTAATGGGACTTTTAGTGACATAACCTAACTTTAATAATCCATTTAATTGCATCTATCGGGTCCTTTAATCATTTATCAGGTCATACAATCGGGTCATTCAATCATTCGGGTCCAAAATCAATAAACAATCAATCGGGACAAATGGTGTCCTATTTAATAAAAACTAACATGTTATCTCCCTCGCGGGTTTATAAAACATTTATAAAAACATTTAAAAGAGTGCGAGGCTATGAACTCACGTTGATGTGGGAAGGCGGGTTATCGGCAATTCGGACGTACGGTACGTGCTTCAATCACGGAAACCTAGACAAATAATACTCGTCTTAGACTCATGTCCAATGACTTTATAAAAATAACAATTATGTATACATATGATGATTTTGTACATATGATGATGATCAAGTGGGTTTATACATCCTTGTTTACTCAATTTAGTGTTTACGTTTTGGTAACGTTTTACTAGTTCACTAGTTTTTCCTATTTACCTATTTTAAGTCCATTAAGCCTCCTATGAGTTCTTTAACTTGTTTTTATCCATTTTATACCTATATTATCAGTATATATAGTTTTCATGTTGGGCCCAAATGGGTTAAGCCCAATAAGCTCTTTTTTACAAGTATTTATCTTATTAAGTCCAATTATTAGTCCAATATGCTTAGTTAGCTCGTAAATGTCCGTAATTCTTATAGTTCGGGTTTTATCGGTTTTTACTTGTATTAGTTACTTATACATCAGTATATGACTTTTATAAACTTTACATTAGACGGGTTTGGTCGTCTAAGTTTTATTTGGCGAAAAACGTTAATTTTACGGCGATAGCCGAAAAAGTCGTAAAAATCAAGTTTATAGTTTTTACTACTTATAAATATTATTTCACCACCATTTATATAATTTACCCATTTAATTAACCTTTTATACATTTATGTAAATAAGTTTTATAAGTTAGTGAGTTTATATTTTTACATTTTATACATTATAATGTGAGTGCTTATATAATATTAATAAACATTATTTCCAAAAATCTGATTTTTAACATCATGTTCACCATTTTTAACATATCTAAAGTTCTATAATGAATTAGAAGCTCATTTTTGGATGGAATGTTCTTCATAATACGTGCTACATTTAACTTAGATATAGCTACTACCCATTTTAAGTTTATCATGCCTTAACAGTCCCTACAAAACAGCTTATTCAGATTAGACCACCTAACTTGTTTTGATCATATCTCACTCATTATTTTGATTCCATTGCATGGCCAACTCTCACATGTGTATAATATCTTCTACTTACTGTAAATGGATCAAAACATGCAATTTTATCAGTTCATCTTTTAGTTATCTACTGTTTTTACACAGCCAACTAAATAATCAAGATTTTAGCTTCATTTCTTATAGTTATCAACCTTTTTAAGCATATTTATCAAATCTATCAACACCAAATCCCCACATAATATTTTTAATCATCATTCATCATCATATACATATACATAAATAAAGAAAATACAAGATTACATAATCAAAATAACAAGAGGATAGGAAGAACAATCTCTATACCACCATTAGTGATGAAAAGATGAGGTTTTTGATGAACAAGACTTGGTTTTGGGTAACCAATTTTATGAGATATCAACACCATTTCTAGGGTCATCAAGTATTTGTAGATTCCTCCAAAAATCATCCATTGTTCTTCATGAAAACTCCTTGAGAAATCAGCCCCAAAGTCCCTTGAAAACTCCTTTTTACATGTTAAGATCACCTCCAATCTTCAAGGCTTCAAAGGAGCATCATCATGTGTATGAATAACACATGATTTTATGGCTAAAATAGATCAAATAAGGGTGTTCTTGGTGGAGATGGGACGAATTTTTAGAGAGAGGAAAGGGAGGATGAGTGGTTTTGCATGTAAGAGTTTAGTGGAAATGGTATGTGTGAAGTAGTTTGAATGGTTTTATGAAAAGTTAGCTTACATTGTAAGCTTTAAACAACAAGTGTAACACTTGTTGTTAAGTGTTGACACCTAAGGGTGTGGTGGAGCTACTTGTTATGGGGGTGGGCAAGTGTAAACTTGTCCCATCCCTATTAATTTACGGGTACTCCTCGATTCTAGTTTCCTCGATTTACGTGCCCTCGGGTCGTTTTACGAAAAATGTTTTTATAAATTATGAATCAACGGCACAAAACGAATCTAATAAAAATTGTCTCATCAAAAAAAGGAGTTCGAAAACGTAAATACGTAATCCTAAGGTTTCCGGTTTAGTCGTAAAGGACGTTAAATTATAATCGTGAGTCCTAATCTCTTCTCGTAAATTTATGAGTTTATGAACCAACACAAATTTAAAATTCCAAAATAATATTCACGGATAAATTTATTTCCTGAAATGTCAGACTGTCACCAAAACGGTGTATGTAAACGTAAGCACGTAACGTAGAATCCTCCGGTTTAGACGTAGTCGATGCTACTTCAAGACGTAAATCCAAATTTGTTCCCAAAAATAAGTGAGTTCATATTATAACATTAAAATAATGTTTTTAAATAACACTTGAGAATAAAATATCAACCATAAATTGACGGATTGTCACAAGATCAGTTTGTTATTCCGGATACACACAATATTCCAGATCAGTGGATATTCCGAACCAGCTTATCATTCCGGATCAAGGTTGTTCATTCGGAACATTCCAAATGAAGGGTTTGTTCTAGTTATTCCGGATCAGTGCCATATTCCGAACCAACCAGTTATTCTGAATCAAGGGTCGTTCATTCGGAATAAGCAGTATTCCGAATCAAAGGAGTTCATTCGGAATATTCCGAATCAAGGTTGTTTATTCCGGATCAACCTGTTATTCCGAATAAAGCAATATTCCGGATCAACAAATTATTCCGGATGAAGTAACCTTATTCCAAATCAGTAATATTCCGCATGAGTGTCTTTGTTATTCTGAATCAAGATTATTCCGAATGAGTGTTTTTGGCTTGATTATTCCGGATGAAGCTTTATTCCGCATGAGGTAAATATTCCGAGTGAAGAAGAATTATTCCGAAGGAAGGTGACATTCCGAATGAGATGTTTTCAGGTTATTTTAAGTTTCTGTTTTTAAGTTTAAATTTTTAATTTTCAAGCTTTACTTTTCCCGCCTTTTTACTTAGTTGCACTTTAAAATTACTTGCCTTAGATTTATTTTAAGCCTTGCCTTAGTTTTAAGTTTTAGTTGCGTTTTAAGTTTGCCTTTAGGATAGTTTTAAGTTTGCGTTATTTACTTTTTGCCATGCTTTAATTTCTTGCCATTTATTTTAAATTAGATTTAGATTTATATTACCTGCTTTTACTTTAATAGTTTTTGCACTTTTTAATATACTACAACGACACAACATTTGTTTCCACCAAAGACAGCTGATTCGCACTTAAACCAATAATCAATTCGATTAGACCACCAGAACGAACTTTAATAATTTTCATACAGGTAAAAGCTTTGTATCAAATGGCGCCGCTGCCGGCTCTTTTCGTTAAGATTAAAGGTTTTCTGTGAGAGACACGTTGCTTTTTGGGATCCGTTCATTCGTGAGCGTTATTTTTCTTGCTTAAAAATTTCAAAAAATCATAAAAATTAAAAATTGTTAAAAATCCATAAAAATTAAAAATTTTCAAAAATCCAAAAAGATTTTATTTTCTTTATAGTGTATATATATTCTCTTTGTGTTTGGTATCTTTTTATTTTGCTTTTGCAGGTGTATGCGTACTAGATCTTCTACTTATCCAGAGCCCGAGACTCGTGAAGATTTAGCTATGGCAGGTGTGAACAACAACAATAATCCACCGCACCTCAATAACAACAAAAATGTTCTTCCACAGCCCGATCTTCGGACAATGGAGGAGCTTTGTCAACCCACCAAGTTTGGACGAGGAGGACCGATTGCGCTGATGCAAATCACGGATCTGGAGTTTTTTTTGAAGCATCACATGATACAACAAGTGCAAATAATCCATTCCGTGGATTGCCTGATGATGATGCCAACAAACACCTCGACAAATTCATTACCATCACCCAAAGCATGAAGTTGCCCGGTGCCACAATGGATGTTCTTTGCCTTCAACTCTTCCCACATACTTTATCACACCACGCCGAGAAATGGTTTGATCGTCTCCCAAAGAATTCCATTCATACTTGGGATGACATGACTCAACGCTTTTTGTCGCGCTAATTTCCACCATCCATGGTCACGAGCCTTCGTAATCAAATCAGCGGTTTCATGCAAGAACCCGATGAATCTCTCTTTGATGCTTGGGAAAGATATAATGTTTTGATCGATCGATGTCCAAACCACAACATGCTCCCTGTGACCTTAATTGATACTTTCTACAATGGTTTAACTTTTCGTGATCGTGATACGATTAATGCAGCCGCCGGTGGCACATTTATGAAAAGAAGACCTGAGGAGTGTAGAGAGCTTATTGAGAACATGACTACTCATCACAAAAATTGGGATTCCTCCGCTTCTTCAAGGAACAACCCGAGAGTCAATGTTTCTTCTACTTCAGCAAACCCCGATATGACCGAATTCACCCGCCTGATGGCCGAAATGAACAAAAATATCTTGCTCATCGCTTCAAACCAACAACAAGTTAAAGCGGTAGCCAATCCTTGTGAGACATGCGGTGGTCCTCACTCATACACTGATTGTCCTTCTACTCAAGGCAATCCGGAAAACGTGTATGCGGCTTATGGTAATTATTCACCGGAAAATTACCAAGCCCGACCCCAAGGGGATCGAAATTTGCTAAGTTACCGGTCCAACAACTATCTTTCACCTGGTTTTTCTCCTCAAAACCACAACTCCAACAACAATTACAATAGAAGCAACCAAATCCTACCTAGAGCTTCTAATCTTTATCACCCACCCGCTCAACAAGCCCCACCCATTAATCAAGATGTTGAAGCTTTGATGAGAACCCAAGGAGAGCAAATTAAGAATCTAGAAAGCCAAATTATCAATTTGAAAGGGGATATCACCAAGCAAGGGAATGACATTAGATCCGAGCTTCGAAATGATATACAATCCTCCTTCAGCAATCAAACGAATGATTTGAAGAATATGCTGGCTAGTTTCTTACCCACCACTCAACCCTCTACTTCGAGTTCTCTACCTTCAAACACCGTCACCAATCCGAGAGCGAATGTGAGTGCTATTACTACCCGTAGTGGAATTACTTTAGTAGGACCATCTATCCCGCCCCTAGTTACATCATCTACACCTCCTCCACCACCATTTATCCCTACTACTCCCACACCTAGTATTAGTACACCATCACCGTCTCCGCCTCGTAATGAAGAAGTACCCAAGACGATTCCTCCACCAACCCCACCTTCCACCTTTAAACCTTCAACATCTCAACCTTTACCTGCTACACCTACACCTTCCACCTATAAACCCAATATTCCTTATCCATCTCGCTTAGACAAGGCCAAACTGCACACCAAGGATGACATTCAAGTGTCAAACTATTTGAAGAAAGTTTCAGAAATGACCATCACTTTTAGCCTTGTTGAAGCTCTAGCACAAATGCCTAAATTTGTTAAGATGTTTAAGGAATTGCTTAGCAAGAAGGAGAAGATGGCCGAGTTTGTTAATACTCGATTGAATGAAAATTGTTCTGTCGTCCTTTTTAAAGAACTTCCGGAAAAACTTGGAGATCCCGGTCGTTTTGTCCTACCTTGTACTTTTAACCAAACCGACAACTTTACTGCCTTAGCCGATCTCGGGGCCAGTATAAATTTGATGCCTTTAAGTGTTTGGAAAAAGTTATCATTGCCCGACCTTACACCCACGAAGATGACTCTTGAGCTTGCAAATCGCACTCTTGCTTACCCCGTTGGTATTGCTGAAGATGTGTTCATTAAAGTTGGCACATTCACTTTTCCGGTCGACTACATCGTTGTTGATTATGAAATGGACCCTCGTATTCCATTAATACTTGGACGCCCATTTTTTAGAACCGGTCGAGCTTTAATAGATGTGGATAAATGTGAGCTCATCTTAAGAGTCGGGGATGATGCACAAGTTTTTGAAATGGGGAAGCTTACAAGCAAATCCTATGGAAGAGAATCAGCGAATATGATTAATGTGCTTGATGATTTTGTCATCTACAACAATACTCTATTCGATTCTTGAATTGATAATCCACTATTTCAAGATGATGTAAATGATTCTCTCTCCAATTTGGAACCTTCACCCATATTTGATTCTCCACCGATCTATGATGCTTATGATGATGATTCTAGCTCCGATGGAGATGATTATGATGATTTTACTTCCGAGTATCCCGACATGCCCACGTATGATGATTTTGATGAGGCCGATACTCTCTCGAGTGATTCTTCACATGATGAAGATCCTCCGCCATCCATGCTTCATCCTACTTTGGATGACTACTCATTTGAGGAAGACTTTTCTACTTTTCTCAACACATACTTCCCTCATGAGAGTGATGCTCCTCCTTTAGACTTTGATGATTATGGTCTTGATCCTACTTCGGATTTGAAGAAAATTCTTTCAAAGGAGAAGAAACCGGACGACACCAACATCCGCAACACGTATGTTTTGACATCTCTTTGTCCACCTTCTGAGGACGAGGTTGTGCATTTTCTTCGCGGATCATCTTCAAATTCTGCTGAGCCTGAGTGCTATTTTCCCTTAAAGGAAAAGGTGTTCGACCCCGGTATCGATATTCTTCATCCATCTCAGTATCCATCTGATGAAATAAAAGGAAAGATTTTTGGACCTATTGGAGATATGCTTGCACCTCTTCACCCTTTCTCCCACCGTGCTCCATCTTTGCTTAAGGGAACCTTGCCTACTCTTCTTTGGCTTGCCTTGTTCGCCTTAAGCTTGTGCTATTTGATGGACGAAAACTATGTATTTGATCCCGGTGGATGTCTTTCATGCTTCTTCATAAGCTAATCAAGGTCGAGTCAGGCTCACGACTCGGTGAACAAAAATCAAGCGCTTCTTGGGAGGCAACCCACGTATCTATCTTTTAGCTCTCTTTATCATAAGTGTAGGGGAGACCCGTTGGTGTTTGCTATTTCCTCTCTTCTCATATTCAGGGATTCGAGCGCTCAATGATCCATTCTTGATGATTTTTGACGACCCGTGTTCCCATCTTCCTGGTTCTATCCTAAACTCTTTTCGATTCACTATTTTATATTTTCCAATATTAAAATAGGAATCTCGTTAGTTGCCTTTTTCTTAGCGAGATTTAAACAAAGTGCACAATGTCCTAAGTGTAGGAACGTTTACTCCCACATGCTTAAACATTGACGACAATGTTTATATTAAGTGTAGGGGGACTTCTATCGAAGTTAAATGGTCTTTTCCTTGTAATTGTCCTCATTTTAACTAGAAAATCAATTTTTTCGACATTTTTCAAAATTTTTGATCTATTTTGGCCTATTATTTTTTCCCTTTGTATAGTTATTTTCTTTCTTTACTAGAATAAATTTTAATAAAGTGGTTTTAATTTTCAAACGTTGTGAATCTTTTGACTCAACCCGAGTTTACTTATCTAAGTTTACTCTAGCTAGTATCCTTAACATGTTTAAGTCAAGTTTTGCTAGGCTTTTATATAGGGAGCTATAAAACGCGAAAGTCTTAACTCTCACGGGTTAAGAACAAGTACTTTTTGCAAGTTCTTATAATTGATCCTAGAGAGTTGTTTATCAGGGGAACTTTAAAATGCGATTTCTAAACTTGAAAAAGTGTAAGAGTTTGCAAGATCCTATAGATGACTCGAAAACCCAAACCATTGATTTAATAGGCTAAGCATCCACGAGTCTCATTCATTGGGATTTTAAAGTGTGGAGAATGAGAGATGATAGAGTCAATTATAAGTTTGGTATTCTTTCGCGAATTTATGTGAGTTAATTATAAGCCTATTCTCCCATCGCTTGCTAATAAATTTATCTGCAATAAATAAGGTTGTACGATTTGAAAAGTTACTTAGCTTCTAGCCCAAGATCGTTTAAAAGTTGCTCGGTATGGATTAGAGTTCATAGCTAAGGCATAACTTATTGAAGCGGGATGCGAAGATTGGCGAGTCCAAAAAGGTCCTAACAAGGCATGAGGGGTACATTTTGTTGCTAAAGATCCAAAAGTGATGTGAAGAATCATTTATCAAAGATCAATATGAAGGATCGAGACACACGACGAAAAGCAAATACTCCCGTAAAGATCATGGATGAGTCTATCCAAAAAGGCCCTAACAAGGTATGAGGATAAATAGATCCAAGTCCAAAAAGGAGGCAGATCGTTGTATATCAAAATCCCAAATAAAGATTGGAGAAAAATGAAGAAGTCGTGGTCCAAATATGAAGAATCTCTCAAAAAGTTCAAGAGAAGAAATTCCTATTATGAAGAGAAGACCAATATTTCATGAACGTCTCTCAAGATTTGAAGTATGAAGTCGCTGCCAAATATCGGTCCGAGAAAGGTCTCAAATTGCGAAGCGATTTATGCCAAGATATGAACTTTATGAGGTCCCGAGAAGCAGTTATAAAATATTTTGTCCTTTAGCTAACTATTGATTAAATCGTCCCACTTTATTTTCAGCCTAAATAACTCTCGAAATAAGTCAACAATGCATCCTCGTGATCATTCAAGACAATAATAAAATATAAGAGATACACCTAGGAATAAGGGAGTCTAAGTAAATAATTGGCCCACATGAATTCGTGTTAGTTTGCTAACTTATAATAACAATGATCTCGTTTTTAATCTTGGTTTGGAGAATGTGAAAACTTGAGGATGATGATCATTCATGACATTCCAAAACCCTAAGGTAAGTTTTTGACTTCTTTACTTGTTGTGTTATTTCCTATCTCTTTAATAAAGGCCAATATGGATTGATTGTGATGAAAAGTGTAATCTTGGTTTGTAACTAATGCATTACATGAGGACATTACAATGGTCAAGTGTAGGGGATTTGATAGGTGTGTAAACACCCATCCTTTTTATCACTTAACTACAATAATAACCGAGCCAAAACGTGTATTTTATGTCTTAAATGTCGGAATTATGCGTCGTTTGTGTTTTTGTTGTGATTTAGGACGAAAATGCGAAAAGTGGAGAAAACACGGGCTTTTATCAAAGAAAAAGACAAAAGACGAAGTCAAGAAATCAAGAGTGCAAAAAGAACGGAAGTCCAAGACCAATTCTGAAGATTTATCGAAGAAAAAGTCAAAAGACGGAAGTTTACTAAAATCCAAAGAACTCGAGTCTAATTTATTGAAGAAATTACAAGACGAGTTAAAGAAATCCCGATACAAAGTCGTTAAAGTCGAAGAATTAAGAAGACAAGGACTTAATGATAATTAAAGAAAGAAGAAAGAGGGGAGGAAGCTTCCACTAAGCACCTCCCTAATCCACTATAAATAGGATCCTTAGGCTTTCATTTTTTCTTGTTGGCTAAGTGTGACAATTAGCTCTTCCATTTTAATTACTTGCACATTTAAATACATGTCATTTAATTAATTGTCTTGCACCTTAACTTCATTTAATTTCAAGTAAGTTTCCTTTTATTATTGTTAATCTTTACTTTTATTGTTAATCTTCTATCTTCCTTTCTTATTTAATCTTTAATCTTTATGCTTTATGCTCATGTTCATGTTATTGAGTTTTTATTAAATTTATTAAGTGGGTTTTGATTATTTTGTTTATTATTGTTAGTTTTATTGATTTGGATTGATTGGTTATTGTTTAGTTAATCATTTGTGTTATTTTGGTTTAATCGTTTGGTTGATTTTGGTTAGATTGGTTTAGATTCGTATGTTTTTGTTTCTTTTGTTCTTCGCTTTCTGATTTCCCAGGTTATTCCGGATCAAGGTGGTGTTGTGATTATTCCGAACCAAGCAATCATTCCGGATAACTGACATATTCCGGATCAGTTTGTTATTCCGGATAAACACAATATTCCGGATCAGTGGATATTTCGAACCAGCTTATCATTCCGGATCAAGGTTTTTCATTCGGAACATTCCGAATGAAGGGTTTGTTCTAGTTATTTCGGATCAGTGTCATATTCCGAACCAACCAGTTATTCCGAATCAAGGGTCGTTCATTCGGAATAAGCAGTATTCCGAATCAAAGGAGTTCATTCGGAATATTCCGAATCAAGGTTGTTTATTCCGGATCAACCTGTTATTCCGAATAAAGCAATATTCCGGATCAACAAATTATTCCGGATGAAGTAACCTTATTCCGAATCAGTAATATTCCGCATGAATGTCTTTGTTATTCTGAATCAAGATTATTCCGGATGAAGCTTTATTCCGCATGAGGTAAATATTTCGAGTGAAGAAGAATTATTCCGAACGAAGGTGACATTCTGAATGAGTTGTTTTCAGGTTATTTTAAGTTTCTGTTTCTAAGTTTAAATTTTTAATTTTCAAGCTTTACTTTTCCCGCCTTTTTACTTAGTTGCACTATAAAATAACTTGCCTTAGATTTATTTTAAGCCTTGCCTTAGTTTTAAGTTTTAGTTGCGTTTTAAGTTTGCCTTTAGGATAGTTTTAAGTTTGCGTTATTTACTTTTTGCCATGCTTTAATTTCTTGCCATTTATTTTAAATTAGATTTAGATTTATATTACCTGCTTTTACTTTAATAGTTTTTGCACTTTTTAATATAATACAACGACACAACATTTGTTTCCACCAAAGACAGCTGAGTCACACTTAAACCAATAATCAATTCGATTAGACCACCACAACGAACTTTAATAATTTTCATACAGGTAAAAGCTTTGTATCAACCATATCCGCCAATTCAATCGTCTTACCGCCACTTGCAAGTTTAAGGATGTCTCGAATGACTCGATTAAGATGATGCTTTTTCTGTATTCCATAGCGGGGCCCGCTAATATTTGGTTAGAGAAAGAGCCACCCAATTCTATATTGACGTGGAATGATCTCGTTTCTAAGTTTGTGAACCAATTTTTTCCGTCCTCTAAGACTACGCACTTGAAAAACAAAATTTTAAAATTTTCACAAGAGTTTAATGAAAGTTTTTCAACGGCTTGGAATAGGTTTTAAGAGATGTTACATGAATGTGCTCATCACGGTTTTTCCGATTTGGATCAAATTGACACTTTTTACAATGGACTTGATGATCATGAAAGGGATTATTTAAATGCCGCCGCGGGTGGTAATTTTTTGTGTAAAACGGTTGAGGAAGCTTTTGTGATAATTGAGAATAGATCTAAGGTGTATAGTCCTCGTAACACGTCTAGTGTTCGTAAGGCTTCGTCTTCGGCTTCACCTTCTTTGTCTACTACCATCGATGCTTGCCAAATTGAGGCGAACTTGGAAAACAAAATATTTGATAAGCTTAAAGGTCTTTTGATTGAGTTCAAAGTAGTAGAACCAAGTGCTCCCGCTACGGCTAAAGCGGTTGAGGTTTTGTACATGTATTATGGTGGAGGTCATGATTTCTCCGAGTGCATTACCAACGGTGGTAACACTTCGAGTGCCTACGCGGCCACGGGAACTTACAACCAAAACGGTCAAGTTACCCGCTCTAATCAATTGACTCCATCGGTTTTTGGTTCAAATCAAATTGCTAACAACAAATATCGTAACAATCAAGTTGGTTTCAAACACAATTACAACAAGGGAAACTATGGGAATCAAGGGGCTAATAATCAAGTTTCAAACAAAAATCAAAATGATTTTCAAAACAACAACAAAGGTTTGCAAACGTTGAAAGATCTTCCAAATGAATTTGTTGAATACGCTAATGGGAATGATGCTAGGTTTGACAATATTCAAAGAGAAATCATTAGCCTAAGATCCGAGTTTAAGAACGACTTGAAGAAAGAGTTGAAAAATGAGTTAGCTAATGAACTTAAAATCCATACCAACAAGATGGAAGGAACCGTAACTAGGTTACAACAAAACCAACAAAAAATGGAATAAGAGAAACATGAGATAAAACAAGAAATGGTTAAAGCCGAGAAGAGGCAATCCAAGTTTGAAGATAAAATCTCATCTATGTTTGAGGCAATTATGTGTAAACCGTATTCGAGTAGTCTTCCTAGTAACACTGTATCAAACCCTAAGGGTGAGATGAAAGTGATTACCACACGTAGTGGTAAGACACTTAAGGAATCGAATCCTCAACCAATTGCTCCTACGGAGGAAGCAATTGAGGAAGAACCCGAGGTGGTGGTCCAAAAGGAGCATGTTCCAATCCCACGAAGTAACGCTCATGCCACACCTACGGTTGACCCTTTACCAACATTGGAACCCGAGATTCCAAAGGCTATGCCTATGCCTCAACCCACACCACCTTTGCCCTATCCATCGAGACTTAGAAAGGAGAAACGTCAAGAGCGTGACAATTACCAATTTGAGCTTTTTATGAAAACGTTTCGTGATTTGCACTTTAATGTGAGTTTCGCCGATGCTTTGGTCATGATGCCTCGATTTGCCGCTAACTTTAAGAGTATGTTGAACAACAAGGAGAAATTTCACCAATTGTCTAGTTGTTCGTCGGTTTATCTTAATCGCATACCTTAAAAAGTCGGTGATCCCGGTAAATTTTTGATCCCTTGTGCAATCCAAGATATGGAAGAATGCTTTGCCTTGGCCGATCTTGGTGCTAGCATTAACTTGATGCCACTTGCAATCTTCAAGTCGCTCAATCTTCCTAATCTTACTCCTTCACTAATGTCTATCGAGTTGGCCGACCATTCCACGATTCCCGCATGTAGATTGGCGGAAGACGTTTTTGTGAATGTAGGGAAGTTCTACTATCCCGTAGACTTTATCGTTGTTGATATCCCCACGGATCCTCAAGTTCCTCTCATTTTAGGTCGTTCGTTTTTAGATACGTCTATGGCTTTGATCGATGTTCATGCTAGAAAGATCACCTTACGTTTCAATGACGAGGAACTTGTTATAAACGCAACTCAAAACTCTCAAATTTCTCATGTTTATTCCGTTGCAACCATAAACCTCGTTGATATGATCGACGTGGTTTGCGAGGAATTTTCACAAGAAGTTCTAGGTTTTGGTGATGAAGAAACTAGTGGCAATCCCACTATGTTAGATCCAATTCTTGATAATTCGACACCAACCTTCACCCCATTTGAAGGTGGTGGTTTTACGTTGGAAGAATTTGATGTTCCACGTACTTGTAACGAAGACCTCGACAACGATGAGGACTTCTCGATTATCAAGGATTTTCTCAACGATTTCCCATTTCCTCCACCCGAGGAGGTTATGAGTATCGAGCCCAAATCTTCACTTGAGGAACCACCTATCCTCGAGTTGAAAGATTTACCTCCTCATCTCGAATATGTCTATTTGGAGGAGGGCGAAAAGTTGCCGGTTATTATTGTGAAGGAACTTTCGAATGATGAAAAAACCGCACTTGTCGATGTTCTAAAGGATCACAAAGGGGCAATTGCGTGGAAGTTATCTGACATTAAGGGAATCGATCCCAAATTTTGTACCCACAAAATCTTAATGGAGGAGGATCACAAGCCCGTAATCCAATGTCAAAGGAGGGTGAACCCTAAAATTCACGACGTCATAAAAAAGGAAGTCCTTAAACTCCTTGACGCGGGAATGATTTACCATATTTCCGATATCCCTTGGGTGAGTCCTATTCATTGTGTCCCTAAAAAGGGAGGTATGACCGTTGTGCCAAATGATGCCAACGAGTTAATTCCCACTGGACTCGTGACCGGATGGAGAGTGTGCATTGACATCATAAGTTGAATGAAGCCACTCGAAAAGACCATTTTCCCTTGCCCTTCATGGACCAAATGTTGGAGCGTCTTGCGGGAAACAATTTCTATTGCTTTTTAGATGGTTTTTCCGGTTACTTCCAAATTCCCATCGATCCTCGTGATCAAGAAAAACTACGTTTACGTGTCCATATGGAACGTTTGCCTATCGTAGAATGTTATTCGAACTTTGTAATGCACCGGGAACCTTTCAAAGGTGCATGATGGCTACTTTTCATGATATGATCGAGAAGACGATGGAAGTCTTCATGGATGACTTTTCCGTGTTTGGTAATTCGTTCACTTCGTGTTTGTCGAATCTTGAGAGAATGTTGAAACGTTGTGAGGAAACCAACCTTGTGCTCAATTGGGAAAAGTGTCATTTTATGGTTAAGAGTGGAATCGTCTTAGGGCACAAGGTCTCGAAAGCGGGGATTAAGGTAGATCAAGCTAAGGTAGACGTCATCGCCAAATTACCTCATCCCAAAACTGTTAAGGGGGTTAGGAGTTCCCTAGGCCACGCGAGCTTTTATCGTCGATTCATTAAGGATTTTTCAAAGATCTCTCGACCCATTACACATCTTCTTGAAAAAGAGGCGCGTTTTGTCTTTGACGAAGATTGTGTATGAGCCTTTGAAATCCTTAAGAGGAAACTTACCGAAGCTCCCATTCTTGTTTCTCCCAATTGGAACCTCCCTTTTGAGCTCATGTGTGATGCTAGTAATTACGCTATTGGGGCCGTATTGGGGCAACGTCATGAAAAGCACTTCTTGCCTATTCACTATGATAGCAAGACGATGACCGATGCTCAACTTAAATACACTACAACGGAGAAGGAGTTCCTTGCCGTGGTGTATGCATTTGAGAAATTTCGACCTTATCTCGTCTTGACGAAATGCATAGTGTATACGGATCATTCGGCTATCAAGTATCTTATGGCTAAACAAGATGCAAAGCCGAGATTACTTCGTTGGATTCTCCTCCTTCAAGAATTTGATCACAAAATTGTTGAAAAAAAGGAGCCGAGAATCTAGCGGCGATCATCTTTCTCGTTTGGAAGATCCTCATTAAAGTGTTTACGAGCCCAAGGAAATCACCGAAACATTTCTGCTCGAGACACTTGGTGTAGTGAATTCTAAACTTGATTATTCCACCCCATGGTTTGCGGACTTTGCAAATTACCATGCGGGTAACTTCATCATTAAGGGTATGCCGACTCAAGAAAAACGAAAATTCTTTCTTGACGTCAAGTTCTACTTTTGGAACGACCCTTACTTGTTTCGAACTTGTGCGGATCAAATCATCCGACGGTGTGTATTTGGCACCGAAGCTTCTAACATCCTTAGAGCTTTCCATGAGGGACCCACGGGTGGTCACCACGGTGCTAATCTCACGGCTAAGAAGGTGTTTGATGCCGGCTTCTTTTCGCCTACTATTTACCGAGATGCAAAAGATCTTGTGAAGTCGTGTGACTCATGCCAACGACAAGGAAAAGCCTCACAAAAAGATGAAATGCCACAAAATATCATCCAAGTGTGTGAGATCTTTGACGTTTGGGGCATAGACTTTATGGGGCCGTTCCCATCATCTCGTGGTAATAAGTACATCCTTGTTGCGGTTGAATACCTATCTAAGTGGGTGGAAGCTAAGGCTTTGCCCACCAATGATGCTCGTGTGGTAGTCAAGTTTTTGAAAAGCTTGTTTTCTCAGTTTGGAACCCCTCGTGCGATCATAAGCGATCGTGGAACCCATTTTTGTAACGACCAATTCGAAAGGGTCCTAAGGAAATATGGGGTTACACATCAGATTTCTACGGCTTATCACCCACAAACGAGTAGGCAAGTCGAGGTTTCAAACCGAGCGTTGAAGAGGATCTTGGAAAGATCCGTTGGGGAAAACCGACAATCTTTGTGACAATCCGTCAATTTATGGTTGATATTTTATTCTTAATATTTATTTAAAAACATTATTTTAATGTTATAATATGAACTCACTTATTTTTGGGAAGAAATTGGGATTTACGTCTTGAAGTAGCATCGACTACGTCTAAACCGGAGGATTCAACGTTACGTGCTTATGTTTACATACACCGTTTTGGTGACAGTCCGACATTTCAGAAAATAAATTTATCCGTGAATATTATTTTGAGATTTTAAATTTGTGTTGGTTCATAAACTCACAAATTTACGAGGAGAGATTAGGACTTACAATTTTGATTTAACGTCCTTTACGACTAAAACAGAAACATTAGGATTTCGTATTTACGTTTTCGAACTCCGTTTTTGATGAGACAATTTTTATTAGATTCGTTTTGTTCCGTTGATTCATAATTTATAAAAACGTTTTTCTTAAAATGACCCGAGGGCACGTAAATCGAGGAAACTAGAATCGAGGAGTACCCGTAAATAATTGGGGATGAGAAAAAAACAAGTTTTGCCCCACCCCCACTAACCCACGGCTAAAACAAGGACACACACATTGTGATGTGTCAAACATACAACAAACAAGCTTACACTTGTTTACTTAGCTTCACAATGAAGCTACTTGTCCCACTAACTTGTCAAAACCACTAGCTAAAAATTCACACATTTCCCTCACATGCAAACCACTCCTCTCTCTCCCTTGACTCTTCCTTGTGCCGTCCCTATTGCCACCACCACCACCATGTTCATCAAATTTTCCACCATAAATCTTATGTTTAACTTGCATAAGATGGAAACCTATAGAAGACTTGAAGATTGGAGGTGATTATAACATCCAAGGAGGAGTTTCTATGGAGTCTTGGGGCTGATTTTCCACAAGGAGTTCTTGAAGAATGGTGGTCTTGAAGATGGTCTTGGTTTATCACAAGTTTCTCCATCAAAATCCATGTCTTGATCATAACCTACATCATCATGGTGGTATAAAGATTGTCCTCCCCATCCTTTTGTTAATTTTGATTATGTAATCATGTATTTTCTTCTTAAATGTATATATGTATGATGATATATGATGATAAAAATATTATGTGGGGATTTGGTGTTGATAATCATGGGTAAAAAGATGAAAAACTATATGTAAAAATGGTTAATCTTGCTTAATTTAGTAGGCTGTATAAAAACAGTAAATAACCATGTAATGAACTGATAAAATGGCATAGATTAATGGATATACAGTAATTAATATGTCTGGTACACATGTGAGAGTTTGCCATGCAATGGAATCATTAGGATGAGTGAGATATGATCAAAACGAGTTTAGAGTACAAATCTGAGTACACTGTTTTGGACGATTTTTAGAAAATACTTAGAGGCTGATTCAACAGTAGCCATAGTAAAGTTAAATGGATCACATATCATGTAGTTTATGCCATAAAAATTTGAGCTTCTATCTCCATATAGAACTCTAGATATGGCTGTTTTGGTGAACATAAAAGTAAAAATCAGATTTTGGAAATTAAAGTATAATAGTATTATATAAGCACTCAAATAAAAATAGTATAAAATGTGAATTAAAACCCACTAACTTATATAATACATTTATATAAATATGTATAAGGATAAATAAATGGACATTTTATAAAAATGGTAGTTTAATAAGTTTTATAAGTTATAAAACTATAAACATGATTTTTACGACTTTTTCGGCTATTACCGTAAAATTAACGTTTTTCGCCAATTAAAACTTAGACGATCAAACCCGTCTAATGTAAAGTTTTTTTAAAAGTCATATACTGATATATAAGTATCTAATACAAAGTAAAAACCGATAAAACCCAAACTATAGGACATACGGACATTAACGAGCTAAGTTAGCATATTGGACTAATAATTTAACTAAATAAGTTAAACACTTATAAAAAGTACTTATTGGGCTTAACCCATTTGGGCCCAACATGTAAAGTGTAAATACTGATAATACAATTATAAAATGGATTAATACAAGTTAATGGACTTATAATAGGCTTATTGGACCTAAAACATGTAAATAGGTAAAACGAGTAAACTAGTATAAAAGCTATCAACACATAACACTAAAATGAGAAAATGAGAATATGTAAATCCACTTGATCATCATATATATAAAATCATCATATGTATACATAATTGTTATTTTTATAAAGTCATTGGACAAGAGTCTAAGACAAGTATTATTTGTCTAGGTTTCCGTGATTGAAGCACGTACCGTACATCCGAATTGCCGATAACCCGCTTTTCTACATCAACGTGAGTTCATAGCCTCACACTCTTTTAAATGTTTTTATGAAATGTTTTATAAACCCGCGAGGGAGATAACATGTTAGTTTTTATAAAATAGGACACTAGTTGTCCCGATTGTCTGTTTATTGATTTAGACCCGATGAATGATTGTATGACCCGATGAATGATTAAATGTAAAACCCGCATACTTTTACAATGCATAGTACCCTTAGGATCGTACGTACTAGATTAAAACATTCCTAATATAGAATGATTACGGTTACGTGTTAGGAGTTTACGTATTACGTACGTGTAAGAACACGATAAGTATTTGCTATGCACGATCACGTAATATTTAATTGACGATAATTAATCACGAACATGCGATCATGAAATCATGAACGTAATTAAAACACGAACTATTATTAAATACGTATATATATTTATTACGAACACGAATAAATATATTAAGTCACGGCTAATATTTAACAAGAACACGTAAAACACGAACACGAGAGCACACGAGAACACACCAATATTTTAGACACGGAAAAACATTCGGGTTACCCCTTGTGGGCCCCATTACCACGAAATTAGGAGGGAGGATGGGCTTAGCCCATCAATTTCTACTAAAAGGAGGTTGAGGGATTTTTCACTACTCATTTACAATTAAAGAATATTTTTAGCAAAAACCTAAAAACCCTCCTCACTCTTCTCTTTGTGCCGCCACCCTACAACCACCATAAGAGGTGATTTGTGATCTTGGATCTTGAAGGTTTAGTGATTGATCGTGTTGGTTCTTCGTCCTTTTGATCCACGAATTCGGTAAATCCTTTTTAAACCTTTTCTTTTGATTTAATCTTTTTATAAATCAAGAACATGTAATGTTTTTTACAAAAACATGGATCTAACATGATTTGGTGTTTAATAAAAACAAAAGGGTGTTTTAAGGGGTGTTTGTTTTGGCCGCAGGCTGCACCGAACCCGAGTGGGTCTCGGTTTGCCAAGATGACCACCACCAAGACCATATGGTCTTGGTTGGTGCGTGTGGGTCCCACGACAGCAGTTAAACACGGGGTACCCCGAGTTGGTTCGGGGTACGGTGTCGATTTCATGTCCGGTTCATGCTTTTTAGTCTAGATCCGGTTCATGGTGTATGTTAGTTTTTTATGTTTATGATCTTAGGTTAAAATTAAATTAATAAAATGATGTGATTAATTTAATAACATGACTTAGGTTATTTAATTATAAATGATCATGAAATTATTTTAACCTAAGTATTTATATATTTAAGACTTATAATTAATTAATTATTTTAAAACTATGGATATAATTAATTAATTAACATGACTTAGGTTATATTATTAATATACAATAATACATATTTTAACCTAAGTATTTAACTTATTTAATTAAAAACATGTTATACTTTAATTAAATATTTTAACCTATAGTTTAATTTAATTACACGAAATAATTATTAAACTATACATTATATCATATGACTTAGAAAATAATCATGGAAAACACTTAGGCTTATATACTTAGCTTATTAAACCAGTTTATGTCTAATTATGGAAACCAGCTATTTTTAGAAACTTATTTATTTAAGGCATCTAATCTATTTATAGAAACTTATTTAATTAAGGCAGCTAATCTATTTATGGAAACTTTCTATTTTTAGAAACTTATCTATTTTAAGCAGTAATTCTATTTTTGGAAACTTTCTATTTTTGGAAACTTTCTGTTTTTGGAAACTTTCTATTTTTGGAAACTTTCTATTTTTGGTAACTTTCTATTTTTGGTAACTTTCTATTTTTGGAAACTTTCTATTTTTGGAAACTTTCTATTTTTGGAAACTTTCTATTTAAGGAAACCTGCTATTTTTGGAAAGTTACTTATTATTACACAGTAAGTATAATAACACATGAAATACCAGAAATACTTAATCAGATTAAACAGAATATAAGATAAAACACAGTTTAAGGCTTTAAAACAGTAAAACATGGTAAGAACACATAAAATAAGCTAAGACATGACATACAACCAGCTATGTATTTAGTAAGCAGATACTTATTCATGTACGTATTTATGTAGCACTAGTGATTCGGAAGTAGGATTCCTCGCAGTTCATCTTTCTCGTTCACTGGACATAAGATACGGATTCCCGTCCTTTCAGTATGGACATTCTTTCCTTATTAGGATTCCCCGTATGCAGCCAACTGTTTTCCCATAGTATAAGTTACGTGTTTGGTTGCTTATGTTTAATTAAGATTACCTATAGCCATATACATGCATGACTAGTTTCACCTAGTTATGGAGGTACCATAACCATAACATTAGAGGCACTGATGTTATGACTTCACCACGGCGGAGTGATTGCTCGTGGTGTCCCTTCAGCTCTTGGCCATTCATTTATTATTTATCATGTGGGGCGTATGGGTGCATCCTAGTTACATGTTTTAAGTCAGGATTTCATGGTGAATGTGGTGTGTGCCTTGCATCCTTCACAAGGAGCTGATCCCTCCTACCCAAAAACCAGTATATTAAATTAGAGGCAGCCCCTCTAATTTGCATGATGAGGTCACCCCTCCATGTATTCATGCACGATGGTTTTTCATGACCTATATTGGCTAATGGTAAAATATGTTAAACAGTTTTCATAAGATAAACATAAGGCTTTTCAAACTATAAAACCAGTTTTATGAACATGTTCCAGGTTTTCCAGGACTTATACATTTCCGCTGCTATTAAGTCTTTATTATGTTTTAGTCATTTATACTATGTCTATATCCGTGCACTGAGCGTTTTGCTCAGCCGTTACTTTCCTTTCCATGTCCCAAAACGGAAGGTACTCAAGGACTGACTGGAGCATTTGGAGGACACGCATATGATGGGAGCTACCTTAGATTCCTTCTCCTCTTGCCTTCATATTTATGCTTGTCTAGTCTTCCTTTTTGTTCATTTACTTTACTTATGTTTTGCGCTTATGTTTGGGAACCGATGTTTGATTCCGGTTTTCCCTATGGTCATGTAATGTTTAGGCATTTATCCTTGTATGCTTTGATGACACGCCATAATTACGTGTGACATTCCATTTATCAAAATGGGGTGTTACAATTATGGTATCAGAGCCAAGGCTTCGACCTGTAGGCTCTAAAACTCGACATGTGACTAGAGGGTAGTCACCAGGAGCTTCCTAAGCCAACGTCTGTTATTCTACGTATTGATGTTTTCAGCGCATTGTTGTTTTAACCATGATGTTTTCAGCACCTTGAGGTTTTAACCTTGATGTTTTCATCGATATTGTTTTACTAATATGGATGGACAACCGTCATTCATATTTAGTTATGTGTCATTGTTTCATGCATAATGTTCCTCGTGAACTCTGGCTATATGGACTGAACCCCAGTAGTTCATAATTAGTCACATAAAATTTTTTCTGATAAGTTTTGACAGATGAGTTTCATTTATTTATATTTCTTGTATCATTATTGCAGGGATTATGACTAAGTAATGGTTGGTACAGGACTGGTCCTATTTAGTCGAATGTGCTTTTATCAAAACTTTTAACTTTGGGACCGACCCATAGGCGTCCCCTCGCCATGTCTTTTGTTTTGGAACCGACCCATAGGCGTTCCCTCGCACATATAAAGGTTTTATAAACTACATTACACATTCATGCACTGTTTTTCATGCATAAATTTTTTCTCATAATTTAAATTGGCATAAATTTTATTTTTCATGTCCCCTCATAAGTTATTATGTTTTTATGTTAAGTATGTTTTCATACTGTCATGGTTAACTTCAGTTTCATGCTGATTATGTTATACACTTCTTCGTGATAGATGGTTTCATGTTTCTTCATGATAATTCCGTCTTCATGTTGATTATGTTTTACGCCTCTTTTGTTATTTACGTTGTCCCGCAAGACATTGTTGGATTTCATTGAATTCTGCTTTCATGATAGTCATGGTTGGTTTTCATTGATCATGCTGTCAGGCAAATCATCGTTGAATTTGGTGTAACCACACTTTAGCGTTTCCCGTCGCAACCAGAATGATGTCTATGCTAATGCTGCCAGGTTATCATAATGGTTCTCCTAACCGTTTAACCGATATACTTTCCTTAAATCATGACAAATGATCGACCCCATACCGATCATTTCATGTGCATTCCACGTGTACTCCACGTACCGCATTTCATGTGTATTACACGTACCTTAATCCATGTATATTCCACTTGCAATACTTCACGAGTATTCGCTATTCGATTCTGAATCACCTCAGGCGTATTTTCTATTGCTAATATTCTAAACGATTGCTGATGCCGCTCATAACTTGGATATGTTACTAAAGGTTGATGCTGCTGACGTTCGGAGACGCTACGAGATGCGGATGCTGTTCACAACCTGAAGATCCTACGAGACGAAGACAAAGGCGTCAGAACAAAGCTATTGGACGAGAAGATGCTTCACCATCAGACGATTTCCATCAATCATTGTCCCTAATTCTTAGTTACATGTCACACGTCATTCAGCTGTCATTTCAGCCATATGAGTGCAAACCAGTACCAGCCGGCCACTCAGCTGAATAGTTACATGAATCACGGTCATGAGAATGACCGCCATGGAACTGACAGACAGGAAGATAGTAACCACTACTATGACAGAAACTATCCTAGAAATCGCAACCGAGGTTCCGGCCGCGGACGTGATCAGACATACAAATGATCAGTAGTCCAACCGATCCGCCAATTCTAGCATAATAACCTAATATTGTAGTTCTATTGTTTTACGTCTCGAGACACATGTCAAGACATCAGTCAAGACACATGTCTCACGTATACTTTCTGAAGACACATGTCAAGACACCAGTCAAGACATATGTCATGCTTATAGTTCCAAGACACGAGTCAAGACACATGACTCACGTCCAACTATGGAACATGTCTAAGAAATTCAGGGTACCCTCCAAAGGTATATCCATTTTGTTGTGCCATGTATGAATCAGGCCACAAGAATTTCAATACCATTACCGGCACACCAGTAAGAACTGTCACGTTGCCGATGTCACTTTCAGTTCTTTCACCATATTTCATATATTCATGACCATGAAGGACGCCTTTGGTATTCCCACGTATACGAAGGTTTTCCTTCATCTTAATGATGAGATCCAAGCTGCTAACACATTTCCTCGGACAGACACGAGATGAATTTTATCCTAATTATGTACTATGAACAACACACCATGCTAAGATTCATAATTATGTACAGAAATGTTCAGGCTCCTGAATACATTCAGCTTGATTTTCCATCGGGAAAATCGTTACAAATTATCTATGCTTACAAGCATGTGCGTTGTTAGCCATGGTCGCTAAAATTTTCTAGCTGTAGTAATACACGACCACGTAAGTCTTTTACGCATAGCCAGTTGATTATTCCAAAATCTTCCCATACATTCCAGAAGAACTTACAAGGAGAAGGACGGTACCATGAGATTATGTGTCGACTACCGTCGACTTAAACAAATCACCATTCATGACCGTTATTCTCCTCCACGTATTGACAACATGTCCAATCGACCCTATAGTGTTAATTACGTTCCCAAGACCGAACTCATGATCATGCTGCCAATAGTGACGAGTGAAAGAGCAGGACATGTCCATGACTGCTATTTGTACACGACTTGGTCATGCTAAATTCATGATTCTCTATTAATCTCATAAATTCTTCCACAGCATTATGGACTTAATAAATTGAGTTTCCATGAACTCATATGCAAATTCATCAGTGTTCTCATTGAGGATAACCTGATTTCCTTTAAGCCCAGAGAAGAACAGGAAGACCATATCTGCACTATTTTGAAAATTCTATGACAAGAGAAATTTTACCCTAGAAAATTTTTCCAATATCAATTCTGTTTGATTACAGTGACATGATGAATCACATGGATTTCTATGATTAATCTTACTATGACTCAGCTTATGCGTAAAGGAGAGGACCCTACAATACATTAGGTGTTTTAGAAAATCCTACGCTAGGAGAAGTCTAGATTCAGAGACTCAGAGTGTCGCAAACTACTATGTATCAATTTCTACGAAGCAAGATACACTTACGTTCATATCTAAGTACCTGAAATACCAACAGGTTAAGATAGGACACCAACAGACTGGGATGTTTTTCATCACCTGAAATGGTAAATTGAGATGGGACAAGATCTCCACGGATTTTGGTTACCAGATTAACGCAATCTCAGAAGAAGCATGATGCTATCTGGGTTATTGCAAACAGTTTAATCAAGTCTGCAGAATCCTTACATCCGCAAGGATTACAGAACCAACAGATTGATCAAACATGTTCCAGCCAAGGCTCATCCGACCACTTGGCAACCCCTCAGTTATCGGGTCAGACAAAGATTTGCAATTATGCTCCTTATTTACTTCACGTCTTCATTCTAATTCCACGTCTTGCTTTCGCGCTCGCGCTCATGACACTATTCACATTCAAGATCGTATTTTGGCTTACGATTTTACGTTCATTTTTTTCATTCTGGGGAAGTTTTGCAAGAACTTGAGAGACCAGACCCAAGTTTAATATAACTCCCTATCCTCAGATAGACGTTTCTCGTCATATTCTATGTCTCACCTTGTAGCGTTTGGCGTTACCGCCATTATATTCTATGTTCACAATATGTTTCACATGTCATGTTCATTCCACGTTCCTCATATCATGATCAAGATATGTTACACGTATCATGGATCACGATATGTTTACTCATACTAAACTCGCCATATCTCCACGTAGCACGTTCAAAATTTTTCACGTATCACGTTCAAAATTTTTCACGTACTACGTTTCTTTATGTCTCGCGCATCGTTTCTAATTATCAGTTAAGTCAGATTGTCTTGCATTGTAACGTTTCTGTTACCCTAGCACGTTAACTCTTATTTTTCCTCGATCAAATTTAGGGGATCTACCTTCCGTTGATAACAAAGAATTTCTTCGTATTCTAAGTCAAGGTCAGGAGGACCAAGATTTATCATTTGTGTCAAGATCTTCTTAAGGAACCGTTCCAAGAGGGAGGCCACTTGGAAACAGACAAGTTCATCCGGACTTTTATCCGTTTTCTCTCATCAATTAGATATGTCCTTTCAGTCATGCCACGTTCCATGTCCTTTCAAGACATGTCACGTTCCGCGCTCCTTCTGCCAGCTCACCTGCACGTTCATTTATTTTACATACCCTCTCAGTTTGATTCGGGTATGTTATTCTTTTCCAGTTTACGTTATCTATAATTCGGGGACGAATTATTCTTTTTAGGGGGAAAAGTTGTAAAACCCGCATGCTTTTACCATGCATATTACCCTTAGGATCGTACGTACTAGATTAAAACTTTCCTAATATAGCATGATTACGATTACGTGTTAGGAGTTTACGTATTACGTACGTGTTAGAACACGATAAGTATTTGCTATGCACGATCACGTAATATTTAATTAACGATAATTAATCACGAACATGCGATCATGAAATCATGAACGTAATTAAAACACGAACTATTATTAATTACGTATATATTTATTACGAACACGAATAAATATATTAAGTCACGGTTAATATTTAACGAGAGCACATAAAACACGAACACGAGAACACACGAGAACACACCAATATTTTAGACATGGAAAAAAATTTGGGTTACCCCTTATGGGCCCCATTACCACGAAATTGGGAGGGAGGATGGGCTTAGCCCATCAATTTTTACTAAAAGGAGGTTAAGGGATTTTCACTACTCATTTACAATTATAGAAGATTTTTAGCAAAAACCTAAAAACCCTCCTCTCTATTCTCTTTGTGCCGCCACCCTACAACCACCATAAGAGGTGATTTGTGATCTTGGATCTTGAGGTTTTAGTGATTGATCGTGTTGGTTCTTCGTCCTTTTTATCCACGAATTCGGTAAATCCTTTTTAAACCTTTTCTTTTGATTTAATCTTTTTATAAATCAAGAACATGTAATGTTTTTTACAAAAACATAATAATTAAACATGGATCTAACATGATTTGGTGTTTAATAAAATCAAAAGGGTGTTTTAAGGGGTGTTTGTTTTAGCCGCAGGCTGCACCGAACCCGAGTGGGTCTCGGTTTGCCAAGCCGACCACCACCAAGACCATATGGTCTTGGTTGGTGCGTGTGGGTCCCAAGGCAGCAGTAAAACACGGGGTACCTCGAGTTGGTTCATGGTACGGTGTCGATTTCATGTCCGGTTCATGCTTTTTAGTCTAGATCCGGTTCATGGTGTATGTTAGTTTTTTATGTTTATGATCTTAGGTTAAAATTAAATTAATAAAATGTGATTAATTTAATAACATGACTTAGGTTATTTAATTATAAATGATCATGAAATTATTTTAACCTAAGTATTTATATATTTAAGACTTATAATTAATTAATTATTTTAAAACCATGGATATAATTAATTAATTAACATAACTTAGGTTATATTATTAATATATAATAATACATATTTTAACCTAAGTATTTAACTTATTTAATTAAAAACATGTTATACTTTAATTAAATATTTTAACCTATAGTTTAATTTAATTACACGAAATAATTATTAAACTATACATTATATCATATGACTTAGAAAATAATCATGGAAAACACTTAGGCTTATATACTTAGCTTATTTAACCAGCGTATGTCTAATTATGGAAACCAGTTATTTTTAAAACTTATTTATTTCAGGCAGCTAATCTATTTATGGAAACTTATTTAATTAAGGTAGCTAATCTGTTTATGGAAACTTTCTATTTTTAGAAACTTATCTATTTTAAGCAGTAATTCTATTTTTGGAAACTTTCTATTTTTGGAAACTTTCTATTTTTGGAAACTTTCTATTTTTGGTAACTTTCTATTTTTGGAAACTTTCTATTTTTGGAAACTTTCTATTTTTGGAAACTTTCTATTTAAGGAAACCTGCTATTTTTGGAAAGTTACTTATTATTACACAGCAAGTATAATAACACATGAAATACCAGAAATACTTAATCAGATTAAACAGAATATAAGATAAAACACAGTTTAAGGCTTTAAAACAGTAAAACATGGTAAGAACACATAAAATAAGCTAAGACATGACATACAACCAGCTATGTATTTAGTAAGCAGATACTTATTCATGTACGTATTTATGTAGCACTAGTGATTCGCAAGTAGGATTCCTCGTAGTTCATCTTTCTCGTTCACTGGACATAAGGTACGGATTCCCGTCCTTTCAGTATGGACATTCTTTCCTTATTAGGATTCCCCATATGCAGCCAACTGTTTTCCCATAGTATAAGTTACGTGTTTGGTTGCTTATGTTTAATTAAGATTACCTATAGCCATATACATGCATGACCAGTTTCACCTAGTTATGGAGGTACCATAACCATAACATTAGAGGCACTGATGTTATGACTTCACCACGGCGGAGTGATTGCTCGTGACGTCCCTTCAGCTTTTGGCCATTCATTTATTATTTATCATGTGGGGCGTATGGGTGCATCCTAGTTACATGTTTTCAGTCAGGATTTCATGGTGAATGTGGTGTGTGCCTTGCATCCTTCACAAGGAGCTGATCCCTCCTACCCAAAAACCAGTATATTAAATTAGAGGCAGCCCCTCTAATTTGCATGATGAGGTCACCCCTCCATGTATTCATGCACGGTGGTTTTTCATGACCTATATTGGCTAATGGTAAAATATGTTAAACAGTTTTCATAAGATAAACATAAGGCTTTTCAAACTATAAAACCAGTTTTATGAACATGTTCCAGGTTTTCCAGGACTTATACATTTCCGCTGCTATTAAGTCTTTATTATGTTTTAGTCATTTATACTATGTCTATATCCGTGCACTGAGCGTTTTGCTCAGCCGTTACTTTCCTTTCCATGTCCCAAAATGGCAGGTACTCAAGGACTGACTGGAGCATTTGGAGGACACGCATAGGATGGGAGCTACCTTAGATTCCTTCTCCTCTTTCCTTCATATTTATGCTTGTCTAGTCTTCCTTTTTGTTCATTTACTTTACTTATGTTTTGGGCTTATGTTTGGGAACCGATGTTTGATTCCGGTTTTCCCTATGGTCATGTAATGTTTAGGCATTTATCCTTGTATGCTTTGATGACACGCCATAATTACGCGTGACATTCCATTTATCAAAATGGGGTGTTACATTAAATGACCCGATAGATGAAATGAAATGGATTATTAAAGTTAGGTTATGTCACTAAAAGTCCCATTAGCATGAATTGTGAACTATCGAGATTTGGTAGACGCTTATGCATATAATAGTACTATTTGGGGACGATCACCCCAGTTCGCGCCTTGACGGTTGATCCCCGTCGTGCCACGTTGATTGGTAAGCGAATTTATGTATGAAAAGATTTACACAAGCGTGATTATTGTGACGACACGCTAATTTAGATGGGCAAATGAGTTTTGGGCTAGCTACCCGTTGGTTGTTGTAGTAAGGTAACAATGTCATGCGGCTTATAATAATCCAATTAACGAAATACTGCTATATACACCAAATTACGATATATTGCCTGACTAGCAATATGGGGTCTTACTATTGATATTATGTTCGTGTTTTGGTTTTTCATAACAATATTCATATAACGGTTTTTATTTAACTTTATACAATGTCATAAGACGTATTGTATGATGTTTTTACGACATTGGCTCGTATAATGATTTTTAAGGCAAATGCCTATATTATGATTTTGATAAGGATTTGTATAAAATGACTTTGGATATTTTATGGCCTATTACAATGATTTGTACAAAATGATTTTCGGTAATAATTTTATACCGATGTTATATTAATAGTTTTATTAAACTCTATGAATTCACTCGGCGTTATCGCTGACCTTTTCTTTTAACATGTTTTATCTCAGGTACTTGAAGGTAATTCTCGGGAAGACAACAAGAATTCATGGCCCGCACTTCAATAACAATTTCCATTAAAATCTTTTGTAAAACTTGTATAAAATACAATGACTTGAGACCTATGTAACTTTGATATTTATGAATGGAAATTCTTTATTATTAAACGACGCGATTTTTAAGCGTTGTCTATGATGTGAGTAATGTGATATCCCGTAACACCAACGAGTCTTCCGCTGTATTGAGTTGTATAAATTTGGGGGTGTTACAGTTTGGTACCAGAGCTCTCGTTATAGAGAATGAAAGATTTTTAAAACCAAGGTTTTGAATAAAACATTTCAAAATCTTTTAACTATAAACATTTTCACAAAATGTCTAAAAATCTTTTGACTATAACGGTGTCGAAGAATTCCCGAGTTACCGACAAGGCCAGACTGAGAAGTGTTATTTTCATATTTATATAACTTGGATTATATATACATATGATGTAATTTGATTACATGATTTTTTGATGATTATTCTATATTTATACGAGGTATTTATACGACGTAGATTATCACAAGGAACCCTAAATCCCCTATTAAATTAATCGAAGCTATTCTCGTAGGAATTCTAGCTATTCTAGATCTAAACCAAGTTGCGGATATTTATGATCCCAACAAAATGGTTGATATTCGTAGAAATGTAGATATTAGTTGATTGTGAAATTGAAGAAGAATTGGCGAGATTAAAACTGATATCGATGTCATGACGATCTTTCCTTATAGAGTGGAGTTTGACAAAACGTTACCACCTATAAAGATGTCATCTGATTCGTTGTCATCCAATTCTTAAATTGAAAATCGAAAGGGTGAATGTTGCACTTGAGGCTGTCATTGGAACCATTACCCAAAAGCCTCATGCCACTAGTACCTTTCCGAGAAATATTGAATGTGTGAGTCATTTCATACTAGTGACTCATTTGATAACTATTGATGAAGGAGATTTAGGATTTGAAATTAAGTATTGTTCATATTGAGCTTTTATTGCCCTCTTAAGGCCTAAGAATAAAAATTGAAAGTATTGGAAAATGAGGTAGGATATCGCATTGGGTATAAGATTGATTAAAACTTGAATTAAGTAAAATTTAACCCGTATGGAATATGAGATTGTTAAAAAGGAAGTCGTTAAGTTCTGTGATTGAATTATAAGGTTTTAATTGATTGTAGGTTTATGTTAAGGGTTGTTCCTAGGCCATTGTGCAATGACGAGGATGCCCAATGTCCAATAAATAAATTGAAGAAATCTTCTTCTAAATTAGGACCGATGGATCTTCTGGGACAGGTGGGACACCTAATGACTCTTGTAGATTAGTATTCATTGTGGTATCTTTTAAAATAATCCCTAACTTAACAGAGACATCAGTTGGTAGGATGAGTTCTTGGAATTGTATGACATAGTGACACGTAATGTGTTACGGTACAATTTTGACTTGTTTGTGATTAATGAAAAGACTACCTTTGATTGCTAAATTCTACATGTATCGATGTTATCTATCTTTTCTTGCTTCTTCCTAATACTCGCATTAGTGATGCAACCATTGAACAAGTACTCATCTCGAATTGAGTTACGTTGTGGATTATTCTTATTGAGGGCCATTGAGGTCATGCACCTCATGATTAATTGGCTAAGCTCATTTCCTATTATATTGTGGTTAGTTGTTTGTGAACAACTTTTCATCACTCTTTTGCAGATCACTCATTGTTTTTATATAGATAAAATAGTATCCCTTGAGAAAAATTGAATTTTCATCACTATAAGGATTATTCAAAGTGAGATTTATAAGTGATTGTTATCGAAATGAAGTTGTTTATAAAATACCTTGGAAAACTTAATTGTTTTCATAACAAAGAAAATCTTTGTAAATTTATTTTTGATTCTTATTTAAGAATTAAGCATGAAAATGTTTTTATTATAAACATGATGATAAAATTTTGACGAACTGAGTATTACATCGTTAATCTTGAAATTGTATACAGTTGCGCGCCTACATACAATTTGGAATGGACCATGCAAGGCTGATTAGTAGTCACCAGAAAACTAATGAATAAACACTACATTTTCTTGGAAGATTGTGAAAGATCATATTTTATGAGATCTGCAAGAAGTGAAAAATATGGACATAGTGTTAGGGACTCCTACATATGTGCCTGTAGCATCTATTCTTCTGAGTCGAATTTACTCATCTGTGGATATTGTCTTCATTGACAATTGATGTTCCTTTCTTGTCCAATTCTCCCGTGGTGAGATTCTTAGGAAAAGTATCTGATTACCGAGTGTTGATACCCGATTGGATGTATCGTTATTCCTATCATTTCTTTTGATTTGTTTCATTTGAATGACCTGGGTAACGATCCGAGGAGCTTTCGAATGCGTACTCAAATTATGAAAACATGGGATATATTCATATTCGTTAAACGTTTTCGTCTATATCTGAATTGAAATTCTCTCGCATAGATTATGCGTTGACCTTACTCTTTTAAGGTTAGTTATGTCTCCTGATATCCTTGAATTTGTGAAGGATTATGAATTATTATTAGTTCTTTGAGAAGTTCACATCTTATCAACGATAATGAAACTGGAAAGTTAATAGTGCCAGTAGAATGGATTGATTGATTATGACATGACGACATTGTCTTAATTGATGGGAACTCGAGTAGAATTACCCTAAATGATAAGATGTTGATTATCAAAAGTGATCTAAATAATTCTTGGTGGATGACCATATCCTGCATTTAGACTTGAAATTATACCATGAATGGTTGTGAATTAGTCATAGATATTATAATCTAGTAGGAACCTAATATGAATTTATTAAAAGTTGTTTCTTTTATCTGAAACTTTAGGAGGTATTTGTTGGTGAATTACCTAGACTTTCTCCATTAAGGCAAGTTGAATTTGGTATTGATTATATTCTCGGTGCTGCACCTGTGACATGGTTATCATCAACTTCGCGTCTGCAAAAAAGATTATCTATTCCAATCATTACATCCAGAACTTGTAATGAACATTATGAGTTTTACGTGATGTCGTTTGGATTGACCGATGCACATGTAGCATTCATAAATTGGTGAATCACGTGTGTAGGCTGTAATTTGATAAATTCATGCTCGTGATCATTAAGGACCATTTGTTTGTTTCTAAGAATAAGAATGAGTTAATAATTATTTGTAGAATGCCCTGAGTCGGCCGAGTTGTGAAAACCTGTACCTTGAATATATAACATGTGATTTAAGACTTAATCCTTTACATTATTTGACCGTGTGATTAATAGAAAATGGATTATATTGACTCTTCAAAAATTAAGAGCCCTTTTAAGACTTTGAGTATTACTAAAAAGAAAAGTGCAAATATGTTTTGACAAATGTTTTAACAAAGGATTTTTAAGGGATTATCCCCTTATACACAAATCATTTAACTAAACTCCTGTTTAGGGGTAAATGTTTGTGTATACCTCAAGACAACCTAAGAGGGATTGAGGAAACCGTTAAACCATGACTTAAAATTTGAAAGGACAATTTTTTCTTTTCAACTACGAAATTTTTTACCAAAGAATAAACGAAGGTTTTTCGAACATTTACGGATCTTACTAATTATTTTCGATAAATCAACAAAAATCGTGTTAATTAAATTCAAATTTATTTTCAAACATTTTCATATAATTGGTCGATCTAAGAAATATAAAATTTTTACGTTTACGTTTCATAAAAATTGAATATTTGTTATTTAATTACCTGTAATAACTATCGACACTTTAGACGTCGGATTGAGCAAAACTGATAAAAATGATAGTTGAGACGAAACTAAAAACTCAGAAAATGTGAAGAAATAATTTTTGAAGAAATACGGTCATGATATTTATTTCATCAAGGAAGGTGAATATAATTACTGACGCATTATGTAGAAAAAATAAAGAACCAATTAGGACATGTTCCTTAATAATGAAGGTGCAAAATAAATTGCCGAATGATATAAAAATAAACAATGTTTGTAAAAAGGATAATATAGATAATAAAAAGGGGTTCGCGGCAAATATGAACCATTAGAATTGAGAAGCCGATGGCGTTAGATGTATAAAAGGCCACTTGTGGTTGCCTAAATATGGAGATTTTGAGATGTAGTCAACTCGTAAGTATAAGTATTCTATTCTTCTCATTTCTGATTTAATGTATCATTATCAGAAGAAGTTGTACTAATGGCAAATTATGAAGGCAGACACCGCCTCATACATTAGTAAACGTCTAGCTATCGCAAAGGTCATCATCTAAATTTGATTCGATTTGGGTCATCGTCGACAGACTGACCAAATCTTCTAATATCATTCTCGTTAATGATAAAATCTTGATGAAGAAATTGACTCTTTTGTATTTAGAGTTATGTAAACATAGTGTGCCTGTATCGAACATCTTTATCAAGATCCTCGCTTCGCATCAAATTTAGATTTGCTCAGAAATCATTGGGAACGAACCTTGATGACAATACTGTTTACCACCCCAAATCGAAGGGACGAGGTAAAGTAACAATACAAAACACTAGAATTCTTGTTTTATGTTTTAATGATTGACCCTTGGTAATGAATCGTATAATCCTTTTCCTTTGAAGAGATTATCATTGATAATTATCGTGTTAGGATCGAGATCGAATCTAGTTAAGATTTATATATTAGAGCATCTGTAAGCAAGAGTTAAGATGAAGACACCCGACATACACCCATTGTGAGTTGGACATGTCTTTTAGGTTTAAGGTTACCTATGATGGCGAACCTAACCTTGCAAAATACCCGACCCGTGAGACTTGAAATGATTGTTGAAATTAGGATCTGATTATTGACTGCCGGTAGTGGGCAGGAGGTTATGTGAATATGAAATGTAGATCTTGAAGTGCCAGATGAGTAGCGAAGTTATGCCAAAAATTTTAACCATGGAAAAATGAATTGATGATCTGAAAGATCATGGGATATAAGTCCCCGTTGTATGGGACCATTGAGATGATGTAAAAGATTGGTTTGAAAGGCATATAAGCTGGATCTACCCTAGGACTTCAAGAGCTGCGTGAATTATGTTTCGTATATCGAACTTGATGAAATATCTATCAAGTGAAAATTTGAATTCTTCTTGATAAAGTTTAGATCAAAGTTGCATTCATCAAAAACCCATGAACATCATGGATAGAGAAAGTAAGTCGACATTAAGCCTGATCTTATTCCCGTAGTTAGGTTTGATGAAACTCGCGTATTGTAATTAATTACACTTGTGAGAAAAGACCGAATGTGGAGTAAATACCCACATGGCTTTAAGTCTATAAGAAGCGAGTAGTAAGATGATCTTTGAGGACAAAGATCCTGTTTAGGGGTAAATGCTGTGACAATCCGTCAACTTATGGTTGATATTTTATTCTTAATATTTATTTAAAAACATTATTTTAATGTTATAATATGAACTCACTTATTTTTTGGAAGAAATTTGGATTTACGTCTTGAAGTAGCATCGACTACGTCTAAACCAAAGGATTCAACGTTACGTGCTTACGTTTACATACACCGTTTTGGTGACAGTCCGACATTTCAGAAAATAAATTTATCCGTGAATATTATTTTGAGATTTTAAATTTGTGTTGGTTCATAAACTCACAAATTTACGAGAAGAGATTAGGACTTACAATTTTAATTTAACGTCCTTTACGACTAAACCGGAAACCTTAGGATTTCGTATTTATGTTTTCGAACTCTGTTTTTGATGAGACAATTTTTATTAGATTCGTTTTGTGCCGTTGATTCATAATTTATAAAAAAGTTTTTCGTAAAACGACCCGAGGGCACGTAAATCGAGGAAACTAGAATCGAGGAGTACCCGTAAATAATTGGGGATGAGACAAAAACAAGTTTTGCCCCACCCCCACTAACCCATGGCGAAAACAAGGACACACACATTGTGATGTGTCAAACTTGCAACAAACAAGCTTACACTTGTTTACTTAGCTTCACAATGAAGCTACTTGTCCCACTAACTTGTCAAAACCACTAGCTAAACATTCACACATTTCCCTCACATGCAAACCACTCCTCTCTCTCCCTTGACTCTTCTTTGTGCCGTCCCTATTGCCACCACCACCACCATGTTCATCAAATTTTCCACCATAAATCTTATGTTTAACTTGCATAAGATGGAAACCTATAGAAGACTTGAAGATTGGAGGTGATTATAACATCCAAGGAGGAGTTTCTATGGAGTCTTGGGGCTGATTTTCCACAAGGAGTTCTTGAAGAATGGTGGTCTTGAAGATGGTCTTGGTTTATCACAAGTTTCTCCATCAAAATCCATGTCTTGATCATAACCTACATCATCATGGTGGTATAAAGATTGTCCTCCCCATCCTTTTGTTAATTTTGATTATGTAATCATGTATTTTCTTCTTAAATGTATATATGTATGATGATATATGATGATAAAAATATTATGTGGGGATTTGGTGTTGATAATCATGGGTAAAAAGATGAAAAACTATATGTAAAAATGGTTAATCTTGCTTAATTTAGTAGGCTGTATAAAAACAGTAAATAACCATGTCAGGAACTGATAAAATGGCATAGATTAATGGATATACAGTAATTAATATGTCTTATACACATGTGAGAGTTGGCCATGCAATGGAATCATTAGGATGAGTGAGATATGATCAAAACAAGTTTAGAGTACAAATCTGAGTACACTGTTTTGGACGATTTTTAGAAAATACTTAGAGGCTGATTCAACAGTAGCCATAGGAGAGTTAAATGGAGCACATATCATGTAGTTTATGCCATAAAAATTTGAGCTTCTATCTCCATATAGAAAAGTAAAAATCAGATTTTGGAAATTAAAGTATAATAGTATTATATAAGCACTCAAATAAAAATTGTATAAAATGTGAATTAAAACCCACTAACTTATATAATACATTTATATAAATATATATAAGGATAAATAAATGGACATTTTATAAAAATGGTAGTTTAATAAGTTTTATAAGTTATAAAACTATAAACATGATTTTTACGACGTTTTCGGCTATTACCGTAAAATTAACGTTTTTCGCCAATTAAAACTTAGACGATCAAACCCGTCTAATGTAAAGTTTTTTTAAAAGTCATATACTGATATATAAGTATCTAATACAAAGTAAAAACCAATAAAACCCGAACTATAGGACTTACGGACATCTGATAATAATTGGATTTTTTGTGGATTTGTGCTCTATTGGTGTTCTTGTTGATTTCTTGGCTTGAATCTGCTTAGTCTTGCATGATAATGTTGTTTATATGCTAGATCAATCATTTGGTAAACTGAATCATACTCTACTTGTTTAAAATTTGATTTGAAAAGTTAAGAGGGTGTTTGGGTCTACCTGTTTGAGTTGAAATCTTGTTATTGTGTGAAGGAAAGTTTGTGTTTGTGCTTTATATCTGATATATGCTTGGTTGAGAGTGTTTTGCTGCAAGTTTCTGAGTTTGAAACCTTGAATCACTTAATCTGCTATAACTTGTTGAGTTTGACTGTTTTTGACCTAAGATTTTGGTGAAATCTAGTATTTGTGCATGCTTAGGGTTAAAAGTTGTTAAAACATCATTATTATAACATACTTGATAGATTTGAGTGTTTGAATCTGGCTTGTATGTCAAATACATCAGCAAAGTGAAAACTGCATGTGTTAGTGTTCATCAGTAACTTAATCTTGCTTGAATCTTGCTTAAAACTTTGAATCATTGCATGAAACCTGTTTAGACTTGTTCATTTGAGTTTATAATAGCTTGTGTATGCATTTGGTTGAGTTTGGCTGGCTGAATATTGCTCTAAGTGCTTATTGAACCTACACTACTTATTGTTCCAAGTCTGTGACAGATTCGGTGCTTGTTTGAATTAACTGTACAAATTGGCTGTTTCTTGTTGTGATTTATTGATTGTTATTAACTCCTTAGGATCCAAAGAACATTTGGGTGCCTTTGTGAAATCTGAATCTCCAATAAAGTCACTAAAGACAAAACGTCAAACAAGTCAAGCAGTGGAAAAAGTTTCCACTACTCAACACCCAAAACTAGCCCCTGCTAGTGTTAATTTGTACTCAGCTTATCAATAAGCTATTTTAGCTTATCCAGACCTGCAACAACTTATTTTTTGTGATAGATCTTCATTATTTGACCTATTTGATTAGACTGGAGCTTATTGGACTTTGACTTTGACTTTTTGCTAGAAAACCAACTTATTTAACTTTTTCATAAGTGCTTATTTGCTTTTTCCATCTTATTGAGTCTGCTTATTTGAAAACTTTTTGTTGAAATAGCTTAATTAAGTCATTTAAAAGCTTTAGAAACTTGAATCGGCTCTTGGGGTGGCCTAGAACTCAAAAACGACTATTTTGTCGTTTTCTGTAGATTGCTTATTGCATTTTCAGGCTTATTCCTTGGGCTTATGTCAAATTTCTTTTTACAGAAGTCTTATTAAGGACAAAAGAAGCTTGTGTGTCTAATTTGAGCTTATGGCATTAGCTTATAGCTTAATGGGCCAAAAAGCCCATTAAGAATAAGCTGTTTGGTATAAGCTAGCTTATTTCACACTTTCAGCTTTTGGGCCTTTGGAAAAAGTTGTTTAAAAAATCAAATTTTGAGTCAAGTAGTGCTTTTTGGGCTTATTTGGGGCACTTTTTCATTTTGGGCTCAAATTTGGCCCATTAAGGATCTGTTTTGGGTTTAGCCCATTTTCTAGGCTTATTAAGGGTATTTAGGTAATTTCAAGTTCATTTCTGTGTTAATTAGGTTAAACTAAGCTAGTTTGCAACTTTTTAGAATTTTTTATGATTTTTGGATTTTTAATAATATTTTAATATTATTTTATTGTTAAAAATTAAAAGTCTGATTTTCTAAGTTTTTATATTTTCCTAGGTTCTAAACACTTAATTAGGAATTTTACAACTTTCCAAATATTTTTAGAATCTTTTAATTATTTTCTAGAATTATTTTAAGTTTTTTTTAACTTTTAATAGTTTTTAATTGTTTAAAAATAGTTTTTAGTTGTTTTAAAATTTTGAAAAATACTTTTTAGCTTAATTAGGTTATTTTAAAGGTTTACAAACTTTAAGATCATGATTTGGACTTTTTATTAGTTAATATTGATTTTTAGGGCTTTAATTAGCATTAAAAAGTTAATATTTAATTAATTAAAAGGTTTTAGCAAGTTTGGATTTTCTGTAAACCCCTTAGAATATATTAGTGGATTTTTAATAATTTTTAGGAATTTTTAGGGTAAAATTTTAATTTTGGTGCTTTTTACGGTTTTACGTGTACGCCTTTATCGTCTTAGTGTAATCCGTCTTCGTAACCGTCATTCTCTTCTTATCCCATTTCTATTTTCATTCTCATAACAATATAATCAAAAAGTTAACCAAATCATTACACTCATAACACACTAGCCTCCTTGAGAACGAACTCATTTTAGGGTCATTTGTACACGGTTTTCCTAAATCGTCGTGCTTACCCTATTTTACCCTCCTTTTCCTAAAGGGGTAAAAACTACAACCATCAGTCCATAAGATAATAAATGGGCCTAATGGTCTTCCTAATGGGTCTAAACATATTTTAGTCCATTAATAATTCAAGGTTTGCTAAGTGGGCTTACTAGGCATTCGATAGCCGAATGGGCTTAGTTAATGGTTCGGCTATATTGTATTGGCTTAAGTAGACAGTTAATAATACTTAGCCATTTATCTAGGTGTGAAGTTTATGAAACCTTACAAGCTTATTACTGGTTCTTAAAGATTAAGTCTAGATTTCCAAAGAAAAATTTATAAAATCTAATTAGGTTTACTAAAGATAAAAAAATCTAGTTTAGATTTCCCCCAAGGTTTCGCAAGACGCATATTATTCAATTAGATTTTTATAAATATCAATTTAGATTTTCCAAGATTGAGTAAAATAGATAGATATATTTAGGTTTTTAGAGACTTAGAAAAAAATCTTCTTAGATTTTCTAACGGGTTCTAGAGATTCTGTTAGATTTCTAATGTTCCCAAGTTTTTATTTAAATTTACATTTAAATATTTCCATGTGTCTGTTATGTATTAGATTGTTTGTGGTTATAATGCATTGTTCGGTCCATCATACTTTAGAAGCCATTCTATAAACGTTTGAGGAGCGAGGGTACTTTAAATCGTAAACCCAACCACTCAGTCAAAATGTAATATCGAGATGGAACATCTTTAGTATAAATCTCCCTACTAACATGACATGTTTATTTGTTTTATTAAGTATCTTGAGTATTTAATATTTCTATAATAAATATTAAATAGTTATAATACGTAAATACGTACAAGTTAGCATCTAACACAATCAACATTTACAAATGCATAGAATAAGGAATGCGCACTTAAATCATATAGTTATGCATGCTCTCTATGCTATATGCTCTCTAAGTATGTCCCAAAAAAAATCCCCAAAAGATTTTTATAAAGTTATAGTCCAGTTTTAAATAAAAGAAAAATATATTTTATTCTTATTTTATTTAAAAATCAATCTGGTTCGCTATAACTAAAGCTCAGATATCATTCTCTGTAACACCCCCATAAAGCGGGTATCACAGTGGTGGATCGATGAGCAAATATCTTACAAAGCACATATCATAATTATATGATTTTTGAAATACAATTGATGTAAACATTGATTGGGTACAATCGTTTAAATCGTTGAATAGCATTTGTTACGAATATCCCAGTAAAAGATAATCCCCCGTCATTTTTATGCTACTAAATGATGCTCAATCCATGCTCAAATAATCTTGCTAAATAACCTGGGAAAAACATGCTTAAAACAGTCAACATAAAGTTGGTGAATTTACAGATTTTAACAATTAATTAGTTTGCACATACAATAATCATAGAAGTAATAATGCACAGATCATTATTACTAAAATGTTAATAACATTTGTTTATTATTAGAAACTGAAGCTTAACTCCATAGTCCTCAACAGATGAGGACGTTGTTGATCCCAAACTTAGATCGATTTAGCTTTATGTATACGAGATTAGATCAAGTAATACACGTAGAGAAACCTTTGTATATGTATAAAATAATCTAAGTGTTATGCGGAATTAACACTTAAACAAGAACACAAAGATGTAAACAAACTTTCACTTTGATTAATGATAACAAACTTGCTTACAATGAAAGTGTTTAACGTATGAAAACTTATATTGAACAATAACCTAAAGGTCTTCTTTTATAGACATAAGAAGCCTTGTACAAGAGTCTACGTATCAACTATTCTAGGTAAGGATATTTATAGAAAATACAATGTTGAACTTATCCCTACTAGAAACAAACTAGAAACAATATACGTGTAGACTAAATCTTTCCATCAGTGCTTGTATTCAATGTATCAACGTTTGACTTCTTCTTGTCAACGCTTGATCTGTCAGCGTTTGTTTTCTTCCTATCAACGCTTGTTTTACTCTTGTCAGCGCTCAAGTAGACTGGCTATATTTTATTCCCAACAATCCTCCCATAAACTTGATATCTATTCTAATAATCAAGTTTCTGAATAAACATTAAGAACTAGGAGGAATCTTACAAACTTTCTCATATTGGTAATAAATATGTCTGATCAAATCTTTAGCCACGTCACTTGAATAATCAATTTCCAGCTGTGTAGTCTTCATCTTCTCTAAGACTTACTTGGACATGGAATACTGAGCATCTACAAGAAGTGTAACACCCCCAAATTCGTACAACTTAATACAGCGGAAGACTAGTTGGTGTTACGGGATAGCACATTACTCACATCATAGACAACGCATAAAAATTGCGTTGTTTATTAATAAAGTATTTCCATTCATAAATATCAAAGTTACATCGGTCCCAAGTCATTACATTTCATATAAAGTTTTTACAAAGTATTTGAATGGAAAAATATTGTTTAAGTGCGGGCCATGAATTCTTGTCGTCTTCCCGAGAATTACCTTCAAGTACCTGAGATAAAACATGTTAAAAGAAAAGGTCAGCGATAACGCCGAGTGAATTCATAGAGTTTAATAAATTCCATCAATATAATATCAGTATAAAATTATTACTGAAAATCATTTTGTACAAATCATTTTAATAGGCCATAAAATAGCCAAAGTCATTTCATAAAATTCTTTATCGAAAATCATAATATAGGCATTTGCCTTAAAAATCGTTATACGAATCATTATCGTTAAAAACATCAAACATTACGTTTTTGCAACGTTGTATAGATTAAATAAAACCATTATATGAAAATGGTTATAAAAAGCCTTAAAAATCATTATACGAGCCAATGTCGTAAAAACGTCATACAATACGTCTTACGACGTTGTATGAAAATAAAAACCGTTATATGAGTATGGTTATGAAAACCAAAACACAAACATAATATCAATAGTATGACCCTGTATTGCTAGTTAGACAATACATCGTAATTCGGAGCGTCTAGTAGTATTTCGTTAGTTTTGGATTATTATAAGCCGCATGACATTGTTACCTTACTAAACCAACAACGGGTAGCTAACCCGATACCAATTTTGCCCATCTAAAGTAGCGTGTCGTCACAAAGGTCACGCTATGGAAATCTTCTCATACATAAATTCGCTTACCAATCAATGTGGCACGACGGGGATCAACCGTCAAGGCGCGAACTGGGGTGATCGTCCCCAAATAGTACTATTAAATGCATAAGCGTCTACCAACTCCCGGTAGTTCACAATTCATGCTAATGGGACTTTTAGTGACATAACCTAACTTTAATAATCCTTTTGATTTCATCTATCGGGTCCTTTAATCATTTATCGGGTCATACATTCGGGTCATTCAATCATTCGGGTCCAAAATTAATAAACAAACAATCGGGACAAATGGTGTCCTATTTTAAAAAAACTAACATGTTATCTCCCTCGCGGGTTTATAAAACATTTATAAAAACATTTAAAAGAGTGCGAGGCTATGAACTCACGTTGATGTGGGAAGGCGGGTTATCGGCAATTCGGACGTACGGTACGTGCTTCAATCACGGAAACCTAGACAAATAATACTTGTCTTAGACTCATGTCTAATGACTTTATAAAAATAACAATTATGTATACATATGATGATTATATATATATGATGATCAAGTGGGTTTACATATTCTCGTTTACTCATTTTAGAGTTATATGTCGATAACGTTTATACCAGTTTACTAGTTTTACCTATTTACGTGTTTTAAGTCCAATAAACTTATTATAAGTTCTTTAACTTGTTTTAATCCATTTTATTCCTATATTATCAGTATATATATACTTTCCATGTTGGGCCCAAATGGGTTAAGCCCAATAATAAGTTTATAAGTGTTTTAGTCCATTTTTGTTGTATTATTAGTCCAATAACGTTAATTTAGTCCGTTAACGTCCGTATGTCCTATAGTTCGGGTTTTATCGGTTTTTACTTGTTATACATGTTTATATATCAGTATATAAGTTTTATAAAGTTTTCATTAGACGAGTCCAACCATCTAAGTTTTATTTAACAAAAAACGTTAATTTTACGGCAATAGCCGAAAAAGTCGTAAAAATCATGTTTATAGTTTTATAACTTATAAAACTTAACAAGTTACCATTTTTATAATTTATACACTTATTCCACCTTTTACATATTTATATAAATAAAATCCATAAGTTAGTGGGTTTTAACTTTATATTTTATACAATAAAATTTTGAGTGCTTATATAATACTATTATTCTTTAATTTCCAAAATCTGATTTTTATTTTCATTTTCACCAAAACTGCCATATCTTGAGTTATATATAGAGATAGAAGCTCAAATTTTTATTACATAAACTACATGATATGTGCTACATTTAACTCTTCTATAGATACTGTTGAATCATCTTCTAAGTATTTTCTAAAAATCGTCCAAAACAGTGAACTCAGATTTGTACCTTAAACTTGTTTTGATCATATCTCACTCATTACAATGATTCCATTGCATGGCCAACTCTCATATGTGTACAAGACATATAGCTTACTGTAAATGGATTCTATTTCATCATTTTATCAGTCCATGACCTGTTTCTTTACTTTTTTATACAGCCATCACTTTTAAGCAAGATTTTAGCCTTGTTCTTTATAGTTTTTCACCTTTTTAATCATGTTTATCAACACCAAATCCCCACATAACATTTTTATCATCATATAATCATCATATACATATACAATAAGAAATAAAATACATGTTTACATTATCAAAATAACAAGAAGATGAGGAGGACAATCTTTATACCACCAAAGTGATGAAATGATGAGCTTTTGGATGAACAAGACATGGTTTTGGGTAACCAATCTTATGAGATATCAACACCACTTATAGGATCACCAAGTATTTGTAGATTCCTCCAAAAATCAGCCCTTTTTCTTCATAAAAACTCCTTGAGAAATCAGCCCCAAGACTCCAAAGAAACTTCTCCTTGGATGTTAAAACTTGCACCAATCTTCATCTCTTTGGAAGGAGATTAACATATGTAAGTTATAACAATAGTTTGTGGTTAAATTTAGATCAAATGGGGTGTTTTGTGTGAGACTGGGACGAAATCAAAGAGAGAGGAAGAGAGGATTTTGGTTGTTTTGCATGGAGGAAATGAGAGGAAATGGTTTTGTGAAATGGTTTTGGGGAGTTATAAGACAAGTGTCTTAGCTTCCTTGTGAAGTTTTTGACAACACATGGGTTATGTGGCTAAGTCTAGCCATTGGTTTGTGGGGGTGAGGCAAGTGTCCCACTTGTCTCATCCCCATTTAATTACGGGTACTCCTCGATTCTAGTTTCCTCGATTTGCGTGCCCTCGGGTCGTTTTACGAAAAACGTTTTTATAAATTATGGATCAACGGCACAAAACGAATCTAATAAAAATTGTTTCATCAAAAACGGAGTTCGAAAACGTAAATACGTAATCCTAAGGTTTCCGGTTTAGTCGTAAAGGACGTTAAAATAAAATCGTAAGTCCTAGTCTCTTCTCGTAAATTTGTGAGTTTATGAACCAACACAAATTTAAAACTCCAAAATAATATTCACAGATAAATTTATTTTCTGAAATGTCGGACTGTCACCAAAGACGGTGTATGTAAACGTAAGCACGTAACGTAGAATCCTCCGGTTTAAACGTAGTCGATGCTACTTCAAGACATAAATCCAAATTTCTTCCCAAAAATAAGTGAGTTCATATTGTAACATTAAAATAATATTTTCAAATAATATTTGAGAATAAAATATTAATCGTAAATTGACGGATTGTCACAGCATTTACCCCTAAACAGGATCTTTGTCCTCAAAGATCATCTTACCTTACTACTCGCTTCTTATAGAGTTAAAGCCATGTAGGTATTTCCTCCACATTCGGTCTTTTCTCACAAGTGCAATTCGTTAAAATACGCGAGTTTCATCAAACATAACTACGGGAATAAGATCAGGCTAAATGTTGACTTACTTTCTCTATCCATGATGTTCACGGGTTTCTGATGAATGCAACTTTTCGCCGATCTAAGTTTTACTAAGAACAATCAGATTTTCACTTGATAGAATATTCCATCAAGTTCGATTTACGAAACATAATTCACGCAGTCTTTGAAGTCCTAGGGTAGATCCAACTTATATGCCTTTCAATCCCAACTTTTACATCATCTCAATGGTCCCAAACAACGGGGACTTATATCCAATGATTTGTCAGATCATGAATTCATTTTTCCCAAGTTTAAAAATTGTGGCATAACTTCGCTACCCATTTGGCACTTCAAGATCTACATTTCACTTTCACATAACCTCTTGCCCACTACCGGCTGTCAATAATCAGATCCTAATTTCAACAATCATTTCAGATCTCGCGGGTCGGGTATGTTGCAAGGATAGGTTCGCCATCATAGGAAACCTTAAACCTAAGAGACATGTCCAACTCACAATGGGTGTATGTCGGATGTCTTTATCTCAACTCCTGCTTACAGATGCTCTAATATTTAGATCCTAACAATATTTGATCTCAATCCTAATACGATGATTATCAATGGTAATATCTCCAAATGAAAACGATTATACGGTCTATTACCAAAGGTCATTCATTTCCACATAGAACAACACTTATATTACTTTGTATCGTTACTTTACCTCGTCCCTTCGATTTGGGGTGGTACATAGTACTCTCATCAAGGTTCGTTCTCAATGACTTCTGAGCAAATCTCTAGAAATTTAATGCGAAGCGAGGATCTTGATATAGATGTTCGATACAGGCACACTATGTTTACATAACTCCTTTGCATTTATCATTAACGGGAATGATATTAGCAGATTTGGTCAGTCTGTCGACGATGACCCAAATCGAATCAAATTCAGATGATGACCTTTGCAATAGCTAGACGTTTACTAATGTATGAGGCGATGTATGCCTTCATAATTTGCCATTAGTACAACTTCTTCAGACAAAGATGTTTTTAGTCATTAATGACATAAATAGAATACTTATACTTACAAATTCCAACATAACTATATCTCACAATCTCCATATTTAGGCAACCACAAGTGGCCTTTAAAACATTTAACGCTATCGGTTTCTCAATTCTAATGGTTCACATTAGTCGCGAATCTCTTTTTATAATCTACATTATCCTTTTTACAAACATTGTTTATTTTTATATCGTTCGGCAATTTATTTTGCACCTTCATTATTAAGGAACATGTCCTAACTGGTTCTTTATCTTTTTTTTATATAATACGTCAGTATCTATATTCACTTCTCATGATGATGTAATTATCATGTCCACAATTTACTCAGATATTCTTTCTATATTATGCGTCAGTATTTACGTTCAACTTTCTTCATATTTTCTAAGTTTCAGTTTCGTCTCATCTATCATTTTTATCCGTTTTACTCAATCCGTCGTTTAAAGCGTCGATAATTATTATAATTAATTAAATAATTATTAGTTAATTTTTATGAAGCGTAAACGTAAAAATTTTAAATTTCTTAGTTCGACCAATTATATAAAATGTTCAAAATAAATTTGAATTTAATTAACAAGATTTTTGTTGATTTATCGAAAATATTTAATAAGATTTCGTAAATGTTCGAAAAACCTTCTTTTATACTTTGGTCAAAATTTTCTTAGTTGAAAAGCAAAATTTGTTGTTTCAAATTTCAAGTTATGATTTAAATGGTTTTCCTCAATCCTTTTTAAGTTATCTTGAGGTATACACAAACATTTACCCATAAACAGAAGTTTAGTTAAATGGTTTGTGTATAAGGGAATAATCCCATAAAATCCTTTGTTAAAACATTTGTCAAAACATATTTCCATTTCTTTTTGGTAAAATCCAAAGTCTTAAAAGGGCTCTTAATTTTTGAAGAGTCAATTTATATTCCATTATCCTTTTAGTCACATAGTCAAATCATGTAAAGGTTCAAGTCTTTAATCACGTGTTAATTATTCAAGGTTCAGGTTTACACTGTTCGGCGAATTCAGGGCAGTCTATAAATAATTATTAACTCATTCTTATTCTGATAAACAAACATATAGTCCTTAATGATCACGAGCATGAATTTATCAAATTACAGCCTACACACGTGATTCATCATAATTATGAATACTACATGTGCATTGTCAATCCAAACGACATCACGTGAAACTCATAACGTTCATTACAAGTACAGGATGTAGTGATTGGAATAGATAATCTTTTTCGTGGACGCGAAGTTGATGATAACCATGCCATGGATCAAATCTTTAAAACATACGCTAGAACCTTGAAAATGATCGAACAAATCTTCCATTTCGAGTTATGGATATCGTTTTCGATTGTCAATTTACTCAATTCACAATAATCTATAAATATAAGGAATGATAACACCATAGCTCTTCAGGATGACATGCTTGGTTTAGTAAAATCTTTCTCCGACAACTTTCTCAGTTGTATGGTAATTCCTTAAATTCAGATGGTGCTGACGCACAGTGCACAAGCCACAAGTGCAGCACCGAGAATATAATCAATACCAAATTCAACTTGCCTTAATGGCAAAAGTCTAGTTAATTCATCAACAAATACTTCCTAAGATTTCAAATAACATAAACATCTTTTAATATACTCATATTAGGTTCTTTCTAGATTACAATATCTATAACTAGTTCACAACCATTCATGGTGTAATTTCAAGTCTTAATACAGGATATCGTCATCCACCAAGAATTATTTAGATCATTTTTGATAATCAACATCTTATCTTTTAGGGGAATTCTACTCGAGTTCCCATCAATTAAGACAATGTCGTCATGTCATAATCAATCAATCCATTCTACCGGCATTATCAACTTTTCAGTTTCATTGTCGTCGATAAGATGTGAACTTCTCAAAAGACTAATAATAATTCATAATCCTTCACAAATTCAGGGATATTAGGATACACAACTACTATTAAAAGAGTAAGGTCAACGCATAATCTATGCGAGAGAATTTCAAATCAGATATAGACGAAAACATTTAACGAATATGAATATATCCCATGTTTTCATAATTTGAGTACGCATTCGAAAGCTCCTCGGATCGTTACCCAGGTCATTCAAATGAAATGAAATCAAAAGAAATGATAAGAACGTCAATACATCAAGTCGGGTATCAACACTCGGTAATCAAGTACTTTTCCTAAGAATCTCACTACGGGAGAATTGGACAAGAAAGAATTGTCAATTGTCAAATAAGACAATTTCCACAGATGAGTAAATTCGACTCAGGAGAATAGATGCTACAGGCACATATGTAGGTGTCCCTAACATTATGTCCTTATTTTTCATTTCTTGAAGACCTTATAAAATTTTAATCTTTCACAATCTTCAAAGAAAATGTAGTGTTTATTCATTAGTTTTATGGTGACTACTAATCAGTCTTGCATGGTCCATTCCCAATTGTATGTAGGCGCGCAACTATATACAATTTCAAGATTAACGATGCAATACTCAGTTCGTCAAAATTTTATCATCATGTTTATAATAAAAACATTTTCATGCTTAATTCTTAAATAAGAATCAAGATTAAATTTACAAAGATTTTCTTTATTATGAAAACAATTAAGTTTTTCCAAGGTACTTTATAAACAACTTCATTTCGATAACAATCACTTATAAATCTTACTTTGAATAATCCTTATAGTGATGAAAACTCAGTTTTTCTCAATGGATACCGTTTTGTCTTATAAAAACAACTAGTGATCTGCAAAAGAGTGATGAAAGCTTGTTCACCAAAAATTAACTACGATATGATAGGAAATGAGCTTAGCCAAACAATCATGAGGTTCATGACTTCGATGGCGCTCAGGAATACAAAGAGAATAATTCACAACGTAACTCAAATCAAGATGAGTACTTGTTCAATGGTGGCATCACTAATGCGAACATTAGGATGAAGCAAATAAAAGATAGATAACATTGATACATGTAGGATTTAGCAATCAAAGGTAGTCTTTTCATTAATCACAAACAAGTCAAAATTGTACCGTAACACATTACGTGTCACTATGTCATACAATTCTCAGAACTCATCCTACCAACTGATATCTCAGTTAAGTTAGGGATTTTTAAAATATACCACAATGAATACTAATCTACAAGAGTCATTAGGTGTCCCACCTGCCCGGAAGATCCATCGGTCCCAATTTAGAAGAAGATTTCTTCAATTTATTTCTTGGACACTGGGCATCCTCGTTAGTGGACAATGGCCTAGGAACAACCCTTAACACAAACCTACAATCAATTAGATCCTTATAATTCAATCACGGAACTTAACAACTTCCTCTTATCAATCTCATATTCCATACGGGTTAAATTTCACTTTATTCAAGTTTCAACCAATTTATACTCAAGGCGATATTCTACCTCATTCTCCAATACTTTCAGTCTTATTTATAAACCTTAAAAGGGCAACAAAAGCTCGATATGATCAACACTTAATTCCAATCCTATTCGTTCTTACAACAACAATTATCAAATGAGTCATTAATATGAAATGACTTGATCATTCAACTAGACTTCTCGGAAAGGTATTAGTGGCATGAGGCTTTTGGGTAATGGTTCCAATGACAGCCTCAAGTGCAACATTCACCCTTTCGATTTCAATTTAAGAATTGGATGACAACGAATCAGATGACATCTTTCTAGGTGGTAACGTTTTGTCAAACTCCACTCTATAAGGAAAGATCGTCATGACATCGATATCAGTTTTAATCTCGCCAATTCTTTTTCAATATCACAATCAACTACTATCTACATTTCTACGAATATCAACCATTTGTTGGGATCATAAATATCCGCAACTTGGTTTAGATCTAGGATAGCTAGAATTCCTACGAGAATAGCTTCGATTAATTTACTAGGGGATTTAGGGTTACTTGTGACAATCTACGTCATATAAATACCTCGTATAAATATAGAAATAATCATCAAACAATCATGTAATAAAATTACATCATATATATATAATTCAAGTTATATATATATTAAAATAACACTTCTCAGTCTGGCCTTGTCGGTAACTCGGAAATTCTTTGGCACCGTTATAGTCAAAAGATTTTTAGACACTTTTAGAAAAATGTTTATAGTTAAAAGATTTTGAAATGTTTTATTCAAAACCCTGGTTTTTAAAAATCTTTCGTTCTCTACAACGAGAGCTCTGATACCAAACTGTAACACCCCCAAATTCGTACAACTTAATACAGCGGAAGACTAGTTGGTGTTACGGGATAGCACATTACTCACATCATAGACAACGCATAAAAATTGCGTCGTTTATTAATAAAGTATTTCCATTCATAAATATCAAAGTTACATCGGTCCCAAGTCATTACATTTCATATAAAGTTTTTACAAAGTATTTGAATGGAAAAATATTGTTTAAGTGCGGGCCATGAATTCTTGTCGTCTTCCCGAGAATTACCTTCAAGTACCTGAGATAAAACATGTTAAAAGAAAAGGTCAGCGATAACGCCGAGTGAATTCATAGAGTTTAATAAATTCCATCAATATAATATCAGTATAAAATTATTACTGAAAATCATTTTGTACAAATTATTTTAATAGGCCATAAAATAGCCAAAGTCATTTCATAAAATTCTTCATCGAAAATCATAATATAGGCATTTGCCTTAAAAATCGTTATACGAATCATTATCGTTAAAAACATCATACAATACGTTTTTGCAACGTTTTATAGATTAAATAAAACCATTATATGAAAATGGTTATAAAAAGCCTTAAAAATCATTATACGAGCCAATGTCGTAAAAACGTCATACAATACGTCTTACGACGTTGTATGAAAATAAAAACCGTTATATGAGTATGGTTATGAAAACCAAAACACAAACATAATATCAATAGTATGACCCTGTATTGCTAGTCAGACAATACATCGTAATTCGGAGCGTCTAGTAGTATTTCGTTAGTTTTGGATTATTATAAGCCGCATGACATTGTTACCTTACTAAACCAACAACGGGTAGCTAACCCGATACCAATTTTGCCCATCTAAAGTAGCGTGTCGTCACAAAGGTCACGCTATGGAAATCTTCTCATACATAAATTCGCTTACCAATCAATGTGGCACGACGGGGATCAACCGTCAAGGCGCGAACTGGGGTGATCGTCCCCAAATAGTACTATTAAATGCATAAGCGTCTACCAACTCCCGGTAGTTCACAATTCATGCTAATGGGACTTTTAGTGACATAACCTAACTTTAATAATCCTTTTGATTTCATCTATCGGGTCCTTTAATCATTTATCGGGTCATACATTCGGGTCATTCAATCATTCGGGTCCAAAATTAATAAACAAACAATCGGGACAAATGGTGTCCTATTTTATAAAAACTAACATGTTATCTCCCTCGCGGGTTTATAAAACATTTATAAAAACATTTAAAAGAGTGCGAGGCTATGAACTCACGTTGATGTGGGAAGGCGGGTTATCGGCAATTCGGACGTACGGTACGTGCTTCAATCACGGAAACCTAGACAAATAATACTTGTCTTAGACTCATGTCTAATGACTTTATAAAAATAACAATTATGTATACATATGATGATTATATATATATGATGATCAAGTGGGTTTACATATTCTCGTTTACTCATTTTAGAGTTATATGTCGATAACGTTTATACCAGTTTACTAGTTTTACCTATTTACGTGTTTTAAGTCCAATAAACTTATTATAAGTTCTTTAACTTGTTTTAATCCATTTTATTCCTATATTATCAGTATATATATACTTTCCATGTTGGGCCCAAATGGGTTAAGCCCAATAATAAGTTTATAAGTGTTTTAGTCCATTTTTGTTGTATTATTAGTCCAATAAGGTTAATTTAGTCCGTTAACGTCCGTATGTCCTATAGTTCGGGTTTTATCGGTTTTTACTTGTTATACATGTTTATATATCAGTATATAAGTTTTATAAAGTTTTCATTAGACGAGTCCAACCATCTAAGTTTTATTTAACAAAAACGTTAATGTTACGGCAATAGCCGAAAAAGTCGTAAAAATCATGTTTATAGTTTTATAACTTATAAAACTTAACAAGTTACCATTTTTATAATTTATACACTTATTCCACCTTTTATATATTTATATAAATAAAATCCATAAGTTAGTGGGTTTTAACTTTATATTTTATACAATAAAATTTTGAGTGCTTATATAATACTATTATTCTTTAATTTCCAAAATCTGATTTTTATTTTCATTTTCACCAAAACTGCCATATCTTGAGTTCTATATGGAGATAGAAGCTCAAATTTTTATCACATAAACTACATGATATGTGCTACATTTAACTCTTTTATAGATACTGTTGAATCATCTTCTAAGTATTTTCTAAAAATCGTCCAAAACAGTGAACTCAGATTTGTACCTTAAACTTGTTTTGATCATATCTCACTCATTACAATGATTCCATTGCATGGCCAACTCTAATATGTGTACAAGACATATAGCTTACTGTAAATGGATTCTATTTCATCATTTTATCAGTCCATGACCTGTTTCTTTACTGTTTTATACAGCCATCACTTTTAAGCAAGATTTTAGCCTTGTTCTTTATAGTTTTTCACCTTTTTAATCATGTTTATCAACACCAAATCCCCACATAACATTTTTATCATCATATAATCATCATATACATATACAATAGGAAATAAAATACATGTTTACATTATCAAAATAACAAGAAGATGAGGAGGACAATCTTTATACCACCAAAGTGATGAAATGATGAGCTTTTGGATGAACAAGACATGGTTTTGGGTAACCAATCTTATGAGATATCAACACCACTTCTAGGATCACCAAGTATTTGTAGATTCCTCCAAAAATCAGCCCTTTTTCTTCATGAAAACTCCTTGAGAAATCAGCCCCAAGACTCCAAAGAAACTTCTCCTTGGATGTTAAAACTTGCACCAATCTTCATCTCTTTGGAAGGAGATTAACATATGTAAGTTATAACAATAGTTTGTGGTTAAATTTAGATCAAATGGGGTGTTTTGTGTGAGAGTGGGACGAAATCAAAGAGAGAGGAAGAGAGGATTTTGGTTGTTTTGCATGGAGGAAATGAGAGGAAATGGTTTTGTGAAATGGTTTTGGGGAGTTATAAGACAAGTGTCTTAGCTTCCTTGTGAAGTTTTTGACAACACATGGGTTATGTGGCTAAGTCTAGCCATGGGTTTGTGGGGGTGAGGCAAGTGTCCCACTTGTCTCATCCCCATTTAATTACGGGTACTCCTCGATTCTAGTTTCCTCGATTTGCGTGCCCTCAGGTCGTTTTACGAAAAACGTTTTTATAAATTATGGATCATTCCAATACTTGTTACCAAGTATTGAAATCTTCTAGCATTAAAAGGTTTAGTTAGTAAATCTGACACAATTTTCTTCTGTGTCAACCCTATCTGGTTGTATTAAACCCTTTTCAAAACAATCTCTTATAAAATGGTGTCTAATTTCTATGTGTTCAGTTTTAGAATGATGTACAAGATTCTTAATAATGCATAAAGTGCTGTTATTGTCAACAAATATCTTGGTATGCATGAAATTATACCCATAATCCAACAGTTGGTTCTGAATCCATAAGACTTGTCCACAACAAACAGCTGCAACAACGTACTCTGCTTCAGTTGTAGAATTAGCCACCACTGTTTGTTTCTTGCGTTGCCAAGATATCAACCTGCTCCCAAGAAACTGACATCCACTAGTTGTGGATTTTCTATCAAACTTATCACCTCCATAGTCACTATCTGAATATGCAATAAGCTCCAAAGGTGAATCTTTTGGGTACCACAAGCCAAGACTAGGATAACATCTTAGGTACCTAAAGATTCTCTTGACAGCATAAAGGTGACATTCTTTGGGAGTCACTTGATGGCGTGCACATGCACACACAGCAAACATGATGTCAGGTCTGGAGGCTATGAGATACATCAATGAACCAATCATTGATCTATAGTGCCTGACATCCACATCTTTTCCATCTCCAATCTTTCCCCAAGGGTGTTCTCTATCCATAGGAGTAGTAGCCCTCTTTTCATGTGGAGAAAAGCCAAACTTCTTCAAGATCTCTGCCACATATTTATCTTCGAAGATGAAGATACCATCTTCTTTCTACGAACTTGTAACCCAAGAAAGAAGTTCATCTCCCCCATAGCACTCATCTTGAATTTGTCTGTCATGGGCTTGGAAAATTCGTCACTCATCTTTGGATTTGTGGATCCAAAGATGATATCATCAACACAGACCTGAACAAGTAGAACATCCTTACCATTCTTCTTTGTAAACAATGTCAAATCTATGGTGCCCCTCTTGAATCCATTTTCCACCAAATAAGTGGAAAATGTGCCATACTATGCTCTTGGGGCTTGATGAAGTCCATACATAGCCTTCTTGACTCTATACACCTTGTCTGGATTCTCTAGATCCTCAAAACCAGGAGGCTTCATCACATATACCTCCTCAACAATTGTTCCATAGAGGAAGGCACTCTTCACATCCATTTGATAGACAGTGAAGCCCATGCAGGAAGCATAGGCTAGAAATATTCTTATAGCTTCAATCCTTGCAACTGGTGCAAAGACCTCCTCATAGTCTATCCCTTCCTCTTGTGTATATCCCTGAGCCACTAAACGTACCTTGTTTCTAACCACAATACCTCTTTCATCTCTCTTGTTTCTTAGAACACATCTTGTCCCTATAGGTCTGACATATCTGGGACAATCAACCGCTCCCAAGCATCCTGAATTACAAATTGGTGAAGCTCATCCTTCATTGCTTCCACCCAACTTGGTTCTTTGAGAGCATCAAATATTTTCTTGGGTTCCTGTTGTGACAGAAAGCAGGCAAACAAGCATGATTGAACAAAAGGGGTATCAACCTTCTTGTGTGTATTGGCAATGAATCCACCAAGATTCTGATGTGATCTTCTAGTCTGAACAGGAGTTATAATATCACCAATGATTTGAAAAGTGGGGTGATTCTTCATGGTAGAAGTGAGAATTCCTCCATCAAAAAGTCTGTTGTCTTCAATCTCATTATCCAAGTTGCCAATATCTTCATCAGACTCTCTTTCATCAATAGTAGGATGAACCTCTTCATATAAATTGGAAGGTTCACCTTGTTCAAAATTAGAAGAGAAAAGATGCTCAAAAGTGTTGTCAACGCCTGAACCTTGGTTGTCAGCGTTTGAGCCATCAACGTCTGAATTTGTCATGTCAGCGCTAGATTTGCCTTTGTCAGTGCCTGAAGGACCATGCATGTTGTTAACTGGTGGTACTTGGGGACCACCATTATCCTTTCCAGCAGCAGCAGCAGCAAAAGCATCTGTCCATATGGGAATTGTAACATACTCTTGTATAGGATATGACTTTTCTGCTTGTGATCCAACCTCTTCATTAACCTGTGTACCTGAAACATCAACAACTTGTTCTTCCACATTTGAAGTTACCTTCACAATTTCTGTATTAGTGACATGCATATATTTTAAAGTCCTAGATAGAGGTTCTAGGTCAAACAACCAATTCAGACCACTTTCAGGATCACTAGGTTTATTATCTAAAAACCTAACATGTACTCTCTCAAGAATACGTTTTTCCTTCTTAAGGTAAACCCTATATCCCTTGCTCTGCATTGAATACCCCATGAAATAGCCTTCATCACCTTTTGCACTAAATTTACCTAAGGCATCACTAGTATCAAGAACAACTACATGACGGCCAAAAGGTTTAAGAAAACCAATATTAGGTTTCCTTCCCCAAAGTAATTCATAAGGTGTTTTGTTCTGTATCTTGTTGACCAATGCTCTATTTTGAACATAGCATGCTGTATTCATAGCCTCAGCCCAAAAAGCTATGGGGAAATGAGCATCAGCCAACATAGTCTTGGCTGCTTCAATTAGGGTTCTATTCTTCCTCTTAGCAACCCCATTTTGTCGTGGGGTTCTGGCAACACTAAACTGCCTAGTAATCCCTTTCTTGGCACAAAAATCATCTAAAAGTTTATTTCTAAACTCACCACCATTATCACTCCTAAGCATTTTAACTTCATTACCAGTCTTCTTCTCTATTTGAGTGATAAAGTCAATTAAAGTGTCAGCAGTGTCACTCTTCATAGCTAAAAGAAAGTCCAATTAAACCTAGAAAAGTCATATGTGATGACAAAGCAGTATGATTTACCATTCAAACTCTCTATATTAGTTGGACCAAATAGGTCCATATGCAGCAAGTGAAGTGGTTTAGAAATAGGGTGCACCTGTTTAGACTTGAATGAGACCTTGTGCTGCTTGCCTTTAAGACATGCAACACAAGAGTGGTCATTGTGGAAAGCTTTTTCAGGAAAACCATCAACCAAGCCAAGTCTCACAAGCCTATTTATATTCTTAAAGTTTATGTGCCCTAGTCTCTTGTGCCATAGATTACTCTCATCTACTGAAGCTTTAGCATAAAAACATGACATATTGTTATTCATCCTAATCCCACTCAGATTCACATTATAGATGTCTTTATGTCTAGGTGTTCTATAGTCAATATATTTCTCATATGGAATTTTATAATCCTTGCTTAACACCAAGCATTCAGTATCAGTAAACAGAACTTTATTTTTGTTATCACAAACTTGTGATACACTAAAAAGATTGTAATCAAGTTCCTTTACCAGAAACATGTTTTCAAAACGCAAATTCTTGGTGAGAAGAGTTCCTTTGCCTGTGATAGTTCCATATCCGCCTCCAAAGTAAACCTTGTCACTATCCTTAATGGGAGTGGAAGTTAGTAAGATAATCTTCCTTCCCTGTCATGTGCCTGGAGCATCCACTGTCCCAATATCCATAATCATTGACTTGTTTTTGAATGCCCTGCACATAAAGAAAAAAAATTAGTTTTCTTTGGGAACTCAAGCCTTAGCAGACTTGGATTCATCTGGTTGTTCAACAAGAACGGACTTAGTTCTCATAATAACCCCTTGTTCATCCCTCTTTGGATGAAATACCCAGTTAACCCTAAAAGGTTTTGTAATGACCTTTGAAATATAATTAAATCTGTTGCAGGTCATAGAAATCCCATTATCATTAGGGTTTTGATCTTTCTTAGGTCTCCATGTCAAGCTTGAAGAAGCTTTAGACCCCTTACCCTGTGGTTGCAAATATTTAGGTCTGGATACGTTTCTGTCAGCGTTGGATTTGGTCCTGTCAACACTAAAATTACCCTTGTCAGCGTTGAACCTAGGGTTTGCTACAGAAACCCATTGCCTGTTAGACCAAGTATTTGTCTTTTGAAATGGTCTTTGTCCATGAGTGTTAGACCCTCTAGTGAAGAAAGGGGTTGGTCTAACAACTTGTGGACTTTACTACACACAAGGTTTGGGTCTGACAACGTTTGACTTTTTAACAACGTTGACCTTGGAAGCGTTGACACACTTATATGCTAAATGTGAAAAGCTACCACAAGTGTAACAGGCTTTTCTAGACACAACCCTAGGTCTAGAAGAGAAGAAGCTTATTCCATCATTACTAACTTGGATTTTAGGTGACCTAGTATTCCTATACATTTCTGCATACTTGATGCTAGGTTTTCTAACAGTGTTAGAGCCAAGGTCAACAGCCTTACCAGTGATTGGGTTTGTTACCTTAATAGGGGTTGACTCATTAGGACTTTCACATAACAAGCCACCGTTAACAAACAAGGTAGGATTGGCTTTCTTCCATTCATTCAAGTCAGTCAACTTCTGTTGATACTCTTCAACTGGGGTAATGACTCTTGGTGGAGGAATAAATTCCTCCTCCTAGAGTTCTGGTAGACTAGTCCAAGATAGGTCCTTTCTTTGGACACCATAGAAGTCACCAGCTGGTGGTGGAACCGCGGTATAGTCTTTCTTCCCAATCGCAGTCATGTCCTTAGGATCCCTTTGTTTATTAACACATTCTCCTAGGGTTTGTGTGGCCTTGTCAAATCTCTAAATTTTAAGGCCAACATTATCCTTATTCTTAATGGCCTCATCTAACTTAGCCTGTAACTCACCATTAACCCTTTCCATGATGCTCCTAACATCATATCTAGCATTTAACTCATGTTTTAAGATATTTGTTTTCTCTTTTAAATCAAATTCCATTTTCTTCTACTCAGAAACTGTCTTCTCAATTTGAGTGAGAGCAAGTTGATAATTACGCAGTTTGCATCTTTCAGTACTCACATCATCTAATAATCTTAACACCTCTTAGTTAAGTTTCTCAGTATTTAACCTACAACCCTTACTACAAAAAGCATCATTGTATACCTCATTATCTGATGAAGAGGAGGAGTGTGTCATGAGAGCATATTGAACATGCTCTTCTTCTTCTATTTCAGCAACCAAAGCTTTATCTTCTTCCCCATCTTTAGCCAAATATCTCCAATCCCATCCCATACCATCAATTTCTTGCACTGCAACCATAGCCTTAGGATCCTGAGCCTTAACAATTTGGTTTGAGGGTTTGCCAGCATCAGATCTTCTTGGGGATTTGCATTCCCTCATGAAGTGCCCCATACGATGACAGTTGTAGCACTCAACTTTGGATTTATCAAATCCAGCAGTGTCCTTTGCATTAAAGGTCATCTTCTTCTTAAACCTTCTATTCCACCTGTTTTCCCTTATACTAGCAAGAGCCATGTTCCACTTAATATCCATCTCTTCCAAGTGCTCATCACTTATTTGCTCAAGATCCTCATATGTAATTACTGAAACATTGGGCAAAGAAGCAATATAAGCACATACAGTATCCAGATCCAAACCAGCAGGTTTAACTCTTGGTGAGTCACTTTTGTATGTGTCAGTGTCTGAATATGAGGCGTTGACAGGACATGTTCCAGCGTTGACACATGTTGATCCAGTAACTGGATGCATGTAAGAGTCCTTCTGATCAAATTGACCTTCACTACCTGAGAAGAAGGCCATGTTACTATTGGTAGACTTACTTCCATGCTCCAAAAGAGTTCCATTTTCCAATAGCCTTAGTTTGTTGTATATATCATCAAAAGTGGAACTTTTATGAGTGTTGTTGGCAAGTATAGATCTTGCCTCAATCTTCCACGCATCACCAAGACTTTTAAGAAAAGTGGCATTAATGATAACATCACCAAGTTGTGTCCCCATGAAGGACAACTTGCTTGTAATGTCAAGGAGTCTGCTTCTCACACTGCTAAGCTTCTCATTAGGTTGAGCCTTGAACACAGCATACTCATTCATGAGTTGCTTCTTCTTCTCTTCCCTAGTATCATCATTGCCACCATATGCAACTTCAAGAGCTGCCCAAAGGTCTTTGGTAGAATCATAACCTCTGTATTTATGCTGGTTCTCTTGACCCAAAGAGAGTTTCAGAATGTTTAGGGTTTTCATATCAACCCTTCTCTTTGCTATGTCTTCAACAGACACAGCTCTTCCATCACCAGGTTTTTCTTTCTTATCTGCTTCTGGACATCCAGCAACAGCAGTTCTTGTAGCAATGGCAGCAGCAACCTTTTCAACTCTATTGTATGTGTTTCCATATTCAATTATCTCCTAGAGAGTGTAGTCATAGATCCCCAGATATTGCTCAAAGTTGAATTTCCACAACTCAAAGTTGGTTGCATCAAGCATGGGAATCTTGATGTTTGGTAAAGGTGAGGAGGAGGAGGTTACTTCTGGATTTGACATGATGTTTTTAGGGTTTTGTGAAAATTAGGGTTTTGGTGATTTTTAGGGTTCTTGCTTTCTTTAAGATCAAAAGTTTCTCAATAAGCTTTGATAACACTTGTTGATCCCAAACTTAGATCGATTTAGCTTTATGTATACGAGATTAGATCAAGTAATACACGTAGAGGATCCTTTGTATATGTATAAAATAATCTAAGTGTTATGCGGAATTAACACTTAAACAAGAACACAAAGATGTAAACAAACTTTCACTTTGATTAATGATAACAAACTTGCTTACAATGAAAGTGTTTAACGTATGAAAACTTATATTGAACAATAACCTAAAGGTCTTCTTTTATAGAGATAAGAAGCCTTGTACAAGAGTCTACGTATCAACTATTCTAGGAAAGGATAATTATAGAAAATACAATGTTGAACTTATCCCTACTAGAAACAAACTAGAAACAATATACGTGTAGACTAAATCTTTCCATCAGTGCTTGTCTTCAATGTATCAACGTTTGACTTCTTCTTGTCAACGCTTGATCTGTAAGCGTTTGTTTTCTTACTATCAACGCTTGTTTTCCTCTTGTCAGTGCTCAAGTAGACTAGCTATATTTTATTCCCAACAGACATAGTGTCTTACAAAAAGACACCCCTTTCTAGTTCCAACATGGTATACGTCTGTTGTCCCGGCCAAGGGACATTGAGCATGACTCACCCAGACGGGGATGGTCAATCCCTAATAGATCTATTTATAACATTCAGGCGATTTACAACAATTTAACAGTTTCAATAATAATCAATCATAATCAAGTTTATACAATCCATTTATGTCCAATATATGTTTGCATATTTTCTTTCCTAAAAGGGAAAGTTTTATCAAAGTTTAAATGGGGCTGTAAACAAACCTGATACAATCGTCACAATAGTTAATAGAGAACGAACATCAATCAAGAATAAATGTCAACAATCGATACATGATCATACGAGAGCTAAAGATAATGAGGCGCGTTTTATGCTTGTGACAAGAAATAAATCGTACATATATGTAATAAGTATGTTTTAATAAGTTCTTGGACATTGCATAAGTTTTATGATTCTTTATAAAACTTTTAGGTGAACACTTAGTCGTTTTAAGTGAAAAATCCAAGTTGACACTTTTAGCCCATCTTAAGCCCAATAGTGGTCCACTACCCAAGTATATGACTTAAGTCCATTTTAAATTCAGTATACTACTCTAAATTGGTTATTAATCTCAGTTCCAATAATGGCCCAATAGCCATTACAAGTGTAAGTTGGGCTTTTATGGCCCAAGTCCACTTTGTATAAATTTTGGGTTCTAAAACACATCACAACCACATACACTTAATATTTCACGTTGGTCGGGTCTCGAGTCATCTAGTCATCAGTATATAAATAAGTCCAAGATCCCCGACATGTGGGTCCTACCATGTCGGTTTATATAAAAATCATCACATTTTAAGTTAATGAGTTATAATCCGTTTATTACAATTTTCCCGACATGTCCCGCTAATTTGTTCATATCTCTTGAACCGTAAATCATCTAAGTGTGTTCTTTTTACCAAAACCATTATTAACTCATGTACTATACTTATTATAAGTCTAATTATCCCCAATTTATATTTTTCATAGCTAATTAACCCATTTCATAACATAGAAGAGTTGGCTGTTTTTGGGCAGCCAAACTCGTTTTCACCATTTTGGTCGCCATTTCCAAACCGTAAGGAACTGGTTAACTATCCAATTGATTCTATTTGTTCATGATTTTATATACAACCTACAGTTTTACCTTTTTCAATGACTCTGGGTTCTTATATAAGAAAACAGTCCTTGAAGACAGTATGTTCAAATCTGACTAGTTTTCACTATTTTGGTCACCATTTACAAACCGTAAGGAATTGGTAAATCATCCAATTGATTCTAGTTCTTCATGATTTTATCTACAACTTTTAGTTTTACATATTCGTAGGTCAGTATACAGATTTTACGAGAAAACAGGCCATCAAAACAGTATGTCCAGATCTGACTAGTTTTCACTATTTTGGTCATATCTTACTATCTAAAATTTGTCACGAGACGAGCCACCCGGGGAATTAATCAAAAAATAATTATCTATATTAATATGTAAGTTTTTAGTATCCCAAACCTACTGAGTTTGACATGCAATCTGTTTTTGTTACGGTTCAAAAAAATTGTTATGAATCAAATCGTTAATAGGGCTTGTTTAGCTTTATTTTTAGTGTTCAAAATTTCATATACAATGTCCCAATACTTATTAATCCATTTCGTACACATATATATATATATATATATATATATATATTCGGAATATACATAAGATCAAGAAAATATAAGGAATGATAAATAAGAACGAGATGTAGATCTTACGAGGCTTTATCAAAGTCGTTGTACTAGTGAGTGAGCAAGTAACCATCCAAGATCTTGTCAATACTTGATGTGACCACCATGCATGGATAGATCCGGAATAGATCTATAAGTTTCACTTGGTGTAACCATCATGCATGTATAGATCCGGGGTAGATCTATACCTTTTACTTGATGCATATATAGATCCGGGCTAGATCTACATATTTTACTTAATGTTACTATCATGCATGTATAGATCCGGGTTAGATCTACACGTTTTACTTGATGCATATATAGATCCACCATGGAAATAAAAGAAATTCATGAAAGTTGATGCATGTAGGAAATTTTCATACCAAAATGTAGATCTTGAGATTTCCAAGATGGGTCTTTGATTAGATTTTTAAGATTCAAACTTGATCATCAAATTTTTGATGATCAAAGGTGATGGAGGCTCACGGCAAGGAAGAAGAAAGAAAGAAGGAAAGAGAGTTTTTGGTGTGTGTGTGTTTTGTGTGAGAAAAATGAAGGGTATGTGGAGACATAGCCCTTATATAGGGTGAGAGGAAGTGTGACAAGTGTCACTCACCAAGGAGTGGCCCAATGAGAAGCAAGAAGGTGGGTGGACATGATGGACATGTGTCACCAACCTAGAGTTGGCCCAATGGGGAAGTGAGGTGTGTTGGTGGCTTGTCTAGTGGGCCAAAAGAGTTGTTGGTCTTCTTAAACCTCTTATTGGGCTTATTAAGCCCATTACTATCCAAGGTTTAAATAGTTGGGCTTATAAGGCCACAAGTGGGCCTAAAGTGTAACTTATATTACAACTTTCGTTAATACACGGTTCGGGTCACGTTCGAGGTTTATGAATTTTTTATTCATCTTACGAGGATTTCGTAATTGATCCAAAAATCATTTTTCCAATAAGATGGAGTATTTATATGACGTATAAATACGAAAAACGTGCTCGTTTATTAAAACGACAAGTATTTGTCATTTATCTTTTGTATAACGTAAGTATCGTTTTAGTAGAAATACTTCTCATTTAATCATTCCGTAGATAAATGTAGTATTAAACAATTTAATCAAATTGTTTATCAATTATTTCTCGACAATAATTTATGTAGTTAAATTATTGAATTGCCGGTACGCGGTTTGTATAACTTTTGTCAAATTTTCAAATCTGATGATTTTTGTATGGTTCAAAAAGGGTTTTTGAAACATACTCAATTATTATTTAATGAGCGAAAAATCTCGGGTTTTATACCATCCACATGCCACCTTGAGTTTCGTCCTCGAAATTCCATTACTACTACTAGGTTGAGAAATGATCTAGGATCGGTGAGTAAGTTTTTATTACATTATTCTCATGGTAAAATCATGGACTTTACACACAAATCCAAATTCAGCACTCAAATCCTACTTCCCTGGTTGTATTAACTTAGATTTAACACTTGTTAACCCTAGTCTATGATTAGATCTAGGTGTCCTCTAAATTTCAGCAAATATTACCAAGTAATCAAGATTTTATAGCCTATTGTAGTATCTAGGTGTTAATAACTACCAAACTTGCAGATAACCAACACTTAGCACTAGATAAACATGTAACAACTCAATAGAACCAAGAACAACAACAAAGGAAGCCTTAAATCCCTTTAAATCAGTTAACCCAAACACCCCTTTGGAATCTGATTTTGCAATTTTCCAAAGGATTGTTATGATTTAACCTATCAAACAAGATCTAATCAACCCCAACAACACTTAATCACCCTCAGAAACTCAAATCAAGCATCAAAACACAGATTCACAATAAAACATGCATAATCACCAAAAATTCCATAAAATTCAGAAAAATGAAAAAGGGGAGAGATGCAAACCTCCAAGACTCACATCCAAGCCTTGAAATGTTTGAACTGAGGTGCTAGCAAAACAAGCACCAGCTTCCTTGTACTTGCTAAGATCAACAAACCAAAAGGATGAACACAAAATATGAAACCTGATCTTTTTGAAACACAAGCTTTATTACTTAGAACCTTGCCTCAAAAACAATCAAAACAGATAAGTGGAACTCAGATTTTATCTTCTCAAACACCAAACTTTTATCAAACACAAAGAGAAATCATAATTTTCAGAAGATCAACTTTTATTTAAATAAAAAAGAATTACAAAGATTAAATATAAAATCTGGAACAAGGGACTCTCACAAGTTGAGGTCTCCTTATATAGGCACTAGTAGACGATTCTAGAATGGAAAATACAAAGAAACCCTAGCTAGAAATTTCCCAGAATTCCCTTGAGTGCTTGTTGTTGTTGAGCTGTCCATTTTGATCAAAACCGTTCATTTTAGCTTTGGGGTTAAGCTATGAGTCTAAGCTGTTGATTTGGCCACGTCAGATTCCTTGGAGAGGAAGTTGTGTTTTCATTGGTGGACGAGGTTAAGTGTGGGGTCACTTGGGTAGTGGGATTGAGGGTTTTGTGTGTGGGATATATTTCTGGGCGTGTGAATTAAGTGTGGGTGTGGGTAATTTCATTTTACCCTTTGTTTAAGTGAGTGGTAAATCTGGGTGGATGAATGGTGAACAGTACAAACTTTGATCCGAAAAAGGTGGGTTTAGTTTATGTTGTTTGGCGCGTGTTTGTGCCAGTTTGAACTTTGGGAAATGGCACAATAAGTCCTTGTGTTTTGGTGGAATGGGTATTGATTGTAGCTTTTTTGCTACCCTTTAGGAAAAGAGCAACAAAAGTGGCAAGTATTAAGTGTCGGTTTAGGAAAACCAAGCACTAATAACCAATTAAGTTCGTTCGTTCTCGAGGAGGCTAGTGCGTTGTGTGTTGAATTGATTAATGATTATATGATTAAGAAAGAAAGAAAGAAATGAGATTAGAAGAGAAAGACGGTTACGAAAACGAATTAAACTAAGACGAAAAAGGCGATCACGCAAAACCGTAAATAGTGCAAAAATTAAAATTTTAACCTAAAAATTCCTAAAAATTACTAAAATCCACAATAATATTCTAAGTGTTTACAAAAAATCCAAACATGTTAAAACCTTTTAATTAATTAGATAATGACTTTTTAATGCTAATTAAAGCCCTAAAAATCACAATTAATTATTAAAAAGCCCTAAACAAGATCTTAAAGTTTGTAAACCTCAAAGATATCCTAATTAAGCTAAAAAGTATTTTTAAAAATATTAAAACCAAATTAAAATCAATTAAAACTTAAATTAATTCTAGAAAATAATTGAAAAGTCCTAAAAATATTTGGAAAGTGACAAAACTCCTAATTAAGTGTCCTTAACCTAGGAAAAATGTAAAAAATAAAAAAAAATCAAACTTCAATTTTTAATAATAAAATAATATTAAAATATTAAAAAAATTGAAAGTTCATATAAAAAATTCTAAAAAGTTATCAAAAATCTAAAATAATGTAACTAAGATAAAAATGCAATTAAAATTTTCTAAAACCTATTTAATAATTTTATATTAAATTTTAAATTTAGCTAAAAACCCTAAAATCCAATAAAATCAAAAATAAGCTAAATTGAAAACTTAAATAGCTGAAAACCTCAAAAATATGATTAAAAACCTAAAAACTATTTTCTCAGATTTTTAAATTACCTTTTACTATTTTTAATTTACTTTCTAAAATTTAAACTAAAAATAATCCTAGAAAATTAATTAATTAAGGGAAAAATAAACTTTTTGCACTGAAAAGTCCTAAAACCTAATACAAACAAAAGAAAAATGCTAACTGGTCAAAAGCTTAAAGAAATAAGCTGGAAAAAGCTTATTAATAAGCTGATGGTTAAATAAGCTACAAATCAAATAACACTTAAATAGATTTTGAAAAGAGAACCTAGCAGTCAAAGACCCTAGGGCACGCTGGTAAGTTGTGAGTGTTGTGAGGAGGATGGCGCAGGCTCGAGTCCTGGCCAGTCCTTTTTGGAAACTTTTTTTTTTAACTTAAACACTTAATCCAGCAACTTAATACACTCCAAAACTTACTTTATCAAAGAAAATAAACAAGAACTAAAGCCTAGGAGATCAAATCAAATGCCCATGTATGAACTTGTGTCTGATGAACACAAAAGTGAAATAAAACGTGTCTTCACTTGTGAAGACAATCAAGAGGACTTGATTTTTGGAGTTGTGGATGTTTTTGATGGACAAAAGGCACCCCTACACTAAGTTGGAGTGTAGGGAGTCAATGCAAACACACAACAAGCAAGTATCTAGCAAGAATCAAGCACAAAAATTTGCATAAAAGTTACTGATTAAGTCTTATAAGGTCTGAGATGATTTTTGCTGGTTCAATATGCACACAAACGAGTTTCAAATGCTTGAATCATGCATACAAACTAACCAAATGATATGTAATCAACCTCAAACCCTTCTTAACCCTAAACTCTAACAGATTACAAGTTTTGATGCACAAATTTTATCAAAATCAGTCAAACCATGCCCTTTTCTGATTTTATGCTATATGACCAATATTTAACATATAAACTTGATTAAAACTCTACCAAACTGAATGTCAAGTACTTCTATCACTTACCACTTACTTGTTGAGTATGTAAAACAGATTTTAACTCAAAAACTTGGTCACAATTTTCAATCAAACAGCTAATCCAAACACTCCTTTAAAAGTTTGAAAATCAATATTTCAAAACAAATCCTAACAAATCTTAATCAAATCAAACCTGAGCTATCTAAACAGGCATACAAGACCTATATAAGCAATATCCAACCAGGAAAACACCACTTTTCACAACTTTCATGCAAATCACAAATCACTGAAAATGAAACTGAAAACAAAGAAGGTAGAATGCTACCTAGAGGGACCTACATCCAGGTCCCTCAGTGACTGCTAGTCACCTCCAACCAGGCTGGGGCCTGAGCAGAACCCTTGGGCTGCTGATGCTACTTGGTACAAAAAGGTGAAAATGGAAATGAGGGTCTTGATTACCCCCCTTTTGGTTTTGTCCCTGCACAACCACAACAAACCAGGAAAGAAAACAAGTAAAGAGAGCTGGTCACAAAGCAAATAAGCTATAAGCCAGCTTATTAGTTAAGCTGCCTATGGCTTATTTTACTGAAAATAGAAAAAACTGATTTTTTTTTATTTTCTTAAAACTTAAATAACAAGATTATCAGGCTTATGTGATCAGCTTAAAACACTTGGACCCAATGCTTAAAAACTTAACAACTTTAGTCACCAACAGAAACTTAAACTGAAATTTCAATCTTGAGAAATTTAAAAATGCAATGTAAAGTAAATGGGCTCTTTTGTTTCTCGTCACAAACTCAATACCATTTCATTTCATTTAAACAAAACTGGCTTTACAAGGTTTTGACCAAGGAGATGGAAAAAGAACAGCCTAAACTAAAGTCCTATGTGCCTTTATATAATAGGCTACAAATAATTCTAGAACTGAATAGAAGCTTTTAACCCTAATAACTTAAACTCCCAACTTTGCCCTTGGCGAATATTTGAAGATGCCAGTTAGATGCCAACTTTTTAATTGGGTCAAGAGTGCCATGTGAAGATCTTTGGACTATTGTGGGGGTGCCAGTAGTGAAAAGAGATCTTGGACGTCCACATTTTAGCTTAGGATGTAAGCAAGGGTTTGGGTCGTTCATTTTCTGCACTTTGTTTGTTTGGGAGTGAATAGTGGGGCAGGGGAGGATGGTACAAGCATGTGAGGATGAGGGTGACATTTTTTGGGAGTGGGGATGGGATTAGGGTTAGGTTAATTAGTGATCTGGAAAGTATTACCCAAAAACCCTTTGGTTTGTGTTTAATCAGACTTGGAATTTTTAGGGTTTATGTGGGCGTTTAGAAAAAGTTTAATCTGAAATGGGGATTAGATTAATTTAAAATTTTGTTTGGGAGGGAAAGGATTAATTAAGTTTAAATGGTGTGGGTGGAAAGTGACGTGGAGGAAGGGGAGTGTATGATTGGTGGGTTGTTTAAGGTTGGTGACGTGGAGGATGGGGAGTGGTGGGTTCAACTTAGGTTGTCTGGGCAGAAACACCCCCTTAACTTCCTTACTTCCTTCATGTTGTATTAAATCAGCACAAACCCCATTTCCTTTGTAATTATCTTTCAAGGACTTGTCAAAAATGGCACAACAAGTTTCCAAACTTGTTTCAAGGACTTAAAATGTAATTTTGGCAATCTTCAAGGGCTTTCAATGACATGTCTTCATTATTCAAGGTGTTGACTTGTTTGTTGACTTCTTGGAGGGCCAATATTGACAATTTAGTTTTGTTGAGGGACTAAATTTGCCAATTATTCAAAGTTAAGGGTCCTTTTTGTAATTTTGACAAACTTTAGGGACCAAACTTGTAATTATGAAGATACAAGGGTATAAAGTGTCAATTCTTCAAACTTGGAGGACCAATCTTCATAATTCTTCAAATCTTCAAGGGTTTTCTTTGGAAAATTCTTCATTAGGGCTTGGTTCATCGTGCGGCTTCGTTTCCCGTGTTCGTTTTTGACTGATTCTTGTGATCTTTTGTCATTTTCTCAATATCCGTACCTAAAATCACAAGCAACAAACACAAGCATATATTTGGGTATTTTGATGATATTTAATGCATTTTAAGCCCTATTTGGACGATGAGACTATGTATAAAAGAAGTCTCATCACTCCCTCATACTAAACCATTGCCGTGCCCTCACGTAATGCTAGAATAAAGTATCATAGCACCTCCAAAATTTATTTTATTCACTTTATTGAAATGATAAACTAGCTACACTACTACTATTACTACTACTTGCGTTTTAGACTTAATGTATGATTTTCATCGCAAAATGGAACGTTTAGGTTCATAGAATAAGAACACGTGAATGCTTCGTTAGAAATAATTTCATCGTCCTCGATTTTCACCCTAATTCCATGCCAAGCGTGCAACGAGATCATTGTCATTATAAGTTAGTAATGCTAACACTATTCATATGCCCTAATCACGTACTTATCCTCCCATTATTCCTAAGTTGTATATCTTATATTTTATTTTGTCTTAATGATCACGAGGATACATCATTGACTTATGCGATAATAGAGATTTAGGTCTAAAAATAGAGTCCTAACGGTGTAACTAAGACCATCAAATCAATAACCCCTCCTAATAGACAACGATGTTAAAAAATTAAGTTGACAAGAAGAATCGATAAACACGGTTTTATAACGGTTTTGAACATGAGACTTATTACCAAGACTTTTATACGCCCCCTAACGGAAGGGCCTTATTATCTTTGGTTTACCTCCATCTTTTATTCAACTTCACCATGAAGCTTTTATTATGACTTCGGTCTTGCCTTGCCTTTTATTATCCGCTTCATCGGTGGTTTTATTAGCCAAAGACGTATATCCTCACGCTAAAGCGAATTTTGGATCTTTAAAGCTTCGAAGATTAAGGCTTGATTCACTTTCAATTTTGCATAGATTTTAGGCTTTGTGGGGCTTCAAATTGTTTGCTAGATTTAGGTGAGCACTTGAAATCTTATTATTGGGTGAAGCTTTCGATTATTAGGGTGCCAATACTTCAAAACCGTGACGCTGGCGATACCTTAATGTCTTCCCAATTTAATTACACGGAAGCTACTAGAAAAGACTAGAAACCCAACAATCCTAACTAAACCGCTAAGTCAATATTTATTAAGCAAAAAATATTTACATGCGAAGGGAGAATAAGCAAACAATGAGAACACATGAGTTTTTGAAAGAATACGAGTACTCTACGTTTAGCATAGTAACTTATAATTAACTCTATCATTTCTCGTCCTCATTTAAGAGACTTAGCCTAATGTGTAGTTAAGGAATCAAAGCTAAGTGCTCAACACGCACGGTCGAGTCAAAAATTACTCTTATTCTCGCCATCGGAAAACCTACATTCGTGTCTTCAAACCACGGAACAAAGGTTGGAAGGGCACAAATCCCCACACGTAAGCTACATTAGAAAGAGATAATATGTACATAGGATAAGCATGGGACTCCCCCACGAGGCACCTCGTTTTTGATTACCGAGTCATGAGCTCGAATCGATCCCTCAATACTAATTATCATTGGGGAAGGTGACTTGGTCGAGGTAGTTCAAGGATGGAACTTCCCCGCCAAAGTAGTGCTTCAACCTATGTCCATTCACCTTGAAGTTAGGACCATCATCTTGAGCTAGCTCGATGGTCCCATACGGAAACACTCGAGTCACGGTGAATGGACCGGACCAACGGGATTTCAATTTACCGGAAAAGATTTTTAATCTTGAATTAAAAAGCAAAACTTGATCCCCAATTTTAAAAACCCGGTTTTTAATTTTAGAATCATGCAACTTTTTAGTTTTCTCTTTATAAATCAATGAATTTTCATAAGCAATGTCCCTTAATTCATCTAATTCATTTAATTGCATTTTCTGGTGTTTTCCCGCGGTCTCCAAATCATCATTACAATGCTTTAGGGCCCAATAAGCCTTGTGTTCTAATTCGATAGGCAAATGAAAATTCTTTCCATACACAAGCTTATATGGAGTGCACCCAATGGGTGTCTTATGAGCGGTCCTAAAGGCCCATAAAGCATCGTCCAACTTATCCGACCAAGATTGTCGGTTTTCCCCTACGGATCTCTCCAAGATCCTCTTCAACGCTCGGTTTGAAACCTCGACTTACCCACTCGTTTGTGGGTGATAAGCCGTAGAAAGACGATGTGTAACCCCATATTTCCTTAGAACCCTTTCAAATTGGTCGTTACAAAAATGGGTTCCACGATCGCTTATGATAGCACGAGGGGTTCCAAACCGAGAAAACAATTGCTTCAAAAACTTGACTACCACACGAGCATCATTGGTGGGCAAGGCCTTGGCCTCCACCCACTTAGAAAGGTAGTCAACCGCAACGAGAATGTACTTATTACCACGAGATGATGGGAACGGCCCCATAAAGTCTATACCCCAAACGTCAAAGATCTCACACACTTGGATGATATTTTGTGGCATTTCATCTTTTTGTGAGGCTTTTCCTTGTCGTTGGCATGCATCACACGACTTCACAAGATCTTGTGCATCTCGGTAAATAGTAGGCCAAAAGAAGTCGGCATCAAACACCTTTTTAGCCGTGAGATTAGCACCGTGGTGACCACCCGTGGGTCCCTCATGGCAAGCTCTAAGGATGTTAGAAGCTTCGGTGCCAAATACACAACGTCGGATGATTTGATCCGCACAAGTTCGAAACAAGTAAGGGTCGTTCCAAAAGTAGAACTTGACGTCACGAAAGAATTTTCGTTTTTGTTGAGTCGTCATACCCTTAATGATGAAGTTACCCGCATGGTAATTTGCAAAATCCGCAAACCATGGGGTAGAAGAATCAAGCTTAGAATTCACTACACCAAGTGTCTCGAGCGGAAATGTTTCAGTGATTTCCTTGGGCTCGTAAACACTTTGGTGAGGGTCTTCCAAACGAGAAAGATGATCGGCCGCTATATTCTCGGCTCCTTTTTTGTCAACAATGGTGTGATCAAATTCTTGAAGGAGGAGAATCCAACGAATTAATCTCGGCTTAGCATCTTGCTTTGCCCTGAGATACTTAATAGCCGAATGGTCCGTATACACTATGCATTTCGTCAAGACGAGGTAAGGTCGGAACTTCTCAAATGCATACACCACGGCAAGGAACTCCTTTTCCGTAGTAGTGTATTTAAGTTGAGCCTCGGTCATCGTCTTGCTAGCATAGTGAATAGGCAAGAAGTGCTTATCATAGCGTTGCCCCAAAACGACCCCAATAGCGTAATCACTAGCATCACACATAAGCTCAAAGGGGAGGTTCCAATTGGGAGCAACAAGAATGGGAGCTTCGGTAAGTTTCCTCTTAAGGATTTCAAAGGCTCGTACACAATCTTCGTTAAAGACAAAACGTGCCTCTTTTTCAAGAAGATGTGTAATGGGTCGAGAGATCTTTGAAAAATCCTTTATGAATCGACGATAAAAGCTCGCGTGGCCTAGGAAACTCCTAACTCCCTTGACGGTTTTGGGATGAGGTAATTTGGCGATGACGTCTACCTTAGCTTGATCTACCTCAATCACCTCTTTCGAGACCTTGTGCCCTAAGACGATTCCACTCTTAACCATAAAATGACATTTTTCCCAATTGAGCACAAGGTTGGTTTCCTCACAACGTTTTAACATTCTCTCTAGGTTCGACAAACACGAAGTGAAAGAATCACCAAACACGGAAAAGTCATCCATGAAGACTTCCATCATCTTCTCGATCATATCATGAAAAATAGCCATCATGCACCTTTGAAAGGTTCCCGGTGCATTGCAAAGTCCGAATGGCATTCTACGATAGGCAAACGTTCCATATGGACACGTAAACGTAGTTTTTTCTTGATCACGAGGATCGATGGGAATTTGGAAGTAACCAGAAAAACCATCTAAAAAGCAATAGAAATCGTTTCCCGCAAGACGCTCCAACATTTGGTCCATGAAGGGCAAGGGAAAATGGTCTTTTCGAATGGCTTCATTCAACTTTCGATAGTCAATGCACACTCTCCATCCGGTCACGAGTCTAGTGGGAATTAACTCGTTGGCATCGTCTGGCACAACGGTCATCCCTCCCTTTTTAGGGACACAATGAATAGGACTCACCCAAGGGCTATCGGAAATAGGGTAAATCATTCCCGCGGCAAGGAGTTTAAGGACCTCCTTTTTGATGACATCGTGAATTTTAGGGTTCACCCTCCTTTGACTTTGGATTGTGGGCTTGAAATCCTCCTCCATTAATATTTTGTGGGTACAAAATTTGGGATCGATTCCCTTAATGTCGGATAACTTCCACGCAATCGCCCGTTTGTGGTCCTTTAGAACATCGACAAGTGCGGTTTTTTCATCATTCGAAAGATCCTTCGCAATAATAACCGGCAACTTGTCGTCCTCCTCCAAATAGACATATTCGAGGTGAGGAGGTAAATCTTTCAACTCGAGGATAGGTGGTTCCTCAAGTGAAGATTTGGGCTCGATACTCATAACCTCCTCGGGTGGAGGAAATGGGAAATCGTTAAGAAAATCCTTGATAATCGAGAAGTCCTCATCGTTGTCGAGGTCTTCGTCACAAGTACGTGGAACATTGCATTCTTCCAACGTAAAACCACCACCTTCGAAAGGAGTGAAGGTTGGTGTCGAATTATCAAGAATTGGATCTAACATAGTGGGATTGCCACTAGTTTCTTCATCACCAAACCCTAAAACTTCTTGTGAAAATTCCTCGCAAACCACGTCGATCATATCGACGAGGTTTATGGTAGCAACGGAATAAACATGAGAAAGTTGAGAATTTTGAGTTGCGTTTATAACAAGTTCCTCGTCGTTGAAACGTAAGGTGATCTTTCTAGCATGCACATCAGTTAAAGCCATAGACGTATCTAAACATGAACGACCTAAAATAAGAGGAACTTGAGGATCCGTGGGGATATCGACAACGATAAAGTCTACGGGATAGTAGAACTTCCCCACTTTCACAAAAACGTCTTCCGCCAAACCACATGCACGAATAGTGGAATGGTCGGGCAACTCAATAGACATTAGTGAAGGAGTAAGATTAGGAAGATTGAGCGACTTGAAGATTGCAAGTGGCATCAAGTTAATGCTAGCACCAAGATCGGCCAAGGCATAGCATTCTTCCATATCTTGAATTGCACAAGGAATCAAAAATTTACCGGGATCACTGACTTTTTGAGGTATGCGATTAAGATAAACTGACGAACAACTAGACAATTGATGCAATTTCTCCTTGTTTTTCAACATACTCTTAAAGTTAGCGGCAAATCGAGGCATCATGACCAAAGCATCGGCAAAACTCACATTAAGGTGCAACTCACGAAACATTTTCATAAAAAGCTCAAATTGGTAGTTGTCGCGCTCATTCGTTTCTCCTTCCTAAGTCTCGATGGGTAAGGCAAGGGTTGTGTGGGTTGGGGCATAGGCATAGCCTTTGGAATCTCGGGTTCCAATGTTGGTAAAGGGTCGACCGTAGGTGTGGTATGAGCGGTACTTTGTGGGCTTGAAATATGCTCCTTTTCGACCACCACCTCGGGTTCTTCCTCAATTTCCTCCACCGTTGGAGCAATTGGTTGAGGAGTTGGTTCTTTAAGTGTCTTACCATTTCGTGTGGTAATCACTTTCATCTCTCCCTTCGGGTTTGACACGGTGTTACTAGGAAGACCACTCGAAGTAGAGGCTTTGTTCCCCATAACGGCTTCTAAAATGGCATTAAGCTTAGCATCTTGACTATTAAACTTCAAATCTTGACTAGCGGCTTTTTGGTCAATTCTTTGTTCAAGCCTAGCATGACTTTGTTCAATTTTATTGTTTTAACCTCTAATTTGATTAGCAAAATCATTTTTCAATTCATTTCTCATGTTAAGATTTTCCATCACAAAATTAGCCAATTCCTTGGTGTTTTTAGCCGTGTCCCTAGCTTGACTAGCCAATTGCTCTTGAATGTTTTCCAAAATCTTATCATTTGCCGTAGCGTAATTCAAAAAGTCCATTGGAAGTTCTTTAGTGTAAACATTTTGAAGACCTTGACTCGTGTTTTGAAAATTACGGTTTTTATTTTGATTTTGCAATTGGCTACTAGTTCCTTGATTCCCATAGTTGTTATTACCCTTAAAATTGTTCCTTTGATTGCTTTGGTAACCAACTTGATTGTTTCGATAATTGTTAGCATTTTGATTTAGTGGAAAACCCGGTGGAGTCAATTGATTAGTGCGTGGAACTTGACCGTTTTGGTTATAAGTTCCCGCGGCCGCGAAGGCACTCGAAGTGTTACCACCGTTGGTAATACACTCGGAATAATCGTGAGCTCCACCACAATACATACAAGAAACCTCAACCGCTTTAGCCGTAGCGGGAGTGGGTTGTTCACCAACTTTAAACTCAATTAACAATCCTTTCAACTTATCAAAAATCTTGTTCTCCAAATTATCCTCGATATGGCAAGCATCAACGGTGTGTGACAATGAAGGCGAAGGCGAAGACGAAGTCTTACGAACACTAGACGTGCTACGAGGACTATAGACCTTAGACCTATTCTCAATGATTAACAATGCTTCCTCGACCGTCTTACACAAAAAATTACCACCCGCGGCGGCATTAAGATAATCACGCTCATGATCGTTCAAGCCATTGTAAAACGTGTCAATTTGATGCAAGTCGGAAAAACCATGATGAGGACATTCGTGCAAAATTTCCTTAAACCTATTCCAAGCAGTTGAAAAACTCTCATTATACTCTTGTGAAAACTTTGAAATCTCGTTTTTCAAATGCGTAGTCTTAGAGGGCGGAAAAAATTGGTTCACGAATTTTGAAACGAGATCCTTCCACGTCAATATAGAATTGGGTGGCTCTTTCTCTAACCAAATTTTTGCGGGACCCGCTAAGGAATACGGAAAAAGCATCATCTTAATCGAGTCGTTTGAGACGTCCTTAAACTTGCAAGTGGCGGTGAGACGATTAAATTGGCGAATGTGGTTATGAGGGTTGTCCTTTTCGTCACCTCGAAACTTGTTGTTTTGAATCATGGACAACAAACCCGTCTTAACCTCAAAATTCTCCGCAAGGATAGCGGGAATCACAATCGCTTCTCCATAACCCTCGGTGGGTGCTTGAAGCAACTCCATCATAGTTCGATTAGCCATGGGTGCTTCTTTCACTACAATGGGTTCGTCAATAGGAGACTCCTCACTAGAAGGAGTGATTGATTTGTTTCTTCGTTTACGAGCACGTCTTGCTTTTGAGCGAGTTTGCATAAACGTCACGTACAACGAGAAGGCGAGCAAAGAAGATTCTTTTTGGTGTTTTTACTTTTTCAATTTTTTTGTGGTTTTTGATTGTTTTTACTTTTTTTGGATTTTTGGAATGTATTAGATAGACACAAATCTACAAATCTCCTCCTTAATCAAATCTCTCGATTAAATAAGCCTCAAGGAATGAAAACGATCACGTGAAGTGAACGCCTTCGATGACTTTAGAACGATGGTGGAACACCAAATCGTTCAAGAGGGTTTAATCAATAGAAACCAAGAAAATATATATGATACTTAAGTAATACTTTGGGCGGCAAAACCCTCGATTAGCTTTCAAAATCAAAATACGCACAAGCAAGCGGAGGAAACGAGGCGGCGCGAAGCACTTAAGAGCCTTTTTCCTTTAGGTCGTGAAATACAACCGCCTTATACCCACCTTATAGTTTGTATTTCTCAAAATCGAGCTTCACGAAAGTATTTATCTATTTTTGCCTTTTTCTTTGGTTTGAGATTCGAATACAATGATTGGGTAATGACCTCCCAAGTCAAGGTTGTGATTTCTCACGTATTTGGAGTACTTGTGAAATTATTGTTCTACGTATACAATATAGTAATAATATTCACACAAAAACCGAAAAACCGATAATACGTATTAGTAGGGTGCTACTAATACAAATACTATTATGGCTATATATAAAAACACCAATTGTTCAACCGAAACACAACACGCCTCCCCGGCAGCGGCGCCAAAATGATTGTAGCTTTTTTGCTACCCTTTAGGAAAAGAGCAACAAAAGTGGCAAGTATTAAGTGTCGGTTTAGGAAAACCAAGCACTAATGACCAATTAAGTTCGTTCATTCTCGAGGAGGCTAGTGCGTTGTGTGTTGAATTGATTAATTATTATATGATTAAGAAAGAAAGAAAGAAATGAGATTAGAAGAGAAAGACGGTTACGAAAACGAATTAAACTAAGACGAAAAAGGCGATCACGCAAAACCGTAAATAGTGCAAAAATTAAAATTTTAACCTAAAAATTACTAAAAATTACTAAAAATCACTCTTGGGGGAGCTGTTAGTAGAGACGCCAATTTTATTAGAGGGATGGCCATGAGGAGAGCCGCGAATGCAGTTGATTTGATGAGCCTTCTTCCACAGTTACATGACCCGCAGAGTGAGCTCCTTTTACTTCGATCATGCATGGGTATTTCCAAACTCTTTTTTGGGCTAAGGACTTGCCAACCTGTACACATGGAGGATGCGGCCTTGTTTTTTGACAAGGGTTTACGTGGGTCAATTGAGAACATAGTGGTTTGTGGAGGGCCATTCTTTGGAGACTTACAGTGGCGACTTGCTTCTTTACCCATTCGTCTTGGTGGTTTGGGTTTGTACTCGGCAAAAGAGGCCTCCTCTTATGCTTTTGTGGCCTCGAGGGCCCAATCTTGGGTGTTACAAGATCACATTTTACGTGACAGTGGCGTATGTGGTATGGATGATGATTATGCTTCTGCTTTAGCTTGTCTACGTGATAAGATTCCAAGCTTTGATTTTAGTTGTTTCACTAATAAGGATACCGCCCCCTCTAAAACCCAACAAACATTGGCGACTACCCTTTTTAGTGAAATGGTCAAGGATATGGAGGTCCACTTTGATATGACTTTGAGGCAGAAAGCGGTTTTTGAGTGTTTACGCGCGTCACATGCTCAGGATTTCCTACTAGCTATCCCTATAGACGGGCTTGGTCAACATATGTCACCAGTGGAATACCGTTCTATTCTTAAGTATCGCCTCATGATCCCATTATTTCCGGCTGATACAATGTGCCCTGTTTGTCGCAAGGCATGTTTGGATTCTTTTGGGGAACATGCGGTTCATTGTAAAGAGCTCCCGGGCTTCAAGTATCGACACGATATGGTTAGAGACGTTCTTTTTGACATATGTAGACGTGCTGGTATCTCCGCCAAGAAAGAAGCACCTGTGAACTTCTTGACTGACCCGGTAGATGGAAGATCCACACTCAGACCGGCGGACATTCTGGTTTTTGGATGGGTTGGAGGAAAACATGCATGTGTGGATCTGACTGGGGTTTCTCCTCTTGTGGGGATGAGTAGCCGGGGTTTTACAGCGGGTCAGGCTGCTTTGAAAGCCGCCTCATGCAAAGTGACAAAACACGAAAAAGCATGCATTGAAAATCAACACGTGTTTATTCCTTTTGCATTTGATACCTTCGGTTTTCTTGCACCTGAAGCGGTGGAGTTTCTGAATAGAGTTCAGCGCGTTATGAATAGCAACGTTATGACACCTAAATCCACAAATGTGATTTTTACTAGAATTAGCTTTGCAATTCAAAAAGGGCTTGCGGCGCAGCTTGTTGCTCGCTTGCCTTCTACAGTTATGTAATTAAACTTTTAATAAAATAAATATTTGGAATAAAAAGCTAACATTCTCTAAAAAAAAAAAATAAAAAAAAAAAAAAAAAAAAAAAATATTCTAAGAGTTTACAAAAAATCCAAACTTGTTAAAACCTTTTAATTAATTAGATTATGACTTTTTAATGCTAATTAAAGACCTAAAAATCACAATTAATTATTAAAAAGCCCTAAACAAGATCTTAAAGTTTGTAAACCTCAAAGATATCCTAATTAAGCTATAAAGTATTTTTAAAAATTTTAAAACCAAATTAAATTATTTTTAAACACTTAAAAACAATTAAAATCAATTAAAACGTAAATTAATTCTAGAAAATAATTGAAAAGTCCCAAAAATATTTGGAAAGTGACAAAACTCCTAATTAAGTGTCCTTAACCTAGGAAAAATGTAAAAACTAAAAAAAATCAAACTTCAATTTTTAATAATAAAATAATATTAAAATATTCAAAAAAATTCCAAGTTCATAAAAAAATTCTAAAAAATTATCAAAAATCTAAAATAATGTAACTAAGACAAAAATGAAATTAAAATTTTCTGAAACCTATTTAATAAATTTATATTAAATTTTAAAGTTAGCTAAAAACCCTAAAATCCAATAAAATAAAAAATAAGCTAAATTGAAAACTTAAATAGCTGAAAACCTCAAAAATAAGATTAAAAACCTAAAAACTATTTTTTCAGATTTTTAAATTACCTTTTACTATTTTTAATTTACTTTCTAAAATTTAAACTAATAATAATCCTAGAAAATTAATTAATTAAGGGAAAAATAAACTTTTTGCACTAAAAAGTCCTAAAACCTAATATAAACAAAAGAAAAATGCTAACTGGTCAAAAGCTTAAAGAAATAAGTTGGAAAAAGATTATTAATAAGCTGATGGTTAAATAAGCTACAAATCAAATAACACTTAAATAGATTTTGAAAAGAGAACCTAGCAGTCAAAGACCCTAGGGCTCGCTGGTAAGTTGTGAGTGTTGTGAGGAGGATGGCGCAGGTTCGAGTCCTGGCCAGTCCTTTTTGGAAACTTTTTTCTTTTTTTTTTAACTTAAACACTTAATCCAGCAACTTAATACACTCCAAAACTTACTTTATCAAAGAAAATAAACAAGAATTAAAGCCTAGGAGATCAAATCAAATGCCCAGGTATGAACTTGTGTCTGATGAACACAAAAGTGAAATAAAGCGTGTCTTCACTTGTGAAGACAACCAAGAGGACTTGATTTTTGGAGTTGTGGATGTTTTTGATGGACAAAAGGCACCCCTACACTCAGTTGGAGTGTAGGGAGTCAATGCAAACACACAACAAGCAAGTATCTAGCAAGAATCAAGCACAAAAATTTGCATAAAAGTTACTGATTAAGTCTTAGGAGGTCTGAGATGATTTTTGTTGGTTCAATATGCACACAAACGAGTTTCAAATGCTTGAATCATGCATACAAACTAACCAAATGATATGTAATCAACCTCAAACCATTCTTAACCCTAAACTCTAACAGATTACAAGTTTGATGCACAAATTTTATCAAAATCAGTTAAACCATGCACTTTTCTGATTTTATGCTATATGACCAATATTTAACATACAAACTTGATTAAAACTCTACCAAACTGAATGTCAAGTACTTCTATCACTTACTACTTACTTGTTGAGTATGTAAAACAGATTTTAACTCAAAAACTTGGTCACAATTTTCAATCAAACAGCTAATCCAAACACTCCTTTAAAAGTCTGAAAATCAGTATTTCAAAACAAATCCTAACAAATCTTAATCAAATCAAACCTGAGCTATCTAAACAGGCATACAAGACCTATATAAGCAATATCCAACCAGGAAAACACCACTTTTCACAACTTTCATGCAAATCACAAATCACTGAAAATGAAAATGAAAACAAAGAAGATAGAATGCTACCTAGAGGGACCTACATCCAGGTCCCTCAGTGACTGCTAGTCACCTCCAATCAGGCTGGGGCCTGAGCAGAACCCTTGGGCTGCTGATGCTACTTGGTACAAAAAGGTGAAAATGGAAATGAGGGTCTTGATTACCCCCCTTTTGGTTTTGTCCCTGCACAACCACAACAAACCAGGAAAGAAAACAAGTAAAGTGAGCTGGTCACAAAGCAAATAAGCTATAAGCCAGCTTATTAGTTAAGCTGCCTATGGCTTATTTGACTGAAAATAGAAAAAACTGATTTTTTTTTTATTTTCTTAAAACTTAAATAACAACTATATCAACAAGGCTTTAACCCTCACTTAAGCTTGATAATCAACAAGATTAGCAGGCTTATGTGATCAGCTTAAAACACTTGGACCCAATGCTTAAAAACTTAACAACTTTAGTCACCAACAGAAACTTAAACTGAAATTTCAATCTTGAGAAATTTAAAAATGCAATGTAAAGTAAATGGGCTCTTTTGTTTCTCGTCACAAACTCAATACCATTTCATTTCATTTAAACAAAACTGGCTTTACAAGGTTTTGACCAAGGAGAAGGAAAAAGAACAGCCTAAACTAAAGTCCTATGTGTCTTTATATAATAGGCTACAAATGATTCTAGAACTGAATAGAAGCTTTTAACCCTAATAACTTGAACTCCCAACTTTGCCCTTGGCGAATATTTGAAGATGCCAGTTAGATGCCAACTTTTTAATTGGGTCAAGAGTGCCATGTGAAGATCTTTGGACTATTGTGGGGGTGCCAGCAGTGAAAAGAGATCTTGGACGTCCACATTTTAGCTTAGGATGTAAGCAAGGGTGTGGGTCGTTCATTTTCTACACTTTGTTTGTTTGGGAGTGAATAGTGGGACAGGGGAGGATGGTACAAGCATGTGAGGATGAGGGTGACATTTTTTGGGATTGGGGATGGGATTAGGTTTAGGTTAATCAGTGATCTGGAAAGTATTACCCAAAAACCCTTTGGTTTCTGTTTAATCAGACCTGGAATTTTTAGGGTTTATGTGGGCGTTTAGAAAGAGTTTAATCTGAAATGGGGATTAGATTAATTTAAAAATTTGTTTGGGAGGGAAAGGATTAATTAAGTTTAAATGGTGTGGGTGGAAAGTGACGTGGAGGAAGGGGAGTGTATGATTGGTGGGTTGTTTAAGGTTGGTGACGTGGAGGATGGGGAGTGGTGGGTTCAACTTAGGTTGTCTGGGCAGAAACACCCCCTTAACTTCCTTACTTCCTTCATGTTGTATTAAATCAGCACAAACCCCATTTCCTTTGTAATTATCTTTCAAGGACTTGTCAAAAATGGCACAACAAGTTTCCAAACTTGTTTCAAGGACTTAAAATGTAATTTTGGCAATCTTCAAGGGCTTTCAATGACATGTCTTCATTCTTCAAGGTGTTGACTTGTTTGTTGACTTCTTGGAGGGCCAATATTGACAATTTAGTTTTGTTGAGGGACTAAATTTGCCAATTCTTTAAAGTTAAGGGTCCTTTTTGTAATTTTGACTAACTTTAGGGACCAAACTTGTAATTATGAAGATACAAGGGTATAAAGTATCAATTCTTCAAACTTGGAGGACCAATCTTCATAATTCTTCAAATCTTCAAGGGTTTTCTTTGGAAAATTCTTCATTAGGGCTTGGTTCATCGTGCGGCTTCGTTTCCCGTGTTCGTTTTTGACTGATTCTTGTGATCTTTTGTCATTTTCTCAATATTCGTACCTAAAATACACAAGCAACAAACACAAGCATATATTTGGGTATTTTGATGATATTTAATGCATTTGAAGCCCTATTTGGATGATGATACTATGTATAAAAGCAGTCTCATCAGGTATTAAACGTTTTTCAGCCATAAAACTTACTTCCCTTTGTTAAATAAGTTATAAACTTCATACATTGGCCACAAAACTTTAGCAAAAGGTTTTCAAGGGTTGATTTTGCCAGTTTTGGATATTTGAAGGACTGATTTTGACATTCTTGATCTTCAAAGGTCTTCATTGTATCTTTGACTTCATGAGAGACCATAATTGTCAATTTAGAATTGTTGAGGGACTAAACTTGCTAATTCTTCAAAGTTGAAGGACCATTGTGTAATTTTGACAAACTTAAGGGACCAAACTTGTAATTATGAATATACAAGGGTTTAAGTGTCATTTATTCATATTTTGAGGATCAATCTTGTACATCTTCAAGGGTTTTTCTTGGATAATTCATGAACTAGGGCCCGGTTCTTTGTACGGCTTCATTTCTCGTGTCCGTTTTCCTTGTTTCTTGTGATCTTTTGTCTTTTTCACTATATCCATACCTAAAACACACAAGTAAACAAATACAAGCATATATATATGGTATATTATGACATTTTTATGCATTTAAAGCCCGAAAAGAACGATGAGATCATGTATAATTTCCATCTCATCACTCCCCCATACTAAGCCATTGCCATGCCCTTACGCAATGCTTGAATAAAGTATCTAAGCATCACCAAAATTCAATTTTATTAACCTTTATTGAAAAGTAAAAGACTTGCAATAATACTACGAAGATGTGTACAGACATAATGTATGATTTTCATCACGAATGTGACTTTTAGGGTCAATGAATAGAAACAAGTCAATGTCCCATAGAGTAACTTTCGTCATCCTTGATTGTCATACATTCCATGCTAAGTGCAAAAACGAGATCATTGTTGGTACAAGTCACAATGCTAACACTACTCATACGTCCAAATTGTGTAATACTTTTTCTCCCCGCAATCCTAGTTATTAAGAAAGGAAATGGGTTTCTAGAATTTTTTAACTACTTGTCATGGATCACAAGTGATTCATATTGACTTATTTGAGTATTTATTAGTCCGAAAGTAAAGTAGCACGATTTAATCGATAGTTAGCTGAAGGACACAATCTTTTAAAACGGCTTCTCGTGTATCTCCTTGATAACTAGAGATTTTACTAGTTGAAAGTTCGTTTCTCGGTATCTTCTCAAATTGATTTCCGGTTAAGTGCGAGAGATAAGTTGTTCTTGGTGAATCAAATAAAAGAGTTGTCGTTGTCTAAAACTAATTAAAAATAAAGACTTGGAGCAATTAAGAATAAAGTAAGGAAACAATAATGAAAGATTAAAACTTAACGGGAAATAAATGACGAGAAATTAAAGGCAATAAAAGTAAATGACGCAAATTAAAACTTAAAATAAAAGGAAAGCAAGCAAAAGTGCAAATAAAGAAAAAGGCGGGAAAAATAAAGTTTAAAACTTAAAACTGAAAAATTTAATGAAAGGCTATTCGGAATAAAAAAAGAAAAGAATGCTATGCGGAAAAATAAACTCTACTCGGAATAAATACTATTCGGGAAAAGCTCCTATGCGGAATAACGAGTATTCCGAATAAGGGGTCCTATTCGGAATAATGAGACATTCCGAATAGGGACTCCTATTCGGAATAAATCAAACATTCCGAATAAGGACTCCTATTCGGAATAATGAGACTTTCCGAATAGGGAAATCCTATTCGGAATATTCCGCATAGAAATCCCTATTCGGAATATCCAACATTCCGCATAGGAGGATGAAAAGACAGTCTATTCGGAAAATCTGGGAAAGAACAGTAACTTGAACGAGATACAGGGGAACAAGAAAAGAGCACGAATTTGACCAAATCTAACCAAGATAAACCAAAAGATTAAACCAAAACAACCAATAAACATCAACTAACAATAATCCATCAACACAAATCATCAAAACTAACAAACAAGGCCAAATCAATCAAAACCCACTTGATTGAAAACATAAAAACTCAAGAACATGAACTCAAAAATTAAGAACAAATCAACAAGAAAGGATGAAGATGATGAATTAAAAGCTTATTTAAAAAGTAAAGATTCAATAACAAAAGCTTAAACACAAATTAATCTAGAGAGAGAAGCATAAGTTTAGAGAGAGAAACTACCTACTCCTAATCTAATCCTAAACTAAGACTAAAACTAACCAACCCTCTCACATGTTGTGAGGGTGGTATTTATAGGAGAGGGGAGTGGTTGGTAGCTTCCTCTTTCATTCTTTCTTGGTCCTCAGTCTTTCGGTCTTTCAGTCTTCTTAAATTCTTTGACTTTTAAGACTTCGTCTCGGGATTTCTTTGAACTCGTCTTGTAATTTCTTCATAATTTAGACTTGAGTTCTTCGGCTTTTTAGTAAACTTCCGTCTTTTGACTTTTTCTTCGATAAATCTTCAGAATTGGTCTTGGACTTCCGTTCTTTCTCTACTCTTGATCTTTCGACTTCATCTTTCGTCTTTTTTCTTCGATAAAAGCCTGTGAAAGACCGTGTTTTCCTTCCTTTTTCACATTCTGACCCTAAAACACAATAAAAACACAAACCACACATAATTCCGCCATTTATGACATAAAATATGCGTTTAGGTCCTGTTTTAATGTGATTAAGTGGTAGAAAAGATGGGTGTTTTCACACCTATCAAATCCCCTACACTTAACCATTGCAATGTCCTCATGCAATGCTTAGCAGTAAAGCAAGGTTTACACTTTCCATCATAATCAACCTACCTTGGCCTTTATTAAACAACTAAGGAAAATTTGAAAGATAGGAAATAACAAAATGCAACAAGGAAGAAACTTGTAAAGAAATCTAAGACTTACATTAGGGCTTTGATGTCGTGAATGTTTATCACCCTCAAGTTTCACGTTCCCCATGCCAAACTTAAAAACAAGATCATTGTTAGTACAAGTTAGCATAGCAAACATTTACTCATGCGGTTCAATTAATCACTTAAACTCCCTTATTCCTATGGGTATCTCTTATATTTTATTGATGTCTTGAATGATCACGAGGATGCATTGTTGACTTATTTTGATAACTTATTCAGGCTGAAAGCAAAGTAGGACGATTTGATCAATAGTTAGCTAAAGGACAAAATCTCTTAAAACTGCTTCTCGGGGTATCAAAACGTTCATATCTTGGTATAACTTGGTTCACGATTTGAGACCTTTCTCGGGCCGATATTTGACATGTACTTCATACTTCATATCTTCGAGAGACGTTTTTGAGATAATGGTCTTCTCTTCGTTATAGAGTTTCTTCACTTGGAGACTTTTGAGGAGTACTCCAGCTTTGTTGACCACGACTTCATGATTATTCTTCAATCTCTAATTGGGATTTTGAGATACAACGATCCGCCTCCTTTTCGGACTTGGATCTATTTATCCTCATACCTTGTTAGGGTCTTTTCGGATAGACTTCTCCATGATCTTTATGGGAGTTGATTGCTTTTCGTCGTGAGTCTTGATCCTTCATATTGACTTTGGGAATAATGCTTTTCACATCACTTGGGATCTTCAGCAATAAAATTGAATCCTCATGCCTTGTTAGGGCCTTTTCGGACTCATCAATCTTCGCGCCCCGCTTCATAAGTTATGCCTTGGCTATGAACTCTTATCATTACCGAGCAAATTTTAAACGATCTTGAGCTAGAAGCTAAGTAACTTTTCAAATCGTACGACCTTACTTATTGCAGATAATTTATTAGCAAGTGATGGGAGAAAAAGATCATAATTAACTCACATAAGTTAATGAGAGAATACCAAACTTGTAACTAAATCTATCATTTCTCGTTCTCCATAATTTAAAATCTCAAGGAATGAGACTCGTGGATGCTTAGCCTAATAAACCAATTAAGGTCTACATGGTTAAGGATACTAGCTAGAGTGAACTTGGATAAGTAAACTCGGGTTGAGTCAAAATATTCACAACGGGCCTAATATATCTAAGAATCTGAACTTGCTAAAACCATTTTGTTAAAATAAGAGAAAAATAGCAAAAATAATGGGAACTACAACTAGGCCAAAATAGATTAAAAATTTTGAAAAATGTCGAAAAATTGGTTTTCCGGTTAAAATGATGACAAATACAAGGAAAAGGTCACTTAACTTCGATAGAAGTCCCCCTACACTTAATATAAACATTGTCCTCAATGTTTAAGCATGTGGGAGTAAACTCCCCTACACTTAGGACATTGTGCACTTTGTTTAAATCTCGTTAAGGGAAAGACAACTAAAAAGATTCCTATTGTAATATTGAGAAATATAAAATAGTGAATCGAAAAGAGTTTAGGATAGAACCGGGAAGAAGGGAACACGGAATCACGGTTCATCAAAAGTCATCAAGAGCGTGTCTTTGAAGCTCTAATCCCTACATATGATAAGAAAGAGAACAAGAAACACCAACGGGGCTCCCCCTACACTTATGGTGAAATAAGATAGATAATTGGGTTGCCTCCCAAAAAGCGCTTGTTTTTGTTAACCGAGTCACGAGCCTGACTCGTCCCCGAATTAAATGGTCCATGGGGAAGCCTCGAATGTAATACCGGGATCAAAGACCTTGTCCTCGTTTCCGGTTGTCATCAACAAAGGAGAGGCGGGGGGATAAGTCTTGAATGGGAGAAAAACCCTTTCGACATACGAGAAGTATGTGAATTCAAGATCCACGGGAGGTGGGGTGGGTAAAGTAAGCACATTGTCATGCCCCAAAGACAATGGATGTTGAGCACTCGGCAAAGCCGTGAGGGTATCAATTATAGAATAGTCATTGTCACCTCCCGGGTCAAAGCACTCATCCTCATTTCCCGGTATGAAACGAGGAGAGTAAAAGTGATACATCACCCGCTTGGGTGTGCACGTGGTAGGATGAGGAGGCAATATAATTTGAGAAGTATCAAAACAATTACCTTCCACCTGCGTCTCTTGTTCAATAGATTCACGTCTTTTCACCTCTGGGATAGAAGGAGGTATGGCTAACAAAGTATGCTCATTAATAGCAAGAGAAGCAGCGCTATCAATGTCCTCAATCCCTTTGTCAAAGAGCGGATTCACCTCACTAGATATGTAGGCGTCATCAAAATCAAATAAAGGGTTCGAATAAATCTTGAAAGTTTCATGCAGAACATCTTCATCGGATAGTGACTCGTCATCACTAGAAGTAAAATCATCATCTTGATCGAAAAGAGGATTAGAGAAAGCCAAAGAATCATCTCCCAAAGTGTTGGTGGAAGGAACATCATCATTAAGAGCGACCTCATCCGTAAGCTCCTCAAAAGTTAGCACATCACAAATCTCATGAAAGAATTTATCAAGACCGAAATCACTAATCTCACTCGAAGTATCACAATCCTTAGAGGCGTTGGGGAAATTGAGAGGAGGGATGACAATAGCACTAGGACATTGAGCAGTAAGATCATTCCAAGAAATAGTAGGCTCATCGTCATCATCATCGTAATAGTATTGATGCACAAGAGGAGGGGTATAATCACTAAGATTAGATACTTGCTCTTGTTGCAGTTGCTTTTCCTCGTCCCTAAGTTCTTTAAGCAAAACAACGGCTTCTTGAAGTTGCAAAACAATGGAGTGTGTTTCTTCATTCAAGGTAGTGAGTTGTGGGTCAAGATTAATTTGTTGAGAGGATTGATGATTGAGGGTGTGATGTGGGGGTTCAAAGTGTTGAAAACCTGAATTATAGTAAGGTTGTGGCTCATAGTTGTTCATCGGTTGAGAAGAATTAGAAACCGGGTTTGGTTCATAATAATCCATAGGTGAAGAAAACTGAGGACACGGATTTTGCTCATAATAATTCAGTGGTTGACAAAAATAGGTATCGTGAGGACCCCCACAGTTGTTGCAAACCGGGTATGGAGAAAAATCAGGTGCGTCTTGTGGATAGCTATTATCATTGTCATAATTGTACCCCGGTTCTTGCCCGTGTCTAGACGGGTATTGAACCGGGCACGAAACATGCCAATGAGAATCGCTTCCACAATATATGCACGGGGGAACAGGAGGTGGGTTCAAAAAGAGTGAATTAGTCGAGTTGCACAAGGGACAAAATCCGAATTGTGTGTAGTCGATATCGTTTCCGCACCGCTCACATGTACACCATTGACAAGAGTTGTTCCTAGATAATTGTTTCCCACACCGGACGCAATGGACATAAAAATCCATAAAGAAAGATAGATAAGCAAGAAGAATATTTTTGGTGCAAAACTTTGAAAAAGAAATGCTTTTTATGATTTTTCAAATGTTTTTGGATTTTTGAAAATTTTTGACAAGAAAAATAACGTTCACAAGTGAACGGATCCCAAAATCCAACGCGTCACTCACAAAAAACCTTCGATCTTCACAAAAAGAGCCGGCAGCGACGCCATTTGATAACTAGAGATTTTACTAGTTGAAAGTTCGTTTCTCGGTATCTTCTCGAATTGATTTCCGGTTAAGTGCGAGAGATAAGTTGTTCTTGGTGAATCAAATAAAAGAGTTGTCGTTGTCTAAAACTAATTAAAAATAAAGACTTGGAACAATTAAGAATAAAGTAAGGAAACAATAATGAAAGATTAAAACTTAACGGGAAATAAATGACGAGAAATTAAAGGCAATAAAAGTAAATGACGCAAATTAAAACATAAAATAAAAGGAAAGCAAGTAAAAGTGCAAATAAAGAAAAAGGCGGGAAAAATAAAGTTTAAAACTTAAAACTGAAAAATTTAATGAAAGGCTATTCGGAATAAAAAAAGAAAAGAATGCTATGCGGAAAAATAAACTCTACTCGGAATAAATACTATTCGGGAAAAGCTCCTATGCGGAATAACGAGTATTCCGAATAAGGGGTCCTATTCGGAATAATGAGACATTCCGAATAGGGACTCCTATTCGGAATAAATCAAACATTCCGAATAAGGACTCCTATTCGGAATTATGAGACTTTCCGAATAGGGAAATCCTATTCAGAATATTCCGCATAGAAATCCCTATTCGGAATATCCAACATTCCGCATAGGAGGATGAAAAGACAGTCTATTCGGAAAATCTGGGAAAGAACAGTAACTTGAACGAGATACAGGGGAACAAGAAAAGAGCACGAATTTGACCAAATCTAACCAAGATAAACCAAAAGATTAAACCAAAACAACCAATAAACATCAACTAACAATAATCCATCAACACAAATCATCAAAACTAACAAACAAGGCCAAATCAATCAAAACCCACTTGATTGAAAACATAAAAACTCAAGAACATGAACTCAAAAATTAAGAACAAATCAACAAGAAAGGATGAAGATGATGAATTAAAAGCTTAATTAAAAAGTAAAGATTCAATAACAAAAGCTTAAACACAAATTAATCTAGAGAGAGAAAGCATAAGTTTAGAGAGAGAAACTACCTACTCCTAATCTGATCCTAAACTAAGACTAAAACTAACCAACCCTCTCACATGTTGTGAGGGTGGTATTTATAGGAGAGGGGAGTGGTTGGTAGCTTCCTCTTTCTTTCTTTCTTGGTCCTCAGTCTTTCGGTCTTTCATTCTTCTTAAATTCTTTGACTTTTAAGACTTCGTCTCAGGATTTCTTTGAACTCGTCTTGTAATTTCTTCATAATTTAGACTTGAGTTCTTCGGCTTTTTAGTAAACTTCCGTCTTTTGACTTTTTCTTCGATAAATCTTCAGAATTGGTCTTGGACTTCCGTTCTTTCTCTACTCTTGATCTTTCGACTTTATCTTTCGTCTTTTTTCTTCGATAAAAGCCTGTGAAAGACCGTGTTTTCCTTCCTTTTCACATTCTGACCCTAAAACACAATAAAAACACAAACCACACATAATTCCGCCATTTATGACATAAAATATGCGTTTAGGTCCTGTTTTAATGTGATTAAGTGGTAGAAAAGATGGGTGTTTTCACACCTATCACTCCTTAAGTTCATATCTTGTAAAAACTCGTTTCATGATTTGAGACCATTCTCGGACCGATATTTGGCATGCACTTCATACTTCAAATATTGGGAAGACGTTCTTGAAATTATGGTCTTCTCTTCATATTTTGGAATTTCTTCACCTGATGTTTTTAGAGATTCTTCATACTTGGACCACGACTTCATCATTTTTCTTCAATCTTTATTTTGGATTTTTATATACAACGATCTGCCTCCTTTTCGGACTTGGATATATTTAGCCTCATACCTTGTAAGGGTGTTTTTGGATAGACTTTCTCCATGATCTTTAGGGGAGTAATTGCTTTTCGTCGTGTGTCTCGATCTTTTATATTGATTTAGTAATAATGAGACTTCACATCATCTTGGATCTTTAGAAACAAAATAGAGCTCCTCATGCCTTGTTAGGGCATTTTTGGATCTTCACCAATCCTCGCGTCCCGCTTCAATAAGTTATGCCTTGGCTATGAAGTCTATTCAACCCCGAGCAACTTTTAAACGATCTTGTTCTAGAAGCTAAGGAACCTTTCAAATCATACGACCTTACTTATTGCAATTATTTTTATTCCTAATGCATTGATCTTATGGGAGAAAAAGCCACAATTAAAAACATATGAGATTTTGAAAGAACATTTTCATGTTCTACGTTTAGCATGATCACTTGTCTAACTTTATCATCTCTAGTTCTTCACTATATAAAGGGCTCTAATTAAAGAGACTCGTGAATACTTAGCCATGCAAGTCAAAATTAATCCAAATTTGGATTAGCTTTCATTAAGACTATATCAAATCAAAGTTTTGGGGTTTCAAGCCACCTATAGGATCTTGCACTTTCTTGGACCTTTTCAAGTTTAGAGAATGCATTTTATAGTTCCCTTGATAAGTGACTTTCTAGGATCAATTATAGGAACTTGCGAAAAGTTCTTGTTCTTAACCCGAATGAGCTAAGACTTTCGCGTTTTAAAGTTCCCTATATAAAAGTCCAGCAAAACTTGAATTGAGCGGGTTAAGGAATGTAAAGGGCTCCAAATGCCCATCAAGTAAAAACTTAGCTTTATTCTACCCATCGGAAAATATACACTCGTGTCTTAAAAACACTTATTAAAACTAAGAAAAATTTGAAATTTGGCCATTTTTAGCCTTATTATCAACAAAACAAAACAAAACGTTGAAAGTTGGAAAACGTGAGGGCGTAGCAAAGCAAGTATCTATTCACCCCCCATTTTAAAATTAAACATTGTCCTCAATGTTTCGAGTCTAAAGGTGGAGCACCCCGATACTAGAGACGAATGTTGATCCCAAACTTAGATCGATTTAGCTTGTGTAAACGAGATTAAATCAAGTTAAACACGTAGAGAAACTTTGTTGTGTATAAAACAATTTAAGTATTATGCGGAATTAATAATCAAACAAGAACACAAAAACAATTGTAAAACAAACTTTCACTTGATTGATTATGTAACAACCCAAAACCGTGGTCATTATTTAATTATATTTTTACGTATATTTTTGAAATTTTTGACGAGGTTGATTTTCATGACGATTGGTAATTTGATTTGGATGATGATTGAAATTTTATTTTTACGTTTTGACGAGTTGCGAGAATTATTAGTGATGACGATATCGACGGATGCCCGAGAAATTTTACGTTTTATTTTAAACATGTCAATGTTTAATATTTTGACGTTTTTATTTTAATGTCGTATTAAGTCGTGCCGGGACTATATAGTATCATATTTTGTGTGCGTTTTAAGTTTTGAGAAGCATTTTTATGAAACCCGAGACCCGTAAATATTTTCAAAAGTGACTAATAGTCATTTCCCGCTTTTTAACAATGTATTTACACTTTGGTCCAAAAGAATCACAATTGACAAAAACTACCCTAAACTTCCACCATATAAATTAAATTTTTAAACACTAAAAACACATATTCCACCAACACATGCAAAATTTTTCTCTCCCCTCCTCCTCTCCTCTCTTTTCCGTCAACCACACCACCACCAAAATCACCATTTCACAAATTTTGAGCTTGAATCTTTAAAAAGCAATCAAAGTCCCATCTTAGTTACTTGATTCTCCATCTTTTGGTATGAAATTTAGCTACATGCAAGCACATTTTAATAAAACCCATTTTTGGATGAAAATCATGTTGTTTGATCTTGAATTGTTGTTGTATGTAGGTGTTTATGTTCATATATATATGTTTTTATGATTGCATGTTATTATTTTTGAGTTGGGTTTTTATAATTTGAACATATAGGATGATTTAAGGTGTTATGATATGAACTAGTAATGTAGGAAGGCTTATAGTGGTAAAAATGAGGTTAAAATATGGTGAAAAATTGATTTTGAGTGATATTTAAACATGTATTTTATAGCAGATTATTAAAAGTAATTTTCTAAAAATATGAGTTTGAGTTTGAGATGAACTAGTTAGATATTCTTGTAGAGGATGTTTTTACCTTTGTTTTGGTATAAGGTAGGACTTGTAGCTCCAAACGAGCGAAAAGTTACGTTAGTTTGATTATTTCGTGTACCGGGAGACGAGTACCGACACAATATATAATTGTTTTCGATATTTGGATCGAATCTGGGGGACTATAAAATGGATTTTCAAATATGTCAAGGACTGATTTTTAAGGTTAAGTATGAGGATGTCGAGTTATTTTCAAAGTTGAGTGTCGGTTTCATAAACGGGGAAAAATAAATGTGTTAAAAGACTATAAGTGTTGTTGATGTAAAACTATCCGGTTTTTTTAGTTCAAAGATGAGTTGGGCAGGGAAATTTAAAAGTAAAATCTTTTGATGAGTTTTTAACAGGGCTTTCTATATATAGTAAGTGAAGTTTCTGATTAGTATCATAAAATTTGACGTGTTTAAGTGGGGTAAATGAGCTTGTACATTTGGTGTGTACCGGTAGATTTTTATCGAAGGAATTAACTAATAGAATAAATATATAGAATGGAATATAAAGGTCACTTGTATTATTTTTATTTTAGATTGGTTTTGATTTTATGATTTTGAGTTTGATATTACTAAGTATGGATTTTTCTCGAGTTTATTATTGATGAACGCGTCTTATTAGATAGGTTGCAATTTTTGTGTTTACCGGGCATCAACTATCGTCGAAGATCGTCTTACTACTGCTATTACTTCAGGTGAGTCTATAGCCTTGCTTTCTACTTGTTTTTAATTATTTTAAAACCCGCGAGGGGGATACATGCTTTTTGAAGTAAAATGAGCACATGTAATGAGTAATTGTTGGACCCGATGTTGCCTTTGATGAAATGAATTGTATAAGTACCTAATTGCATAAGACCCTAAATTCATGAGCCGTTAACTATCATCTGACTTGATGTTGCGAGTTGGGAATAGCCGCTTATTCTAATAATAGTACTATTGGGCTGACAACCCTATCTGAGACCAGGGCTTTACGCTGAGTAACCCGCTAGGAAGGATAATTTTACGTGAATGAGAATTGGTATTCTTGCAATTAATACCCTAGTAGGGGCACTGGTAATTTTTCTAGTCATGCTGGCATTTGGCGTGGGTGACTAAGTTAAGAGGTCGGTGTCATGAGCTTAATACAATTTAATAGCTATTGCTATATATGTTATACCTGATTGATAGATTGTATGGCCACAATTCTATTAAACAATTGTGAATGATTTTTACGATGTGTTCAATTATGTTTTGTAAAACCTATAGACCTGCTCAACCTTTGTGTTGATGATTTTAAGCATGTATTTCAGGTACTTGAAGTTGTTGATTTGCGGAGCTTGCTGGAGAAGGATTGCGGAATTACTTTTGTAGTAATTTGGTCTAAAACAGATTTCTTTCCCTATTGTCGTAAACTTATAGTAAATGGTCAAATATTTTGGTAAACGGTTTGTTGTTTGATTAAGATCCTAGAGAAACCTGTACGCTACTCTGATATATTTTAAACTGATTTTACTTGGGATTGAAGGTTTTAGACAATGATTTATATTATTTCCATATTTATTCTTAAATATACTGTTTTTGGGTCATTTAAAGAGTTGTAAAATGAAGTTGTAAATAACACCCAATTGTGTATTTTCCGCTGCGCAATGTAAATTGGGGGTGTTAAAGATTGGTAACCAGAGCTTTTTAGTTATAGCGAATTAGGTCGATTTTTGAAAAAAAAATGTCCTAAACTATAACTTTGGTGTCGAAAGTATTTTTTTTATAAAAGCAACGCAACTTCTCCGCAAGGCTCCGGTAAGAATTTTTTATTTTGTTATGCTTTGTTATTATAGATGTATCCCTTATAATTGTTGTAAATTCTTGAGTATTTATTAAGTAAATACTGCAATGAGGTATTGGTAATAATGAAAGGACGTGGAGTGCTTTCACCATAATTTCATCATAATTTCATTTTTATGAATATTGTATAATTATCATTTGCATTGCATTTCATTGCATCGCATACATATATATTTGGCATACGCAATTCATTTGCATTTGCATGATTATGCATTGCATATATATTTTTGAATACTGACCTTATGTACTTATGAATTTTCTGTGATTTCAGAAAATGTCTGACATACCATATTACGTCAAGAAAGGGGGATTTGTTGTAGGTCAATGGAGTTTGCAGAATCAGTATGTAGGTGATCATAAGATTTCAGGTGGATTGTTAGATTACGAGGATGATACGAATGATAAGAAAAATGTTGTAGAATCTGATAGTGATAATTCTATGAGTGAGAGTGAGGTTCAAAGAACTGAGGTTAGAGCAGAAGTGAGGAGTTATGGGACTGATTTTGAGAAGTATCAAAAAGAGATAGATAGGCTTCGTAGGTTAAGTGAATATGTAGATCATGTTGGGCCGTATCTCGAGCCACATTGGAAGTTTCAGGATAGTGAGGTGTATGCTAATACTCATTATATGATAGATCCGCCGTGCCAAGGAGGAATTTTGAAGTATGGATTTAGGAATCCACCGTGTTTAGATCCAAAAGGGAGGTGCTGCAAGTTAGGACCAGTTGAAGATGAAGCAGGAACGAGCCAAGTTGGAGAAAGTGATGGACCACATCCTATGGAGTGATGTAGTGATGGATTGTTGTTGTATTTCAGTTTATTTATTATTGTGTTGTATTTGAATTATCTAGATGTTGTGAGGTATTTTTATGATGGATTATTATTATTGTTGTTGTTTAGGATGGTAAGGGTAAGTGACATTAGCGACAAGGTCTTGTTGTGATTTTCTCGGATTTATGGATGACATCTACTATTACCCTTTAGTATTTTGATGTGTCTTTGTATCTTTTCTTTTGAGATGATTGTGGAATTTAGGTATTATTGTATTGTTGGTGTATGTAGTATTCATGTTATATCTTGATGAAAAGATCCTGTTCTTTCTATCTCAATGTGTATCCTCATTAAGTCTCTTTCGTATGTGATAACAATAAAAAGAGTTGAGTGAGATATGTTTCTGTCATTAACAGGGATTCCTGTGTATGTGACTGAGTATCTTGAAATATGTCTTTAAAGGTTGCCAACCATTGGGGTAGATTATATGATTGTGGGAATAGTTGTTAGATTGTTTGAAGCTGATGGTGCTGAGGAAGTGAAGATGCTGCTGACATTGAAGATGTTGCTGAAGCTAAAGATGCTGCTGAGACTGAAGATGTTGCTGTTCCAGTTGGAGATGCTGCTTCCATTCTGCAAGATTTTAAAAGGATGTCTGTGTATTGGATTATTAGGAATGAGAAGAGATGTGGTGAAGAGTGCCATACGACTATTGATGGTAATTGGGAAGGTGCAACTATATGGATAAGTTCGAGTAACTGATGGATGTTTAATATATCGATAGTCAATTGAGAAAGTTTGTAAAACCCGTATTTAAAAATCAGAATATTTAAATACGCGGTTTAATATTATTAAACTAGATAAGTATTAATTATTAGACAGAGATATAAACGCAGAAATTAAATACGCAATCCCAGTTTATTTAAATACTATTAAATGTTATAGTTTATGCAGATAATAAAATAACGGTATAAATCCAGATATTACGCGAATATTAATTATTCAAGAAGGAAATAATCCATATCAGTATATACCACGAGGATTAATATAAATTTCACGCAGCCTCAGTTCTATTAAAAATATTACGTACTTATTATTCAGAAAATAATTCAGAAAATTTTATTCAGTATGACGTACATATTTATTTAAGTAAAATAAATAAATACATGGCGAGATTTTATAAAACACGAGAAATATAATTACGTTTCAGAACGAGAATTTAAGTACGATCTTTACGTAGATAATTAAACGCGAATTAAAAAAAGGAAGAAAAAGTGTTTTTTTTACTCTTTTGGGCCGGATTAGTATTAAAAAAAGAAGGAGAAAAGAAATTGGGCTTAGCCCATTTGTTTACAAAGAAAAAGGAACGGGGTTATACCCTTTTGTGATGACCAGACGAATCAAAAAAAAAAAAGGAAATTAGGGTTGATGCCTCTTGTATACCGCCGGCAGGAAGAACAAATCAAAGAAGAAAGTGCTTATGTTCTATTTCGGATTAAACATTGATACTTGTTCATAGTTATTAACCATTCGTGAATCAATAAGCTTTCTTTTCTTTCTATTCTTTTGATCACGAAACCATTATGGTTTTAATTAAGAAAACATGTTGTTTTTAAGCTAAACATAAATCAAGAATGAACCATAGTCGGGTCTTGGGGGTTTCTCACGAAAACCGAGACACGGGGGATGTCTCGATGGTGGTCTTGGTGTGTCGGCAGCCAACAGCAAATCAAACAGGGTGCGTTTGGTGATTTTCTGAAAACATAGCGATAGCAGGGGCGTTTGGGACTGCAGTTTCCAGCAGGGGCGTTTGGGACTGCAGTTTCCAGCAGGGGCGTTTGGGACTGCAGTTTCCAGTAGGGGTGTTTGGGACTGTAAACAGTGGGAACGTATAAAAAGCAGTGGGAACTTATAAGTAGCAGTGGGAACTTATAACTAGCAGTGGGAACTCGACCAGCAGGGGGAAACTAATAATGAAAGCAGTGGGAACAATACTATAACAGGGGCAAAATAAACAAAAACAGTGGGAACCATGGGAGTAATTAAACTAATTAATCATTTTTAGAAATGAGTTTATTAATCAATCAATTATAGTGTATGATTCATTTAATTTAATTAATAAAATTAAATTGATTCTCGCTTGATCGTTTATCTTATTAAAACATATGATTTGTTAATGAGTTAATTTCAAAGATATTAAATTGGAAATATTTCTAAATCAGGAAACTGTCTATGTATGACAGGTTACTATTTTTTAGAGTAAGATCGTAAATATTAGAAATACATATAATACGGTAATCAGAATTACAAGAATACACTTATCAGAAATAATGCAGAACATTCAGATTTATCAGATTATATAGTATTATAATACAAAGACGATTTTGAATCAAACTAAGAACAGATAAGAGTCAGTAACGGTAAACGGTAATCAGACGACTTATTTCCGTCTATTATTTATGTAGTATTCGTGAAGTCAGAGTCGATCCTCCAGCTTTCATTCTTGTTTCATTACGGGACCGGAGGTACGGATTTTCCGTCCTTTCAGTAAGGACTTCCTTTCTATGCATGATTAGGATTTCCCATCTTCAGCCAAATGTTTTCCCCAGTATATGTTTAAATTTATCAGTAATCATGTAATAACTAAATAGAATTGCCTGAGCGTTATATACAAGCACGACCAGTTTATGTACTAGTTACGGAGGTACCGTAACCACGGCACTAGAGGCACCGGTGTCGTGACTCACATGCAGGAGAGTGATATCCTGCATCGTCCCACTCATGTTCAGTTTGGCCATTTTATTATGTATGTTTTAGTGGGGCGTATGGATGCATCCTAGGCTTATAAGTGTTACAAGTTATCAGGGTGAATGTGGTGTGTGCTCTACATCCTTCACATTGGAGCTGATCCCTCCACCCAGCACAGTTATTTGGAGGTCACCCCTCTACAGCATGACGAGGTCACCCCTCCAGTTATTCATGCACGGTTGTTACAGCACGTGACCTATATAAGCTCTGGCAATTAAAATACAGTAAATGCATGTTTTCAGAATTTATAGTTATATTTCAGTATCAGTATATATGAACCAGGTTTCTCAGATTTTATGCAGAGTTCTACCACATGTTACATATCAGTCTTACAGCTTCAGTATTCTATCGCCTGTTTCATTCAGTATATTCTTATCATGCTTTATATCCGTTCACTGAGCGTTATGCTCAGCCGTAGTTCCTTTCATGTTCTAACGGCAGGTACACCAGGACGCTTTTAGGATTCTAAGAGCACGTGCATTTGGATGGAAGCTATCCAGACTTCTTACTTTATGCATTTCTTACTTTATTCCGCTTATTTGGACATTGTTTAGTCCTTTCATTCAATATTTTATTTTTCATGTTTTGGGCTTATGTTTGGATTACCGATGTTTGATTCCGGTATTTCCTTTATGGTCAGTTAATGTTTTAGGAAATTTACCTTATGCTTTGATGACACGCCATAAATACACGTAACGGTCCACTTATCCAAGTGGGGTGTTACAATTATGGTATCAGAGCGCAAGGTTCGACCTGTAGGCTCTAAAACTTGACCTGTGACTAGTGGGTAGTCACCAGGAACTTCCTAGATTTTGGCGTTGTTATCTTTCACGTTTATCATGGCTTATTCAGTCAGTTTTCTTCATTTATCAGTCAGTTTTTCTTAAAGTTTTGACTAAGCAAAAGGTTGATACATAACTAGCCATACTTAGTCGCATGTGCTTTTAGCGAGTTATCGTTTTGGTGAACTGACCATAGGCGTTCACCCTTGCCCGTTCGGATTTTTGTATAGGTGAACTGATCATGGGCGCTTATCCTTACTCATGTCAGATTCATATTTTCAGTCCAATATTACGTGGTGAACCAGCCCATATACGTTCACCAATATTCAGATCAAATTTCATGCTTTTCAGTCAAATGTTGTTTTTGTGAACCGATCCATAGTTGTTCACATTTGTCATATCATGACATTTCATTAAATATTGACAAAAATAAATTGGACTACAGCCAACCATATTTAGACCCAGATTATAAATTTCTATACATGACAGTTCTCAGAAAATTTTGACAAGCATGGATCGAACCAGAATCGCCCATACATAGTCATATGTTTTGTTCCTTGAATTATGTGGATTGAACCTTAGCCATCCACGTCAGTTGATGTTAAATTTCAGTTGATCATACTCTTATAGTCTTTATAACAATCCAGTTCGCACAATCTCAAGTTGATGTTGCTTCCACGCTGTTTCAGTTTCATGTCTCCGTGCGAGGGTCTTATGTCCAGCAGAATGATAAATGTCTCCATGCTAAGACACAAAAGAATTTCAGTAAGACCCGTTTTCATGATAAATCATGTTCTGGTCTTTATCAAACATGTCTTTATACTGAACGTTGATGGAACTCCGTTTAATCATACTTTTAGCCTCTATACAATCAACATTAAGTCTACGTAGAAATTATCAGCCTATCATGTTAACCGTTTCAGTTCAGTTTACTACCGTTTAAATCTCCATGTATAGTATTCCATAGGCACTCCACGTACAATGTCTCAGATATACTCCATGTGCAGTATTCATTTTGTACTTTATGTACAGTAGTCAAGGTGTACACCAGGTACCCTACTCCATGGATATTGCTAATCGATCCTCAATCATCTCAGGCGTTTCCACTTGTCGATATTCTACCAGGTGCTGATGCTGCTCGTGAGTTGAAGATTTTACCAGATGATGATGCTGCTAACACTTTGAAGACCTCACAAATGCTGATGCTGCTGATACTTTGGAGATCTCTCGAGATGCTGATGTCGTTCATACTATGAAGATTCTACAGAAAAAGGACGAAAACTATAAATTTGATATTTCTGACAAGAATAAATTTCAACCATCAGACACTACCATTCCATTTAATATTTTTTTTTTTACTTTCTCAGCTAGATGTCAGACTTCACTCAACAAACCGTTCATTCAGAAGAGTGGGAACCGGAACCCAGCCGGCCACTCAGAAGAATAGTTACATGAATCACGGTCATGATAATGACCATCATAAAGTGACAGACAAAGCAGTAGTGACAATCATCGTACTTATAATTAATCAGTCAGTAACCATCGGAATTCCGGAACGGACATGACCAGAAATACAGAGGTCAGTAGTCTAACCGGTTCGCCAACCTTAGCAGTTACCAGAAATTCTTAATCTCATTCCGACTCACCCATTAAAATACATGTTCAGACAACAGTCAAGACGTAGGTCCCAAGTATCATTTCGGAAGACCTTTCAGGACCCCAGTTACGATACACGTCATACGAACCTTTTGTCAAAATACGAGTCAGAACTCATAACCCCAGTATGTTTCTAAACCAGGCCCTCAGAAATTCAAGGTACCCTTCAGAAAGGGGTATACCCGTTCTATTATGCCACGCATGAATCAGATCATTAAAATTTAGTCACCACACTAGATTATTATTCAGATTAAGCACACGGTGATCATTATGTGAGGTTACAGATGAACACATTTAGTGAAAAGTCGCCATGTTTACTTCACGTATTCCTATGTCAGCTTTATCTCAAACCAGGTAGTTATCTGCCTCTCACCCAGAAAGGACTCAACAATATCACCATATTTATTAAAGTTCTCCTTTCAGTTGACGACGAGATCCGTCTTACTAAATTCCAAATATATTCATTATATATTTCTGCCAGAAAAATCAATACAAGTTGTTTCTTCCTTACAAGCGCGTGACTTATCAATACATAGCTACGAACACTTTTAGCTACCAGTCATAAATTCACTTCTAAAATTCCTCGAATCCATGATCAGCAGATTATACAAAATTTCCAGATGTCATTCCAGAAATTCCTTCCTAACTACGAGACATAATTTAACATCGAGCTTGTCTCAAGAATAGTGCCTGTTTCCAAACTCTTTATTCCAGAGTTGCATCTAAGTTAAAGGGTTGCATCATTTGCTACAAGAATTACCAAGATGAGGCTTTATTCATCCTAGCGCACCACCAGAAGGTGCACCATTTTCTGTCTGACCAGAAAAAGGCCGGTAACATGAGATCATGGATCGATCACCAAATTTTACAAGGTCACCATACATAATCAATGTTCATTCCACGTACAGGAGGTCTTCTGGCTTACTACGATGCCTTAAATATTTTCTAGAACGATTCACGATCATACCACCAACAGTGCTGAGAGAAAGAACACGAGGTTTTCTAGACTGCTGTTACACACGACATAGTCTCTCTAAAAATTTGAATTTATACTTCTGAACTCCTTAATGCTCAGCTATCTTATGGAATTTATGAATAAAAATTTTCCCATGATTCTCAGACAAACTAGTCAGCATATTCATTGATCACATTCTGGTCTACCAAATCCTAAAGAAGAACACGAGAATCATCTTTCTCAGTTGTACAGAATCTTCGATAGGAGAAGATTTTATATACAGCTTTCCAGATATGAATTCCAATTAAACAAAGTGGCCTTTCTGAGCCATTCTACCTTAGCAGAAAGAAATTTCAAACAATGATGCGAAGGTGAAGGCCATCACCTGATGGTCCCGACCGACGACTGTGAACGGAGTACAAACCTTTCTAGAACTCGATTGACTGTTACCGCAGAAATTGCCGACAGTTCTCCCTAAAAAATTTTTATGACTATTCAACCAGATTTCCACCGGAATGTTTCATAATCCCAGGCAGGATGTTGATAGAAGCAGTATCACACATTTGTGCAGCGATGTTCATATCTAGCTACCTGACATACCGCAGGTTCGAGATAGAACGCCATCATGTTAGTGAATTACTACAATCCTTAGAAATTTCAGAGCAGAAATGAGACGAAATTCCATGAAATTGTTATCAGTTACCACAGACTCAGAAAAGTATGGTACTATCTAAGTCATCGTTAACCATGTCATCAACCTACGCGGTTTCTTTCATCCGAAGGGATTACGCAGTAGCGGACCTACAGAAAATTTAGCAGTAAATTATTCGAATTCAAAGTATTCCATCGACCATCATGTCAGAAAAAAAAATTCATGTTCATGATCACGTGTATGTTACGTTCACTTTACGTTCACGTTTATTTTCACTTTCACGTTTACGTCTCATTCACGGTATGATGTTGTTTCAGTTTATGTTTATGATATCTCATAATTTAAAGTCACGATTCGCATTCATGACATTGTTCACGTTCAGATTGGTGTTCCATCTCAGTGGATACGTTCCAAGTATGGTACCGGATTAATTACAGGAAGTTTGAGAAACCATACCTAAGTATAGTACAGTTATTCCATAACCAGGCAGACGTTTCACATCTCAACCATATCTTTTGGCATTCATTCCTCAGTCAGCATGCGTTCATGATATGTTCTAGTATCACGTTCACAGTATGATTCACGTATCACATTCATGATATATTCCATGCCAGCGTTCCTCATATAATTATGAACCATGTTCACAATTGCTCACGTAGTACGTTCGAAATTGTTCACGTAGTCGCCCTTATATGTTTTTAGCAGCTCGCTCAAATATGTAAATGTTATCTTTCAGGATATTTATACGTACTGTTTCATGTATCCCCATGCTATAGCTTGTTTATTCATTCAGGTTCAGAAAATCCATCTTAAGTATGGAACCTGAAGGTATTCAGCATCATCAGGAAAGGGTCATCAGGACTAAGATTTTTTTTTTTTATTATGTTTAGACCTTTGAAGGAATCGTTTCGAGCGGGAGGCCACTCGAAACGGAAGAGTCCATCCGGACCTCTCATCCCCTTTCCTTCAATAAATCCAGTTAAGTTCTTTCAGTCATGTCACGTTCCATGTTCTCTTCAGCTATGTCACGTTATACGATAATTTCAGTCATGTCAGGTTTATACCTATCAGCAGCATTATGTCTTAATTAGAAGACAATTCATCCTTCAGCTTAATTGTCTTTTCAGTCTACGTGTTCTTTCAGTTCTTATAACTTCATCAGCTTATTACCTTTAATTCGAGGACGAATTTCTCCTTTTTAGAGGGGAAGAATTGTAAAACCCAGTATAGTCGTATCTTTAATTCGGGGACGAATTATTGTTTTTAGAGGGGAAGAATTGTAAAACCCGTATTTAAAAATCAGAATATTTAAATACGCGGTTTAATATTATTAAACTAGATAAGTATTAATTATTAGACAGAGATATAAACGCAGAAATTAAATACGCAATCCCAGTTTATTTAAATACTATTAAATGTTATAGTTTATGCAGATAATAAAATAACGGTATAAATTCAGATATTACGCGAATATTAATTATTCAAGAAGGAAATAATCCATATCAGTATATACCACGAGGATTAATATAAATTTCACGCAGCCTCAGTTCTATTAAAAATATTACGTAGTTATTATTCAGAAAATAATTCAGAAAATTTTATTCAGTATGACGTACATATTTATTTAAGTAAAATAAATAAATACATGGCGAGATTTTATAAAACACGAGAAATATAATTACGTTTCAGAACGAGAATTTAAGTACGATCTTTACGTAGATAATTAAACGCGAATTAAAAAAAAGGAAGAAAAAGTGTTTTTTTTACTCTTTTGGGCCGGATTAGTATTAAAAAAAGAAGGAGAAAAGAAATTGGGCTTAGCCCATTTGTTTACAAAGAAAAAGGAACGGGGTTATACCCTTTTGTGATGACCAGACGAATCAAAAAAAAAAAAAGGAAATTAGGGTTGATGCCTCTTGTATACCGCCGGCAGGAAGAACAAATCAAAGAAGAAAGTGCTTATGTTCTATTTCGGATTAAACATTGATACTTGTTCATAGTTATTAACCATTCGTGAATCAGTAAGCTTTCTTTTCTTTCTATTCTTTTGATCACGAAACCATTATGGTTTTAATTAAGAAAACATGTTGTTTTTAAGCTAAACATAAATCAAGAATGAACCATAGTCGGGTCTTGGGGGTTTCTCACGAAAACCGAGACACGGGGGATGTCTCGGTGGTGGTCTTGGTGTGTCGGCAACCAACAGCAAATCAAACAGGGTGCGTTTGGTGATTTTCTGAAAACATAGCGATAGTAGGGGCGTTTGGGACTGCAGTTTCCAGCAGGGGCGTTTGGGACTGCAGTTTCCAGCAGGGGCGTTTGGGACTGCAGTTTCCAGCAGGGGCGTTTGGGACTGCAGTTTCCAGTAGGGGTGTTTGGGACTGTAAACAGTGGGAACGTATAAAAAGCAGTGGGAACTTATAAGTAGCAGTGGGAACTTATAACTAGCAGTGGGAACTCGACCAGCAGGGGGAAACTAATAATGAAAGCAGTGGGAACAATACTATAACAGGGGCAAAATAAACAAAAACAGTGGGAACCATGGGAGTAATTAAACTAATTAATCATTTTTAGAAATGACTTTATTAATCAATCAATTATAGTGTATGATTCATTTAATTTAATTAATAAAATTAAATTGATTCTCGCTTGATCGTTTATCTTATTAAAACATATGATTTGTTAATGAGTTAATTTCAAAGATATTAAATTGGAAATATTTCTAAATCAGGAAACTGTCTATGTATGACAGGTTACTATTTTTTAGAGTAAGATCGTAAATATTAGAAATACATATAATACGGTAATCAGAATTACAAGAATACACTTATCAGAAATAATGCAGAACATTCAGATTTATCAGATTATATAGTATTATAATACAAAGACGATTTTGAATCAAACTAAGAACAGATAAGAGTCAGTAACGGTAAACGGTAATCAGACGACTTATTTCCGTCTATTATTTATGTAGTATTCGTGAAGTCAGAGTCGATCCTCCAGCTTTCATTCTTGTTTCATTACGGGACCGGAGGTACGGATTTTCCGTCCTTTCAGTAAGGACTTCCTTTCTATGCATGATTAGGATTTCCCATCTTCAGCCAAATGTTTTCCCCAGTATATGTTTAAATTTATCAGTAATCATGTAATAACTAAATAGAATTGCCTGAGCGTTATATACAAGCACGACCAGTTTATGTACTAGTTACGGAGGTACCGTAACCACGGCACTAGAGGCACCGGTGTCGTGACTCACATGCAGGAGAGTGATATCCTGCATCGTCCCACTCATGTTCAGTTTGGCCATTTTATTATGTATGTTTTAGTGGGGCGTATGGATGCATCCTAGGCTTATAAGTGTTACAAGTTATCAGGGTGAATGTGGTGTGTGCTCTACATCCTTCACATTGGAGCTGATCCCTCCACCCAGCACAGTTATTTGGAGGTCACCCCTCTACAGCATGACGAGGTCACCCCTCCAGTTATTCATGCACGGTTGTTACAGCACGTGACCTATATAAGCTCTGGCAATTAAAATACAGTAAATGCATGTTTTCAGAATTTATAGTTATATTTCAGTATCAGTATATATGAACCAGGTTTCTCAGATTTTATGCAGAGTTCTACCACATGTTACATATCAGTCTTACAGCTTCAGTATTCTATCGCCTGTTTCATTCAGTATATTCTTATCATGCTTTATATCCGTTCACTGAGCGTTATGCTCAGCCGTAGTTCCTTTCATGTTCTAACGGCAGGTACACCAGGACGCTTTTAGGATTCTAAGAGCACGTGCATTTGGATGGAAGCTATCCAGACTTCTTACTTTATGCATTTCTTACTTTATTCCGCTTATTTGGACATTGTTTAGTCCTTTCATTCAATATTTTATTTTTCATGTTTTGGGCTTATGTTTGGATTACCGATGTTTGATTCCGGTATTTCCTTTATGGTCAGTTAATGTTTTAGGACATTTACCTTATGCTTTGATGACACGCCATAAATACACGTAACGGTCCACTTATCCAAGTGGGGTGTTACAATTATGGTATCAGAGCGCAAGGTTCGACCTGTAGGCTCTAAAACTTGACCTGTGACTAGTGGGTAGTCACCAGGAACTTCCTAGATTTTGGCGTTGTTATCTTTCACGTTTATCATGGCTTATTCAGTCAGTTTTCTTCATTTATCAGTCAGTTTTTCTTAAAGTTTTGACTAAGCAAAAGGTTGATACATAACTAGCCATACTTAGTCGCATGTGCTTTTAGCGAGTTATCGTTTTGGTGAACTGACCATAGGCGTTCACCCTTGCCCGTTCGGATTTTTGTATAGGTGAACTGATCATGGGCGCTTATCCTTACTCATGTCAGATTCATATTTTCAGTCCAATATTACGTGGTGAACCAGCCCATATACGTTCACCAATATTCAGATCAAATTTCATGCTTTTCAGTCAAATGTTGTTTTTGTGAACCGATCCATAGTTGTTCACATTTGTCATATCATGACATTTCATTAAATATTGACAAAAATAAATTGGACTACAGCCAACCATATTTAGACCCAGATTATAAATTTCTATACATGACAGTTCTCAGAAAATTTTGACAAGCATGGATCGAACCAGAATCGCCCATACATAGTCATATGTTTTGTTCCTTGAATTATGTGGATTGAACCTTAGCCATCCACGTCAGTTGATGTTAAATTTCAGTTGATCATACTCTTATAGTCTTTATAACAATCCAGTTCGCACAATCTCAAGTTGATGTTGCTTCCACGCTGTTTCAGTTTCATGTCTCCGTGCGAGGGTCTTATGTCCAGCAGAATGATAAATGTCTCCATGCTAAGACACAAAAGAATTTCAGTAAGACCCGTTTTCATGATAAATCATGTTCTGGTCTTTATCAAACATGTCTTTATACTGAACGTTGATGGAACTCCGTTTAATCATACTTTTAGCCTCTATACAATCAACATTAAGTCTACGTAGAAATTATCAGCCTATCATGTTAACCGTTTCAGTTCAGTTTACTACCGTTTAAATCTCCATGTATAGTATTCCATAGGCACTCCACGTACAATGTCTCAGATATACTCCATGTGCAGTATTCATTTTGTACTTTATGTACAGTAGTCAAGGTGTACACCAGGTACCCTACTCCATGGATATTGCTAATCGATCCTCAATCATCTCAGGCGTTTCCACTTGTCGATATTCTACCAGGTGCTGATGCTGCTCGTGAGTTGAAGATTTTACCAGATGATGATGCTGCTAACACTTTGAAGACCTCACAAATGCTGATGCTGCTGATACTTTGGAGATCTCTCGAGATGCTGATGTCGTTCATACTATGAAGATTCTACAGAAAAAGGACGAAAACTATAAATTTGATATTTCTGACAAGAATAAATTTCAACCATCAGACACTACCATTCCATTTCATATTTTTTTTTTTACTTTCTCAGCTAGATGTCAGACTTCACTCAACAAACCGTTCATTCAGAAGAGTGGGAACCGGAACCCAGCCGGCCACTCAGAAGAATAGTTACATGAATCACGGTCATGATAATGACCATCATAAAGTGACAGACAAAGCAGTAGTGACAATCATCATACTTATAATTAATCAGTCAGTAACCATCGGAATTCCGGAACGGACATGACCAGAAATACAGAGGTCAGTAGTCTAACCGGTTCGCCAACCTTAGCAGTTACCAGAAATTCTTAATCTCATTCCGACTCACCCATTAAAATACATGTTCAGACAACAGTCAAGACGTAGGTCCCAAGTATCATTTCGGAAGACCTTTCAGGACCCCAGTTACGATACACGTCATACGAACCTTTTGTCAAAATACGAGTCAGAACTCATAACCCCAGTATGTTTCTAAACCAGGCCCTCAGAAATTCAAGGTACCCTTCAGAAAGGGGTATACCCGTTCTATTATGCCACGCATGAATCAGATCATTAAAATTTAGTCACCACACTAGATTATTATTCAGATTAAGCACACGGTGATCATTATGTGAGGTTACAGATGAACACATTTAGTGAAAAGTCGCCATGTTTACTTCACGTATTCCTATGTCAGCTTTATCTCAAACCAGGTAGTTATCTGCCTCTCACCCAGAAAGGACTCAACAATATCACCATATTTATTAAAGTTCTCCTTTCAGTTGACGACGAGATCCGTCTTACTAAATTCCAAATATATTCATTATATATTTCTGCCAGAAAAATCAATACAAGTTGTTTCTTCCTTACAAGCGCGTGACTTATCAATACATAGCTACGAACACTTTTAGCTACCAGTCATAAATTCACTTCTAAAATTCCTCGAATCCATGATCAGCAGATTATACAAAATTTCCAGATGTCATTCCAGAAATTCCTTCCTAACTACGAGACATAATTTAACATCGAGCTTGTCTCAAGAATAGTGCCTGTTTCCAAACTCTTTATTCCAGAGTTGCATCTAAGTTAAAGGGTTGCATCATTTGCTACAAGAATTACCAAGATGAGGCTTTATTCATCCTAGCGCACCACCAGAAGGTGCACCATTTTCTGTCTGACCAGAAAAAGGCCGGTAACATGAGATCATGGATCGATCACCAAATTTTACAAGGTCACCATACATAATCAATGTTCATTCCACGTACAGGAGGTCTTCTGGCTTACTACGATGCCTTAAATATTTTCTAGAACGATTCACGATCATACCACCAACAGTGCTGAGAGAAAGAACACGAGGTTTTCTAGACTGCTGTTACACACGACATAGTCTCTCTAAAAATTTGAATTTATACTTCTGAACTCCTTAATGCTCAGCTATCTTATGGAATTTATGAATAAAAATTTTCCCATGATTCTCAGACAAACTAGTCAGCATATTCATTGATCACATTCTGGTCTACCAAATCCTAAAGAAGAACACGAGAATCATCTTTCTCAGTTGTACAGAATCTTCGATAGGAGAAGATTTTATATACAGCTTTCCAGATATGAATTCCAATTAAACAAAGTGGCCTTTCTGAGCCATTCTACCTTAGCAGAAAGAAATTTCAAACAATGATGCGAAGGTGAAGGCCATCACCTGATGGTCCCGACCGACGACTGTGAACGGAGTACAAACCTTTCTAGAACTCGATTGACTGTTACCGCAGAAATTGCCGACAGTTCTCCCTAAAAAATTTTATGACTATTCAACCAGATTTCCACCGGAATGTTTCATAATCCCTGGCAGGATGTTGATAGAAGCAGTATCACACATTTGTGCAGCGATGTTCATATCTAGCTGCCTGACATACCGCAGGTTCGAGATAGAACGCCATCATGTTAGTGAATTACTACAATCCTTAGAAATTTCAGAGCAGAAATGAGACGAAATTCCATGAAATTGTTATCAGTTACCACAGACTCAGAAAAGTATGGTACTATCTAAGTCATCGTTAACCATGTCATCAACCTGCGTGGTTTCTTTCATCCGAAGGGATTACGCAGTAGCGGACCTGCAGAAAATTTAGCAGTAAATTATTCGAATTCAAAGTATTCCATCGACCATCATGTCAGAAAAAAAAATTCATGTTCATGATCACGTGTATGTTACGTTCACTTTACGTTCACGTTTATTTTCACTTTCACGTTTACGTCTCATTCACGGTATGATGTTGTTTCAGTTTATGTTTATGATATCTCATAATTTAAAGTCACGATTCGCATTCATGACATTGTTCACGTTCAGATTCGTGTTCCATCTCAGTGGATACGTTCCAAGTATGGTACCGGATTAATTACAGGAAGTTTGAGAAACCATACCTAAGTATAGTACAGCTATTCCATAACCAGGCAGACGTTTCACATCTCAACCATATCTTTTGGCATTCATTCCTCAGTCAGCATGCGTTCATGATATGTTCTAGTATCACGTTCACAGTATGATTCACGTATCACATTCATGATATATTCCATGCCAGCGTTCCTCATATAATTATGAACCATGTTCACAATTGCTCACGTAGTACGTTCGAAATTGTTCACGTAGTCGCCCTTATATGTTTTTAGCAGCTCGCTCAAATATGTAAATGTTATCTTTCAGGATATTTATACGTACTGTTTCATGTATCCCCATGCTATAGCTTGTTTATTCATTCAGGTTCAGAAAATCCATCTTAAGTATGGAACCTGAAGGTATTCAGCATCATCAGGAAAGGGTCATCAGGACTAAGATTTTTTTTTTTATTATGTTTAGACCGTTGAAGGAATCGTTTCGAGCGGGAGGCCACTCGAAACGGAGGAGTCCATCCGGACCTCTCATCCCCTTTCCTTCAATAAATCCAGTTAAGTTCTTTCAGTCATGTCACGTTCCATGTTCTCTTCAGCTATGTCACGTTATACGATAATTTCAGTCATGTCAGGTTTATACCTATCAGCAGCATTATGTCTTAATTAGAAGACAATTCATCCTTCAGCTTAATTGTCTTTTCAGTCTACGTGTTCTTTCAGTTCTTATAACTTCATCAGCTTATTACCTTTAATTCGAGGACGAATTTCTCCTTTTTAGAGGGGAAGAATTGTAAAACCCAGTATAGTCGTATCTTTAATTCGGGGACGAATTATTGTTTTTAGAGGGGAAGAATTGTAAAACCCGTATTTAAAAATCAGAATATTTAAATACGCGGTTTAATATTATTAAACTAGATAAGTATTAATTATTAGACAGAGATATAAACGCAGAAATTAAATACGCAATCCCAGTTTATTTAAATACTATTAAATGTTATAGTTTATGCAGATAATAAAATAACGGTATAAATTCAGATATTACGCGAATATTAATTATTCAAGAAGGAAATAATCCATATCAGTATATACCACGAGGATTAATATAAATTTCACGCAGCCTCAGTTCTATTAAAAATATTACGTAGTTATTATTCAGAAAATAATTCAGAAAATTTTATTCAGTATGACGTACATATTTATTTAAGTAAAATAAATAAATACATGGCGAGATTTTATAAAACACGAGAAATATAATTACGTTTCAGAACGAGAATTTAAGTACGATCTTTACGTAGATAATTAAACGCGAATTAAAAAAAAAGGAAGAAAAAGTGTTTTTTTTTACTCTTTTGGGCCGGATTAGTATTAAAAAAAGAAGGAGAAAAGAAATTGGGCTTAGCCCATTTGTTTACAAAGAAAAAGGAACGGGGTTATACCCTTTTGTGATGACCAGACGAATCAAAAAAAAAAAAGGAAATTAGGGTTGATGCCTCTTGTATACCGCCGGCAGGAAGAACAAATCAAAGAAGAAAGTGCTTATGTTCTATTTCGGATTAAACATTGATACTTGTTCATAGTTATTAACCATTCGTGAATCAGTAAGCTTTCTTTTCTTTCTATTCTTTTGATCACGAAACCATTATGGTTTTAATTAAGAAAACATGTTGTTTTTAAGCTAAACATAAATCAAGAATGAACCATAGTCGGGTCTTGGGGGTTTCTCACGAAAACCGAGACACGGGGGATGTCTCGGTGGTGGTCTTGGTGTGTTGGCAACCAACAGCAAATCAAACAGGGTGCGTTTGGTGATTTTCTGAAAACATAGCGATAGTAGGGGCGTTTGGGACTGCAGTTTCCAGCAGGGGCGTTTGGGACTGCAGTTTCCAGCAGGGGCGTTTGGGACTGCAGTTTCCAGCAGGGGCGTTTGGGACTGCAGTTTCCAGTAGGGGTGTTTGGGACTGTAAACAGTGGGAACGTATAAAAAGCAGTGGGAACTTATAAGTAGCAGTGGGAACTTATAACTAGCAGTGGGAACTCGACCAGCAGGGGGAAACTAATAATGAAAGCAGTGGGAACAATACTATAACAGGGGCAAAATAAACAAAAACAGTGGGAACCATGGGAGTAATTAAACTAATTAATCATTTTTAGAAATGACTTTATTAATCAATCAATTATAGTGTATGATTCATTTAATTTAATTAATAAAATTAAATTGATTCTCGCTTGATCGTTTATCTTATTAAAACATATGATTTGTTAATGAGTTAATTTCAAAGATATTAAATTGGAAATATTTCTAAATCAGGAAACTGTCTATGTATGACAGGTTACTATTTTTTAGAGTAAGATCGTAAATATTAGAAATACATATAATACGGTAATCAGAATTACAAGAATACACTTATCAGAAATAATGCAGAACATTCAGATTTATCAGATTATATAGTATTATAATACAAAGACGATTTTGAATCAAACTAAGAACAGATAAGAGTCAGTAACGGTAAACGGTAATCAGACGACTTATTTCCGTCTATTATTTATGTAGTATTCGTGAAGTCAGAGTCGATCCTCCAGCTTTCATTCTTGTTTCATTACGGGACCGGAGGTACGGATTTTCCGTCCTTTCAGTAAGGACTTCCTTTCTATGCATGATTAGGATTTCCCATCTTCAGCCAAATGTTTTCCCCAGTATATGTTTAAATTTATCAGTAATCATGTAATAACTAAATAGAATTGCCTGAGCGTTATATACAAGCACGACCAGTTTATGTACTAGTTACGGAGGTACCGTAACCACGGCACTAGAGGCACCGGTGTCGTGACTCACATGCAGGAGAGTGATATCCTGCATCGTCCCACTCATGTTCAGTTTGGCCATTTTATTATGTATGTTTTAGTGGGGCGTATGGATGCATCCTAGGCTTATAAGTGTTACAAGTTATCAGGGTGAATGTGGTGTGTGCTTTACATCCTTCACATTGGAGCTGATCCCTCCACCCAGCACAGTTATTTAGAGGTCACCCCTCTACAGCATGACGAGGTCACCCCTCCAGTTATTCATGCACGGTTGTTACAGCACGTGACCTATATAAGCTCTGGCAATTAAAATACAGTAAATGCATGTTTTCAGAATTTATAGTTATATTTCAGTATCAGTATATATGAACCAGGTTTCTCAGATTTTATGCAGAGTTCTACCACATGTTACATATCAGTTTTACAGCTTCAGTATTCTATCGCCTGTTTCATTCAGTATATTCTTATCATGCTTTATATCCGTTCACTGAGCGTTATGCTCAGCCGTAGTTCCTTTCATGTTCTAACGGCAGGTACACCAGGACGCTTTTAGGATTCTAAGAGCACGTGCATTTGGATGGAAGCTATCCAGACTTCTTACTTTATGCATTTCTTACTTTATTCCGCTTATTTGGACATTGTTTAGTCCTTTCATTCAGTATTTTATTTTTCATGTTTTGGGCTTATGTTTGGATTACCGATGTTTGATTCCGGTATTTCCTTTATGGTCAGTTAATGTTTTAGGACATTTACCTTATGCTTTGATGACACGCCATAAATACACGTAACGGTCCACTTATCCAAGTGGGGTGTTACAAAGTTCAACTCGACGAAAAGAGATTGTAATTTGAGGATTGATCCTGATTCGAAATTAAGTGTGGCAGAAAAGAGTAAAGGAATGGTATTGTTGCGAATGACAATAAGGAATAAGAATTTATTTCCTCTAAGAGAAGGTAAACTTGGAATTTAATAGTCTAAGATTAGAAGAGATGGCATTGAAACAGTTACTATAAATCGAGTAAGCAGGAGGAAGTATGATGTGTAGATCACATGTATTTTATACCACTTAAGTAATTATCTATTTACTTGATGTAAGTACGGACTAGCTGGAGGTCGAGGTGCTGAAGGAATAACAAGGAATGTGGTATAAAAATTGGTATTTCTGTGGTAATGAAATGTTTTCATTTCGGTAAAAGAGATTGAATAAAGGAATTATTCAGATAATGGAAGATCAATAAGAAGGGAATGTTGCTGCTATTACAGCCTAAATTTTGGAAATGCTGATAAGATTTGAGATTTAGATGCAGTAATTTTTATATTCTTATCTGGTAATCATTGAGTTAAAATTTTATAGAAATACTGAAAGTGTTATTGATGGTGTATCTAAAATTTGAAGGTGTTATTGAGGATATATTGAGATTTGAATATGTTAGATTTTAGCAGACCTGAGGACGAGAAATCAACAAGAATTTGCGATTGGTTGAAATGAGAAATTCACCGACGGAAGAATAATATATATGTGTATATTAAGGAAATATTCTCTGAGCTTATGGAATTAAGAAGTATAGCGCAATCAATTGGAGTAGAGTTGTGAGAAAGTTAACCGGGACAAGGATGAATATCATAGGATATGATAAATAAAGGTGGAAAGAATTAAATTGGAATGTTGTTGAACATTGAGTACTGATTTCAGGGAGTAATCAGTGGAATTTTTATTTGACGATTTTATTGGTCAATGAGGAGAAGGCATGTAGTAGGAAACTAAAATAATCGAATTTTCTGTGCGCTTTACTAGAAATAGTCGGAAATGAATGAGAAAATGAATTTTCTGTGATTTCAGAAAATGTCTGACATACCATATTACGTCAAGAATGGGGGATTCGCTGTAGGTCAATGGAGTTTGCAGAATCAGTATGTAGGTGATCATAAGATTTCAGGTGGATGGTTAGATTACGAGGATGATACGAATGATTAGAAAAATGTTGTAGAATCTGATAGTGATAATTATATGACTGAGAGTGAGGTTGGAAGAACTGAGGTTAGAGCAGAAGTGAGGAGTTATGGAACTGATTTTGAGAAGTATCACAAAGAGATAGATAGGCTTCGCAGGTTAAGTGAATATGTAGCTCATCTTGGGCCGTATCTTGAGCCACATTGGAAGTTTCAGGATAGTGAGGTGGATGCTAATTCTCATTATATGATAGATCCACCGTGTCAAGGAGGGATTTTAAGGTATGGATTTAGGAATCCACCGTGTTTAGATCCAAAAGGGAGGTGCTGCAAGTTAGGACCAGTTGAAGATGAAGCAGGAACGAGCCAAGTTGGAGAAAGTGATGGACCACATCCTATGGAGTGATGTAGTGAGGAATTGTTGTTGTATTTCAGTTTATGTATTATCGTATTGTATTTGGATTATCTAGATGCTTTGAGGTAGTATTGTGATGGATTATTATTGTTGTTGTTGTTTAGGATGGTAAGGGTAAGTCACATTAGTGACAAGGTTTTGTTGCGATTTTCTCGGATTTATGGATGAAATCTACTATTACCCTTTAGTATTTTGATGTGTCTTTGTTATTCTCTCTTTTGTAAGATGATTGTGGAATTTAGGTAGTATTGTGTTGTTGGCGTATGCAGTATTCATCTTATATCTTGATAAAAAGATCATATTCATTCTATCTCGATGTGTATACTTATTAAGTTTCTTTCTACTGTTATCACATGGAAAGAGTTGAGTGAGATATGTTTCTGTCATTAACAGGGATTCCTGTGTGTGTGACTGAGTATCTTGAAATATGTCTCCAAAGGTTGCCAACCATTAGGGTAGATTATATGATTGTAGGAATAGTTGTTAGATTGTTTGAAGATGATAGTGCTGAGATTGAAGATGCTGTTGAGACTGAAGATGCTGCTGAGACTGAAGATGCCGCTGAAAATGAAGATGTTGTTGTTCCAGTTGGAGATGTTGCTGTTATTTTGCAAGAATTAAAAGAATATATGTGTATTGGATTATTAGGAATGAGAAGAGATGCGGTGAAGAGTGTCGTACGACTATTGATGGTAATTGGAAAGGTGCAACTATATGGATAAGTTCGAGTAACTGATGGATGTTTAATATATCGATAGTCAACTGGGAAGGTTCAACTAGACGAAAATAGATAGTAATTTAAAGATTGATCCTGATTCGAAATTAAGTATGGCAGAAAAGGGTAAAAGAATGGTATTGTTGCAAATGACAATAAGGAATAGGAATTTATTTCCTCTAATAGAAGGTAAACTTGGGAATTTAATAGTCCAAGATAAGAAGAGATGGTATTCAAGCAGTTGCTATGAATCGGGTAAGCAGGAGGAAGTATGATGTGTAGATCACATATATTTTATACCACTTAAGAAATTATCGATTTACTTGATGTAAGTATGGACTAGCTGAAGGTCGAGCTGCTGAAGGAATAACAAGGAATGTGGTATAAAAAATAGTATTTCTATGGTAATGAATTGTTTTCATATCGGTAAAGGAGATTGAATAAAGGAATTATTCAGATAATGGAAGATCAATATGAAGGGAATGTTGTTGCTATTAAAGTTTATATTTTGGAAAAGCGGATAAGATTTGAGATTTAGATGAAGTAAATTGTGTGTTCTTATCTGGTAATCATTGACTTAGAATTTTATTGAAATTCTTAAAGTGTTATTGATGGTGTATTAAATTCTGAAGGTGTTATTGAGGATATATTGATATTTGAAAATGTTAGATTTTAGCTGACTCGAGGACGAGAAATCAACGATAATTTGCGATTGGTCGAAATGAGAAATTCACCGACGGAAGGATAATATATATATGTATATATTAAGGAAAAATTTTCTGAGTTTATGGAATTCAGAAGTATAGAGCCATTAACCGAACTAGAGTTGGGAGAAAGTTAACTGGCATAGGATATGATAAATAAAGGTGGAAAGATTTAAATTGGAATGTTGTTGAACATTGAGTACTGGGAAGTAATCAGTGGAATTTCTATTTGACGATTTTATTGGTCAATGATGAGAAGGTATGTAGTAGGAAACTATAATAAGTCGAATTTTCTGTGCGCTTTACTAGTAGTAGTCGGGAAAAGAATGAGAAGATGAGTTAATACTTGAGGACACTATGTGATTGTTCTGCGGAATCGTAGAGTTCACTGTCGTCTTGGGAAAAAGGAAGCTTTGTGTTAGCTTGGTGTAAGAGTTATGCAATCTGATTGTATATTATATTATATGGCATTATCAGGAAGTTGAGGATGGTAATATGATTGATTGTAAGGATTGGCAGATGAGACAATAAGGATAATCTGATTTGACTGGAAGGGTAAGTCATCGGAGAAGTAATACCGGAAGATAGTAAAGAAGCTGGATGTTTTGTTAATAAGATGATGGCTGTGGGGTTGAACAAACTAAGCACCAGAAATCGGTGTCCATTATTGATTGTGAATGTTTACTGTGAGGATTAGATCATTGAAGGAAAGAAAGGTATTCCCTAACTATTGGAAAATTGTTTTTAAGGAGGAACGGTGTGTAAACTTCTTTGGATAAAAATTTTAGTTGGAGTAATATTGATGTTTTAGAATGTGCAATCTATGGCTGAAGTGATCGTAAATATCTGACTAGATTGAAATGATTGAGGCTTTGTCGATACCTACGAAACCGACTGAAGCTTGTAAATTCCTTTGTGTAATCTGGGTATTATCGGAGGTTTATCAGGAGGCTTTCACTAATTGTTGAACCAAGGATACAACTGACAAAGAAGAACTTAAATATATGAATGGAGGTTGATGTATGAATGGAAAAATATAATTAAGTTGTGGTTGTGAGATCTGATTTTGTAGTTGAAGAAGTTGTATATGAAAGTTGAGGATAGATTGAAGTTCGGTGCCTGTATAATTAGTATTGGAGGAATCTGAAGGGATTATAGAGCTCTGATGATGATATTTGGATAATATCAAGTGGAAAGGAAAGCAATAGTAGTGTGTTGACTTGTATAAAGAAGTGTAACGGGGTTTATATGACCATGAGATTAGACATTGTGGTATTTGTTTTGGGATTAAAAAGTATTACTTTTATGGAATCAAGTATGAAGAAAATAAGAATAAGAAAGACTTGTGTATAGATGCCATTCAGGGATTTTAAAGGAAGGAGTTTAGAATCACTTAATGTGACTGAGGAAATAATAACCGGTAAATTTAGATGGGATATGTTATAGTTCTGTATTACGAAGTGTGTTTCAGATTATGAAGGATAAGTGTGGATACTGTCACTATCAACTAGTGAGTAATTAGTAAGAAGGAGAAGGAAAAAGGACTTATAGAATTTCTGAAGTAATTGAGAATTGACTCTTAAGTTTTGAGATAATTAGAATATTGGTAGCAACAAGCATAATGGATGGAATGGAAAGAAAGTTAGAATCAAGGTAGTAAACTAATGGAAAAAGGAATATCAAAGAAAGAAGATCAACAGATTGTTGGAAATTTTAAAATAGAATAGTAATAGAAATGAGAAAGTTGAGATGTATGTTTTTGTTCCACAAAAACAAAAACAGTTATTGTGATTATTTATTTTTTCTCCTATTAGATCAGAGAGTGTGTCAAGAATGCACAGACCAGTGGTGAATGAATTGTTCAGATTAAGAAGAGAATTTATTATTCTTAGAGTGCTGACAGTGTCGCATGTAGTATTGAATGGATTTTACTAATTGAAGTATTGATATAGAATGGTTGGGATAAAATATATTACGATATCAGGAAGTGATTTGACCATTATATATTTCAGATTTGAATATGTGAGGCTAACGGAGTTATTTAAACAGTATATGATGCGAGGAAGATGTAATAATGTACTATGTAAGGTACAGTAAATCAGTGATCTAGCAATCACTACACTCGGGACATAGAGATAGATTGAATGAAAGTGGAAGATGAGAACATGAAGTATATAAGTGGCTGGTCAGAATTATTGATAATATCATTGTGTTTAGTTTAAGCACTACACTCGGGACATAGAGATAGATTAAATGAAAGTGGAAAATGAGTATGGAAAGTATTTAAGTGACGGGTTAATACTATGGATAATCTCATTGTATTTAGTTTGAGTGAAATCTCAGGACATAGAGGCAGAGTAATTTTTGAATACTAGAAATCACTGTGATAAAGTATGAGTATTGGGTAAGTTTAAACACATTATATGTGAACCAGAGATTGAGGTTGACTTTTGGATATTAGAGATTTCTACAGAAAGTGTGAAGAATTGAGTCAAGAAGGAACATTGCGTTTTTTCAGAAAGCAATGGACAGAGTGAAAGGTTGAATTGAACGATGGTAACTGAAATTGGTATCAATCGCATCAACATATAATAGAAACTTGGGATGATGATATTTTAATATTGTACTATGAGGACTAATGGGAACTAGTGAAGATAGAATCTTTATACGATGATATTCGTCATACTAGTAGTTAAGTGGTGTAATCTGACTACTTGAATCACAACTATGTATGTTGTCTGAATTGTGGGGTATGTTGTTAGAGTATTGGGGCAGGAATGAAACTGAGAAAGTGATGCAGAAGAAGTATGAATGATGAAGGAATATCAGCATAATAGAAGATGAAATTGAAAGTTGAAGTGTAGTAATAGTTGTGGATATGGTGATATCATAAGAATTGAGTTGGACTGGTGTGAAATACGTGAGTATCTCTTGAGGATAAGAGGTCACGTTGACTCTAGAAGTGAGGAAGTGCGAGTATGAGGCGGGTTGAGCGCCGGGACGTCGCTCTCTTTTAGGAGGGTAGGATGTAACAACCCAAAACCGTGGTCATTATTTAATTATATTTTTACGTATATTTTTGAAATTTTTGACGAGGTTGATTTTCATGACGATTGGTAATTTGATTTGGATGATGATTGAAATTTTCTTTTTACGTTTTGACGAGTTGCGAGAATCATTAGTGATGACGATATCGACGGATGCCCGAGAAATTTTACGTTTTATTTTAAACATGTCTATGTTTAATATTTTGACGTTTTTATTTTAATGTCGTATTAAGTCGTGCCGGGACTATAGAATATCATATTTTGTGTGCGTTTTAAGTTTTGAGAAGCATTTTTCTGAAACCCGAGACCCGTAAATATTTTCAAAAGTGACTAATAGTCATTTCCCGCTTTTTAACAAAGTATTTGCACTTTGGTCCAAAAGAAGCACAATTGGCAAAAACTACCCTAAACTTCCACCATATAAATTGAATTTTTAAACACTAAAAACACACATTCCACCAACACATGCACAAATTTTCTCTCCCCTCCTCCTCTCCTCTCTTTTCTGTCAACCACACCACCACCAAAATCACCATTTCACAAATTTTGAGCTTGAATCTTTAAAAAGCAATCAAAGTCCCATCTCAGTTACTTGATTCTCCATCTTTTGGTATGAAATTTAGCTACATGCAAGCACATTTTTATAAAATCCATTTTTGGATGAAAATCATGTTGTTTGATCTTGAATTGTTGTTCTTTGTAGGTGTTTATGTTCATATATATATGTTTTTATGATTGCATGTTATTATTTTTGAGTTGGGTTTTTATGATTTGATCATCTAGGATGATTTAAGGTGTTATGATATGAACTAGTAATGTAGGAATGCTTATAGTGGTAAAAATGAGGTTAAAATGTGGTGAAAAATTGATTTTGAGTGATATTTAAACATGTATTTTATAGCAGATTATTAAAAGTAATTTTCTGAAAATATGAGTTTGAATTTGAGATGAACTAGTTAGATATTGTTGTAGAGGATGTTTGTACCTTCGTTTTGGTATAAGGTAGGACTTGTAGCTCCAAACGAGCGAAAAGTTACGTCAGTTTGACTATTTCGTGTACCGGGAGACGAGTACCGACACAATATATAATTGTTGTCGATATTTGGATCGAATCTCGGGGACTATAAAATGGATTTTCAAATATGTCAAGGACTGATTTTTAAGGTTAAGTATGAGGATGTCGAGTTATTTTCAAAGTTGAGTGTCGGTTTCATAAACGGGGAAAAATAAATGTGTTAAAAGACTATAAGTGTTGTTGACGTAAAACTGTCCGGTTTTTGTAGTTCAAAGATGAGTCGGGCAGTGAACTTTAAAAGTAAAATCTTTTGATGAGTTTTTAACAGGGCTTTATATATATAGTAAGTGAAGTTTCTGATTAGTATCATAAAAATTTGACGTGTTTAAGTGCGGTAAATGAGCTTGTACATTTGGTGTGTACCGGCAGATTTTTATCGAAGGAATTAACTAATAGAATAAATATATATAATGGAATAAAAAGGTCACTTGTATTATTTTTATTTTGGATTGCTTTTGATTTTATGATTTTGAGTTTGATATTACTAAGTATGGATTTTTCTCGAGTTTATTATTGATGAACGCGCCTTATTTGATATGTTGCGGTTTTTGTGTTTACCGGGCATCAACTATCGTCGAAGATCGTCTTACTACTGCTATTACTTCAGGTGAGTCTATAGCCTCTCTTTCTACTTGTTTTAATGATTTTAAAACCCGCGAGGGGGATACATGCTATTTGAAGTAAAATGAACACATGTCATGAGTAATTGTTGGACCCGATGTTGCCTTTGATGAAATGAATTGTATAAGTACCTAATTGCATAAGACCCTAAATTCATGAGTCGTTAACTATCTTCTAACCTGATGTTGTGAGTTGGGAATAGCCGCTTATTCTAATAATAATACTATTGGGCTGACAAACCTATCTGAGACCAGGGCGTTACGCTGAGTAACCCGCTGGGAAGGATAATTTTACGTGAATGAGAATTGGTATTCTTGCAATTAATACCCTAGTAGGGGCACTGGTAATTTTTCTAGTCATGCTGGCATTTGGCGTGGGTGACTAAGTTAAGGGGTCGATGTCATGAGCTTAATACAATTCAATAGCTATTGTTATATATGTTATACCTGATTGATAGATTGTATGGCCACAATTCTATTAAACAATTGTGAATGATTTTTACGATGTGTTCAATTATGTTTTGTAAAACCTATAGACTTGCTCAACCTTTGTGTTGATGATTTTAAGCATGTAAAACCTATAGACTTGCTCAACCTTTGCTTTTGTAGTAATTTGGTCTAAAACGGATTTCTTTCCCTATTGTCGTAAACTTATAGTAAATGGTCAAATATTTTGGTAAAAGGTTTGTTGTTTGATTAAGATCCTAGGGAAACCTGTACGCTACTCTGATATATTTTAAACTGATTTTACTTGGGATTGAAGGTTTTAGACATTGATTTAAATTATTTCCATATTTATTCTTAAATATATTGTTTTTGGGTCATTTAAAGAGTTGTAAAATGAAGTTGTAAATCACACCCAATTGTGTATTTTCCGCTGCGCAATGTAAATTAGGGGTGTTAAAGATTAGAACAAACTTGCTTACAATGAAAGTGTTAAACGTATGAAAACTTATATGAAACAAAACTTAAAGGTCTTCTTCTATAGACATAAGAAGCCTTGTACAAGAGTCTACGTATCAGCTATTCTAGGTAAAGATAAATATAGAAAATACATTGTTGATCCTATCTTCACTAGAAACAAACTAGAAACATAAAACGCGTAGACCGTATCTTTCTATCAGTGCTTGACTTCAACCTATCAACGTTTGACTTCTTTCTATCAACACTTGTTTTCTTCTTATCAACGCTTGTTTTCTTCTTCTCAGCGTTCAAGTGTACTGGCTACATTTTATTCCCAACAATCCTCCCCTAAACTTGATATCTACTCTAGTAATCAAGTTTCTGAATAAAAATTAAGAACTAGGAGGAATCTTACAAATCTTATCATATTGGTAATAAACATGCCTAATCAAATCTTTGGCCACGTCACTTGAATAGTCAATCTCCAGCTGTGTTGTCTTCATCTTGTCCAAAACTTCTTTGGACATGGGATACTCTGCATCTACAAGAAGATACTCAACAAAATTTGTAGAGCTCAAATAATACACACAAGCAGCTGAATACAAACGCTATTGAAGTCCACTGATATCATCCTCAAGATCCTTCCAAACAGGATCTTCTTCTTTTGGTGCACACATTCTCTTGAATGTTGACCAAAGCTTTATTCCATTGACTGAAGTAGGTGCTTCATTCTCATACTTTGCCATCAACAACCTCCAAAGGTCTGCCAAGTCTTCCCTATCCATACTTGCAAAGAGAGACATAAGAGTAGTAAATGTGTGTACCTCTTTCCCATATCTTTCAATCATCCAAAACCCACTTGCATCTTCTTCAAAGCTAATGATAGGGTTTCTGGCATCAAGAGGTAACACTTGTACCATATCTGAAGCTTCCATGGGTGAGATCTTAATGCTCCTTCTAAGAACAGCTTCACTGGGAACCACTTTATTTAAATCTTTAGGAAACTCAAGTGGAACTCCCTTCTTCAAAGGACTTGGAACAATCATTGCCTTTTGAATCTCCATCTCTTCTGCAAGTTCTTCTTTCCTTTCATCTGAAAGAAGTATAAGAGTATTCATTTCCTGCACTCTTGCCCAAATGGGATAAGCCTTGTACTCCAATTCTTCAAAGGATAATCCCTGCAATTTCTTGAAGGTCCATCCAGTTCCATGACATCTAAGTAACATGTAGTAAAGCTCCCTTCTATTCCTCTTCAGCAATGAGAAAACATTGCTAGCCTTATGCTTCAGAATTACCTTGCAGTCTCTTTGAACTCATATAAGAATCTCCAATCCCCAAATTTGGTCTGAAATTGTCAAATCTGGATTCTCCATAATCCTATTCTCCCAAGCATGGTACATCTGAGCAACTTCTGGCATATCATAGTCTACTTGAAATTTTAACTCTCTAAGCTTCTCTCTTGCCAATTCATCACCATATTCAAGTCTTTCTGGTTGTTCAATTATCATCACACTTGAATCTGAACTCCCTTCATCACTTCCTTCTTGTTCCATAGAAGTAACAAAAAATGGTGATTCACCAACCTTCTTCATTTTTTGTTCCACAAGTTGTGCAGCCAACCTTGAATCAAACTCTACTTGTGATGCATCCTTTGGAACTTCTACTTCTACCATAATTCCTTTACCCTTATCTAATGGATCAATGATGGTACCTGTGAAGACACTTCTTTAATGATAGCTGGTGACTGGAATACATTAACCATATCTGCAGGTCTGTCAACGCTCAAATTCTGTGTGTTAGCGCCCAACTTACTCTTGTCAGCGCTTGGTGTATCAGCGTCTAAAATTTGCTTGTCAACGCTCACCTTACCTGTCTCAGCGCCTCTTGTGAACTGCTCCATCATTGCTGTAAAAGACAAGTTCAAGTTTGTAGGAGTAACCAAAGATGTATCAAAACTTGGTTGCTTCTTCAATTCAGTGAGGGCTTCAGCAACACCCAAAAATTCTCCATCATGTGAGCCTTTGTCACTCACATGGATCTGCTCATCCTCCCCTTTGAAAGATTCCTCCATACCACGCCTAGTGTTAGCATCCTCCAAAATGACAATCCTCTCCCTCAATTGCTTGAGTTCAAGGCCTTGTGTATCGACTGTTTGTACCAGGTCTGCATTTTGCTTTTGCCAACTAATGCAGACAGCCGTCAATTCCATCATTGTGTATGGTTCCAATCTGCCCTCCTCTAGAATGGGTATTTGACCTCCCAAAGTAGATTCATGGGGCATGGATGAGGTCTTAACGATGTTAGGACTTGCTTGGCCTGCATCTAAGCTAGCACCAATAGTCCCAGCCTCATCCATATCACCAACCACACTTGTGGTGGTGGTTCTCTCTACAACATGGCTATGACCACTAGAGGAGAACACTCCAGTAGTCCTTGGGCGTTTAATCAACCTATATTCAGGGGGTGTAAAAGATGATGTGGATTGGGTGGTAGTTTGAAGGTTAAGGGGTGTTTGGGTCTGTGAAGGAAATGTGTCAACATTTGGATTAATGGTGTCAACGCCAACATTTAATGTGTCAGCGTTGAAGGATTCCTGGTCAATTTCCACGTGTTGAGGTGAAGGCAAATGTTCTGGTATTAGGTCAAGTTGTGGTTGTGGGTCTTGTTGGGGTTGTGCTGCTGCAATAACAACAAGCATAGCTTGGGTGAGGGGTAATTCACGGTGAGGGGGTGAGTTCATCTTACTAAAAATAACTTTCTTTTGCACATGGATCTCATAAAAATCATCATGATCCCTTATGCAGTACCTTTATTCATCAAAAACCATTTGTAAAAATCTGGGATAAGCCGAAGTCATCTTATTCCCATTGTTTTTACACATGCCATCAAAAAGTAATTTTAAAAAATTATACTTTTGACCATTTGTAATTCACACAATTGCACTAGCAACTGATCTGTTAATTTCATTATGTGCAGTACATTTGGGACTCAAACTTTGAAGGATGGCATGTATGAGGTACTTCCAGGGTGGGGGAAATTCTTGTTTATGATATTTATTTAAAGTACCCTCATCAGGGAAAGGATACCCCAAAGCCCGAAGTCCTTGTTCTATTTCATTAATAGGGAGAGTGGTTATACCATCTGCATCATTAAAATGCAAAGCCTGGCGAACCAAGGCTTCAGTAACCACCCAAGTACGCCCATGAACAATAGCTGTTAATGTAGTCACATTATTAAGCGTTGAGGAACTAACAGTGTTCCAAAACAATTTAATATGAGTGACAGGGATGAGAGGAGCAGGAGAAAGAGCATACCGTAATGGAGATGCATTCAAATACGCCAATATCTGAGTGTATTGTAGAAACAAAGTATCATCAGCCTCCAAATAAGCAATCATGTTGTGCTGACTCCTGAATCCCAATACCAAGTCACTTGGTTTAAACTTTGGTGCCATTGTTGAAGAAAGTTGTTTGTGAAAGATTGATAAAAGATGAATTATAGGAGAAAAAGTGTTAGACAAGAATATGATAGTACACTGTTTAAAAAAATAGGAGCCAAATACATAGGAGAGATAGGCACATGTGATTGGTCAAAAATAAGGCAAGTATTTTCAAAATATAATGATGAAAATATTGAAAAGAAAATAAGTTATCTTGTGCATTAATTAAAAGTTATCTACTCCCAAAATTACGGCCCCAAAATTCGTCAAAAATAACAAATGGGTAGGTCCCAATGAGTGTCAACGGTCAAAAATAACCCATCAACGCCCAACGGCTATATTCTTGTCAACGTTCGCAAAAGCCATGTCAGCGTCTAAATTGGTCACAACAACGCATGGTAAAATATTTTTCAGCGTCCAAAAATAAAAGTAATAAAAATGAAAAAGGACCTTAACAAAGTAATTTATCCTAGTGAACATAACCTATAAACTAAAAATTATTATAGGGCGGCAAGCACTGTCCAATTATGCACACTTGCTTATGCAAGAAGGACATAACAGTCCTCTAGTGTCCCATGCTAACAAAAATTCTTAACAATTAAGTTATCTTATAAAATTCCTTGTAACTCCCAGGTAAACCCATTATAAATCATTCCCAAGTCTCCCAACAGACCACATCCAATTCTAGGCCAAAAAGGTCTTGGCAGCATGCATAGTATATCAACTTTGCATGCTAAAGTGCCTCATGAGATAGAAAACTAACTCATACTCACCTGTGGACACAATCTAGAATTGTGATAAGAGTATTATAAGAATACCCAAAAGTCCTAAAGGTTCCTAAAACCTCCCCTTAAACTGTGATACACAAGTTTCCAAATAATATGCATGTAAAGAAAAATTTATGTCAAGATAGGAATATAAATATTCCAACCATCATCCATAAATTTAAACATGCTCCAATGATTCTCTAAGGATTCATAAGCAACTCTGTATCTAATGGTATAATGCTAACAACACCTGCACACTTAGATCAAAAACCACAAAACTAACATGTTGCTGACAACGTCACAATAACACTTATCAGCGTTAAGATAACCTTTGTCAGCGTTAGACAAATATAGTGGAAAATCTAACTTTTCATAAAGACCAATAACAATTCATATCTTGTACATACTTTTACAATAAGACCCCAAAACACATATTAAGTGAGATTGATCATTCCAATACTTGTAATCAAGTATTGAAACCTTCTAGTATCAAAAAGTTTAGTTAATAAATCAGACACATTTTCTTCTGTGTCAACCCTATCTGGTTGTATTAAACCCTTTTCAAAACAATGTCTTATAAAATGATGTCTAATTTCTATATGTTTTGTTTTAGAATGATGTACAGGATTTTTAATAATGCATAAAGTACTGTTATTGTCTACAAAAATCTTGGTATGCATGAAATTATACCCATAATCCCACAGCTGGTTCTGAATCCATAAGACTTATCCACAACAAGCAGCTGCAGCAACATACTCTACTTCAGTTGTAGAATTGGCCACCATTGTTTGTTTCTTGCATTTCCAAGATATCAACCTACTCCCAAGAAACTGACATCCACCAGTTGTGGATTTTCTATCAAATTTGTCACCACTATAATCACTGTTTGAATATGCAATAAGCTCCAATGGTGAATCTTTTGGATACCATAATCCTAAGTCTGGATAACATCTAAGGTACCTAAAGATTCTCTTGACAGCATGAAGATGACACTCTTTGGGAGTCACTTGGTGGCGTGCACATGCACACACAACAAACATAATGTCAGGTCTTGAGGCTGTGAGATACATCAATGAACCAATCATTGATCTATAGTGCCTGACTTCCACGTCTTTTCCATCTCCAACTTTTCCCCAGGAAAGTTCTCTATCCATAGGAGTACTAGCCCTTTTCTCATGTGGAGAAAAGCCAAACTTCTTCAAGATTTCTGCTACATATTTATCTTGAGAGATGAAGATACCATCTTCTTTCTACTGAAATTGTAACCCTAGAAAGAAGTTCATCTCCCCCATTGCACTCATCTTGAACTTGTCTGTCATAAGCTTGGAAAAGTCTTCACTCATCTTTGGGTTTTATGATCCAAAGATGATATCATCCACATAAACCTGAACAAGTAAGACATCCTTACCAGTATTATTTGTAAATAAGGTCTGGTCTATGGTGCCCCTTTCGAATCCATTTTCCACTATATAGGTGGCCAATGTGCCATACCATGCTCTTGGGGCCTGATGAAGTCCATACATAGCTTTCTTGACTCTATACACCTTGTCTGGATTCTCTGAATCTTCAAAACCAGGAGGCTGAATTACACAAACCTCCTCTATAATTGTGCCATAAAGAAAAACACTCTTCACATCCATTTGATAGACAGTAAAGCCCGTGCAGGAAGCATAGGCTAGAAATATCCTTATAGCCTCAATCCTTGCAACTGGCGCAAAGACATCCTCATAGTCTATCCCTTCCTCTTGTCTATATCATTGAGCCACTAAACGTGCCTTGTTTCTGACCACAATGCCTCTTTCATCCTTTTTGTTTCTAAGAACCCATCTTGTCCTAATAGGTCTGACATGTCTGGGACAATCAACCAACTCCCAAACATCCTTTATAGCAAATTGGTGAAGCTCATCCTGCATTGCTTCCACCCAACTTGATTCTTTGAGAGCATCAAAAATCTTCTTGGGTTCCTGTTGTGACAAAAAAGGGCAAACAAACATGCTTGAACAAGAGGGGTATCAACCTTCTTGTGTATATTGGCAATAAATCCTCCAAGATTCTGATGAGATCTTCTAGTTTGAACAGGAGACATCACATCACCAATAATTAGAGAAGAGGGGTGATCCTTCATTATAGAAGTAAGAACTCCTCCCTCAAAAAGTCTGTTATCTTCAATCTCATTTTCCATGTTACCAATATCTTCTTCAGACTCTCTTCCATCAATATCTGTATGAACCTCTCCATTTCTGCTTGAGGTTCACCGTGTTCAAAATTGGAAGAGAAAATATGGTCAAAAGAGTTGTCAACGCCTGAACCAAGGTTGTCAGTATTTGAGCCATCAACGCCTGAAATAGAGTTGTCAACGTTTGAGCCATCAACGCCTGAATTTGTCTTGTCAGCGCTAGATTTTCCTTTGTCAGCGCCTGAAAGACCATGCATGTTGTTAACTGGTGATACTTGGGGACCACCATTTTCCTTTCTAGCAGCAGCAGCAACAGCAAAAGCATATGTCCATATGAGAATAGTGACATACTCAAGTATGGGTGATGACTTGTCTGCTTGTGATCCAACCTCTTCATTAACCTGTGTACCTGAAACATCAACAACTGGTTCTTCCACAACACTTGAAGTTACCTTCACAATGTTTGGATTAGTAACAGGCATATAATTCAAAGTCCTAGATAGAGGTTCCAAGTCAAATAACCAATTTGGACCACTTTCAAGATCACTAGGTTTACTTTCTAAAAAACTAACATGTACTTTTTCAAGTATACTTTTTTCCTTCTTAATGTAAACCCTATATCCTTTACTCTGCACTGAATAACCCATGAAGTAGCCTTCATCACCTTTAGAACTAAATTTACCTAAGGCATCACTAGTATCCAACAAAACTACATGACAACCAAAAGGTTTAAGAAAACCAATATTAGGTTTCCTTCCCCAAAGTAACTCATAAAGTGTTTTGTTATGTATCTTGTTGACTAATGCTCTATTCTGAACATAACAAGCTGTATTCACAGCCTCAGCCAAAAAAGCAATGGGAAAATGAGCATCAGCCAACATAGTCCTGGCTGCTTCTATGAGGGTTTTATTCTTTCTCTCAGCAACCTCATTTTGTTGTGGCTACACTAAACTGTCTAGTAATCCCTTTCTTGGCACAAAAATCATCCAACAGTTTATTTCTAAACTCACCACCATTGTCACTTCTAAGCATCTTAACTTCATTACCAGTCTTCTTTTCAATTTGGTTAATAAAATTAATTAAAGTATCAGCAGTGTCACTTTTCAAATCTAAAAAGAAAGTCCAAGTAAACCTAGAAAAATCATCAGTAATGACAAAGCAATAAGATTTACCATTCAAGCTTTCTATATTAGTTGGACCAAATAAGTCCATTTGCAGCAAGTGAAGTGGTTTTGAACTAGAGTGCACCTATTTAGACATAAATGAGACCTTGTGCTGTTTGCCTTTAAGGCATGCAACACAAGAGTGGTCATTGTGGAAAGCCTTTTCTGGTAAACCATCAACCAAGCCAAGTCTAACAATCCTGTTTATATTTTTAAAGTTAATGTGCCCTAGTCTCCTATGCCATAGATTACTCTCATCAACTGAAGCCTTAGCATTAACACATGACAAGTTATTATTCATCCTAATCCCATTAAGATTCACATTATAAATGTCCTTATGCCTAGGTGTTCTATAATCAATGAATTTCTCATCTGGTACTTTAAAATCCTTTCTGAATACCAAGCATTCAGTATCAGTGAAAAGAACCTTATTTTTGTCATCACAAACTTGTGATATACTAAAAAAATTATAGTCATGTTCTTTTACCAGAAACACGTTTTCAAAACATAAATTGTTGGTGAGAAGAGTTCCTTTGCCTGTGATAGTTCAATATCCGCGTCCAAAGTAAACTTTATCACCGTCCTTAATGGGAGTGAAGTTTGTGAGATAATCTTCCTTCCCAGTCATGTGCCTAGAGCATCCACTATCCCAATAGCCATAATCATTAACCTGTTTTTGAATGCCCTGCACATAAAGAAAACAAATTAGTTTTCTTTGGGAACCCAAGCCTGAGCAGACTTGGATTCATTTGGTTGTTTAACAAGACACATACTTAGTCCTCATAACAACCCCTTGTTCATCCCTTTTTGAATTAAACACCCAGTTAACCCCAATTTGTTTTGTGATGACCTTTGAAATATAATTAAATCTGTTACAGGTCATAGAAATCCTATCTAAATTAGGGTTTTGATCTTGCTTAGGTCTCCATGTCAAGCTAAAAGAAGCTTTACACCCCTTTCCCTTTGGTTGCAAATATTTACCATTATTTGGTCTGGCAACGTTTCTGTCAGCGTTTGATTTGGTCTTGTCAACGCTGAAATTACCCTTATAAGCGTTGAACCTAGGGTTTGCTACAGGAACCAATTGTCTATTAGAGCACGTATTGGTCTTCTGAAAAGGTCTTTGTCCATAAGTATTAGACCCTTTTGAAAAGAATGGGGATGGTCTAACAACTTGTGGACTTTGCTGAACAAAAGTTTTGGGTTTGACAGTGTTTGAATTTTTGTCAGCGTTGACCTTGGAAGCATTGACACACTTATAGGCTAAATATGAAAATGTACAACAAGTATAACAGGCTTTTCTAGACATAACTTTAGGTCTAGAAGAAAAGAAACTTGTTCCATTATCACTAATTTGGCTTTTTGGTGACCTAGTATTTCTATACATTTCTGCATATTTAATGCTAGGTTTTCTAACAACGTTTGAGCCAAGGTCAACAGTCTTGCCAGTGATTGGGTTTGTTACTTTGATAGGGGTAGGCTCATTTGGACTATCACTAAGCATGCCACCCTTGACAAACAAGGTAGGGTTGGCTTTCTTCCATTGGTCCAAATCAGTCAACTTCTGCCTATATTCTTCTACTAGAGTAAGGACTCTTGGTGGAGGAACAAATTACTCTTCTTGGAGTTCTGGTAAACTAGTCCAAGATAAGTCCTTTCTTTGGACACCATAGAAGTCCCCAGCTGGTGGTGGAACACCAGCATACTCTTTCATCCCAATCCCAGTCATATCCCTAGAATCCCTTTGTTTACTAACACATTCTCCTAGGGTTTGTGAGGCTTTATCAAATCTCTGAATTTTAAGATCTACATTATCCTTATTCTTGATAGCCTCATCTAACTTAGCCTGTACTTCAGCGTTGACCCTCTCCATGATGTTTCTAATATCATTACTAGCATTTAAATCATGTTTTAATATATTGATTTTATCTTTTAGGTCAAGCTCCATTTTATTATACTCAGTTACAATCTTTTCAGTTTGAGTAAGATCAAGTTGATAGTTAGACAACTTGCATCTTTCATTACTTACATCTGTTGACAATCTTAAAACCTCTTTGTTAAGTCTTTCAGTATTTAAACGACAACCCTTACTACAAAAAGCATCATCATATACCTCATTGTTTGATGAAGATGAGGAGTGTGCCATGAGAGCATTGAGAACATGCTCTTCTTCTTCCATCTCAACAACCAAAGCTTTATTTTCTTCCTCATCCTTAGCCAAATAGCTCCAATCCCATCCAACACCATCAATTTCTTGCATTGCAACCATGGCCTTGGGATCCTGAGCCTTAACAATTTGGCTTGAGGGTTTTCCAGCATAAGATCTTCTTGGAGATCTACATTCTCTCATAAAGTGTCCCATACGATGACAATTGTAACACTCAACCTTGGATTTATCAAATCCAGCAGTGTCCTTAGCATTAAAATTCATCTTCTTCTTGAATCTTCTATACCATATGTTTGCTCTTATACTTGCAAGAGCCATATTCCACTTTGTGTCCATCTCCTCCAAATGCTCATCACTAATTTGCTTAAGGTCCTCATATGTAATCACTGAACCATTGGGCAATGAAGCAATGTATGCACACATAGTATCCAGATCAATACCAGCAGGCTTAACTCTTGGTGAGTCAATTTTTTATGTGTCAGCGTCTGAATGTGAGGCGTTGACAGGATATGATCCAGCGTTGACACAGGTTGATCCAGTAACTGGATGCATGTATGACTCCTTCTGATCAAATTGACCTTCACTATTTGAGAAGAAGGCCATGTTACCATTGGTAGACTTGCTTCCATGATCCAAAAGAGTTTCATTCTCTATCAGCCTCCGTTTATTATACACATCATCAAAAGTAGAACTTTTGTGAGTGTTATTAGCAATTATAGACCTTGCTTCAATCTTCCATGCATCACCCAGGCTTTTAAGGAAAGTGGAGATAATATCAACATCACCAAGCACTGTTCCCATGAAGGATAGCTTGCTTGTGATGTCCAGAAGTCTGCTTCTCACACTACTTAGCTTCTCATTAGGTTGAGACTTAAAAACAACATACTCATGCAAGAGTTGCTTCTTTTTCTCTTGCATAGTATCAGCATGACCACCATAGGCAACTTCAAGGGATGCCCAAAGATCTTTTGCAGACACATAGCTTCTGTATTTGTGCTGATTTTCTTGTCCCAAAGAGAGTTTCAGAATGCTTAGGGTTTTCATATCAACCCTTCTCTTTTCTATATCCTCAGTTGAGACAGCTCTACCATCATCAGGTTTTTCTCTTCGTTCCTCTTTAGTAGAACCTTTAATAGCTGTTCTTGCAGCAATGACAGCTGCAATCTTTTGAGCCTTATCGAATGTGTTTCCATATTCAATAATTTCCCATAGAGTGTAGTCATGGATTTGTAGATATTTGTGACAATCCGTCAATTTATGGTTTATATTTTATTCTCAATATTTATTTGAAAACATTATTTTAATAATATAATATGAACTCACTTATTTATGGGAAGAAATTTGGATTTACGTCTTGAAGTAGCATCGACTACGTCTAAACCGGAGGATTCTACATTACGTGCTCACGTTTACATACACCGTCTTTGGTGACAGTCCGACATTTCAGGAAATAAATTTATCCGTGAATATTATTTTGGGATTTTAAATTTGTGTTGGTTCATAAACTCACAAATTTACGAGAAGAGATTAGGACTTACGATTATAATTTAACGTCCTTTACGACTAAATCGGAAACCTTAGGATTACGTATTTACTTTTTCGAACTTCGTTTTTGATGAGACAATTTTTAGTAGATTTGTTTTGTGTCGTTGATTCATAATTTATAAAAACTTTTTTCGTAAAACGACCCGAGAGCACGCAAATCGAGGAAACTAGAATCGAGGAATACCCGTAAATTAGCGGGATGGGACAAAACAAGTTTATTCCACCCCACTAACTAATAGGGAAGGCCAAGAGGACACCACATCATTTGATGTGGCATCCTTACACTCTACAAGCTTACACATGTAAGCTTAGCTTAACATGGAAGCATTATTCACCCACCAAAACCACCAAACCACTAACACTTACCATTACTTCCATTTTCACATGCAAACCACCATTTTTCCTCTCCTCTCTCTCTTAAATTCGTCCAACAATCATAATAAACAACCCTCATTTGATCTATGTTAGCCATAAAATCATGTGTTACTCATACACATGATGATGCTACTTTGAAGCTTTCAAGATTGGAGGTGATTCTAACATCCAAGGAGAAGATTTGTTGGTGTCAAAGGGCTGATTTTCCATGAGAAGTTTATAAAGGTTGGTAGACTTGAAGATTATATTGGTTTATCACAAGTTTTGCCATCAATATCCAAGCCTTGTTCATCAAAGACTCATCTTTTCATAACTAATGGTGGTATAGAGATTGTTCTTCCTATCCTCTTGTTATTTTGATTATGTAATCTTGTATTTTCTTTATTTATGTATATGTATATGATGATGAATGATGATTAAAAATATTATGTGGGGATTTGGTGTTGATAGATTTGATAAACATGGGTAAAAAGATGGAAAAACCACATATAAGAATGGTTAAATCTTGCTTAATAAGATGGCTGTATAAAAACAGTAAGTAACCAAATGATAACCTGATAAAATGGTAAAGTAGAATCAATATACAGTAAGTATTAGGTGTTATACACATGTGAGAGTTGGCCATACAATGGAATCATCAAAATGAGTGAGATATGATCAAAACAAGTTTAGAGTGCAAATCGGCCTATACTGTTTTGGACGAATTATTTAAAATATTTAGAGGTTGATTAATCAGTAGCTATAAAGGATTAAAATGAAGCACATATCATGTAGTTTCTGTGATAAAAATTAGAGGTCCTATCTCATTATATAACTCTAGATATGGACATTTTAGTAAACTTAAAATTTAGGACTGATTTTGTGAAATTAAAGTTTAATATTATTATATAAGCACTCAAATAAATATAGTATAAAATGTGAATTAAAACCCACTAAGTTATATATTTCATTTATATAAATATGCATAAGGATAAATAAATGGACACTTTATAAAAATGGTAGTTGAATAAGATTTATAAGTATAAAAACTATAAACATGATTTTTACGACTTTTTCGGCTATTACCGTAAAATTAACGTTTTTCGCCAATTAAAACTTTTACGATCAAACCCGTCTAATGTAAAGTTTTTAAAAGTCATATACTGATATATATAAGTACCTAATACAAGTAAAAACCGATAAAACCCGAACTATATGACATACGGACATTAATGAGCTAAGTTAGCATATTTGGACTAATAATTTAACTAAATAAGTTAAACACTTATAAAAATTACTTATTGGGCTTAACCCATTTGGGCCCAACATGTAAAGTATAATACTGATAATAAAAGTATAATAGGGCTAATGAATAGTATTGGGCTTGTAATAGGACCATTGGGCTTCAAAATGTAAACAAGATTGAACTAGTGTAACTAGTCTTGAAAATTACCAACACATAAACACTATAATGAATGAGTAAAGATGTATAAACCCACTTGATCATCATCATATTTATAAAATCATCATATGTATACATAATTGTTATTTTTATAAAGTCATTGGACAAGAGTCTAAGACGAGTATTATTTGTCTAGGTTTTCGTGATTGAAGCACGTACCGTACGTCCGAATTGCCGATAACCCGCTTTCCCACATCAACGTGAGTTCATAGCCTCGCACTATTTTAAATGTTTTTATGAAATGTTTTATAAACCCGCGAGGGAGATAACATGTTAGTTTTTATAAAATAAGACACTAGTTGTCCCGATTGCTTGTTTATTGATTTGGACCCGAATGATTGTATGACCCGATGAATGATTTTATGACCCGATAGATGAAAGGAAATGGATTATTAAAGTTAGGTTATGTCACTAAAAGTCCCATTAGCATGAATTGTGAACTACCGGGATTTGGTAGACGCTTATGCATATAATAGTACTATTTGGGGACGATCACCCCAGTTCGCGCCTTGACGGTTGATCCCCGTCGTGCCACATTGATTGGTAAGCGAATTTATGTATGAGAAGATTTACACAAGCGTGATTATTGTGACGACACGCTAATTTAGATGGGCAAATGAGTTTCGGGCTAGCTACCCGTTGTTTGTTGTAGTAAGGTAACAATGTCATGCGGCTTATAATAATCCAATTAACGATAATACTGCTATAAGCACCGAATTACAATATATTGCCTGACTAGCAATACAGGGTCTTATTATTGATTTTATGTTCGTGTTTTGGTTTCACATAACCATATTCATATAACGATTTTTATTTAACTTTATACAACGTTATAAAACGTATTGTATGATGTTTTTAACGACAATGGTTCGTATAATGATTTTGAAGGCGAAAGCCTATATTATGATTTTGATAAGGATTTGTATAAAATGACTTTGGTTATTTTATGGCCTATTACAATGATTTGTACAAAATGATTTTCGGTAATAATTTTATACCGATGTTATATTGATGGATTTTATTAAACTCTATGAATTCACTCGGCGTTATCGCTGACCCTTTTCTTTTAACATGTTTTGTCTCAGGTACTTGAAGGTAATTCTCGGGAAGACAACAAGAATTCATGGCCCGCACTTAAATAACAATTTCCATTCAAATGCTTTGTAAAACCTGTATGAAATACAATGACTTGGGACCTATGTAAATTTGATATTTATGAATGGGATTGCTTTATTAATAAATGACGTGATTTTTAAGCGTTGTCTATTATGTGAGTAATGTGCTATCCCGTAACACCAGAGCTCTCGTTATAGAGAACGAAAGATTTCTAAAAACAAGGTTTTGAATAAAACATTTCAAAATCTTTTAACTATAAACATTTTTCTAAAAAAAAATGTCTAAAAATCTTTTGACTATAACGGTGCCGAAGAATTCCCGAGTTACCGACAAGGCCAGACTGAGAAGTGTTATTTTAATATATATATAACTTGGATTATATATACATATATGATGTAATTTTATTACATGATTGTTTGATGATTATTTTGATATTTATACGAGGTATTTATACGACGTAGATTGTCACTAGCAATCCTAAATCCCCTAGTAAATTAATCGAAGCTATTCTCGTAGGAATTCTAGCTATCCTAGATCTAAACCAAGTTGTGGATATTTATGATCCCAACAAATGGTTGATATTCGTAGAAATGTTGATATTAGTTAATTGTGATATTAAAGAAGAATTGGCGAGATTAAAACTCATATCGATGTCATGACGATCTTTCCTTATAGAGTGGAGTTTGACAAAACGTTACCACCTAGAAGATGTCATCTGATTCGTTGTCACCCAATTCTTAAAATTGAAATGGAAAGGATGAATGTTGCACTTGAGGCTGACAATGGAACCATTACCCAAAAGCCTCATGCCACTAGTACCTTTCCAAGAAGTCTAATTGAATGATCGAGTCATTTTATACTAGTGACTCATTTGATAATTGTTGTTGTAAGAGCTATAGGATTGGAAATTAAGTGTTGATCATATCAAGATTTTATTTCCCTTTTAAGGTTTATGAATAAGGTTGAAAGTACTGGAGAATGAGGTAGAATATCAATTGAGTATAAGTTGGTTGAAACTTGAATAAAGTAAAATTTAACACATATGGAATATGAGATTGTTAAGAGGAAGTTGTTGAGTCCTGTGATTGAATTATAAGGTTTTCATTGATTGTTGATTCGTGTTAAGTGTTGTTCCTAGGCCATTGTCCAATGACGAGGATGCCCAGTGTCCAAGAAATAAATCGAATAAATCTTCTTCTGAATTGGGACCGATGGATCTTCTGGGACAGGTGGGACACCTAATGACTCTTGTAGATTAGTATTCATTATGTTATATTTTAAAAATCCCTAACTTAACTGATACATCAGTTGGTAGGATGAGTTCTTGGAATTGTATGACATAGTGACACGTAATGTGTTACGATATAATTTTGACTTGTTTGTGATTAATGAAAAGACTACCTTTGATTGCTAAATCCTACATGTATCGATGTTATCTATCTTTTATTGCTTCATCCTAATGTTCGTATTAGTGATGCAACCATTGAGGAAGTACTCATCTCTATTTGAGTTACGTTGTGTATTATTCTTTTTAAGTGCCATCGAGGTCATGAACCTCATGATTATTTGGCTAAGCTCATTTCCTGATATATTGTAGTTAGTTCTTGGTGAACAAATTTTCATCACTCCTTTGCAGATCACTCATTGTTTTTATAAGATACAATAGTATCCCTTGAGAAAAATTGAATTTTCATAACCATACGGATTATTTAAAGTGAGACTTATAAATAATCGTTATCGAAATGAAGTTGTTTATAAAACACATTGGAAAACTTAATTGTTTTCATAACAAAGAAAATCTTTGTAAATATATTTTTTACTCTTATTTAAGAATTAAGCATGAAAATGTTTTTATTATAAACATGATGATAAAATTTTGGCGAACTGAGTATTGCATCGTTAATCTTGAAATTGTATATAGTTGCGCGCCTAAATACAATTTGGAAGTGACCATGCAAGGCTGATTAGTAGTCACCATGAATTTATTAATATACACTAAATTTTCTTTGAAGATTGTGAAAGATTAAATTTTATGACATCTGCAAGAAGTGAAAAACAGGGACATATTGATAGGGATACCTACATATGTGCCCGTACTATTTATTCGTCTGAGTCAAATTTACTCATCTGTGGAAATTGTCTTATTTGACAATTGACAATTCTTTCTTGTCCAATTCTCCCGTAGTGAGATCCTTAGGAAAAATATCTGATTACCGAGTGCTGATACCCGACTGGATATATCGACGTTCCTATCATTTCTTTTGATTTGATTTCATTTTAATGACCTGGGTAACGATCCGAGGAGCTTTCGAATGCGTACTCAAATTATGAAAACATGTGATATATTCATATTCATTAAATGTTTTCGTCTGTATCTGATTTGAAATTCTCTCGCGTAGATTATGCGTTGACCTTACTCTTTTAATGGTAGTTATGTCTCCTGATATCCTTGAATTTGTGAAGGATTATGAGTTATTATTAGTCTTTTGAGAAGTTCACATCTTATCGACGGCAATAAAACTGAAAAGTTGGTAGTGCCATTAGAATGGATTGATTGATTATGACATGACGACATTGTCTTAATTGATGGGAACTCGAATAGAATTCCCCTAAATGATAAGATGTTGATTATCAAAAGTGATCTAAATAATTCTTGATGGATGACCATATCCTGCATTTAGACTTGAGATTATACCATGAATGGTTGTGAATTAGTCATAGATATTATAATCTAGAAAGAACCTAATATGAACGTATTAAAAGATGTTTCTGTTATTTGAAACTTTAGAAAGTATTTGTTGGTGAATTATCTAGATTTTCGCCATTAAGGCAAGTTGAATTTGGTATTGATTATATTCCCGGTGTTGCACCTATGACATGTGCACTATACCTCAGCACCATCTGAATCGAAAGTGTTACCGTACAACTGAGAGATTTGTCGGAGAAAGCTTTTATTCTACCAAGCTCGTCATTATGAAGATCTATGGTGTTATTATTCCTTATGTTTACTCATTACCGTGAACTAAGTAAATTGATGATAAAAATCTATATCCACTACCCAAGATGATAGATTTTTTCTTTACGAGGTTCTAGCGTATGTTCTAAATATTTGATCCACGGCATGGTTATCATCAACTTCGCATCCGCGAAAAAGATTATCTATTCCAATCACTACATCCAGAACTTGTAATGAACATTATAAGTTTCACGTGATATCGTTTGGAATGACAATGCAAATGTAATATTCATAAATTTGGTGAATCACGTGTGTAGGCTGTAATTTGATAAATTCATGCTCGTGATCATTAAGGACCATTTGTTTGTTTATAAGAATAAGAAGGAGTTAATAATTAATATATAGATTGACCTAAATTGGTTGAACAACGAAAAACTGTACCCTGAATATTTAACATGTAATTTAAGACTTAATTTTTTACATTATTTGACCGTGTGATTAATAGAAAATGGAATATATTGACTTTTCAAAGATTAGAGCCATTAAGACTTTGGGGTTTAACAAAAAGAAAATGGAAATATGTTTTGACAAATGGTTTAACAAAGGATTTTTAAGGGATTATTCCCTTATACACAAATCATTTAACTAAACTCTTGTTTAGGGTAAATGTTTGTGTATACCTCAACACAACCTAAGAGGGATTGAGGAAACCTTTTAAACCATGACTTGAAATTTGAAACGATAATATTTGCTTTTCAACAAAGAACATTTTGACCAAAGTACAATCAAAGATTTTTCAAACATTTACGGGTCTTACTAATTATTTCCGATAAATCAACAAAAATTTTGTTAACTAAATTCAAATTTGTTTTGAACATTTTACTATAATTGATCTAACTAAGAAATTTAAAATTTTAACGTTTACGTTTCATAAAAACTTAATATTTATTATATAATTACTAGTAATACTTATCGACGCTTTAAACGTCAGATTGAGCATAATTGATAAAAATAATAGTTGAGACGAAACTAAAACATAGAAAATATGAAGAAAGAAATTTTGAATGAATACGGACATGATAATTATTTCATCAAGGAAGGTGAATATAATTACTGACACATCATGTAGAAAAGATAAAGAACCAATTAGGACATGTTCCTTAATAATGAAGGTGCAAAATAAATTGCCGAACAACATAAAAATAAAAAATGATTGTAAAAAGGATAATATCGATAATAGAAAGGGGTTCGCGGCTAATGTGAACCATTAGAATTGAGAGCCGATGGCGTTGAATGTATAACAGGCCACTTGAGGATTGCCTAAAATGGAGATTTTGAGATATAGTTATGTTGGAATCTTGTAAGTATAAGTACTCTATTCCTGTCATTTCTGATTTAATGTATCTTTATCTGAAGAAGTTGTACTGGTAGGAAATTATGAAGCCAGACATCGCCTCATACATTAGTAAACGTCTAACTATTGCAAAGGTCATCATCGGAATTTTATTCGATTTGGGTCATCGTCGACAGACTGACCAAATCTACTAATATCATTCCTGTTAATGATAGATTCTTGATGTAGAAATTGACTCTTTTGTATATAAAGGAGTTGTGTAAACATGGTATGCCTGTATCGAACATCTCTATCAAGATCCTCGCTTCGCATTGAATTTCTAGAGATTTGCTCAGAACTCATTAAGAACGAATCTTGATGAGAGTACTGTGTACCACCCCAATCGAAGGGACGAGGTAAAGTAACGATACAAAATACTATAAGTGTTGTTCTATATTTGAATGATTGATCTTTGGTAAAGAACCGTATAATCGTTTTCCTTTGGAGAGATTATCATTGATAATTATCGTGTTAGGATCGAGATCGAATCTTGTTAAGATTTAAATATTAGAGCATCTGTAAGCAGGAGTTAGGATGAAGACACCCGACATACACCCATTGTGAGTTGGACATGTCTTTTAGGTTTAAGGTTTCCTATGATGCGAACCTAACCTTACAAAATACCCGACCCGCTAGACCTGAGATGATTGTTGAAATTAGGATCTGATTATTGACTGCCGGTAGTGGGCAGGAGGTTATGTGAATATGAAATGTAGATCTTGAAGTGCCAGATGGGTAGCGAAGTCATGCCAAAAATTATAACTATGGAAAAATGAATTGATGATCTGAAAGATCATGGGATATAAGTCCCCGTTGTATGGGACCATTGAGATGATGTAAAAAATTGGTTTGAAAGGCATATAAGTTGGATCTACCCTAGGACTTCAAGAGCTGCGTGAATTATGTTTCGTAAATCGAACTTGATAAATATCTATCAAGTGAAAATCTGAATTCTTCTTGATAAAGTTTAGATCGGCGAAAAGTTGCATTCATCAAAAACCCGTGAACATCATGGATAGAGAAAGTAAGTCAACATTAAGCCTGATCTTATTCCTGTAGATATGTTTGATGAAACTCGCGTATTATAATGAATTACACTTGTGAGAAAAGACCGAATGTGGAGGAAATACCCACATGGCTTTAACTCTATAAGAAGCGAGTAGTAATATGATCTTTGAGGACAAAGATCTTGTTTAGGGGTAAATGCTGTGACAATCCGTCAATTTATGGTTTATATTTTATTCTCAATATTTATTTGAAAACATTGTTTTAATATTATAATATGAACTCACTTATTTTTGGGAAGAAATTTAGATTTACGTCTTGAAGTAGCATCGACTACGTCTAAACCGGAGGATTCTACGTTACGTGCTCACGTTTACATACACCGTCTTTGGTGACAGTCCGAAATTTCAGGAAATAAATTTATCCGTGAATATTATTTTGGGATTTTAAATTTGTGTTGGTTCATAAACTTACAAATTTACGAGAAGAGATTAGGACTTATGATTATAATTTAACGTCCTTTACGACTAAACCGGAAACCTTAGGATTACGTATTTACTTTTTCGAACTCTGTTTTTGATGAGACAGTTTTTATTAGATCCGTTTTGTGTCGTTGATTCATAATTTATAAAAACGTTTTTCGTAAAACGACCCGAGGGCACGCAAATCATGGAAACTAGAATCGAGGAATACCCGTAAATTAGCGGGATGGGACAAAACAAGTTTATCCCACCCCACTAACTAAAAGGGAAGGCCAAGAGGACACCACATCATTTGATGTGGCATCCTTACAATCTACAAGCTTACACATGTAAGCTTAGCTTAACATGGAAGCATTATTCACCCACCAAAACCACAAAACCACTAACACTTACCATTACTTCAATTTTCACATGCAAACCACCATTTTTCCTCTCCTCTCTCTCTTAAATTCGTCCAACAATCATCAAAAACAACCCTCATTTGATATATGTTAACCATAAAATCATGTGTTACTCATACACATGATGATGCTACTTTGAAGCTTTGAAGATTGGAGGTGATTCTAACATCCAAGGAGAAGATTTGTTGGTGTCATAGGGCTGATTTTCCATGAGAAGTTTATAAAGGTTGGTATACTTGAAGATGATATTGGTTTATCACAAGTTTTGTCATCAATATCCAAGCCTTGTTCATCAAAGACTCATCTTTTCATCACTAATGGTGGTATAGAGATTGTTCTTCCTATCCTCTTGTTATTTTGATTATGTAATCTTGTATTTTCTTTATTTATGTATATGTATATGATGATGAATGATGATTAAAAATATTATGTGGGGATTTGGTGTTGATAGATTTGATAAACATGGGTAAAAAGATGGAAAAACCACATGTAAAAATGGTTAAATCTTGCTTAATAAGATGGCTGTATAAAAACAGTAAGTAACCAAATGATAAACTGATAAAATGGTAAAGTGAAATCAATATACAGTAAGTATTAGGTGTTATACACATGTGAGAGTTGGCCATACAATGGAATCATCAAAATGAATGAGATATGATCAAAACAAGTTTAGAGTGAAAATCGGCCTATACTGTTTTGGACGAATTATTTAAAATATTTAGAGGTTGATTCATCAGTAGCTATAAATGAATAAAATGAAGCACATATCATGTAGTTTCTGTGATAAAAAGTTTAGGTCCTATCTCATTATATAACTCTAGATATGGACATTTTAGTAAACTTAAAATTTAGGACTGATTTTGTGAAATTAAAGTTTAATATTATTATCTAAGCACTCAAATAAATATAGTATAAAATGTGAATTAAAACTCACTAACTTATATATTTCATTTATATAAATATGCATAAGGATAAATAAATGTACACTTTATAAAAATGGTAGTTGAATAAGATTTATAAGTATAAAAACTATAAACATGATTTTTACGACTTTTTCGGCTACTACCGTAAAATTGACATTTTTCGCCAATTAAAACTTAGACGATCAAACCCGTCTAATGTAAAGTTTTTAAAAGTCATATACTGATATATAAGTACCTAATACAAGTAAAAACCGATAAAACCCGAACTATATGACATACGAACATTAACAAGCTAAGTTAGCATATTTGGACTAATAATTTAACTAAATAAGTTAAACACTTATAAAAATTACTTATTGGGCATAACCTATTTGGGCCCAACATGTAAAGTATAATACTGATAATAAAAGTATAATTGGGCTAATGAATAGTATTGGGCTTGTAATAGGCCCATTGGGCTTCAAAATGTAAACAAGATTGAACTAGTGTAACTTGTCTTGAAAATTACCAACACATAAACACTATAATGAATGAGTAAAGATGTATAAACCCACTTGATCATCATCATATTTATAAAATCATCATATGTACACATAATTGTTATTTTTATAAAGTCATTGGACAAGAGTCTAAGACGAGTATTATTTGTCTAGGTTTCCGTGATTAAAGCACGTACCGTACGTCCGAATTGCCGATAACCCGCTTTCCCACATCAACGTGAGTTCATAGCCTCTCACTATTTTAATTTTTTTATGAAATGTTTTATAAACCCGCGAGGGAGATAACATGTTAGTTTTTATAAAATAAGACACTAGTTGTCCTGATTGCTTGTTTATTGATTTGGACCCGAATGATTGTATGACCCGATGAATAATTTTATGACCCGATAGATGAAAGGAAATGGATTATTAAAGTTAGGTTATGTCACTAAAAGTCCCATTAGCATGAATTGTGAACTACCGGGATTTGGTAGACGCTTATGCATATAATATTACTATTTGGGGACGATCACCCCAGTTCGCTCCTTGACGGTTGATCCTCGTCGTGCCACGTTGATTGGTAAGCGAATTTATGTATGAGAAGATTTACACAAGCGTGATTATTGTGAAGACACGCCAATTTAGATGGGCAAATGAGTTTCGGGCTAGCTACCCGTTGTTTGTTGTAGTAAGGTAACAATGTCATGCGGCTTATAATAATCCAATTAACGAAAATACTGCTATAAGCACCGAATTACAATATATTGCCTGACTAGCAATATGGGGTCTTATTATTGATTTTATGTTCGTGTTTTGGTTTCACATAACCATATTCATATAACGATTTTTATTTAACTTTATACAACGTTATAAAACGTATTGTATGATGTTTTTAACGACAATGGTTCGTATAATGATTTTGAAGGCGAAAGCCTATATTATGATTTTGATAAGGATTTGTATAAAATGACTTTGGCTATTTTATGGCCTATTACAATGATTTGTACAAAATGCTTTTCGGTAATAATTTTATACCGATGTTATATTGATAGATTTTATTAAACTCTATGAATTCACTCGGCGTTATCGTTGACTCTTTTCTTTTAACATGTTTTGTCTCAGGTACTTGAAGGTAATTCTTGGGAAGACAACAAGAATTCATGGCCCGCACTTAAATAACAATTTCCATTCAAATGCTTTGTAAAACCTGTATGAAATACAATGACTTGGGACCTATGTAAATTTGATATTTATGAATGGGAATGCTTTATTAATAAACGACGCGATTTTTAAGCGTTGTCTATGATGTGAGTAATGTGCTATCCCGTAACACCAATGAGTCTTCCGCTGTATTGAATTGTGTAAATTTGGGGGTGTTACAATATTGCTCAAAATTAAACTTCCATAACTCAAAATTGTCTGGGTCGAGCATGGGAATCTTGATGTTGTTGTTTGAGGAGGGGGAGGAGTTTTCTTCTAGGTTAGACATGATGTTTTTAGGGTTTTGAGAAAATTAGGGTTTTTGGTAATTTACGGTTCTTGTGTTCTTTAGATCAAAGTTTCTCAACAAGCTCTGATACCACTTGTTGATCCCAAACCTAGATCGATTTAGCTTGTATAAACGAGATTAAATCAAGTTAAACACGTAGAGAAGCTTTGTTGTGTATAAAACAATTTAAGTATTATGCGGAATTAATACTCAAACAAGAACACACAAACAATTGTAAAACAAACTTTCACTTGATTGATTAGAACAGACTTGCTTACAATGAAAGTATTAAACGTATGAAAACTTATATGAAACAAAACCTAAAGGTCTTCTTTTATAGACATAAGAGGCCTTGTACAAGAGTCTACGTATCAGCTATTCTAGGTAAAGATAAATATAGAAAATACATTGTTGATCCTATCTTTACTAGAAACAAACTAGAAACATAATACGCGTAGACCATATCTTTCTATCAGTGCTTGACTTAAACCTATCAACGCTTGACTTCTTCCTGTCAACGCCTGATCTGTCAACACTTGTTTTCTTCTTATCAACGCTTGTTTTCTTCTTGTCAGCGTTCAAGTGTACTGGCTACATTTTATTCCCAACAACGAAGAATCGAATTCTTAGGATCTAGCATGGAAAGGGTGATCAACAAAATATCTAAAGCCGTTTATTAATTATGCTAAAAGATAATTGTTAGAACAATAAAGGATATGTCAAGGATTCGTGAAAAACTTCTTCAAGAAAACGATGGAGGCTTACGTAAACGAACACGAGAGTCTTCAATCGTATTGATGATGATGATCTAGATAACACAATCACAAACAACCACGAGACAACGAGTTGGAAGGGCACAAATCCCCTCTCCTTATTTATTAGAAAGCATAAAAGATAAGCATGGGATTTCCCCCACGAGGCACCTCGTTTTTTATTACCGAGTCATGAGCTCGACTCGATCCCCTCAATGATAATTATCATTGGGGAAGGTAACTTGGTCGAGGTCATCCAATGAAGGAATGTCCCCACCAAAGTAGTGCTTAAGCTTATGTCCATTCACCTTGAAGTTAGGACCATCATTTTGAGCTATCTCAATGGTCCCATAAGGAAACACTTGTGTAATGGTAAAAGGACCCGACCAACGAGATTTCAATTTCATGGAAAATATCTTTAGTCTAGAGTTAAAAAGTAACACTTGATCACCAATGTTAAAAACCCGGTTTTTAATCTTTGCATCATGAAACTTTTTATTCTTTTCTTTGAAAATTAATGAATTTTCATAAGCATTATCTCTTAATTCATCCAATTCATTCAATTGTGTTTTCTGGTGATCTCCCGCGGTCTTTAAGTTAAAGTTTGCATGCTTAAGGGCCCAATATGCCTTATGCTCCAATTTAATGGGCAAATGACAATTCTTCCCATAGACTAACTTATAAGGAGTACAACTGATAGGTGTCTTATAAGCGGTCCTAAAGGCCCATAAAGCGTCATCGAGTTTGTCGGACCATGAAGCACGGTTTTCTCCAATTGACCTCTCTAAAATCCTCTTTAAAGCTCGGTTCGAAACCTCGACTTGCCCACTCGTTTGCGGTGATAAGCCGTAGAAAGACGATGAGTAACTCCATATTTCTTTAAGACCTTCTCGAATTGGTCATTACAAAAATGGGTTCCACGATCGCTTATAATAGCACGAGGGGTTCCGAACCGAGAGAATAGTTGCTTCAAAAACTTCACTACCACACGAGCATCATTAGTAGGTAAAGCCTTAGCTTCCACCCACTTAGAAAGGTAGTCGACCGCGACGAGGATATACTTCTTACCATGAGACGATAGGAACGGCCCCATAAATTCTATGCGCCAATGTCGAAAATCTCACAGACTGAATTATGTTTTGCGGCATTTCATCACGTTGAGACGATTTTCCTTGACGTTGGCACGAATCACACGACTTCACAAGTGCGTGTGCATCACGATAGATAGAAGGCCAAAAGAAGCCGGCATCGAACACTTTTTTAGCCGTGAGACTAGCACCGTGGTGACTACCCGTGGGTCCCTCGGGACAAGCTCTAAGGATGTTAGAAGCTTCGGCACCAAAAACACAACATCGAACGATTTGATCCGCACAAACCTGAAAGAGATAAGGGTCGTCCCAAAAGTAGAACTTGTTGTCACGAAAGAATTTTTGCTTTTGTTGTGTCGTCATACCCTTGATTATGAAATTGCCCGCATGGTAATTTGCAATGTCGGCAAACCATGGGGTGGTGTCTTTAGAATTCACTACACCGAGAGTCTCGAGAGGAAATGTTTCGGTGATTTCCTTTTTCTCGAAAACATCTTTGTGAGGATCTTCTAGACGAGAGAGATGATACGCCGCTAGATTCTCGGCTCTTTTTTTGTCAAGCACGGTGACATCAAATTCTTGGAGGAGGAGCATCCAACGAAGCAATCTCGGCTTAGAATCTTGCTTAGCTAAGAGATACTTGATAGCCGAATGGTCGGTATACACGATGCTTTTAGCTAAGACGAGATAAGGTCGGAATTTCTCAAAAGCATAGACCACGACAAGGAATTCCTTTTCCGTTGTGGTGTACTTTAGTTGAGCCTCGCTCATCGTCTTACTAGCATAATGGATAGGACGGAAATGCTTTTCATAGCGTTGCCCTAAGACGGCCCCTATAGCATAATCACTTGCATCGCACATGATTTCAAAGGGTAATTCCCAATTAGGAGCAACAAGAATGGGATATTCGGTAAGTTTCCTTTTGAGAGTTTCGAAAGCTCTAACACAATCCTCATTGAAGTTAAAAGGAGCATCCTTCTCGAGAAGGTGTGTCATAGGTCGAGAGATTTTCGAAAATTCTTTAATGAAACGACGATAAAAGCCCGCGTGGCCTAGGAAACTCCTAACTCCCTTAACGGTTTTGGGATTAGGTAACTTGGCGATGACGTCTACCTTAGCTTTATCGACCTCAGTCCCCGCTTTCGAGACCTTATGTCCTAAGACGTTCCTTGTTTACACATAAAATGACATTTTTCCGAATTAAGCACAAGATTGGTTTCTTCACAACGTTTTAACATTTGCTCGAGATTAGATAAACACGACGTGAACGAATTGCCAAACACTGAAAAGTCATCCATAAACACTTCCATCGACTTCTCGATCGTATCGTGAAAAATAGCCATCATACACCGTTGAAACGTACCCGGTGCATTGCAAAGTCCGAAAGCATCCTACGATAAGCAAACGTTCCATAAGGACACGTAAACGTAGTCTTCTCTTGATCACGAGGGTCGATGGGGATTTGAAAGTAACCGCAAAAACCATCTAAAAAGCAATAGAATTCATTTCCCGCGAGTCGCTCCAACATTTGATCCTTGAAGGGCAAAGGAAAGTGGTCTTTCCGAGTGGTGTCATTTAACTTTCGGTAGTCAATACACACCCTCCAACTGGTCACAACACAAGTGGGAATTAACTCGTTGTTTTCATTAGGTACAACGGTCATTCCTCCCTTTTAGGGACACAATGGATTGGGCTCACCCATGGGCTATCGGAGATAGGATAAGTCATTCCCGCGTCAAGGAGTTTTAAAAATTCCTTTTTTATGACATCGTGAATTTTGGGGTTTACCCTTCTTTGACTTTGAATTGCGGGTTTGTAGTCCTCCTCTATTAAAATCTTGTGAGCACAAAATTTTGGGTCAATACCCTTAATGTCAGAAATTTTCCACGCAATTGCCCCTTTATGAGCTTTAAAAACTTTCAAGATCTTGGTTTTTTCATCATTAGCAAGGCCTTTTTCAATAATAACCGGCAACTTGTCATCACCTTCCAAGAATGCGTATTCAAGGTGAGAAGGAAGATCTTTCAATTCAAGGATAGGCGGTTCCTCGATTGAAGATTTTTGCTCAACACTCATAACTTCCATCGGCGAAAGAAATGGTGGAATAGAAGTATCATCACTAATCATCGACTCATCTTCATTGTCGATTTCATTTGAAGTAAAATCTCCTCCTTGGAATGGAGTGAGATTTGGTGTAGAATTAGCAAGAATCGGATCCAAAATAGTAGGATTGCCACTTGACGAACTATCGCAAAAACCTAACACTTCTTATGAATACTCATCGCAAACCACATCAACTAAGTCGATGTGATTGATGGTAGCGATTGCATAAACATGATAAGATTTTGAGTTTTGAGTAACGTTTATAACAAGTTCCTTTTCGTTGAATCTCAAAGTGATAGTTCTTGCATGAACATCGATAAGCGATCTCGAGGTGTCTAAAAATGGACGACCTAAAATTAGAGGAACTTGAGGATCCGCGGGGATGTCAACTACTATAAAATCAACGGGATAGTAGAACTTCCCCACTTTCACGAAAACATCCTCGGCTACTCCACATGCTAAAATCGTAGAATGATCGGCCATCTCGATAGACATGTTCGAAGGAGTAAGAGCCGGAAGCGAAAGCGATTTCCAAATGGAAAATGGCATCAATTTAATGCTCGCACTAAGATTGGCCAAGGTGAGGCATTCTTTCATATCTTGTATGTCACAAGGAATGAGAAACTTTCCAGGGTCACCAACGTTTTCCGGTATGCGGTTAAGATAAACCGAAGAACAATTAGCAAGCTTTGAAAGCTTTTCCTTATCGCTCATCGTACTTTTAAAAGTGGAAGCGAAACGAGGCATATATAACAACGCGTCGGCTAAACTTACATCCAAAAGAACTTGTTGAAACATTTTTATAAAAATCTCGATTTGTTGTTCGTTGCGTTCTTGTAATTTCTCATTGTTTCGTCTCGAAGGGTATGGTAAGGGTGGTGTGGGTTGGACATTAGGCAACGGCCTTGGAATCTCGGGTTCCATGATTGGTATTGGTTCAACCATAGGTGTGGTTTGAGCGGTACTTCGTGGGCTTGTGATATGTTCCTTTTCGACCATCACCTCGAGCTCTTTCTCGATTTCATTCTCCATAGAAGTACTTGGACGAGAGATTGGTTCCTTGAAAGTTTTACCACTACGTGTAGTAATAACCTTCATTTCTCCCTTCGGGTTTGCAATGGTATCACTAGGAAGACCACCCGAGGAAGAGGGTTTACACATGATTGCTTCAAACATTTTTGCCATTCGGTCCTTAAATTTTGATAGCCTTAAATCCGCTTTTAACAATTTTTGCTTAATCTCATGTTGTCCTTGTTCCATTTTGTGTTGATTTTGTTGGAGACGTTGAACATTTACTTCCATTTTATTAGCATGAGTCTTAAGTTTATTAGCAAGTTCGTTTTTAAGCTCGTTTTTCAACTCGGATCTTAAGCTAATCATCTCACGTTGCATATTATCAAATTTAGCATCATTTGCTTTAGCATAATCCAAAAATTCTCCATGAAGATTTTTAGTGTGAGCATTTTGAAAACCTTGTGTAGTGTTTTGAAAATCACGGTTTTTGTTTTGATTTACAATTTGTCCATTCCCACTTTGATAATTCTCTTTGTTGTAGTTACGTGAGTTGCCATGATAACCACCATTTTGGTTGTTGTTTCGATAGTTATTAACATTTTGATTTGGTGGAGCTTGATTTGGGCGGGAACCTTGGCCGTTTTGGTTATAAGTTCCCGTTGCTACGTAAGCACTCGAAGTGTTACCACCGGCGGTAATGCACTCGGAAAGATCATGAGCTCCACCACAAGACAAACAACTCTTTTCAACCGCTTTAATCGAAGCGGAATTCAAAGCATCTTGTGCTTTCCAATGAATCATAAGATTTGAAAACCTATCGAAAAAACGATTTTCCTCATTAGCTTCATCATGTAAGGCATTAATGTGACGAGACGATGACGACGATGACGAACCCATATTGGCACCACTCGGTGTGCTACGCGGGTTATAATCCTTAGATCTATTCTCGATAATCTTTAATGCTTCATCGGTCGTTTTGCACAAAAAATTACCACCCGCGGCGGCATTCAAATAATGTCGTTCATGATCATTAAGCACATTATAGAAAGTATCTATTTGATGCAATTCCGAAAAATCATGAAGTGGACATTCATGTAACATTTCCTTAAATCGTTCCAATGCCATTGAAAAACTTTCATTATTTCGTTGTGTAAACCTTGAAATCTCATTTTTTAAATGTGTTGTTTTAGATGGTGGAAAAAATTGGTTCACAAACTTAGAAACGAGATCACCCTATGTCAAAATCGAATTTGGCGGTTCTGTCTCAAGACAAATTTTAGCGGGTCCATCTAACGAGTATGGAAACAACATCATTTTAATGGCCTCATGTGGAACATCCTTAAACTTGCTAGTTGCAGTGAGACGATTAAAATTCCTTATGTGGTAATGCGGGTTGTCTTTCTCATGACCTCTAAACTTATTTGCTTGCAACATCGACATTAAACCCGTCTTAATCTCGAAATTCTCTGCAAGGATGGCGGGAATCACAATGGCTTCTCCAAAACCCTCGGTGGGTGCTTGAAGCAACTCCATCATAGTACGATTAGCCATGACGACTTCTTGTTCTTCAATATGTTCAACAATTGGAGTTTGTTCTTCAATCAACGTCTCTTGATTTCCTTGACTTTGACGACGTTTACGAGCTCGTTTTGCTTGACTACGAGTTTGCAAAAACTTCACGTAGAATGGGAGGTGAGCAAAGAAGATTCTTTTTGGGTGTTTTGTGAATTTTCAATTTTTTTGTGTTTTTGATTGTTTTTAATTTTTTTTGGATTTTGTGTATCTTTGTAGACAACAATCTACCAAATCTCTCCTCGAATCGAACTCTTGATTAAAAAAGCCTCAAAAAATTGAAAACGATCACGTGGAGTGAACGCCTTCGAATGACTTTAGAACTTTGGTGAAAACCAAATTGTTCAAGAGGGTTTAATCACAAAGAAAACCAAGTAAATATATATGATACTTAATAATACTTTGGGCGGCAAAACCCTCGATTAGCCTTAAATCTCAAAATACTCACAAGTAAGCGGGGAAACGAGGCGGTGCGAAGCACTTAAGAGCCTTTTTTCTTAGGGTATATTTTATAATACCGCCTTATACCCACCTTATAGTTTGTATTTCTCAAAATCGAGCTTCACGAAAGTATTTATCTATTTTTGCCTTTTTCTTTTTTGTTTGAGATTCGAATACAATAATTAGGAGATCAAATCCCAATTAAGGTTGTGTTTTCACACTTTTGGAGATAATTTGTATTGATTGTGATAGTTAATACAATATAGTAATAATAATTTCACAAGAAAACCGAAAAAACCGATAATACGTATTAGTAGATTTCTACTAATACAAATTAATCACGACACACCTCCCCGGCAGCAACGCAAAAATGATTGCGGTAAACTTATGTCTTTTAGGAAAAAGAGCGTAAAAGCGGAAAGTATTAAGTGATGATTTAGGAAAATCAAACACTAAAGACCCAATGAAGTTCGTTTCCCAAGGAGGTATATGTGTGTGACTAAAATTTAACAAGATTTGAGATTAATATTTGAGAGAAGGGGAATGAGAAAATAGAATGACGAAGACGTGAAATTAATTACTACGACGACTAAACGTAAAACCGTAAAAAGAGCTAAAATAAAAATTAATTCTAAAAATTCCCAAAAAATTACCAAAAGTCAAATTAAATAAACTAAGAGTTTACCAATGATCAAAACTTTTTTAAACCTTTTATTTAATTAAATAATAATTTTTAAATGCTAATTAAAGCCCTAAAAATCAAATTAATATCAAAAAGCCCAAATAAATATTTTTCAATTGGTAAACCTCTAATATGACCTAAAAAGATTAAGAACTATTTTTGTAAATTTTTAAACTAGTTAAACTATTTAAAATGATTTAAAAACTATTAAAACTTAAAATAGTTTTAAAAGTTAATCTAATGATAATAAAATTAATCTAAGAGTTGCAAAAATCCTATTTTAATGTATTAAAGCTAAGAAAAATATAAAAAGTGCAAAAATGTGAAAGTTGAAAAATAATAATAAAATAATATTAAAATAATATTAAAAATCCAAAAATTATAAAAAAATTCTAAAAACTTGAAAGCTAGTTTATTTTAACCTAAGTAATCATAAACTGAAAGTGAAATTACCAAATTACCCCTAATGGGCCCCCAAATAGGCTAAAACAAAAAACAGTCAACCTTAATGGGCTTTTGGGCACAAAAATTCAAACTAGGCCCAAATGACCTGAAAAATCCCTATATTACTCAAAATTCAATTCTAAGCACAAAAGTCTGAAGGCCCAAAAGCTGATTTTGAGCTTATCACAACTTAAATAGTCAACAGCTTATTCTTATTGGGCCAATAAGCCCATTAAGCAATAAGCCAATGCCATAAGCTCTGCTTAAACACACAACCTTCTTTTGAGATGCCTAAGAGATCTGTGTAAAGAAATTTTGAAAAAGCACACTCAATAAGCAAGAAATAAGCAAAGAAAAATTTCACAAAAGGACAAAATAGTCGACTTGGAGTTCTAGACCACCTCATGACTTGATTCAACTTGCAAAAGACTCTAAGAAACTTAACTAAGCCAAATCAATCATGAAAAGTTCAATAAGCAAAGCCAAATAAGCTGGATAATCCAATAAGCACTTATGAAAAAGTTAAAAGAGTTGGTATTCTAGTCAAAGCTTAATGTCAGCCCTCCAAATGCTCCAGAATGAACAAACGGGTCAAATAAGGAGCACCTATTACAAACTTAAAGTTGTTGCACGTTTGAATAAGCTAGAATAGCTTATTGATAAGCTGAACACCAAATTACACTAGCAGTGGGAACTTTCAGTAGGAACTGGTTCCCACTGCTTTGACTTTTTGACTTGAGATTTGTGAGAGATTTACTATGATTTGATGGATAACAAAGGAACTAGTTCCCACTGCTTTGACTTTTTGACTTGAGATTTATGAGAGATTTACCAGTGAGTTGTAAGGAGTCACAATCAAGCAAAATATCACACTTCCAATAAGCCAGTAAGCACAGAATAAGCCAATAATGCCCAAATATGATACAAACTTAGCAAATAAGCAGTTATGAACTCTTAAGCAGTTTTAGCATGAATAAGCAAACCAGAATGAACCAAATGCATATACAAGCTATAAAAACTGTTAATAAGCACAAACAAACTTATTTCAATCACTGAATCAAAGATTACAAGAAGATAAAAGCATATGCAGGTTACTTATAAGAACTTCAAGAACACAAACACTTTTTCTGATATAGATGACCACAAATCTAAATTCAGCACTCAAATCCTACTTCCCTGGTTGTATTAACTTAGATTTAACACTTGTTAACCCTAGTCAATGATTAGATCTAGGTGTCCTCTAAATTTCAGCCAATATTACCAAGTAATCAAGATTTTATAGCCTATTGTTGGATCTAGGTGTTAATAACTACCAAACTTGTAGATAACCAACATTTAGCACCAGATAAACATGTAACAACTCAATAGAACCAAGAACAACAACAAAGGAAGCCTTAAATCCCTTTGAGTCAGTTAACCCAAACACCCCTTTGGAATCTGATTTTGTAATCTTCCAAGGGATTGTTATGATTTAACCTATCAAACAAGATCTAATCAACCCCAACAACACTTAATCAACCTCAGAAACTCAAATCAAGCATCAAAACACAGATTCACAATAAAACATGCATAATCACCAAAAATTCAATAAAATTCAGAAAAATGAAAAAGGAGAGAGATGCAAACCTCCAAGACTCACATCCAAACCTTGGAATGTCCGAGTTGAGGTGCTAGCAAAACAAGCACCATCTTCCTTGTACCTGCTAAGATCAACAAACCAAAAGGATAAACACAAAATATGAAACCTGATCTTTTTGAAACACAAGCTTTATTACTTAAAACCTTGCCTCAAAAACCATCAAAACAGATAAGTGGAACTTAGATTTTATCTTCTCAAACACCAAAATTTTATCAAACACAAAGAGAAATCATAATTTTCAGACGATCAACTTTTATTTAAATAAAAAGGAATTACAAAGATTAAAGATAAAATCTGGAACAAGGGACTCTCACAAGTTGAGGTCTCCTTATATAGGCACTAGTAGACGATTCTAGAATGGAAAATACAAAGAAACCCTAGCTAGAAATTTCCCAGAATGCCCTTGAGTGCTTGTTGTTGTTGAGCTTTCCATTTTGATCAAAACCGTTCATTTTAGCTTTGGGGTTAAGCTATGAGTCTAATCTGTTGATTTGGCCACGTCAGATTCCTTGGAGAGGAAGTTGTGTTTTCATTGGTGGACGAAGTTGAGTGTGGGGTCACTTCGGTAGTGGGATTGAGGGTTTTGTGTGTGGGATAGGTTTCTGGGCGTGTGAATCAAGTATGGGTATGGGTAAATTTTACCCTTTGTTTAAGTGAGTGGCAAATCTGGGTAGATGAATGGTGAACAGTAGAAACTTTGATCCGAAAAACGTGGGTTTATGTTGTTTGGCGCGTGTTTGGGCCAGTTTGAACTTTGGGAAATGGCACAATAAGTCCTTGTATTTTGGTGAAATAGGTATTAAACGTTTTTCATCCATAAAACTTACTTCCCTTTGTTAAATAAGTTATAAACTTCATACATTGGCCAGAAAACTTTTACAAAAGGTTTTCAAAGGTTGATTTTGCCACTTTTGCATATTTGAAGGATTGATTTTGGACATTCTTGATCTTCAAAGGTCTTCATTGTATCTTTGACTTCATGAGGGACAATAATTGACAATTTAGAATTGTTGAGGGACTAAACTTGCCAATTCTTCAAAGTTGAAGGACCATTTTGTAATTTTGACAAACTTAAGGGACCAAACTTGTAATTATGAATATACAAGGGTTTTAAGTGTCATTTCTTCATATTTTAAGGATCAATCTTGTATATCTTCAAGTCTTCAAGGGTTTTTCTTGGATAATTCATGAACTAGGCCCGGTTCTTTGTACGGCTTAATTTCTCGTGTCCGTTTTTCCTTGTTTCTTGTGATCTTTTGTCTTTTTCACGATATCCATACCTACAACACACAAGTAAACAAAAACAAGCATATATATGGTATATTATGACATTTTTATACATTTAAAGCCCGAAAAGAACGATGAGATCATGTATAATAGCCATCTCATCAACATTATAGACATACATACACATGTTGGACTAGCCCAAGAACTTTTATCCTTGTGTGCTAGCCCAACATAAGCCCACAACTTAGGCCCAACTTCCTTTTTGTTTAAAGTGTACATGGCACACATAGGTGGAAGGAGGAGAGTTGCTTTGGAAATGAAGAGTATGAGACTTGTCATGTGTTCTCTTCCCAAGGCAATCATGCCTTTTTGCCTTACTTCTCTCTCTCTTCCCTTTTAGCCGAAATCTCACACACATACATTCTCCATAATCTCATGCAATCTCTCTCTCCTCTTATCTCTCTCAAATAATTCAGCTATAAGCTACAAACATCCAAGTTTGTTCATTTAATCTACTAGATCCTTGTCCCATAGTAATCACAAATCATTTAGTAGCATCATCCTCATCATTGGAATAACTAGAACAAGCCCTATCCGAATCTATAAGGCCACGACTTGGTTTACATTTAGGGTTTCTTCATCAACTAGATTAGATCTCTAATCTCCTTGTTCATCTAGATCATCCTTGGTACTTTTAAGCAAGAAAGGTATACTCCTCATGCTCTTTCATATCTTCATGCATGCATCATCATACACCTATAAACACAAGTAAATAACTTGTTAAAAATCAAGATTTAGTAAAGCCATGGCCATTATAGGTCACGACATATTTATGAACACCATATTCATGGTTAAAACTTTTTAATAAAGAAACCTATGGCTTGTATTCTATGATTTAACTTGATTGAAAACCATATGAAACATTTTATGAATTTTGATGTAGAAGTTTTTACTACTCTTTAGGAAAAGAGAGCAAAAGTGGCAAGTATAAACAAGTGATTTAGGAAAATCACAAGTTAATGACCCAAAAGTGGGGATCGTACTCAAGGAGGTTAGTGCGTTGTGTTAAGAATTGATTAATGGTTTGTGATTATATGGATGAGAAAAGAAAAGAAGAGATATTAGAAGAGAAAGACGGTTACGATTTATTAATTAAACTAAGACGAAAAGTCGTACACGTAAAACCGGAAAAAGTGACAAAATTAAAAATTTACCCTAAAAATTCCTAGAAAATTGCAATAAATCCTAAAAAATGCAATTAGAGTTTACAAAAAATCACAAATCACTCAAACCTTTTATTTAATTAAATAATAATTTTTTAATGCTAATTAAAGCCCAAAAAATCAATTTAATTAACAAAAAGCCCAAAATGAGATTTTTTCAATTGTAAACCTCTAAAATAACTTAACTGAATTTAAAACTATTTTTGAAAATTTTTAAATTAATTAAAACTATTTAAAAACAATTGAAAACTATTAAAACTTAAAATAATTCTAAAAATTAATCTAATGACAATAAAAATAATGTAAAAATTGTAAAATTCCTAACTTAATGTAATCAAACTAAGAAAAATGAAAAAAATTGAAAGTTCTAAATTTTAATTTTTAATAATAAAATGATAATAAAATATTAATAAAAATCCAAAATTTATAAAAATTCTAAAAAGTAGAAAACTAGTTTATTTTAACCTAATAAACACAGAAATGAAGTTGAAATTACAAAAATACCCCTATTGGGCCTAGAAATGGGCTAAAAGTCCAAACAGACCCCTTAATGGGCTATTTAAGTCCCAATAAGAAAATTGTTGTCCAAATAAGCCCAAAAGCTCCTATCTATTTTAAAATTTGATTTTAAGAATTAAACTCTGAAGGTCCAAAAGCTAAAAATGTGTTTAAGCTAGCTTTTCTCAAAGCAGCTTATTCTTAATGGGCTTTTGGCCCATTAAGCCATAAGCTGATGCCATAAGCTCAAATTTGACACACAAGCTTCTTTTTAGTTACTTAAGAGATCTGTAAAAAGAAAATTTGAAAAGGCACAAGGAATAAGCCTGAATAAGCTAAAAGCTATCTTCACAAAACGACAAAATAGTCGTTTTCGAGTTCTAGGCCACCCCAAGAGCTGATTCAACTTTCAAAAGCTTTTAAATGACTTAAATAAGCTTAATGAACCAAAAATATTTCAATAAGCACACTCAATAAGCTGAAATAAGTAGATAAGCACTTAATAAAAAGTCAACCTTATGAGTTTTCTAGTAAAAATTCAAAGCCAAGGTCTGATAAGCTCCAGATCAAATAAATGGGTCAAATGAGGAAGATCTATCACAAAAAATAAGTTGTTGCAAGTCTGGATAAGCCAAATTGGGTTATAAATAAGCTGAAAGAGAATTAACACTAGCAGGGGCTAGTTTTGGGTGTTGAACAGTGGTAACTTTTCCCACTGCTTGACTTTCTTGACTATTTGTCTTTAGTGACTTTTTTGTGGATTCAAGTTAAGCAAAGGCACCCAAATGATCAGTTAATCATAAGGAGTCAATAACAATTACAAAAACACAATTACAAACAGCCAATTAGTTCAGTTAATTCAAAAGATCATCAAATCTCACACAGACATGAACAATAAGCAGATTTCATTCAAGAAGTAGTTTTAGCAAAAATCAGCCAGCCAAATTGCACCAAAAGCATACACAAGCTATAATAAATTCAAATGAAAAAATCTAAACAAGTTTCATGGAATGGTTCAAGGTCTAGATCAAGATTCAAGCACCAAAAAGTTACTGATGAGCTAAGAACATGTAGTCATGAACACTTGCTGATATACTTGACCACACAGCCAAATTCAAACACTTAAATCTCCTTAACCGGTTATATTGGATATGATTTATCACTTTTTATCCTAAGTCTAAGCCTAGAACTAGGTATGCACCAAATCACAAGCCAAAATATCACTTAATCAAGATTTTATAAGCATATGTTTGATTTAGGTGTTCAAAAGCATACAACTTGCATATATTCACTCTATTACACTTCTTAGACAAGAATAAGCAACATAGAATAGCAAACACTTAACAAATAACTCTATAACTTCAATATGCAGTTGACCCAAACACCCCTTAATATTTTCAAAACAACATTTTCAAATCAAAAGTTGGAATTAGGTTAGCACATTCATACATAAGCATCAAAACATCAAACATAAACAGACTCAACAAGATTTGGAGCCCACGAACAACACATACACAAGCAGAACTCAAATATCACAAATATCCAAATTTTATCATATTTTAGGATTAAGGGTTCAAACCTCATGGATGTACATCCACACCCACGTATGTTTGAGCTTATTTGTTAGCAAGAACAAGCACAAGCTTCCAATATCAAGCTTCTAAGATTGAACAAAGTTAGAAGCAAAAATATCAAAATTAGAAAGTGACAAATCCTTGATTAATGCAACTCTTGTACCCCACACATGATTATCCCCAAGTTATAAGCCTCACAACACCTTGATATCACAATATCAGGATGCTATGATCCACTTATAGCCCAAGAATTCCAAGGTGTACCAAGAACTTAGCAAAATATCAAGATTTAAGAACTTTGAGCAATTTCTTGCACAAAGCCTAAGAAAACATTTTGAGATTCAGTTTTAGCAAACATTAAACAATAATAAGCAGTAAACAAGATTGGCACTTGACTTTTCTTCACAATTTCAAACACATTTCATTAACTTGAAAATGAGATTTACATAAAAGTGAACAAGGAAAAATTCAAGAGCAACTCAAAATGTAAAGGGTCCTATGCCTTATATAGGCTACAAATGAACTACTGAATGGATAAAAACATAACCCTAATGCTGATGTAGTCCCCAAAATGCCCTTTGAAAGTTCGAATATCTTGGAATCATGTGATGAAATTTTGGCTGTTTGTTGATGTATGAGATGTTGGAATTGCATCAAAGGCTTAAAACAAGCTTAAGTTTCAAGCTTCAATCTTGGACATTGGATGTGGCAGGGATTTTGGCAGTATCTTCAACCTTTGTAGCAGGAGAATCTTGTGTGGGGTTGTAGGGTGATGAGGTGTCCAAGTTAGGAGTTGGGTTATGTTTAGGAGACCACTAATCAATAAACTGGAGATGATTATGGTTTAATTCAATGTATTTAACAAAAACCCAATTTGTGTTCATAGTTGTGAATAGTGGAGTTTAATCCATTTTGGGTTTTTAAAAATGTTTTATCCGCGAGTTTTAACTAATTAAAATAATTAGTTATAACTGGATTTAAGTGGAGAGTGACGTGGCAGTTTGGTGGTATGTGATTGGTTCATTTGGTGAGTGGGACACGAGGTAAAGTTTTAGTGGTTAAGGTAAGATTAAATGTCTTCCTATTTTGGTCCCCCATCTCTCATACTACTTTCACTTGCAAACTAAACAGCCGAAACTTGATTTCCTTTTTTATACAAGTTTCATTTTTCATACTTTTGCCTCAAATACTTTTCCAAAGTATTTTCAGGGGTATTTCTTGCCATTTATTGATTCTTGAAGGGCTGATTTGGCATTTTCTTAATAGATAATGGTCTTGACTTGTATGGTTGACTTCTTGGAGGACTGAAATTGACAAGACATGATTTATGAGGGACCATTTTTGCCAATTCTTCAAAGTTAAGGGTCCTTTTGGTAAATTTGACAAACTTTAAGGACCAAACTTGTAATTATGAATATATAAGGGTTTAAAGTGTCAATTCTTCAATATTGGAGGACCCTTCTTGCATAATCTTCAAATCTTCAAGGGTTTTTCTTGAAAAATCTTCATTAGGGCTTGGTTAATTGTGCGACTTCGTTTCCCTTTGCATGATTCTTGTGATATTTTGTCATTTTCTCAATATCCGTACCTAAAATACACAAGCAACAAACACAAGCATATATTTGGCCATTTTCATGATATTTTATGCATTTAAAGCCTGTTTTGGATGATGAGACTATGTATAAAAGCAGTCTCATCACTCCCCCATACTAAACCATTGCCGTGCCCTCACGCATTGCTAGAATAAAGTATCGTATCACCTCCAAAATTCATTTTTATTCACTTTTATTGAATGATAAACTAGCTACACTACTACTATTGCTACTACTTGTGTTTTAGACATAATGTATGATTTTCATCGCAAAATGGGATGTTTAGGTTCATAGAATAAGAACACGTGAATGCTTCGTTAGAAATAATTTCATCGTCCTCGATTTTCACCCCAATTCCATGCTAAGCGTGCAACGAGATCATTGTCATTATAAGTTAGTAATGCTAACACTACTCATATGCCCTAATTACGTACTTATCCTCCCATTTTCCTAAGTTGTATCTCATATATTTAATTTTGTCTTGAATGTTTCACGAGGATACATTGTTTGACTTATGCGATAATAGAGATTTAGGTCTAAAAATAGAGTCCTAACGGTGTAACCAAGACTATCAAATTAATAACCCCTCCTAATAGGCAACGATGTCAAAAAATTAAGTCAACAAGAAGGATCGATAAACACGGTTTTATAACAGTTTTGAACATGAGATTTATTACCAAGACTTTTATACGCCCCCAACGGAAGGGCCTTATTATCATAGGTTTACCTCCATCTTTTATTCAACTTCGCCATGAAACTTTTATTATGACTTTGGTCTTGCCTTGCCTTTTATTTAACCTCGCCATGAGGTGTTTATTGTGGCCAAAGACGTATATCCTCACGCTAAGGTGAATTTTGGATCTTTAAAGCTTCAAAGATTAGGCTTGATTCACTTTTAATTTTGCATAGATTTTTCGGCCTTGTGAGCTTCAAATTGTTTGCTTGATTTAGGTGATCACTTGAAATCTTATTATTGGGTGAAGCTTTCGATTATTCGGGTTGCCAATAGTTCAAAAACGTGACGCTGGCGATACCTTAATGTCTTCCCAATTTAATTACATGGAAGCTACAAGAAAAGACTAGAAACCAACAATCAAGACTAAACCGCTAAGTCAATATTTATTAAGCAAAAAATATTTACAAGCGAAGGGAGAATATGCAAACAACGAGAACACATGAGTTTTTGAAAGAATACGAGTACTCTACGTTTAGCATAGTAACTTATAATTAACTCTATCATTTCTCGTCCTCATTTAAGAAACTTAGCCTAATATAAATTTAAGGAATTGAAGCTAAGTGCTCAAAATGCACGGTCGAGTAAAAAATTACTCTTATTCTCGCCATCGGAAAATCTACATTCGTGTCTTCAAACACTTATAAAACATGAGAAAATTTTAAAATTTGGCCATTTTTAGCCTTATTTTGCAATAAAACGATAAACAAAAAGATAAACTTTGGAAAGCACGAAGGTTTGGCAAGGCAAGTATCTATTCACCCCCCATACTAAAGTTAAACATTATCCTCAATGTTTCGAGTCTAAGGGTAGGATACCCCCATACTAGAGACGTAGTCGAATGCTTAATCTAGCATAGAAAGGGTTTAACCATTAAATTTAAAGTCATTTATAAAGTGTGCTATAAACCTAAGGTTAGAACATCAAATGATATATCATCGATATTGAGAAGTCGTCAAAGCAAACGATCGAGTGCTCCCATAAAACGAACACGAGAGGCTCCAATTGTGAAGATAATGATCATCTAAAATCCACAATTCACAAACAACCACGGAACAAAGGTTGGAAGGGCACAAATCCCCACACGTTAAACTAATTAGAAAGCGATAATATATACATAGGATAAGCATGGGACTCCCCCCCCGAGGCACCTAGTTTTTGATTACCGAGTCATGAGCTCGACTCGATCCCCTCAATACAAATTATCATTGGGGAAGGTGATTTGGTCGAGGTAGTTCAAGGATGGAACTTCCCCGCCAAAGTAGTGCTTCAACCTATGTCCATTCACCTTGAAATTGGGGCCATCATTTTGAGCTAGCTCGATGGTCCCATACGGAAAAACTTGAGTCACGGTGAATGGACCGGACCAACGGGATTTCAACTTACCGGAAAAGATTTTTAAACGTGAGTTAAAAAGCAACACTTGATCCCCAATGTTAAAAACCAGGTTTTTAATTATTGAATCATGTAACTTTTTAGTGTTTTCTTTATAAATCAATGAATTTTCATAAGCAATATCCCTTAATTCATCCAATTCATTTAATTGCATTTTCCGGTTTTTTCCCGCGGTCTCCATATCATCATTACAATGCTTAAGGGCCCAATAAGCTTTGTGTTCGAGTTCAATTGGCAAGTGACAATTTGTCACACCCCACCATGGCGGAATATATGGGGCTCGACGTATGGATATCATCACAACAATAGCGTGTCTATAGAGTTAACTAAATGAAATAGAAATGTCATAAAAAGGTGACACAATGTCATGACAATATCTCAAACAATGCAGGCGCCTAGGTAAGTAGGTAACACGCCTACCTCTTACCAAAGACATACAAATAAACAAACATCAAACATATAGGTGTCTAAAAAGTATCACTTATTCAAACATTAAATAAAAACAAAGAGGAAAGGGATTCCTCCTAATGCAGTCTTAGTAGCCTCTAAACTCTAGCCACTTCTAACCTCATCCTCCTCAACTACCTCACCTGAAAATGACACTAAAATCTGTCAACATAAAGTTGGTGAGAACATAGGTTTAAATTATCTAGAACATCATAAGAAACCTTTACATCCGCTGCAAATAAGTTGAAGGAAAACAATTTATAGTAATGGACCATAATGTGATAATCATGTTACATGCATCCACAACAAAACATAAACCAAGTACCGATCACATCTACAATTCACAAAGCACACTATAACAATCAAGAAGTATCCCATCACACACACAAGAACACACACCACACTATCCTGATCTTTCCCACACCACCTGTGGAAGATGAACTATATCCCTGTCGAGATATCTTGCCTCCGAAGAGACGATGCACAAGTACTCAGGACGGATCGTGCCCCCCGAACCAAGAACTCAGGACGGATCGTGCCCCACGAACCAAGAACTCAGAACCAAGAACTCAGGACGGATCGTGCCCCACGCTCCACACACATCACAACTGGTCCCATAGACGCCCATACATCTATGTGCCAATCCCAATCATAACCCAATCAAGATTCACATATCAGAACACATATCAAAGCACATATGAGAACACATAAGCACACAAGTCACACAATATCACATGTATGTCCACACATTTTAAAACATAGTACTAAATCATATTAAATAACATTGCAAGTGTCATCTCCATCCCATACTGGAAAAACATTTAAAAACGTAGCAAAACGGGACTATGAACTCACCTGATAGCACAGCAAGCTAGCACTCCTGCAAACCTATAAAATCATACACGACACCCTTAGCTCAGGTCTTAACACCCAAGTTAAGTAACAATCAAGAAGATGAATCTAATCCCCCAATCCCCACTATCTAGTTCTCCCACTACAAGCTATTCTATACGTAAAATTCCAGTTTTTCCCCGGTACGGTTTACTAGTCACTAAACGATCACATGAAGTGAACTTAACACCACAATTGACTCCTACCCTACTGGATTTATGTTGTTATATGATCTAAGAACTTCAAAAACCAATTTTACTTTCTAATTACACGTTTAACCCTTTCGTTTAGTCTCTACGCCAAAAGTCTTTTTCACCAAAACTGATTTTCCGTACATGCTAAATGTTTGAAACCAAAACTCGACCTAAACACCATAAATTTTATTGAAAACCTCCAGTCCTTTTATATACATTATAAAGAGTTCCCAAATCAAAAATATTTGGCTATCTCATCCGTTTGGTTAGGTTTTGACTCAAATCCCCGAAATCAAAATTTATTCCTGAACAGCGCACTGTTTTTGTAAAATTTATTTGACGACCTTCCCTAACTCCATTTTCGACCAACCTTACATTTTTGAAAAGTAGACTCCCTGAACTTAATTTTAAAAAAAAGAAACTCGACCAAAGGTGCTACCTACTGCCCGGAACAGTCGACACTAGACAGCCTCAAAAATCAGACTGTTTTATGCCTTTATGCACTAACCCTGTAAACATCATTAATTATCCCTAAATTTATAACACAAACCATAAAATCATTAATGTATCTTAATTAATATATTTTTCCAGAAAATTAATAAAACCCTAATCATCTCAATGATGGTTAATTAACAATATAATTATGATTAATTAATAAAAACATAAATTATATTAAGGTTTAATTGATCACTTACCTTGAAACAAGAAAAATTAATGAACCCTAATCATGATTTCGACTTCTCTTGATATCCATGGAATATTTAAACTGATTTTAGGTTTATTTAGGGTTATTAGTCGTTTTTAAGGGTCTAGGGGTGTTTATATATGCCTTGGTAACCTTCTGGACAAGTTTAGGCCCAATTAGGACTTTTAAATTGTAATTATCCTATTTTTATTAATTTAATTATTAAAATTAAGGCTATGGGACCTACAAATTCGACTCCTCTCTGTGTTTTATCATATTTAGACTCTCCCCCTTCTATTTTATGTTTACTTATACTCCTATACACTTTCGGGACCAAACCGGGTACCCTTTTGCTAATTTTTCGACTTTTTACGTGATTTTTGAACTAGCCTTCATTTCTAAAAGTTTCTAAATATAGAAAGTAACTATAAAACTTATCCTAACCATATTATATATACTTAATACATACATACAACATACGATACGTACACGAAACCTTATCAAAACGATACCCGAACTTTTCTACAGTTCATTTCTGAACTCATTTCATTTCGTTTCATTTCCAACTTATACCATGATTTATACATTCATGTGAACTCATGAGCACGAACCAACCCCATCACATCATCATATAACGTACCATGTACTACGTAAACAATGTCTAACATCATGATAAAGTCTTAAATATGAGCACATAACACATAAACGCACATCAAGCACATGATCAACATCAAACAATCAAAAGTGAAAAATCCAAAATCTAGGGTTGTCAGATCACTCCCTCCTAATAGAAATCTTGTCCCGAGATTTACTCCATAAGCTCAATAAACTTCATTTCACAACCAACTCGCTATCTCTCTCATAAGAACGTAACCGGATCATCCGTATGACTACAACAACGCCCTCAATGAATATAAGCTCACGTAAAATTTTAGGACCCCCAACTTCGGATAACGTATCAAACCCATGGACAACTAACGGACGTTTACGTGAACGAATTTAAAAGAATGAACAAAAATGAGACTCCAAAAGATACTCAACATAAAACATGTATCGACTCCCAACGAACCATGAAAACGGACCAATGACACAAGAAGCACCCAGCGACAACCGAAACGTATTACGACCGGTGACATACTATTAAAACCTTGTGCAAAACCAAATTTTACCCCAGAATGGATTTTGTACCTCAATGTATATTAGTTGTTCTAAAACCATGGTATCACATTAGTAATTTATGTAATCATTTGACGAAAAAAATCTAGTCTCTTCATGAACGATCAATTGTCTAAAGCACAAAACACAATATCACGCGTCAACATTGACTCCGGAACCCACATTCTTCATTAATGTAACAATCTCTATGATGGATACATCTAAAATCCTATCCCAAAGCAGCCCTATGTTAGCCTTCTAAGTGTCCACTATCCCAAAATACCCAAAACACGAGTTTAAACCATGTTGTCCGAAAATTAATCTTGAACTCGACAGTTGTACAATTAATTCGACCAAGCTACTGACTTCCATTGACAATACGTTCTAATTATTTGAAAAGTAAGCTCCGAGTACATAACTTTAGGCTTTTGAATCACCCAAAAATCTTTAAAAACGAATAAGTTATAACCAAAACGATTTTTACCTAGAATCTGCCCAGACATTAGCGACAGTTTCTGAAAGTTTAGCGATGAATTCTGACAATTTAGCGACAGTTTCTGCGTACTCCGATTTATAACCAAAAAAAACGATTTGAAACCCTAAAACCCCTCATTAATTACCAAATTCAAGACCTAATTTATTTTTATTCCAGAAAATTAGAAACCCTTACCCATCATATGAGTAATTACATGATTTTAACATATTTAATTAAAAAAGAACAAGAATTTAACTAAAGATCATTAGCTTTAGGTGATCAAAACCAACTTTAGTTTTTTTTAAAATAAACAAGCCATACTTATATGTTAAAAAAAATATGTATCCCATCTTATTTCAAACACGCATACGACACTTAACCCTTACTTCACCGACTACCAACAACTATTTTAACTATTTACAAATTCCATTTCTTTTACCACATAAGAAACAAACTAAAAGATACCGTGATCCCAAAAATAATTTTCCACCCTCTCAATAGCCTCTACACCAAAAGTACCGTACAAACAAATACGTGAAATGAGGACTCGATAAATGCGCTACTACAGAAGTTGAACATCCCAAAGAATGAAGAGCTATAAAACCATCCTAAGAATACAACCGATAAGTAGAAGGGATATATACATATATAGGCATAGGCGTACATACACTCAAATCCATACAACATATACAATACAAGCATGTATTAACCCTCTTTCATGCAACCATACTTAGGAATCCATTGATGTCGTGGTACTTGTATAACTATGTTGGCCACCATACTTATACCAGTCCTCTTTCACTAATGCACTCCCTCCTATGATGACACTTATAAGAATTAATACTACACATAACACATCAGTCTACCAACTCAAATAATCACATATATCCTACAACTCATATAAGCACATAATCCACAACATAACATAAGGTCCAAATCACATGTATTAAAATAACATAGCCAATGTATGAAACAAATAAACTCGTAGTCCAGCTGAACCAGCGTAGACTAAATTCAAAATGTATAAAGAACATGAAAACGTAATTAAACGAAATCCAACAATGACTAGCGTATACGACTATAGTTCTACCCGCACTAGTCAAAACTCGAAAAGAAAATAACATGTAGCTATGTATGAACTTACTATGGTTCAATTCATACTAGTCAAAATATCACAATAAATAACATCCAAACACGTCAATTAATATATAATGCACACATACTCCTATGACGCCTATATGTAGGGACCCTTAAGCTATAGACTAGGCTACGCGACTAGGCAACCTAATTCTCTATAACCATTGTCTCTGATACCATTCTGTCACACCCCACCATGGCAGAATATATGGGGCGCGACGTATGGATATCATCACAACAATAGCGTGTCTATAGAGTTAACTAAATGAAATAGAAATGTCATAAAAAGGTGACACAATGTCATGACAATATCTCAAACAATGCAGGCGCCTAGGTAAGTAGGTAACACGCCTACCTCTTACCAAAGACATACAAATAAACAAACATCAAACATATAGGTGTCTAAAAAGTATCACTTATTCAAACATTAAATAAAAACTAAGAGGAAAGGGATTCCTCCTAATGCAGTCTTAGTAGCCTCTAAACTCTAGCCACTTCTAACCTCATCCTCCTCAACTACCTCACTTGAAAATGACACTAAAATCTGTCAACATAAAGTTGGTGAGAACATAGGTTTAAATTATCTAGAACATCATAAGAAACCTTTACATCCGCTGCAAATAAGTTGAAGGAAAACAATTTATAGTAATGGACCATAATGTGATAATCATGTTACATGCATCCACAACAAAACATAAACCAAGTACCGATCACATCTACAATTCACAAAGCACACTATAACAATCAAGAAGTATCCCGTCACACACACAAGAACACACACCACACTATTCGGATCTTTCCCACACCACCTGTGGAAGATGAACTATATCCCCGTCAGGATATCTTGCCTCCGAAGAGACGATGCACAAGTACTCAGGACGGATCGTGCCCCCCCCCCGAACCAAGAACTCATGACGGATCGTGCCCCACGAACCAAGAACTCAGAACCAAGAACTCAGGACGGATCGTGCCCCACGCTCCACACACATCACAACTGGTCCCATAGACGCCCATAAATCTATGTACCAATCCCAATCATAACCCAATCAAGATTCACATATCATAACACATATCAAAGCACATATGAGAACACATAAGCACGCAAGTCACACAATATCACATGTATGTCCACACATTTTAAAACATATTAATAAATCATGTTAAAGAACATTGCAAGTGTCATCTCTATCCCATACTGGAAAAAACATTTAAAAACGTAGCAAAACGGGACTATGAACTCACCTGATAGCACAACAAGCTAGCACTCCTGCAAACCTATAAAATCATACAAGACACCCTTAGCTCAGGTCTTAACACCCAATTTAAGTAACAATCAAGGATATGAATCTAATCCCCCAATCCCCACTATCTAGTTCTCCCACTACAAGCTATTCTATACGTAAAATTCCAGTTTTTCCCCGGTACGGTTTACTAGTCACTAAACGATCACATGAAGTGAACTTAACACCACACTTGACTCCTACCCTACTGGAGTTACGTTGTTATATAATCTAAGAACTTCAAAAACCAATTTTACTTTCTAATTACACGTTTAACCCTTTCGTTTAGTCTCTACGCCAAAAGTCGTTTTCACCAAAACTGATTTTCTGTACATGCTAAATGTTTGACACCAAAACCCCGACCTAAACACCATAAATTTTATTGAAAACCTCCAGTCCTTTTATATACATTATAAAGAGTTCCCAAATAAAAAGTATTTGGCTATCTCATCCGTTTGGTTAGGTTTTGACTCAAATCCCCGAAATCAAAATTTATTCTTGAACAGCGCACTGTTTTTGTAAAAATTATTTGACGACCTTCCCTAACTCCATTTTCGACCAACCTTACATTTTTGAAAGGTAGACTCCCTGAACTTAATTTTAAAAAAAAGAAACTCGACCAAAGGTGCTACCTACTGCCCGGAACAGTCGACACAAGACAGCCTTAAAAATCAGACTTTTTTACGCCTTTATGCACAAACCCTGTAAACATCATTAATTATCCCTAAATTTATAACACAAACCCTAGAATCATTAATGGATCTTAATTAATATATTTTTCCAGAAAATTAATAAAACCCTAATCATCTCAATGATGGTTAATTAACAATACAATTATGATTAATTAATAAAAACATAAATTATATTAAGGTTTAATTGATCACTTACCTTGAAACAAGAAAAATTAATGAACCCTAATCATAATTTCGACTTCTCTTGATATCCATGAAATATTTAGACTGATTTTAGGTTTATTTAGGGTTATTAGTCGTTTTTAGGGGTCTAGGGGTGTTTATATAGGCCTTGGTAACCTTCTGGACAAGTTTAGGCCCAATTAGGACTTTTAAATGGTAATTATCCTATTTTTATTAATTTAATTATTAAAATTAAGGCTATTGGACCCACAAATTCGACTCCTCTCTGTGTGTTATCATATTTACACTCTCCCCCTTCTATTTTATGTTTACTTATACTCCTATACACTTTCGGGACCAAACCGGGTACCCTTTTGCTAATTTTTCCACTTTTTACGCGATTTTTGAACTAGCCTTCATTTCTAAAAGTTTCTAAATATAGAAAGTAACTATAAAACTTATCCTAGCCATATTATATATATACTTAATACATACATACAACATACGATACGTACACGAAACCTTATCAAAACGATACCCGAACTTTTCTACAGTTCATTTCTGAACTCATTTCTTTTCATTTAATTTCGTTTCATTTCCAACTTATACCATGATTTATACAATCATGTGAACTCATGAGCACGAACCAACCCCATCACATCATCATATAACGTACCATGTACTACGTAAACAATGTCTAACATCATGATAAAGTCTCAAATATGAGCACATAACACATAAACGCACATCAAGCACATGATCAACATCAAACATTCAAAAGTGAAAAATCTAAAATCTAGGGTTGTCACACAATTCTTCCCATACACAAGCTTATAGGGAGTGCACCCGATGGGCGTCTTATGAGCGGTCCTAAAGGCCCATAAAGCATCGTCCAACTTATCCGACCGAGATTGTCGGTTCTCCCCAATAGATCTCTCCATGATCCTCTTCAAAGCTCGGTTTGAAACCTCGACTTGCCCACTCGTTTGTGGGTGATAAGCCGAAGAAAGACGATGTGTAACCCCATATTTCCTTAGGACTCTTTTGAATTGGTCATTACAAAAATGGGTTCCACGATCGCATATGATCGCACGAGGGCTTCCAAACCGAGAAAACAAGCTTTTCAAAAACATGACTACCACACGAGCATCATTGGTGGGCAGAGCCTTAGCTTCCACCCACTTAGATAGGTAGTCAACGGCGACAAGGATGTACTTATTACCACGAGATGATGGGAACGGCCGCATAAATTCAATGCCCCAAACGTCAAAGATCTCACACACTTGGATAATATTTTATGGAATTTCATCTTTTTGTGAGGCTTTTCCTTGTCGTTGGCATGAGTCACACGACTTCACAAGCTCATGTTCATCTCGGTAAATAGTAGGCCAAAAGAAACCGGCATAAAAAACCTTCTTACCCGTGAGATTAGCACCGCGGTGACCACCCGTGGGTCCCTCGTGACAAGCTCTAAGGATGTTAGAAGCTTCGGTACCAAAGACACAACGTCGAATAATTTGATCCGCACAAGTTTGAAACAAGTAAGGGTCGTTCAAAAAATAGAACTTGACGTCACGAAAGAATTTTCGTTTTTCTTGAGTCGTCATACCGTTGATGATGAAGTTCCCCGCATGGTAATTTGCGATGTCCGCAGACCATAGGGTAGAAGAATCAAGCTTAGAATTCACTACACCAAGTGTCTCGAGCGGAAATGTTTCGGTGATTTACTTTGGCTCGTAAACACTTTGGTGAGGATCTTCCAAACGAGAAAGATGATCGGCCGCTAGATTCTTGGCTCCTTTTTTGTCAACGATTTTGTGATCAAATTCTTGAAGGAGGAGAATCTAACGAAGTAATCTTGGCTTAGCATCTTGTTTAGCCATAAGATACTTGATATCTGAATGATCCGTATACACTATGCATTTAGTCAAGATGAGATAAGGTCGGAATTTCTCAAATGCATACACCACGGCAATGAATTCCTTCTCCGTTGTAGTGTATTTTAGTTGAGCCACGGTCATCGTCTTGCTAGCATAGTGAATATGCAAGAAGTGTTTTTCATGACGTTGCCCCAATACGGCCCCAATAGCGTAGTCACTAGAATCACACATGAGCTCAAAGGGGAGGTTCCAATTGGGAGCAACAAGAATGGGAGCTTCGGTAAGTTTCCTCTTAAGGATTTCAAAGGCTCGTACACAATCTTCGTCAAAGACAAAACGTGCATCTTTTCAAGGAGATGTGTAATAGGTCGGGAGATCTTAAAAAAATCCTTGATGAATCGACGATAAAAGCCCGCGTGGCCTAGGAAACTCCTAACTCCCTTAACGGTTTTAGGATGAGGTAATTTGGCGATGACGTCTACCTTAGCTTGATGTACCTCAATCCACGCTTTCGAAACCTTGTGCCCTAAGACGATTCCACTTTTAACCATAAAATGACATTTTTCCCAATTAAGCACAAGGTTGGTTTCCTCACAACGCTTCAACATTCTCTCAAGATTCGACAAACATGAAGTGAAAGAACTACCAAACACGAAGAAGTCATCCATGAAGACTTCTATCGTCTTCTCGATCATGTCATGAAAAATGGCCATCATGCACCTTTGAAAGGTTCCCGGTGCATTGCAAAGTCCGAATGGCATTCTACGATAGGCAACCGTTCCATATGGACACGTAAACATAGTTTTTTCTTGATCACGAGTATCGATGGGGATTTGGAAGTAACCGGAAAAACCATCTAAAAAGCAATAGAAATCGTTTCTCGCAAGACGCTCCGACATTTGGTCCATGAAGGGCAAGGGAAAATGGTCTTTTCGAGTGGCGTCATTCAACTTACGATAGTCAATGCACACTCTCCATCCGGTCACGAGTCTAGTGGGAATTAACTCATTGCCATCGTTTGGCACAACGGTCATTCCTCCCTTTTTAGGGACACAATGGATAGGACTCACCCAAGGGCTATCGGAAAGAGGGTAAATCATTCCCGTGTCAAGGAGTTTAAGGACTTCCTTTTTAATGACGTCGTGAATATTGGGGTTCACCCTCCTTTGACATTGGATTGCGGGTTTGTAATCCTCTTCCATTAAGATTTTGTGGGTACAAAATTTGGGATCGATTCCCTTAATGTCGGATAACTTCCACGCAATTGCCCCTTTGTGATCCTTTAGAACATCGACAAGTGCGGTTTTTTCATCATCCGAAAGATCTTTGCAATAACAACCGGCAACTTGTCGTCCTCCTCCAAAAATACATATTCAAGGTGAGGAGGTAAATCTTTCAACTCAAGGATAGGTGGTTCCTCAATTGAAGATTTGGGCTCGATACTCATAACCTCCTCGGGTGGAGGAAATAGGAAATCGTTAAGAAAATCCTTGATAATCGAGAAGTCCTCATCATTGTCGAGGTCTTCGTCACAAGTACGTCGAACATCGAATTCTTCCAACGTAAAACCACCACCTTCAAATGGAGTGAAGGTTGGTGTCGAGTTATCAAGAATGGGATCTAACATAGTGGGATTGCCACTATTTTCATCATCACCAAAACCTAAAACTTCTTGTGAAAATTCCTCGCAAACAACGTCAATCATATCAACGAGTTTTATGGTTGCAACAGAATAAACATGAGAAATTTGAGAATTTTGAGTTGCGTTTATAACAAGTTCCTCGTCGTTGAAACGTAAGGTGATCTTTCTAGCATGCACATCAATTAAAGCCATAGACGTATCTAAAAACAAACGACCTAAAATGAGAGGAACTTGAGGATCCGTGGGAATATCGACAACGATAAAGTCTACCGGATAATAGAACTTTCCCACTTTTACAAAAACGTCTTCCGCCAATCCACATGTGGGAATCGTGGAATTGTCGGCCAACTCGATAGACATTAGTGAAGGAGTAAGATTAGGAAGATTGAACGACTTGAAGATTGAAAGTGGCATCAAATTAATACTAGCACCAAGATCGGCCAAGCCATAGCATTCTTCCATATCTTGTATTGCACAAGGAATCAAGAATTTACCGGGATCACCGACTTTTTGAGGTATGCGGTTAAGATAAACCGATGAAAAACTAGACAATTGTTGCAATTTTTCCTTGTTTTTCAACATACTCTTGAAGTTAGCGGCAAATCGAGGCATCATGACTAAAGCATCGACAAAACTCACATTAAAATGAACGTCACGAAAAATTTTCATAAAAAGCTCAAATTGGTAATTATCGCGCTCTTGACGTTTCTCTTTTCTATGTCTCGATGGATAGGGCAAAGGTGGTGTGGGTTGAGGCATAGGCATAGCCTTTGGAATCTCGGGTTCCAAATGTGGTAATGGGTCACCGTAGGTGTGGCATGAGCGGTACTTAGTGGGATTGGGACATGCTCCTTTTCGACCACCACCTCGGGTTCTTCCTCAATTGCATCCTCCGTAGGAGCAATTGGTTGAGGAGTCGGTTCCTTTAGTATCTTACCACTACGTGTGGTAATCACTTTCATCTCTCCATTAGGGTTTGATATGGTGTTACTAGGAAGACTACTCGAAGACGGTTTGCACATAATAGCCTCAAACATAGATGAAATTTTATTCTCAAACATGGATTGCCTCTTCTCGGCCTTAATCATCTCTTGTTTTATTTCATGTTGCCCTTGTTCCATTTTTTGTTGGTTTTGTTGTAACCTAGTTACATTTCCTTCCATTTTGTTTGTATGGATTTTAAGCTCATTTGCTAACTCGTTCTTCAACTCCTTATTCAAGTCGTTCTTAAACTCTGATCTTAGGCTACTGATTTCTCTTTGAATGTTGTCAAACCTAGCATCTTTTCCATTAGCGTATTCAACAAATTCATTTGGAAGATCTTTCAAAGTTTGCAAACCCTTGTTGTTGTTTTGAAAATCATTGTTTTGATTTTTGTTTGAAACTTGATTATTAGCCCCTTGATTCCCATAGTTTCCTTTTTAATTGTTTTTAAAACCAACTTGATTGTTTCGATAGTTGTTGTTAGCATTTTGATTGGGAGCAAAACCCGGTGGAGTCAATTGATTAGAGCGGGTAACTTGACCGTTTTAGTTGTAAGTTCTCGTGGCCGCGTAGGCACTCGAAGTGTTACCACCGTTGGTAATGAACTCGGAGAAATCATGACCTCCACCACAATACATACATGAAACCTCAACCGCATTAGCCGTAGCGGGAGCACTTTGTTCTCCAACTTTGAATTCAATTAAAAGTCCTTTAAGCTTATCAAAGATTTTGTTTTCCAAGTTTGCCTCAATTTGGCAACCATCAATGATATTGGACAAAGAAGGTGAAGCCGAAGACGAAGCCTTACGAACACTCGATGTGTTACGAGGACTATACACCTTAGATCTATTCTCAATTATCAACAACGCTTCCTCAACCGTTTTACACAAAAAATTACCACCCGCGGCGGCATTTAGATAATCCCTTTCATGATCATTTTGTCCATTGTAAAACGTGTCAATTTGATGCAAGTCGGAAAAACCGTGATGAGGACACTCATGTAACATTTCCTTAAACCTATTTGAAGCCGTTGAAAAACTCGCATTAAATTTTTGTGAAAATTTTGAAATCTCGTTTTTCAAATGCGTAGTCTTAGAGGGCGGGAAAAATTGGTTCACAAACCTAGAAACGAGATCCTTACACGTCAATATAGAATTGGGTGGCTCTTTCTCTAACCAAATTTTAGCGGGCCCCGCTAAAGAATACGGAAAAAGCATCATCTTAATCGAGTCATTAGAAACATCCTTAAATTTGCAAGTGGCGGTAAGGCGATTGAGTTGGCGGATATGGTTGTGCGGATTGTCCTTTTCATCACCACGGAATTTGTTGTTTTGGATCATCAACAGCAAACCCGTTTTCACTTCAAAATTCTCCGCAAGGATAGCGGGAATCACAATAGCCTCTCCATAACCCTCGGTGGGTGCTTGAAGTAACTCCATCATAGTTCGATTCGCCATGGTTGGTTCTTCTCTTACGATAGGTTCGTCAATAGGAGACTCCTCACTAGAAATATTAGGAGTAGGTGTTGACTTCTTTCGGTTTTTTGTTTACGTGCACGTCTTGCTTGGTTAAGAGTTTGCATAAACGTCACGTACAACGTGGGGATGAGCAAAGAAGATTCTTTTTGGTGTTTTGTATTTTTCCAAATTTTTTGTGTTTTTGGTTGTTTTTACTTTTTTTGGATTTTTGTGATTGTATTAAGTAGACAAAAATCTACAAATCTCCTCCTTAATCAAATCTCTTGATTAAGGAAGCCTCAAGGAATGAAAACGATCACGTGAAGTGAACGCGTTCGATGACTTTAGAACGTTGGTGGAACACCAAAACGTTCAAGAGGGTTTAATCAAATGAAACCAAGAAAATACATATGATACTTAGAAAACACTTTGGTTGACAAACCCTCGATTAGCCCTTTTTATCTAAACACTCACAAGCAAGCGGGGAAACGAGGCGGCGCGAAGCACTTAAGAGCCTTTTTCCTTAGGGTATATTTTATAATACCCGCCTTATACCCACCTTATAGTTTGTGTTTTTTAAAATTAAGCTTCACGATAGTATTTATCTATTTAGCCTTTGATTTCTTGTTTGAGATTCGAATACAATGATTGAGTAATGACTTCCCAATCAAGGTTGTGTTTTCACACTTTTGGAGTACTTGTGAATTTATTGTTCTAAGTATACAATATAGTAATAGTATTCACACAAAAAACGAAAACCGATAATACGTATTAGTAGAGTGCTACTAATACAATAGATATTATGGCTATATATAAGAACAACAATTTCCAAATCAAAACACAACACGCCTCCCCGGCAGCGGCGCCAAAACGATGTAGAAGTTTTTACTACTCTTTAGGAAAAGAGAGAAAAGGTGGCAAGTATAAACAAGTGATTTAGGAAAATCACAAGTTAATGACCCAAAAGTGGGGATCGTTCTCAGGGAGGCTAGTGCGATGTGTTAAGAATTGATTAATGGTTTGTGATTATATTGATGAGAAAAGAAAAGAAGAGAGATTAGAAGAGAAAGACGGTTACGATTATGAATTAAACTAAGACGAAAAGTCGTACACGTAAAAGCGTAAAAAGTGACAAAATTAAAAATTTACCTTAAAAATTCCTAGAAAATTGCAATAAACCCTAAAAAATGCAACTAGAGTTTAGAGAAAATCAAAAATTACTCAAACCTTTTATTTAATTAAATAATAATTTTTAACGCTAATTAAAGCCCAAAAAATCAATTTAATTAACAAAAAACTCAAAATGAGATTTTTTTCAATTGTAAACCTCTAAAATAACTTAACTAAATTTAAAAATATTTTTGAAAATTTTAAAATTAATTAAAACTATTTAAAAACAATTAAAAACTATTAAAATTTAAAATATCTAAAAATTAATCTAATGACAATAAAAATATTCAAAAAATTTTAAAATTCCTAACTTAATGTATTTGAACTATGAAAAATGAAAAAACTTGAAAAATCTAAATTTTAATTTTTAATAATAAAATAATAATAAAATGTTAATAAAAATACAAAATTTATAAAAAATTTTAAAAAGTTGCAAACTAGTTTATTTTAACCTAATAAACACAGAAATGAAGTTGATATTACAAAATACCCCTATTAGGCCTAGAAATGGGCTAAAAGTCCAAACAGACCCCTTAATGGGCTATTTAAGGCCCAATAAGAAAAATATTGTCCAAATAAGCCCAAAAGCTCCTATCTGACTTAAAATTTTGTTTTAAGAACAAAACTCTGAAGGCCCAAAACCTGGAAATGTGCTTAAGCTAGCTTATCTCAAAGCAGCTTATTCTTAATGGGCTTTTTGGCCCATTCAGCCATAAGCTGATGCCATAAGCTCAAATTTGACACACAAGCTTCTTTTGAGTTACTTAAGTGATCTGTAGAAAGAAATGTGGAAAAAGCACAAGGAATAAGCCTGAATAAGCTAAAAGCTAGCTTCACAAAACGACAAAATAGTCGTTTTCGAGTTCTAGGCCACCCCAAGAGCTGATTCAACTTTCAAAAGCTTTTAAATGACTTAACTAAGCTTAATCAACAAAAAGTTTTTCAATAAGAACACTCAATAAGCTGAAATAAGTAGATAAGCACTTAATTAAAAGTCATCCTTATGAGTTTTCTAGTAAAAAGTCAAAGCCAAGGTCTGATAAGCTCCAGATCAAATAAATTGGTCAAATGAGGAAGATCTATCACAAAAAATAAGTTGTTGCAAGTCTGGATAAGCCAAATTGGCTTATAAATAAGCTGAAAGAGAATTAACACTAGCAGGGGCTAGTTTTGGGTGTTGAACAGTGGGAACTTTTCCCACTGCTTGACTTTCTTGACTATTTGTCTTTAGTGACTTTTTGTAGATTCAAGTTAAGCAAAGGTACCCAAATGATCAGTTAATCATAAGGAGTCAATAACAATCACAAAAACACAATTACAAACAACCAATTAGTGTAGTTAATTCAAAAGATCACCAGATCTCACACACACATGAACAATAAGCAGATTTCATTCAATAAGCAGTTTTAGCAAAAATCAGCCAGCCAAATTGCACCAAAAGCATACACAAGCTATAATAAATTCAAATGAATAAATCCAAACAAGTTTCATGCAATGGTTAAAGGTCTAGATCATGATTCAAGCACCAAAAGGTTACTAATGAACTAAGAACATGCAGTCATGAACACTTGCTGATATACTTGACCACACAACCAAATTCAAACACTTAAATCTCCTTAACAGGTTATATTGGATATGATTTATCACTTTTTATCCTAAGTCTAAGCCTAGAACAAGGTGTGCACCAAATCACAAGCCAAAATATCACTTAATCAAGATTTTATAAGCATATGTTTGATTTAGGTGTTCAAAAGCATACAACTTGCAGATATTCACTCTATTACACTTCTTAGCCAAGAACAAGAAACATACAATAGCAAACACTTAACAAATAACTCTATATCTTCAATATGCAGTTGACCCAAACACCCCTTAATAATTTCAAAACATGATTTCAAATCAAAAGTTGGAATTAGGTTAACACATGCATACATAAGCATCAAAACATCAAACATAAACATAAACAGCAAGATTTAGAGGCCAAGAACAACACATACACAAGCAGAACTCAAATATCACAAATGTCCAAATTTTATTAGATTTTGGGATTAAGGGTTCAAACCTCATGGATGTACATCCACACCCACGTATGTTTGAGATTATGTGGTGGCAATAACAAGCACAAGATTCCAATATGAAGCTGCTAAGATTCAACAAAATTAGAAGCAAAAATATCAAAATCAGAAAGTGACAAATACTTGATTAATGCAACTCCTGTACCCCACACTTGATTATCCCCAAGTTATAAGCCTCACAACACCTTGATATCACAATATCAGGATGATATGATCCACTTATAGCCCAAAAATTCCAAGGTGTACCAAGAACTTAGCAAAATATCAAGATTTAAGAACTTTGATCAATTTCTTGCACAAAGCCTAAGAAAACATTTTGAGATTCAGTTTTAGCAAACATTAAACAATAACAAGCAGTAAACAAGATTGGCACTTGACTTTTCTTCACAATTTCAAACACATTTCATTAACTTGAAAATGAGATTTACAGAAAAGTGAACAAGGAAAAATTCAAGAGCAACTCAAAATGTAAAGGGTCCTATGCCTTATATAGGCTACAAAATGAACTACTGAATGCATAAAAACGTAACCCTAATGCTGATGAAGTCCCCAAAATGCCCTTTGAAAGTTTGAATATCTTGAAATCATGTGATGAAATTTTGGCTGTTTGTTGATATATGAGTTGTTGGAATTGCATCAAAGGCTTAAAACAAGCTTAAGTTTCAAGCTTCAATCTTGGACGTTGGATGTGGCAGGGTTTTTGGCAGTATCTTCAACCTTGTAGTAGGGGAATCTTTTGTGGGGTTGTGGGGTGATGAGGTGTCCAAGTTTGGAGTTGGGTTATGTTTAGGAGACCACTAATCAATAAACTGGAGATGATTATGGTTTAATTCAAAGTATTTAACAAAAACCCAATTTGTGTTCATAGTTGTGAATAGTGGAGTTTAATCCGTTTTGGGTTTTTAAAAATGTGTTAACCACGAGTTTTAACTAATTAAAATATTTAGTTATAACCGGATTTAAGTGGAGAGTGAGGTGGCAATTTGGTGGTATGTGATTGGTTCATTTGGTGAGTGGGACACGTGGTGAAGTTTTAGTGGTTAAGGTAAGATTTAATGTCTGCCCATTTTGGTCCCCCATCTCTCATACTCCTTTCACTTGCAAACTAAACAGCCAAAACTCTATTTCCTTTGTTATACAAGTTTCATTTTTCATACTTTTGCCCCACATACTTCTCCAAAGTATTTTCAGGGGTATTTCTTGCCATTTGTTGATTCTTGAAGGGCTGATTTGGCATTTTCTTCATAGATAATGGTCTTGACTTGTATGGTTGAGTTCTTGGAGGACTGAAATTGACAAGTCATGATTTATGAGGGACCATTTTTGCCAATTCTTCAAAGTTAAGGGTCCTTTTTGTAAATTTGACAAACTTTAAGAACCAAACTTGTAATTATGAATATACCAGGGTTTAAAGTGTCAATTCTTCAATATTGGATGACCCTTCTTGCATAATCTTCAAATCTTCAAGGGTTTTTCTTGAAAAATCTTCATTAGGACTTGGTTCATTGTGCGGCTTCGTTTCCCGTGTTCGTTTTTGCATGATTCTTGTGATCTTTTGTCATTTTCTCAATATTCGTACCTAAAATACACAAGCAACAAACACAAGCATATATTTGGCCATTTTCATGATATTTTATGCATTTAAAGGCCGTTTTGGATGATGAGACTATGTATAAAAGCAGTCTCATCAAATCTGAATGTAGCATGGGTTACAAATCTTGTTTTATAGGATTTTGGTTTGCTAATAATCATAGATCTCATAAAATAAACTTGTGTAACTTGAAAATCATGAAGACCATGACCTTAAAGGTCACGGCTAAAATGAATGATGAACATATGATTTGCCTACAAAGTTTTAATGATGGAATATGTAATGTTACATGTTAAATGGAATACTAAAAATCACTAAAATGAATTTTGTGAACATATGTAGCCGTGGGTTATATATGACCTAGAATGGTTTTAAATGTACATGCATGCCTATGTAAACCATAGTCTAATGATAAGAGTTAACCTAAACATGACTAACATAAAATAAGCATATAAAATCATATGGGAACCTTGGGAGAAAACAATATAGCCATGGGATATATGTATTTTTCTTGGAATAATGGTAACCTTGGGAACATGCATGTAACCTAGATAATCATGTTGTATTTTTGTAAATATTTACAAGACTTAAAACTAGCTAAAATGTTCATCTTGGAAATACCAAGATATAAAATCATAGCCGCGGGCTATATGTGTATATGTATGGACTTGTGACTTGATTTCTTAATTTGTACATAGCTAAATCTATTTTGGGGACATTTATAACATGCAACCTTAAAATAAGATTTGACTCATCTTAATAGGCTATAATTAATTATAGCCGTGAGTTATGAGCTCATAATAGGGCTTATTACTTGCATGCAACCTTGTAACACATCTAGATCTTATTTGGTACATCACATAAAATAAACTAGAAGTTTTATTCTTTAATTAAGATTTAAAACTAAATATGAATAAGCTAACAATAAGCTTATAAGAAAATCCTAACTTAATACTTACATAAAATGTAAAGTAGTGTTAATGGACTATTTAAGCCCATGCAACATTAGTCCAATACTTAATGGACCTAATAAGCCCATTTAATAAATCTTAGTAACCTAATGGACTTAAGTTTATACTTGAACCCATTTAAAATGATGAATGGACTTAAAATGTATTTAAGCCTAATAAATGTGTTAAAGGCCTATTTGACAAGTTGGTAAACTTAAAAATATATTTAGGCCCACTAAATGACCCATTAGATGGTTAGCTCATTTAATGAGCCCATATAATGTTATTGAATGTTAAATAAAAGTTTTTATAATAAAACGTAACTTATAAAAACTTTTGGAGTAAAATGACAATTTATGAAACTTAAGGACAAAAACCGTGACTTAGGTAACTTGTTTTGATAAATTAGTAAACACAAGGACTGCAAATGTAAATATCCAAAAGTTAAGTTTCTTATTTAAGTAGACATAAAATGTCTTACTTAAAATATTAGTTCCATAATTAAGTAAACATAAAACGTTCTACTTAAAATAGTATTTTACGTTCGTAGTTCATGTATTATAATCATTCATTTAAACTTATTATTAAGTTTCATAACTAAGTATACATAAAAAGTTCTACTTAAAATATTAGTAATTCAATTTATTCAACGTTCATACAATTTTATTTCCTAAAAGTATATGAGTTTATGTATTAGTAATACATGTCCATATTGTTTATACAATTTATTTTATAAATCATAAATATAAATATTTTATCTTTGAAAAATAAAATATAAAATTTTATTCAACTTAAAAGTTCCCATAAATCATTTAACATTTATAAAATAATTTATATATTACAAGTTTAAGAATTTATATTATAAATTCTTATAGTTTAGGGTTTGTCTAAGTTTTACTAGGTTTGAAAATAGAATTAGGGTTAGGGTTTGTTAATGTTTAGAAACATGGCAAAACTAGTCCCTCCATATTTTTAAACCAAGTAAACTTTCGGATTGTTACACATTTGGTACCTAGGGCTTGTTTAACTTTTGGCTTATGGCAGATTTAGTCCGCTTAGTTAAATCTAGGTTTTATAACTTTTATAAAATGACCAAAACAGCCCCTAGGGCTTCTTTAAGTTTCGGATTAATACAACAATGGTCCCTAGGGTTTTAAAATGACAAAATAACTTTTAGAAACTTCCTAAAATGGTCCCTAGGGTTTAATATGCCACATATGGTATTTATTAAACCCTAAATTGTAAGTTGAATGGTTATTATTAATACATGTATTACGAATGCAAACTGATATTAAGAGTTAAACATTTTATGTTTCCTTATAAATGAAACTTATATAGATAAGTTTAAATGAATATTGTTGATACTTGAACTACGGTTATTTAGATAAATGTCGTAGCATAAATGAACTGACTAAAAATCTGTATAAGCATACACATATGTTCTTTGTACTATCTATTAAGATTGTACTATTTGATTAGGCATAACTTTTGGCGTGAGCATTATTTGGATATTCGTGTTATACAGCTATTGCCAACTCCCAGGTGAGTTTACAGCCCCATATAAACTATTGATAAACTTTTCCTCTACGGGGGAGAAAATAATGAAATTATTTTAAAATGGAAATAAATGAGTTGTATAAACTTGACTATGATTGACTATTATAGAAACTGTTAAATTGTTGTAAATCGCCCGAATGTTATATATATATCTATTAGGGATTGACCATCCCCATCTCGGTGAGTCATGCTCACTGTGCCTTGGCCGGGACAACAGATGTATACGATGTTGGAACTGGGTTTGGGTGTCTTTTTGTAAGACACTACGTCCTCATCTGTTGAGTACTATGGAAGGTTAAGCTTCAGTTTCAAGTAATAGCAAATGTAATCTAAGTTTTAGTAAGAATTCTTTGTGCATTGTTACTTCTATGATTAATGTATGTCCAAACTAATTAATGTTAAAACTTGGAAATTCACCAACTTTATGTTGACCCTCCAAGCATGTTTATCTCAGGGAAATGAAGTTAGAACGAGATATGTGCATGGACTCAAGCATCTATGTGATATGCATTGTAGGAATCATCAAGGGTTCCATTTGGGAAAAATGAACAATCTTCTTATGACATGTTAAAGACAATATTTATTTATTTGTTTAATAAACATGTAACATGATTTGAATAACTCTTTATCTTATGCTCTATGGACTATATGCTATCGATCCACCCTTGTGACATCTCCGTTGATAATTCCGCATATTTTGACCCTACCCCGGGTGTCACATTATAGACTTTTGTTAGAATCAAATAAAGAATCTATAACCCACTTTGTTTACGGAATAAAAAAGTGGTTGAATGACAATGGGGTTTTATCTCCTCTACTTAAACGTTTAACCAAAGTTAAACTCTAAGCTCCAATCTAAACGTTCATATGCAACTTTGGCTATATGGTTTAGTTGGTATCGAAAGAGAAAGGTTTTCTAGAGTTTAAGCTCTTGTATTGGTTACCTTTCTCTCCCAATGTACACTCCTTTATATAGGCAGTCTAAATTAGGGTTTGCATTTGTATGTACCAATGCATCATTTTATCCAGTGGGTGGTTGATGCCCATGATGGATAAACAGTACAAAGTACTTAATAAACTATTCTAGGAAAGATAAAGGTTGTACTTATATCTAAGTATACAAGAAACCTACATTGACTTAAAGTTATCTTTTCCCGCCTAATGCAAACCATCAAAATACTGAAGAGTCTTCAGTATCCTAGAGGAGATAGACATCATTCTGTTTGGTATTGTCAAGCCAAACTGAACTGAAAGCCCTTCTTCAGTCCTTTTTCTTCAGCAACTAGACCGCTTAGTATTTGAAGTGAAGACTCTAAGTTCACTGGAAGGGGAGTGCTGAACTTTCTTCAGCTTTAAAGTCTTTAGTAGGAACTTTGTTCCTCTGGTCATCCATCAGAAGACTGGCCTTACTGCTGAGCATGAAACACTTAGGGGGATTTTATATTGAAATCCTAGAGTTGCTTCAGGGTTAGTAAATACTGACCCAACAATCTCCCCCTATTTGGATATACAAATAACCTAAGTCTAATGTCAGTAGTAAGTGAGCATAACAACTTCCTCTTACTTGCACTAAACAATTAATAACATATAAACATCATATAATCATTTATTCAACAACATTACAAATTACAACAAAAATTATTACAAATGATTATTCACTTTTCCTTAGGCCTAAGTTCTTCAATGATGGAAGTCTGAGTTAATGGATCTGAGTTTTTGTGGTCCAATATAGCAAGCAAGCACATGCTGAAGGTTTTAGTAGCATCAGTAAGTCCTGGACCACCATGAAGAGAGTAAAAGATCCTTCGAACATTCAAGAGAAATTCATTGTTCATTTCATCAAGATCACTTATGCCCACAAATTCTTGACGTTCTTGATGATTGAACATAATCATTCCTAGTTCTGTTTCGTCCAGTACATGACTAGGAAGATGATTTTGAAACTGAACAAGGTCTTTGTATTTCTTTGTTGTGACAAAGATGTCACCGACTTCAGGTTGTATCAGATTTTCCCTTTTGTTGAGCTCCGGTATTGGATCTTGATCTTCTAGAGAAGCTTGAGTGTTGATGTTCAGAATTTCACCTTGTCTTTCATGATTTCTCATATAGTGCTCGATTCTGGTGCGAACTTCATCCCATCTCTTGGATTTCTTTTTCTCAATTATCACACTCATTTCCATCCCTTCAGTATAAGAAAGTTATTTTGCTTGAAAGTTTTCAAGTATCTCATCAGTTCCATCACCTCTATAGAACTTGAGATGGATGTCACCTTTGTTGGTCAACATATCAACATTGGTGATTGGTGAGACGTTTCTTCTGTTGAGTCTTGTTATACAAAACTTTTCATATAACACTTCTTCTTGAAGACACTTTCTATTTCAACTCTTCCAATTTTCTCATACAAGCTTAGCTTAGAAACAGATAGGCCAGGGTCAGCATCAGCTATTGGATTTGCTGACACATCATTCCCTGATGTAGACTCAGAGTGACAAGTGAGAAATTGGTAATGAAGTATGACTTTTATTCAGAATGAAATTACTTACCAATGCTGACTCCACACTACTGAGCTGAGGGTGAGCTCTATCTTCACCTTTCTCTCTTAAAGAAGTTGAGAGATGGGTTGCTTGTTGGGCCTCTTTATGCATATCTCCTCTAGCAGAGATTGAAGGTGATGGTTGGCTGGGGTTCTTGTCCTCGGCCAGGTACTTGGTCTTTTTCAAAGGATGGCCTTGGGAATCATCATCAATCTTCTTTGAAGAAGATTGTGTGAGGGTTTTCCTCTTTCTGGACCCACGTCTAACCTTCTTGGTATTAATTAACGTTTGCTTCTGACGAGGTCTAGATGAAGCTCCAGGATTTTTGCCTTATAGATCCCCTTCTCCAGTTAGAGAAGTGTCTTTGGGAGCTTTGTACACTACTGGACCATCTGCTGAGCAGATGTCCAACATGGGTTGTGTAAGAGGAGGATCAATGGTGCTGACTGGAATGTTCCAACGAGTAAGATCAAAGGTCTTAAAAATTAGTAGTCTCCGGTTATTTTTGAAGAAACATTTCTAAGATGGTGAGCAAAAAGGAGAGATAGAAATCTGGTGTACACAACGTTTTTCTCTCTAGTCTTTTTCTCCAGCTTCACATGGAGATCTTCAAAAATAATCCTCCCAAAATCAGCTTTGACCTCCTTGACCAGACAATATAAAATGGTAGCATCTTTTTGGTTGATCTGGTCAAGACCTCCAGTTCCCCCCCCCCCCCCCCCCCCCGAACCATTCGATGAGTATGGTCATCAATAATTTCCATCTTGGTGGCAAAGCACTCCTTTTTAACCCCCCTTTTTCAGAAATTTCTTCAGTATACCCAATTTCTTTAAAGAAATTTTTAACAACCGTAAAATCATCAGGTACTGCTTCATACTCATTAGGGTTTTCCAAATAATTTAACCCCAAAACTTTTCTAAATGATTTTAACCCAAATCTACCATGAATCCCCATTGTGGTAGAATCAAACTCAATGGACTTCTTACTGTTAGAAGCTGATAGGTGTGTAAACACCCATCTTTTCTACCACTTAATTACAATAATAACCGGACCAAAACGTGTATTTTATGTCTTTTATGTCGGAATTACGCGTGGTTTGTGTTTTTGTTGTGATTTAGGACGAAAAGGTGAAAAGTGGAGAAAACACGGAAATTCACGGGCATTTACGGACTTTTATTGAAGAAAAAGATGAAAGACGAAGTCAAGAAGTCAAGAATGCAAAAAGAACGGAAGTCCACGACCAATTCTGAAGATTTATCGAAGAAAAAGTCAAAAGACGGAAGTTTATCAAAAGCCGAAGAATTCAAGTCTATTTTATTGAAGAAATTAAAGACGAGTTCAAAGAAATCCCGAAGCCAAAAGTCCCTTAAGTCAAAGTTTAAAGAAGATTAGAAGAAAAGGACTAAGTATGGAATTAATGAAGATTATATGCTTAAGGGCTTAATGATGCAATTAAGAAGAAAGGAAGGAGGGGAGGAAGCTTCCTAATCCTCCCCTATATATAGATTAGGCTTAATCACATTTCTCTTTGTTGGCTAATAGTGACAATTATTCCTTCCACCTTTAATTATCTTGTCATTTAAATACTTGTCAAATTTAATTACCTTGTCTTGCACCTTAATTACCATTTAATTTCAAGTAAGTTTTTTCCTTTTACTTCTTGTTAATCTTTATCTTTATCTGGTTAATCTCATTCTACCTTTCTTTAATCTTTGTGTTGATTTGTTTATGTTCATGTTCTTAATTTTTGTTGATTTATTTAAGTGGGTTTTGATTATCTTGATCTTTATTGTTAGTTTTGTTGTTTTGGATTGATTGTTTATGCTTAATAGATGTTTTGTTATTAGTTTGGTTTAATCTATTTGTTGATTTGGTTAAGTTTTTGTTAAATTCGTGCATATTTCTTGTTCCTTGTTCTTCGGGAATTTGTTACTGTAACGTCCCAGGTTCTGATCTTCACTATTCCGAGTAAAGGGTTTTCAGAGTACTCTATGCGGAATAATCTTTATTCCGTATCAAGGTTTTTGCTAAGCTAGTCCATGCGGAATATTTGATATTCCGCATAAGGTGATTATTCCGAGTAAAGCTCGATATTCCGAATAGGCTCAAGATTCCGCATAGGGAAGGTTATTCCGAGTAGTCTGATATTCCGCATAGAAGGTTTATTCCGTATAGGGAACTTATTCCAGATAGGTGACATTATTCCGCATAGGGGACTTATTCCGAGTAGACTGACTATTCCGAATAGCAGAATATTCCGCACAGGCCATTATTCCGAGTAGGGTTTTATTCAGGATAGGTGACATATTCCGAATAATCATTTATTCCGAATAGGGGTTTATTTCGGATAGGGTTATTTTCAGTTTTAAATTCTCTGCCTTTTCATTTTAAGCTTTATTTATCCCGCCTTTTTACTTAGTCGCACTTTTAGTTTATTTGCCTTAGATTTATTTTAGTCTTGCCTTAGTTTAAGTTTTAGTTTTAGTTGCGTTTTAAGTTTGCCTTAGTTAGATTTAAGTTTGTGTTATTTTCATTTAGTGCCTTTTAGTTCTCGTCTCGCTTTTAATTACTTGCACCTTTTACTTTAAATTAGATTTAGATTTACTATTAATTGTACTTTTACTTTAAAGTTTCGCACTTTTATTTAAAAACAACCAAAAATATTTGTTTTACCAAAATCAACTGAGTCGTACTTTAAGCCGGAAATCAATTTGTTAAGATACCGAGACTTGAACTTTAATTTTTATACGGGGTGTCAAAAGCCTTGTATCAGAAGCCTCTGCTGTAAACCAAAATTATTTTAGCACATTTTGAAACATCATACAAGGATCTTCAAATAAAGCATACCTTAAAACACTTTTGGTTAGATAAGTCAAAACTTGTTCCCTAGGAACAGACTTAATGGATAGCAAGGTAATGTTGTTTGGTTTGAAGAAGATGTCATCAATGGGATAGTTAATATGAGTGGATGGTTTATGGATGAAAAGATTTGTAAGTATGGAATGAAATCCAATTGTTAGGGATTATATAAAAACTTTAGCTGATTTGTAAAAAGTTTTTAAAACCATTTGAAAAAGTTATAAATCTTTTAGGGTTTCTTTTGAACATTTGGCACAAACTTTCTCATTAAAGTTCTACAAAAAAGGTATGATTTTTTGTTGCTTTGAACAGTGAAACACCCAATGTGCCAGGAAGTTGTTGACTATGGATGGAGACGTTTGAAATTTCCTTAATTAACAAATGACACCTTTTTGAAAGAAGGTTTGTTTTATTCACAAGAAATATAATTCCATTAACTCTTTTGAATCATATGATTGATGAGTTTTAAATGCTGTTGCTCAGATATGCTGAAGCTGATGGCAATACTTGTGAGCTTCAGTGCGTCAGATGAGGCGACAAAACCCCATATACATGTTCACATAAGTGAACAAGACATATGACATTGCACGCTCCTCTACTCAGGCCTAGCTACTCAGTTGTATTAAAATTTGTTCAGCATTGCTGAAGGAATCTTTTGATGACTGGTGATTATTTTTTCAGCTTCAGTAAATCAGATAAGGCGACAAAACATCATATACACAATCACATAGAGTGAAATAGACATATGAAATTGCACACTCCTTTACTCATACAATGCTACTTAACATTAATCCAATTCTTTTATGAAATGCTAAACTTTCAGGCTTCTTCAGTGAATGCTGAAGGTTCAGGTTTTGTATCATCAATGTTCAGCATACCAAGATCCATTATCAATATTTTGAAAGTTGGTTCATCCAATGGTTTGGTGAAGATATTAGCCTGTTGGTATTGAGTGAGGATGAAATGTAATTCAATGTCCCCTTTCACAATGTGATCTCTGATAAATTGATATCTGATATCAATGGGTTTTGTTCTTGAGTGGAGGACTGGATTATTGGATATTGCAATAGCACTAGTGTTATCACAAAAGATTGGTACCTTTTCATATTCTATGTCATAATCAGCCAGTTGGCTTTTCATCCAAAGAACATTGGCACAACATCCAGCAGCTACCACATATTCAGCTTCTGCTGAAGACATGGTAACTGTTTGTTGTTTTTTTAGCACTCCAACACACAAGTTTGACACCTAGCAATTGGCAGGCACCAGAAGTGCTTTTTTTGTCCAAATTGCAACCAACATAGTCAGAATCTGAATACCCCTTTAGATCAAAACCTGAGGATTTGGGGTACCAAAGACCTAGACTTGGTGTACCTTTTAGGTATCTAAAGATTCTCTTAGCAGCAGTAAGGTGTGATTCCTTTGGATCTGCTTGGTATCTTGCACAAAGGCATGTAGAGAATTGAATGTCAAGTCTGCTTGTAGTTAAATACATGAGTGACCCAATCATACCTCTATACTGAGTCTCATTGACTGATTGTCCAGTGAGATCAGGTCCTAAGTTGTTAGGGGGTACAATTGGAGTCTTCCCTGAAGCACAATTGATATCATATTTCGTCAGCAGATCCTTGACATATTTTTCTTGATTGATGGAGATGCCTTGGTCAGATTGTTTAATCTGAAGACAAAGGAAGTATGTGAGTTCTCCCATCATACTCATCTCAAACTTGCTAGTCATAAGCTTGGCAAATTGTTTGCAAAGTTTCAAGTTTGTACAACCAAAGATTATGTCATCCACATAAATTTGTACCAGAATGGTGTCAGCTTTAGATTTATAGATCAACAAGGTGCTATCTATTTTTCCGCTGTCAAATTTATATTCAATGAGAAAAGTTTAGAGAGTTTCATACCATGCTCTTGGAGCTTGATTCAGTCCATACAAAGCTTTGTAAAGCTTGTAAACATGATTTGGGTATTTACTACTCTCAAAGCCAGGAGGCTGGGTAACATAAACTTCTTCTTTTGGGTCACCATTTAGGAATGCACTTTTGACATCCATTTGGTAGATTATGAAGTTCATGTAAGTGGCATATGCAAGGAAGATTCGTATGGCTTCCATACGTGTAACTGGAGCAAAGGTTTGATCAAAATTAACACCAGGATCTTGATTGAATCCTTGAGCTACCATCTTATCTTTATTTTTGGTCACTGCATTGGTTTCATCTCTTTTGAGCTTGTAAACCCATTTAGTGCCAGTGGTTGATTTACCATATGGAAGAGGAACCAATTTCCAGACTTCGTTTCTTTCAAATTGATTGAGTTCCTCTTGCAAGGCATCCACCCATCCAGGGTGTGTGAGTGCTTCAGAAACCTTTGTAGGTTCAATTTCTGAGAGAAAATTCGCATAAAGGCATTCTCCAGATGAAGCAGCACTCAATTTCTTTGCCATAGATCTAGTGACTCTACCTTCACCAGGATTACCTATTATCTTCACCAATTGTATGTGACTATTTTGAGTCCAAGATTTTTGTGGAGCTGGAGAATAGGTACTAGTATCATTATTAGAGCTAGAACTTGGAAGTCCATGACATGTTATTGGACTTGGAATGTCTCTAGTGTCTACTGAAGGATATTCAGTGGACAAGGGTTCAATCATTGGAGGACTTCCTTCTTGGTCAGAAGAAGCATATCCAAGACCTAATTCCCTAGAGATGATGGGAGAGCTTTGAGCAAGGGGCTCAGATTGTTCTTCAGCAGCTGCATATGATTGATCATTTTGATCATGTGTGTCAGCATGCTGATTGTTGGAAATACGTTTTACGTATTAAAAGGATCGGTCACTCCAACAATAGTCCATGTAATAGCTCGTAGTTTAGTTATTTCCATTTATTAAACAAAGCCCAAACCGAGCCCATGAAATGTATGGGTCGACGGCCTAATGTAAACCCAAGCCCATCTCATGGGCTTGGGTATATAAACCCTCTCCTTTGATGGAGAGGGTGGTGGTTTCATTTTCAATACACATAGTTCTTAAACTTTCTCTCTCTAGAAGTGTGAAATCATCTATATTTCTCTCTCTAAAACATAAGCAAGATTTACATATCCTACAAATGGTATCAAGAGCCATGGGATGATTGTTTGGTTTTTATGTTTGTGTTCTTGATCAATTCGCCTATTTTGATCCTATTTCACACGTACCAATTTTTTTGTGTTTTTATGCTTTAATCTTGATATACGTTATCTACTTACTTGTTATAGTGATTTGGTATTGGTATTTTGGGTTAAAAACACAAATTTTTGGGTGTTTGATTCGTTTTTAGGCTTAAACTTCCGAATTTGTTGTGTACTATCCAATAAAAGTGGTAGTTTTGTCTCCATCGCAAAGTTGGTAACCATCGTAAAGTGGGCAGGGTTCTTCATTGCGATCGCAAAACCTAGGGTTTCTACATTGCGATCGAAGGGTATTCTGACACTTATTTCGATCGTACATTGTGATAGCTCCTTGCATCGTACATTGCGATCGGGTATAAGGAAATATTGAAACGTCACTCTACGAAAATTTCATTAGCCACATTCTGACAGGTATTGCGATCAAACATTCCGACAGGTATTGCGATCAAACATTCCGACAGGTATTGCGATCAAACATTCTGACATGTATTGCGATCAAACATTCCGACAGGTATTGTGATCAAACATTTCGATAGGTATTGTGATCAAACATTCCGACAGGTATTGCGATCAAACATATAAAAAAGTATTGTGATCGAACATTCCGACAGGTATTGCGATCAGGCATTCCGACAGGTATTCAGATAGACATTGTGACAAAACTTGTTTTGTGCATTCCGATAGAGTGACAAGATTTACAAGATTTTTCAAAAATGTGTTTAATTTAGTAATTTAGTCTTGGAATTTTTGGTTTATCGAGAACATAATTTAGGGGATTTCAACATTATTTCTCGGCTTTAACACACAACAACAAACACATTAACTTTCTCTCATTGTTCGATCAACGTTTGTTAATCTTAACTTATCGACATGGAGTACACATTTCTTACGGATAAGTCCATCCTATCGGGTACGGATAATCGTCCACCTATGTTGGAGATGTCTATGTACGAGGATTGGACTTCCCGAATGGAACTTTACATGTTGAACAAAGAGAATGGACATCTCATTTGGGCATCGGTGCTCAATGGAACATTAGATTATGGTACAGTGACGGAAGGTACGACTACTCGTCCTCGCACAACGGGTGAATTGACTAGAGATATGAAGATTCAAGACAAATGTGATAAGTATGCTACAAACATCATTCTCCAAGCCCTTCCTCCAGATGTCTACAAACTCGTCAGCAAACATAAAGTTGCCAAAGAGTTATGGGATAGAATTCGTGTTCTAATGCAAGGCACCTCGTTAACTAAACAAGAACGAGAGTGTAAGCTTTATGACACTTTTGATAAGTTTGCGTATGTTCCAGGGGAGACTCTCAATGATTACTATCTGAGATTTACCCTATTTTTGAATGAGCTCAATATATATGGCATGACAATTCCTACGTTTCAATTGAACACCAAGTATTTGAACACTCTGAAAAAGTACGTGACGGATGTTAAATTGGCTAAGGACATGCATATCACAAATGTGGATCAACTTCAAGCTTTTCTTCAACAACACGAATGCCATGTGATCGAGGCTTGGTTGTCTACACCTCAAGTTCATGATCCACTTGCCATGTATGCTTCTCAACAAAACATGTCTTATACTTATCAACAACCATCATACTTGAAGCAGCCACCACCACACACCTATCAACAATCATCTTATCAACCACCAATGATGCCACAACAAACATTTCAACAAAGTGTTCATCAACAATCTTTTCCATAGCAACCACCATATCAGACATCACCATCACAAGCCAACACTTCTCCAATGGGCTATACTCCTCAGCAAGGATATTTTCCAATAGAAGCACAACCAGTACAATCTTTCTACTCTAATGAACTTCCACTAATCCAAGCACCGGTCTTTACTCCAAATGATACGCCAGCTGATGTTCTAAACCATCTCACTGCCTACTTGTCAAAACTTGTTGCAACTAGGGGATTTCCACCAACAAACAATCAGCTCCGCACCTATTCAAATCCTCGAAAACAAGCTACTGTTCAAGATGGTCAAGTAACAGTGCAACCTATTCAGGGAAGGCAAAATTCATATGGACCTTCTACAAGGACCGTGAATGCTCAAGTTGTGAATTCTCAAGCTAATGGAAATGGAAGCACTGTTGGTCCACAAAAGGTTGTGACTTGCTACAATTGTAGAGGACAAGGTCATAGGGCTAAAGAATGCACTCAGCCAAAAAGGAGAAGGGATGCAACATGCTTTCGTGAGAAGATGTATTTGGTCGATGCTCAGTCTAAGGGAAAGATTTTGGATTCAGAAGAGTTAGCATTTCTTGCAGACCCAGGGGCAACATATAATGAAGGCATTGCATTTGTTTCTACTTCTAATGCAGCTTATCAAGCAGATGATCTTGACGCATATGAATCGGATTGTGATGACATTCACTCTGCACAAGCTGCTCTCGTTGCTAATCTCTCTCACTACGGTTCTGATGTCATCAGTGAAGTACCCACCACAACCAATCTTGGTAATGATGATAACCAACATCAAGTTTGGCATGAAAATGACAACCTCGAACAGCATTCGGGATCTAGTAACTTAAATGATGTGGTACCGAATCCTACACATGATTTGGTCAACATGAAATGCTACGACGGGTATGGAATCTTATGCTCAACATGATTTGGTCATGGTACCTAAACATATTATTGATCAAATGCATATGGCTCTCAGACAATCCGTAGATACGAATTCCACCCTAACTGTTGAGCTTGCGTTGCATAAAGAAAAGGTCAAAACTTTTGAAATGGTCCCTCAAGCAGAGAAAATAACATGTTCTGAATTTGACCAATATCGTTTTGAAAAGATTGAACACTTGAAAGAAATAGAATCATTAAAAGTTAATCTTTCTAATTATTTAAAAGCAAAAGAGTCGGTTGTCAATGATTTTTAGAAACTTAAATTTGATTTTGAAACTCTCGAATCTAAAAAGTTTGAATCAGAAATTAATGTTACCAAACTTCTTAAATTCAAGGAACAATAGCTTTGAAAACAATACGCTTCCACAGAAAAGGTTCATCTTTAGACTAAATCATTTAAAGAACTCGAACTTAAACGTCTTCAAGATTTACCACCTAATCCCGGTTATGAAAAACAAGCTCAGGAATATATTCCCTGTCTTTATGATATGACCATAATTGGCAAATCGAAAGAAGCACCTTATGTTCGTAGTTCTAAGGAGAGTGATGAGACTGCTTTTATACATAGTTTCATCGTCCAAATTGGGCTTAAAATGCATTAAATATCATTAAAACTGCCAAATATATGCTCGTGTTTGTTGCTTGTGTATTTTAGGTGTGGATATTGAGGAAATGACAAAAAGATCACAAGAATCAATCAAAAACGAACACGGGAAACGAAGCCGCACAATGAACTGGACCCGAATCAAGAATTACCAAAATGGTCCTTGAAGAATTGAAGATTGTCAACATTGGTCCCTCATTTTTGAAGATTTGGCAAGAAAGGCCCTTGAAGATTGCATTTATTGCACTTTTGGTCCTTGATAAAAGTATTTGCAAAACTTGTGCCAGATTTGACAAGTTGTGCAAAGTTATTAACAAAGGAATTAAAGGTTTATGGCTGTTTTTACAAAGTAAACAAAACAAGAGATTAGGGGGACTTTTTTTTCCAGACACTCAAACACACCACCACCAATCATGCCTCCACATCACTCCCACCATCCACTCAAACATCACCACGTCACCAACCTTTGCCCAGTCACCCTCCACCCACTATTAATATCTGATTAATTAAATCAGATACTACTTTCCCCCCTAAACACGTTTTTAAAACGAATTTACCCCCAAAATGGATTAAACCCCTCCCATAAACCCTAATTAAACCCAGTTTCAATCACCTTCAAAACAAAGAGGTTTGATTCCCTCTTTTCCAAAAGATTAAGGGTCCCATAACCCTAACTCAACCCTCAAATCCCTTCCCAACACCACCACATGGGAAGTGGGACCATCCCCTGCCCCGTCCCTTTCTTCCCAAAACCCTATACTAGACAAGATCAAGGGTCCTCATCAAAACTTGTTCCCAAAGACTTATTTAACGTTCAAGATGCAAAGATAATAGTTGGAAGGCCACAAACATCACTCTCCAAGTACAAGAATCACATGGAGCACCTTTTGACTATTTTCAAACTTCAAGACCAAAGGGAAAAAATGGAAATGCAGTAGCTAGGGTTCACGTTTTTTTTAAGCTTTCTAGGACCTTCTATGAGCTGTATAAAATGAGATGCATGTATCTCATTTAGAGTGTTCCAGAATTTTAGCTAAATCTTGTAATTCCTTTTTAATCAATATAAAAGTTGGTATTTTATATAGTAAATGTGATTCCTTTTTATATATTAAAAGTTGGTAAATTTTTGAGCTAGAGTTCTGAGTTCCAATTATATCATCAGTTTTCAAGTTTCAGTTTTCAAAAAGGTTTTTAATAAGGTTTTAGATTTTCAGAAATTCAAGATTCCAAAGAAGTGAAAACATATTTGGACTTTTGGTTTTGCTGAAGTTGTTCTTGTTTAAAACGTGTTCAAAGTTCCAAGGTTTATAGGTTTCAAAGGTTTGAAAAAGATCTTTGAAGAAAAATCAGTTTTTCCATTTTTTTTCTAAGCTTTACTGTATCAAAAGCCATAAGCTACAAGCTTATGGCCTTTTGATACTTGAATATTGCTGGCTGTAGTTTGTGTTTGTGCAGGGAACAAGAAGGAAACAAGCTCCCTTTTTTTATCCATTTCTTTTCCATTTTTTTATCAAGTAATCTCTACATAAGCAGTTTATAAAGGTTCAGCACAGGCCCGGGCTTGTTTGGAGGTGGCTTTTCAGCCATTGTGGGACCTGGATTGTAGGTCCCACTAGGTAAATCCCTTGTACCTTGTTTTCAGTTTTCAGATTTGTGATTTATGTGAAAGTGCATGAAATCTATTCTATTATTGATTTTGTTGTTTGATGTTGCTGAACTAGGGATTTTATGCATGCTAGATTAGGTTATAATTAGTTTGGTTTAGATTTGATTTGAGTTGGTTTGAAAAAAATTCATTTTCAGTAGTTAAAGGTGTGTTTGGATGTGAGTTTTAAGTGAACATTGTGAGAGCATTTGGTGTTAAAATCAGTATAGGTGTACTTTATTTGCTAGCTAGGGTCTTAATCAGTCACAAGGTTTCATTTTAGTGGGTTTTGAAACTAATTACATGTTTAAAAATTGGTCCCATGTAGAAGAAATCAGTACGTCCTCTTAAGGACTGTTTTTGTTGAAATTTGTTCACCAAGTTTTTGAAACTGTTAAAGTTTAGTATCATCCAGGGTTTTAGATCAGTTTTATGTGATTTGGTGAACTTATATGCAAGATTTGAAGACTTGAAAATCATTTTTGTACATGTAAACAAGAGTTACTGTTCATCAGAAGGATACAAGCTTAATCAGTAACTTATTTTGGCTTATTTGGAGCTTATTTGTGTGCAACTTGGTAATTTTCTTGTTTATTTGACTTCCCACAACCCAACTGGTTGTGGGAGTGCCTTATTGCCCAGTAATAAGCTCACAATAAGCTTTCATAAGCTTATAGGTCAACTGACCAAAAAAATACACTAACAGTGGGAACAAAGTTCCCCCTGCTTGTGCATTTGTTTCCACTGCTCAGCATAAGGATAAAAGTCCTGCACATGTCACTATCAGTTTTTAACAAATTTTGTCTTTAGTGCTTCAAAATGGGAATTAGGACTTGAAACAAATTGCATTATTTTTCTTATTTAATTTTTGATTTTTCTGTTTAATTAGAATTTTTGTTACTGTTCATTTTATATTTTTTAGATTAAATTGCTTTTTTTAAATTACTTTTTAATTTCTGTTTTTGTCTTTTAGTGACAAAAATTATCATTTTTCAGTTTTAAGATTTTTCATAGATTTAGAAAAATAATTTAAGATTTTTAGTATAAAAGGTTTTTACTGTTCACTTTTTAATTATTTTTTAGAATTAATTTAGTTTAATTAGGGTTTTTTATTATAACTGTTTTTGTCTTTTAGTGAAAAATTTTATATTTTTCAAACTTTTTCATTTTTCTACTGTTCATTAGTGTAAATTAGGATTTTTAAAAGTGTCAAATTATTTTTGGCATTATTTTATTATTTTTTTAATTATTTTGGTTTAAAAATAGTTTTTAGTGATTTAAAAATAGAAAAATAGTTTTTAAAATTTAGTAAAAATACTTTTTAGACTTTAGATAATATAAGTAAGTTATTTGTCCAATAAAATAATATTTTGGACATTTTTTTAATTATATTTAATTTTAGGGCTTTAATTAGCATTTAAAATTGAATATTTAATTAATAAAAGGTTTTAAAATATTTTTATTGGATTTTTATTCTTATTTATATTATTTTAGACTTACTTTTAACTTTTAATTAATTTTTAGGTTTATAATTTTTAATTTGTAGTTTTTTACGGTTTTACGTGAACGCCTTTTTCGTCTTAGTTTAATCCGTCTACGTAATCGTCATATAATCACAAATCAATTCATTAATCATTTCTTAACACAACGCACTAGCCTCCTCGAGAACGAACTCACTTTAGGGTCATTAACACACGGTTTTCCTAAATCGTCGTGCTTACCCTATATTTTTACGCTCTTTTTCCTAAAAGAGTGTGATTTTACAACTATCATTTTGACGCCGCTGCCGGGGAGGTGTGTTGTGTTTTGATTTGAACAATTGTTGTTTTTATATATCCATAATTAGTATTTGTATTAGTAGCACTCTACTAATACGTATTATCGGTTTTTGGTTTTTGTGTGAATACTATTACTATAGTGTATACGTAGAACAATAAATTCACAAGTACTCCAAATACGTGAGAAATCACAACCTTGACTTGGGAGGTCATTACCCAATCATTGTATTGGAATCTCAAACCAAAGAAAAAGGCAAAAATAGATAAATACTTATAAGGTGGGTATAGGGCGGTTGTATTTCACGACCTAAAGGAAAAAGGCTCTTAAGTGCTTCGCGTTGCCTCGTTTCCTCCGCTTGCTTGTGCGTACTTTGAGATTGAAAGCTAATCGAGGGTTTTGCCGCCCAAAGTATTACTAAGTATCATATATATTTTCTTGGTTTCATTTGATTAAACCCTCTTGAACGTTTTGGTGTTCCACCAACGTTCTAAAGTCATCGAAGGCGTTCACTTCACGTGATCGTTTTCATTCCTTGAGGCTTCTTTAATCAAGAGATTTGATTAAGGAGGAGATTTGTAGATTTTTGTCTACCTAATACAATTCCAAAATCCAAAAAAGTAAAAACAATCAAAAATCCAAAAAAAATTGAAAAAGTAAAAACACCAAAAAGAATCTTCTTTGCTCGTTCCCTCGTTATACGTGACGTTTATGCTAACTCGTAATCAAGCAAGACGTGCACGTAAACGAAAGAACAAAACTCCCACTCCCAATCATTCTAGTGAGGAGTCTCCTATTGACGAACCCATTGTAAGAGAAGCACCAACCATGGCGAATCGAACTATGATGGAGTTACTTCAAGCACCCACCGAGGGTTATGGAGAGGCTATTGTGATTCCCGCTATCCTTGCGGAGAATTTTGAGGTGAAAACGGGTTTGTTGTCGATGATCCAAAACAACAAATTCCGTGGTGATGAGAAGGACAATCCACACAACCATATCCGCCAATTCAATCGTCTTACCGCCACTTGCAAATTTAAGGATGTCTCGAATGACTCGATTAAGATGATGCTTTTTCCGTATTCCTTAGCGGGGCCCGCTAAAATTTGGTTAGAGAAAGAGTCACCCAATTCTATATTGACGTGGAAGGATCTCGTTTCAAAATTTGTGAACCAATTTTTTCCGCCCTCCAAGACTACGCACTTGAAAAACAAGATTTCAGAGTTTTCACAAGAATGTAATGAAAGATTTTCAACGGCTTGGAATAGGTTTAAGGAGATGTTACATGAATGTCCTCATCACGATTTTTCCGACTTGCATCAAATTGACACGTTTTACAATGGACTTAATGATCATGAAAGGGATTATTTAAATGCCGCCGTGGGTGGTAGTTTTTGTGTAAAACGGTTGAGAAAGCTTTGGTGATAATTGAGAATAGGTCTAAGGTTTATAGCCCTCGTAACACACCGAGTGTTGCCAAATTGGGTTCATCATCGTCATCATCGTCTCATAGCATTAATGCCTTGCAAGATGAAGCAAATGAGGAGAATCGGTTTTTTGATAGATTTGCTAATCTTATGTCCTATTGGAAAGCTCAAGAAGCTTCAAATTCCGCTTCGGTTAAAGCGGTTGCTAAGAGTTGTTTGTCTTGTGGTGGAGCTCATGATCTTTCCGAGTGCATTACCGCGGATGGTAACACTTCGAGTGCTTATGTAGCCACGGGAACTTATAACCAAAACGGTCAAGGTTCCCGCCAAAATCAAGCTCCACCAAATCAAAATGCTAATAACTATCGAAACAACAATCAAGGTGGTAATTATCAAGGCAATCAACGTAACTACAACAAGGGTAATTATCAAAGTGGAAATGGGCAAATTTCAAACCAAAACCAAAACCGTGATTTTCAAACTACCACTCAAGGTTTTCTAGCATTGCGTGAGGGCACGGCAATGGTTTAGTATGGGGGAGTGATGAGACTGCTTTTATACATAGTATCATCGTCCAAATTGGGCTTCAAATGCATTAAATATCATTAAAACTGCCAAATATATGCTCGTGTTTGTTGCTTGTGTATTTTAGGTGCGAATATTGAGGAAATGACAAAAAGATCACAAGAATCAATCAAAAACGAACACGGGAAACGAAGTCGCACAATGAACTGGACCCGAATCAAGAATTTCCAAAATGGTCCTTGAAGAATTGAAGATTGTCAACATTGGTCCCTCATTTTTGAAGATTTGGCAAGAAAGGCCCTTGGAGAATTCATTTATACAAGATACATCCTTGGATTTTGAAGACATGTCATTAAGAGCCCTTGAAGATTGCATTTATTGCACTTTTGGTCCTTGATAAAAGTATTTGCAAAACTTGAGCCAGATTTGACAAGTTGTGCAAAGTTATTAACAAAGGATAAAGGTTTATGGCTGTTTTTACAAAGTAAAGAAAACAAGAGAGTAGGGGGACTGTTTTTGCCAGACACTCAAACACACCACCACCAATCATGCCTCCACATCACTCCCACCATCCACTCAAACTTCACCACGTCACCAACCTTTGCCCAGTCACCCTCCACCCACTATTAATATCTGATTAATTAAATCAGATACTACGTTCCCCCCTAAACACGTTTTTAAAACGAATTTACCCCCAAAATGGATTAAACCCCTCCCATAAACCCTAATTAAACCCAGTTTCAATCACTTTCAAAACAAAGGGGTTTGATTCCCTCTTTTGCAGATCAAAGATTAAGGGTCCCCTAAACCTAACTCAACCCTCAAATCCCTTCCCAACACCACCACATGGGCAGTGGGACCATCCCCTGTCCCGTCTCTTTCTTCCCAAAACCCTATACCAGACAAGATCAAGGGTCCTCATCAAAACTTGTTCCCAAAGACTTATTTAACGTTCAAGATGCAAAGATAACAGCTGGAAGGCCACAAACATCGCTCTCCAAGTACAAGAATCACATGGAGCACCTTTTGACTATTTTCAAACTTCAAGACCAAAGGGCAAAAATGGAAATGCAGTAGCTAGGGTTCACGTTTTTTTTAAGCTTTCTAGGACCTTCTATGAGCTGTATAAAATGAGATGCATGTATCTCATTCAGAGTGTTCCAGAATTTTAGCTAAATATTGTAATTCCTTTTTAATCAATATAAAAGTTGGTATTTTATATAGTAAATGTGATTCCTTTATATATATTAAAAGTTGGTAAATTTTTGAGCTAGAGTTCTGAGTTCCAATTATATCATCAGTTTTCAAGTTTCAGTTTTCAAAAAGGTTTTTAAAAAAGGTTTTAGATTTTCAGAAATTCAAGATTCCAAAGAAGTGAAAATATATTTGGACTTTTGGTTTTGCTGAAGTTGTTCTTGTTTAAAACGTGTTCAAAGTTTCAAGGTTTATAGGTTTCAAAGGTTTGAAAAAGATCTTTGAAGAAAAAATCAGTTTTTCCATTTTTTTTTCTAAGCTTTACTGTATCAAAAGCCATAAGCTACAAGCTTATGGCCTTTTGATACTTGAATATTGCTGGCTGTTGTTTGTGTTTGTGCAGGGAACAAGAAGGAAACAAGCTCCCTTTTTTTATCCATTTCTTTTCCATTTTTTATCAAGTAATCTCTACATTAGGAGCTAATAAAGGTTCAGCACAAGCCCGGGCTTGTTTGGAGGTGGCTTTTCAGCCATTGTAGGACCTGGATTGTAGGTCCCACTAGGTAAATCTCTTGTAACTTGTTTTCAGTTTTCAGATTTGTGATTTATGTGAAAGTGCATGAAATTTGTTCTGTTGTTGATTTTGTTGTTTGATGTTGCTGAATTAGGGATTTTATGCATGCTAGATTAGGTTATAATTAGTTTGGTTTGGATTTGATTTGATTTGGTTTGAAAAAAGTTCATTTTCAGTAGTTAAAGGTGTGTTTGGATGTGAGTTTTAACTGAACATTGTGAGAGCATTTGGTGTTAAAATCAGTATAGGTGTACTTTATTTGCTAGCTAGGGTCTTAATCAGTCACAAGGTTTCATTTTAGTGGGTTTTGAAACTAATTACATGTTTAAAAATTGGTCACAAGTAGAAGAAATCAGTAAGTCCTCTTAAGGACTGTTTTTGTTTAAATTTGTTCACCAAGTTTTTGAAACTGTTAAAGTTTAGTATCATCTCGGGTTTTAGATCAGTTTTATGTTGGTGAACTTATATGCAAGATTTGAAGACTTGAAAATCATTTTTGTACATGTAAACAAGAGTTACTATTCATCAGAAGGATACAAGCTTAATCAGTAACTTATTTTGGCTTATTTGGTGCTTATTTGTGTGCAACTTGGTAATTTTCTTGTTTATTTGACTTCCCACAACCCAACTGGTTGTAGGAGTGCCTTATTGCCCAGTAATAAGCTCACAATAAGCTTTCCTAAGCTTATAGGTCAACTGACCAAAAAAATACACTAACAGTGGGAACAAAGTTCCCCCTGCTTGTGCATTTGTTTCCACTGCTCAGCATAAGGACAAAAGTCCTGCACATGTCACTCTCAGTTTTTAACAAATTTTGTCTTTAGTGCTTCAAAATGGGAATTAGGACTTGAAACAAATTGCATTATTTTTCTAATTTAATTTTTGATTTTTCTGTTTAATTAGAATTTTTGTTACAGTTCATTTTATATTTTTTAGATTAAATTGCTATTTTTAAATTACTTTTTAATTTCCGTTTTTGTCTTTTAGTGACAAAAATTATCATTTTTCAATTTTAAGATTTTTCATAGATTTAGAAAAATAATTTAAGATTTTTAGTATAAAAGGTTTTTACTGTTCACTTTTTAATTATTTTTTAGAATTAATTTAGTTTTATTAGGGTTTTTATTATAACTATTTTTGTCTTTTAGTGAAAATTTTTATATTTTTTAAACTTTTTCATTTTTCTACTGTTCATTAGTGTAAATTAGGATTTTTAAAAGTGTCAAATTATTTTTGGCATTATTTTATTATTTTTTATAATTATTTTTTATAATTATTTTGGTTTAAAAATAGTTTTTAGTGATTTAAAAATAGAAAAATAGTTTTTAAAATTTAGGAAAAATACTTTTTAGACTTTAGATAATATAAGTAAGTTATTTGTCAAATAAAATAATATTTTGGACATTTTGTTAATTATATTTAATTTTAGGGCTTTAATTAGCATTTAAAATTGAATATTTAATTAATAAAAGGTTTTAAAATATTTTTATTGGATTTTTATTCTTATTTATATTATTTTAGACTTACTTTTAACTTTTAATTAATTTTTAGGTTTAAAATTTTTAATTTGTAGCTTTTTACGGTTTTACGTGAACGCCTTTGTCGTCTTAGTTTAATCCGTCTACGTAACCGTCATTCTCTTCTTACCCCATTTCTATTTTCTTTTTCTCAATATAATCACAAATCAATTCATTAATCATTTCTTAACACAACGCACTAGCCTCTTCGAGAACGAACTCACTCTAGGGTCATTAACACACGGTTTTCCTAAATCGTCGTGCTTACCCTATATTTTTACGCTCTTTTTCCTAAAAGAGTGTGATTTTGCAACTATCAGAGACACAGTCACTTATGGAAGAAACTCATTCTAAAATTTTTTCAAAATTCCATACGATTTATTATGATAAGTTTAATAAAGATCAACTTTCTAAAAATACACGTATTCGCTTACAAAAGGAATTAGCTGAACTGACAGTTCTTGTGCCCCAAAGTTTATCAAATAAAAACCCTCCTAGTACGTCTCCTACACTTGTCAAAACAGATTTAACAAAGTTAATACCACCGGTAAGTAAGGCGTCCGTTAACTTAAAAGCGGTACACCAACACTTATCCAATTTTGACAAGGTCATTTTGGAACGTACGTCGGCCACGGCCATAACGGAAGGTGAATGGAACTTTGAGCACACTAGAGCTGCATTCCGAGCCGAAATTGTTCCATTTGTAAAGAATGTTAAAGCTTGTCTTAGTAATCTTGATCATGATTTGCGTTTGGAAATAGAAGAAGTTAAACGTGTTTTCAATGAAATTAATGATGCTTATGAAAACAGTTTACTTGAAATAGAACGGGTTTCATGCCAAAATGATCAGCTTCTGAAACAAGTGATGTCTCATCATATAGTTTCCGTTTGTGTGAATAAAAGTGTTGATAATGATTCTATTGTGCATAATGTTGAATCTGTGGATAATGTGGTAGATAGTACTTGTCACGAATCTGACGCTGAATTTTTAAAGCTTCAAGATTCATATTCTTCGCTTTCAAAACATTTTGATGATATTCAAACACATTGTATTTCGCTTGAATGCAAGCAACAATTTATTCAAGAAATCTTTGAAACGTCATTCGAAGGTGTTAATATTGATGATGCAAAGTTTCAAAATTAATTTTCGATTGAATTTACAATCAAAACAGCGTCAGCCGAGTGACAAGGTTACTAAATCTTTGCCGATAGACATAGAGAAATCTAAGGAGCTTAACTGTGTGAACGTACTTGAGGCCGCTGAGAATTTGAAACTTGATCTAGATAATCGAGTTTCTAAGATTTTGTCCAAAGTTGATAACTTAAAACAGAAAAATACACAACTCTTCGATTCAGTAAAGCCCGCATGTGCTAATACCACTACACAGAATCAATCTTTGATTGAACAATTGAATCGAAAGTCGGTGGAAATATCTGATTTAAGGGAACAAATTTGTGATAAGAATGTGGCCCTGGCTGAGTTAAAGGAAACACTTTGTACTCTAAAAGGTAAGAATGTTGTGGATAACGCAACCATCGTCTCAGCATCGTCCTCTAGTGCAATCAAAAGGACCCTTATAGCCTTCACACCATTTAATAAGGGCCCTAGGACTAAACCATCTCAAACTTTGGGCACTAAAGATAAGGCGGAATCAAAACCAGCTTCTAATATTCTCGTGTTGCCTTCTACATGAGTAATCACCACTACTAAGGCTCAAAGATCTAAGCTTAAAAGAAACAAGAAGAATGATAGGATCTTGCCCCCATCTAGTAGTCAAGAGAAGAAGAAAGTAGAAGCCCATCCTAGGAATGTTATTTCTGTTTGAATAAAAAGAATCATGTAGCTAAACCTAAAGGCTATGCGGTTGTGCAACGTTCTAAGCCTACTGTGAATTCTAATTTGAAACGTTGGAATTGCAATGAATGTATGTTTTCTAGTCGTCATGATTATTGCCTTATTGACCATGTGAATGAGATGAATGCCCGGAAAAATGGATTAGAATGTAAACCGACTGGGAAAGTGTTAACACAAGTTGGTTGGTTGTAAAGCCCCACTAGTAGAACTTTCACTATAGTAGGAAATGCGTGCCCTTTAACTTGGATAACTCCCACTAAAGCAAAGAAAGCGTGCCCTTTAACTAGGAGTACCAAGGCTACCAAAACACAAGTGTGTCCTTTAACTAGGAACACCGACACTACTGTAGGAACCAAGTGCCCTTTAAATAGGTCTACTCCCACTATAGTGCCCGCAAATAATCCAAAACCTAAGAAAGTTGGAACAGTAAAACCTGTTAGTGCTAAAACTCACATTCAAAAACGCACGAAATCTAAGGGTCACAAACATGTTAGCAATTCTGATAAAAAATTTTCTGTATCTACTAACACTCTGGAACCAATAGTTTCAAATGCATTGTCTATTGTTGTTGTTGAAAACAGGTGGTCCAAATTGTTCTCTAGTATTTGGACTCTGGTTGCTCCAAGCATATGACCATAGATCGCTCTCAGCTCAGAAATTTCGTTAGCAAGTTTCTTGGTACGGTTCGATTTGGAAATGATCATATTGCAAAGATAATGGGTTATGGTGAATATCATATTGGGAATGTTATAATTTCTAGAGTGTATTATGTGGAAGGTCTCGGTCAAAACTTATTTTCTGTGGGATAATTTTGTGATGCAAACCTAGAAGTTGATTTTCAAGAGCATACCTGCTTCATTCGTAATTTGGAACGGGTTGATTTATTGAAAGCTACTCGAGGGAATAATTTGTACACTTTGTCTCTACAAGATATGATAGCCGCTTCTCCCGTATGTCTTCTCTCCAAAGCATCAAAGACTAAGTCATGGTTATGGCATCGACGGTTATCTCATCTTAACTTTGACGCTATTAATCATTTGGCGAAAAACGAACTTGTTCGTGGTCTTCCTAAACTTTCATTTCACAAGGATCATGTTTTCCGCGTGTACAATGGGGAAAAACACTAAGAAATCATACAAACCCAAGACTAAAGACACCAACAAAGAGAAACTTTATCTGTTGCATATGTATCTTTGTGGGCCAATGCGTGTTGAAAGTCTTAGTGATAAAAGGTACATCCTCGTCATTATGGATGATTACTCTCGGTTTACATGGATGAAATTTCTTACAACAAAAAAAGAGGCACCTAAAATCATCATCGGGTTTCTCAAGATGATTCAAGTGCGTCTCAGCACTACTGTCTGACGCATTCGTACAGAAAATGGAACTGAATTTGTGAATCAAATCTTGCGTGATTATTATGAAGAAGTTGGCATATCTCATGAAACATCCGTTGCTCGCACTCCATAACAAAACGGTGTCGTTGAAAGGCGAAATCGCACACTTATGGAAGCTGCTCGAACGATGTTAATTTACGCAAAGGCTCCATTGTTTTTATGGGCAGAAGCAGTGTCTACAACAGTTTACACCCAAAACCGATCATTAATTCGAAAACGCCATGGTAAAACACCTTATGAGTTGCTCCATGGAAAAGTTCCAGATTTATCATATCTTCATGTATTTGGTTCTCTTTGCTATCCAAATAATGATGGTGACAATTTGGGAAACTTCAACCAAAGGTTACGCACCCGCGAAGAAGGCATACCGAATCTACAACCGTAACTCTCGCAAGATCCTCGAAACTATGAATGTTGATTTTGATGAGCTGACAGCAATGGCTTCTGAGCAAAGCAGCTTTAAACCCGCACTTCATGAAATGGGACCCAGTAACATTAGTTCTGGTCTTGTCCCAAACAACCCTACTTCATCATCATTTACACCACCTTCTAGGACTGAATGGGATGCGTTGTTTCAACCGTTCTTTGATGAATTCTTTACTCCTCCAAGTATTGTTGCTCCAGAACCTGAGGTAATAGCTCCGGTAACCAAAGTTGTCGCTCCAGCAACCGAAGCACAATCTGATACATCTGCACCTACAATTGGTCAAGATATACCATCAACTACTAATTCTCAACCAACACCAGAATCAACTACCCATGTCATGCCTATTGCTGATGAAGAGGATGATGATGATCACGATTTGGAATTCGCTCAAATGCGTGAACTTCCATTCTTTGGTGTACCTATTCCCAACTCTAATCAAGCCGGGTCGTCCACCTCAGAGGAAGCTCCTGCTACAGTCTACTCCAATCCACGGATTCGTGAATATGACATCAAGTGGACAAAGGATCATCCTATAGATTCTATTATTGGTGACCCTAATCGTCCGGTATCCACACGAAGTCAGTTATAAGAAAATGCAATGTTTTGTCATTTTGATGCTTTTCTCACTGAATTTAAACCTAAGACATGGCAAGAAGCTTTTACTCAATCCAGTTGGATAGAAGCTATGCAAGAAGAACTTAATGAATTTATACGTCTTGAAGTATGGGAACTTGTCCCATGCCCGGATCAAGTGCAGTTACTCACTTTGAAATGGGTTTACAAGGTGAAACACGACGAGTTAGGTGGAGTATTGAAGAACAAAGCTCGACTAGTAGCTCGTAGATACAAGCAATTATTGGGCATCGAATTTATGGAATCCTTTGCACCTGTTTCCCGTTTGGAAGCTATTAGACTATTCCTCGCTTATGCAACCCATATGAATATGATCGTCTATCAGATGGATGTGAAGACATTTCTTAATGGTGAAATCAAGGAGGAGGTCTATGTTCAACAACCGGATGGTTTTGTGAATCCTAATTATCCTAATCATGTGTACAAGCTTAAGAAGGCTCTCTATGGGTTGAAGCAAGCTCCACACGCATGATATGATCTATTGTCACAATTCCTCATTACGCAAGGCTTCGCTAAAGGCAAGGTGGATCCCACACTGTTCATTCAGAAACGAGGTAAAGATATGATTATGGTACAAATATATGTTGATGATATTATATTTGCAGCCTCCACCCAAACCTTATCTGATGAGTTTGGGACACTCATGTCTTCCAAGTTTAAGATGTCAATGATGGGCAAGGTATCATTCTTCTTATGTCTTCAGATATCTCAGAGTCCTAGAGGCATCTTTATCAATCAATCCAAGTATGCCCTTGAATCTCTTAAGAAATATAAGATGGAATCTTGCGACCCCGTGGATACTCTAATAGTGGAACGAACTAAGCTTGATGCAGATCCACATGGAGTTCCCGTTGATACGACACTTTATCATGGAATGATTGGTACTCTTCTGGTTATATCACAGCTAGTCGACCTGATCTTCAATTTTCTATATGTATGTGTGCTCGGTATCAAACTAGGCCTACTGAGTTACACTTAGCTACTGTTAAACGGATCATTCGATATCTTAAAGGAACCATTAATCGGGGACTTTGGTATTCGAAGTACTCCTTGATTGCACTAATGGCATATGCAGATGTGGATCACGCGGGTTGTCAAGATACAAGGCGTAGCACGAGTGGAAGTTTGCAACTACTAGGATATCGACTAATCAGTTGGGCATCGAAAAGGAAGAAAAGCGCTGCAATTTCAAGTACGGAAGCAGAATACATAGCTATGTCCGGTTGTTGTGCTCAAATTCTTTGGATGAGATCGCAATTAACCGACTATGGTCTAGGTTTCAACAAAATTCCGATGTACTGCGACAACAAAAGTGCAATTGCCTTATGCTGCAACAATGTTCAATTCTCCCGGTCGAAGCATATTGAAATTCACTACCACTTCATCAAGGAGCAAGTGGAAAATGGAGTGATCGAGCTTTACTTTGTCCGTTCTGAGTATCAATTGGCGGATATTTTCACGAAGGCTTTAGATCGCGCTCGAATGGAATTTTTGGCCGACAAGCTAAGAATGAGAAGTTTCTCGCCTGAGACTCTAAAGGAACTGGCAGATGAAGCGTAAGAATAGTGGTGGTAAACTTTTTCCACAAAAGCAAAATAAAAAATATCAAACCATATAAAAATTCAGAAATTCAGAAAAATCCAAAATATATTTTTGCTTTATTTTCAAAGGCATGTCTTTTGGTACGGTAATATTTACGGCCTTAGAAATGTCAATTAATATTGACACGACGCCATAAATAGAGTTCGTACAAAAGTTGTAAATATTTCATAAAACATGCCTGTATGGCTTGTAGTTATTTCAGACTGCAACCTGGTTTTCATATTAAAGTCAAGTATTTCTTTTGTAATTTTTGGCTCACAACGGGAATTAATTTTCTCGGGAAAGGTTTACTTTAAAACCTTGTAAGGGATCAAGTTTACTTTATAACTTGGTCTAACACAAATCTATATATGTTTTAGTGCATTTATTTGTTAAAACAAGAGAAGTCTTTTTTTATGAAGCTATCATCTCTACAACCATAGCTATCTACAATTGGTATCTACATACTCGACGATGCGACTACTCAACCGACGACTACAGCTCTTTCGATAGAACACGGGTCAACAATTGAGGGGGAGCAATTGTGAAGCATTCAGAATCTTCGATGCCGAAAGTGCCAAGTTCATAAGTTGGTGTCAAGAGATGCCTTCATACGTGACGATGCGACCAACATATGCTGACAAGAACCATTTGATCTTATCATATGATGTTCGCATCAATCAGGTCCAACCTTGTCAATTTTTTCTAATATGGTGAATATGTGATCATGTTACAAATCGGTATCATATCTCATACATTTGGTATCATGAAGATAAAACGGACTTTCATTTTTCTTCCCAAAACCTTTGTTAAAACTTCATTAAATCAGTTGATATTAAAAACATCGATTGGGTTAATATTTTTAATATGGGGGGAAAATGTGATTTAATATGGGAAATTATCACAAATAGTTTGACTTAATGTGATGGCTTATCCCGACAAATGCGAAATGTTTTCGAATATCGTGGCATATGTTAAGGGGGAGCAAAACGGATTTGCACATCAAAAATGGATTTCATGGTGATTTATACTTACCCACAACCCATTTATTTCATGACGATGAAGATTGTGGTGACATAAGGATTATAGGATAGGTTAAGTCCTATGATTCTTCCAGAACCAGAGGAATCTTCCCAAGGACATTCCATAGCTAGAAATAGTAGTCCTTAGGAAAGATGGAGATAGATTGTGAACGTAGCTGAATGTCGACCAAGTACTTAAGTTAGCACTGGAACAATCACAACAAGGTGCTAGTTATGACGTATTGGTAAGCATTGAAAGGGTTGAAGAATGAAAAAGAACTGTAAAGATAAAGGGTGTAAAGAGAGAAGCCCTCCGTACAAGTTTAAGCAGAAACCAGGTCAACACATATGCTATTGAGATCATTTTAATGATGCTCGATATTGAAGATAGACATCATGGACCCAGTGATGCAATGCACAACGCATTCCAGCTAACTCAGATATCTCTCAAAAGGTATTTGTTTTAATCACACGGAGACATCACGTTATCTATCAATTTATTTACTCCGAATAAATTGGTATTGAAATGGTGGCACTCCTCTCCAGCCTCCGATCACTAAAATCCAAGATGCACGATCGAGTCTAGAGCCATTTGAGATCATCAAATATCTCATTAGGACACACTTTCATAATTCCTTGCTTCTTCACACACTGTGAAAAGTAAGAAAGATACTAAGAGTCCTACGCAAAATCTTCATGATCTTTACTGAACATCCGAGTAATACGAAAGTATTTACAATGAAGATGGAATTCCTTCTTGAGCGAACATTAAAAATCTCATGGTAGGTGACTTGTGCGATTCTTTATGAATCAAACTTGTGATAACTGGAAAGCAACACCTGTTTCATTCTTAATTGAATTTAAACACGTTCCAGGCCTCTATGTAATATCTTAGTGATCTGGCCAGAACACTCAGAGTGATAACTTAGTATTCACAATGATGAGTGGAAATCCTTCTAGTGTTAACCTTAAACAGCACTTGGTAGGTAACTTGCAAGATTCAATATGAATCAAGCTCTTGACAACTGGAAAGCAACGATGGTGCGATTCTTTAATGAATCAAACTTGTTACAGGAATCAAAATTGACGGCTTCAATCATGCGGATAATTTTATCCAAATGATTCACTCTTTACGTTCGCAATCAGCTTTGGACGGTCGAGTAAAGAGAACGGGTTTACCCGCGAAATCTTGTCAAGGAGATTTTTACTTAAATCTACCTGCCACAAGTACCATATTTATATCGTCCAACGGTCTTCACCGACCGGAGGTAAAATGCTACCGAATTATAATGAAATGTTCAAAGCCATTTTGTTCATGTCTACTTATGTTGCGGCATTTGAAGACGGTGGCATTGCGGAATCCGAGAAGAAGTCGTCCCCGCATGCTTATACTTTATGCACTTAATATTTCATCTAATTCTAGAAAGCCTAAAAGTCAAGTCTTCCGCTGTATCGAACTCTGAAGCTTTCAAGAGTTACAAAGGTATAAGTATGTCACGAAGAGGCGAAGATCACTAGTGAAGGATGCACAAGATTAAGGCAAGAGATTAATGCTAAAGATTGATATCAAAGATCACATCAGCATGTTCACCAGAAAAGAAAAAGAAAAGAAAGACGAAGACTACGAGCTCAAGACAAGCATAGTATGCTAGGTTTATTTTATTATTGTAACTTGGGTAACGCCCTTGTTTGGAGTGACCTCCCTTAGGGGGAGATTGTTGGAAATACATTTTACGTATTAGAAAGGATCGGTCACTCCAACAACAGTCCATGCAATAGCTCGTAGTTTAGTTATTTACATTTATTAAACAAAGCCCAAACCGAGCCAATGAAATGTATGGGTCGGCGGCCTAATGTAAACCCAAGCCCATCTCATGGGCTTGGGTATATAAACCATCTCCTTTGATGGAGACGGTGGTGGTTTCATTTTCAATACAAATAGTTCTTAAACTTTCTCTCTCTAGAAGTGTGAAATCCATCTATCTTTCTCTCTCTAAAACATAAGCAAGATTTACATATCCTACGCTGATTGTTTTGAGACTGACCATTTTGGTCGTTTGTGTTTCCTTGCTGATCATTTTTATCATTTTGAGATTGATCATTATTTGATTGACAACCATCAGTATGTGATACTGAAGGATTTCCTTTTGTAAGACTTGTCATATCTTCAAATGGATCAATATGAGGAACTGAATTGCTTGATTGATATTTTTGAGAAGGCTCATAATGATTAAATTCATCAGATGGATAATTTTGAGATTCATGTATATGAACTTCATCATCTGATGGATTTGTAAAAGTGAGAGCTTCAGAACTTTCATTGAATGTGATGTGATAGGTTTCTTCAATACATTGTCTTCTTGTGTTAAAGACTCTGTATGCTTTAGATAATAGGGAGTATCCAAGAAAATAACCATCATCCGATTTTTCATCAAACTTTCCAAGGTGATCCTTGTGATTGTGAATGAATACTGGACACCCAAACACATGTAAGAATGACATGTTTGTAATTCTCCCCCTGAAGACTTCATAGGGAGTCTTGATGTGTCTCTTCATAATAATGGATCTATTTTGAGTGTAGCAAGCAGTAGCTACAACATCAGTCCAGAAGTGCTTAGAGAGAGCAGATCCAGCAAGCATTGTTCTTGCTACTTCAATCAAAGTTCTGTTCCTTCTTTAAGCCACACCATTTTTTTAGGTATGTAGGGAGATTAGAAATTTTGGGAAATTCCTTTGTCATCACAGAATTTGATCAGCGAGTGATTTCTGAATTCAGTGCCATTATCAGTTCTGAGTTGTTTGACATGAGTGTCATTTTGATTTTCAACTCTTTTGATGAATGACATAATGGCATCTGGTGCATGGCGTTTCTTTGTCAGAAAATATACCCAGATGTACCTTGAGTACTCATCAACAATGACAAGTGTATATTTTTCATGAAAATTGTCCGTATGTGATACTGGGCCAAATAAGTCCATGTGAAGTAAATTAAGACTTTCTTTGATTGAGAAAGTTTGCTTTGTTTTGAAACTGGCCCTACGATGCTTCCCTTTTTCACATGTTGAGCATGGTTTGTCCTTGAAGTAGACGAGTGAGGGAAGACCAATAACAAGATTTTGTTTTGTCAGCTGAGTTATTGTTTTGAAATTGAGATGTGAGAGCCTCTTATGCCAAAGCCAATTGGTAATATTGGAGGATTTAGCAAAGAAGCGTGTCTCCTGAGTTGAGTTCATGTTCATGACATAAACATCTTTGACACTTGGAGCAATCATCACAATTTCATGATTGGAGTTGAAGATTGTACCTTTTTTGTCATCAAACAGCACAAGATACTTTGCATCACAAAGTTGACTTATGCTGATGAGGTTGTGCTTCAATCCATTTACATATGCTACCCTTGAGAAAACTATACCATTGCATTTCACTGAACCAAATCCTTCAGTAGTAGCTGATGAGTTATCACCAAAAACAACTTTAGGACTTTGTTCCTCCTTATACTTGTACAGATAACTTTTGGTGCCAATCATATGCCTTGAGCATCCACTATCTAGGTACCAAATAGGTTAGTTTTGTTTTGAAACCCACCTTTGTTGGGTGGGGGTTTTAGATCTAGAAGGTGTTCTAGATCTGAAGGGTCCACTTGTTGAGGGTATGTGTGATTGCTCAGAAGAAGAAGAGGTCTGAATAGCTTTAGCTTTCTTAGCCTGAAGGGCTTCACCTCTTCTTAACCACTCTATATGGTTGTGATCAGATGTAGTGTGGACATCGCTTCCACAAGTCTCACAACATTTGGCAATAGAGTTTGGATTTCTTGGTTTAATACCTCCTCTGAGTGAGATGATACGATTATGTCCATGAGTGTCATGGTCATAACTTCGACAAATATTGCAAACAAGGTAATAGTGGCAGTCATCTGAGTGATGATTGCCCATACCACAATGAATGCATGGTGGGAAAGGCATATTTCGCCTGGAATGAGATGCTTCAAATTTGTGAGCATCAACACTTGTTTTGGCCAGCATATACTGAGTGTGTTCACAAGTGCGATGGTCAGTCCTTTCACATTTGGTACAATAAATCACTTTTAGGCAAGTTTCAGTGAGATGGTTATTTAGACCAGATAAATCACAAGCCCTTTTAAATTGTGTCTTGTACTTGAGATGAGGAGAGTCTGAAGGTTCATCTCTTAACCGTGTTGGTGTTTGCTGCTGCCTGAGTTGAAATTTAAGATCATAGATCTCTTGCATGACAAGAGACATTCTCTCATCTTCCTCAGATCTAGCATTCTTCAGTTTTTTTGTTGAAACTAAAGAGGTAGTTCCCATATATGATCCTTTAGCAAGAGCTGAAGAGTTCTTTGAATTGTCAATTTTGACATTTTTGGAAGAACTACCTTTGTGTGTGGTGTGAGACTTGATGATAGACTGCATAGTTTTGGGTCTAGTAGAGGGTTCAGCACCAGTCAGCTTCTCCAAAGGAGGAAGTGGGGTACTTACTTCATTCTCTATATCATCATCTGAGTCATCATCAGTAACTGAGGATTCAACTGGTGCTAAAGTGTCAACACATGCTTGTAACTCAGGAAGAAGGATTCGTCCAGTGTCATGATTGGGTAAATTCTCTTCACTTGACCTTTCCATGTCAGGGATCGAGCTACCATCCTCATTTGAGGCTTTGACAAAGACAATAGATTTGGTGCTGGAGGATCCTTTAGCACCAAGCATTTTATTCTTTTGCTTCTTTTAGTTCACTTATGCATTGATTTACCTTATCATAGTTTCTAAGCCAAGATTTAACAATGTCTTTTGCTTCTTTTAGTTCCACTCTAAGAGAGTTATTTTCCTCCAAAATTTATTTGTTCAATTGTTGAAAAGTAAGAATATCAAGTTTAACTTCTTTTAGCTCTATTTGCTTACTTTCAAAATCTTCAAGTTGTAAAACAAGTTTGTGAAATTTTTCAAGCAAATTGTTTCTTTGCTCTTCAACAAATTTTAGATCAATGGACAAGTAATCAAAGACAAATTTAATATCATCTACATCATCTAATTCAAGAAGAGTTTGTACCTTTTTTATTATGACATTGACCCATTCTCCATTTCTGGTACTTTCACTGGTGACAACATTTGAGCTTGCCCCTTCATCATCAGCAAGTGCCATTAACACTTTTACATTTACTAACTCATCATCATCTGAAGAAACATCTTCTTCATCCCATTCATATGCTTCAGCAACAAGTGCTTTGTTCTTGTCTTGCTTGGGGATTTTTGATGAGGATCTTTCAGTGCTCATTAAGGCCAATCATGCCTTGATTTCCCTGTATTTGGCCTCAATGTCTTTTGTAGCCCTGAGTTCAACCCTGCTTTGCTAAAATGGAGTAGAAGCAATTTGTTTTGGTTGAAATGATGATTTACCAGTTGGTCTTGATTGAGCTGGTGAGGAATATGAAGGGAGAGATGTTTTTGAATAACAATCCCTAGCATAGTGACAAGTCTTCCCACATTTGTAGCATTCAGTGTCAATTGAAACTTTTGTGGAGCTGGAGAACTTTCCCCCATTCTTAAAGAACCTTCTAGACATGGCCAGAGGAGCTCTTGCATGAAATTCCTCTTTGAGGTCATTCAGATATTCCTCACTAGATCTAGTATCTTCCTCATCATTAGGACTATCTTGGTAGTCTTGAATGACAGCTTCACCGAAGAAGACTGTAGATAAGGGTGTAGCAATGGTTAATGCTTTACTCTTGCTTGAGCCTTCATAAATCCTATTAACTAGGTTTTCTTCATATTTTATTTTCCCAAAAAGAGAGGCTAGATCATAATCTTTAATGTGATTAGCATTTCTCAAGATTTGGAAGAAACTGGGCCACTTCTTTGGCAATGCATTAACAAAAACTGTGTTGATTTCATGTTTTGAAAGCTCAACACCATCATTCACAAGTTCATTCATCAGTGCTTTGTATCTGGTGAATGTCTGTGTGACGGTTTCCCCTTCTTTATGCTTGAAGGTGTTGTATTGAAGCTTTAAATCCATGATTCTGCTTTCTTTTACATTAGAGGGTCCCTCATGGTAAAGAATAAGGTCCTCCCATGTTGATTTGGTTGTTTTTCAATTTACAATAGAATTCATTTGGTCATCTGGGAGTACAGACATGATGAGACTTTTGAGACGCTGATCAAGGTTAGCAGCTTTTCTCTCATCAGCAGTCCATTGTACTTCAGGTTTTTTATTGTCCCCAACCATGGGAACAAAAGGACCATTTTCAATGATTCCAAGGAATTGAGGTTCAATTCCAACCATGTGGACAAGAAACCTCTTCTTCCATTTTGTAAAGTTGGTTACCTCTAGTACAGGAGCAACATTGAGTTGGCCACCCCTATATTATAGGGTTTGTGGTATAACTTGAGCCATTTTGGATCTTGATTTGAAAACTTCTAAATGAGCAGTTTAAGAAAATAAGAGTTTAACTAATCAAACTTCTCTGATACCACTTGTTGGTCCCTAGTAATTCGATATTACTTATTATCTTAAGTAATAACTATTACTTTGACTCAAGTGTGTTGTTTTAACATAAGATAAGAACTATGAAAGATTAAAACAACAATACCAATATACTTTTCAACGTATAAACTTTTATTAGAATCAAATAAAGAATCTATAACACACTTTGTTTGCGGAATAACAAAGTGGTTGAATGACAATGGGGTTTGATCTCCTCTACTTAAACGTTTAACCAAAGTTAAACTCTAAGCTCCAATCTAAACGTTCATATGCAACTTTGGCTATATGGTTTAGTTGGTATCGAGAGAGAAAGGTTTTCTAGAGTTTAAGCTCTTGTATTGGTTACCTTTCTCTCCCAATGTACACTCCTTTATATAGGCAATGTAAATTAGGGTTTGAATTTGCATGTACCAATGCATCAGTTTATCTAGTGGGTGGTTGATGCCCATGCTGGATAAACAGTACAAAGTACTTAATAAACTATTCTAGGAAAGATAAAGGTTCTACTTATATCTAAGTATACAAGAAACCTACTTTTACTTAAAGTTATCTTTTCCCGCCTAATGCAAACCATTAGAATACTGAAGAGTCTTCAGTATCCTAGAGGAGATCGACATCATTCAGTTTGGTATTGTCAAGTCAAACTGAACTGAAAGCCCTTCTTCAGTCCTTGTTCTTCAGCAACTAGACCGCCTAGTATTTGAAGTGAAGACTCATTTGTCTTCTAAGTTCACTAGAAGGGGAGTGCTGAACTTTCTTCAACTTTAAAGTCTCCAGTAGGAACTTTGTTCCTCTGGTCATCCATCAACAGACTGGCCTTACTGCTGAGCATGAAACACTTAGGGGGATTTTATATTCAAATCCTAGAGTTGCTTCAGGGTCAGTAAATACTTACTCAACAATTTTAACATAAAATCTACTCGGATTCAAGTTTTTTCTTGTGTTTTCCGTGCTCTAAATCATCCTCTATATATGTCTACATCTTTCATACGTGTGGTAAGGATTTGGTTATTGTGGTTTGCTTTCTATATCGGATTAAAAGGTAAGAAATCTCCATTCTTTGTTGGTTTCAAGTCTCGGAAAGGGTTTACTCATTACGATCGTCTATTCCGATCGCAACAGCCCTCGGGGTTTCTACTTGCGATCGTGGATTGCGATCACCAACTTGTGATCTAGCACTGCGATCCAACTTGCGATCCAACATTACGATCCAACTTGAGATCAAGCATTGCGATCCAACTTGCGATCTAAGAGTGCGATCCAACTTGCGATCTACCATTGCGATCCAACTTGCGATCAGGGTTACGATCCAACTTGCGATCAGGGTTGCGATCTATGAGTGCGATCAGACTTGCGATCTAAGAGTGTGATGGGTCTTGCGATGGGTGACACTGCGATGGGTATTTTGATGGACATATAAATTTTGTTCGATCACTTTTCAGACTTAGCCACTATCTAGACTAGTCCCGGAACATAGTTTACACGACGATTAAAAACAAAAAAAAAGTTTTGGCGGGAAAACCCAAGTAAAATTTATTTTTTCCTACCATTTTTAGGCCATTTAAGCTTCGATTTCAAATTTTGGCAATGCAAAAAAATTTCGACCAAAAATTCAAATTTCGGACCAAAATTCTAATTTTTTTGGACATTTTTGTCAATATTTTTCCTTTTTCAAAATTTTTCCCTACTAGTTAATGGCTATTTCTAACTTGAATTCAAAATTTGGTAATTCAAAATTTTTAGGTTTCCCGTTTTGTCGGACTGAGTAATTTATTGTCAGACTGAGAAAAAAATCACAATTTCCGGAATTTCAACAACAACACAATCACACCATATCTACTTAAGATCCATATTCATTTCACCGTTAAGAGATTATCACGATGGATTCTACATCAACGAATAGTGTGACTCACAATAGCATGGTCCCAAGTACCAATGTTAGGATGTCTTCGTGTTCAGACAGAGAAGAACGAGAGATGAAACTACAAGAACAAGTCCTCAAACAACGTTGTATGCAAGCTTTCAATGATCTCAAAACGAATCTAAAACGTCTTGAAAGAGAGACCTTATTTTATGATCCTTTGTATTTGTATGCTTTTCATTGCTACTTCGGAATGACCATCGCACGTTCACTTATTAGTTAAGAGACCACTTGAAGAATCTTGAGAATGAATTACTCCACAACAACCTTCATGAGACAAATTCCAAGATATCCCTCAAAGCACTCCGAACCCCATTTCAACCGTTCTTTGGTTCAAAATTATTCACGTCTTCTAATTTTGATTATGATGTTCGAGATGCAAAACAACACTTCAAAGACTACACTACAATGGAAGCAAAATATTTAAGAGACTTAATCTTTGGAAACATGGAATCAATTGAGAGGCTTATGGATGAACGCTTACTTCATGCAAAAGACATGATAAATAAGATGAATGACAAAAGGCTGAAAACGCAAGAGTACACAGTTTCAAAGATTCATGTAGTGAATACGAGTCTAGTTTCAACTGTAAGTAACAGGACAGTATCGAGGAATGCAACTGACAGCTGCAGATTAGGGAACACAAAGCATGGTGCGTAGAATGATCATAGCATTTATGGGAAAGAAAGTAGCCGCTCTGGCAAACAAAGCATTGACTCTGAGAATCACATCAATAATACACCTTCCTATGATAATGGCCCTATTTACGATTCTGAGCCATTGGAAGAGCTACACAATGTTTAATTTAATGTGTTTTCCAATACCAATACGCATGAGCATAGTGATCAAACAACATCCCTTATTGACACATGTATGACGGAAAAGGTTGATAGCAATACCACACCCGATTCATCAGACATGTGCAATAATGAGTTTGAGGAAAATCAACATGAAAATGGGTATGATGTTGAGGAGCGTGTCGCACTTGCTAATTTAATTGCTAGTTTACAAAAAGATGTCAATGAAACTAGAAAGAGTCAAAAGCAATTAAAGAAGACAAACTCAGCGCTAACTCAAAATATTGAAGAATGCAAAGCCGCTCTAATTAAATCTAATGAGACCCTTGAAAGTTATAGAGCTAAGCTTCTTCAAAGACCAAAGAGATTGAGGGTTACAAGGGTAGTGCATTAAAAAGTCAAAAGGACGATTTTGAAAATAAATTCAACAGAACTCTTGAGTTATTAACCAAAGAGAAACGTCAATTTAATTGCTTAATTAATGGATGAACGTCAAAAAACGTACCTTGCTACAACCAAAGTAAACGAACTTGAACAACGGATTTAGATGGATAACACCAAGTCTGCAAAAATTCTTGATGTTAAGAAACAAGAGGTTGAAACGTTAATACAAGATTTCAAAAGTCGACATAAAAAAGATACTGAAAAAGAATTTTTTAAGGAAGTTGTTTATAAAACGCATGACTCTATTCAAACCATAAGAATGATAGCACCTCCATCGATATTTAAGGGTCAAGCTAGCTTTGCAAGTCCTGATTACCTTGCCCAAGCTCAAGCTGCTAACCCCCGCCTTTATATGGATGAGTCCGAATGGACCGATCCTTAATGTCCTCTTGGTTATGATGAGACATCCCTTTGGGAAGAGGAGAGTAGATCACCAGTCAATAAAGAGTTTGTGAAACCATACAATTATGTTTATGAGAATAGTCTATATGGTCTTTTCACTACACAAAAACAGAAGTCTCGTGAGGAATTGTTTTAAGAATGCAAACAAAGAAAAATTCAATGGAAGAAAGCTTTTTCCACTAAGAGGAAAACTAATGTTTTTAAATATATTAACTATTTGCCTCTTGATGCTTCTAAAAGCAAAAGTAGAAAAACACTTGGTTTTATTAAATAGTACATTGATAATGTTAAAGCAATTGTTGAAAGCGATTGGGAAAAACGTGAAAAGGATAAGTGGAAAACAGAGATTCCTCACGACATAACTGTGCTTGTGAAAGAACTTTTAATACAAAATACGAAGATAATCAAACAACATGTTCTTGAGTTTGAAAATTTAATTCGGTTAGAAATGTTTGATGATTTGAAATACGTCTAGTCTCTTGAAAAAGAAATTTATGAACTTCAGACGGACAAATCAGAGTTCTCGAACGAATATGTTCTCCTCTTAGAAGAATGTCTCTCCAAAGATATTTTGTGTGTTACTCTTCAATCTTGTGCTGATATTGATGAATATGATGTTGCATGCAAATATCTTTATAAAATCAAAGACTGTGAATGTCTTGAAACTGAGCTTTCAAAAAGAAAGAGAATGCTGATAATAAAGCTTTTGAGTTACTTCAACACAAAACTGATTTCCTTCAAAAACATTGTCATTCTCTTGAACTTGCTTTGCAAAAAGACATCAGAAAAGGTCCAAATGATAATAACTTGCAAGTAAGACTTTCCGCATTGTGTCGAGAAATGAACGAAAAGAGTATGGAAATTACAGACTTGAAAGTTTAGTTGCAAGAAAAGGACATAGCGATAGAAGAGTTGAAGAAACTCGTTGCTAAAATGGATGGGAAAATTGTGGAATCTAAAGTTGTGAAACCTGTTGTTCGACAACCCAATGCCTACAAGGATCCAAAGCGATCTATCTTAGGAAAACCGAATCCTTTCTCCAATTCTTCTCATGTAAAATCTAGGTTACCCCTTAAAACCGATGTGCAACCAAGTGTTCCAAAACCATCCATTTCACCCTATGTTCCTCCATTTAGAAAGCACACTGTTGCTATACCCAACCATGTGAATGCACCTAGCACTTCTAGGACTCCTCCAAAACGTGTGATATTCGCATCCACAAAGGAATCTGTAGGTTCAAATGACTTCGTTCATACCAACAACCTAGAGGATGCTAAACAAAAAGGGAAGATTCAGAAAGACAACCCCGTGTATTCAAAACTAGTTCACCAAATCCCGCTAGATTTCAATACACTCCTAATGGTAGTCAACCAAAACCTAGGATACCTCACCAGCAATCTAGGAATTGAAAACCATCCATAAATAATCGTGTTTCGAACACTACGCCTGAACGATTTGGAAAACCCAGGAATACAAGGAATTTTGTGAATCCCAAACTCCCTGTATTATGTCCCACTTGCAAAAAGGGCATTCACAATGGAAATCATGACCATTGCATTTTGCAATACCTCTATGAGGTCAAATCTCGTTCTTTTGAAACATGCATTAAAAAAGGACATAGTTTCTCTCCAAAGAAGTCTTCCGCTGTGCAAGAGAAAACTACTCCTAGATATAGTGTTCAGTGGAAACCAACGGGTAAGATCTTCAAGGAACTTGGTCTTAAGTGTATTCCAATAGAGAAGAGTGATGAAACCTGAGCTAGCACGAATGCAAATGTTTTGGCCGTAGATAAAGAATTTGTTACTCCTAACACTAGTATTTGTGCAAACTCTTCTTCTGTCATTGCAGGTACCTCAGCGGATTATGAACCCACTTCTTCCTCCAAGGGTTCCAATACTGTACATTCGATATCACCTTCTTCTGCTGTACAAAAGTCTATTTTGGATTATTTTCAAAAAACTTGATAAAACACAAAAATATAATAAAACGTAAATATCCATAGAAAAACAAAATAAAAAATGGAAAAGCTTTCAAAATACCAAAAATATTCTTCTCGACATGTCTTTCAGTATCGAGAATATGGACGTACCTAGAAATGTCGCACAATAACGACACGGGTGTGTACATAAAGCACGAATGAAAGTTGTAAATACTTTTCAAAACATGTCATTTCAATGATTTACAATTACTTCAGATTGTGACTCGTGCCTCAAAGAAAGGAAAGTTGATCATGCATGATAACTTATCCTTAACAACAGGAAAATAAATCTTCTCGGTCATGAGCTTTCATTAAAAAACATTCAATGTTTTTAAGCTCATGTAAACGACTTACAGTTAAATGTTAGACTGTAACTTGAACGTCAAATAAAGGAAAATGTATCTTTAAAGATAACTAATCCTCACAACGGGTAGAGCAATCTATCTTGGGTTGAGCTTGTCACAAAATATTCAACGTTTTGAGCTCAACACAATGGCTTGTAATCACTTTCAGATTGCAACCCGGTTCTATATTCACGGGGAGTGTACGCTTTAGTGCCCTTACCCTCAGTAATATAAGAGAAATCTTCTTACACTTGAGTGGATTTGTCAAGACATTCAAAGTCTATGAACTCAAGTTTATGCTTTAGAAAAACCTCTTCGCCAAAAAGAAATAGGATTTTTCAAAAAAGCGTTGAACACAATTTTTTCAAGAATTTTTCAACGATTATTCAAAATCTTTAAAAAATTGTATGTTCAAAAACTCCCATCCTCAAAAAGAGAAATGTGGATCACATCCTCACAATGACAATTCAATTGGATCAATTTTTAAGGGGAGCATTTCAACTTCATGCAAAGATTGACACATCTTTCTCCCGGAGATTTTCAAGACTATTTTCAAAAATATATTTTGATCAAATTTGGTATCTCTAATATCAAAAGATTTTATATATTAGAGATAGGGGGAGAAATGTGATTAAAATGTGATCTTATATAAGACTCAAGCACTTCAACTCTTACCTACATGTGCAAAACACTTTCGATTATCGATGCACATGTGAAGGGGGAGCATTTATGAAATGACAAAACTATCAAGATGTTAAATGTTTTTCAAACACCTTGTTAGACATTTGAAGTGGTTTTTATGGTTACGATCAAATAACCACAACATCTTTAATTCATGACGTTATTGGCGTCAAAACGGTGGTTAGGCTTAAGTCCTATGATCGAACCAGAACCAGAGGGATCTTCCTAGGGAGAATCCAATAGATTATTAGAAGTCCTTAGGAAAGATGGAGTAGAATGTGAACGTAGCTGAATGCAGACTAAGTACTGAAGCTAGCACTAGAACAATCACAACAAGGTGTTAGTAATGATGTCTTGGTAAGTATTGAAGGGGTTGAAGAATGAAAAAGAAATATAAGGATTAAAGGGTGTAAAAAATTAGCCCTCCATAAAACTTAGGTAGAAACCGGGTCAACACATCATGTAGACAACGCATCATGGACCCAGTGATGTAATGCACAACCCTTTCCCAGCTGACTCAGGATTCTCTCAAAAGAAGTTTGTATTATTGTTAAGGAGATCAACACGACCTCTATTAACTTTCTCACTCCGAATTAGTTGATATTGAATAGGTGGCATCTGCTCCAGCCTCCGACCACTAAAAGTGCACAAATCGAGTCTAGAGCCAAGAGATCAATCAAATCTCGTTAGGACACACAGATGAAGATAAAGAGAGTTATACGCTATACCCTTGCGATATTGCTAGAACACTCAGAGTGATACTACTTAGTATTCACAATGATGAGTGGAAATCATTCTAGTGTTAACATCAAACAGCTCTACGGTAGGTCATGTGTAAGATTCATCTAGAATTGAACATGTGTAAACTGAAAAGCAACAGTGGTTTGATTCTTTATCGATTCAAACTCGTTTCATGCTTCTACGCAATATCTGTATGGTCTTGCCAGAACATTCAGAGTGATATTCATTAATATTCACAATGACGAATGGAAATCCTTCTAGCGTTAACATCAAACAGCGCTACGGTAGGTAACTTGCGAGATTCTTATGAATCAAGCTTGTATTAACTGGAAAGCAACAATGGTAAGATTCTCAATTAATCAAACTTGTTCCAGGAATTTGAATTGACGACTTTCATCAAGCGGATATTTATCCTATTTATTCACTCTTTATGTTCACAGTCTTGCTTTGAGACGGTCGAGTAAAGAGAACGGCTAGTACAGTCGCGAAACCCTGTCAAGGAGGTTCTTAATTGAATCTACCTAATCCCATGTATGATATTTAATATCGTGTAACGGTATTCACCGACCGGGGGTAAAACGCTACTGATTTAGTACGAATGTCAAAGCCATTCAGTTCGTGTCTATGTTTTGTCTCAAGAAGGTGGCGTCACGGTGTACTCAGCAAAGTCAAACATTTAAAACCACATACTCATGCCTAAAGACATATTCAACAATTAATAGTGTGAGCATGTGGATAAAGACACAAGATCTCAAGATGGCAAAGACTAGTCAAGGATGATTTGAAGATCTCATGATCAAAAGACAAAGTCGAAAGACAACGACAAAGTCTCAAAGATCACAACATGATGGAAAAAGGCTACCATTACACGTTCAAGACTCAATTATGGCGAGATTCGTAATCTCTACAAATCTCCAAATGACAAAGGGTAATGACCTCTCATAAAGGATAATGACCTCTCATTGGGGGAGATTGTTAGCCTCAAAATATTGAGTCAAACAAGAATGCTCGGTCATATGTTTATTATGTATCGTATATTAGAACGTTGTAATAGGTAGTATGTTAGTTGTGTATTACGGGCTTAACTTTAAGCTAAGGTTCATTCATAAGTAACCAAAGCCCAAATGGAAAGCCCGACCCAGAATCATATAGCCCATTATGCCACATGTAGGCAAAGGCTATAAATACCCTTCCTAGCATGTTAGGAAGGGTGTTGATTGATTCATTTTATCTTAATCTAACCTTCCCATTGTTTCAAACACTTCTCTCTACTTTCTCTCACTACTTTCTCTCTCTAGAAATTTTTCATATTTTATCTACCTTTCTTTCTTGCTTAATCATCATAAATTAGTGACAAGAAGGACCTTCAGGCATAGAGAGCAATCATTGTACCTTTTTCATGGTGATGTCCACCCATTGACCTGATCTAGCTTCACTCTTTCCAACAACAGGTTCTTCATTAGCGACAACCATAAAAGCTCTGATAGTAGTGGTTCCTTCATCCTCTGATGTAAGAGGTTCATCATCCCAGTCAAATGAAGCAACAATCAGACCTTTTCAGTCTTTTTGTTGTCCTTTTTCTTTTACGCGTCTTCATCCTTTTGGTTGAGTTTCATCAGCTTTCAAGGCTTTATACCTGACTTTGTAGTCCTTTTTTCCCTCTGAGTCAGAATGGGAAGTTTGCTTGAAAGGTGAGGTAGAAAACTTCTTTTTGCTTTTGTGGTTGTTGTTGGATGATGGAAAGCTTGGAGAGGAGGTTTTGTTTGACCAACAATCTTTCTGAAAATGACCAGTCTTTCCACAAGTGTAGCATGACCCCTTAGATTTGTCAACCTTGGCAGCTCTAACTCTACCTGATCTATTGTAGTATATCTTTTGGTCAGCTAGAAGTGCTCTGTCATGGAACTCAGCATGCAATTCGTCATGAAATTCTTGACTGCTTCTGGTATCCTCTTCTATGTCAGAGTCACTATCCTGAAAAGAATAGTTAGCAACAAGAGCTTTTGAACCAGTGATATTGGTGGTAAGCCTATCAGTCTCTGATTTGTAAATGGAGTCAATTAACCCTTCTTCATAGTTATATCTACCAAATAGTTGGGCTAAAGTTTCATTCTTGATAGCATTATTTGCTCTTAAGGTCTGGTTTAGGCTAAGCCATTTTCTAGGTAAACTATTGACAAATGTAGCATTAACCTCGGCCTTAGCTAGAACAAATCCATTGTTTCCCAAATCACTCAACAAAATCTTAAGCCTAGTATAAGTTTGAGCAACAGTTTCTGTTTCCAAAGCTTTAAAAGCATTAAACTTAAGTCAAAGGGCTTGGATTTTGGTTTCTTTTGTTTCCTCAGGACCTTCATACCCTAGAACTAATTCAGTCCACATCTCTTTAGCTGAGTTGCATTTAATTATGGACTTCATAATGTTCTTCGGTAGGCAAGAGACTATGATACTTTTGAGTCTCTTGTCCTAGTTAGCCAGACGTCTATCCGCTGGAGAACATTTCTTAACAGGCTTCTTAATAGGTCTCTCAGCGGTAGAGGAAACGACAAGTGGTACATAGGGACCATTTTCTAATATTTCTATCAAGAAGGGTTATAAGCCATCTAAATATATAATAAATTCACACTTCCAACTTGAAAAATTTTCTTCATCAAACGCTGGAACATTGGACACATGTGTGAGAACCCGTACTTTCACAGCATTATTTTATTCTTTTTTTTTCATGCTTCTTAAATTTTTCAACGTAGGTATTGCTATATGTAAATCCTGATATTTTTAAATTATACTTTTTAAGTATTTTTCTAATCATCGATAAATAATTTGTATGGAATTATAAAATTTTTATTTTATTATTCCATATTTAATTTAAATCAAATTTTTTGATTTTATATCACCCGCGTGCGTTTTATAACGAGTTTATTCAAAATCAATGTACAACGAGAATTTCTAGTGATCGCGATACCGACGCATGCCCAAAATTTTACGTTTATTTATCGATTGTTTCGATAATTTATATTTTCGACGATTTCGTTTTAATTACGTATTAAGTCGTGTCGAGAAATTATTTAATCATTTTTATGATGCATTGTAACTTTTGAAAAGTATTTTTACGAAACCCGAGCCCCGTAAATATTTTTAATATTTACCAATAACCATTTTCTACCCTTTAAAACTATTAACTGTTTTTAAGTCCACAAGTTTAAAACTTGGCAATATTAGCCCCTCCACTACCAACATATATAAACTCATTTTTATTTCATTTTACACATACAAATCACTTAAACAAAAAAACACACCAACTCCCTCCTCACCCAGCTTTTTGCCGTGAGCTTCACCACCACAAAACACGATCAACCACCATGATTTAATCAAAAATAAAACAAGACCCATTCCTAAAGTTCAATGGTGATTCTAATGATATCAAATGTAAGAACATGCATCAAAATTTGAAGACTTTATAATTTCATGGTTGTATGATGATTTAATCATCTTGCATGTATTATTTTTGGTAAGATTATCTTGTTTTGATCATAAAAAATCTTGATTTTAATCTTTGTTTTTGTTAGATTTTACATGCATGTGTTTAGGAGTGTGTTTGGTTGATAGGAATGATAGTATAGTGATCCTAGAGGTATGGGAATGAGTGGATTTGGTTGAAAAAGGGATTTGACATATTTTTTAAAAAGGTAATTTGGGACAGCAGGTCTTTAACAAATTTTTCGTGGGTTTAAGGTCTGTGAAAGACTGAGATTATTTTAAATTGTTGTAGAGTTTTCCGAGACGGTCGTTTTGGTATAAGATATAGCTTCTAAGTCATTACGAGTCAAAAGTTATGCTAGTTTTAGTTTTCGTGTACTGGGAGACGCAAGTCGGCACAATCCGAAATTTGTGGCTGATTTTGGGTCGACTCTCGGGGACTTTAGGCTTGGTTAGTTAGTTGATACTACTGATTTTCAAAGTTTACAAACTGAGTTTGATGAGTCTAGTAGTGGTTTCAAAAGACGGATTGTCGAGTTAGTACTTTTAAAGTGGTCCAAACGGTTTTACAAAACAAGTGTATAAATCTGTCCAAATTTGGAGTCGAGTAAAATGTCGAGCTGATGGATTTTAAAGTGTAAACATTGGCTCAAATTTTGGTGAGGTCTTATACAGGTTATAAGTGACCTTGACACTAATTTTCATCTAAAACAGACAAGTCTAGATAGGGTAGATCATTGTGTACATTTGGGGTGTACTTGCTGATTTTTATTTTGGACACTTAGTTCAATGCTTGTGTTGCGTGAGTTTGAGTCTTCACCATCGGACATGGTGACTTACTCAAATGCTTAGTCATTATATAAATGACTTAGCTACTGGTCCAAGTAAGGTTAAAGGATAGTTTGACTTGCGTTGTGATAGGTGTGTAAACACCCATCCTTTTTACCACTTAATTACAATAATAACCGAGCCAAAACGTGTATTTTATGTCATTTATGTCGGAATTATGCGTGGTTTGTGTTTTTATTGTGATTTAGGACGAAAAGGTGAAAAGTGGAGAAAACACGGGCATTCACGGGCTTTTATAAGAGAAAAAGACGAAAGACGAAGTCAAGAAGTCAAGAGTGCAAAAAGAACGGAAGTCCAAGACCAATTATGAAGATTTATCGAAGAAAAAGTCAAAAGGCGGAAGTTTACTAAAAGCCGAAGAACTCAAGTCTTATTTATTGAAGATATCACAAGACGAGAGAAGAAATCCGGAGACAAAGTCATTAAAGTCCAAGATTTAAGAAGATTAAGGACTGATAGGTGTGTAAACACCCATCCTTTTTACCACTTAATTACAGCAATAACCGAGCCAAAATGTGTATTTTATGTCTTTTATGTCGGAATTATGTGTGGTTTGTGTTTTTGTTGTGATTTAGGACGAAAAGGTGAAAAGTGGAGAAAACACAGGCATTCACGGGCTTTTACCGAAGAAAAAGACGAAAGATGAAGTCGAGAAGTCAAGAGTGCAAAAAGAACGGAAGTCCAAGACCAATCTGAAGATTTATCAAAGAAAAAGTCGAAAGACGGAAGTTTACTTAAAGCCGAAAAACTCAAGTCTAATTTATTGAAGAATTACAAGACGAGTTTGAAGAAATCCCGAGACAAAGCCATTTAAAGTCCAAGATTAAGAAGATTAAATGGCTTAAGGACTAATGGTGCAATTAACAAAAGATTAAGAAGAGAAGGACTAAGCATGCAATTAAGGAGAAAGGAAAGAGGGGAGGAAGCTTCCTAAGCACCCTTTAATCCTCCCCTATAAATAGTCATTAGGATTAATCTTTTCATTTTTTGTTGGCTAATAGTGACAATTAGTCCTTCCACTTTTAATTACCTTGTCATTTATTTACTTGTCAAATTTAAATACTTGTCTTGCACCTTAATTACCATTTAATTTCAAGTAAGTGTTCTTTTAATTCTTGTTAATCTTTATCTTTATTGTTTGATCTCATCCTACCTTTCTTTGATCTATATGTTGATTTGTTCATGTTCATGTTCTTGATTTTTGTTGATTATTTAAGTGGGTTTTGATTATCTTGATTAAGTTTTGTTAGTTTTGTTGTTTTGGATTGTTTGTTTATGATTAATAGTTGTTTATTTGTTAGTTTGATTTAATCTTGTGGGTGATTTAGCTTAATTTTTATCTAGATCGCATCTTTTTCTTGTTCCCTGTTCTTCGGGGTGTTTGTTTGATGTTTCTGTATTCCTAGGTTCTGATCTTCTAGACATTCCGAACGAAGGATTTCCAAGTCTGTTCATCCGGAATATTGGATATTCCGGATCAGTTGGGTTACTCGGAATAATAATTATTCCGCATCAAAGTGCTTATTCAGAATATTAAAATATTCCGAATCAAAGGCTTTATTCGGAATAATATTCCGGATCAACCAAAAGTTCCGGATCAATCTATTATTCCGGATAGGCAGGTTATTCCGGATAGGCAGGATATTCCGAATAGCAAGAATATTCTGGATAGGCAGAATATTCCGAATAACAGGGAATTATTCCGAATAGCAAGAATATTCCGGATCAAGAAACATTCCGAATCAAGACCAACATTCCGAATAGAGAGGATTATTTCGGATAGGTGACATATTCCGAGTAAGCCATTTATTTCGAATAAGGGTTTTATTCCGGATGAGCTGATTTTCAGGTTCTTTTAATTTCAGTTTTAAGTTTCTGCTTTTTAATTTCAAGCTTTATTTTTTCCCACCTTTTTACTTAGTCGCACGTTAAGTTTATTTGCCTTAGATTTATTTTAGCCTTGCTTTAGTTTTAAGCTTTAGTTGCGTTTTAAGTTTGCCTTAGTTAGATTTAAGTTTGCGTTATTTACTTTTAGTGCCCTTTAATTTCTCGTCACGCTTTTAAATACTTGCACCATTTACTTTAAATTAGATTTAGATTTACTTTAAAGTCATTTACTTTAATTGTTCTGCACTTTTATTTTAAAAACAACCAAAAATATTCTTTTTCACCAGAAACAACTGAGTCGTACTTTAAGCCGGAAATCAATTCGTTAAGATACCGAGAAACGAACTTTTCAACTAGTAAAATCTATTTCATTAAAATGGCGCCGCTGCCGGCTCTTTTCGTAAAGATTAACGGTTTTCTGTGAGAGACGCGTTGCTTTTTGGGATCCGTTCACTTGTGAGCGTTATTTTCTTGCTTAAAAAATTCAAACAACCATAAAAATTAAAAATTTCAAAAATCCAAAAAGATTTTATCTTTATTGTGTATATATTTTGTCTTTGTGTTTGGTTTCTTTTTCTTTTCATTTTCAGGTGTATGCGTACTAGATCTTCTAATTATCAAGAGCCCGAGAATCGAGAAGATTTAAGTATGTCAGGTGTTAACAACAACAACAATAATCCACCGCACCTCAACAATAATAACAACAGTGTTCTTCCACGGCCCGATCTTCGGACAATGGAGGAGCTTTGTCAACCTACCATGTTTGGACGAGGAGGACCGATTGCGCCGATGCAAATCAACGCTCCGGAATTTTTGTTGAAGCACCACATGATTCAGCAAGTGCAAACAAATCCTTTCCGTGGATTGCCTGATGATGATGCCAACAAACACCTCGACAAGTTCATTACAATCACCCAAAGCATGAAGTTGCCCGGTGCCACAATGGATGTTCTTCGCCTACAAATCTTTCCACATACTTTATCACATCACACCGAGAAATGGTTTGATCGTCTCCCGAAGAATTCTATTCACACTTGGGATGACATGACTCAACGCTTTTTGTCGCGCTACTTTCCACCATCCATGGTCACGAGCCTTCGCAATCAAATCAACGGTTTCATGCAAGAACCCGATGAATCTCTTTTTGATGCTTGGGAAAGATATAATGTCTTGATCGATCATTGTCCAAACCACAACATGCTTCCAATCACATTGATTGATACTTTCTACAACGATTTGACTTTTCGAGATCGTGATACGATTAATGCAGCCGCCGGTGGCACATTTATGAAAAGGATACCCGAGGAGTGTAGAGAGCTTATTGAGAACATGACTACTCACCACAAAAATTGGGATTCCTCTGCTTCTTCAAGGAACAACCTGAGAGTCAACGTTTCTTCTACTTCAGCAAACCCTGATATGACCGAACTCACCCGCATGATGACTGAAATGAGCAAAAGTATCTTGCTTCTCGCTTCAAACCAACAACAACAAGTTAAAGCGGTTGCTAATCCTTGTGAAACATGCGGCGGTCCTCACTCATACACCGATTGTCCTTCGACTCAAGGAAATTCGGAAAATGTGTATGCAGCTTATGGTAATTATTCACCGGAAAATTACCAAGCTCGACAAGAAGGGGATAGAAATCTGCTGAGTTACCGATCTAACAACTACCTTTCACCTGGTTTTTCTCCTCAAAACCAAAACCCCGCCAACAACTACAATAGAAGCAACCAAATCCCACCAAGAGCTTCTACACCTTATCACCCACCCGCTCAACAAGCCCCAACCATTAACCCCGATGTTGAAGCCATCATGAGAACCCAAGGTGAGCAAATCAAGAATCTGTAGAGTCAAATTATCAATCTTAAAGGAGATATTACCAAGCAAGGGAATGAGATAAGATCCGAGCTTCGAGATAATATTCAATCCTCCTTCAGCAATCAAACCAATGATTTGAAGAATATGCTTGCTAGTTTCTTGCCCGCCGCTCAACCTTCTTCTTCGAGTTCTCTACCTTCAAACACCGTCACCAATCCGTGAGCAAATGTGAGTGCTATTACTACCCGTAGTGGAATTACCATTGTCGATCCACCTATCACACCCCATCATCTACACCTCCTCCACCACCATTTATCCCTACTCCTCCTACACCTAGTATTAGTGCACCATTACCGTCTTCGCCTCATCATGACGATGTACCTAGGAAGGACCCTTCAACATCTCAACCTTTACCACCTTCACCTTCACCACCCAAACCCAATATCCCTTATCCTTCACGCTTAGGCAAAACCAAAATGCTAACCAAGGATGACTCTCAAGTGACGAGCTATGTGAAGATGCTCTCTCAAATGAACATGAACATTAGCCTTGTTGAAGCACTTGTCCACATGCCGAAATTTGTGAAAGTATTCAAGGAATTGCTGAGCAAAAAGGAGAAGCTGATTGAGCTCGCCAACACACATTTAAATGAAAACTGCTCTACAGTTATTCTTAAAGAACTCCCAAAAAAGCATGGAGATCCCGGTCGTTACGTGTTTCCTTGCCTCTTTAACAAAACTGAAGAATTTACTGCCCTTGCTGATCTCGGGGCCAGTATTAATCTTATGCCTTTGAGTGTTTGGAAAACACTATCATTGCCCGAACTTACTCCAACAAAGATGACTCTTGAACTTGCAAATCGCACTCTTGCTTACCCCGTTGGTATTGCCGAAGACGTGTTCATTAAAGTTGGCACATTTACTTTCCCGGTCGACTTTGTCGTTGTTGATTATGAAATGGACCCTCGTATTCCTTTAATACTTGGTCGGCCATTCTTGAGAACCGGACGAGCTCTATTTGATGTTGCCGAAGGTGAGTTAATCTTAAGAGTCGGGAATGATTCACAAGTTTTCAAAATGGGGAAGCTTACAAACAAATCCTTTGGAAGAGAATCAGTGAATATGATTAATGTGCTTGATGATTTTGTCGTCTACAACATTCCTCTATTCGAGTCTTGCAATGATAATCCACTTTTTCAAGATAATGTGGATGATTCTCTCTCCAATTTGGAACCTTCTCCCATTTATGATTCTCCATCGATCTTTGATGCTTATGATGATGATTCTAGCTCAGATTCGGATGATTATGATGACCTTACTTCCGAGTATCCCGACCTGCCCACATATGATGATTTTGATGAGGCCGATACTCTTTCGAGTGATTCTTCACATGATGAAGATCCTCCGCCATCACTCGATCCTACTTTGGACGATTACTCATTTGAGGAAGACTTCTCTACGTTTCTCAACACTTACTTCCCTCATGAGAGTGATGATCCTCCTTATGATTTTGAAGATTATCGTTTTGATCCTACTTTGGAATTGAAGAACATTCTTTCAAAGGAGAAGAAACAGGTCGACACTGATATCCGCAGCACATATGATTTAACACCTCTTTGTCCACCTTCTGAGGACGAGGTTGTGCATCTTCTTCGCGGATCTTCTTCACACTCTGTTGAGCCTGAGTACTATTTTCCCTTAAAGGAAAAGGTGTTCGACCCCGGTATTGATATTCTACAGCCATCTCAGTATCCACCTGATGAAATAAAAGGAAAAATCTTTGGAACTATTGAAGACATGCTTACACCTCACCATACTTGCTCCCACCGTGCTCCATCGCTGCTTAAGAGAACCTTGCCTATTCTTCTTTGGCTTGCCTTGTTCGCCTTAAGCTTGTGCTATTTGATGGACGAAAACTATGTCTTTGATCCTGGTGGATATGTTTCATGCTTCTTCCTATGATGATCAAGGTCGAGTCAGGCTCACGACTCAGTAATCAAAAATCAAGCGCTTCTTGGGAGGCAACCCATGTATCTATCTTTTCGCTTTCTTTATCCTAAGTGTAGGGGAGACCCGTTTGTTTGCTATTTCCTCTCCTCTCTTAATCAGGGATTCGAGCTCAATGATCCACTCTTGATGATTCTTGACGACCCGTGATTCCGTGTTCCCTTCTTCCCGGTTCTATCCTAAACTCTTTTCGATTCACTATTTTATATTTTCCAATATTAAAATAGGAATCTCTTTAGTTGTCTCTTCCTTAGAGAGATTTAAACAACATGGACAATATCCTAAGTGTAGGGGAGTTTACTCCCACATGCTTAAACATTGAGGACAATGTTTATATTAAGTGTAGGGGGACTTGTATCGAAGTTAAGTGGTCTTTTCCTTGTATTTGTCCTCATTTTAACCGGAAAATCAATTTTTCGACATTTTTCAAAATTTTTGATCTATTTTGGCCTATTAGTTTTTATTATTGTATAGTTATTTTCTTTCCTTGTTAGAATAAATCTTTAATAAAGTGGTTTTAATTTTCAAACATTATGAATCTTTTGACTCAACCCGAGTTTACTTATCTAAGTTACTCTAGCTAGTATCCTTAACGTGTGTTGATGCAAAAGTTGGGTGATCCTTGCTAGACCCGAATTAGGCTTAATTCGGGTTGGCTGGGCTCCGGCTCCTGCACCAAGTGAATCGTTTGGTTGGGATCCTGCACACTAAACAACACGCGTTAGGCTTACCGTGGGAATGTTTCCCACGATTAGACTCCAGCGTGAGAGTAAGTAATCGGTTAGGGTTTATGTGAGTTGAGAGTATATAGAACGTAATACCTTTGTGGAACCCTTGGGGGTTCCTTTTATAAGCAGTGGAACCCTAGTGGGCTGCCACTGATACTTCGGCCCCAAGGAAAGGATAACTATCAGAATTAGAATGATTGTTATCTTCTAATTATAGTAGTGAATATCCTTCCCTTTTGGGGTAAACCTATTCCTAGACAAAATATGATTCTGTCTAACCCTATGTCGGCCGCACCAGGCCGTGGGCCGCACACATGTGTGCGGTCACTGTTCATCCAAGCCCATAATCCTGAATGACATTATCCTACCCATCTGTGATGGGCCGGATACGGGTAGTACCCGTGGGCCGGGTTCATGACCCGGCTGGGGACTATACGTCATCATGTCCCCCCAGTCTAGTTGTTACAACCATAGGCGTAACCTCTAGACTACCAAGATGCTCCTTGGACGTACCAAGAAAAAATAGGGAATAATAAGTTGTCCAAGAATTTGTGTTGGCCGCACATGGCAACCTGACTTAGGAAATTATTCCATTATTACCTCAACCGCACATGGCGACCGAGACAAATTAAATATAGTATTAAATGACAAGTCTTATGTAAGAGCCGCATATCCCGACATAAATAACTGTTCACCTGGCATGTTGACTGACAAAAGTGCAAACAGTCAGAGCCTCGAGCAGCGCAAACGTTTGAGTCAGAAATGACCCGTGGGTCCCGCCTGACGTTTCACTTGCCACTTGCTCCCTAACCACACGATCAAGAATAGTGGCAGACACGTGTCACACATCCAACAGGCCATGACCCACGAGGCAACCCTATAAATAAGCCACCCCTACGGCTGTGTGAAACACACAGTTATTATCTCCATTTCTGCCATTAAAGCTTTCTTCCTAGCTCGAATCAATTACGCACGGATCCCTTCATCCGCAGGTTAGAACACCACGCCCTTACATTTTTATTTAGTAATGGCTCACAGAAACAACCCTACCATTGGATCCGTGCTTAATGTAATGACCCAGGACCAACTAAACCACTTTTGTACAAACTATTTCATCCCTACCAACCTACACCCCTCACTCCCTGGCGCTGGAGACCTCATAACTGAGGCTCCGGTGAGTAAGATTGGCCTGTACACTCGCCTTTTTGATGCGGCCAATTACCGCAATCCATTCACCCGTTTTCTCATAGATCTGTTAGGATATTATGATGTACATATTAGTCAGCTCCACTGTATAGGCGCCTGTAAGATTAGTCAATTCGAGATCCTCTGCCGTGCTAGAAGAATCCCCCCTACCGTAGAATTATTCCGGCTTTTTTACATTCCCAACCTAGTAAATGGTTGGGTATCCTTTAAGAAACGATCCCCTAACAGTCCCCAGTCTCATAATAAGCCAATGGATTCGCTAAAAAACTGGTATGACCACTATTTTTTCATTGACGCAGTAGTATGGCCGGCTGATTATACCTTGAGGCATAGGATATCCCACGACCCCAAGCCGCACACTAGTACATATAACCCCCGACATTCCCAAGAATTAGATCTCAATAGGACCGGGTTCCATAGAAATCTTCCCGAGTCATTTCTATGTTTGCTAGGGATTAGCCGCAACTATTTTGGCCCGTCCAACAGATATCCTGTGTTTTGGAGAAGGCAGGGTGAAGGTAGGCTAACATCCGTACACAAAAACTTATTCAATCACTTTGTAAATGGCTAAAATATTTTGTTTTTGGTGGGCAGAAATGAACTTCTTCGGACTTCTACGCCAGGGCGACCCGAAGCTCGTACCGGAGGGCTCCCGTCCCCTCCGTGAGAATGAACTACCCCTTCTTGAGCATAACCGAAACGTGACGGTTGCTCTTGAAGCCGTGCCGGATCCCCACTCGGACGAGGAAGAGCAAGGAGACAACGAGGGCGGTGATAACAGGATGCGTGAAGGAGGAGCCGGGCCCTCCTCACCACATAGGGAAGAGCAGGGAGATAATATTGAATTAACCACCTCCAGCCTTCGCCGGATGATGGGCGATGACGATGACGAAGTACAACAAATCAATGAGGAGGAAGATGAAGAAGTGGAATAAGAAGTCGAGGAGGAGACTGAAGAAGCAACAGCTCAGCCTGTCACCAGGCGTACCCGTAAAAGAAACAAACGAGTAAGGAGAGCTGCTTCAGCCGAGATTGGCGAACACAACGCCCCTCCCAAGAAACTTCGAGAAGACCACCCCTTGTACCAATACTTTGGGAGCACCACCCAGGCTTCCGAGACGATCCGGGCCGCACATGTCGATCCAGTCACTCAGATTGCCCAACAACATCAGAATTAGCAAGAAATGACATGTAAGACTCCATCCTGACACGTAAGAACGACAAATTCCCTTTAAGCAACACTTAACATGAATCCAAATGCTTGTTTCACAGGGATGAACAAACTGGTGCCGCGCCTCCTCCTGACACCCAAATGGAGAAGGGAAAAGAAAAAGAAGTGGAAAGAAACCCCATGCTTCAGACGGCCGTCGGGAAGTCCGGCCTCGTATTTGAAGAAGGTTCTCCCACATCCTCCCAAGACCTCCCGACGTCCGGCCCCCCTCAATCGTTCAACCCCATCTGGAATATCACCATTGCATCACGAATGAGAGACGCCGAGGAATGCCGGGAGTACCTCAACAACTGCATACCACCAGGCTTAGTGCGAGAAGTGAATGCGCTCAGCCATGCGGACTTGGTGGATGAGTACAATGGTGCTTTGGTACACCAAATGGCAATGGGCACCTCGATGAGAGTAAGATTTGAAGCCGCACTTGGGCATGTGGAGTCTCTTAAGAGGAGGTTGGATGGAAGGAGAAAATGATCGTAGACAATGAAGCTCAAATTGCAGCCCTCCAGTCCCAACTTGCTAGTGCCGAGGCGACCATAAAAAAGCAATCGGCCCGCGTGAATGAGTATGACCAACAAGTGGCCAACCTCGAGTCAAAACTAGATGCCGCGACCATCAAGGTACATATCCGTGCCGCACCACCCTTTTTCTAAAAGAAATATATTCTAACAACTAATCTCATATAGGTAGCCACAGCGGAGGCGTCTGCCAAGTCTTCCTCCAGCCAGGTATCCGTGCTTAACAAGAAACTAGAAGACGCGCACATGGCAATCCAAAGCATGGAGAAGGTACAAGAGGAACTCGCCGATGAGAGGGCTGTCACCAAGGAGCTGAAAGATGCGTTTGCCCAAAAAGATTTGATGATCGATGCCCTCAATGCCGAGCGCGATGACGTGTTGTGCCCTCAACTACTAGCGGCTATTGTCGGCCGCAGGTGGATGATAGGGCATGGAGCACGCTTGGCCATCACCAAGGTGTTAGAGGCCCCCGAATTTGTGCAACAGTTTGCAAGTATTGTGTACGATGGCATTGACCACGGACGTCATGAGGGAATGGTCGAGGCCGTAGAGCTGATCAAGAAAGGGGAGAACTTCACCAGACATGCCTTCTTTAATCCTGAAGCCGCTAACAAGATGACTGCTTCTATCGCCGCAATGCGGGATCTGTATTATCCATTCTTGGCTGAGCTAGAGGCCACCAAAGATGCATCAAATATGGAAATCATGGAAAGGCTAAGTCTTAGTGCGTTCTCCCAAGATGAGAGTCATTCCCGTGCCTCCTTCACTCCATCGCCCAGCCACCTGATGCTCCCCATCTATGAGGATGTAACCAGGATCGTGCTCGATGAAGAACCCTTAAATGTGGTGCTGGAGAGGAATGCGGATCAAGCCCGGAAGCGGAAGGAACGTAGTGACTGGTTGTCGTGTTTGGTCGAGGAACAAGTGGAAATAGGTAAGTTTTTCCCCCCTATGTAGGGTGCTCCTACTTTATGATCCCTTTCAGACACTCTGGTTTGCAACCGCTGAATATTTGTTGTTTCTATTCGTCCGTGCATGTACACGGCTAAAAACATGTGCATTTTGTATGTAAGTCCGTGATTGACCACGACCATTTTTGTTATCTATTTGGAAACTTGTGTATTTTGATTGTGTTGAATATTGTATACCAATACTGCATGATATGTCACGTCTTACACACACAGAAGGAAAATACATACAAGTCTATAATTTACTAGACATGCGACGTGCGTCTTGACTATGCGAAGCACTGTGTGACTACGGCATATGAAACTTACCACAACGTCTTGTGAGTAAGGTGTCTAGTAAGGATACATGATCCATGCGGCTGGGGTTGCATCCCTCTTACGTGGCAAGTTGAATTAGTAGGTTCACTTAACCCTCTTACCCCGCCTGGAGGCGTATAGTACATGTACAGTAATTTGAATGAATGCATACGAATAAAACATAGCATACTATAATAACAACTAAAAAATTCATATGACTAACAGAAAATCTAAAAAATGATTTGCACGAAACAAACCGTGGAGCTAGCTAGGCACCACGGCATTTTATTAGAACGTTTACATGTTTTGTTTGAACAATAATGACAAGTCCTAGAAAACAAGAAAGGAAACTAAACAAAACATAAGAAAAACAGATAAACCGCATGGTCCTTCATTAAAGCCACATATAGCGAAGCACCCATGCGGAAGCCGTCGCTTTCAAAGATAGCACCTTTTGAGATTGGAGATGTTCCATGTGCGCTCTAGGTCGCGGCCATCTATGTCACGTAACTTGTACGCGCCTCGTCCCAAGGCCTCTGTGACTTCATACGGTCCTTCCCACTTAGGGCCCAGTTTTCCTGTATTCTCCGCTCGACTCGCTTCATTAGCACGATAGACATAGTCTCCCGGTCGAAAAGAAACACTCTTGACCTTGACGTCATAATAAGCTTTCATTTTAGCCTTGGACTTAGCCTCATTGATGGCTGCTATCTCCCTTTTTTCTTCCAACAGATCCAGGTTGATTCGCAGCTGCTCGTCGTTCATGACGACATTAACCTCCGCCGTGTGGATGGTAGGCACTCCTATTTCTGCTGGTATAACAGCTTCAGTGCCGTAACCCAATGCAAATGGTGTATCTCTGTTGGCTGTTTTGATCATAGTCCTGTGCGCCCATAGCACATGTGGTAACTCATCGACCCATTTGGCACTTCGTTCATCCAAACGCGCCTTGATGCCATTTCCCAAGCGTCTATTTGCTCGTTCTACGAGGCCATTTGTTTGCGGATGCTTAACAGATGTGAAGCGCCGCTTGATGTTCAATGATGCACACCAGTCTTTGAATGGATTGTTCGTGAACTGTTTACCGTTGTCCGAGATGATTTCTCCTGGTAGGCCAAAACGGCACACAATATGTTCCCAAACAAACTTTTTAACTTGTTTGCCTGTGATAGACTTGAATGCCTTGGCCTCTATCCATCGTGTGAAGTAGTCCATTACGACAATCAAGAATTTAACTCCCCCCGCAGCTACAGGAAATGGTCCTGCAATGTCGATTCCCCACTTATAGAATGGCCATGGGGACGTGATAGGTGTAAGCTCCTGCTGCGGGTGCCGCGGCACTGGCCTATGCACTTGGCAATCACTACACTTGCGAATCATGTCGCGCGCGTCTCTGTGCATGGTAGGCCAATAATATCCTGTCCGTAAGGCTCTAGCTACCACGGATCACGGACCTGCATGCATGCCGCACAACCCTTCATGTATGTCACTGATTACGTAAGCGGTCTGACGTGGTCCGACACATCGCAGCCACGGCTGCAAGAAAGAGCGCTTGTAAAGGATGCCTTCTCGAAGTTCGAAGTGTTGTGACTTCCTCCTGATGCGCCGTGCTGCTTTTTCCTCGTCTGGGAGGGTCTCACTAGTCAAATAGTTGATAATCGGGGTCATCCATGTAGGTCCGTCCTCTTCAACTATAGTAGCGACTTCCCCTTATGTTATAGATTTCTCCTTGAGTATTTCCACCAAGACTTGTTTGGACAAGTGAGCGAAGCTTGTGGAGGCAATCTTGCTGAGAGCGTCCGCCTTCTTGTTCTCGCCTCTTGGCACCTGCTTGATGGAAAATTTGTTGAAAGCCGCAATTAGTGACTTGACTTTTTCCAAATATCTGACCATGTTGTCCTCCTTAGCCACATATCCACCTAGAATATGGTTCGCGACAAGCCGTGAATCCACGTAGGCCTCAAGGTTGCGGACTCCCTAGAATATTAGTGCTTCGTATTCTGCTTCGTTGTTGGTTGCTGTAAACTCAAAACAGGGGGCGTACGTGAACTACATTCCTTCCGGATTTGTGAGGATAAGACCAGCTCCGGAGCCATCCGTACACGAAGATCCGTCCGTAAATAGCACCCGTGGTTCTGTTTGAGTCTCGTCTTGTTTAACGATTGGCCCTTCCTCATCCGGCTTCTCGATCAGGAAATCTGCCAAGATCTGACCTTTCACAGCCGTCCTTGGCCTATAAGATATATTGTGCTCCCCCAATAAGATGCTCCATTTTTGTAGCCTCCCTGCCACGTCCGGTCTAGAAATAACCTGCTTTATTGGCTGATCCGTAATGACTATAATTGGGTGCGCCTAAAAGTACCGGCGCAGCCGCTTTGTAGCAAACACTAGTGCTAACACCAATTTTTCCATAGAGGAGTAATTTAGCTCTGACCCTTGTAGTGTTCTACATATAAAGTAGACCGGAGTCTACACTGTATCTCTATCTGTCATGAGTACCGCGCTTATTGCGCCATGAGTGGCTGAGAGATACATAATGAGTTCCTTCTTTGGCCGGGGAGCTACTAGCATAGGGAGAGATGCAAGATGCTGCTTGAGTTGGCCGAAAGCTTCCTCGGCTTCCTTTGTCCACCGGAAGTCTCCCTTCCTAATGCACTTCTTGAGTGTCTTAAATAGGGGAAATGACTTCTCTGTGGATTTAGATAGGAACCTATTCAGCCCGGCTAGTTTCCCATTTAAGGATTGCACCTCCTTCCGTGTCTGAGGAGATGGCAGTTGTATCACTGCGTCCGTCTTCTCTGGGCAAGGTTTGATACCGTTTGGATCAATCAAATATCCAAGGAACATTCCCTCCGTTGCCCCAAACGTACATTTCTTTGGATTTAGCTTCATGTTAATCCTTCTCAGTGTGTCGAATGTCTCTTGGACATCCCGGAGAAGTGCCTCCTCCGTATGACTTTTTATAACCAAGTCATCCACATAGACTTCCAAGTTGCGGCCTATCTGTGATTCAAAAGCCTTGTCCACAAGCCGTTGATATGTAGCACCGGCGTTCTTCAGTCCAAACGGCATTTTCGTATAGCAATATACGCCCTGGCTCGTATGGAACGCCGTTTTTTCTGCATCCTCCTCCGCCATCTGGATCTGGTGATATCCTTTATATGCGTCCAAGAAGCATTTAAAAGGATACCCACATAGGGATTCCACCTTCCAGTCGATTTCCGGTAACGGGTAACAATCCTGTGGACACGCCTTGTTTAGATCCGTAAAATCCCCACACATGCGCCAACTTCCGTCATGATTTTTTACCATGACCGGATTGGATAACAATTCATGGTAGTATACCTCGCGCATGATACCTGCGTCCACTAGTTTCTGTACTTCCTCTAATATTACTTGACTGCGCACAGGCGCCTGGCCGCGCTTCTTTTGCTTGACAGGTTGGTACCCCTGGCGGATCTGGAGCTTATGTTCTGCTATTGCCCTTGGCACGCCTGTCATATGCTTTGGCTCCCATGCGAATATATCTAGGTTTGCACTTAACAGCGAGCACATGGCCCTCTTGCCGTTATCCGAGAGTGCCCCTCCTATAGATATCTCCTGTTCCGGATAGTCAGGATGAATTGCCACCTTCCAATTGGGAGGTGGTGATCCATCCTTGGGTGGAACAGGTGGAGCCGGTGTTGTCACGGTATGACATTCGGATGCTGGTATGATTGTGTTGTAAATGGTTACGATTCCTCCCTCCACAAGGAATTTGATCATTCCGTGTGCCGTGGAGGGTACCGCCCGTATAGCCAAAATACCTGGTCTGCCTATGATCCCATTGTATGGAGAATGTGAGCGTATCACCATGAAGTTCATCCACGCCGTAGTGGAGTGTTCCTCATTCCAATGGTTACAAGCAGACGTAGTTGCCCTATTGGCCAGATAGTGTCTCCACTAAAGCCAGTGAGCGGTGACGTGGCCGGTACTAATTGGCTTCTTATTTCTGGGCATAACTGCACGAAACAGTGTTCATACAGTACCTCTGCTGACGACCCTCCATCCACATACATGCGACGAACATTGTGTGTTCCAATGCTTATCTCAATAGTGAGAGGCGCATCAATCACATCGCTTGCTGTGATGGGAGGGAATGAGATTTCCCTGCCGCGTGAAAATTTTTGGCCAACTTTCTGCCTCGTGCGGCGCTGTCTGGATTGGATCATGTATATGGTCGAAGGTTTGTCCTTTTGGGGATCCTTCTTATCATACTTCTTGTTGTCTTTTCCATCCTTCCAATCCTTAACTAAGTGCTTGAGTTTACCTGATTTGATCAGTGACTCAATGTGCTTCTTGAGCTGGATACACTCCTCCGTGCCATGGCCCTTGTCATTATGGAACTCGCAGAAGCGATTTCCTTGCCGACGTTCCGGCGGAGTTGTCATTGGGGGAGGCCTTGGAAAGTTTGCCCCTTCCGTCAGCAAGATCTCCCGGTAGGACATCTTTAGGGGGGTAAACTTATCGTCCGGCCGTCCTCCTTTGTTCTGGCTCTTATAGTCCGACCCTTGCTACTGTTCTGATTGCCTTGACCGCCCGACTGTCTCCGAGACTGGTCGTTTAACCGGTACCCATTTCCTCTGGATGGGTAAGCCGCGGCAACCGCCGTTTCTCCTTCTATGAAATTTCTGACCCTTTCCATGAGGTCATCATATCTCTCTGGACGCTTGTCATTGAGGCGCCTGATCAATTCCCTGTCTGTTATGGCGTGCATGTAGTCAGAGATTTTCAGGAGCTCCGGCATTGTTTTAGTGCGCGTGCACTCATCATTGAAGCGTTCAGTGATGGCTTCTGTGGACTCCCCCGGCCTTTGTTTGACAGTCACCAGTGAGACCGGATCCCTATTATACTTCTTCCTCTGAGTATAATTGTTCTTGAACGCAGTGCGTAGTTCCATGAAACTATCAATGCTCCGTGGAGGGAGTCCCTCAAACCAGTCACGGGCATTTCCGATCAGAGTTGAATTGAACATTTGGCACCATATAGGCATGGGCCATCGCTCAATTTTAGCCTGCGTATCAAATATTTTGAGGTGATCATCCGGATCACCAGTTCCATCATAGGTCTTGACACACGCCGGCATGCGACGTTTGGTGTCCTCGGAATAGTTCCGTATGCGGAGGGTGAATGGGTCTTCCCTGGGATCCGCCCATGGCCGGGTGAGCCTAGGGTCATCCCACGGTTCACACCATGGGCAGGAAAGATCCTCCGCTTCTATATCTCGATAATAAGGGCCACCATAGTACTCATCACTGTTTGGTGGTGGTGGAGGGGTACGCCTAGGTCGGCGATGCTTAGGCGGATGGTCATCTAAGTCCTCGCCTGACGGGTCTGGTGAAGGAGGTGGTGCCCCATCCTTTGGGTAGGGACCACCTTTTTGGGATGAACCAGGGGTCTTTTTCCCAGTGTTCATCCTGTCCCACATGCTCGTACAGCGAGCGGTTCTGGCCAGCTCTCGATCTGGTCGCTCGGGTGAACCATCCGACTTATCTCCTCCTTCTCGAGACTGCATTATTTCCTGTATGAGGCGATCTCCTATGCACTCAAACACATTCCTGGGTTGAGGGGTTTCCTCAAAGATGCTCTGCTCCTGAGGCCGAGCTCTCCTTTTCCTCTGATTTTGGGAGGAGGTGATTGGTCCGGTGTCACCAAAGTTGAGTCTGGATTGGAGGTTCCTCCCCAGATTCAACCTTGATGCGATCCCCGGGACGATCCTATCGAAGTTCTGCGTGAGAACTCGAGTAAGATCCTCCTCGCTGAGTGGTAGGACTTCTACTTCCTCCTTCGCCGAGGGTCTGCGCGGGGTTGAAGTAGGTGGGGGTGTCATGGAGATCGTGCTCATCACCCCCAAGGGCTGAAAACCGCCACGGTTACTAGGTCCGCCTGCAAGGCGGCTAGGTGATTGATTGGGGATGAGTATCCCTTCCCCTTGGGACTTCCGATTCCCAGGATTCGTGTTCCTGGGGTTAGCTTGCGGATGCCCCTTCGTCATTGGAAATTCAGAATGAGGTTTTGTTCTAGCTTAGTGTAATGGGTCCCACAGATGGCGCCAACTTGTTGATGCAAAAGTTGGGTGATCCTTGCTAGACCCGAATTAGGCTTAATTCGGGTTGGCTGGGCTCCGGCTCCTGCACCAAGTCAATCGTTTGGTTGGGATCCTGCACACTAAACAACACGCGTTAGGCTTACCGTGGGAATGTTTCCCACGATTAGATTCCGGCGTGAGAGTAAGTAATCGGTTAGGGTTTATGTGAGTTGAGAGTATATAGAACGTAATACCTTTGTGGAACCCTTGGGGGTTCCTTTTATAGGCAGTGGAACCCTAGTGGGCTGCCACTGATACTTCGGCCCCAAGGAAAGGATAACTATCAGAATTAGAATGATTGTTATCTTCTAGTTATAGTAGTGAATATCCTTCCCTTTTGGGGTAAACCTATTCCTAGACAGAATATGATTCTGTCTAACCCTATGTTGGTCGCACCGGGCCGTGGGCCGCACACATGTGTGCGGTCACTGTTCATCCAAGCCCATAAGCCTGAATGACATTATCCCACCCATCTGTGATGGGCCGGATACGGGTAGTACCCGTGGGCCGGGTTCATGACCCGGCTGGGGACTATACGTCATCAACGTGTTTAAGTCAAGTTTTGCTAGGCTTTTATATAGGGAGCTATAAAACGCGAAAGTCTTAACTCTCACGGGTTAAGAACAAGAACTTTTCGCAAGTTCCTATAATTGATCCTAGAGAGTCGTTTATCAAAGGAACTTTAAAATGCGATTTCTAAACTTGAAAAAGTCTAAGAGTTTGCAAGATCCTATAGGCGACTCGAAAACCCAAAACTTTGATTTAATAGGCTAAGCATCCACGAGTCTCATTCCTTGAGATTTTAAACTGTGGAGAACGAGAGATGATAGAGCCAATTATAAGTTTGGTATTCTTTCGGGAATTTACGTGAGTTAATTATAAGCTTATTCTCCCATCGCTTGCTAATAAATTTATCTGCAATAAATAAGGTTGTACGATTTGAAAAGTTACTTAGCTTCTAGCCTAAGATCGTTTAAAAGTTGCTCGGTATGGATTAGAGTTCATAGCCAAGGCATAACTTATTGAAGCGGGATGCGAAGATTGGCGAGTCCAAAAAGGTCCTAACAAGACATGAGGGCTACATTTTGTTGCTAAAGATCCAAAGTGATGTGAAGAATCATTTATCTAAAATCAATATGAAGGATCAAGACACACGACGAAAAGCAAAAACTCCACAAAAGTCATGGAGAAGTCTATCCAAAAAGGCCCTAACAAGGTATGAGGATAAATAAAGCCAAGTCCAAAAAGGAGGAGGATCGTTGTATATCAAAGTCCAAAATAAAGATTGGAGAAAAATAAAGAAGTCGTGGTCCAAGTATGAGTCTCTCAAAACTTCAAGTGAAGAAATTTCTAATAGAAGAGAAGACCATAATTTCATGAACGTCTCTCAAGGTTTGAAGTATGAAGTCGCTGCCAAATATCAGTCCGAGAAAGGTCTCAAATCGCGAAGCAAGTTATGCCAAGATATGAACTTTATGAGGTCCCGAGAAGCAGTTTTAAAAGATTTTGTCCTTTAGCTAACTATTGATTAAATCGTTCACTTTATTTTTGGCCTAAATAACTATCAAAATAAGTCAAACAATGCATCCTTGTGATCATTCAAGACAACAATAAAATATAAGAGATACACCTAGGAATAAGGGAGTCTAAGTGAATAATTGGACCACATGAGTTCGTGTTAGTTTGCTAACTTATAATAACAATGATCTCGTTTTTAAGCTTGGTATGGAGAAAGTGAAAACTTGAGGATGATGATTATTCATGACATTTCCAAAACCCAAGGTATGCTTTTTGATTTCTTTACTTTGAATGTTTATATTTTTCTATTTCTTTAATAAAGGACAACGTGGATTGATTTTGATGAAAAATGTAAACGTGCTTTGTAAGTAATGCATTGCATGAGGACATTGCAATGGTCAAGTATAGGGGATTTGATAGGTGTGTAAACGCCCATCCTTTTTACCACTTAATTACAGTAATAACCGAGCCAAAACGTGTATTTTATGTCTTTTATGTCGGAATTATGCGTGGTTTGTGTTTTTGTTGTGATTTAGGACGAAAAGGTGAAAAGTGGAGAAAACACGGGCATTCATGGGCTTTTACCGAAGAAAAAGACGAAAGATGAAGTCGAGAAGTCAAGAGTGCAAAAAGAACGGAAGTCCAAGACCAATCTGAAGATTTATCAAAGAAAAAGTCGAAAGACGGAAGTTTACTTAAAGCCGAAAAACTCAAGTCTAATTTATTGAAGAATTACAAGACGAGTTTGAAGAAATCCCGAGACAAAGCCATTTAAAGTCCATGATTAAGAAGATTAAAAGGCTTAAGGACTAATGGTGCAATTAACAAAAGATTAAAAAGAGAAGGACTAAGCATGCAATTAAGGAGAAAGGAAAGAGGGGAGGAAGCTTCCTAAGCACCCTTTAATCCTCCCCTATAAATAGTCATTAGGATTAATCTTTTCATTTTTTGTTGGCTAATAGTGACAATTAGTCCTTCCACTTTTAATTACCTTGTCATTTATTTACTTGTCAAATTTAAATACTTGTCTTGCACCTTAATTACCATTTAATTTCAAGTAAGTGTTCTTTTAATTCTTGTTAATCTTTATCTTTATTGTTTGATCTCATCCTACCTTTCTTTGATCTATATGTTGATTTGTTCATGTTCATGTTCTTGATTTTTGTTGATTATTTAAGTGGGTTTTGATTATCTTGATTAAGTTTTGTTAGTTTTGTTGTTTTGGATTGTTTGTTTATGATTAATAGTTGTTTATTTGTTAGTTTGATTTAATCTTGTGGGTGATTTAGCTTAATTTTTATCTAGATCGCATCTTTTTCTTGTTCCCTGTTCTTCGGGGTGTTTGTTTGATGTTTCTGTATTCCTAGGTTCTGATCTTCTAGACATTCCGAACGAAGGATTTCCAAGTCTGTTCATCCGGAATATTGGATATTCCGGATCAGTTGGGTTACTCGGAATAATAATTATTCCGCATCAAAGTGCTTATTCAGAATATTAAAATATTCTGAATCAAAGGCTTTATTCGGAATAATATTCCGGATCAACCAAAAGTTCCGGATCAATCTATTATTCCGGATAGGCAGGTTATTCCGGATAGGCAGGATATTCCGAATAGCAAGAATATTCCGAATAGCAAGAATATTCCGAATAGGCAGAATATTCCGAATAACAGGGAATTATTCCGAATAGCAAGAATATTCCGGATCAAGAAACATTCCGAATCAAGACCAACATTCCGAATAGAGAGGATTATTCGGATAGGTGACATATTCCGAGTAAGCCATTTATTCCGAATAAGGGTTTTATTCCGGATGAGCTGATTTTCAGGTTCTTTTAATTTCAGTTTTAAGTTTCTGCTTTTTAATTTCAAGCTTTATTTTTTCCCTCCTTTTTACTTAGTCTCACTTTAAGTTTATTTGCCTTAGATTTATTTTAGCCTTGCCTTAGTTTTAAGCTTTAGTTGCGTTTTAAGTTTGCCTTAGTTAGATTTAAGTTTGCGTTATTTACTTTTAGTGCCCTTTAATTTCTCGTCACGCTTTTAAATACTTGCACCATTTACTTTATATTAGATTTAGATTTACTTTAAAGTCATTTACTTTAATTTTCCTGCACTTTTATTTTAAAAACAACCAAAAATATTCTTTTTCACCAGAAACAACTGAGTCGCACTTTAAGCCGGAAATCAATTCGTTAGGATACCGAGAAACGAACTTTTCAACTAGTAAAATCTATCTCATTAAGGACCTAAATGTGCAATTAAGGAAAGAAGAAAGAGGGGAGGAAGCTTCCTAAGCACCTCCCTAATCTTCCCTATAAATAGATTAGATTTTCCTTCATTTCACTCTTGTTGGCTAGTTTGACAAACTATGCTCTTCCACTTTAATTTTTGCTCATTTAATTACATGTCATTTAATTAATTGTCTTGCACCTTAAATATATTTAATTTCAAGTAAGTTTCCTTTTAATTATTGTCAATCTTTACTTTTCTTGTTTGATCTCCTATCTACCTTTCTTGTTTTATCTTAATCTTTATGTTAATTTGTTCATGTTCTTGAGTTTTTATTGATTTGATTAAAGTAGGTTTTGATTATTTTGATTAGTTTTGTTAGTTTTGTTGATTTGGTTTGTTTGATTATCATTAGTAGATGTTTATTGATTAGTTTGATTTAATCTTGTGGTTGATTTTGATTATATTTGTTTAGATTCGTGTTTCTTTTTGTATCCCGTGTTCTTCGCTTCTGTTTCTGTTTCCCAGGTACATTCCGAATCAACAAGTTCTTTCTGAATCAAAAGGGTGTTGAAATTGTTCCGAATCAAGATTGTTCATCCGGAATATTTTATATTTCGGATCAATGACTTTCATACGGAATACTTGATTATTCCGGATCAAGCCTCTTCATTCGGAATACTTGTTATTCCGAATCAACCAAATTTATTCTGAATCAACCAAATTCTCTTTTCATTCCGGATCAAGAACTTTATTCCAGATCAACTAGTTTATTCCGGATCAGCAACATTCCGGATCAAGCTTAAGTATTCCGAATCAAGACTTTATTCCGGATAAGTGAAATATTCCGGATAAAGGATTTATTCCGGATCAAGGGTTTGGTAATTATTCCAAGTGAAGAAGAATCATTCCGAACGAAGGTGACATTCTGGATGAGTGATTATTCCGAACAAAGGATTATTCCGAGTGAGCTGTAGTCAGGTTATTTTTAGTTTCAGTTTTTAACTTTCTGTTTTTAATTTTCAATCTTTATATTTCCCGCCTTTTTCCTTAGTTGCACTTTAAGTTTACTTGCCTTAGATTTATTTTACCCTTGCCTTAGTTTTAGTTTTAGTTGCGTTTTAAGTTTGCCTTAGATAGATTTAAGTTTGTGTTGTTTACTTTTAATTGCCTTTTAATTTTCGTCACGCTTTTAAATTCTTGTCATTTATTTTAAAGTTAGACTTAGATTTACTTTAACGTCATTTAGTTTTACGTCTTGCACATTTATTTTAAAACAACCAAAAATATTCCTTTTCACCAAAAACAATTGAGTCGTACTTTGAACCGGAAATCAATTCGTTAAGATACCGAGAATCGAACTTTTTCAACCTAGCAAAATCCTTACATTAAAATGGCGCCGCTGCCGGCTCTTTTCGTGAAGATTAACGGTTTTCTGTGAGAGACGCGTTGCTTTTTGGGATCCGTTCACTCGTGAACGTTATTTTTCGTGTCAAAAATTGAAAAAAAAATCCCAAAAACATTTGAAAAATCATAAAAAGCATTTCTTTTTCAAAGTTTTGCACCAAAAATATTCCTCTTTATCCTCTATTATGTTTAACTCTTTTCTTTACCCCTCTTATTTATAATTCTTCATGGATTCATCTTGCGTACGGTGTGGGAGACCATGGCATGGTTTTCAAACATGTCAATGGTGTACTTGTGAGCGGTGTGGTTTTGATATCGACGATACACAATTTGGATTTTGTCCATTTTGCAATTCAACAAATTCATACTTCTCCTCTTACAATACTTTCTCACCTTCTCCCGTCTATGACAATCCTTATCCTCAAGATGCACCGGGTGTTTCTCCATACCCGTGGTGCTATATTTGTGGGGGCCCTCACGATGCTTCTTCTTGTGATCCGTCGAAGGTATTTGAGAAAGTTCCGTGCTATCATCCCAGTGTATATAACTGTGAGCCCCCACGTCACACCGTCAATCATCAACCCTTTTGTGCACTTCCTCCTGAGCAAATGGCCACACTTTTTGACAACTTCAAAAAGTTCAAGAAGCTTGCAACAAGATCATGGAGAAATGTCAAGCGGATCAGCAACAAGAGCAAGTTTCTAACCTTAATGCTTATACTCCTCCTCTTGTGCCTCTATATTATTATGATAGTGATGACGATGAGAGTCCTATTTCTTGGAACGATGAGAATACTATTCCTTCTCCCGACTTGCCGGCTCTGGAGCCTAAGGATTCACCCATCCTAGGGGATGAGGATCTTAGCATAATTCCTGCAAAGGAATCCGACAAATTCAATACGTCTAGTGCTGATTACCTTGTCCCAATTCCAAGTGAATCTGAGTTGACATCCGACAGTGACGATGAGTATGATGCACTTTCTTGTGATGATGTTCCTTCCACCAGCACTTTGGGAGAGGATTCTTTGGCTTTCTCTAATCCTCTTTTTGATCAAGATGATAATTTTACTTCTAGTGATGACGAGTAACTATCCGATGAAGACGTTCCGAAGGAAACTTTCAAAATTTATTCGAACCCTTTATTTGATTTTGATGACGCTTACATATCTAGTGAGGTGAATCCTCTCTTTGACGAAGAGATTGAGGACATTGATGGCTCTGATTCTCCTGTTATTGATGAGCATACTTTGTTAGCCATGCCCCCTTCTATCGCAGAGGTGGAGAGATTTTACTCTACTGGACAAGTGACACGGATGGAAGGTAATTCTTGTCTTACTTCTCATACTATATTACCCCCTCTTCCTACTGAATGCACGCCCAAGCGGGTGATGTATCAATTTCCCTCTCCGGGAAATGAGGATGAGTGCTTTGACCCGGGAGGTGACAATCATGATTGATAACCTTACGGCTTTGCCAATTGGTCAGCATCCATTGTCTTTGGAGGATGACAATGTGATTCCTTTACCCACCCACCTCTCGTGGATCAAGATTTCACATACTTCTCGTATGTTGAAAGGACCTTCCTAACATTCAAGACTTATCCTCCTGCCTCTCCTTTGTTATATTCCTCCGGGAACGAGGACAAGGTTTTTGATCCCGGTATTACATTTGAGGCTTCCCCATGGACCATTTAATTCGGGGACGAGTCAGGCTCGTGACGCGGTTAACAAAAACAAGCGCTTCTCGGGAGGCAACCCGACTATCTATCTATCTTTTTCTTTGTTTTTACAATAAGTGTAGGGGGGAGACCCGTTGGTGTTTGCTATTTCCTCTCTTTTACTATTCAGGGATTAGAGCTTCAAAGACACACTCTTGATGACCTTTGACGACCATGATTCCGTGTTCCCATTTTCCCGGTTCTATCCTAAACTCTTTTCGATTCACTATTTTATATTTTCCAATATTAAAATAGGAATCTCGTTAGTTGTCTTTTCCTTAGCGAGATTTAAACAAAGTGCACAATGTCCTAAGTGTAGGGGAGTTTACTCCCACATGCTTAAACATTGAGGACAATGTTTATATTAAGTGTAGGGGGGACTTCTATCGAAGTTAAGTGGCTCTTTTCCTTGTATTTGTCCTCATTTTAACCGGAAAATAAATTTTTCGACATTTTTCAAAATTTTTGATCTATTTTGGCCTATTAGTTTTCTCTTTGTATAGTTATTTTCTTTCTTTCTTTATTAGAATAAATTTGTAATAAAGTGGTTTTAATTTTTCAAACGTTGTGAATCTTTTGACTCAACCCGAGTTTACTTATCTAAGTTTACTCTAGCTAGTATCCTTAACGTGTTTAAGTCAAGTTTTTCTAGGCTTTTATATAGGGAGCTTTAAAACGCGAAAGTCTTAACTCTCACGGGTTAAGAACAAGAAATTTTCGCATGTTCCTATAATTGATCCTAGAGAGTTGTTTATCAAGGGAACTTTAAAATGCGATTTTTAAACTTGAAAAAGTCTAAGAATTTGCAAGATCCTATAGGCAACTCGAAAACCCAAAACTTTGATTTAATAGGCTAAGCATCCACGAGTCTCATTCCTTGAGATTTTAAATTGTGGAGAACGAGAGATGATAGAGTCAATTATAAGTTTGGTATCCTTTCGTGAATTTATGTGAGTTAATTGTGAGCCTATTCTCCCATCGCTTGCTAATAAATTTATCTGCAATAAATAAGGTTGTACGATTTGAAAAGTTACTTAGCTTCTAGCCCAAGATCGTTTAAAAGTTGCTTGGTAATGATTAGAGTTCATAGCCAAGGCATAACTTATTAAAGCGGGATGCAAAGATTGGCGAGTCCAAAAAGGTCCTAACAAGGCATGAGGGCTATATTTTGTTGCTAAAGATCCAAAAGTGATGTGAAGAATCATTTGTCTAAAATCAATATGAAGGATCGAGACACATGACGAAAAGCAAATACTCCCCAAAAGATCATGGAGAAGTCTATCAAAAAAGGCCCTAACAAGGTATGAGAATAAATAGATCCAAGTCCAAAAAGGAGGCGGATCGTTGTATATCAAAGTCCAAAATAAAGATTGGAGAAAAATGAAGAAGTCGTGGTCCAAATATAAAGAATCTCTCAAAACTTCAAGTGAAGAAATTCCTATTATGAATAGAAGACCATAATCTCAAGGTTTGAAGTATGAAGTCGCTGCCAAATATCGGTCCGAGAAAGGTCTCAAATCGCGAAGCGAGTTATGCCAAGATATGAACTTTTTGAGGTCCCGAGAAGCAGTTTTAAAAGATTTTGTCCTTTAGCTAACTATTGATTAAATCGTCCCACTTTATTTTCAGCCTAAATAACTATCGAAATAAGTCAACAATGCATCCTCGTGATCATTCAAGACAACCATAAAATATAAGAGATACACCTAGGAATAAGGGAGTCTAAGTGAATAATTGGCCCACATGAGTTCGTGTTAGTTTGCTAACTTATAATGACAATGATCTCGTTTTTAAGCTTGGTTTGGAGAAAGTGAAAACTTGAGGATGATGATTATTCATGACATTTCCAAAACCCAAGGTATGTTTTTGATTTCTTTACTTTGAATGTTTATAATTTTATATCTCTTTAATAAAGGCCAATATGGATTGATTGTGATGAAAAATGTAATCGTGCATTGTAACTAATGCATTGCATGAGGACATTGCAATGGTCAAGTGTAGGGGATTTGATAGGTGTGTAAACACCCATACTTTTTACCACTTAATAACAATAATAACCGAGCCAAAACACGTATTTTATGTCATTTATGTCGGAATTATGCGTGGTTTGTGTTTTTGTTGTGATTTAGGACGAAAATGTGAAAAGTGGAGAAAACACGGGCATTCACGGGCTTTTATCGAAGAAAAAGACGAAAGACGAAGTCAAGAAGTCAAGAGTGCAAAAAGAACGGAAGTCCAAGACCAATTCTGAAGATTTATCGAAGAAAAAGTCAAAAGATGGAAGTTTACTAAAAGCCGAAGAACTCAAGTCTAATTTATTGAAGAATTATAAGACGAGTTCGAATAAATCCCGAGACAAAGTCGTTAAAGTCAAAGAATTAAGAAGATTAACAAAGAATTAAGAAGAGCAAGGACTTAATGACGCAATTAAGGAAAGAAGAAAGAGGGGAGGAAGCTTCCTAAGCACCTCCTAATCCTCCCCTAATGGATTTCATTCATTTTCTCTTGTTGACTAGTTTGACAAACTAATCTCTTCCATTTTAATTACTTGCACATTTAAATACATGTCATTTACTTATTTGTCAAATTTAAATACTTGTCTTGCACCTTAAATTCCTTTAATTTCAAGTAAGTTTCCTTTTAATTCTTGTCAATCTTTATTTTTATTGTTTGATCTCCTATCTACCTTTCTTTAATCTTTAATCTTTGTGCTTCATTGTTCATGTTTATGTTTTTGTGTTTTTATTAAATTGATTAAAGTGGGTTTTGATTATTTTGATTAGTTTTGTTAGTTTTATTGATTTGGTTTGTTTGATTATGATTAGTAGATGTTTATTGAATAGTTTGATTTAATCGTTTGGTTTGATTTGCTTGATTTTGTTTAGATTCGTGTTTCTTTTTGTTTGTCCTGTGTTCTTCGTTTTCTGTTTCCCAGGAACATTCTTGATCAAGCCCAGATCATTCCGAGTGAAGGTGTTTGTTGAAAAAGTTCCGGATCAAGGGTTGTTCATCCGGAATATTAAACATTCCGGATCAGCAAAACATTCCGAGTGAAGGATTTGTGAAGAAACATGCCGGATCAAGGAAGATATTTCGGATTAAGGAGATATTCCAGATCAAGGAGTTTTATTCGGAATAATTAATTATTCCGGATCAAGGTCTTCATCTGGAATCTTCAACATTCCGGATCAAAGGAAATTATTCCGGATCAACTTGTTCATTCGGAATATTTTAATATTCCGGATCAAGGTTCATTCGCAATATATTCCGAACGAAGGGCCAAGGAATTATTCCGAATCAAGAGTTCCGAATCAAACATTCCAGATCAAGGCTTTATTCCGTGTCAAGACTTTATTCCGGATAAGTGACATATTCCGGATAAAGGATTTATTCCGGATGAAGGTTTTGTTCAAATATTCCGAGTGAAGAAGAAATTATTCCGGACGAAGGTGACATTCCGAACGAGTGATTTATTCTGAACGAAGGATTATTCCGAATGAGCTGTTTTTAGGTTCTTTTTAGTTTCAGTTTTTAACTTTCTGTTTTTAATTTTCAAGCTTTAATTTTCCCGCCTTTTTACTTAGTTGCACTTTAAGTTTATTTTCCTTAGATTTATTTTGTCCTTGCCTTAGTTTTAAGTTTTAGTTGCGTTTTAAGTTTGCCTTAGATAGATTTAAGTTTGCGTTATTTACTTTCAGTGCTATTTACTTTTCGTCACGCTTTTAAATTCTTGTCATTTATTTTAAATTAGATTTAGATTTACTTTAACGTCATTTTCATTTACGTCTTGCACATTTATTTTAAAAACAACCAAAAATATTTGTTTCACCAAAACAATTGAGTCGTACTTTGAACCGGAAATCAATTCGTTAAGATACCGAGAAAACGAACTTTTCAACCTAGCAAAACCAAAATATTAAAATGCAACAATAAACTATCGAAATAAGTCAACAATGCATCCTCGTGATCATTCAAGACAACGATAAAATATAAGAGATACACCTAGGAATAAGGGAGTCTAAGTAAATAACTGGCCCACATGAGTTCGTGTTAGTTTGTTAACTTATAATAACAATGATCTCGTTTTTAAGCTTGGTTTGGAGAAAGTGAAAACTTGAGGATGATGATCATTCATGACATTTTTAAAACCCCAAGGTATGATTTTTATTTCTTACTTTTTTTGTTATTTTCTATCTCTTTAATAAAGGCCAACGTGGATTGATTGTGATGAAAAATGTAAACGTGCTTTGTAACTAATGCATTGCATGAGGACATTGCATTGGTCAAGTGTAGGGGATTTGATAAGTGTGTAAACACCCATCCTTTTTACCACTTAATTACAATAATAACCGAGTCAAAACGTGTATTTTATGTCATTTATGTCGGAATTATGCGTGGTTTGTGTTTTTGTTGTGATTTAGGACGAAAAAGTGAAAAGTGGAGAAAACACGGGCATTCACGGGCTTTTATCGAAGAAAAAGACGAAAGACGAAGTCAAGCAGTCAAGAGTGCAAAAAGAACGGAAGTCCAAGACCAATTCTGAAGATTTATCGAAGAAAAAGTCAAAAGGCGGAAGTTTACTAAAAGCCGAAGAACTCAAGTCTTATTTATTGAAGATATCACAAGACGAGAGTAGAAATCCCGAGACCAAGTCATTAAAGTCCAAGATTTAAGACGATTAAGGACCTAAATGTGCAATTAAGGAAATAAGAAAGAGGGGAGGAAGCTTCCTAAGCACCTCCCTAATCTTCCCTATAAATAGATTAGATTTTCCTTCATTTCACTCTTGTTGGCTAGTTTGACAAACTATGCTCTTCTACTTTAATTTTTGCATATTTAATTACATGTCATTTAATTAATTATCTTGCACCTTAAATACATTTAATTTCAAGTAAGTTTCCTTTTAATTATTTCCAATCTTTACTTTTCTTGTTTGATCTCCTATCTACCTTTCTTGTTTTATCTTAATCTTTATGTTAATTTGTTCATGTTCATGTTCTTGAGTTTTTATTGATTTGATTAAAGTGGGTTTTGATTATTTTGATTAGTTTTGTTAGTTTTGTTGATTTGGTTTGTTTGATTATCATTAGTAGATGTTTATTGATTAGTTTGATTTAATCTTGTGATTGATTTTGATTATATTTGTTTAGATTCGTATTTCTTTTTGTATCCCGTGTTCTTCGCTTCTGGTTCCGTTTCCCAGGTACATTCCGGATCAACAAGTTCTTTCCGAATCAAAAGGGTGTTGAAATTGTTCTCAAGATTGTTCATCCGTAATATTTTATATTCCGGATCAATGCCTTTCATTCAGAATACTTGATTATTCCGGATCAAGCCTCTTCATTCGGAATACTTGTTATTCCGGATCAAGCTCTTCATTCGGAATACTTGATTATTCCGGATCAAGGTCCTTATTCCGAATCAACCAAATTCTCTTTTCATTCCGGATCAAGAACTTTATTCCGGATCAACTGGTTTATTCTGGATCAGCAACATTCCGGATCAAGCTTAAGTATTCCGAATCAAGACTTTATTCCGGATAAGTGACATATTCCGGATAAAGGATTTATTCCGGATCAAGGGTTTGGTAATTATTCCAAGTGAACAAGAATCATTCCGAACGAAGGTGACATTCTGGATGAGTGATTATTCGGAACAAAGGTTTATTCCGAGTAAGCTGTTTTCAGGTTATTTTTAGTTTCAGTTTTTAACTTTCTGTTTTTAATTTTCAAGCTTTATTTTTCCCGCCTTTTTCCTTAGTTGCACTTTAAGTTTACTTGTCTTAGATTTATTTTACCCTTGCCTTAGTTTTAGTTTTAGTTGCGTTTTAAGTTTGCCTTAGATACATTTAAGTTTGCGTTGTTTACTTTTAATTGCCTTTTAATTTTCGTCACGAGAATCGAACTTTGAACTGGAAATCAATTCGTTAAGATACCGAGAATCGAACTTTTTCAACCTAGCAAAATCAAACATTACGTTGACTTGGCGTCGTATGTCGGGTCATTTTCAAGTGTTCAAGTGTTTTAACGAGTAACGTTGGATAAAAGGATTCATTTGGTTCGTGTCAATGGTTTTGAAACATGAATACTTTGAAAACAGTTGAGTTTATTATATGTGATACATATCGATATTCGAGTTCGAGTCTTAACGCGCGCCTTATTTTTGATAGGTTGCGGTTTTTGTGTTTCCCGGGCATCTATATCGTCGGTGATCGTCTACCACTACCGTTTCTACTCAGTTGTTGAGTACCTTGATTGACTTACCTCATGGCTAAGGTGAGTTCATAGCCCCTTTTTTCTTGTACATGGTTTCTAAACACGGGGTGAGATTTTACATGGTGGAACACAACCAATTAAAAACTGTATTGCTATCCAGAACTCGTATGTTATACTGAACGTGTATGCTTTACAGATGATTTCAATGGTATTATTGCTTTTAGACGTTAGCCTTGAGTTTCCTCTCCTATCATGAACCGTTAATTGTCCCGTATGCTTTGCGCTAAGCGCGAATATTGTGGGTGTATCCATCGGGATTGACAATCCCCGTCCCGATTACTTTGACGCACTAATATTAGTTTATACTTGAGTATTTAGGCTGAATACTCCCTTGAGGAACTTACATTTGAGTTAAGCTTCGGTTCATGAGACTAAACAGCAATAATATGCATCGTGACTATGGACGTACATAGTTAACCCCCCATTACGTGTTTTACAAATTCTATTTTGTTCCATACGTTTACTGCTAAACCTATGAATATCACTCAACTTTGTGTTGACGATTTTACATGTTTAATCTCAGGTGTTATTACTTAGCTTTGCTTGGATGGGAGCCCGTAGGATAAAACCACAGCGTGGAGCTTTCTATGATGCTTTTAAAAGATTTGTTGTATATTAACTGACAGAAGTTTATTCTGTCTTTTGGGCAACTTTATGTTACAAATCGAGACGAAATAAATTAATTTTCCGCTTCTAAAAACTCTGGGACCTATGTTTAAAAACTCTGACCTTTTATGATGTAATGTACATGTTTTTATTTCGTCAGCTTTGTATGAACTATAATTCATTGTTTCTTGTACTATGACGTGTTACCCCCCTCGTTGCCTAGTTGTTCCATGTCAGATTTTGGGGGTCTCACAGAATGGTATCAGAGCGATGGTTATAGGGAACTAAGTCGTTTTTCAAAAACTTAGTCTATAACCGAAAGTTCAAATATTTCATGTTTTAAGTGTCAACCACAGAATCTGCCAATGTTGTTCGATATCTGCGCGGGTAACTCTCTAATCCTTATTATTTACGTTTAATTATCATTATAGTATTTCATCTCGTGATTACATGTTGAAATTTTACATTACTCTGATGACGATAATTACTATGTCTTTTCAAAGCCTTGTGCTTCATGGATTATCATTCGATATTACTGTGATTACATCTGCTCTTACTGTATTTCTTGAATTCTTGTTCTTGTGAACTGATGTCGTTACAATGATTCTATATCATTATGACGTTATGTACTTGTATTCAGAGCGCGGATGTTGCCGACTTTTCATGCTCATTTTACTGAGTACTATTGCTATTTCATTCATGCGTGACACGACTGACCTCTTATATTCGTTCGTTTTGAACCGTCTGTTATTCTCGACTCGCTGTTACATGTCGTGTATACTCTCGTGATACCATTTTTCGAAACTGAATAAGCGTTGTCTTCGATAAAACTCCTGATTTTCATTCTTACTACCGTGCATGTTGCTTTCATTGTTTATTTCCTTTAAAATATCTATTTAGATACGCAGATTTTCTTTCCGATCATTCGTAATTGAATGTCTAGTCTATAGACCATTGTGTAGCTCAATGTGTCTCCGAAAAAGACTAAAAGACATCGTGTGAGTCGCACATCTCGAAGTATTCGTTGAATCAGTAGGTGAATAATATTGTGGGTTTTCATAATCTTGATTTACCTTTACGCCACCGTTTTACACGACACTTGTACATGGATTACATCTTATTTCAGTGACCATTCTACGTTTCGACTTCGACTTACAACTTCCGTTGTACCTTGAACACTTGATCGTCATTTATTATGTGATGATTGTTTGGAATACGATCCTACTTGTATCCTCCCTTTGTCATTAAACCTCCTCGCTCCAGGAGTGCGACTTGTTTATGTCCTGTTTCTTTCTCGGTATGTCTTGTGATTTTGAAAAATCATGCCACCAAGAGACCTTACTGCATTGCATCTTGCAACCGAAGACACGGATGATATACGTCATTTTTTATCTCTCAGATTATCGTTGGCATTCTTGAACCATTTCTATACTGTGTTTTCTTTACATGATTAATTATACAGTTTATTCTCTTTCGTCTTTATGGAATCCACAAGTCTTGTGTGTACACTAATTCTAAGTTATTATGAAATTTGGATTTAATTTCAAGCTGTGTCGAAAAATATACTTCGTACAAAAATCTTACAGGAAATTTAACAGTATCGAGAAATATTTTTATAACATTAGACATAAAAATATATATTTCTACTTGTTGAGAAGTCCGTTTAGGACATAATGTTTTACCAGTAAACATTAAAATCGAGCAAGTTACGCTCATTTGAGTTTGTAAAATCTAAGAAGTTATTTTCTGAATAATGCAAAAATATCATTTTGTTGACAGATTTAATGCAAGGGCATTTTCGTCCATTTTTATTCCGTTTCAAGTCTCGGGTAAAACTAGAAAGTTGTTCAAAACATTGTTTTACATCGAAATGCATTAGACTTTGAGTCTTAGAGTATCGTTTAGTGAGTTAATTGGTCTAGTCAAACCCCAAAGTCAAAGTTGACTAAACAGGTCAAAACTGATAAAATTTAAAAATATGGATTGAAGCGTTTTTGAGTTCGTTTGAGCTCGTGAAACTTTAACTAATGATATTTTGCAAACTAAAAACAATGATTGCGTTGGAACAAGTATAAAATAGTAACTTTGAGTTCGGTCATACTTATACATAGATCTTGAACTTTTGAAATTCGGTAACTTCCTAAAATAGAAACTTTCGGAGTGATTGTACTGTTTGTTAACTGATACCCTACTTTCTTAAAAGTATATTATTGTCAAATTAATTACGATGTGCACACCTACGGATTCCTTTATCCTTTTCTTTTATATATGACTTATTTGTCATTTTATATTGTCGTCCTTTGTTTCTATCGTACCACTGAATTGGACCGAGGTTGAAGATCTTGCTTTCGTAACGTTTGTTATCATCTTGACACGCGTCTCATGGCGATTCCTGCTAAACCTCTTGAAACCTTATCACCTTGTAACCATTTCGTTGACTGCCTTGAACTACTCCTTATTTCCCTCTTGTAACCCACTCGCTACTTTATAAACTATTGTCATGTTACCATATAACTCAAACAGATATTGTTTGCAAATCATTTTACAAAAGGTTTCATTTGGGCTTTCTTAAATAATTGAATGCTATCTTATAAAATTAATTTATATTAATTTTACATTGTGTTCTCACAAATTGTTCTACCTTGGGTCTTGTAAAGAATCTTGAAACATTACTGTTGTTGAATTAAATATCTAGCCAGTAACTTATTGGCGACTAGTTTCATAAACTATTTTGAGTTCTGTTTTTACAAATGGCATTATATACATATTTCAAATCATATGATATGTAATACTGGTTTGACGAAGATGAGCATCGCATTGCTAGTCCTAAATTATGTATGGCCTGATCACCTATGCCTAATTTAGAAGGAGCCATGCAAGGCCGAATAGTAGTCACCTTAAATATTTAACCAACAATCAACTTTTTAACTATGTTCCTTAAAAGTCTGATAAAATAAAGTTATGAAAACTTTTACATTTTATGCGAGTAACAACAGTTCGCGACCTACACATATGAACCCTTATCTTTTTTTTTTGAACAAAATACATGCCTCAAGCATAGATTACCTTACTCAACGAACTTTGTTTTACTTGTTACCTCATCATCCTCATGATACAATTTTCGTTACCATTTGCCTAAATTCTTACCACTCATACCAGATTTGAAAGTTTCAACGTTATTATGCCTCTTCATCGATCGATCTTCTTTATCTATTTGGTAGACCTACGAAACGTCTTTGGACGCGATTAATGATTTATGACTGGACGTGAACGATGATTTCGTGTAATTGTCATGACGTGTGTTAGACTTTATCGTCTTTAAATTTGTTCGTGTGAACCATGTGTTGATTTCGCCTCTCATTGCGAATGTTGTTCATTTACTTGAATTCCTCTCGAGTAACTTCTTAAAAATTTTCTGTAATTCGAATTTTTTTTTATTGTGTGGCTTTTCTCATTCGATTGTGTATCGACCAATGAGAACTTGATAAGCCGTTATTGGTGACGCCAATCGCACTCGTGAATTAATCTTGTTGAATCCTTTGTTTCTTATTGTCCTTATCATCGATGCATCTATTCTATCATGTTCGTTAAGAGTTGATACGATTTCCGTTTTATTCCCTCGTGCTATTGCTTGTGTAATAATTCTTGATCGATATTCGTTTCATAATCGTTTGCTATTTTGTCACTTTCTGAAAACCAGAAACTGTTACGTGTTTATCGTTTGATATCTTAAACACTTTCTTGAATTTTTAAAAATTATTATTAATTTTTAAGAACGTTTTATACATTTTATCAAATGTTTAAATTACCAAATAACTGTTTCAAGTTAAGTATCAGATCTATACATCCTCTTTGGTAAATTTATAACTAGTATTTAAAAAGGATATCAAGTTGTATCTTTTAAAGTAATTGATTTTATCATACTTTACTGTCAACCTAATGAAATTATTAAATTTATTTATAATTTCAAACGATGATTCTAAATAACTTGGAAAATCTGATTTTTCCTAATGGTAACCTGAGTTTTAACAATAATTTCATACAGTCACCCAAAAGTTCTTAAGCCAATCAGGATAACTATTTTGAACTGTTCTACTTTTTCTTCGAAAATCCTGATCAAGAAAAAGATTTGACAACTGTTTACCCACTCATTTTATACAGAGTTTGATTTTTAATCACTACACCCGGTAAAATTTTCTTTTAATCAAGAAAATATTTAAAACTAAGTTTCAAAGTAATACCAAAATCCTAGACAACTGATTTTGACAGCCTATATTTTGAATGATCATATGTAATCTACTTTTCCCTTCTAGTTCTTTTGTAACTGGATTATTACGTTTTAAGATTGTCACGTTTTACAGTTGCACGATTTGCAACCCCTTGTTGATTTACAATCTTGGTTCATTTCATCGCACTTTACCGTTTAAGCGATTCTTGTGTTAATTCTTGTTAGTTTATCGCACGTATTTCCAACAACTCTATCTCTCGATGTATCTCCGTATTGAAAGGTCGTTATCCTAATACAAGACTGAAAAGTTATACGAAAAGGAGTTAAGAAACTGGAGCATAGTGAGTTCCAATTGTTAATGTTCGTCGTGGTACGGAAATTACCTGGGACGTAATGAATTTTGTTCTACACTTTGTACCTCCTCTTGTTTGTATCTTCTACTGTTTTCAGGAGAACTCTGGGGACCAGAGTTCCTTTAGGGGGGAAGAGTGTGAGAACCCGTACTTTCCCAGCATTATTTTATTCTTTTTATTCGTGCTTCTTAAAATTTTCAACGTATTACGTTTTCTTGTATTGCTATACGTAAATCCTGAGATTTTTAAATTATACTTTTAAGTATTTTTCTGATCATCGATAAATAATTTATATGGAGTTATAAATTTTTTATTTTATTATTCCATATTTAATTTAAATCAAAGTTTTTGATTTAATATCACCCGCGTGCGTTTTACAACGAGTTTATTCAAAATCAATGTATAACGAGAATTTCTAGTAATCGCGATACCGACGGATGCCCAAAATTTTACGTTTATTTATCGATTGTTTCGATAATTTATATTTTCGACGATTTCGTTTTAATTACGTATTAAGTCGTGTCGAGAAATCATTTAATCATTTTTATGATGCATTGTAACTTTTGAAAAGTATTTTTACGAAACCCGAGCCCCGTAAATATTTTTAATATTTACCAATAACCATTCTCTACCCTTTAAAACTATTAATTGTTTTTAAGTCCACAAGTTTAAAACATGGCAAGATTAGCCCCTCCACTACCAACATATATAAACTCATTTTTATTTCATTTTACACATACAAATCACTTAAACAAAAAAAACACACCAACTCCCTCCCCACCCCCTTTTTGCCGTGAGCTTCACCACCACAAAACACCATCAACCACCGTGATTTAATCAAAACTAAAACAAGACCCATTCCTAAAATTCAATGGTGATCCTAATGATATCAAATGTAAGAACATGCATCAAAATTTGAAGACTTTATAATTTCATGGTTTTATGATGATTTAATCATCTTGCATGTATTATTTTTGGTAAGATTATCTTGTTTTGATCATAAAAAGTCTTGTTTTTAATCTTTGTTTTTGTTAGATTTTATATGCATGTGTCTAGGAGTGTGTTTGGTTGATAGGAATGATAGTATAGTGATCCTAGAGGTATGGGAATGAGTGGATTTGGTTGAAAAATGGATTTGACTTGTTTTCTAAAAAGGTAATTTGGGACAACAGGTCTTTAACAGATTTTTCGGGGGTTTAAGGTCTGTGAAAGACTGAGATTATTTGAGATTGTTGTAGAGTTTTCCGAGACGGTCGTTTTGGTATAAGATAGAGCTTCTATGTCATTACGAGTCAAAAGTTATGTTAGTTTTAGTTTTCGTGTACCGGGAGACGCAAGTCGGCACAATCCGAAATTTGTGGCTGATTTTGGGTCGACTCTCGGGGACTTTAGGCTTGGTTAGTTAGTTGATACTACTGATTTTCAAAGTTTACAAACTGAGATTGATGAGTCTAGTAGTGGTTTCAAAAGACGGATTGTCGAGTTAGTACTTTTAAAGTGGTCCAAACGGTTTTACAAAACAAGTGTATAAATCTGTCCCAAATTTGGAGTCGAGTAAAATTTCGAGCTGATGGATTTTAAAGTGTAAACATTGGTTCAAATTTTGGTGAGGTCTTATACAGGTTATAAGTGACCTTGACACCAATTTTCATCTAAAACGGACAAGTCTAGATAGGGTAGATCGGTGTGTACATTCGGGGTGTACTTGCTGATTTTTATTTTGGACACTTAGTTCAATGCTTGTGTTGCGTGAGTTTGAGTCTTCACCATCGGACATGGTGACATACTCAAATGCTTAGTCATTATATAAATGACTTAGCTACTGGTCCAAGTAAGGGTAAAGGATAGTTTGACTTGCGTTGACTCGGCGTCGTATGTCGGGTCATTTTCAAGTGTTCAAGTGTTTTAACGAGTAACATTGGATAAAAGGATTCATTTGGTTTGTGTCAATGGTTTTGAAACATGAATACTTTGAAAACAGTTGAGTCATATTATATTTGGTACATATCGATATTCGAGTTCGAGTCTTAACGCGCGCCTTATTTTTGATAGGTTGCGGTTTTCGTGTTTCCCGGGCATCCATATCGTCGGTGATCGTCTACCACTACCGTTTCTACTCAGTTGCTGAGTACCGTGATTGACTTACCTCGTGGCTAAGGTGAGTTCATAGCCCCTTTTTACTTGTACATAGTTTGTAAACATGGGGTGAGATTTTACATGGTGGAACACAACTAATTAAAAACTATATTGATATCCAGAACTCGTATGTTATACTGAACGTGTATGCTTTACAGATGATTTCAATGGTATTATTGCTTTTAGACATTAGCCTTGAGTTTCCTCGCCTATCATGAACCGTTAATTGTCCCGTATGCTTTGCGCTAAGCGCGAATGTTGTGGGTGGATCCATCGGGATTGACAATCCCCGTCCTGATTACTTTGACGCACTAATATTCGTTTATACTTTGACGTAATACTCCCTGTAGGAACTTACATTTGAGTTAAGCTTCGGTTCATGAGACTAAACAGCAATAATATGCATCGTGACTATGGACGTACATAGTTAACCCCCCCCCCCCCCCCCCCCCCATTACGTGTTTTACAAATTCTATTGTGTTCCACACGTTTACTGCTAAACCTATGAATATCACTCAACTTTGTGTTGACGATTTTACATGTTTTATCTCAGGTGTTATTACTTAGCTTTGCTTGGATGGGAGCCCGCAGGATATTACCGCAGCTTGGAGATTTCTGTGATGCTTTTGAAAGATTTGTTTTATATTAACTGACAGAAGTTTATTCTGTCTTTTGGGCAACTTTATGTTACAAATCGAGACAAAATAAATTAATTTTCCGCTTCTAACAACTCTGGGACCTATGATTAAAAACTCTAACCTTTTATGATGTAATGTACATGTTTTTATTTCGTCAGCTTTGTATGAACTATAATTCATTGTTTCTTGTACTATGACGTGTTACCCCCTCGTTGCCTAGTTGTTCCATGTCAGATTTTGGGGGTCTCACAACATGTGACCCCCCACGAACATCAAGTAGTTGGGGAAGGTCATCATCATTATTACCAGTGCTTACAACCGGTGTAGGCATGGTAGTAGATGTGGTGGCCGGTGCGTTGGTCGAAGTGTTACCTTGACTGGTTTGACCAAAGGGTGGTGGTATGGGAGGCATAGTTTAAGTCATATTAGGATCTTGATTTTAAAAACAAGAATGGTTTATAAAACGTTTTATAAATCAAAACCCTCTGATACCAATTGAAAGTCCCTAAATATAACAATTGTCGAAACTATAACCCGTATAAACACAAATACACAACGAAATACTTTTCAATTGCGTAATGCTTTATTAACTATTATAAACAAAGTATTACAAAGTGCTATGAATACACCAGTTGAATGACAATAACAAATGAACCATAGAAAAAGTAAACTTGATTCGAGACTCAAGTTTATAATAGAACCTATGAGTTGCTGGTAGACAGCTGAGGGCTTAGAGGTTCCAAAGGGAGAAAGAACTTAGATAATTTATCCAAGCACAAGGGTTGATTTAACTCTTCTTTCTCACTCCTATTTATAGTGGTACGAGGTTGCTTCCTTAGTTGGAGTAGTTGATATGTATCATCTTCTAAGTGGAAGAGTACAACGTATTAAATGCATGTCCAAATCGAGACATACCTTTAAACTACTTTAGGTGAACAGTTCTTCCAACTGTTCACCTTTTGTCCCACTAGGTCGTACTAGGCTTTATCTTGAATCTCTTATTTTGTACTGCTCAAAACACTTTGTAGATTCTCCCGCCTAAACTATAAAGGATTAGCCAAGCTTTGCTTGTATCATACTTCTAGGGTTCTTAAGTGATCTCTGGGTATTGTCAACTCAGAGATCCTTGAACACCAGCACATTCCTTCTACATCCTAGCTATTCATAATCGCTAGTAAGTATGACTTCAGATTGTCTTCGACTTCTCTGACGTTGTCTTTGAATTGAATGTTCCTGGTGTGCCAGCTGAGGCTTTGCCTTCCGCTGGTTTAGTCTCCGTCGCTGGTCCTCTCAGCGATCAGTAACACTCAGTCTTATTTAAACAAATCTAGACTAGGCCATAGTTAAAACTTTCATTGGCCCAGCAAAGTTACTAACTAATTAACTAAGTCCAAAATGACTTAAAAACATCCCGTAAATTATTACTGAGACTAAATCCATAGTCCGTGACCTCTAAATGATAAACCTTAAATAATAAAAATACGATTTACTATAATACATATACGTATACGTAAAACACCAAAATAACACCATTTAATTTCATAGTCACTATATTGTTAGCTTATGATTCATGAAATATCCGTTCATCGATTTACTTAAGAGTACCCCGTACTCATAAACGTTGTTCAAACCCCCTCATTCACCCCAAATAATCATATACACACATAAAACACATAGCCACATACAAAATACCCCTAAAATAAGACTAAGTCACGAACCTCAAAACCGTGGTTGTCACATCACTCCTTCCAAATAGAAATCTCGTCCACAGATTTATTCCTTAAGATCGTCATTAGAAAATAGTTGAGGATACTTGTTCCTCATTAACTCCTCCCGTTCCCACATGAACTCTGGTCTACGTTTTAAATACTATCTAACCTTTACTAACGGTATCTTACTTCTCTTTAGCCTCTTAACTTCCCGATCCATAATCTCCACTGGCTCTTCAACGAAACGAAGGCTCGCATCTATACTAATATCTTCCAACGGTACTTGCAAGTTGGTTCTTGCTAAGCATTTCCTCAAGTTTGATACGTGAAATACATCATGCACACTGCTCAACTCCTCAGGTAATCTCAACCTATAAGCCACTAGTGCGATCCTTTCAAGAATTTCGAATGGACCCACAAATCTCGGTGCTAACTTCCCTTTCTTCCCAAACCGCATCACTCCTTTCCATGGTGAAACCTTTAGCATAATCTTATCTCCAACCTCAAACTCCAACGTCTTACGTCTCTTGTCCGCATAGCTCTTCTGTCAATCTCTAGCCGTCTTCAACTTCTCATTAAGCACACTTATCACATCCGTATTTTCGTGAACCATCTCTGGTCCAATTAGCTGACTACTTCCAACCTCCGCCCGAAGTAACGGTGATCTACATTTCCTACCATAAAGTGCTTCGAAAGGTGCACACTCTATACTAGTATGGTAACTATTACTATAGGAAAAATCTTCCAACGCTAAATGAATTTCCCAAATCCTCCAAAGTCTATCACACACGCCCTTAACATATCCTCTAGCGTTTTATGGTCCTCTCACTCTGACCATCCGTCTGCGGATGATAAGCCGTACTCATATCCAGCCTTGTACCCCACGCCTTCTCCAATAATCCCAAAAACCTAGAAGTAAACCTACTATCTCTATTTGATATGATCGATACTAGCACTCTATGTTTTTCCACATATGTTCCATGTATTTCTTCGCAAAATTGTCCATCTTTTCATCCTCTCTCATTGCCACGAAATGTGCAGACTTAGTCAGTCTGTCCACTATTACCCAAATCATATCATTACCATTGTTAGACCTTGGCAGTTTTGTAATGAAGTCCATGGTAATATTCTCCCACTTCCACTCAGGAATCTCATGTTATTGTAGTAATCCTGATGGTCTTTAATGCTCAGCTATTACCTTGGCACAAGCCAGACACTCACAGACGTGCAAACCTACATCTTTCTTCATTCCTGGCCACCAATACCTATCTCTCATGTCCTGATACATATTATCAGCTCCAGGGTGTATTGAATAATTTGATGCATGAGCTTCATCTAATATAACTGATATGTGTGTGAACACTTACCCTTTTATCACTTAAAATAAGGAAAAACCAAACCAAAAAGTAAATTTATAAACGTAAAAGTTAGAATTACACGTGGCTTTGTGTTTTTATGTGAAATCGGTACAAAAGGACGAAAACAAAGAAAACACGGGGCTTCACAGACATTTTACGAAGAAAAAGTAAACGTAAAGTCAAAAGGACCAAAAGTGCCAAAAGTGTGAAAGTGAAAGCGCCAAAAGTGAATATTCGACAAAGTTATGGGCTAAAGATTGAAACTGCTAAAGTAGAGGGACTAATTCTGCCAAGAGAAGAAAAATTATTAAGCCCTTGCCAGATGGGCCAATGAGAAGCCAACATTACATAACACACTGATTCAAATCTTATGTTACACATTTCAATCAATAAAAACATTTCTTTTCATGGCTAGTGGATTGCAAACATGGGAACTCTCTTTCAGAAAAACCCCATTCATATCATGACACGTGGTAGCTTCTCATTCACCACCACCACCACCAGATCGTAGCCATTGCTAGAGACCATTTCAGAACACGAGCTTAACATGAAAAATGATCGCAAGAGATTGGTGAATCCAATGGTATCAATCAATTAGAGTACCGTTTCCTGAATCAAAAACACCCAAATCACCAGATTCTTCACAAACCCTAATCCACTTGTCAGTTTCTTATTGGTTAATTCCTTGCCACCAATTAACACTTCTGTCATTCTAGAAATCCCCAGTCACCCACACGTTTTCCCATCAATCTCCAACAACGTATAAATAGAAGAGACGCTCCTCCAAAACACGTAGTTCATTTCCAGCTTACTTTACACGCAAAATTTCCTCTTAATTGTAGTTTTGTACTTAGTTTAGCATTTGTAATCAATCCCTTTCTTCATTGTACTTCAATTTACCTTAAAATAATAAAACTTCACATAGGTACTGTTCATCATCTTCCTCGGCTATCTCTATTGTTACTACTGCTTGTTTTATTGATGTTTTGTGATCCTAAGCTTGATTACAAGCTTTTGAAGCCATTAGTTCTCCATTTGATCTAGTTTTGTTGCTATTAAATTTTTTTTAGGGAAAAGCTTCATTTTAATTCACCTAATTCATATCTATGAATTATGGTGTTTTGGTAGATGTTTGAGCTTGATCGAGTGTTAGTGAATATGTTTTAATCATTCTACATCAAAGGTCTGCCCTGGATGTGAGGTTGATTTATGTTTTCATTTTTAGGCAAAATAGGTGTAATTGCTATTACATGATCAAGTGTGGTTAAACTTGTTCTCCTTGCTTTGATATACTTCATTTGATCTGTTTTAGTGTACTTGTTATCTGTTTTTGCTTATCATCCACTTAATCTTTATAGGTCTTTGTAATTTTTCTGTTTTAGACAATTAAGGTGTGTTTGGATAAGTTGTTTGTGAGCTTATTATGTAAACTGTGTTTTCAAGACTTTTAGCATCACATTAGGTCCCTAAAGAAGCATAAAAAGAGTCAAAGTTTTGTTTTGTCTCAAAGTCAAACAGGTTTTAATGTGAAAAAGGTTTTGGTTTAATTGTCATAAAACAGCTTAATCAGTCATCTTTAGTTGCCTATAGATTCTTGATTAGTCAGCCTTAGTACTTAGATTTTGGGGCAAAAGATAGCTCATAGTATAGATATTAAGTTTCTACTTATAAATTTTCCATCTAGCTTATTAGATAAGCCTAGGATAAGCCTAGAATTTAGATGTTGAGTCATATAATCTACTGTTTGCTTACTAGATAACCATAGTAACTTATCTAGTTGTTATACAGCTTATTCCTTCATAAAAGTTGCTTATAATTGCCTAAATAATATTTTTGGAAGTTTTGAAGCTTTTTGGAAAAAGTCAAAAAGTCAAGTTTGCTTATTGATAAGCTATTTTGGTCAAAAGCTTGTTTTGGATTATTAAAAGTTAAAATTGAAAAAGTGCTCAGATAGAAATCATTTTTTTTAGCTAATTATTTTTGTCAAGAAGTTTCACCTTAATTGGATATGCCAATTCTTCTATCTCTTAAAAGTTGCTTATTGGAAATTACAGTTTGAGAGTTCTAGCTTATTTCATAAGCTCATTTCAGTTTTGGCTAGCTAAATTTCCATTTTTAGCATTTTAGAACTTGTTTGAGCTAAATTGGTTAAGTAATAAGCTCAGTCTAGCTTATTCTTTATTAAGCCTGATTTTTTTATATTACTTGGATATATTGCATTTCAGTCCTTCCATTCTTACTTGTTTTATTTCTTGGCACATTTAGCTAATTGCAAACAGATCCATATCTTTCCATTTTGTTTTTCTCTAGCCTAATAAACAACTGATTTGGGCTTGTTTTGGACCAGCTATTAATTTGTGCCTGTTTGGTTTGGGTTTACAAATTGGACTTGGGTTGTGCATGTTTTCAAACCCGGTTTCATTTCTTTTGATAAAACATTTTTCAAAATTCATTTTATATAAATAAAAAGATTTTAAATAAACAAAAATAATAATAAAAAATATTAAAAAATATAAAAATCAATTTTAATATTTTTGTCATTTTTACATTTACGTTTTCGCATTTTTCCTTAGTAGCATTTTCATTTTATTTTACATTTTAGTGCATTGCCTACTTGTACTATGTGGTTTACTCGTGGTACGTACACATTGTTTTTTAGTGTAGTACATACACGTAGTAGATATTATTTTTACCATTTTAAGTGCTTTGTTGAATTAGACATAAATACAAAATATCCTTTAATAGAACCAAAAACAATTAATCTTTACGTGAAAATTAGATATCAATTCGTGTCGATTCGAGGAAAAAGTTTATACTAAAAAACGAATATTAAATTGGCGTTGCTGCCGGGTAGATCTCGATACGATTGATGATTGTTCGTGAGACGATTTAGAATTTGGGATCTGTTCACTTTTGAACGTTATTTTTCTTGTTTAAAAAATCAAAAATACAAAAAAAATCAAAATTATAATAATACAAAAAAAAATTCCAAAAAGAAATTTATTTCCTAAGAATTTTATCCAAAAAATCAAAAATAAAAAAAGTAACATTTTTCTAAAGTGTTACACAAAAAATATTAAGTACTACTATACATATTATTTTTTTTATTTCGTTTTCTCTCATCTTTTTCTTGTGAATATATCTTCATAAAAAAAATAAAAAATACAAAAACATTTTCTTTTTACTATATTGTATATATTACATATACGTAGATACGAACAACCGATACACATATCTCCATAAGTATTGCTTTGCAATACACCGTGATTGGTGGCGTTCCAGTGCTTTTCACGTGTATCGATCAAATTTAATTTAGGCACAATAGATAAATACTACGAGCTATTTGATCTAGAGAGAGAACTTACTATGTGGGGGTAATAAGGAAAGTGTATTTCACATTCAAAAGGAGAAGGCTCTTAAGTGATTCACGCCGCCTCGTACCTCCGCTCCCTTGTGAATCTTTTGAAGGTGATAGTAGTAAGTGGTGTGCCACCGAAGTAGTATTACGTATATATTTTTTGTAGCTTTTTTATATCGAACCTCGATTGGGATAATCCATCCCCTTTCAAAGTCATCAAGGGCAATCCCCTTTCTTCATGATTTTTAGTTGTATGTGTACTCGCGCACGTACCCACATACGAAGTGGTATACCTCGTCCTTCTAAAATGAAGACGAATGATGAGACTGCTTTTATACATAGTCTCATCATCCTAAACAGGCTTAAAAGGATGAAAATATCATAAAAGTACCATATATGCTTGTGTTTGTTTAGAGCATATGCAATGGGGAGTTTGAGCAAAAGCTTTTTACTATTTGAAAAAGCTTTCTAAAAGCTTTTTACCACTAAATGAAATGACTTGTTAGAGAATTTGGAAGAAAGACTTGGCACTAGCCAAGTCTTTGAAGCAATAACTTTTTACTTTCAAGCTTTACAATAAATATTTCAAGTCTTGATAATTTTTACATTGATGGCCATAAATGCTTCAAGTCATGAAAGACTTGAAGCATTGTGGATGCTCTTAGTGTGTATTTTAGGTACGGATATCGAGAAAATGACAAAAGATCACAAGAATCTATCAAAAACGAACACGGGAAACGAAGCCGCACAATGAACCAGAACCGAGTGTTGAATTTCCAAAAAACCCTTGAAGAATTAAAGATGTACAAGAAAGGTCCTTCATCATTGAATAAATGACACTTTATACCCTTGTATCTTCATAATTACAAGTTTGGTCCCTAAAGTTTGTTAAAGTTACAAAAAGGACCCTCAACTTTGAAGAATTGGCAAGATTAGTCCCTAAAAATGATGACTTGTCATGTTTGGTCCTCCTCAAAGTCAAAAATAGAAGATATGTAAAACCCGCATGCTTTTACCATGAATAGTACCCTTAAGATCGAACGTACTAGATTAAAACTTTCCTTTTATAGTATGATTACGTTCGTTCACGTATGAGAATTTTAAGTATTACATACGTGTTAGAACACGATAAGTATTTATTACATATGAACACAAAATAATTATTCAGACAATAATTAATCACGAACATGCGATCATGAAATCATGAACGTAAATTAATCACGAGCTAATATTAATTACGTATATATATTTATTACGAACACGAATAAATATATTAAGTCACGGTTAATAATTAACTAGAACACATAAAACACGAACACGATAAAACACGAACGAACACTAAAATAATTAGACGCGGAAAAGGTACGGGTTACCCCAAGTGGGGCCCCCTACCCCCGCGGCTACACCAAGAGGATGGGCCAAGCCCATCTAATTTTTACTAACAAGGGGTTAAGGTAAAATCTTTTAGTCATTTTTCACATTACAGGAAAAATAACAAAAACCCTAATCTTGTTCTTCTTGCTCCTCTTGGCCGCCGGCTATATATCATCAAAAGGGGGTGTCTGGTTGATTTTTGATCTCGAATTTTGTGCAAGCATTCGTGTCTGTTCATCCTCTTTTGATCCACGCATTCGGTATAACCTTTTAATCCTTTTCTTTTATGATTTGATTTAATAAGTCACATAAAATCATGATGTGTTTTTAAAAACTAATTAAAAACATTTATTAAACATGTAAATGGTTATGGGGTAAATCAAAACAAGGGATTTAGGGGTGTTTGATGTTAGCCGACGCCTAACCAAGACCAAGGGGGGTCTCGGCTTGGCTTATGAACTACCACCGAGACCTCATGGTCTCGGTATGGTGGTGTGGGTCCCACGGCAGCAGCAAACAGGGGAGAACCCTGACTTGGTTTTGGGTATGGTGTTGATTACGGGTCTGGTTCATGGTTTCTAGTCATGGTCTGGTTCATTGTTTATGTTAAGATTTATGATTTTTATAATTATATGTTAAAAACTAAATTAATAAAGCATGACATAATTAATTTAATAAACATGACTTAGGTTATAATTTAATTATTAGATCATTAATTTTTAACCTAAGTATTTATATTTTCTAGACTTTATAGTTAATTAATTATTAAAAACCATGACTATAATTAATTAATTAACATGACTTAGGTTATATTATTAATAATTAATAATACATGTTTTAACCTAAGTATTTAACTTTATTTAATTAAAAACATGATATATTTAATTAAATACTTTTAACCTATAGTTTATTTAAATTACATGTAATAATTAATAAACTATACCTTATATCAATATGACTTAGAATAATAATCTATTAAACACTTAAGCTTATATAATTAGCTTATTTAACCAACTTATATCTATTTATGGAAACTTTCTATTTTTAGAAACTTATTTAATTAAGGAAGCTAATCTATTTATGGAAACTTGCTATTTTTAGAAACTTATCTATTTTAAGCAGTAATTCTATTTTTGGAAACTTTCTATTTTCGAAACTTTCTATTTTTGGAAACTTTCTATTTTTGGAAACTTTCTATATTTGGAAACATTCTATTTTTGGTAACTTCCTATTTTTGGAAACTTTCTATTTTAGGAAACCTGCTATTTTTAGAAAGTTACTTATTATTACAGAGTAAGTATAATAATTCATGAAATACAAATAATACTTAATTAGAATAGACAGAATATAAGATAGATACAGTATAAAGCTTTAAACAGTGAAACATGACATGAACGAATAAAATAAGCTAAGACATGACATAAAACCAGTTACGTATTTAGTAATCAGATATTTATACACGTATGTATTTATGTAGCATTAGTGATACCGAAGTAGGACTCTCTTCCGTTCGTCTTCTTCGTTCACTGGACATAAGGTACGGATTCCCGTCCTTTTAGTATGGACATTCTTTCCTTATTAGGATTTCCCCGTATGCAGCCAACTGTTTTCCCATAGTGTAATTTTATATGTTTGATTTGCTTATGTTTAATTTAGAATACCTATATGTCACACCCCACCATGGCGGAATATGGGGCGCAACGTATGGATATCATCACAACAACAGCGTGTCTATAGAGAGAACTAAATGAAATTGAAATATCATAAATAGCGACACAAATGTCGTGACAATATCTCAACAATGCAGGCGTCTAGGTAAGTAGGTATCAGGCATACCTCTTACCAAAGACATACAAATAACACAAACATATCAAACATATAGATTCCAACATGCATCACATATAAAAAAACATAAAGGTAAACTAAGAAAGAAACGGGGATATCCTTCTATATGCATTCCTACGCTCTCCAAATCCTAGCCACATAAGTTCTCACGCTTAACCACGGTATCACCTGAAAGAGACACTATAACACGTCAACATAAAGTTGGTGAGAGTCATAGGTTTAGACTCTAACGCTAAATCAGTTACAAGCTGTGAATAACAAACACCAATACAATAACATATGGACAGTGTGCTACAAGTATACATTAACAACTAGCATTCATGTTCAATCAATCATCACAATACCAAGGTATCACGCCTTACCAACAACCACAATTTCCAAGGCATCACGCCTTACCAACAACCATAATTTCCAAGGCATCACGCCTTACCAAACACCATGGTACCATAGGCGCTCATACACCTATGTACCAATCCCAAGGCCACTACCTTGTCATTAACCATTGGTCCCATAGACGATTACGCTATGTACCTATCCCAAGGCCACTACCTTGACATACACAAACAAGAACCACATAGCAGTTAATCACATAAAGTACACACAAGTCTATCTCAAATCACAAACACATTCACAGCATCAATTTAGAAAATAACTCAACACAGTGTCTCTTCCATACCATCTGGAAGTCAAAATCAATAATAAAGTTGGGACTATGAAACTCACCTGATAGCTTCTTCATAAGTCCTCACACTAGCAACGAGCTAACAAACCAAAAACACACAATCAATACCCGAACCAATCACCAAGATGACTCATGAACCTATGATGGACATCTAGCCTATTCCCATGTAATTACCTCATTTTTAAGTTCTAATCACCCCATTATCCTTCCTTAACAAGTCCCTAACTTGGTTAAGTTCAATAGCTATCCCGTTCATATTTTTACACAAAACAGTCCCAGTTTTAGGTCTCAAAGCTTTAAGTCAAACGTCCACTTAAATATACCCATGGTTTCTGTAAAAGGAATATTCATACTTTTATACATGTTAGTTAAAACCTCCCACTTGCCCTAACCTTAAAGCTACTTTTAAGGCCCCGATATATGTGTATATATTGCTACCTATCCAGAATTCACTGATTTTAAACGTATGAAAAGTTCATTACCATTAGAGGGTCTTACCCTAAACCACAATCTTATCCCAAGTGCAGATACTCACTAAAATATATAAACCATCTCTCATGTTCGTAAGAAGATCCCAATGCAACCCTAAGTACCCCAAACAACCCAAAACCTAAAAAGAAAACAGGCTGAATTCAAAACTGTTTTGACCTCCGACTGTTGTTACCTCTTTTTGACCCACTTCCCAACCTCCAATTTAGTTCTAGTTTCTTGAATTGGAAAGCCACTTCAAATACCTTTTCAGGGCTAGTTTGATCGCATCTTGAATGTTCTTAGAACTCCAGATATGATGAAAACAATTGACTCAAAATTCTGCCCAGTTTTTAAAAACAGGTTTAACAAAATCAACCTCATTAATTAACCCTAATCCCTCTAATTACAAGCCCTAGTTTATTTAATCATTAAAATATGATGAATATACTGTTTTTAATTAAACCCTAATCTAATCCATCATATGATCATAGAAACATTAAAAACATTTAATATGAAAAGGGTTAAGAAGGTTTTACCTTTTAATTAATAGAAGATGAAGAAAACCTAATTTTTGAAGAACCCTAATTGGCCACCGTTGATGAATTTCGGCTAGGAGATGTTATGGAGGTTAAAAACCTGATTATTATGGTTATGAGTTGGGTTTGGTTAAGTCCTAAAGGCCGCCTAATCCCATTACAAGTCCATTGGGCCTGTTTTGGGCTTTTCCCTTCTTTCTTTCTTCTTTGGTGCGTCTAAACCGACCCAAACACCCCTAAATTCGTTTTTTTAATATTATGTTATTAATATTACTTTAATTTTCCTTAATTTATTTCAGCTCCTAAAGCTTCCAAAACCACAAAACCGTAAAACTAGTCAAATTTACGTGTTTTACCGTAAAAGACGTAAAATATACACTTTTTAAAAAAATATCAAATTTTGCAATAAAATTTATAACTAAGTCCTAAATGACTTAAAACCATCCCGAAAAATATTTATATGACTAATTACCTCATCCGCGACCTCTAAATGCTAAACCGTAAATCGTAAAAATACGATTTTCTATAATACATATACGTATACTTAGAACCACCAAATAACACCATCTCACTTCATAGTCACTACCATGTGAACTCATGAACATGAAATCATCACACATCGTTTCATTCACAAGGTACCCCGTACCGGAAACGATATCCAAACCACAATCTATACACACCAATAAGCACATAAATACGTAAAGACACGCAACTAGCACAAAATAAAACTAAGTGATGAACCTCAAAACTAGGGTTGTCACATCACTCCCTCCTAATAGAAATCTCATCCCGAGATTTACTCCTTAGGATCAAAGACACAGACAACAAATCACACGAGGATACTTGTTCTAAAAGAACTCCTCTCATTTCCACATGAACTTTAGTTCAAGTTTCAAAATACCACATATACAAACCAAAAACAATTAAACTCATTGCCAAACTCTTGACCTCACAGTCAATAATTCTCCTAGATGACTCTTTGATAAAACAAAGACTCTCATTAACACAAGTCCTGAATAACCGTACATGCAAAATGCATTCTCAAATAACCTTTACCAATCTCAATACATGAAATGTATCATGTATACAACTCATTTCCCCCAGGAAATTCTATGCTCATAAGCTAATGGTCCGATCTTTATAAAGATCATAAATGGACCTACAAAAATCTACATCAACTCTTCCATTTTACCAAAACATACCACCCGTTACTATGGGTGAAACTCCCTACATAACTTTGTCACTAACTCTAGTGGTTTCCTCCTTTTCTACATAGCATCCCTTGTTGCTCTCATCCTTTCCACAACCATCATTACCACATTAGTAGCCTCTTTTACCAATTTTAGTCCACAATAGGGACAACTCACCCTATCCTTTCATATAGTGCCTCAAATGGCATTTATCGACTTCTAGTATGATAACTATCATTATATGAAAACTCAGCCATTGCTAACGAGTTTCCTAACTACCTCTAAATCAATCAATATAGGTCAGTGCCATTTCCTTTTCCACAATACGACAGTATTAGCCTGCTTGTGTTTTATTCTACTCATTAAGCTCTACCAAAGTTTTACCTTCGGTTCCTATCTCGACCTATTTCATTCATGCTTCGCTTCTATACACACTTCCTTCTTCTTCTTCAACTCCTACCATACATCACGATGTGATGCTTCGCATCGTTTCTTCCCTTGCCATAATCCTTCATAAGGCATTCCATACATATTAGGCTAACTTTTACGCAAAATCCTCTATTCCATCACATCCGTACGCAATCCTTCCAACTTCTCAACTACGTGACTTTTCATTCCTCTTGAAATATGAGATGAATTGGTTAGTCTATCGTCTATCACCCAACTCTCGTCGTACTTATTCCTCCACCGCATTATTGTTAGCCTCAAAATATTGAGCCAAACAAGAATGCTCGGTCATATGTTTATTATGTATCGTATTTTAGAACGTTTTAATAGGTATTATATTAGTCGTGTTACACGGGCTTAACTTTAGGCTAAAGTTCATTAATAAGTAAGTAAAGCCCAAAAGGAAAGCCCGGCCCAAACCATATAGTCCATTAAGAAGCCCGCATGTGGGTGGACTATATATACTACCCTCCTAGCATGTTAGGAGGGTTGGTGGTTCATTTTCTTTCTTAATCTAATATTTCACAAGTTCACACACTTCTCTCTCTTTTCTCTCTCTAGTTTCTCTCTCTACAATTCATCTCATTTCTTCCTTTCTTTCTTCTTTAATTCGTATTATATAATCATCACATATTAGGGACAACAATTGGTATCAATCGCCATGGGGTAGTTTTGTGATTGGTTGTTGTGTTTTCATATGATTCGTGTGATCTAATCCATAAATCATCTCGAATTCGAATTTTTTTGTGTTTTTCGTGTTCTATCTCTTGCTACAAATCTTCTATATACTTGTTGTAGAGATTTGGTTGTTTTCGTTTGGTTAAAAACACGATCTTGTTGCCTAAAAGTTGCTAAATTTGTTGCCTAAAAGTTGCTTAAATCGTTGCCTAAAAAGTTGGAAAAAAGGTCCCTTATTGCGACAGCTTAAATTTCGGAAAGGTAAGTACGGTTTCGATCGCAATAACCCTAGGGTTTTACTTTGCGATCAGTATTGCGATAGCCCCCTTATTCCGATCTGGACATTCCGATCGTTATTGCGATCTGGATTGCGACGGATTTAAGGCAATCTTGAAACGTTACTCTGCCCACATTGCGACAGCCACATTGCGACAGCCACATTGCGATCTGAATATTCCGATCTGGGATTTCGATAGGTAAACATTGCGATCTGAATATTCCGATCTGGGATTTCGACAGGTGCACATTGCGATCTAAAGGACATTCCGATCTAAGCAACATTCTGATGGGCATTCCGATGGCACATTCCGATGGACATTCCGATGACATGTTTAGCTAAATTTTTGTTTGAGTATTTTTTAGACTTAGCCACCATCTAGACTAGTTTCGAAACGTAGTTTACACGAAGATTAAAAAAAAAAAGAGTTAAAATTTTTAGGTCAAGTAAAATCAAATTTTTTCCATACTAGTTTTAGGACATTTCTAGCTCAATTTCAAAATTTGGTGATTACAAATTTTTTAGGTCTACCGTTTTGTCGGACTGAGGAATTTATTGTCGGGCTGAGAAAAAATCGCAATTTTCGGAATTTCAACAACCAAACAAATCACAACTCAACTACTTAAGATCCACATTCAATTCATCATTTCAAAGAATATTGAGATGGATTCTACTGCTGAATACCTTGTGATGAACAACAACATAATGGTGGCAGGTAACAAGGAAAGACCACCAATGCTTGTGTCGGGTCGATATGATCAATGGCAATCCCGTTTTATACGTTACCTTGACACAAAACCTAACGGTGATGCTTTAAGGCAATGTATTTTGGAAGGACCCTATAATCTCTCAAGGATTCAAGTTCCTGCAGTACCAGCCACAGAAACAAGTGACGCACAACCCGCATATGAACGTGATGAAAAGAGGACCGACCTCACCCCAGAGAACCGTGCGTGGTTTGATGCAGAGAAGGAAGCAATCTACTTAATTCTCAGTGGCATTGGAGATGAGATTTACTCTACGGTTGACGCATGTCCTACTGCTCAAGAAATGTGGACGGCCATTGAAAGATTGCAACAAGGTGAATCACTTAACAAACAAGATGTGAAAACTAAGATGTTTTGGAACTTTGGCAAGTTTACATCAAAGGATGGGGAATCAATTGATTCTTATTACTCCCGATTCTACAAGATGATGAATGATATGCCCCGAAACAACTTGCAAGTTTCCACCATGCAAGTCAATGTCCAATTTCTACAGCAACTTCAACCAGAGTGGACACGGTTTGTCACCTTGGTGAAACAACAACAAAAGTTAGACGAAGTTTCATATCACAAGCTCTTTGACATCTTGAAACAATTTCAAAATGAGGCAAATGAACTTCGAGCTGAACGAGTTGCAAAGATTTCCAATCCACTTGCTTTGGTGTCTACCACTCAACATTACCCAGATTATCACTCCCGTACTTCAAAGACCTACTCTACTCAATCATCATCACCACGATCATCCATTGTCTCTAAGTCACATGCTCCAACACGATCCCGAGGCAAAGAAGTTGCAAGAGCACCATCACCCATACCTGAGCAATCATCCGAAGAAGACAGTGATGAAGAAATAGCTCAAAAGGATAGGGAATTCAAGTAACAAATGGCTTTCGTTATGAAGCAATATAAGAAAATATACAAACCCACCAACAACAACCTTCGAACATCTTCAAACTCGAGGAACACCCATGCACAGAGTCCTCCAAGGTATGACACACGAAAACGTGCTGAGAGTCCTCCAAAGTATGATCGACAACCTAAGTATGATAATCAGAGGGTGGCTACTGTTGTTGGAAATAGGGAAACTGTTGGGACTCAAGTTGTGCAACAAAGTGGGATTCAGTGTTTTAATTGCAGAGGTTTTGGGCATTTGGCCAAGGAATGCAGGCAGCCAAAGAGGGTTAAAGATTATGGTTATCATAAGGAAAAGATGCTGTTGTGCAAGAAAATGGAAGCTGGAATCAAGTTATCAGCTGAGGAAGGAGAAATGCTTGACGACACAGATGATGAACTCTCCGACCAAGAACTCGAGGCACATTATTCATACATGGCAAAGATTCATGAGGTCCTTAACGTCACTGAAGATGACAATGGTCCTATCTTTGATACCGAGCTAATTGATAAGGTACAAGATGATGCTGAATATAATGTGTTTGGTGATACACATGAGCATAGTGATCTACCAACAACAATTACTGACACGTGTATAATGGAAACGGTTGATAGCAATACCACACCCGATTCATCAGACATGTGCAATAATGAGTTTGAGGATGATCAACATGCAAATGAGTATGATGACGAGGAGCGTGTCGCGCTTGCTAATTTAATTGCTAGTTTACAAAAAGATGTCAATGAAAATAGAAAGAATCAAAAGCAATTAAAGAAGGCAAACGCAGCGCTCACTCAATACTTTGAAGAATGCAAAGCCGCTCTTATAAAATCTAGTGAGACTATTGATAGTTATAGGGCTGAGCTTCTTCAATAGACCAACGAGCTTGAGGAGTACAAAAGTCGTGTCATCAACGTTAAAAAGGACGATTTTGAAAATAAATACAATGAAGCTCTTGCTTTGTTAACTAAAGAAAAACGTCAATTTAATGTTTTATTAAGTGATGAACGTCAAAAAACGTATCTTGCCACAACAAAAGTTAATGAACTTGAACAGAGGCTTTCTATGAACACCACCGATTCTGCTAAAATTCTTGACGAGAAGAAACAAGAGGTTGAAACATTAAAACAAGATTTCAAAAATAGACAAAGCAAAGATACTGAAAAAGTAAAGGATCTCGAAGAACAAGTCGATTTTTTGAAAAAAGTTGTTTATAATACACATGACTCTATTCAAACCGTAAGAATGATAGCACCTCGGTCGTTTTTTAAGGGTCAACCTAGCTTTACCACCCCCAAGTACCTCGAACAAGCTCAAGCTGCAAACTCCCATTTATATCTTGACGAGTCCGAATGGACCAATCATGATTGCCCTGTAGCTAACCTCGATAGTGAAGAGACGTCCCTTTGGGATGAGGAGAGTAGATCACTGGTCAATAAAGATTTTGTGAAACCATATAACTATGCTTATGAAAATAGTCTTTATGGTCTTTTCACTCCACAAAAACAGAAGTCTCGTGAGGAATTATTTTTAGAATGCAAACAAAAAAGAATTTAATGGAAAAAAGCTTTTGCCACTAAGAGGAAAACTAATGTTTTTAAATATAATAACTATTTGCCTCTAGATGCTTCTAAAAGCAAAAGTAGAAAAATACTTGGTTTTCTTAAACACCACGTTAATAATGTTCAATCAATTGTTGAAAGCGATTGGGAGAAACGTCAAAAGGATAAGTGGAAAACCGAGATTCCTCACGACATAACTGTGCTTGTGAAAGAACTTTTAATACCAAATACGAAGATAATAAAAGAACATGTTCTTGAGGTTGAAAATTTAATTCAGTCTGAAATGTTTGATGATTTGAAATATGTTGAGTCTCTTGAAAAAGAAATTGATGACCTTCAAAATAACAAATTAGAATTTTCAAACGAATATGATCTACTCTTAGAAGAATGTCTCTCCAAAGATATTTTGTGTGTTACTCTTCAATCTTGTGCTGATATCGATGAATATTCTGATGTTGCATGCAAATATCTTGATAAAATCAAAGAGTGTGAGCGTCTTGAACTTGAGCTTTCGAAACATAAAGAAAATGTTGATAATAAGGCTTTTGAGTTACTTCAACAAAAAACTGATTTCCTTCAAAAACATTGTCATTCTCTTGAACTTGCTTTGCAAAAAGACGTTGGTAGTTTTCCACATGATAATAAACTGCAAGAAAAACTTTCCCAAACGTTTCGAGAAATGAACGAACAGAATTTGGAAATTAAAGGGTTGAAAGCTCAGTTACAAGACAGGGACAGAGCGATAGCAGAGTTGCAGAAACTCATTGCTAAGATGGGTGGGAAGATTGTGGAACCTAGTGTTAAGAAACCTGTTGTCAGACAACCCAATGCTCAAAAATTGACTAGACCCTCTGTCTTGGGAAAACCATCTGTTTTCTCTAATTCTGCATTTGCAAAACATGCGTTTGCCCCCAAGACGGATGGGAAGGATAGGTTACCACAAAACACTCCCAAAACAAATATTCTATCACAAAGAATTAAGAACACAAATGTGGTTAAACCAGGGATGTATAGATTGACCACTAAACCCACACAAAACAAAGAAAGTCAATCACCTCAGACTTCTAGAAACACTAATAGACGTGTGTCTTTTACTACAGGAGTAGTCCCCACTTCTAGTGTTAGCCGGCCCCAGCTTAAGAGCACTCGCATGAATGAAAAGGTCTGGCAAAACAAAAGTCAAGGGAAGATGAAGGAAGTAGAAGACCACCCTAGGATTTTCAATGTTTCTAAGAATAAAACGTCTGTAATCGCGTGTAATGACGATTTGAATGATTCGACTTTGAATGCTATGAAAGTTAAGTTTGTTTGTGTGAAATGTGGAAAGTGTGCTAATGCTAATCATGCTATGTGTGTTTCGAATAATGTCAAAGGCGTAGAAACTAGAACTAAGAAGCAAACTGTGATGCCTATTAGTGCTAGAAAACCCAAACGCAAAGTGAACCATTCTGGTGCAACCCCCCCTAAGAAAAGTATTGCATCAGACTCCACCACTAAGAACCCTAGAAGCAGAATTAGTGAATTATATGAGTCTGCTAGCAAGCCTTGGAAATGGTGGTTTGCTAATCAATGTCCTCCATGATATAAATGGATGCCTAAGGTTAGGACAGAAAATGTGACTACGAGCGTTAGTGTGCCTCTAAGTGATGAAACTAGGGAAACTAATGAATCAGAAATCACAACTAACATGGAATCCAATTTAGTAAATGCTCCATCGTGTTCTAATTCTTCTGCAGGTGATCGAAGTAATTCTCTTCATAATGGACTCCGGATGCACGAAGCACATGACGGGGAATTTCAAGCTTCTAATTAACTTCGTGGAGAAGTTCCTGGGTACGGTCCGATTCGGAAATGATCAATTTGCACCGATCCTAGGATATGGAGACTTGGTTCAGGGGAATATCACTATCAAAAGTGTTTACTACGTCGAAGGGCTCAATCATAATCTTTTCTCGGTTGGTCAATTCTGTGATGCGGATTTGGAGGTTGCTTTTAGGAAGAAGACATGTTTTGTTCGTGATTATGATGGGAATGACTTACTTACCGGAACACGGGGTACTGATCTCTACACTATTTTACTACAAGACTCCACATCTTCATCTCCAATCTGTTTCATGGCTAAAGCTTCAACGACTCAAGCTTGGTTATGGCATCAACGTTTATCTCATCTTAACTTCGATACCATCAACTTGCTTTCTAAGAAAGATATTGTGCGAGGCCTTCCTAACTTGAAATTCATCAAAGATCATCTTTGTTCTTCTTGTGAGCTTTGTAAAGCTAAACGGAGTAGTTTCAAGATAAAGACTACACCGAGCTCTATAGGACGGTTAGATCTTCTTCATATAGATTTGTGTGGTCCCATGCGTGTTCAAAGTATCAATGGGAAGAAATAAGTTATGGTAATTGTTGATGACTACTCAAGGTACACCTGGACTCACTTCTTGAGGTCCAAGGATGAAACACCCGATGTTCTCATTAGCTTCCTTAAAGTGATACAACGTGGTCTTCAAGCTCAAGTTAAAGTGGTTCGTACTGACAGAGGTACAGAATTTTTGAATTCACAACTGAGAAACTTTTTTTGAAGCCGAGGGAATTGAACATGAAACATCTATTGCTCGAACACCCGAACAAAATGGAGTTGTTGAAAGACGAAACCGTACTTTAGTTGAGGCTGCTCGAACATTATTATCCGCTTCAAAACTTCCACTATACTTTTGGGCCGAAGCCGTGTCAACCGCATGCTACACACAAAACCGCTCCTTAGTTATCCCAAGACACGAAAAGACACCATATCACATAATTAATGATCGCAAACCTTCACTCAAACACCTTCATGTTTTTGGATGTACGTGTTACATTATTCGAGATGGTGAAAATCTGGACAAGATGAAAGAGAAAGGTGATGCATGCATTTTAGTGGGATATGCAACTCAGTCTAAGGGATACAGAGTATACAACAAGAGAACAAAATTGATAGTCGAGACTATTCATATCAGATTCGATGAATTACAAGAGATGGTACTTGAACAAAGCAGTTTAAGTCCCGATCCACAACGACAAACGACTTCCGTTCACAACCGCACGGAACTCGGAACTCAAGACCACAGCAATGAACCGTCAAGTTCAAAGCTGGTTCCTGAACATGTTCCTAGAGCAGATATGATAGTGGACACGACACTTGAAGAGTTAGAAATGTTATATGGACCAATGTATGATGAATATTTCACGGGGGTGAAACAAGTTGCATCGAAGTCTTCCGCTGTCACTCATGATAAGAATGATGATACCTTTCATCGTCAACAAAAGGATACAACTTCATCTACTTCAACACGGGTTGTTGCAGATTTACCTCCTCAGAATATCACATTAACAATCGATCCTACAACATCCACAACTACTGTCATTGCTCCAGAGAACACACATCAAGCAGACGATGCATTATCTGACGAAGACGAATTTATCAACCCATTCAGCACACCGGTACACGAAACTGGAGAGTCTTCTACTCGCCATGTTGATCCGTCAAATATGCATACGTTCTACCAACGACATCCTTCAACACATCATTGGACCCGAGATCATCCTTTGGTTCACGTTATTGGAAACCCTTCACAGCCCGTTCGTACAAGACGACAGCTTGAAACCGATGGCGATGTTTGTATGTTCGCACTCGCCGTGAGTACAGCTGAACCGAAAAACATCAAAGAAGCCATGGCTGATCATGCTTGGATTGAATCGATGACGGATGAACTTCAACAATTTGAAAGACTTAAAGTCTGGGAACTTGTTGACAGACCATACGATGTGACTCCTTTAAATCTTCGTTGGATCTGGAAAAACAAGATGGATGAAGAAAACACGATCATCAAGAACAAAGCTAGGCTAGTGGCTAAGGGGTATGGCCAGATAGAGGGAATTCATTTTGATGAATCATTTGCACCAGTTGCTCGCATGGAAGCAGTCAGGATTTTTCTTGCTTATGCTGCACATAAGGGATTCACTGTCTATCAAATGGACGTAAAGACGACATTTCTTATCGGTCCTTTGAAGGAAGAAGTCTATGTCACGCAGCCGGAAGGATTCGTCAATCCTCATTATCCTGACAAGGTGTATCGTCTCCACAAAGCACTTTATGGACTCAAGCAAGCTCCAAGGGCGTGGTACGACGAGCTCTCAAAATTTCTGGTATCCAAAGGTTTCTCAAAAGGTTCCATTGATCTAACTTTGTTCACTTATAAATATGGGGATGACATTTTGCTTGTGCAAATTTATGTTGATGACATTATTTTCGGGTCTATAAACCCAAAACTTTCAAAATGGTTTGAAAATGTAATGCACAGCAAACTTGAAATGTCAATGATGGGCGAACTAAAATTCTTTCTAGGAATTCAAGTTCACCAATCCCCAAGTGGTATCTTTATAAACCAAGCTAAGTATTGTCAAGAGATAATCAAAAAGCATGGTATGACATCATGTGACCCCGTTGGGACACCATTATCAACCACATCGCTAGATGCTAACTTGGAGGGACATGCCATCGATCAAACGAGATATCGTTCCATGATTGGTTCCCTCATGTACTTGACAGCAAGCAGACCTGATATTCATCATGCTACATGTTATTGTGCACGATATCAAGCACGACCCACTGAAAAGCACCTCAAGGAGGGTAAACGGATCTTTCGATACCTCAAGAATACCATTCATTTGGGACTCTGGTATCCGAGGGAAACCGGTTTCTTTCTAACGGCCTATTCAGATTCTGATCATGCAGGGTGTCTTGATACACGAAAAAGTACTTCTGGTGGTGCACAATTTCTAGGTCAAGATAAGCTTGTGGGATGGTCTTCCAAGAAGCAGGATTGCACGTCACTTTCATCAGCCGAAGCGGAGTATGTGTCTCTATCTGCGTGTTGTGCTCAAGTTCTTTGGATGAGAACACAACTCACAGATTATGGCTTCCACTTTGATAAAGTACCTATGTACTGTGACTCAAAGTTGGCCATAGCCGTCTCCTGCAATTCGGTACAGCATTCCCGCACGAAGCACATCGATGTCAGATACCACTTCATAAAGGAACAAGTTGAAAGAGGTATCGTTGAATTATACTTTGTTGGAACGGATTACCAATTAGCCGACTTGTTTACGAAAGCTCTGTCGAAAGATAGGTTTGAGTACCTCGTTAGGCAAATTGGTATGAGATGTTTGACTCCAGCAGACCTGGAGATTCTGGCAAAGGTGCCTGCTTGATTTATCTATCAAACATCAACTTGTAAATATCTTTGAAAAAGCAAAATACAAAAATATAAAACACATAAAAGCAAAACACAAAATTAAAAATCTTTCAAAATCTAAAAATATTCTTCTCGACATGTCTTTCAGTATCGATAATATGGACGTGCCTAGAAATGTCGCTCAATAACGACACGGGTGTGTACATAAAGCTCGAATGAAAGTTGTAAATATTTTTCAAAACATGTCATTTCTTCTTTTAATAAAGGAAATTGTCTATTTTGGACAATATTTCCAAACAACGGGTAGAGCAATCTATCACGGGTTGAGCTTGTCACAAACCATTCAATGTTTTGAGCTCAACACAATGGCTTGTAATCACTTTCAGATTGCAACCCGGAACTATATTCACGGGGGAGTGTACGATTTCGTGCTCTTACCCTTAGCAAAAGAAGTTAACTCTTCTTACAATTGAGTGGATTCGTCAAGACATTCAAAGTCTATGAAATCAAGTTTATGCTTTAGAAAAACCTTTCGACAAAAAGAATTGATTTTTCAAAAAGCGTTGAACACAATTTTTTCAAGAATTTTTCAATGACATTCAAAATCTTTCAAAAATTGTGTGTTCAACAACTCCATCCTCAAAAAGCGAAATGTGGATCATATCCTCATAATGACAATTCAATTGGATCAATTTTTGACGGGGAGCATTTTAAACTTCATGCAAAAGATTAACACATCTTTCTCCCGGAGATTTCAAGACTATTTTTCAAAATATATTTTAATCAAATTTGGTATCTCTAATATCAAAAGATTTTATATATTAGAGATAGGGGGAGAAAATGTGATTAAAATGTGATATAATATAAGACTCAAGCACTTTAACTCTTACCTACATGTGCAAAACACTTTCGATTATCGATGCACATGTGAAGGGGGAGCATTTCTGAAACGACAAAACTAGCAAGGTGTTAAATGGTTTTCAAACACTTTGTTAGAATTTAAAGTGGTTTTCATGGTTACGATCAAATACCCACAACATCTTTAATTCACGACGTTATTGGTGTCAAAAGGGTGGTTAGGTTTAAGTCCTATGATCCAACCAGAACCGGAGGGATCTTCCCAGGGACAATCCAATAGATTATTAGAAGTCCTTAGGAAAGATGGAGTAGAATGTGAACGTAGCAGAATGCCAACTAAGTACTGATGCTAGCACTGGAAAAATAACAACAAGGTGCTAGTAATGATGTCTTGGTAAGCATTGAAGGGGTTGAAGAATGAAAAAGAAATGTAAGGATAAAGGGTCTAAAGAAAGAAGCCCTCCATACAACTTAGGCAAAAACCGGGTCAACTCATCATGAAGACAAACTCATCATGGACCCAGTGATGTGAAGCACAACCCTTTCCTAGCTACTCAGGCTTCTCTTAAAAGAAGTTTGTTTTACTGTCACGGAGATCAACACGACTTCTATTGACTTTCTCACTCCGAGATAGTTGATATTGAATAGGTGGCATCTGCTCCAGCCTCCGACCACTAAAAGTGCACAAATCGAGTCTAGAGCCAAGATATAAATCAAATCTCGTTAGGACACACGGATGAAGATCAAGAGAGTCCTACGCTATATCCTTGCGATATTGCTAGAACACTCAGAGTGATACTACTTAGTATTCACAATGATGAGTGGAAATCCTTCCAGTGTTAACGTCAAACAGCACTGCGGTAGGTCATATGCAAGATTCTTTGTGAATTGAACATATGTAAAACTGAAAAGTAACAGTGGTTTGATTCTGAATTGATTCAAACTCGTTTCAGGTTTCTACGCAATATCTTTATGGTCTTGCCATAACATTCAGAGTGATATTCATTAATATTTACAGTGACGAATGGAAATCCTTCTAGCGTCAACCTCAAACAGCGCTACGGTAGGTGACTTGTGAGATTCTTATGAATCAAACTTGTGTCAACTGGAAAGCAACAATGGTAAGATTCGTTAAGAATCAAACTTGTTCCAGGAATTTGAATTGACGACTTTAATCAAGCGGATATCTATCCAATTGATTCACTCTTTATGTTCGCAGTCTTGCTTTGAGACGATCGAGTAAAGAGAACGGCTAGTACAGCCGCGAAACCCTGTCAAGGAGATTCTTAATTGAATCTACCTGATCACAGGTACGATATTTAATATCGTATAACAGTCTTCACCGATCGGAGGTAAAACGCTACCGATTTAGGACGAATGTCAAAGCCATTCAGTCCGTGTCTATGTTTTGTCTCGAGAAGGTGGCGTCACGGTGTACACAGCAAAGTCAATGATTCAGAAACTACATACTCATGCCTAAAAACATATTCAACTATTAATAGTGTGAGCATGTGGATGAAGACACAAGATCGCAAGATGGCAAAGACAAGTCAAGGATGATTTGAAGATCTCAAGCTTAAAGACAAAGTCGAAAGACAACGACAAAGGCTCAAAGATCACAGCATGAAGGAACAAGGCTACGATTACACGTTCAAGACTCATTTATGGCGAGATTAGTAATATCTACAAATTTCCTAAATGACCAAGGTTTATGACCTCTCATTGGGGGAGATTGTTAGCCTCAAAATATTGAGCCAAACAAGAATGCTCGGTCATATGTTTATTATGTATCGTATTTTAGAACGTTGTAATAGGTAGTATATTAGTCGTGTTACACGGGCTTAACTTTAGGCTAAAGTTCATTAATAAGTAACTAAAGCCCAAAAGGAAAGCCCGGCCCAAACCATATAGTCCATTAAGAAGCCCGCATGTGGGTGGACTATATATACTACCCTCCTAGCATGTTAGGAGGGTTGGTGGTTCATTTTCTTTCTTAATCTAATATTTCACAAGTTCACACACTTCTCTCTCTTTTCTCTCTCTAGTTTCTCTCTCTACAATTCATCTCATTTCTTCCTTTCTTTCTTCTTTAATTCGTATTATATAATCATCACATATTAGGGACAACAATTATGTATCCCTTTCACCAACTTCGTCCTTACATCTCCCTTTCTAAGCTACTCCCATCTATGTAGGAAGTATAGTCTACGTCCCTTTTCTCCATATGATTATCCAAGCCATGCAACTTACAGGTTGACGCGTTCTCCGCTTTAGACAACTCAACTCGTGCAACCTACACCCTTCATCCAAATCACCCTAATACGTCATTCATATTGTTCCAGTTCGTCTCTGCTTCACTTTATTCTCCTTATTTCATGTCTCATCATCCATACTTGCCTTTCCCAGATGGTACTTGGCCTTGCAATTTTCTTTCATCACTTAACTCCACCCATCACCTTTTCCAAAAGTTCAATCAAGATGATTGAATATGTGTTGGAGACATTCATGATCCGTATAGATCATTCTCCACGTCTCGTACACCAAATGCCTCTAGCATTCTAGGCAGATATAACAATCCAGCCCCACTAACTAAGTCCATCTAGTTCTTCCAAATCTTCAGTTCCTGCAACGTATAAGCGATCGCCTTTCTTTGTCGTCCTCGTACGCATCCAAATCCTTGCTCCACGTATCGTCATGCTTCGCGAATTCATCTGGTCCTTCCGATAATGCCAAGATCGGCTCATTATCCAATCCACCTCTTCAGCCTCCAAAACGCTTCCTCATCCTTCTTCACTTCACCCCTTGCTGGTTCCATGATACGCCATCATCTCTAACTACTCATCATGGTAAACTTAATACTAAAAACTCACACTCGAAAATCTCACGTATAACTCCACTCCAAAACCAACACATAATTCGCCTCACTCTCCTTCTCAGATTTGAGTAGTTCAAGATGTCGTCGATGCTCCCGATGACAACTCGTTTATACACGTTCATGCACACTTGGTTCATTGACACCATGAAAACAGCTAGTGCTTTAGTGAAGCCAAATACATAACCGTAAACCCAAAGCGTTCATACAACATCCTTAGCAGTTTCAACTATGTCCTCCTTGCACCTTCTCTTAGCGGCAATACGAATAAATTCCTACCTCGTTCTACTTGCAAAATTCTACACGCATCTTAAAAGACCGGTACTTCCTCTCATCAGACCACTCAACCTCTTTCCACATCCAATCTACTACTAAGCAACTCAACTTTTATCCGGTATTCCTTGCAATCTCTAACAGATCTTGTTTTTAAATCACTCCATCAACGATTTGCCTTAGAAGGGCACTAACTACAACTCCTCTCACTTCTCCTACTTGCTCTATTTATGGTTCTACCTCACAGTAATAGGCAAAACTACTAAATTTCAGGAAATTTTCGGAAAACTTACATGCCCTACGAACAATCATAATCACCTTTGAGGTATTACTTCCCCTTCCAACACTCTCTATGGCGCGTTACTTGTGCTAATGTCCCACAAATCTCTATTCATCTCCTTGGTACTCCTAAGAGACCTCATGACCATACTAGTTCGTCTACGAACTTCTTTCCTCCCCACTAAGGGTATTCCGACCGTTCTCTCATGGTCACCTACTTAAGCGTGTAGGCGCGACCAAGTCTTTCATACGACTACCTCAACGCTCCCGAACAATACGAAACCAAAATTACATCCTGAATCCATCAGATACGATCAACGAATCAAACCAACGGATAACTAACGACATTTCACGTGCACCAATTAAAACAAGTCAAAAACCACGAGACTCAAAAGAAAAATCAAACCCAGAACATGTATCAATTCATAATGACCCATGACAACGAAAAATAATCCAAGAAACACCCAATGGCAACCAAAACATATTACGCCCCGCAACATATTATTTAAACCGTGCAAAAGACCAACCTTTCCAAAAGAATATACTCTTATTTATTATTATTATTATTTTTTTACCTCCCCACATCTATGTGACTCAAACCATCTACAAACAACCTTCTAGGCGATCTCAAAACTCAACCCAAGGACTAGGTATCTCGTGCACCCCAAATAAAAATAAACTACTATTCAAAACTCAACCTTGAACCCGACACTTGTACAACAATTCCGACCATTCCACTAACCTCCCATGACTATACTTTCTGAATATTTGAAAAGTACGTTTCGAGTACATAATTTTGGCTTTTGAATCACTCAAAAAGCTCTAAAAACGAACACGTTATGACCGAAACAGTTTTATATTAATGAAAGATAAAATTGTATGTGAAATCTTCATAAAATCAATTTAACCTTGAATTAATAATTATAAATGACGTGAATCGGTTAAACCCAATTATATAAACTATGTAAGTAGAAAGAAATTTTACTTCACTTTATTTTAAAGAAAGTCTTTTAGAATTTGAAATAAATAAGTGTTGACTAAAAAGAAATCTTATCTTACATCTTGTTTCAAACACGACCCCAACACGTTACCGTTATTTTACCGAATACGACCAACTATCTAACCCTATACTAGATTTACAAGTCCCCGTTTTCCATATACCAACCAAAAGAAATGTAAGACTCAACACAAAAGATTTCATTATCTCAAAAGAAATCCCAGGTTATTTCAATAGACTTAAAACCAAGAACACCGTTTTAAAACGTACACGTGAAATACGAAACTCAAAGAATACGCTACAAGACACAGTTCAAAAGATTCAAAACATCTTGAAACTCCACCAAACTCCAGCACCATAAAACACGAACAAACACAAGGTACGTTCAAGTTATAATAACTAGTGAACGACCAGATACCATAACTTAACACATAGTAGTATATATACATCCGCATATGTATACCTATTGAATCCCCCAAACATACTCGTTATCATACACGTAAGTCAATCAATCGCTTTATACGCTCGTTTTTCCATACGAGTAATCACCATCTCACCGTGCCACAACAAGGCATAAAGCCCACCTCCAAAACCAAACCATATCGTGTGACCCCAAAATCACACATCACAACTATAACCCAAAACATATAACACAAAAAGAACAATAGCCATATCGTAGATAGCCATTACATAAACTCATATATAATACGTATACCCAAATTCTACATCTCATCATATACAAGCATGTACTAACCCTCTTTCATGCAACCATACTTGGGAATCCATTGAAGTTGTGGTACTTGTATAACTATGTTAGCCACTATAATTATACAATTACCCTTTCCCCAATGCACTCCCTCCTATGATGACACTTATAAGAATCAATACAACATATAACACATAAATCCACCTACTCACATAAGCTCATAACCACATAACCAATAAGATCCAAAACTCCATCTATAGAAATAACATAATAAAACTCTTGGAATACAGAAATCCATAGTCTAGCTAAAACAGCCTAGACTAAATCCAAAACGAAAACATAATAAGTTATAAGTCATGTCGCCCATAAGAGTGGAAACGGCTTAAAATCCTTCCTACCCATGTACTCCTAGTAACTCGAACCACCACACGATTCTTAGGGAACATGACTTAAACATCAAAAGAAAAATATTGTACCTCAGGTACATAAAATAACCCAACAAAATATAGAACTACCATGTACCAAATTATGTACTATAATGTACAATTTAAGCAAAATACGACAATGACTAGTGTGGACGATTATGGTTCAACCCGCACTAGTCACCACCCAAAAAGAAAATAACATGTGGCTAAGTATGAACATACTATGGTTCAATTCATACTAGTCAAAACATCACAATAAATAACATTCAAACACATCAATTATAATAAAATGCACACATACTCCTATGACGCCTATATGCAGGGACCCTTAAGCTATAGACTAGGCTACGCGACTAGGCAACCAAATTCTCTATAACCATTGTCTCTGATACCATTCTGTCACACCCCACCATGGCGGAATATGAGGTGCAACGTATGGATATCATCACAACAACAACGTGTCTATAAAGAGAACTAAATGAAACTGAAATATCATAAATGGCGACAAAAATGTCGTGACAATATCTCAACAATGCAGAAGTCTAGGTAAGTAGGTAACAGGCATACCTCTTACCAAAGACATACAAATAACACAAACATATCAAACATATAGATGCCAACATGCATCACATATAAAAAAAACATAAAGGTAAACTAAGAAGGAAACAGGGATATCCTTCTATATGCATTCCTACGCTCTCCAAATCCTAGCCACATAAGTTCTCACGCCTAACCACGTTATCACCTGAAAGAGACACTAAAACACGTCAACATAAAGTTGGTGAGAGTCATAGGTTTAGACTCTAACGCTAAATCAGTTACAAGCTGTGAATAACAAACACCAATACAATAACATATGGACAATGTGCTACAAGTATGCATTAACAACTAGCATTCATGTTCAATCAATCATCACAATACCAAGGCATCACGCCTTACCAACAACCACAATTTCCAAGGCATCACGCCTTACCAACAACCATAATTTCCAAGGCATCACGCCTTACCAACAACCATAATTTCCAAGGCATCACGCCTTACCAAACACCATGGTACCATAGGCGCCCATACACCTATGTACCAATCTCAAGGCCACTACCTTGTCATTAACCATTGGTCCCATAGACGATCACGTTAGGTACCTATCCCAAGGCCACTACCTTGACATACACAAACAAGAACCACATAGCAGTTAATCACATAAAGTACACACAAGTCTATCTCAAATCACAAACACATTCACATCATCAATTTAGAAAATAACTCAACACACTGTCTCTTCCATCCCATCTGGAAGTCAAAATCAATAATAAACTTGGGACGTTGAAACTCACCTGATAGCTTCTTCACAAGTCCTCGCACTAGCAACGAGCTAACAAACCAAAAACACACAATCAATACCCGAACCAATCACCAAGATGACTCATCAACCTATGATGGACATCTAGCCTATTCCCATGTAATTAACTCATTGATAAGTTCTAATCACCCCATTACTCTTCCTTAACAAGTCCCTAACTTGGTTAAGTTCAATAGCTATCCCGTTCATAATTTTGCACAAAACAGTCCCAGTTTTAGGTCTCAAAACTTTAAGTCAAACGTCCACATTAATATACCTATGGTTTCTGTAAAAGGAATATTCACACTTTTATACATGTTAGTTAAAACCTCCCACTTGCCCTAACATTAAAGCTACTGTTAAGGTCCCGATATATGTGTATATATTGCTACCTATCCAGAATTCACTGATTTTAAATGTATGAAAAGTTCATTACCATTAGAGGGTCTTACCCTAAATCACAATCTTAGCCCAAGTGCAAATACTCACTACAATATATAAACCATCTCTCATGTACGTGAGAAGATCCCAATGTAACTCTAAGTACCCCAAACAACCCAAAACTTCAAAAGAAAACAGGCTGAATTCAAAACTGTTTTGACCTCCGACTGTTCTTACCTGTTTTTGACCCACTTCCCGACCTCCAATTTAGTTCTAGTTTCTTGCATTGGAAAGCCACTTCAAATACCTTTTCAGGACTAGTTTGATCGCATCTTGAATGTTCTTAGAACTCTAGATATGATCAAAACAATTGACTCAAAATTCTGCCCAGTTTTTAGAAACGGGTTTAACAAAATCAACCTCATTAATTAACCCTAATCCCTCTAATTACAAGCCCTAATTTATTTAATCATTAAAATATGATGAATATACTGTTTTTAATTAAACCCTAATCTAATCCATCATATGATCATAGAAACATTAAAAGCATTTAATATGAAAAGGGTTAAGAAGGTTTTACCTTTGAATTAATAGAAGATGAAGAAAACCTAATTTTTGAAGAACCCTAATTGGCCACCATTGATGAATTTCGGCTAGGAGATGTTATGGAGGTTAAAAACCTGATTATTATGGTTATGAGTTGGGTTTGGTTCAGTCCTAAAGGCCCCCTAATCCCATTACAAGTCCATTGGGTCTGTTTTGAGCTTTTCCCTTCTTTCTTTCTTCTTTGGTGCGTCTAAACCGACCCAAACACCCCTAAATTCTTTTTTATTTTATTTAATATTATGTTATTAATATTAGTTTAATTTTCCTTAATTTATTTCAGCTCCTAAAGCTTCCAAAACCACAAAACCGTAAAAATTAGTCAAATTTACGCGTTTTACCGTAAAAGACGTAAAATATACACTTTTAAAAAAAATCTCAAATTTTGAAATAAACTTTATAACTAAGTCCTTTATGACTTAAAACCATCCCGAAAAATATTCATATGACTAATTACCTCATCCGCGACCTCTAAATGCTAAACCGTAAATCGTAAAAATACGATTTTCTATAATACATATACGTATACTTAGAACCACCAAATAATACCATCTCACTTCATAGTCACTACCATGTGAACTCATGAACATGAAATCATCACACATCGTTTCATTCACAAGGTACCCCGTACCGGAAACGATATCCAAACCACAATCTATACACACCAATAAGCACATAAACACGTAAAGACACGCAACTAACACAAAATAAAACTAAGTGACGAACCTCAAAACCAGGGTTGTCACACTATAGCCATATACATGCATGACCAGTTTCACCTAGTTATGGAGGTACCATAACCATAAGACTAGAGGCACTGGTGTTATGACTTCCCCACGGCAAAGTGATTGCTCGTGGCGTCCCTTCAGCTTTTGGCCATATTATTATATTTATCATGTGGGGCGTATGGGTGCATCCTAGTTACATGTTTTCAACAGATTACTCAGTGTGAATGTGTTGTGTGCCTTGCATCCTTCACAAAGAGTTGATCCCTCCTACCCAAACCAGTATATTAAATAAGAGGCAACCCCTCTAATTTGCATGATGAGGTCACCCCTCCAAGTATTCATGCACGGTGGATTCTCATGACCTATATTGGCTAATGGTAGAATATGTTAAACAGTTTTTATAAGATAAACATAAGGCTTTTCAAACTATAAAACCAGTTTTACCAAAACTTAACCGAGTTATTCGGGACTTAGTTTCTTCCTCTGTTATATGCTTTTATGCTCATATTGTTCATGCTTTATTGTACATCCGTGCACTGAGCGTATTGTTCAGCCGTTTTCCTTTTCTATGTTCCCAAAATAGCAGGTACTCATGGAAGCTCGTAGACTTTAAGCGTACCTGCATATGGACTGGAAGCTTTCTAGCCTTTCTTTACTTTATGCATTATCTTTACTTTGATACTCTTTCCATGGACATTGTTTAGTCCTTTCATTTACAGTACTTATGTTTGTGTGTGATGATCTTTACTTTTGTTCTACCGATGTTTGATTCCGGTATTTCCCTTTTATGGTCATGTAATGTTTTAGACATTTTTCCTTGTATGCTTTGATGACACGCCATAATTACGCGTGACATTCCATTATCAAAATGGGGTGTTACAATTATGGTATCAGAGCCAAGGCTTCGACCTGTAGGCTCTCAAATTATGACATGTGATTAGTGGGTAGTCACTATGGTCTTCCTAGAACTGACAGTCGTTTTCATGCATTCATCATTTTTTATGCATACATATATATGTCATTGTCGCAGGTTTATGACTAAGTAAAGGTTGGTACAGGACTGGCCCTATTTAGTCGCATGTGTTTTATCGAAACTTTTAAATTTGGGACCGACCCATAAGCGTCCCCTCGCCAAATAATTATAAAAATTAATCTAAAAGTGATAAAATTATTCTAAAAGTTGCTAAATTCCTATTTTAATGTAATTAACCTAAGAAAAATGTAAATAGTTGGAAAATGTGAAATTTGAAAAAAAATAATAAAATAATATTAAAATAATATTAAAAATCCAAAAATTATTAAAAATTCTAAAAACTTGCAAACTAGTTTATTTTAACCTAAATAATCAGAAAATCAAAGTGAAATGACCAGAATACCCCTATTGGGCCCTCAATGGGCCAAAACCAAAAATAGTCAAACCAAATGGGCTTTTGGGCCCAAAAAGTCAAACTTGGCCCAATTGACTTGGAAAAGCCCTATCTGATTCAAAATTTAATTCTAAGAACAAAACTCTAAAGGCCCAAAAGCTAAATGTGAGCTTATCACAGCTTATTAAGCAGGCAACTTATTCTTATTGGGCTTTTTAGCCCATTAAGCAATAAGCCAATGCCATAAGCTCTAATTTGACACACAACCTTCTTCTGGGATGCATATGAGATATGTTAAAAAGAAATTTTGAAAAAGCACACTCAATCAGCCAGAAATAAGCAAAGCAAAATTCACTAAAAGACAAAATAGTCGGGTTTGAGATTTAGGACACCTCAGAAGCTCTAGTTTGTTGCAAAAGCTCACAAATAGCTTAACTAAGAATAATCAATCAATAAAATCATAAAAAACCAAGTAGAATAAGCTGTATGAGCAAATAAGCTGGCTGAAAAAGCCAAATAAGCTAGTTTTCTAGCAAAAGCTTAACCAAAAGACTTGCAACCTTCCAGATTTAATATTAAGCTGAGAAAAATGAGTTCTATTACAAAAGATAAGTTGTTGCATGTACCAATAAGCAAAACAGATTCAAATAAGCCTTGAAACCAAGTTTGACCAAAAGTCAAACGTTGATAAGTTGAAATCAAACGCTAACAAGAACAAAGTGGACGTTGACAGACTTAATGAAGTGTATGGACTTGTTTTTCACCTTGCTGGTCAAGGTTTGAGTGCAAACCTTGTGAATCAAAGCTTACCAGTTGGGTAAACTTGATGTGTTTTGGCACAAATAAGCCAATAAGCCACTGGGCTTATAAGCTATGAACAAAACAATCCAAATAGCCAAATAATCTCACAAGCAGCACACAAATAGGATCCAAGCAACAAAACAGCAATCCTTAAACTAGAAATCAAAATGCACACCAAATGAGGTGGTCACTTTGCTGATGCAAATGACCACTTCAGCAACTTTTGATAAGCTATAAAATCCACAATAAGCCACCAAATTCAACAACCAGATAACCAATAGATAGCTTATCACCCAAACTATTCCCAAACCTGATTTCACACCTTAGATCCAAGTAACAAAGAAGTTATTGGATCTGATGTGTTTGACCAATTCCAAAACCACTTTTATCAGATTTTTGCAAAACTTCAAATCCCTTTTCCAAACTTTCAGAAAGTAAACCAATGACTAAAACTTGTATATTAAGACTTTTTTAGACCTCCCAAACCCTAAGAACCAAGGGCACAAGGCCACAAGGCCTTATGAACCAGTAATCCCAAACAACCCTTAATCAACCACTTTTCAAACAAACTTGTGATTTTTACACACAACCTATTGACTTTAATGATCAAAAACACTTACTAGGCACCAACTAACACAATCAAATACAAAAATAACCAGCACAAACACAAGAACACAAAATCATATGCCAAAGTACAAAATAAGCAGAAACATGAAATTTTTAGAGGAATCTTAACAAGAGGTTATACCTGCCTTCCACAACATCCTAGGAAGGCCAGCTATGCTCCTTGGACCTTGTTCAACAACTAGAACAAGACCAAGGTACTTCAACAAAGGATATGTAAGATTGCCTTGGTTGATGGTTCAAAGTAGAACCTCAAGGACTTGATTTCTTCAACACAAGCAGCAAACAACTCAACCAAGGGCTCTAATCCCTTCACAAGCTTGGTGTCAACAAGCTTGTAAGAGCTTATAGCTAATGGCCAAGGGTTAGTACACAAAAATAGCAAAATCAGAAACCTCCTTTCAATCTTTTTTCAAACTTGAAAAACCTTACCAAACATAAACGTCCTTGATCCAAAAGGTTCAAGCACACTTATAACAATCAATGGAACTCAGAATCACCTTTAAACAACACCAACTTTCAAAAACATAAAGAGGAATTACAATTTTCTCAAAATACCAACTTTTATAAATTTTAAAAAGGAATTACAAGTTTTAAAGGCAAAGACTGGAACAAAGGGACTCTCACAAGTTGAGGTCTCCTTTTATAGGAAAATGCCAGGCTACACTATTCACAAACCCTAGAAGTGAATTCTCTAAAATGCCCTTGAGCTCTTGAGGTAGTTTGTTGTTGATGAGCTGTCTAAAATGCATCCAAACCGTTTAAAATAGCTTTGTGATGAAGCAATGAGTATCAGCTGTTGATCTTGACACGTGGCTAAGCTTGGAGCACAAGTTGTGTTTTGATTGGTGGACGGGTTTGAATGGTGGGGCCTCTTGGTGAGTGGGAGTGAGGGTTTAAAGGTTGGGATGGGATTTAGAGTGTGTGAATCAAACGTGTGTCAAGGTAATTTAGGTTTACCCTTTGTTTTAAGTAAAGGTAAAACTGGGTTCATAAGGGTGAATAGTAAATATTTTGATCCGAAAATGGGGGAAAGGTAAGTTGTTTGGCGCATTTTTCAGGTTTGAATATTTGAGTGCACAACTTTAGCCCTTCTTCTTCTTCTTTTCTTTCATTTTTGTTTTAAAACGTGTCAGCGCCCATTTCCTTTGTTGTCAACTTTCAGGACTTGACAATTTTGGCACAAAACTTTCCAACAATGTTTTTAAGGGTTATTTTTGTCATTTTGAGATATTGCAAGGGCTGATCTTGGACATTCTTGATCTTCAAAGGTCTTCAATGTATCTTTGGCTTGATGAGGGACCATAATTGACAATTTGGAATTGTTGAGGGGCCAATCTTGCCATTTCTTCAAAGTTGAAGGACCATTTGTGTAATTTTGACAACTTAAGGGACCAAACTTGTAATTATTAATATACAAGGGTTTTAAGTGTCATTTCTTCATTTAAATGAGGATCAATCTTGTATGTCTTCAAGTCTTCAAGGGTATTTGTTGAATATTCCATGATTAGGGCCCGGTTCTTTGTACGGCTTCGTTTCTCGTGTCCGTTTTTCCTTGTATCTTGTGATCTTTTGTCTTTTTCACGATATCCATACCTAAAATACACAAGTAAACAAACACAAGCATATATATGGTGTATGATGACATTTTTATGCATTTAAATCCCGAAAAGAACGATGAGATCATGTATAAATGCCATCTCATCACTCCCCCATACTAAGCCATTGTCGTGCCCTCACGCAATGCTAGAATAAAGTATCTAAGCATCACCAAAGTTCAATTTTATTAACCTTTATTGAAGATTAAAAGACTTGCAACATACTACGAAGATGTGTAAAGACATAATGTATGATTTTCATCACAAAAAGTGACTTTTAGGGTCAAAGAATAGAAACAAGTAAATGTCCCTTAGAGTAAACTTCGTCATCCTTGATTGTCGTACATTCCATTCTAAGTGCAAAAACGAGATCATTGTTGGTACAAGTCACAATGCTAACACTTCTCATACGTCCAAATTGTGTAATACTTTTTCTCCCCGCAATCCTAGTTATGATAATCTATTTGTCATTGATCACAAGTGATTCATTTTGACTTATTTGAGTAGTTATTAGTCGGAAAGCAAAGTAGCACGATTTGATCAATAGTTAGCCGAAGGACAAAATCTTTTAAAACGGCTTCTCGTGTATCTCCTTAAGTTCATATCTTGGCATAACTCGTTTCACGATTTGAGACCTTTCTCGGACCTATATTTGGCATGTACTTCATACTTCAAATCTTGGGAAGACGTTCTTGAATTATGGTTTTCTCTTCATATATTTGGAATTTCTTCACTTGACGTTTTTTAGAGATTCTTCATATTAGTACCACGACTTCATCATTTTTCTTCAATCTTTACTTTGTATTTTGATATACAACGATTCGCCTCCTTTTCGGACTTGGATATATTTATCCTCATACCTTGTTAGGGTCTTTTTGGATAGACTTTCTCCATGATCTTTAGGGGAGTAATTTCTTTTCGTCGTGTGTCTCGATCCTTCATATTGATTTAAGAATAATGATACTTCACATCATCTTGGATCTTTAGCAAAAATAGAGCTCCTCATGCCTTGTTAGGGACTTTTTGGATGATCGCCAATCTTCGCGTCTCGCTTCAATAAGTTATGCCTTGGCTATGAACTCTATTCAACCCCGAGCAACTTTTAAACGATCTTGCGCTAGAGGCTAAGTAACCTTTCAAATCGTACGACCTTACTTATTGCAATTATGATTTATTCCTAATGCATTGATCTTATGGGAAGAAAAAGCCACAATTAAAAACATATGAGTTTTTGAAAGAACACTTTCATGTTCTACGTTTATCATGATCACTTGTCTAACTCTATCATTTCTCGTTCTTCACTGTATAAAGACCTCTAATTAAAGAGACTCGTGAATACTTAGCCATGCAAGTCATAATTAAGCCAAATTTGGATTAGCTTTCATTAAGACTATATCAAATCAAAGTTTTGGGTTTTCAAGCCACCTATAGGATCTTGCACTTTCTTGAACTTTTTCAAGTTTAGAGAATGCGTTTTATAGTTCCCTTTATAAGTGACTTTCTAGGATCAATTATAGGAACTTGCGAAAAGTTCTTGTTATTAACCAGTATGAGCTAAGACTTTCGCGTTTTAAAGCTCCCTATATAAAAGTCTAGCAAAACTTGAATTGAGCGGGTTAAGGAATGTAAATGGCTCCAAATGCCCATCAAGTCAAAAATTAACTCTTATTCTACCCAACGGAAAATATACATTCGTGTCTTAAAAACACTTATTAAAAACTAAGAAAATTTTTAAAATTTGGCCATTTTTAGCCTTATTAGCAACCAAAAACAAAACAATGAAAGTTGGAAAGCGTGAGGGCGTAGCAAAGCAAGTACCTATTCACCCCCCCATACTAAAAGTAAACGTTGTCCTCAATGTTTCGAGTCTAAAGGTGGAGCACCCCCATACTAGAGACGAAGAGTCGAATGCTTAAGATCTAGCATGGAAAGGGTGATCAACAATATATCTAAAGCCGTTTATTAAGTATGCTAAAAGATAATTGTTAGAACAATAAAGGATATGTCATGGATTCGTAAAAAACTTCTTCAAGCAAATGATGGAGGCTCACGTAAACGAACACGAGAGTCTTCAATCGTAGATGATGATGATGATCTAGATAACACAATCACAAACAGCCACGAGACAACGAGTTGAAAGGGTACAAGTCCCCTTATTAGTGAATAGTAAGCATAAAGGATAAGCATGGGATCTCCCCCACGAGGCACCTCATTTTTGATTACCGAGTCATGAGCTCGACTCGATCCCCTCAATGCTAATTATCATTGGGGAAGGTGACTTAGTCGAGGGCAACCATTGAAGGAATTTCCCCACCAAAGTAGTTCTTAAGCCTATGTCCATTCACCTTGAAATTAGGACCATCATCTTGAGCTAGCTCGATGGTCCCATACGGAAACACTTGTGTAATGGTGAACGGACCCGACTAACGAGATTTCAATTTCCCGGAAAATATCTTAAGACGAGAGTTAAAAAGCAACACTTGATCACCAACGTTAAAAACCCGGTTTTTAATCTTTGAATCATGAAAGTTTTTAGTCTTTTCTTTAAAAATTAATGAATTTTCATAAGCATTATATCTTAATTCATCCAATTCATTCAATTGTATTTTCCGGTGATCTCCCGCGGTCTTCAAGTCAAAGTTTGCATGCTTAAGGGCCCAATATGCCTTGTGCTCCAACTCAATGGGCAAATGACAATTCTTCCCGTAGACTAACTTATAAGGAGTGCAACCAACAGGTGTCTTATAAGCGGTCCTAAAGGCCCATAAAGCGTCATCAAGTTTGTCGGACCATGAAGCACGATTTTCTCCAATTGACCTCTCTAAAATCCTCTTCAAAGCTCGGTTCGAAACCTCGACTTGCCCACTCGTTTGCGGGTGATAAGCCGTAGAAAGACGATGAGTAACTCCATATTTCTTTAGAACCTTTTCGAATTGGTCATTACAAAAATGGGTTCCACGATCGCTTATAATAGAACGAGGGGTTCCGAACCGAGAGAATAGTTGCTTCAAAAACTTCACTACCACACAAGCATCATTAGTAGGCAAAGCCTTAGCTTCCACCCACTTAGAAAGGTAATCCACCACGACGAGGATATATTTGTTGCCATGAGACGATCGGAACAGCCCCATAAAGTCTATTCCCCATATGTCGAAAATCTCACACACTTGAATTATGTTTTGCGGCATTTCATCACGTTGAGACGATTTTCCTTGACGTTGGCACGAATCACACAACTTCACAAGTGCATGTGCATCACGATAGATAGAAGGCCAAAAGAAACCGGCATCGAACACTTTCTTAGCCGTGATATTAGCACCGTGGTGACCACCCGTGGGTCCCTCGTGACAAGCTCTAAGGATATTAGAAGCTTCGGCACCAAACATACAACGTCGAACGTGTTGATTCGCACAAACTCGAAAGAGATAAGGGTCGTCCCAAAAATAGAACTTGACGTCACGAAAGAATTTTCGTTTTTGTTGTGTCGTCATACCCTTGATTATGAAATTTCCCGCATGGTAATTTGCAATGTCGGCAAACCATGGGGTGGTGTCTTTAGAATTCACTACACCGAGAGTCTCAAGAGGAAATGTTTCGGTGATTTCCTTGTTCTCGAAAACATCTTTGTGAGGATCTTCTAGACGAGAGAGATGATCGTCCGCTAGATTCTCGGCTCCTTTTTTGTCAAGCACGGTGACATCAAATTCTTGGAGGAGGAGCATCCAACGAAGCAATCTCGGCTTAGCATCTTTCTTAGCTAAGAGATACTTGATAGCCGAATGGTCGGTATACACGATGCTTTTAGTCAAGACGAGATAAGGTCGGAACTTCTCAAAAGCATAGACCACGACAAGGAATTCCTTTTCCGTTGTGGTGTACTTTAATTGAGCCTCGGTCATCGTCTTACTAGCATAGTGGATAGGACGGAAATGCTTGTCATAACGTTGCCCTAAGACGGCCCCTATAGCATAATCACTTGCATCGCACATGATTTCAAGGGTAATTCCCAATTAGGAGCAACAAGAATGGGAGCTTCGGTAAGTTTCTTTTGAGAGTTTCGAAAGCTCTAACACAATCCTCATTGAAGTTAAAAGGAGCATCCTTCTCGAGAAGGTGTGTCATAGGTCGAGAGATTTTCGAAAATTCCTTGATGAAACGACGATAAAAGCCCGCGTGGCCTAGAAAACTCCTAACTTCCTTAACAGTTTTGGGATGAGGTAACTTGGCGATGACGTCTACCTTAGCTTTATCGACCTCAATCCCCGCTTTCGACACCTTATGTCCTAAGATGATTCCTTGTTTACACATAAAATGACATTTTTCCCAATTAAGCACAAGAATGGTTTCTTCACAACGTTTTAACATTTTCTCGAGATTAGATAAACACGACGTGAACGAATTGACAAACACCAAGAAGTCATCCATAAACACTTCCATCGACTTCTCGATCATATCGTGAAAAATCGCCATCATACACCGTTGAAACGTACCCGGTGCATTACAAAGTCCGAAAGGCATCCTACGATAAGCGAACGTTCCATAAGGACACGTAAACGTAGTCTTCTCTTGATCACGAGGGTCGATAGGGATTTGAAAATAACCGGAAAAACCATCTAAAAAGCAATAAAATTCATTTCCCGCAAGTCGCTCCAACATTTGATCCATGAAGGGCAAAGGAAAGTGGTCTTTACGAGTGGCGTCATTTAACTTTTGGTAGTCAATACACACCCTCCAACCGGTCACAACGCGAGTGGGAATTAACTCGTTGTTTTCATTAGGCACAACGGTCATTCCTCCCTTTTTAGGGACACAATGGATTGGGCTCACCCATGGGCTATCAGATATAGGATAAATCATTCCCGCGTCAAGGAGTTTAAGGACCTCCTTTTTAATGACATCGTGAATTTTGGGATTCACCCTTTTTTGACTTTGAATTGCGGGTTTGTAGTCCTCCTCCATTAAAATCTTGTGAGTACAAAATTTTGGGTCAATACCCTTAATGTCGGATATTTTCCACGCAATTGCCCCTTTATGATCCTTAAGAACTTTCAAGAGCTCGGTTTTTTCATTATTAGCAAGACCTCTTGCAATAATAACCGGTAACTTTTCATCACCTTCCAAGAATGCGTATTCAAGGTGAGAAGGAAGATCTTTCATATCAAGGATAGGTGGTTCCTCGATTGAAGATTTTGGTTCAACACTCATAACTTCCATCGACGAAAGAAATGGTGGAACAGAAATTTCATCACTAATCAACACCTCATATTCATTGTCGATTTCATTGGAAGTGAGATCGCCTCCTTGGAATGGAGTGAGATTTGGTGTGGAATTAGCAAGAATCGGATCCAAAATAGTGGGATTGCCACTTGACGAGCTATCGGAAAAACCTAACACTTCTTGTGAAAACTCATCGCAAACCACATCAACTATGTCAATGTGATTGATGGTAGCGATTGCATAAGCATGAGAAGGTTTCGAGTTTTGAGTAGCGTTTATAACAAGTTCCTCTTCGTTGAATCTCAAAGTGATTTCTCGCATGAACATCGATAACCGATCTCGAAGTGTCTAAAATTGAACGACCTAAAATTAGAGGAACTTGAGGATCCGCGGGGATGTCAACTACTATAAAATCAACGGGATAGTAGAACTTCCCCACTTTCACGAAAACATCTTCGGCTACTCCACATGCTAAAATCGTAGAATGATCGGCCATCTCGATAGACATGTTCGAAGGAATAAGAGCCGGAAGCGAAAGCGATTTCCAAATGGAAAATGGCATCAAATTAATGATCGCACCATGATCGGCCAAGGCGAGGCATTCTTTCATATCTTGTATGTCACAAGGAAGGAGAAACTTTCTGGGGTCACCAACGTTTTCCGGTATGCGGTTAAGATAAACCGAAGAACAATTAGCAAGCTTTGAAAGCTTTTCCTTATCGCTCATCATACTTTTAAAAGTGGAAGCGAAACAAGGCATATACAACAACGCGTCGGCTAAACTCACATCAAAATGCACTTGTTGAAACATATTTATAAAAAGATCGATTTGTTGTTTGTTACGTTCTTGCAATTTCTCTTTGTTTCATCTCGAAGGGTAGGGTAAAGGTGGTGGTGGTTGGTCATTAGGCAACGGCCTTGGAAACTCGGGTTCCACAATTGGTATTGGTTCAGCCGTAGGTGTGGTATGATCGGTACTTCGTGGGATTGTAATGTGCTCCTTTTCGACAATCACCTCGGGTTCTTTCTCGATTTCCTTCTCCTTAGAAGTACTTGGACGAGAGATTGGTTCCTTGAAAGTTTTACAACTTCGTGTAGTAATAACCTTCATTTCTCCCTTCGGGTTTGAAATGGTATCACTAGGAAGACCACCCGAGGAAGAGGGTTTACACATGATTGCTTCAAACATCTTAGCCATTCGATCCTCAAATTTTGATTGCCTAGCATCCACTTTTAATAACTCTTGCTTAATCTCATGTTGTCCTAATTCCATCTTTTGTTGATTTTGTTGAAGACGTTGGACATTTCCTTCCATTTTGTTTGCATGAGTTTTGAGTTCATTAGAAAGTTCATTTTTAAGCTCGTTTTTCAACTCGGATCTTAAGCTAATCATCTCACGTTGCATGTTATCAAATTTAGCATAATTTGCTTTAGCATAATCCAAAAATTCTCCTTGCAAATTTTTAGTGTGAGCATTTTGAAAACCTTGTGTAGTGTTTTGAAAATCACGGTTTTGATTTTGATTAGTGACTTGTCCATTCCCATTTTGATAATTCCCCTTGTTGTAGTCACGTGAATTGCCTAGATAATTACCACCTTGGTTGTTGTTTCGATAGTTATTAGCATTTTGATTTGGTGGAGCTTGATTTGGGCGGGAACCTTGACCGTTTTGGTTGTAAGTTCCCGTTGCTACATAAGCACTCGAAGTGTTACCATCCATGGTAATGCACTCGGAAAGATCATGAGCTCCACCACAAGACAAACAACTCTTAGCAACCGCTTTAACCGAAGCAGAATTTGAAGCTTCTTGAGCTTTCCAATGGGACATAAGATTAGCAAATCTATCAAAAACCCTATTTTCCTCATTAGCTTCATCATGTAAGGCATTAAGGCTACGAGACGATGACGATGAAGACGAACCCAAATTGGCAACACTCGGTGTGTTACGAGGGCTATAAACCTTAGATCTATTCTCAATGATTTGTAAATCCTCATTTGTCGTCTTGCATAAAAAATTACCACCCGCGGCGGCATTCAAATAATCTCGTTCATGATCATTAAGCCCATTATAAAAAGTATCAATTTGATGCAATTCCGTAAAATCATGGTGTGGACATTTATGTAATATTTCTTTAAAGCGTTCCCATGCCATTGAAAAACTTTCATTATTTCTTTGCACAAATCGTGAAATCTCATTTTTCAAATATGTTGTTTTAGATGGTGGAAAAAACTTGTTCACAAACTTAGAAACGAGATCGGCCCATGTCAAAATCGAATTTGGTGGTTCTTTCTCAAGCCAAATTTTTGCGGGTCCATCTAACGAGTATGGAAACAACATCATCTTAATGGCGTCATGTGGAACATCCTTAAACTTGCTAGTAGCGGTGAGACGGTTAAAATTCCTAATGTGGTAATGCGGGTTGTCTTTCTCATGACCTCTAAACTTATTTGCTTGCAACATCGACATTAAACCCGTCTTAATCTTGAAATTCTCCGCAAGGATGGCGGGAATCACAATAGCCTCTCCAAAACCCTCGGTGGGTGCTTGTAGCAACTCCATCATAGTGCGATTAGCCATGACGAATTCTTCTTCTACAATAGGTTCAATAATTGGAGGTTGTTCTTCAATCAACGTCTCTTGATTGGCTTGCTTTTGAAGACGTTTACGAGCTCGTTTTGCTTGATTACGAGTGATCATAAATTTCACGAAGAATGGGAGGTGAGCAAAGAAGATTCTTTTTGGGTGTTTTGTGAATTTTTAATTTTTTTTGTGTTTTTGATTGTATTTAATTTTTTTTGGATTTCAGTGTATCTTCGTAGACAACAATCTACAAAATCTCTCCTCGAATCAAACTCTTGATTAAAGAAGCCTTAAAGGAATGAAAACGATCACGTGGAGTGAATGCCTTCGAATGACTTTAGAACTTTGGTGAAAACCAAATTATTCAAGAGGGTTTAATCATAAAGAAACCAAGCAAATATATTATACGTAATAATACTTTGGGCGGCAAAACCCTCGATTAGCATTCAATCTCAAAATACTCACAAGCAAGCGGGGAAACGAGGCGACGCGAAGCACTTAAGAGCCTTTTTCCTTAGGGTATATTTTATAATACCCGCCTTATACCCACCTTATAGTTTGTATTTTTCAAAATCGAGCTTCACGAAAGTATTTATCTATTTTTGCCTTTTTCTTTTTGTTTGAGATTCGAATACAATAATTGAGTGATGAAATCCCAATTAAGGTTGTGTTTTCACACTTTTGGAGATATTGTTTATTTGTTGTGATACTTAATACAATATAGTAATAATATTTTCACAAGAAAAACCAAGAAAACCGATAATACGTATTAGTAGAGTTCTACTAATACAAATACTATTTATGGTTAATGTTAAAAACAACAATACAAATTAATCACGACACACCTCCCCGGCAGCGGCGACAAAAAATGATTGTAGTGTCATTTCTTAATTTAAATAAGGATCAATCTTGTATGTCTTCAAGTCTTCAAGGGTATTTGTTGAATATTCCATGATTAGGGCCCGGTTCTTTGTACGGCTTCGTTTCTCGTGTCCGTTTTTCCTTGTATCTTGTGATCTTTTGTCTTTTTCACGATATCCATACCTAAAATACACAAGTAAACAAACACAAGCATATATATGGTGTATTATGACATTTTTAAGCATTTAAAGCCTGAAAAGAACGATGAGATCATGTATAAATGCCATCTCATCAGGCTTCTATTTGTAGTTCCCTTCATCTTCAAGATGAAGGTGGTGTTGTTTCCATCCCCAATGCAGAGGTGTTGGAGGGGATGGCTGCTCTTGGATATAATCATGGGGGGAAGTTTAACTTCCAGAAGAATCGGTTTTCCCCCCAATGGAAGCTTCTGGTGCATTTTCGGATTCATTGTTTAAGTCCCAAGTCTGGGAGTTGGGATGCTTTTCCCACTTCTTTGGCTACTGGTCTCATATGCTTAGCACAGGGTAGGGTATTTAATTTCTCTCGTTATTTGTTTGAGGGGATGGTTAGCAATCTGTCTAGTGCTGGTTCTAGGAAGAAGTTTCTGATGTATCCTAGGTTTTTACAACAGATACTGGTTTGTATACCTCGTGATAGGGCTGAACATGCGCCTTCTAAGCTTACTGCCAAAGTGTATTATAATATGGTCCATGGGTTTTACGGATCACTCGAGCTTCGATCGTTGCCTTTGGAGATTCCGATATCCGATGATATCCTTTTATGTTCTAACGTTTATCTTATTAGCATAATTCATAAACGGCTTTTAGGTTATTCGTTTTACCCTTTCCATGCTCGAGATTAAGCATTCGACTTCGTCTCTAGTATGGGGTGTTTACACCCCTAGACTCGAAACATTGAGGACAATGTTTAGTTTTAGTATGGGGGGTGAGTAGATACTTCACCTTGCTTATGTCAACACGCAATCCAATATTCATCTTTTTGCTATCGTTTTGTTAAATAAGGCTAAAAATGGCCAAATTTTAAAATTTTCTAGTTTTTCATAAGTGTTTAAGACACGAATGTAGGTTTTCCGATGGTGAGAACGAGAGTAATTTTTGACTCGACCGTGCGTGTTGAGCACTTAGCTTCGATTCCTTAACTTTTTAGGCTAAGTCTCTTAAATGAGGACGAGAAATGATAGAGTTATTTATAAGTCTCGTAATCGTCACGATCTTATGTGTAGTAATTATTAGCTTATCCTCTCAACGCTTTTGCATAATAAATTGTTAATAAATATTGATTTGGCGGTTTAGTCACTATTGTTGGGTTTCTAATTTGTTTTGGTAGCTTCCATGTAATTAAATTGGGAAAACATTAAGGTATCGCCAGCGTCACGGTTTTGAAGTATTGGCACCCGAATAATCGAAAGCTTCACCTAATAATAAGATTTCAAGTGCTCACCTAAATTAAGCAAAAATTTGAAGCTCACAAGGCCGAAAAATCTATGCCCAAATTGAAAGTGAATCAAGCCTTAATCTCCGAAGCTTTAAAGATCCAAAATTCGCTTTAGCGTGAGGATATACGTCTTTGGCTAATAAAACCACCGATGAGGCGGATAATAAAAGGCAAGGCAAGACCGAAGTCATAATAAAAGCTTCATGGCGAAGTTGAATAAAAGATGGAGGTAAACCAAAGATAATAAGGCCCTTCTGTTAGGGGGCGTATAAAAGTCATGGTAATAAGTCTCATGTTCAAAACCGTTATAAAACCGTGTTTATCGATCCTTCTTGTTGACTTAATTTTTTGACATCGTTGTCTATTAGGATGGATTATTAATTCGATGATTTTGGTTACACCGTTAAGTTTCTATTTTTAGGCTTAATCTCTATTCACGCATAAGTCAATGATGTATCCTCGTGATCATTAAGACAAAATAAAATATAAGAGATACCAATTAGGAATAAGGGAGTTTAGGTTCGTAATTAACACTCATGAGATGTGTTCGTGTTGCTAACTTATAATAACAATGATCTCGTTACACGCTTAGCATGGAATTGAGTGAAAATCGAGGACGACGAAATTATTTCTAACGAAGCATTCACTTGTTCTTGTTCTATGATCCTAAAAGTCACTTTTCCGTGATGAAAACAATACATTATGTCTAAAACACATGTAGTAGTTTATTTAAATTTATGTCTTCAATAAATGTCATCATAAAATGAATTTTGGAAGTGCTACGATACTTAATTCTAGCATTGCGTGGGGACACGGCAATGGTTTAGTATGGGGGAATGATGAGACTGTATTTATACATAGTCTCATCGTCCAAATCGGGCTTAAAACGCTTAAAATATCATTAAAATACCCAAAAATATGCCTGTGTTTGTTCATTGTGTATTTTAGGTACGGATATCGTGAATTCACCAAATGATCAAAGGAATCAAGCAAAAACGAACACGGGAAACGAAGCCGCACAAAGAACCGGACCCGAATCATGAATTTCCATTCAAGTCCTTAAAGTTTTAAAGATTTGCAAGATTGGTCCCTCATCTTTGAAGTTTTGGCAAGAAAAGACCTTGGAGAAATCATCATTGGCAAGAATAGTCCTCCATGTTTGAAGATTATACACATTTGGCCCTTGAAGAATGCAATTTATGCATATAAAGCCCTTTAAACAAGTTTTGAAAATCATGGTGCCAAAATTGACAAGTGTTTGAAAGTTCTTTTCAAAGGGAAAAAAGGTGTTTGGATGTTTATTACAATATGAATGAAACATAAGACTTGGGGGCCCATTTGTGGCCAGACAACAAACTCCCCTCACCCACTCACAATCTGCCACCTCACCCCTACTCTCCCATCACCCAATCAAAACGCACCCCTCATCCACGTCACTTCCCACTACCACCTTTTATTTAAAACTGGTTTATTAATTATGGATTAAGTGGGAAACACACTTTTTAAAAATATATTACCTAAAACTGGATTTAACCCCTACTGTTTAACCACCCTCTTCCCTTAAACCCTAAAAAAACCCATCCTAATTACTTCTTTAAATCAAAGGGGTTTTACCCTAACTTTTCCAGAAACATAATTCCTTTTAACCTCAATACAACCCACCTCACACAAGTTATTCCCGTGACCTCAATGGGGCCCCCCATCCTTCCCCTGCAACAAAAATCCAAAGTTTGAACAAAGCATCAACGGCTTATGATGGTTCCTTCCTTCCAAAGTCATAATATACGACTAAGATTGGTCAAACACAGCTGTACTCAACTTCATCTTCACATGGCTCAAGCATCCTCAAAGATTATTCGCATATTCCTTCAAGGGCAGTTTGGGAAGTCCATCTTTAGGGTTTAGATTATTCTAGATTCAATGTAAGCCTATAAAGGCAGTAGCATTTAGCTAGTTTGATTTAGTTCCAGTTTATGTATTTTTTTAAATGAATTAATGAAAATGAAAAGTTTTTAATTTGCATATTACTGAGTTCCATATTTCAATCCTTTTTAGTGTAATGAATCACTTTAATATTATTTAGTTATAAGGTTTCGAAAGATTTCAGATTTTCAGTTTTTAAAAAAGGTTTTTAGAAAACGTTTTTTAAACAGTTTTTGGAAAAAGTTTGCTCATTAACTTGATCTCACAATCCACATGAAGTGAAAGTGGATTGTGGATTTGATTTCAGGTTTATGTCAACTTTTTGCCACATTTTCATTGGCTTCAGTTTTTAAAGATTTTTGCCAGAAAAATCTCTTATCATTTTCTTTATTCACTTACTGTTGAATAAGCTAACACCAATAAGCCTGACAAGCTTATTGGCTTCAAGCTTATTCAACTTGAAGTTTGTCTTCTTGTTGGTTGTTTGTGTGCAGATTCATGAAGTGACAAGCACCTATCATTCTATTTCCAATTTTTCCTTATTTGAAGACATTTTGGTTCCCCTAGTTCTGTTGTTGAACTCCAACAGGGGTCTTCTACTTGATTATAAGCTCATCTAAGCTCTAAGAACCCCCCAAAAGGAAGGCATCAGCCAGGTTATAGGCTTGAACCCCTCTTGGCTTTCTTTTTTGAGTTTTAAATGTGCCTTATGTGATTTTAGTGAGAAACTGGTTAAATTGTTGATTTTGTTGTTTGATATTGCTTGTTTATGCTTTACATGCATGATTAGATAGAGGGTAATCTGATTTGTGTAGTTTGAACAAGTTTCCTTTGATAAATTTTAGTTTTCAGAAAATACGGGGGTGTTTGGATTTAGGCTTTAACTGAAATTGGTTCATCATTTGAGTTAAACACTAGTCTAACATACTCTCTTATGTTAAAGTTAGTTTAAGTAGATGGTTATTATTAGTTTCGTTTGGCTTTAAACTCAGTTTGTATGTTTAAATTTTGTTTTCATAGTAGAATTCAGCAAGTGCATTTTTCTGCATGATTCTAGCTTAAATTTGCCCATCCAACTTGTAATCTGTTAGGATTTGGTATCATCTAGGGCTTGTTATTAGTCTTGTGTGATTTGGTTAAGATTTGTGCTAGTTGTGGCCTGCTAAATTTCGTCCAAGAGACCCATTGCACCAGCACACTGTTCACAAATAGGATATAGTGCTTAACAGTCCTTTAATTGGTTATTTGTGTGAGATTTTTGTATTGTGGTTGTGGTTTTTCTTGTTTGCATAGACTCCCTACACTCAACTGAGTGTAGGGGTGCCCCCTTGTCCAACTAAAATCATCACAACAAGCTTTCCTAAGCTTTTCATTTAGCTGTCAGCTTATTTGCACTAGCAGTGGGAACTCACTTCCCCCTGCTAGTTTGCTGGTTTCCCCTGCTTAGCTAGAAGACAGAAAACAAGAAAAAGGTCACTATCAGTTTTACTTTTTTTGTCTTTAGTGAAGTAAAATAGGTTTTAGACTTTCAATCTTTTTCCAATATTTTTCTTTTTTAATTTCTGATTTTTCAGTATAATTTATTTTTAGGTTACTGTTCATTTGCTATTTTTTCATAATTTAGCTATTTTAATTACTTTTATTTATTCTGATTTTGTCATTTAGTGTAAAAAAGTATTATTTTTCAGATTTAAATTTTTTCTTATATTTAGAAAAGTATTTTAAGATTTTTAGTTTAAAAAATATTTACTGTTCACTTTTTTAATTATTTTTTATAATTAAATTAGGTTAATTAGGGTTTAATTATTAATCAGTTTTGTCTTTTAGTGCAAGATTTTACATTTTTCAAACTTTTTCAATTTTCTACTGTTCATTAGGGTAATTTAGGATTTTTAAAATTATCAAATTAATTTTGGCATTATTTTATTATTTTTTATAATATTTTAATTTAAAAATAGTTTTTAGTGATTTAAAAATAGAAAAATAGTTTTTAAAATTTTGGAAAAATACTTTTTAGTCTTTAAATAATATAAGTTAGTTATTAGTTTAATAAATTAATATTTTGGGCATTTTGTTAATTATATTTAATTTTTGGGCTTTAATTAGCATTAAAAATTGAATATTTAATTAATAAAAGGTTTTAAAATATATTTGTTGGATTTTTATTCTTATTTGTATTATATTAGAATTAGTTTAATATTTTAATTAATTTTTAGGTTTAATTTTTAATTTCGTCACGTTTTACGTATTTACGTTCGCGTTTTACGTCATCGTTTTACGTCAACGTCGTAGTTTTAATCGTAGTCGTAGCTCATCTTTAATTTTTCTCTTCTCAACCAAAAACGTCACTAATCCAAACATTGTTATTTTATATTTTGGCACATTAATACACACACCTCCTTCGAGAACGAACTTGGAATTTATTCGTCTTCACGGTTTTTCATTAAATCGTGTCGATTAATACTTACCGCATTTATACGTTGTTTTCCTAAACGCGTATTTCTACACCTATCATTTGGCGCCGCTGCCGGGGAGGTGTTTAGTGTGCCATTATTATTAGTATCGTGTTTGTGTGAGTAGTGCGTTTTAGCTTTTCATTTTTTGGAAAGCGTATATAACGTACATACTCATTTTTGTTATTTTTCCTTATTATATTATAGTATCCAAATAAATCGTGTTTAATTTTCCTAAATTAAACACAAAACAATCATTTTACTATATTGTAGATATATTGGTTTTCGTTTTTCTTGTGAATATATTATTACTATATTGTATCTACGTAAGAACAATAAAAATACAAGTACTCCAAAAGCGCGAAAACGCACCCTTGATTCGGGATTTCATCACTCGATCATTGTATTCGAATCCAAAGCAAAAGTTTAAAGGCAAAATAGATAAATACTTTCATGAGGCTTAATTTCAATTAACACAAACTATAAGGTGGGTATAAGGCGGTTGTATTTCACGACCTAAGGGAAAAAGGCTCTTAAGTGCTTAGCGCCGCTCGTTTCCCCCGCTTGCTTGTGCGTGTTTTGAGAAAGAGGGCTAATCGAGGGTTTGCCGCCCAAGTATTATCTACGTATACTATATTTGCTTGTGTTTTCAAGATTAAACCCTCTTGAACGTTTTGGTGTTCCACCAACGTTCTAAAGTCATCGAGAACGTTCACTCCACGTGATCGTTTTCATTCTTTGAGGCTCCTTTAATCGAGAAAGTCGATTCGAGGAGAGATTTGTAGATTTGTGTCTACGTAATACATTCAAAAATCCAAAAAAATTAAAAAACAATCAAAAACCAAAAAAATTGAAAAAATCGAAAAACCGCAAAAAGAATCTTCTTTGCTACCACCCATTCTACACTTAGTGCATGCGCACTCGATCGAAGGATTATTCCAATTCTAGTGAAGCTTCGAATCGACGCAATCGTCATCGAAGGAATCGACGACATAGACGAGAATTAGAAACCGACGTTCCTAATATCGTTGTTGAAGAAACCGTAGAGGAGATGGCCGACAATCGTTCGATGATGGAATTGCTCCAAGCGCCCACCGAGGGTTATGGAGACGCGATCGTAATTCCCGCTATCGAGGGGGAGAATTTTGAGATAAAGAGCGGAATGCTTTCGTTGATTCAAGCTACGAAGTTTCGAGGCCGTGAAGCCGATAATCCTCACGACCATATTCAGAATTTTGATCGTCTTTTAGCCACGATCAAGTTTAAGAATGTCGACTCCGATGTCGTCAAGCTTATGCTTTTTCCGTACTCGCTCGATGGTGCCGCCAAGGATTGGTACGAGAAAGAGCCACCTAATTCCATATTTACGTGGAAGGATCTCGTTTCCAAGTTCGTTAATTATTTTTTCCCACCGTCTAAGACAACGTTTTTCAAAAACGAGATTACGAAATTTGAGCAAAAACCGAATGAATCTTTTAGAGACGCGTGGGATCGTTTTAAAGAATTGCTTAGGCAATGTCCTCACCATGGTTTTTCCGAGTTGCACCAAATCGATACGTTTTACAACGGTCTTAATTTTCACGAACAAGACTCGTTGAATTCCGCCGCCGGTGGCAACTTTTTGTGTAAGACTCCGAAAGACGCATTGATAATTATCGAGAACCGATCCAAGGTTTACCAACTCCGCAATGCACCGAGTGTTGCCAATGTCGCCAATGTTAGTAGTTCTAATCGCAACATTGAGAGAGTTGATGCGAAAGTCGATAAGTTGACGAATGTGTTTACGTCTTTTCTCGTTGAGATGCAAAAGAAAGACGCTCCCGCTACGGTGAAAGCGGTTGAGGTTTCGTGTACGTTTTGTGGTGGACCTCATAATTATTACGAGTGTGCGGCTACGGATGGCCAAACGTCGAATGTGAGTGCGTTAAATGGAAACAATAATTTTTCAAATCAAAATAACGCGGGTCCATCACAACAAGGCAATTATAACCAAGGCAACAATTTTCAAAATCGAAACAATTTCCAAGGAAACAATCAACAAGGAAATTTTTCGAATCAAAATCAGGGAGGTTATAATCAAGGTCGTAATATAACTTGGCAAAATCGAGACAATAATCAAAAATCGAATTTTTCAAACAACAACAATCAAGGCAACAATTTTTCAAGTGGTAATCAAGGAAATTTTCAAAGAAACAATCAAAACCAAGGGAACTTTAATTCTAATCAAAATAGTTCGTCAAACGATTTTCAAAATTACATGAAAACGAATGAGGCTAATATGAGACGATTAGAGGGAGAAATTGGTACTTTGAAAAACGACTTTTCTAATACATTGAAATTGCAAAACACGAAGATTGAGCAAGGGCAAATTGATATTAAAAAGATGTTTTCGGCCATAATGAACAAAGCCTCGGGTTCGTCATCAAGTTCGTTACCTAGTGACACCGTTGCTAATCCGAAAGAACAATGTAAAGCCGCCTCGTCTCGTGAGAAAGGTCGTGTGATTACCCCTAACCTTGAAGGATTCTGTGTTGTTTATCCCTCTCAACCCTCGACTTCTAAGACGTCCTTTTGTTCTAAAGTCGATGGGGTGAACGTGGCGACCAAGGAAAAGAGTGCACACCCTCGTGTACCTCAAATTCCATCCACGGTTCAAAAAGAGAGCTTTGTCGACCTTACCAAAGTAACCCTTGAAGAAACTTGTGCTTCGATCCTTCTTAAAAAACCCAAAAGGCGTATGCCGAGAAAGGAAAAGGATCCGGGCCAATTTCTACTACCTTGTGATTTTTCCGAGATTGAGGGATGTTTAGCCCTTGCCGATTTAGGTGCTAGCATCAATCTCATGCCTCATTCTCTTTGGAAATTGATGAGATTGCCTTCGCTTACCCCCACGAACATGAAAATCGAGCTTGCAAATTGTACTCCACTTATACCAATTGGAATAGCCGAGGATGTCTATGTTAGGATTGGAAAGTTTTTTTTTCCCGCGGATTTCGTTATATCCGATTACGAGTGTGACCCTAAATGTCCCATTATTTTAGGCCGACCATTCTTATCGACGGCTCGAACCGTAATCGACGTTCACGAGGGGAGACTTACTATGAGATATGGGGATGAGAAAATAGACTTTTTCGCTAGAAAATCCCAAGGATTTAATGAGAATGAAAAAACCGAGGTTTCAAAACCTAATGATTCAAATTCTAATGATTTCAAAATGTTTACTTTAGCGGAAAGAATGAAGCTTGATGCATGTTTTGAAAGAATTAAGAAAAACGGTTTTAAAGATGATGATTTTGATGATAAAGAATACGTGTACCTAATTCAAAAGGGTATGTGTAAATTTATGGATGAAAACTCACTTTGGGATGTTTTTAGCGAAACAAGTGAAACACCAATTCCGAAGGGTGACGTTAATGCCATCACGACAATGACCAAAATGGATTCGTCTTCACCACCTTCGAAGGACCACGTCTTTGAGGCTTCAACTTCTAACTCTATCGAAGTGCCTCCTTTGCCTAGCCCAACACCCGTTGAGGCTAAAGGGTTTATCAACATCGATCCTCTCGTCTTAGAAAAGTCACCTAAGCATAGTCATTTGACTTGTAAGTCCATGGTTGTGAGTGCTCACATCGACTCTTTCTTTGACGATGACGATGGCGATTTTGCCGAGATTGATCACGTACTTCGACATCCACATGCTATTTTTGATTCTCCTAAGAAGAAACATGTGAAGTACGATGATTATAAGTTTGATCCCGAGATTAAGGAAATCAATGAACGAGAGCTAGCTCTTATGCCTTCACTTCCACCTACGAGTGAGGTCGATCTTTCCAAAATCGAGGATGAACTTAATGAGTTGGAACGTCTTATTTTCGATGACGAACCAACTCATGTGACCACTAAAAATCCCATTCTCGAGGAGTTACCTAATCAACACTCCTCATTTGAGAATGATGTTTACCACATTCGTGAGGATCTAACTTATCAACGATACCCACAAAAGAATAATGGTTTCGTGCTTGATCGTGATCTTTTCGAGAGAGTTTCTAAGATACTCAAGGAGGGGAATGACAAACCTTGGTTTGACAAGCCTATCTTTGATGAAGAAATCGATGAGATCGACGTTCATGAGGATGACGAGTATGTAGACCCCGAGGGGGCGGTGTTCTTTATTGACAAACGTTTTGAGAACTTATATAATCCGCCACCCCCTTCCACTAAAGACTTAAATGTGAGGATTTTTAGCGCGACTAATTTTGAATTTGACACGCCAAATATTTTCAACATTATTCAATCGGGTTTTCATAGAGAGTTTTTAAACGATGAAAAAGGAAAGGATTTTAAAATGTTTTAAAAGAATTTTCTACATGTTTAACTCCGTCATCACATCGTGTTATGAGTACTACCACCTCGTCTACTCCTTTTGACGATGGTGTGTGTGGTCTTAGTATGGGGGAAGCCCCAAATGTTCCCTTACACTTTACCACCGAGGACGAGATTTACGATCCCGGAATTGCTTGTAAAGGGAAATCTCGGTCTTCCACCGATGCAATAAATGGAAATCTAATCTATTTGCTTGGTGTGAGTCTACCTCGAGTAGCTCATTATGTTGCCTTACCCATTGCCCCACCTTTCTACTTCTTATCTCTTTTCTTCTACCCCATTGGGGTTTTAGTTTGTGTTGGAGTAGCATTGTTTCGTCTTTCATCCGAAAACGAAGACGCTATCTTTGACCCCGGTATACGTTTATCGGGTTTTTAAAGTACTCCACGTACTTTTGGGCCTTGTTTATCATGTAAGCCCCACTAAAAATGACCATACCATGATTATCCCTAAATGATCACATTTATGGGGATTCGAGTCGAGCTTTTGACTCGGTTATAAAAAACAAGGTGCCTCGTGGGGGATTCTCATGCTTATCCTTGTAAATATTATCGATTTCTTAGTTTAACGTAATGAGGGGACTTGTGCTCTTCCTACCTTTGTTTCGTGGTTGTTTGTGATTATGATCTATTAGGTTCATCGACACCATTGAAGCCTCTCGTGTTCGTTTTACGGATCACTCGAGCTTCGACCGTTGCCTTTGGAAATTCCGATATCCGATGATATCCTTTTATGTTCTAACGTTTATCTTATTAGCATAATTCATAAACGGCTTTTAGGTTATTCGTTTTACCCTTTCCATGCTCGAGATTAAGCATTCGACTTCGTCTCTAGTATGGGGGTGTTTACACCCCTAGACTCGAAACATTGAGGAAAATGTTTAGTTTTAGTATGGGGGGTGAGTAGATACTTCACCTTGCTTACGTCAACACGCAATCCAATATTCATCTTTTTGCTATCGTTTTGTTAAATAAGGCTAAAAATGGCCAAATTTTAAAATTTTCTAGTTTTTCATAAGTGTTTAAGACACGAATGTAGGTTTTCCGATTGTGAGAACGAGAGTAATTTTTGACTCGACCGTGCGTGTTGAGCACTTAGCTTCGATTCCTTAACTTTTTAGGCTAAGTCTCTTAAATGAGGACGAGAAATGATAGAGTTATTTATAAGTCTCGTAATCGTCACGATCTTATGTGTAGTAATTATTAGCTTATCCTCCCAACGCTTTTGCATAATAAATTGTTAATAAATATTGATTTGGCGGTTTAGTCACTATTGTTGGGTTTCTAATTTGTTTTGGTAGCTTCCATGTAATTAAATTGGGAAAACATTAAGGTATCGCCAGCGTCACGGTTTTGAAGTATTGGCACCCGAATAATCGAAAGCTTCACCTAATAATAAGATTTCAAGTGCTCACCTAAATTAAGCAAAAATTTGAAGCTCACAAGGCCGAAAAATCTGTGCCCAAATTGAAAGTGAATCAAGCCTTAATCTCCGAAGCTTTAAAGATCCAAAATTCGCTTTAGCGTGAGGATATACGTCTTTGGCTAATAAAACCACCGATGAGGCGGATAATAAAAGGCAAGGCAAGACCGAAGTCATAATAAAAGCTTCATGGCGAAGTTGAATAAAAGATGGAGGTAAACCAAAGATAATAAGGCCCTTCCGTTAGGGGGCGTATAAAAGTCTTGGTAATAAGTCTCATGTTCAAAACCGTTATAAAACCGTGTTTATCGATCCTTCTTGTTGACTTAATTTTTTGACATCGTTGTCTATTAGGATGGATTATTAATTCGATGATTTTGGTTACACCGTTAAGTTTCTATTTTTAGACTTAATCTCTATTCACGCATAAGTCAATGATGTATCCTCGTGATCATTAAGACAAAATAAAATATAAGAGATACCAATTAGGAATAAGGGAGTTTAGGTTCGTAATTAACACTCATGAGATGTGTTCGTGTTGCTAACTTATAATAACAATGATCTCGTTACACGCTTAGCATGGAATTGAGTGAAAATCGAGGACGACGAAATTATTTCTAACGAAGCATTAACGTGTTCTTGTTCTATGATCCTAAAAGTCACTTTTTCGTGATGAAAACAATACATTATGTCTAAAACACATGTAGTAGTTTATTTAAATTTATGTCTTCAATAAATGTCATCATAAAATGAATTTTGGAAGTGCTACGATACTTAATTCTAGCATTGCGTGGGGACACGGCAATGGTTTAGTATGGGGGAATGATGAGACTGTATTTATACATAGTCTCATCGTCCAAATCGGGCTTAAAACGCTTAAAATATCATTAAAATACCCAAAAATATGCCTGTGTTTGTTCATTGTGTATTTTAGGTACGGATATCGTGAATTCACCAAATGATCAAAGGAATCAAGCAAAAACAAACACGGGAAACGAAGCCGCACAAAGAACCGGACCCGAATCAAGAATTTCCATTCAAGTCCTTGAAGTTTTAAAGATTTGCAAGATTGGTCCCTCATCTTTGAAGTTTTGGCAAGAAAAGACCTTGGAGAAATCATCATTGGCAAGAATAGTCCTCCATGTTTGAAGATTATACACATTTGGCCCTTGAAGAATGCAATTTATGCATATAAAGCCCTTTAAACAAGTTTTGAAAATCATGGTGCCAAAATTGACAAGTGTTTGAAAGTTCTTTTCAAAGGGAAAAAAGGTGTTTGGATGTTTATTACAATATGAATGAAACATAAGACTTGGGGGGCCATTTGTGGGCAGACAACAAACTCCCCTCACCCACTCACAATCTGCCACCTCACCCCCACTCTCCCATCACCCAATCAAAACGCACCCCTCATCCACATCACTTCCCACTACCACCTTTTATTTAAAACCGGTTTATTAATTTTGGATTAAGTGGGAAACACACTTTTTAAAAATATATTACCCAAAACTGGATTTAACCCCTACTGTTTAACCACCCTCTTCCCTTAAACCCTAAAAAAACCCATCCTAATTACTTCTTTAAATCAAAGGGGTTTTACCCTAACTTTTCCAGAAACATAATTTCTTTTAACCTCAATACAACCCACCTCACACTAGTTATTCCCGTGACCTCAATGGGCCCCCCCATCCTTCCCCTACAACAAAAATCCAAAGTTTGAACAGAGCATCAACGGCTTATGATGGTTCCTTCCTTCCAAAGTCATAATATACGACTAAGATTGGTCAAACACAGCTGTACTCAACTTCATCTTCACATGGCTCAAGCATCCTCAAAGATTATTCGCATATTCCTTCAAGGGCAGTTTGGGAAGTCCATCTTTAGGGTTTAGATTATTCTAGATTCAATGTAAGCCTATAAAGGCAGTAGCATTTAGCTAGTTTGATTTTGTTCCAGTTTATGTATTTTTTTAAATGAATTAATGAAAATGAAAAGTTTTTAATTTGCATATTACTAAGTTCCTTATTTCAATCCTTTTTAGTGTAATGAATCACTTTAATATTATTTAGTTATAAGGTTTCAAATGATTTCAGATTTTCAGTTTTTAAAAAAGGTTTTTAGAAAACGTGTTTTAAACAGTTTTTGGAAAAAGTTTGCTCATTAACTTGATCTCACAATCCACATGAAGTGAAAGTGGATTGTGGATTTGATTTCAGGTTTATGTCAACTTTTTGCCACATTTTCATTGGCTTCAGGTTTTAAAGATTTTTTCCAGAAAAATCTCTTATCATTTTCTTTATTCACTTACTGTTGAATAAGCTAACACCAATAAGCCTGACAAGCTTATTGGCTTCAAGCTTATTCAACTTGAAGTTTGTCTTCTTGTTGGTTGTTTGTGTGCAGATTCATGAAGTGACAAGCACCTATCATTCTATTTCCAATTTTTCCTTATTTGAAGACATTTTGGTTCCCCTAGTTCTGTTGTTGAACTCCAACAGGGGTCTTCTACTTGATTATAAGCTCATCTAAGCTCTAAGAACCCCCCAAAAGGAAGGCATCAGCCAGGTTATAGGCTTGAACCCCTCTTGGCTTTCTTTTTTGAGTTTTAAATGTGCCTTATGTGATTTTAGTGAGAAACTGGTTAAATTGTTGATTTTGTTGTTTGATATTGCTTGTTTATGCTTTACATGCATGATTAGATAGAGGGTAATCAGATTTGTGTAGTTTGAACAAGTTTCCTTTGATAAATTTTAGTTTTCAGAAAATAAGGGGGTGTTTGGATTTAGGCTTTAACTGAAATTGGTTCATCATTTGAGTTAAACACTAGTCTAACATACTCTCTTATGTTAAAGTTAGTTTAAGTAGATGGTTATTATTAGTTTGGTTTGGCTTTAAACTCAGTTTGTATGTTTAAATTTTGTTTTCATAGTAGAATTTAGCAAGTGCATTTTTCTGCTTGATTCTAGCTTAAATTTGCCCATCCAACTTGTAATCTGTTAGGATTTGGTATCATCTAGGGCTTGTTATTAGTCTTGTGTGATTTGGTTAAGATTTGTGCTAGTTGTGGCCTGCTAAAATTCGTCCAAGAGACCCATTGCACCAGCACACTGTTCACAGATAGGATATAGTGCTTAACAGTCCTTTAATTGGTTATTTGTGTGAGATTTTTGTATTGTGGTTGTGGTTTTTCTTGTTTGCATAGACTCCCTACACTCAACTGAGTGTAGGGGTGCCCCCTTGTCCAACTAAAATCATCACAACAAGCTTTCCTAAACTTTTCATTTAGCTGTCAGCTTATTTGCACTAGCAGTGGGAACTCACTTCCCCCTGCTAGTTTGCTGGTTTCCCCTGCTTAGCTAGAAGACAGAAAACAAGAAAAAGGTCACTATCAGTTTTACTTTTTTTGTCTTTAGTGAAGTAAAATAGGTTTTAGACTTTCAATCTTTTTCCAATATTTTTCTTTTTTAAATTCTGATTTTTTAGTATAATTTATTTTTAGGTTACTGTTCATTTGCTATTTTTTTCATAATTTAGCTATTTTAATTACTTTTATTTATTCTGATTTTGTCATTTAGTGTAAAAAAGTATTATTTTTCAGATTTAAATTTTTTCTTATATTTAGAAAAGTATTTTAAGATTTTTAGTTTAAAAAATATTTACTGTTCACTTTTTTAATTATTTTTTATAATTAAATTAGGTTAATTAGGGTTTAATTATTAATCAGTTTTGTCTTTTAGTGCAAGATTTTACATTTTTCAAACTTTTTCAATTTTCTACTGTTCATTAGGGTAATTTAGGATTTTTAAAATTATCAAATTAATTTTGGCATTATTTTATTATTTTTTATAATTATTTTAATTTAAAAATAGTTTTTAGTGATTTAAAAATAGAAAAATATTTTTTAAAATTTAGGAAAACTACTTTTTAGTCTTTAAATAATATAAGTTAGTTATTAGTTTAATAAATTAATATTTGGGTATTTTGTTAATTATATTTATTTTTTGGGCTTTAATTAGCATTAAAAATTGAATATTTAATTAATAAAAGGTTTTAAAATATATTTGTTGGATTTTTATTCTTATTTATATTATTTTAGACTTAGTTTAATATTTTAATTAATTTTTAGGTTTAATTTTTAATTTCGTCACGTTTTACGTATTTACGTTCGCGTTTTACGTCATCGTTTTACGTCAACGTCGTAGTTTTAATCGTAGTCGTAGCTCGTCTTTAGTTTTTCTCTTCTCAACCAAAAACGTCACTAATCCAAACATTGTTATTTTATATTTTGGCACATTAATACACACACTTCCTTCGAGAATGAACTTGGAATTTATTCGTCTTCACGGTTTTTCATTAAATCGTGTCGATTAATACTTACCGCATTTATACATTGTTTTCCTAAACGCGTATTTCTACACCTATCAGTCAAGCATCAGAGCACCCCAATTCCGGAGCGATTCATTTATCGTCCTTCTCCCCGTGTGGTGACCACTTCTTCACCTGCTGTTACTACTTGTCCTACATCTGGTACTCCTCTTGGTTCTGCTGCTATTCCATCGGTTTTTGCTGCTTCTACAGTTGGTACCACCCCTACTTCTTCGGTTGCTCCACCGGTTTCTTCTTCAGGTCCTGCTACCGCCACCACATATGCTACCACCACCACCTTTTCTACCACTACCACCACTACTGCTACACCTGCTATGGCATCACCATCACCACCCGTGTCGGGTTCTCAACCTATTCCTTCTTCTAGTGCAGCTCCTGTTGATCCTTTGGATGGGCAAACTATTGATTCTACTTCTACTGCTCCCACTTCTGCTGCTCAAGTAAAGGTAACGGTTGAACCCTCGCCTAGTGATCCCACACCTCACCGTTTGCTTCGCAAGAAATTGGCTCGACGTGTTCGACGTGGAAAAACTGTTCCCTATGAGAAGCGTGCTCCCGAAAATCTTATTGATGCAGCTTCTGATAGTGACTCTGATTTGCCTTTGTGTAATGGATATATTACTGGTTGGACGGTTACGCATTCCACGACTCTTCCTGGTACGGTCTCTCATAGGATTACTCTTAGTGATAGGTCTGTTATGTTTGCTTCGGGTCTGCAAGGTATTTTGTCTTGGGCGGATCGTAAGGATCTTATGGATTTATATGTGTTTGTGGATGCCGGCATGCCTGTTCATCCTAATGATGTGCCCTCCTGGCCTGGTCTGCGAGTATGGGCTGATTTGAAGATGATGCTAGATGCCCCTCCCCATGCTCCTATCTCTGTTGTCTGGAAGGATCAGCCACAATGGGTTATTCAGCGATGGAAGTTATATGCGGGATGTGGTGTGCACATGTTAGAGTTGGAATCTGGTCTTATGGTATTCATGCTCACCAACTTGGATTATCCGTTGGCGATTGCTTTGATGGAGGCTATTCTTTCTGGTCACTTGCAGATTTCAAATGCTCCCTCAGGGAATGAGTCGTCTATGGAAACTGCATTGGTGGAGGGGATCCAAGCTCGTTTGAAAGCTGATAAGGTGGCTGCTTCTGGTGTCTGATATGGTTGGTTTGTAAGTTTTTATGTTTTGTGTTTTTGTTCATTTGTTAATACTGCAATTCTTTTCACCAATATGTATAGTATTTGGTGACTTTCATTCGTTCTAGTTAAAAACAAAAAAAAAATAAAAAAAAATAAAAAATATACTTTTTATATAATATCTGCTTATACTTTAAACAAATCATGGATTTTACACTTGTGAATACAATACCATCTGCTAATTCAAACTTTGGGTTCTGGTTGTTGTTTAATACTTGTGCTGGTTACTGGTTTCATCTGGTGTTGGACTTGGTCCTCACAACAAATGGTCCTCAACTCACCATGTCTAACCGACAAGAAAGAGTTGATTCACCTTGAGGGTACGGCTCCTGGTTTGATTCTCAAATCCGTTGATGGTTGCCAGGTTACCCAAAATTGGATGGTTTTCACTTGCCATGGTCCTCGACTGAAAAGTGGCTAATCCAAGGGGGTACGGCTCTTGGTAAAGATTTTATCAAATCCGTTGATAGCTGTAATAGCTTGCTTAAAGCTATTGGGTTTTCAACTCACCGATGCTTCATTGCTGAGAGTTGGCGAGTCCAGAGGGGTACGGGTTCTGGTAAAGACATATCAAATCCGTTGACGGCTGTGATGGTTTGCCTAAAATCATCAGGGTACCCCCACTCACCATTGATTCACGTTCTAAGAGTTGGGATAGGTTCTGGTTTCCCAGGGTTTATGCTTATTCTACCAGAAAGACTGGCTAGCCCAAGAGCGAGCAGCTACTTGGTAAAGGCTCATCAAATCTGCTCATGTTGCTGTAAAGATTCAACACGAATCTGCTTTGTTTCAAGATTTGGAGAAGCTTCTAGTGTTCCATGTTGCGGCGATTCTTATGTTTCTTATCTTGTTGATGCTGCTGTTTCGTTTGCTGATTCAATCCTCAACCTTTATTGCACGTCTTACCAGGAAACTTGAACTCAACAGGTCAAATTCAAGTTTAGGGGAGGATTGTTAGGACCATTGGAATAGTTAATTGTAATAGGTAGACTAGGAGGTATGTAGTTCCTCCTGGTCCTAGTAGTAGTAGGAGCAAGTCGTGCTCCTGGTCCTAGTCAAAGTCAAACTTTATTATTTATTTATTATTCTGTTAGGATATGCATGAGATATGTTAGGAAAGGATATGCATATCAGTTTTACACGTTTTGATTAATGAAGTATTAGGGTTTCCTTGTAGTATAAAAGGAACCTAAGGCAGAAGGGTTAGACACACCTCCATCAAACGTAGTTCTAGTCATTATCAATATTAGAAATCCTTAGAAAGGATCAAGTCTTTATAGTTATTTTGTTCTTCTTTTTTATTTGTATTCCGTATTTATATTGTGTATAAAGTCTCTCTGTGAATAGACTTGTGATTACAGAAGTCGTTCACCGTTCCTGACAGGCTACAAGATCCACATCTAGTGGACCCAACAGTAGATATAATTTATACAGACCTTCCGGGTATAAACCCATTGTGAATGTACTCTGGTGCATTAACATGACCGAAGATAACTCGATATGAATGGTAGTCTATGGTAGCATGATGTTTGGATAGCCAATCCATGCCCAAAATCATGTCAAAGTCATTCATGTCCAGCGGAAGTGCGTCAACAGGACGAACCTTATCGTCAAATTCTAGGGGAAGACTCTTGTATACATGGGTGATTAATACAGAGTCCCTCAAAGGCGTGGAAATAGTAAGTCTATTATCTAGTGACATGGGAAGCATCCTAATGTTCTTAGCATAGGCAGTAGAAATGACCGAGTGAGTAGCACCCCTATCAAATAGAACACACGCAGCCTGACCATACATATACAAGATTCCAGTGATGGTACCTGTAGACTTGTTGGCATGGTCTCGAGATGTCGTGTAGACACGTCCAGTGGTAGGAGGCGGTTTGGTATCAGCATGTCCTGATGTGTCCTCCATCTCGCCCTTACGGCAATCCTTCATGATATGGCCAGGAAGACCACACTTGAAGCATGCGTCAGTGTTACGACGACATGGCCCTGGGTGCCTACGGTGGCAAGTAGAGCAAAGAGGATGAGTATATCCTCCAGCAGGTGCTCTGGCTGGCTGAGGACCTGATAAAACATTTTACATGAGACATGATACTAGGGTACAAAGGAAAATACGAATAATCATAAGATTGAATACCAGTGATAGCTGGACGGATAGGCTGTGAACCTCTCTGGTTCTGGTCCCTACCGCTTCCATGGTTCCTGGTGGAAGATTTGATAAGGTGTCTGAATTATGAGTTATAACATGAAATCATAAGAAAATGCGTAAGTATTAGGACCTGTTGTCATTAGAGTGTCCAGCGTTGTTACGATAATTATCATTACCGCCACGCCTATCCATAGCAGAACGGTCGTTAGTCTGACCATTTCCTTTGGGCTAATGAGGTTGTTGCTGAGTAGCCAGCTGAGACCGGTCCCCAGTTTTCTTCCTGGAAGATATAATTTAAATAAATGAATAATCGACATATAGAAAAAATACGGATTGGTCACTGCTAGAATACGAATGTTTTTACCTGTTCTTGGGTCTCTCAACTACCCCGAACTCATCTCTCTCATGCAACATCTCCAACTTACGTGTCGCATCGGCCACTTGTGCTACAGTGTTGAACGTATCACACACCAGATTGTTTGCGACCGATGTGAGAAGATCCCACCTAAAGTGGTGTGCCTACTCTTCAGGAGTACCTGCTGCTGCACCAAGGAAACCAGCTAAGCGAAGAAAGCGCTGCATAAACTCATTGCTATTCTCCCCAGCTCTCTGTCGGATCCCATGGTACTCCCTCTTGAGCTTGTCTTGCTCAGCCTTGGGAAAGAACTACTCCATCACCCTATCTTTGAACTGAGCCCACGTCAAACCAGCCACCCAATCGTCACCTCCCTCAGACTGCTTCAATGCTAACCACCAATTTAACACATCGCCTTCGAACCGGTAGCATGCCAACCTCGCCTTGAACACGGGGTCACAACCCATAGCATTGAAAATCTTCCCGATGTGAGCGAACCAGCTTTCAGCGTCACTGGGCTATCTATTTTCTTAAAAGCTCGAGGACGGAGCTTGTTGAATCTCTCCAGCCATATTGCCAATGTCACTGGAGGAGGAGGAGGAGGTGCTTGGTTATGCTGCTGATTGTTGGCAGCTTGAACCTCAGCCCTGATGTCATTACACAGTTGAGGAACCCAAAGCTTGCATTGCAGCTTGGATTGTTGCATTGAGTTGTTCCTACTCGAGTGTGAGAACCATCTGACAGTATAACATAAAACATATGATTAAACAGATCAAAACATAAAATATATATACATGAAAAAAAATTTATACCAATAAATCAAGAGAAAAATTTTATGTAAGAAAAATTATGTATGAATGCATGATGCAGTTTTATGAAAATATTTGTATGCTCGAGAGTGAACGCCTATGGTCAGTTCACCCAAATAAAAGAAGTTTTAATAGTTTTTAAATCATTTTAAATAGTTTTTATTAGTTTAAAAATTTCTAAAAATAGTTTTTAATCTTTTTAGGTCATTTTAGAGGTTTACCAATTGAAAAATCTTTATTTGGGCTTTTGATAATTTATTTGATTTTTAGGGCTTTAATTAGCATTTAAAAATTGAATATTTAATTATTTAAAAGGTTTGAAAAAGTTTTGACCATTGGTAAACTCTTAGTTTATTTATTTTGATTTTTGATGAATTTTTGGTAATTTTATAATTAATTTTTATTTTTGTAGTTTTTAAGGTTTTACGTTTTAACTTTCTAGTAGTAATTTTTTACGTCTTCGTCATCTTCTTTTCTCATCCCCTTCTAAACCAATTATTAATCTCAAATCTTTTACATCTTAGTCACACACATATACCTCCTTGGGAAACGAACTTTCACTTCATCTAGGGTCATTTGTACACGGCTTTCCTAAACCGTCGTATTTAATACCTTCCCTATTTACGCTCTTTTCCTAAAGAGTAGTAAAACACTACAATCAAAGCCTCAGAAACCACGTATGAACGTCCATATATGGTAGCATGGAGTTCACGTGGACGACCAACCACAACCACAAGACGAGCAGAAGCCCAAAACAGACGAATGACACTATCATACACAATGGGACACACAGTAAAAGCATACCTAAGGTTTGAAGCTTCAATGAAGTCCAGAATGTCAGTGAAATCATCACGGTGTGGACCATCTCCTAGATAGGCGACCTTGTTGTGAGTAGGTGGTATACCAGGGCAGCCATGGATCTTGATTAATAGGAATGGAAGATGACTTTTGTTAGGGTTGAGAGAGTAGGATCGGTTGTGTGTGTGTTATGAGTGAGATGAATGAGTCAAGGGGGGTTAATTGACCATAAATAATGGTGGGAGTAACTGTTCATTGACCCCTAATAATGGGGGTTGCCCTTTCAAATTAGACAGTTATTGCAAAGTAACCACTTGCCCCTTTTAACATTATTTCCAAATTCCAATTTACCAAAGGTAAATAAGAGTATAAATACCAGAATTTGAATGCGTTGACTAAAAGTCAAAGCGCCCAATGGTCAGTACTAGAAGCAGAATGTGGTCAACAAAAGTCAATAAGGTGAACAGTGTCCCAAACCAGTACCAGAAACCAACCATCACTTGACAAAGAAGGATTTGTATCCACTAGAAGCCAATCAAGAATGACTAGGAGCTAACCAATAAGGGCTAGAAACCAGTCATGAAAGAATATAACCATTAGAAGTGAGCAAAAACCTCCACCAGGAGTAACACACACCACCAGAACCAATGCAATATGTTGTTAAAATCTACCAATATGTTAGTCTGTGCAAATAAATATGTACACGAAGCCTCCCCTTAGGCTGAGCCTCCCCTCAATCCTAGACCTCAAGGATTGACCATCCCAATGTGAACCACCAAGTGGTTTAACCGAGGACCATCAAAGGCTTTTGTCAACAAATCAGCAACATTATCATCCGTATGAACTTTAAGAACCTGTATCAACTTCTTCTCATTTGCATCCCGAATAAAATGGTGCCGAATTTCAGTATGTTTTGTCCGTTGATAAAAAATAGGATTCTTCACAATGCAGATAGTGCTCTGATTGTCAATGAAAATTTTGGTGTTCATAAAATTGAACCCATAATCCAACATCTGATTTTGGATCCACAATACTTGTCCACAACAGCTAGCAGCAGCAACGTATTCAGCTTCTGTTGAAGAAGTAGCTACGATTGTCTGTTTCTTGTATTGCCATGAAATAAGTCTTCGACCCAAAAATTGACAACCACCAGTTGTAGACTTTCTGTCATTATTAGCACCTGCATAGTCACTATCACTATATGCTTCAAGAACAAAAGGTGATTCTTTAGGATACCACAAACCCAGCTTGGGTTGAGCCTTGATATACTTGAAAATCTTCTTAACTGCATTCAAGTTAGAAACCGTTGGAGCCACCTGATGTCTAGAGCAAGCACTGACTGCAAACATGATATCCGGACGTGATGCAGTCAAATACATGAGTGAGCCAATCATAGACCTGTACATGTGAACATTGACCGGGGGATCTTGCTCATTCTTGAGTTTGACTTTAGCAACTTCATAAGGAGTTGCTGCTGGTCTAAGAGGATCCATGTCAAACTTCTGAAGAATCTCATGAACATATTTGTCTTGACTGATGAAGATCCCATCCGACTGTTGCTTGACTTGAAGACCAAGGAAGAAGGAAAGCTCTCCCATAGCACTCATCTGAAATTCGCCTTTCATCAAGTGTTCAAACTCATCACACCATTCCTTCTTAGTAGAACCAAAGATAATATCGTCCACATAAACCTGAACAAGGATAATGTCCTTGGTATTCCTCTTAAGAAATAATGTTTTATCAATAGTACCTCGTCTATAACCATTCTTTAACAAGAAAGTTGAAAGACGCTCATACCAAGCTCTAGGAGTCTGATGTAATCCATAAAGAGCCTTGACCACCTTGTAAACTTTCTTAGGATGAAGTGGATCTACAAAGCCCTTAGGTTGAGTGACATACACTTCCTCATCAATCTTGCCATAGAGAAATGCACTCTTGACATCCATCCAAAAAACCGTAAAGCCCACATAAGAAGCAAAGGCCAAAAACAGACGAATAGCCTCAATCCTAGCAACCGGAGCAAAAACTTCAGTGTAGTCAATGCCCTCAATTTGAGTGTGGCCCTGTGTGACAAGCCTAGCTTTATTCCTTACTACAATTCCCCGTGCATCTTTCTTGTTCTTGAGAATCCATTTGGTATTGATTGTTGTCTTTCCATCTGGTAAGTCAACTAGAACCCAAACATTCTAAAACAAGAATTGCTGCATTTCCTCCTGCATGGCCTCCACCCAACTTTGATCCTCAAGAGCATGAGTGACTGATCGAGGTTCCACCTGTGAAAGAAAACAAGCAAACAAACAGTGTTGAAAGTCCGTATGATTATTACGCTTTTGATCTTCAATATAGCTCAAAAGAGCATGATGATCAGACGAGGCCTTCTTATGCATTCTGTTTGTCTTGACAGTAGAACCAGGATCTTCAATGATTTGAGTGGTAGGGTGATCTTTGTGGGATTGCAACACTGGATTGGAAGCTACCTCCACTTCTGGTGCCAAGTTATTGAGATCCCCAACAAAGTCAGCATCATATGAAGCAGCGTTGAAAATGCCATCTATTGGTTGTTTATGAATATCATCCAGCTTGGTAGAATACTTCTTTTGATGGTTCCCCAAATCAGTAGGACTGGAGAATCGAGTATAAGAAGCAGACTCACTAGCTGGAATACCAATGGGTGTTAAACTAGCACTAGGAGTAGTAGCTGGGGTACTAGGAGCAGCGTTGTCAGTAGGCGTATTCAAGGGAAACTCAAAGCCACCTTCATCAGCTGCTGTAGTAGCTTCTTGTTGTTGTTTGAGTAGGGTGTCAAGAGCTACTTGTGAATCCAGTACATCCAATGGAGTTGCATCACTAGGAGGAGTAGGAGAGACTGTGGTGGAGTAGGATGGAACCACAAAAATATCATCCTCGTCATCTGAGTCAGAAAGACTAGAAGAAACACCTGTAGTAGAAGTTGCAAACACTTGTGGACCTGCATCATGGTTAGTTTTGAAACGAACATATCCTAATGAATCACTAAGATAATCAAGATCAAAATACCATTCAGGACCCTTGCCTTGGATGCTTGACTTCTCTTCAAAATACTTGAGATTAATAGTTTCAATGACCCGCTTGGCTTGGAGATTGTAGACACGATAAGCCCGAGAGTGAGCTGAATATCCCACAATGTATCATTCATCTGCCTTGCCATCAAACTTCCCCAAATAGTCACTAGTATTCAGAATGGTGACAGGACACCCAAAAGGCTTCAAATGAGCAATATTTGGAACTTTGGCCGTTAGGAGCTCATAAGGTGTCTTCTTGTGAGGATTGGTGATAGAAACCCTATTCAAAACATAACTTGCAGTATTAACAGCTTCTATCCAGAACATGGTTGGAAGCTTAGAATCGGCAAGCATTGTTCTTGCTGCTTCTATTAGAGTCATGTTCTTTCTTTCTGCCACGCCATTCTGTTGAGGAGTTCTTGCTGCACTATAATCTCTTTTGATGCCCTTAGCACTACAAAGTGCTATGAGGTCTTTATTTTTGAACTCGGTTCCATTATCACATCGAATACCTTTAACCTTCTTGGACAACTGATTCTCTATAAGGGTAAGAAAATCTCTAAGAATTGAGTAGGTCTCACTCTTGGCAGCCATGAAGAACACCCACGTAAACCTGCTATATCCATCAGTTACCACCAGACAAAATTGTTTGTGGTCAATGCTCCTAATGGAGGTAGGACCAAATAAATCCGTGTGTAGTAGCTGCAATGGTTCAGTTATAAGACTAAGAGCAGTAATGGCCTTAAAAGATGCTTTATGCTGTTTGCCTTTGCTGCAAGCAATACAATTGATATCATTTCTAAATGACTTGGGAGGTAAACCAGAGACCAGATTCAGATTTGCTAGTTTGTGAATGGTCTTGAAGTTCACATGCCCCATCCTTTTGTGCCATTGAGTGGCTTCATCTTTTGAGGCTTTAGCAACCAAACATGCTAGTTATCCATTAGGGTTGACTTCATTCAGCTTAATGCTATAGAGATTGTGTCTTCTAGGGATTCTGAGCAGAACCTGTGAGTCGTCCGGAAGTTTAAAGTCTTTGGAGAGCACAAGTGCATCAGTATCCGTAAAGAGAACAAACTGCTTCTTGTCACAAATCTGAGAGACATATATCAAGTTGAAGTGTTGAAGTGCTTCCACATAGTAGACCTGCTCAAAATTAAGATTGGGCGTCTGAATTGTTCCTTTGCCAGTGATCCTGCCTTCACCTCCACCAAAATAGACCTTGCCGCCTTGAAATGGTAAAAAGTTAGAGAGAATACTTTTATTTCCTATCATGCTCCTAGAGAAACCACTATCAACAATTCCTAGACTAGGATCTTGGTATGGAGTAACCTACAACAACAAGATTATAAAAATGCAAAAGTTAGTGTCTTATGGGGACCCAAACCTTTTCAGGTTTAAGCCTGCCTTGTGGAACTTTAGTAGAGAGCCAAGAAGATTGATGAGATCCACCATTGTTCTTTGGTTGCCTATGCATCATATTGGTATTATTGTTTGACCAAGAACAACCTGCTGAGGGCTTAACAGCAGTTCCCAAATTTCCCAAACCAAAATACGTGTGGTCAAAATGATGTGGATAAACTGGATTAAAATTCTGAAAATAGTTACTGGTGGTTCTATTTGTTGTTAATCCAATGTTTCTCCAATGATCAGAAGCTAATGGAGAGGTCCTTCTAGAAGAAGAAAACGATTGAGCACTAGAATTGAGTCTTCTAGAAGAATATGGAGCAACTCCTGGTGGACCAGGAGCAGGAAATGCTTGATGAACAGAAGCATGTTTGTCATGAAAATCACAATCTTTAATAAAATGAAATGCACTTCCACAAACAAAACATGTTTTAATCGACCTTTTATTAGAATGATATTGTTTCATACTGCTAACTTTATTACACACAATTCTAGGAGAATCAATCTTCCTAGGACTCAATAAACCAGGACCAGACACAGTTGACTTAAAAGTAACTCTCTCTTCACACTTCCTAGCACCAGTAGTAGCATGATCATTCGACTTGGAACTTGTAGGTCTTGACTCTTCACTTGGACCACTTGATGCAGAGTCACTGGCTTTGTCACTGAAAGTACACGAGACAAAGTCATTAGAATTAGTAGAACTTTTTGGGGACTAATGAATTTGTGATTCATCCAAGTCATTATGCCTAGAAGTGGGCATGAAAGTTCCAGTAAGAGGAGGAGGGACAACATGCATTTTTGTTGCTGGTTTAAACCTATTGTAACTAGGTTCTCCCTCTTCCTCTTTGTCGGCATCAAAGACACTCGAAAACGATAAATCAAACACATCTTCTGAATAAATATATTTATCAAATCCTAACCCTCTTTTAGTCCTACCAGACATGCTACTATCGACTAATTTTGAAAGATTTTTAGGTGCCTTTTGCCATTTTTCAAATCTCAACATTGTAGCATCTAATCTTTCTTGCATCTCCTGTTTTTCTTTGATACTAACATCTTTTACCTTTTCTGTATATTTAAGCATATTTGTTGTGTTTTCTAAATCGATGCTTAGTATCCTAATTTTATCCTCATACTCACGTTGAGTATCTTGTAGCCACCTCTTTTGTTGTTCTAATGTGTTTAAAGAAGCCTTATAGGCTTGAACTTCTAAAAAATACTTATCATTCTGATCATTTACTTCATTAAATTGGGACAACAATTCTGAATATTTATCATGACAACCAAGAGGACAATTTTGTACCTAAGGTGATATGCCCATAAGAGCAAATTCGTCTGCGTCTTCTGCATCAGATAGATTCCCAGCAATCATTGCAAACACGTCAGTCGAGGACTCAGCTGATTCCAAAGTGGTAGTTTGATGATCATTCCAGTTGACCATAGAGTCAACAGATACGAATGCCTTATTGTCATCTTTCACCTCCTAAACCTTAAAAGCTGAGTATCTGCTCTTCTCATGGTCATTCTTGCTAGGGCATTCCCTTGCAAAGTGACCTTGTTGCTGGCAGTTATAGCATCGAACCTTGCTTCTGTCAAACCTTGCTGGCTCCCTTGGGTTATAATTGAATTTTCGACCAACATTCTTTTCAAACTTGTGAACCCTAAGAGTGAGCATGGCCATCTGCCATTTAAGATCCATTTCATCCAGGTCAAGTTTCTCGACCTGTTTGAAGTCATCAAAAGCAAGTTGTTGTTGAGCATCAACATCAGCCACAAAAGAGTGAAGAACGGCTTCTACCATGCTACCAGACTTGGCTGTAGGATCAGGAGCAGAAGTATTCTGAAAAGTATGTTGAGAAGACACAGTATTGCTTAGGATACTAGTATATGACATGGGACTAGATGCCATAGAACTCACAAAGGCAGAATTAGCAGGAGTGGGAAACAAATCACTTGAATATCTTTTCACATGAGGTTCAAAAGTTTTGAGCTTATGAAATAGATCATCAAAATTGATATAGTCAAGCCTACCATTTGCTTTGAGAGAGATTACCACCTGATTTCATGAGTAGGGTAAGGCTCTAAGAAACCTTGCATTAATATCACCATCGTCAGGCTTTGACCGAAGTTGATTCAATTGGCTCAATATCTTTTGGAACCTGTCATACCCTTGATGTAAACCTTCAGTTTCTGAGATTTTGAATTATGTGAATTCATCTCTCAGCATGGATCTTCGCATTTTCTTTGACTCCTCATTCCCACCAAACCTTGCTTTTATTCCATTCTAGATCTCTCTAGAATCATCCAAATGGTAGAAGTCACCCATGTGATCATCAGGAAGAGATTGAAGCAAGATAGTTTTTGCTTTGACCTCCTTCTGAATGGCTATGATTTCTTCATGATTTTTAGGGTCAAGAAGAGTAATATTACCATTCTTGTCTCTTCCAGTTAGCTTCCTGCTGTTCCCATTCAGAATAACCTTCCAAAGGTCTTGATCAGTATTGGTGATCCACCATTCCATCTTCATTGCCCAACTATCATACTCGTCCTTTTTCAGAAGAGGGAATTTCCCATTTGTGTTGGATACCGTAGCAACGATCTGCTGAGGTTGCACAGTTTTAGGAGTGCTGTCTTCTCCTGTTTGAGTAGAACTTGAGGCAGACATGACAAAACAAAATGTTAGTAATAAGAAAACTTGATTCTTCTTGTACAGAGACTCTCCCAAGCTCTGATACCACTTGTTGGGTCCACTAGATGTGGATCTTGCAGCCTGTCAGGAACGGTGAACGACTTCTGTAATCACAAGTCTATTCACAGAGAGACTCTATACACAATATAAATGCGGAATACAAATAATAAAGAAGAAAAGAATAACTATAAAGACTTGATCCTTTCTAAGGATTTCTAATATTGATAATGACTAGAACTACGTTTGATGAAGGTGTGTCTAACCCTTCTGCCTTAGGTTCCTTTTATACTACAAGGAAACCCTAATACATCATTAATCAAAACATGTAAAACTGATATGCATATCCTTTCCTAACATATCTCATGCATATCCTAACAGAATAATAAATAAATAATAAAGTTTGACTTTGACTAGGACCAGGAGCACGGCTTGCTCCTACAACTACTAGGACCAGGAGGAACTACATACCTCCTAGTCTACCTATTACAATTAACTATTCCAATGGTCCTAACATCTACCCTACAAGCACGTGCACTACTATCACATGGCTGTGAGGGTTATCTAGCTACGGTTCACGACATGGATGCTGAATCTCCATCAATTCAGGATTAACCAATAGTGTCGGAATTCCAAGATGTATTTCCAGAAGAACTTCCGGGCATACCACCTGCACGAGAAGTGGAATTTAATATCGAGCTTATTCCAGGAGCTGAACCGATCTCCAAGGCTCCTTATCGCATGGCTCCCATAGAGTTAAAGGAGCTTCAGGATCAACTGCAAGAACTTCTAGAACAAGGTTTCATTCGACCGAGCACATCTCCATGGGGCGCACCGATTTTATTTGTTAAGAAGAAGGACGACAGTATGCGTCTTTGCATAGACTATCGCGAGCTCAACAAAATTACTATCTGGAATAGGTATCCACTGCCGCGTATAGACGATCTATTTGACCAAGTCAAAGGGGCCAAACACTTCTCCAAGATTGATCTTAGGTCAGGCTATCATCAGCTACGGGTTAAGGAGCAGGACATCGCCAAGACTGCTTTTCGTACCCACTATGGCCACTACGAATTTGTAGTTATGCCATTCGGCCTGACCAATGCTCCAGCAGTGTTCATGGACTTGATGAACAGAATCTTCCATGAATTTATGGACAAGTTCGTCATTGTCTTCATCGATGACATCCTGATTTTCTCAAAGTCCCAGGAGGAACACGAAGACCATCTTCGTACAGTACTACAGATTCTTCGCCAGAAGCAGTTGTATGCTAAATTCTCCAAATGTGAGTTCTGGTTAGACAAGGTGGCATTCTTAGGTCACATAGTATCAGCAGAAGGAATCACTATGGATCCAGCGAAGGTTGAGGCCATTACTACGTGGCCGAGGCTGACATCAGCGACGAAAGTCCGCAGTTTCTTAGGCTTAGCTGGCTATTACCGTAGGTTCATGGAGAACTTTTCCCGCTTAGCACTACCATTGACCAAACTGATGCGGAAAGGGGAGAAATTTGTCTGGACTGAAGAACGAGAGAAGAGCTTTGAAGACCTAAAGCAGAAGCTTGTATCTGCACCTATTCTTACTCTCCCATCTGGTATGGGTGGATTTCAAATCTATAGTGATGCATCGGGGAAGGGACTTGGCTGTGTTCTCATGCAACATGGGAAAGTGATCGCGTACGCTTCACGGTAGCTTAAGCCTTATGAAGAAAATTACCCTACGCATGACTTGGAACTTGTTGTAGTCGTGTTTGCATTGAAGATATGGAGGCACTACTTATATGGAGAATCGTGACATTTTCACGGACCACAAGAGCTTGAAGTATATCTTCAATCAACGTGAATTGAACATGAGGCAGAGGAGATGGTTAGAGTTGTTGAAGGATTATGACATTAATCTATAGTATCATCCCGGAAAGGCAAATGTAGTAGCAGATGCTCTTAGCAGGAAGTCCCGAATGATCAACGGCATTAAAATTGAGGAGGAAATCATAAGAGACTTAGAGTGACTAGACATCGAGATCATGGTATGTGGACAACACGGTTACTGGGCTAATCTTAGAGTAGAACCCGAGTTACTCTTTAAGATCAAGGAAGCTCAGTAAGATGATGGAGAAATCTGGGCGATAGTTCAAAATTTGGAGAAACGGACGGAAGTCAGAGTAGATGCAGATGGTATCGTATGGCAGGGCACGAGACTTTGTGTTCCTGATGATCAAGAACTTCGGGAAGCCTTGTTAGCTGAAGCTCATAGCTCCCCATTCTCTATACATCTTGGTTCGACTAAGATGTACCATGACATCAAGCAATACTTTTGGTGGAGTGGTATGAAACAGGATGTGGCCACTTACGTTTCCAAATGTCTTACCTGCCAGCAGGTTAAGATCGAGCATCAGCGATCTGGCGGTCTCCTTCAACCGTTAGACATTCCAGAGTGTAAGTGGGACAAAATCACCATGGATTTTGTTACTGGTCTTCCGCCTACCAAGAGGAAGCAAGATGCAATTTGGGTTATCGTAGATCGACTTACAAAATCAGCTCATTTCTTACCGATCCGCAAGGAAGATCCGGTAAGTAAACTCGCCGATACGTATAGAAGAGAGATCATGAGACTCTACGATGCTCCATCCAGCATCGTCTCAGACAGAGATCCTCGTTTCACTTCGTGATTTTGGAAGAGTCTTCAGAAGGCTTGGGGTACACAACTTAAGCTTAGCACGGATTTTCATCCTCAAACAGACGGACAGTCGGAGCGAACGATTCAAACATTGGAAGACATGCTGAGGTCATGTGCATTGGAATGGACGGGTGATTGGGACGATTACATCTGTTTGGTGGAGTTTGCATACAACAACAGTTGGCACACAAGTATCAAGTGTGCTCCTTTCGAGATGTTGTATGGCAGAAAGTGTCGCGCCCCAATCTACTGGGATTAGGTTGGCGAGCGAACACTTAAAGGACCAAAAATCATAGAGATGAACAATGAAAGGATGACAGTAGCTAAGCAGAAACTTCAGGAAGCACGGTCACGTCAGAAGAGTTACGCCGATAAGCATCGTAGGGACATACATTTTAACATAGGAGATCACGTCTTCCTTAAGGTTTCGCCGGCACGTGGTGTTAGACGCTTCGGGATTAAAGGGAAGCTCAGTCCTCGTTTCATCAGACCGTTTGATATCATTGAACGAGTCCATGAAGTATCTTACAAGTTAGCGTTACCTCCACAGCTTTCGCATGTACACAATGTGTTTCATGTGTCCTTACTCAGAGTGTGCCAGTATCATCCCCTTCACATGGTTCAGTATCCACTAGAACAGATACGTGAAGATCTCACCTTCATAGAAGAACCCGAACGAGTTCTTGACAAACAAGAACGAGTCATGAGAAGGAAGACGATTCCATTCGTCAAAATCCTTTGGAGGGATCATACTAAAGAATAGTGATAATCTTATGAATCAATAAGGTGGGTTGATGGTTCTAGAGAGAGAAAGTAGTGAGAGAAAGTGAGAGAGAATATATGTGTTTTATTTCATCAAAAGTGAAAAACAACCAACAACCAACCTCCTTTCCATGGTGGAAAGGGGTATTTATATCCAAGCCACTAATAGACTTGGGTCGGCCCATGACAAGCCCATGGGCCGGTTTTACTTAACAAATTAAACAAATATTAACTACGAGCTATACAACATTCAATAATATTGTGGAGTGACCGATACTTCTAATATACGTTAAAAACGTATTTCTAACAATCTCCCCCTAAGGGAGTTCACTCCACGTTACACAGTTCTAAACCTAGCATACTATACTAAGTCTTCGTTCTTCAGCTCGTAGTCTTTTCTTCTTTTCTTTTTGTTGTGAATATGTTGATTTGATCTTTTAGGCTTTGGCTTGAGAGCATTGTTCTTTTGACCAATCACGTGCGATCTTTGCCTTCTTGTGAATCTTGCCTCCTCGTGACTCCATGTTCCACACACTTATGTTTTTGTTGAATTCTTGAAAGCTTTAGAGTTTGGTACAGCGGAAGACTTCATTTTTTACTTTCTTGAACTTTGCTGAACTTTGATGTAGAAAAACATAAGCATGTGGGAACGACTTCAGCTGGTACACCGCAACGCCACCGTCTTCGTAGCAACATAATAAGACACGAATGAAATGGCTTAGAACATTTCATTCTAAATCGGTAGCGTTTTACCACCGGTCGGTGAAGACCGTTGGACGATATTAGATATCGTACCTGTGACGGATAGTTTCAATTAAGTAACTTCCTGACAGGATTTCGCGGGTAAACCCGTTCTCTTTATTCGACGATCACTAAGATTGACTGCGAACATAAAGAGTGAATCACTTGGATAAATTATCCTTGTGATTGAAGCCGTCAATTCATGAAACCTGGAACAAGTGAATTTCAATTAAGATTTTCACCATCGTTGCTTTCCAGTTATCACGAGCTTGATTCATAAAGAATCTTGCACGTCACATACCAAGTGTTGTTTGATGTTAACACTAGAAGGATTTCCACTTGTCACTGTGAACACTAAAGAGTGTCACTCTGAGTGTTCTGGCAAGATCATACGATAATGTGTATAGGCCTGGAACGAGTTTAAGTTCAATTATGAATTAAACTACTGTTTCTTTCTAGTTTTCACAAGATTGGTTTCTAAAGAAACCGTACGTGTCACCTACCATGAGCTTGTTTGATGTTGGCTCAAGCAGGATTTCCATCTTCATTGTAATACTTGCGTATCACTCGGATGTTCTGGCAATATTACAAGAATACTGTGTAGGACTCATAAAGATCTCTTACTTTTCACAGTGTGTGAGAAAGCAAGGAATAAATGGAAAGTGTCCTAATGAGACTTTTGATGATCTCGTGGCTCTAGACTCGATAGTGCGTTTTGATTTAGTGAGCGATGGCTGGAGAGGAGTGCCACCTATTCAATATCAGTCTATTCGGAGTGAATAAACCAATAGATAACGTGTTGATCTCTGTGTGATTAAAACAAATACCTTTTGAGAGATATTTGAGTTAGTTGGGAAGGGTTGTGCATTGCATCACTGGGTCCATGATGTCTTTCTTCAATATCGAGAATCATTAGCAAATGATCTCAATAGCATATGTATTGACCCGGTTTCTGCCTAAAGTTGTAAGGAGTGCTTCTTTCTTTACACCCTTTATCTTTACAATTCTTTTTCATTCTTCAACCCCTTCAATGCTTACCAATACGTCATAACTAGCACCTTGTTGTGATTGTTCCAGTGCTAGCTTAAGTACTTGGTCGGCATTCAACTACGTTCACAATATTTCTCCATCTTTCCTAGGACTTCTAATTCTATCTAGGGAATTGTCCTTTGGAAGATTCCATCGGCTCTGATGAATCATTGGACTAATACCTATTCCTACCACCCTTTTGTCACCACATCCGTCGTGAATTAAGCGTGTTTTGGGAAAGTATAGTCACCATGAAAAATCCTTGAAAATCACTTAAGGTACTTGTGATATTGAAATCAAGAGTTTTGTACCTTAAGTGTTTTGTTCATCAAAAAACACTCCCCCTTAACACGTGCTTTACACATATTAAGTTGGATTATCGTTAAGTCTTTTTCATCTTTTAGCCAAGTATCGTTTAAGTCTCCTTAATCCCATTTTCTCCCCTTATCCAAAATGTTAACCATTAATATTTGGGATATTGAATGGATTAACCGGTCTTTGGGTAAAAATGAAATCAATGTTTGGCCATAGAACATACTAATGCTCCCCCTTAAATTAATAAGGGTGAATTGTAGTGCTTTAGTATGACATATTTTGAAAGATTTAGAATCTCGTGAGAAATTCTTTAAAAGTTATCATACCTTAACACTACATCGAGCCGTAAAAGCATAATATTCACAAAATTTACATATTCACAAATAAAACCAATATAGAGTGGACCTGAGATGTACGACCCATTAGATGGATCGTTGTAGTAACTTGTAGTGCACTCCATATGGTCTACCACCAACGAATTTTTCTAAGCTCCTCATCAATCTACGTTTCCGGAGCTTTTCAGCAATCTTCTTTATCACATATGTTGCCATCTTCTGATAACCCGCATGCCAATCCTCAATCACCTCGGGTAATGTTCCGCCAGAGTTGAGATGCTCCAATTTTCCTCTGACGTATATGAGAGTCCCATCACTTGAATCCATTGTGAGTGGAATTAGAGACCTCCTTCAACCGGTAGTTGTTTGGAATGAACTTGAGGGTTTTGGATTCTTCAATGGCTGCTGCTCTATCGTCTTGTATTTGTTGCACGGTTGGGTTAGTCATTGTTTCTGCTTAAGATAAAACATAAAAGTTGATACATACAGATATGAATACAACTATGAATTTATACCTAAGCCAATGACATAATCCCTTAAGCATTGAACACACTCAAACATTTAACAAGTTATTAAGCAAAAAAACACCTTCATTCGAAATAAACACTTCATCCGGAATAAACAATTCATCCGGAATGTTTGCTTCATCCGGAATAAACATCTCATCCGGAAAAAAACATCTCATCCGGAATAAACCCTTCATCTGGAATAAACCCTTCATCCGGAATAAACCCTTCATCCAGAATAAACCCTTCATCCGAAATAAATGGTTCATCCGGAATAAATGGTTCATCCGGAATAATGGTTCATCCGGAATAATGGTTTATCCGGAATAATGGTTCATCCGGAATAATGGTTCATCCGGAATAATGGTTCATCCAGAATAAATGGTTCATCCGGAATAAATGGTTCATCTGGAATATTTGTTGTCACAATACATCGGGATTTTGTTGAATCCAAGACCGTTTTCAGTCAGTTGTGATCTCATCCAAAGGACTTGAGCACAACAACCGGACATGGCAATGTATTCAGCCTCCGTGCTAGAAATTGCAGCGCTTTTCTGCGTTTTTGAAGACCAACTAATCAATCTGTCTCCAAGGAGTTGCACATACCTAGAAGTGCTACGCCTCGTGTCTTGACACCCAGCATGATCGACATTTGCATATGATATTAAAGCAATAGAGGAATCTTTCGGATACCATAGACCACGATGAAGTGTTCCTTTGAGATACCGAAAGATCCTTTTAATAGCATGTAGGTGCTTTTCGGTAGGCCGAGCCTGATACCGGGCACACATGCATACGACAAATTGCAGATCAGGCTTGTTAGCAGTCAGATAGAGAAGGGTGCCGATCATCCCACGATAGAGTTTCGGATCGATAATAGTCCCATTCCTATCTTCATCTAACTTGGATTTCTCCACCATTGGAGTATCCACGAGGTCACAATTTTCAAAGTTATATTTCTTTAATGATTCTAGAGCATATTTGGATTGATTAATAAAGATGCCTCTGGGATTCTGAGAAATTTGTAATCCTAAGAAAAATGAAATTTTTCCCATCATTGACATCTGAAAGCGTGTGGACATTATCTTCTCAAAGCGGTTTGACAATTCTATGTTAGAGGCAGCAAATATTATATCATCAACATAAATTTGTACCAGTATCATGTCGTTATCCTCCTTGAGAGTGAATAGAGTGGGGTCCACCTTTCCTTTGGAGAAGCCTTCCGAAATGAGATATGTTGAAAGGAGATCATACCACGCGCGTGGAGCCTGTTTCAACCCATAGAGAGCCTTCTTAAGCTTGTACACATGGTTAGGAAACTCCGTGCGAACGAACCCATCCAGCTGAGTAACATAGACTTCTTCCCTTAGTTTACCAATCAAAAATGCCGTCTTCACATCCATTTGATAGACGATCATGTTCATATGAACAGCATACGCAAGGAATAGTCTAATAGCCTCCAATCTTGCAACAGGAGCAAAAGATTCTTCAAAGTCGATACCCAAGGCTTGTTTGTATCCTCTAGCAACCAATCTAGCCTTATTCTTCAAGACTCAACCCATCTCATCGAGTTTAACCTTATAAACCCACAACAAAGTAAGGATGTTTACCTTGTCACGGAGAGGAACTAATTCCCATACTTTAAGTCTTTGGAATTAATTTAGTTCCTCTTGCATGGCTTCAATCCAAGTTGATTGAGTCATAGCATGTTGCCAGTTTTTAGGTTCAACTTCGGAGAGAAATGCATCAAAATAGAAATAGAGTGCACTCTCTTGTAATTGATGGCGTGTAGAGACTGGTCGATCGAGGCCTCCAATAATATTCCTAATTGGGTGATCTTTTGTCCATTTGGTACTGTGATTTTCAATCCGTGGTGGTCTGGAATGAACGATTGTAGGAGCTTCTTCTGAGGTAGACGCGACTGAAGGGTTTTCAGGTATCGGTATACCAAAGAATGGAAGCTCTTGTAGGTGAGCATATTCCAAATCGTGATCAACAGAATCCTCTTCAACATCATTAGGCACAAGTAAGGGTGAAGATTCAGGTGTAGTTTGAGAATTACTTGGTGGAGGTGCATCCGGTTCAATGTTAATTGAAGATGCATTTGATGAAGCTTCAATAGCTTGAGCAACTACTTCAGGGATTGGATCTATCACTATAGGTGTTGGAACTTCATCACTTGGGGGATCAAAGAATTCATCAAACAACGGTTGAAATACTTTATCCCACTCGGGCCTTGTAGATGGTATAAATGATGTAGAAGTAGGATTATTGGGAACTAATCCGAAACTAATAGCACTTGTTCCCATCTCGTGAAGCGCGGGTTCAGAGCTGCGTTGCTCAGAAGCCATCGCTGTCAGCTCATCAAAATATGCGTCCATAGTTTCTACTATCTTACCAAGACGACGGTTGTAAATTCGGTATGCTTTCTTGGAGGGTGAGTAACCAAAGAAAATACCTATATCGGCCTTCGGTTGAAGTTTGCCCAAGTTCTCACTATTAATGTTTGGATAAAAAAGAGGACCAAACACATGAAAGAATGAAACACCGGGTTTACGATCATGTAGAAGCTCGTAAGGTGTTTTTCCATGGCGTTTCCGAATGATAGAGCGGTTTTGGGTGAAACATGCAGTAGATACATCTTCTGCCCATAAGAATAATGGAGCGTTCGCATAAATCAGCATAGTCCTATCAGCTTCCATAAGCGTACGATTCCGTCTTTCAACGACACCGTTTTGTTGTGGAGTACGTGCAGTGGATGTTTCATGTGAGATACCAACTTCTTCATAGTAATCACGAAGAGTCTGGTTGACGAACACTGTTCCATTATCAGTACGAATACGGCGGACAGTAGTATTTAAACGTACCTGAATGAATTTCAGAAAAGTGATGATAGCCTTCGTTGCTTCATCCTTTGTACGTAGAAATCTAACCCATGTAAACCTGGAGAAATCATCCACAATAACAAGGATGAATTTCTTACCACTCACACTTTCGGTTCGCATTGGCCCACAATGATCCATATGCAAAAGATGAAGTTTTTCTTGATTGGTGTCTTCAGCTTTGGGCTTGTATGATTTCTTGGTGCTTTTCCCCCTTGAACACGCGGAACATAAATGGTCCTTGTGAAATTTGAGCTTTGGAAGACCACGAACTAATTCGTTTTTAGCCAAATGATTAATAGCATCAAAGTTGAGATGAGATAATCTGCGATGCCATAACCATGACTTGGTCTTAGTTGCTTTGGAGAGAAGACATACTGGAGAGGCGGCCATCATGTCTTGTAGGGACAACGTATAAAGATTTGCACCACGAGACCCCTTCAACAAGTCTTTTCCTTCCAAGTTACGGATGAAACAAGTGTGTTGTCGAAAAGCAACCTATAGGTTGGAATCACAGAACTGTCCTACTGAATATAAATTATGACCAAGACCTTCTACATAGTATACCCTTGAAATCATGACATTTCCAATCTGATATTCACCATACCCCATTATCTTTGCAATATGATCATTACCGAATTTTACCGTTCCAAGAAACTTGCTGACGAAATTTCGGAGCATCGAGCGATCTCCGGTCATATGCTTTGAGAAACCGGAGTCCAAATACCAGAGGATGATTTGGACCACCTGAAAATATCACCAGACGAAGACAATGTACAAGTTTCGGAATCTGAATGTTCCTTGTTATTAGCAGGTACAGATTTAATGATCTTAGATTTGCTAACTTTAGGTTTCTTAGATTTCGTAGCCTTCTTCCTAGTTGGTGGTGTAGATTCAAGTTGGCTTAAATCCTGAGGTATTTCTTCACTGATAGGCACTATAGTGGGGGCTGACCTAATTAAAGGGCGCGGTTTCCATACTTTAGTGCTAGTGTGCCTAATTAAAGGACGCTGAGACCTAACCTCAATGGATGCATTCCTAGTTAAAGGGCACATTTTTCCATCTAATGTAAAAGTCCTACCAGTGGGAAGCCATTGCCATCCAACATGGGAACGAGTTCTCCCAGTTGGCTTCCATTCATGATTATTCCTAATGGCATTCATTTAATTCACATGATCAATAAGACACAAATCATGACGTCGAGAAAACATGCATTCATTACAATTCCAACATTTTAAATTAGAATTCACAAATGGTTTAGGCTTCTGCACAAGCGCAGAGATTTTAGTCTTAGCAACATGATTCTTTTTATTTAAATCTGAAATAACATCCCTAGGGTGAGCTTCTACTTTCTTCTTGATGGTACTACTAGTGGAGGGCTTGATCTTATCTTTCTTAAGGGGCGATCCTTTAGCCTTAGTAGACTCTTTTATTCCTGTAGAAGGCAAAGTGGGAACATTAGCAACAGATTTTAAAGGTGCCTTAGTTGATGGTGCCAATGACAGTTTTGCTCTTGGGGGCTTATTGAATGGAGTTACAGCAATGGGTCGATTAGTGAGTAGTGCAGAACCCGGTTTTCCTATGTATTGCAAATATGCTAAGCAATATTGAACTCGCTGAATATATGTGATGACGTATAGTCCCCAGTCGGGTCAGGAACCCGGCCCATGGGTACTACCCGTATCTGGCCCATCACAGATGGATGGGAATAATGTCATTTAAGCTTATGGGCTTGGATGAACAGTAACCATACACATGTGTGTGGCCCACGGCCCGGCGCGGGCGGCATAGGGTTAGACAGAATCATATTCTGTCTAGGAATATGTTTACCCCAAAGAAGAGGATATTCACTCACCATAATTAGAAGATAACAATCATTCAAATTCTGGTACTTATCCTTTCCTTGGGGCCGTAGTATCAGTGGCAGCCCACTAGGGTTCCACTGCCTATAAAAGGAACCCCCAACGGTTCCACAAAGGTATTACGTTCTGAACTCTCAACTCACATAAAACCCTAACCGATTACTTAATCTCACGCCGGAGTCTAATCGTGAGAAACATTCCCATGGTAAGCCTAACGCGTGTTGTTTAGTGTGCAGGATCCCAACCAAACAATTCACTTGGTGCAGGAGCCGGAGCCCAGCCAACCCAAATTAAGCCTAATTCGGGTCTAGCAAGGATCACCCAACTTTTGCATCAACAAGTTGGAGCCATCCATGGGACCCATTACACTAAGCTAGAGCAAAACCTCATCTTGAATTTCCAATGAGGAAGGGGCATCCACAAGCTAATCCCAGGAACACGAATCCTGGAAATCGGAAGTCCCAAGGGGAAGGGATGCTCATCCCCAATCAATCTCCTAGCCGCCCTGCCGGCGGACCTGGTAACCGTGGTGGTCTTCAGTCCTTGGGGGTGACAAGCACGATCTCCATAACACCCCCACCTAAATCAACCCTGGATAACCCTGATCCAGGGAGTGCGCCCAATACTCCTAACAAGGAGCCGCGCAGGCCATTGATTGAGGAGGAAGTAGAAGTCCAACCACTCAGCGAGGAGGATCTCACTCGAGTTCTCACGCAGAACATTGATAGGATCGTACCAGGGATTGCATCAAGGTTGAATCTAGGGAGGAACCTCCAGTCTAGACTCAACTTTGGCAACACCGGACCAATCACCTCTTCCCAAAATCAGAGGAAAAGGAAAGCCCGGCCTCAGGAGCGGAGCATCTTTGAGGAAACTCCTCAACCTAGGAATGTGTTCGAGCGCATAGGAGATCGCCTCATGCAGGAACTAACGTAGTCTCAAGAAGGGGGAGATAAGTCCAACGGTTTACCCGAGCGACCAGATCGAGAGCTGGCCAGAGCCACCCGCCGTACAAGCGTGTGGGATAGGATGGACACTGGGAAAAAGGCTTCTGGCTCGTCTCAAAAAAGTGGTCCTCACCCAAGGGATGGGGCACCACCCCCGTCTCCAGATCCATTAGGAGAGGACTCAGATGACCATCTACCTAAGCGTCGCCGACCTAGGCGTACCCCTCCACCACCACCAACCAATGATGAGCATTATGGTGGCCCTTATTATCGAGATGCAGAAGCGGAGGATCTTTCCCGCCCGTGGTGTGAACCATGGGATGACCCTAGGCTCACCCGGGCATGGGCGGATCCCAGGGAAGACCCATTCACCCTCCGCATACGGAACTACTCCGAGGACACCAAACGTCGCATGCCGGCGTGTGTCAAGACCTATGATGGAACTGGTGATCTGGATGATCACCTCAAAATATTCGATACGCAGGCTAAAATTGAGCGATGGCCCATGCCTATATGGTGCCAAATGTTCAATTCGACTTTGATCGGCAATGCCCGTGACTGGTTTGAGGGACTCCCTCCATGAAGCATTGATAGCTTCACAGAACTACGCACTGCGTTCAAGAATAATTATACTCAGAGGAAGAAGTATAATAGGGATCCGGTCTCATTGGCAACTGTCAAATAACGGTCGGGGGAGTCCACGGAAGCCTTCACTGAACGCTTCAATGATGAGTGCACACGCACAAAGACAATGCCGGAACTCCTGAAAATCTCTGATTACATGCACGCCATAACAGACAGGGAGTTGATCAGGCGTCTCAATAACAAGCGTCCAAAAAGGTATGATGACCTTATGGAGAGAGTCAGAAACTTCATAGAAGGAGAAACGGCGGTTGCCGCGGCTTACCCTTCAAAAGGAAACGGCTACCGGTCAAACGACCAGTCCAGGAGGCAATCAGGCGGTCAAAACAATCAGAGCAATAGCAGGGGCTCAGACTATAAGAGCCAAAACAAAGGAGGACGGCCGGACGATAAGTTTACCCCCTAAAGATGTCCTATCGGGAGATCTTGCTGACGGAAGGGGCAAATTTTCCGAGGCCTCCACCAATGACAACTCCACCGGACCGTCGGCAAGGAAATCGCTTCTGCGAGTTCCATAATGACAAGGGCCATGGCACGGAGGAGTGTATCCATCTCAAGAAGCACATTGAGTCGCTGATCAAGTCAGGTAAACTCAAGCATTTGGTTAAGGATTGGAAGGATGGAAAAGACAACAAGAAGTATGACAAGAAGGATCCCCAAAAGGACAAACCTTCGACCATATACATGATCCAATCCAGACAACACCGCACGAGGCAGAAAATTGGCCAAAAATTTTCACGCGGCAGGGAAATCTCATTCCCTCTCATCACAGCAAGCGATGTGATTGATGCGCCTCTCACTATTGAGATAAGAATTGGAACACACAATGTTCGTCGCATGTATGTGGATGGAGGGTCTTCAGCAGAAGTACTGTACGAACACTATTTTGTGCAGTTATGACCAGAAATAAGAAGCCAATTAGTACCGGCCACGACGCCGCTCACTGGCTTTAGTGGAGACACTATCTGGCCGATAGGGCAACTACGTCTGCTTGTAACCATTGGGAATGAGGAACACTCTACTACGGCGTGGATGAACTTCATGGTAATACGCTCACATTCTCCGTACAATGGGATCATAGGCAGACCAGGTATTCTGGCTATACGGGGGTACCCTCCATGGCACACGGAATGATCAAGTTCCCTGTTGATGGAGGAATCGTCACCATCTACAACAAAATCGTACTAGCATCCGAGTGTCATACCGTGACAACACCAGCTCCACCTGTTCCACCCAAGGATGGATCACCACTTCCTAATTGGAAGGTGACAATCCATCCTGACTACCCGGAACAGGAGATATCCATAGGAGGGGCGCTCTCGGATAGCAGCAAAAGGGCCATGTGCTATCTTTTAAGTGCAAACCTAGATATATTCGCATGGGAGCCAAAGCATATGACAGGCGTTCCACGCGCGATAGCAGAACATAAGCTCCAGATCCGCCAGGGGTACCAACCCATCAAGCAAAAGAAGCGCGGCCAGGCGCCTGAGCGCAGCCGAGTGATATTGGAGGAATTACGGAAACTAGTGGACGCAGGTATCATGCGCGAGGTATACTACCACGAGTGGTTATCCAATCCGGTCATGGTCAAAAAACATGACGGAAGTTGGCGCATGTGTGTGGATTTCACGGATCTGAACAAAGCCTGTCCACAGGATTGTTACCCGTTACCGGAGATTGACTGGAAGGTGGAATCCCTATGTGGATATCCCTTTAAGTGCTTCTTAGACGCATATAAAGGATACCACCAGATCTAGATGGCGGAGGAGGACGCAGAAAAAACGGCGTTCCATACGAGCCAGGGCGTATATTGCTATACGAAAATGTCGTTTGGACTAAAGAACGCCGGTGCTACATACCAGCGGCTTGTGGACAAAGCTTTTGAATCACAGATAGGCCGCAACCTGGAAGTTTATGTGGATGACTTAGTCATAAAAAGTCATACGGAGGATGTACTTCTCCGGGATGTCCAAGAGACATTCGACACACTTAGGAGGATTAACATGAAGCTAAATCCAAATAAATGCACTTTTGGGGCAACGGAGGGAATGTTCCTTGGGTACATGATTGATCCAAATGGTATCAAACCTTGCCCAGAGAAAACGGATGCCGTGATACAGTTGCCATCCCCTCAGACACGGAAGGAGGTGCAATCCTTAAATGGGAAGCTGGCCGGGCTAAATAGGTTCCTATCCAAATCCGCAGAGAAGCCATTACCCCTATTTAAGACACTCAAGAAGTGCATTAGGAAGGGAGACTTCCGGTGGACAAAGGAAGCCGAGGAAGCTTTTGGCCAACTCAAGCAGCACCTGGCATCTCTCCCTATGCTAGTAGCTCCCCGGCCAAAGGAGGAACTCATTATGTATCTCTCAGCCACTCATGGCGCAATAAGTGCGGTACTCATGACAGATAGGGATACGGTGCAAACTCCGGTCTACTTTATAAGTAGAACATTGCAAGGGCCGGAGCTGAACTACTCCTCTATGGAAAAATTGGTTTTGGCACTAGTGTTTGCTACAAAGCGGCTGCGCCGATACTTTCAGGCGCACCCAATTGTAGTCATTACGGACCAACCAATAAAGCAAGTCATCTCTAGACCGGATGTGGCAGGGAGGCTACAAAAATGGAGTATCCTATTGGGGGAGCATAATCTATCTTATAGGCCAAGGACGGCTGTTAAAGGCCAGATCTTGGCAGATTTCTTGATAGAAAAGCTGGATGAGGAAGGACTAGTCATTAAACAAGACGAGACTCCAACAGAACCATGGGTGTTATTTACGGACGGATCTTCGTGTACGGATGGGTCCGGAGCTGGCCTCATCCTCACAAATCCGGAAGGAATGGAGTTTACATACGCCCTCCGTTTTGAGTTCACGGCCACCAACAACGAAGCGGAATATGAAGCATTAATCGCGGGTTTAAAAATCGCCGCTAGAATGGGAGTTCGCAACCTTGAGGCCTACGTGGACTCACGGCTTGTCACGAACCACATTCTAGGTGGATACGTGGCTAAGGAGGACAACATGGTCCGATATTTGGAGAAAGTCAAGTCACTCATCGCGGCTTTCAACAAGTTTTCCATCAAGCAGGTTCCAAGAGGTGAGAACAAGAAGGCGGACGCTCTTAGCAAGATCGCATCTACAAGCTTCGCCCACTTGTCCAAGCAAGTCTTGGTGGAAATACTCAAGGAGAAGTCTATAACAGTAGGGGAGGTTGCTACCATAGTTGAAGAGGATAGACCTACATGGATGACCGCGATTATCAACTATTTGACTAGTGAGACCCTTCCGGACGAGGAAAAAGCAGCACGGCGCATCAGAAGGAAGTCGCAACACTTTGAACTCCGAGAAGGTATCTTTATAAGCGCTCTTTCTTGCAGCCATGGTTGCGGTGTGTTAGACCACAGCAGGCTACCTATGTAATCAGTGAAATACATGAAGGGTTGTGCGGCATGCACGCAGGTCCGCGGTAGCTAGAGCCTTACGGACAGGATATTACTAGCCTACCATGCACAGGGACGCGCGCGACATGATTCGCAAGTGTAGTGATTGCCAAGTGCATAGACCAGTGCCACGGCACCCGCAGCAGGAGCTTACACCTATCACGCCCCCATGGCTATTCTATAAATGGGGAATCGACATTGCAGGACAATTTCCTGTAGCTGCGGGGGGAGTTAAGTTCTTGATTGTCGCGATGGACTACTTCACACGATGGATAGAGGCCAAGGCAGTCAAATCCATCACAGGCAAACAAGTTAAAAAGTTTGTTTGGGAGCATATTGTGTGCCGTTTTGGCCTACCAGGAGAAATCATCTCGGATAACGGTATACAGTTCGCGGACATTCCATTCAAGGACTGGTGTGCATCATTGAATAACAAGCGGCGCTTCGCGTCTGTTAAGCATCCGCAGACAAATGGCCTTGTGGAATGAGCAAATAGAAGCTTGGGAAACGGCATCAAGGCACGTTTGGATGAGCGAAGTGCCAAATGGGTGGATGAGCTACCACATGTTTTATGGGCACATAGGACTATGATCAAAACGGCCAACGGAGACACTCCATTTGCATTGGCTTACGGCACTGAAGCTGTTATACCAGCAGAAATAGGAATGCCTACCATCCGCACGGCGGAGGTTAATGTTGTCACGAACGACGAACAACTGCGAATCAACCTGGATCTGTTGGACGTAAAAAGGGAGATAGCAGCCACTAATGAGGCTAAATCCAAGGCTAAAATGAAGGCTTATTATGATGCTAAGGTTAAAGGTGTTTCCTTTCGACTGGGGGATTATGTTTATCGTGCTAACGAGGCAAGTCGAGCAGAGAATACAGGAAAGCTGGGCCCTAAGTGGGAAGGACCGTATGAGGTCACGGAAGCCTTGGGACGAGGTGCGTACAAGTTACGTGACATGGATGGCCGCGACCTGGAGCGCACATGGAACATCTCCAACCTCAAAAGGTGCTATATTTGAAAGCTCCGGCTTCCGCATGGGTACTTCGCCATATGTGGCTTTAATGAAGATCCGTGCACTCTATCTGTTTTGCTTCTTATGTTTTGTCTAGGTTCCTTTTTTGTTTCTTAGGACTTGTCATTCTTGTTCAAACAAAAAATGTAAACGTTCTAATAAAATGTCGTGGTGCCTAGCTAGCTCCACGGCTTGTTTTGTGCAAGTTATTTCTTAAGATTTTGTTAGTCATAAAATTTTTAATTATTGCTATAATAGGCCATGTTTCATTCATATGCATTCATTCAAACACCGTACATGTACTATACGCCTCCAGGCGGGGTAAGAGGATTAAGTGAACCTACTAATTCAACTTGTCGCGTAAGAGGGATGCAACCCCAGCAGCACGGATCATGTATCCTTACTAGACACCTTACTCACAAGACGTTGTGGTAAGTTTCGTATGTCGTACTCACGCAGTGCTCCACATAGTAAAGACGCACGTCACATGTCTAGTAAATTATAGGCTTTTATGTATTTTCTTTTTTGTGTAAGACGTGACATGTCATGCAGTATTGGCATACAATGTTCAAACAAAATAAAAATACACAAGTTTCAAAATAAATAACAAAATGGCCGTGGTCATCACGGACTTACATACAAAAGACAGTCATTTCACATATGTCTTAGCCGTGTACATGCACGGACGAATAAAAATCACAAATGTTTACAACTGATAAATTACAAGGGGGGGGAGGAATTCCCCTATGTCCTTCTTTCCTTCTTCAATCAGAGCACGGAGGGCCTCCCCACGAGCATCCTTCCCATCCTGTGCCTTGACCGCAGTTGCATCCAATGCTTCCATAAGCAGCCTTTCACCTTTCATCGTTTTTGATGCGGAATCATAAGAGGCCAAGGTCAAAGGGATGGGATCCGTAGTAAGCCGGGACATTATTGCCTCGTTTGGAGCGTCTCTAAGTGCCTCAAGCTCATCCAGGAGAGGGTGTTGGATTTCCGCCAAGGCATTCATCGACGCGGACATATTATCCGCAACTGAGGGATTATAGTATGGATGTTGCATGATGTCTTCATTTTTACCTATCAGTTATGCAGCTTTGACCAAACCCTCATGTCTACCACGGTCGATTCCATCGGATACGACCCCGGAAAATGCCTGTAGTAGGTACGGAGCTTCCAGGGCCTTGCTTACGGCAAGTCGCATCCCTTGTCCAATCATCCACCTGCGTCCAGCTATGGCGGATAGCAGGGGAGGACATAGTCTTTCAGCACAACTTATGGCCATCTTGCTGAGCTCCTCCTCCGTTGTGGCAGCTTGCTCTTCCAGATTGGCCCGCGCCTGTGTCAGCTCATCCTTCAGCGCATCACGTTCTTGGGCGATGTTGAAGGATTGTACGGTCACGGCCTTGTTAGAAGCTTCGGCCGCAGACACCTGCATATAGAACTTTGAGTTATCACAAGGATAATATATTTTTTTTCTTGGGTCGAATAAATAATCAAGGCAAAAGTATATGTACAAAAGTTTCGAAAGTGTACCTTCTCATTTGATGCGGCTACAAGGGCTTCGAGCTCGGCAATACGCTTTTCTCGGGTGTCGACATGATGAGCTTGCTCTTTTACCGTAGCCTCGGCTGTCACCAGCGCTGCCTGCAAGGATGCGATGGTCTTCTCGTTCTTCACGACCATTGCCTTACGACGAGCTATCTTCTTATCTGCTCGCTTCACATTAGCAAGGGCCTTGATCAAGCGGCGTCTTAAGGCGGCTCCCACCGTCACTTGATGCGCAGACGACACATCAAATTGCTCCAGAAGGGATTCATGATCCAGCTCATCTATGTCTTGTGCAAGGGCTGGTGGGGTGATGTGTTCGATGAATTCTGAGCACTCAGATTCCGCTTCCAACCTTGTCAGACTTGAGAGGTTCCATGCTAGGCGCATGCTATTTTCTGGCCCTTCGTGGTGTGGCTCCTCGGCATGTGTCGCGGCAGGAGATGGGGGTCTGTTAGTTGGTGCGGGGGATGGATTCCTCTCCACTTCTTCCTCTTGTGCTACGGCCGACGGATTCACCCTGTTAATTGACATGGCAAATTTAGTCTAAGCATTATATATTTCGCAAGTATAGTGACACGACTAAATATTCGAAGGATACTTACGTGGTATCAATGGCAGGTTCTGGGCCAGTAGGAGCTACGGCGCTCACGGGTGTAGCTCGCCAGACTGGCTCTCCCATGTGCGGGGTAGAGTCGGCCTGAGCAGTCGCGGTACCACTTCCTTTTTGGTACTGCGGGTGGTCCTTCCTCAGTTTCTTTGGGGGAGCATTCGCGGCCCCGGCCTCATCCCCTATCTTCTTTGCCACCCTCATGGTGGTCTTTCTCTTCCTAGATGTGAGCGGGGCGGACCCGGAAGCTTGAGTGGTGTCTTCATTGGGATCATTTTCCTCTTCCTGGTGGGTCGCGGTCCCCTCCAACAGTAGTTCTCCACCATCTTCATTATGGAAGTCCAATGGGGATTTCTCAATGATGGGCTCCCCTTCATCTGATCTGGGCTCGGACGTCTCTTCGAGCGGCATGGTGCGGTCAGCGGTCGCCTCCAGCAGGGGGAGCTCATTCTCCTTCAGAGGTCGGAACCCTTCGGCCACCTTCATTGGGTCGCCCTGGCGTATTAATCCGTGTAGGTTCATTTCTGCGGACATTTATAAGTATATGGGTTAGTAAGGTTCTACAAATATGCATGACATTTCAAATCTACAAGGTATAAGTAGAATACCCTCTCCCTGTTCCGTCAGGAAGCACGGATATAAGTCATCCCTTCCAAAGTAGCGGCGGCTTATTCCTACTAAGCACAGAAAGTGTTCCGGCAACCCCCTATGGAATTCTGTGTGGTGGGTATCTAGTATTTTTAAGTCTTTGCTACTATAGTCTTTGGCTTTGAGCGGAAAGTCTTTGGGTGCTTTGGTTTTGAGTATGAAAGGGGTAAGGAATACCTTCTCATCAACAAAGAAGTAATGGTCGTACCAGTTCTTAAGGGAGTCTAAAGGTTTCCTATACGTCATAGGGCCGTTCCCGGGTCGCATTTTAAACGATAGCCACCCGTTCACTAGCTGGGGGAAGTAAAAAGCCCTAAAAAGGTTCACGGTTGGAGTTACTCCGCAGGTATGGCATGTAATTTCAAACTGGTTGATTTTACACGCCCCTATGTAGTAAAGCTGGGTTATGTGGAAGTCGTAATACAATAACAGATCTACCAAGAATTTGGACAGAGGGATACGGTAATTGGCCGAATCAAATAGGCGCGTATACACGCCTATTTTCCCCGCTGGTGCATCCGTAATCGCCTCACCTTCACCTGGATAGGTGGGGTGTACGCTTTCGGGAATGTAATACTTCGACAGAAAGTCGATGTATTTTTCCGCCGACATCACGACATCCGTGATAAGTGGGTTGTCCTTTACCATGTTTTATAAAAAGGTTTTAAAGGGCGTGATGATCTAACCTACGGCGGAGGAAATCCGTGGAAAAGAAGGCAAAGTTTTGGAGGTAGAAGCTTCAAAATAACAATGGCGGAAGGAAGGGGGAATTGTGTGTGTAACAAACACACACACCAAATCTTATATAGGGTTGCCTCGGTTTCCGAGGTAATGTGGATGTTCGACACGTGTAGGCCACCACGCCTATCCAACGGATGGGATTTCTGACACCTCTACAAAATCAGAAGGGGCCCAAGGGTCACTTCTTGGCAGTTTTACGTGGCTCAATGGTGGGCATTAATGGTGCACTTTTTCAGAAGTGCGGCTGACCAGTTGACTATCATTAATGCGTTTATTCTTGTGTCGGGTTATGCGGTCTTACGTAAGACCATATTCAATGCTACATTTAATTTGTCTCGGCCGTTACGTGCGGCTGAGGTACTATTAGAATAATATTCCTAATACGGGCAGCTATGTGCGGCCATAGCAAAATTTTATGTATTTTTCATTCCCTATGTCTTCTCTTGGTATGTCCGGAGAGCATCTTGATAGTCTAGAGGTTACGCCTACGGCTATAACAACTAGACTGAGGGGACATGATGACGTATAGTCCCCAGCCGGGTCAAGAACCCGGCCCATGGGTACTACCCGTATCTGACCCATCACGGATGGATGGGAATAATGTCATTTAAGCTTATGGGCTTGGATGAACAGTAACCGCACACATGTGTGTGGCCCACGGCCCGGCGCGGGCGGCATAGGGTTAGACAGAATCATATTCTGTCTAGGAATAGGTTTACCCAAAAGAAGAGGATATTCACTCACCATAATTGGAAGATAACAATCATTCTAATTCTGGTACTTATCCTTTCCTTGGGGCCGAAGTATCAGTGGCAGCCCACTAGGGTTCCACTGCCTATAAAAGGAACCCCCAAGGGTTCCACAAAGGTATTACGTTCTGAACTCTCAACTCACATAAAACCCTAACCGATTACTTACTCTCACGCCATAGTCTAATCGTGGGAAACATTCCCACGGTAAGCCTAACGTGTGTTGTTTAGTGTGCAGGATCCCAACCAAACAATTCACTTGGTGCAGGAGCCGGAGCCCAGCCAACCCGAATTAAGCCTAATTCGGGTCTAGCAAGGATCACCCAACTTTTGCATCAACAATATGCATGAGTTGAATAATAGTAACTGCTTGAGGGATCTAACGCATACAAATCATCTAAAATATCCCTAACAAGGTCCACGTGCTTGATTGCATTGATCATATAAACATCATAAGTATCCGGATTTTGCTTATGGCGCGGGTTCTTATAGATCACTACTGAATTGGTTGATGGAGCACTAGAGGACGGTGTAGAGTTGGTAGCTAAGTTATTAACAACTTCTTGTCGGGTGAGAAGAAGTGTCTCCTTTAACTCGGCCAAAATAATGTTTTTGTCAATGAGCTGGATATTTAAGTCAGAGATTTCCTCACATTTTTGGTTCAATTGTTCAACATAAGATTGTTGTTGTGCCGCATTAAAAGTGAAGCGTTCTTCTAGTAAACCATAAAGAGTGGACATTCCCTGTCTTGCACGATCCATCTCCCCTAGAATAGACGAGAGTCTAGTTTCTAAGCACTGGTTTTTAGACTCTGCAGCCTCTAGTTCCAATTTTAGTGTTTTGTTCGATGACACATCTCTCTTTAATCTCATAATCTCTTCCTCTAATGCCTTAACTATCTCAATCATCTTGTCACTCGTCTCAACACTGTTTTCACAACCATTTGTTATCAAAAGATCCTCATTTTGAGTTTGCTGTTTTAATTCTAAAGATATACAATGTTGTTCAAGTTGATTAAAGCGTTTTGTAAGTAAATTGTAAGAATCTTGAAGCTTTAAAAATTCAGCGTTAGACTCGTGACAAGAATGATTATCTACCTCATTTACAGTATCAGCAATATTTACAGAGAGATCACACACATCATCACATATATTCACAGCATCACATTTAATCATAGCGGATGTAAGCTCATTCGAATAATTAACATTCACAGTAGTAAGCACATCACACGAAATTACTTGTGACAAGAATCGGTCATACTCGGATAAAATCTTTTCCTCTTCAATTAATTGTAGTTCGTAGGCGGTGTCCATTTCATAAAACACTTTTTGAACTTCTTTAATTTCAAAATCGAGATTTTCCGAAAGAGATGCAAAACTTCCTTTTAGATTTTCGACAAAAGGGTTGATCTCATTCTTAAACACCTCGTTCATGTGTTCGAAAGCCCATTCTCCGGCATTTAGAACATTTGAAGTCGTACATTCCCGGATGACCTTGTCAAAACTAGCAAAGTATTGATTAATCTCTTGCAAGTTTATACATACAGTGTTAATAGGTGGAAGATCCTTTGGAATTTCCTTAGGTCCTTCCATTTTGACAAGTGTAGGAAGTGTACTAGGGTTTTCTTCATTTAACATGTAGGTTGGTGTTGTGATGAGATCTTTATCCATATGGAAGCGAATTCTAAAGTCTGTTTTTGCAAGCACTTTATTCATTTTAAAATAATCACACTAGGGATATTTTGCAAAGTTGTATGACCGACTCTAATCAACTAGAGCCTTATTCTCACGATCCTCGAAAATAACAATCGGATCTAAGACCAATCCTAATTTGGTTGCATTATAAAGTCTTGGATTATGGATAAAAGATTGTCTTGCATACCGTGGGTTAGGGGGAAGGTCTTTTTGACGCGATAAGTAAACTCTCTAAACGATGCGTCAAATAGGTGCACTAGTTGAGAGGCAGCGTATTGTCTTAAAAGCAAATAATCTAAACTCTTAATTCTATTAGCTGCATTAATTTCCATTTCATTCTTTTTAGACTCGAGTAATTCAAAATCCGTTTGAAGTTTGTGAAAATTAGTGACCACTAACTCTTTTTCTTTAAGTTCGTTGGAAAGATTTGCTCTTAAGGTTTCAATTTCTTGCAAATGACCCATTTGTTTGTTTCGAAAATGATCATATTCGGGATTTGTTAGAACATTGGACGAAGGAACTAATTCCAAAGTTTGAACTTTTTCGTTGGACAAGGCAAGCTCAGCAGATAAATTCTTATTCGTAGCTAGGGTTTCTAAGAGTGCAGTATTCATTTGGCTAAGTAATTTTGCAGGAACCATGACCAAATCTTGTTGAGCAGGAGTATGCGTATGCGAAATGACTCCCGGTTGTGATTCACTCAAAGTCTGGGGACTTTCATTGATATTACTATCATTGATTGTCTCCTCATTTGAAAGACTCACCACCGAAGACTCATTCGGATCAGCACCCTTTTGCCCAACTTGATGTGGTTGAATACTAGTATCAGTGGTATTAGTAAGTACCTCAGATATTTTATCTGACCCAAAGCTAGAGATAGTTGCCATAAGAGCTGCCTGAGCAGATTGAAGATCATCACAGTCTGAATCGTAAGCATCCAGATCATCTACTTGGTATGCTGCATTCTGTGTAGTGAGAACTTCTTGTTCCGCAATCCCTGGATCAGCAAGAAATGCAAGCTCCTCTTCATCAAGTTCCTATCCTTGTGCCTGAGCGTTCACCAAATAAATCTTCTCTGCAAACCTTTGACCATCCCTTCTCCTCTTGGGTTTTGTGCAATCCCTAGACATGTGACCTTCTTCCTTACAGTTGTAGCATGTAATCATTCTCAACATACCTGTGGAATTAGCCCGTGGAGGAGTGTTGACCATTAGAGCGGGATTGACCATGCGTGCATTAGTGGTTGATGTAGTGGGTCTCCCCTGATAAGGTTGAATAGGTTGAACCATTACCCTGCCATTCTCAATGGTAGCTTGTTGTCGAGAATTGGATGAATTCCTCAGCTGATTGTTAGTAGGAGCTGGTCCTCTAAATCCTCGTTTGCTCAATGTCCTTGTGAGATAAGCAGACATAGTGGCTAACACTTCAACTGGGTCAGTTCCTTGTTTGAATTCAGGAATGGGAACTTCATCATTATCACAATACATTTCTTGGTCTTGTTGAGCGGCATAAGCACTAGAAGGAATACTCATGTGGTCAGAATAGCTTGATGGATATGCTGCATTTTCTTGATAAGAAGAGTATGATGACTGAGCATAAGGTGTAATGCTTGCTGGTGAATATGGGTGAGGTTGTGAGGCATATTGTGATGCTTGTGGTTCTCTCTGAGACGAAGGTGCATTAAACCGATGTTGTTGCTGATGTGAGGTGGGTGGTTGGGATAGAATCGAATATTGGGGGAAGCTTGGAGTCATGTACCGTGATGGATGATAAGCTTGGTGTCCCATGATATAAGGAGTGTTGTTATATGACAAGCTTGGTTGATTTGCCATCAAAGCTAAAGAATCAGGGTACATACCTCGAGGCGAACGGTGCATGATCACGTGTTTCTCATGCTGCTGTAGAAAAGCATAGAGTTTATCCAAATTTCACTTATGCAAATCCCTAGTTAACTTACCATCAGTAATATACTCACCCCATTCAGCTTGAGGTAAAGTATTCAAAAACTTAGTGTTAACCTAGAATGGAGCAATCGCGAGATTGTATACATTCAAATCATTCATGAGAGTAGTGAATCTGAAGTAGTAGTCATGAAGCGTTTCCCCTGGACTGTACGTGAACCTATCAAACAGATCATACAACTGACATTCCCGTTCCTGTTTAGTAAGAGATGTACCTTGTAGCAAAAACTTTAGACGTTCCCATAAATCCTTTGCAACCGTATATTGACTTACCATTCGATAGATGTCATGTGGAAGAGCTTGGAGAACGGTTTGAAGAGCCTTTTCGTTTGCATCGGCAATAAGTTGTTGAGTTGGTGTAAGTTCTTCAAACTCCCGTGGTCGAGTCACATTGTTAAAAACGATGGTTCCATAATCAAGTGGACCATTTAAAATTGACTTGACCATAAGCCTCCCATATGTCGGTTTTCCCTTAATGTATGACATCATACGGCCTTGCCATGCTTCAAAGACTTCTTTAATGAGCATTGGAGGGCGATTATCCGTTCCCGTAATGACGGAAATATCCGTAAGTGATGTCATTTGAGGCATTAATGAACTCGGATTCATTTTGATCACTTTAAAGACTCAAAGATTATCGGTTGATCGAGCAGTGAAGTAAGGTTGTGAATTGTGTTGTGTTGTTGAAGTAAAGCGTGTGTAAAAAGCCAAGATTAAATCCACTAAAAATTGTCGAAAAAACTCGTAAAATACCCCTTGATCCGGAATAATTAAGTTGATTCGGAATAAATACCTTAATGTGAAAAAGAGCTTGGTTCGGAATAATTACCTTGATCCGGAATACTTGGTTGATCCGGAATAATAGGTTGATCCGGAATAAACTGTTGATCCGGAATACCTTGTTGATCCGGAATAAACCGTTGTTTCGGAATATTCTGTTGATCCGGAATAAACCGTTGGTTCGGAATATTCTGTTGATCCGGAATAAATCGTTGGTTTGGAATATTCTGTTGATCCGGAATAAATCGTTGGTTCGGAATATTCTGTTGATCCAGAATAACCCACTCGTTCGGATGACTAGTTGATCGGGAATAACCCACTCGTTCGGAATGACTAGTTGATCCGGAATATCCCACTCGTTCGTAATGCGTTGCTTATCCGGAATAACCCATCGTTCGGAATACGTTGCTTATTCGGAATAAACTGGCAAAACTCTTCGAGACCAAGTAAACCAACTTTAAACGATTCTAAACCCGATTTTTGATCAAAAACCACAAAAAGTTTTGTGATTTCTACCAAAATAAGCTAAACCCAACACTTATCTACTAATCCCAACAACAAAAACACCAAAAATTACAAGATTCAAGGTTGATTTTCCTAAAAATCACTAATACATTCAAAAACTAAAAAACAACACTAATCCTTACCTTAAATCACCCCACGGCTCTTGATACCAATTGAAGAATAGTGATAATCTTATGAATCAATAAGGTGGGTTGATGGTTCTAGAGAGAGAAAGTGAGAGAGAATATGTGTGTTTTATTTCATCAAAAGTGAAAAACAACCAACCCCTTTCCATGGTGGAAAGGGGTATTTATATCCAAGCCACTAATGGACTTGGGCCGGCCCATGACAAGCCCATGGGCCGGTTTTACTTAACAAATTAAACAAATATTAACTACGAGCTATACAACATTCAATAATATTGTGGAGTGACCGATACTTCTAATATACGTTAAAAACGTATTTCTAACACATACCGAGCGGGAAGCCACTTGGGAAACAGAGGAGTCTATCCGGGCTTCTTACCCTCATTTCATATTTTGAATTCGGGTATGTTCTTCTTTTCCAGTTTACTTTATCTATAATTCGGGGACGAATTATTCTTTTTAGGGGGGAAGAGTTGTAAAACCCGCATGCTTTTACCATGAATAGTACCCTTAAGATCGTACGTACTAGATTAAAACTTTCCTTTTATAGTATGATTACGTTCACGTATAAGAATTTTAATTATTACGTACGTGTTAGAACATGATAAGTATTTATTACGTATGAACACACAATAATTATTCAAACAATAATTAATCACGAACATTCGATCATGAAATCATGAACGTAAATTAATCAGGAGCTAATATTAATTACGTATATATATTTATTACGAACACGAATAAATATATTAAGTCACAGGTTAATAATTAACTAGAACACATAAAACACGAACACGATAAAACACGAACGAACACTAAAATAATTAGACTCGGAAAAGGTACGGGTTACCCCAAGTGGGGGCCCCTACCCGCGGATACACCAAGAGGATGGGCCAAGCCCATCTAATTTTTACTAACAAGGGGTTAAGGTAAAATCTTTTAGCCATTTTTCACATTACAGGAAAAATAACAAAAACCCTAATCTTGTTCTTCTTGCTCCTCTTGGCCGCCGGCTATATATCATCAAAAGGGGGTGTTCGGTTGATTTTTGTTCTTGAATTTTGTGCAAGCATTCGTGTGTGTTCATCCTCGTTTGATCCACGCATTCGGTATAACCTTTTAATCCTTTTCTTTTATGTTTTGATTTAATAAGTCACATAAAATCATGATGTGTTTTTAAAAACTAATTAAAAAATTTATTAAACATGTAAATGGTTATGGGGTAAATCAAAACAAGGAATTTAGGGGTGTTTGATGTTAGCCGACGCCTAACCGAGACCAATGGGGGTCTCGGCTTGGCTTATGAACCACCATCGAGACCTCATGGTCTCGGTATGGTGGTGTGGGTCCCATGACAGCAGCAAACAGGGGGGAACCCCGACTTGGTTCGGGGTATGGTGTTGATTTCGCGTCCGGTTCATGGTTTCTAGTCACGGTCAGGTTCATTGTTTATGTTAAGGTTTATGATTTTAATAATTATATGTTAAAAATTAAATTAATAAAGCATGACATAATTAATTTAATAAACATGACTTAGGTTATACTTTAATTATTAGATCATGAATTTTTAACCTAAGTATTTATATTTTCTAGACTTTATAATTAATTAATTATTAAAAACCATGACTATTATTAATTAATTAACATGACTTAGGTTATATTATTAATAATTAATAATACATCTTTTAACCTAAGTATTTAACTTTATTTAATTAAAAACATGATATATTTAATTAAATACTTTTAACCTATAGTTTATTTAAATTACATGTAATAATTAATAAACTATACCTTATATCATATGACTTAGAATAATAATCAGAAAACACTTAAGCTTATACAATTAGCTTATTTAACCAGCTTATATCTATTTATGGAAACTTTCTATTTTTAGAAACTTATTTAATTAAGGCAGCTAATCTATTTATGGAAACTTTCTATTTTTAGAAACTTATCTATTTTAAGCAGTAATTCTATTTTTGGAAACTTTCTATTTTGGAAACTTTCTATTTTTTGAAACTTTCTATTTTTGGAAACTTTTTATTTTTGGTAACTTACTATTTTTGGAAACTTTCTATTTTAGGAAACTTTCTATTTTAGGAAACCTGCTATTTTTAGAATGTTACTTATTATTACACAATATGTATAATAATACATGAAATACAAGTAATACTTAATCAGAATAGATAGAATATACGATAGATACAGTATAAAGCTTTAAACAGTGAAACATGACATGAACGTATAAAATAAGCTAAGACATGACATAAAACCAGTTACGTATTTAGTAATCAGATACTTATACACGTATGTATTTATGTAGCATTAGTGATACCGAAGTAGGACTCTCTTCCGTTCGTCTTCTTCGTTCACTAGACATAAGGTACGGATTCCCGTCCTTTCAGTATGGACATTCTTTCCTTATTAGGATTTCCCCGTATGCAGCCCACTGTTTTCCCGTAGTATAAGTTTATATGTTTGATTTGCATATGTTTAATTTAGAATACCTATAGCCATATACATGCTTGACCAGTTTCACCTAGTTATGTAGGTACCATAACCATAACACTAGAGGCACTGGTGTTATGACTTCCCTACGGCGGAGTGATTGCTCGTGGCGTCCCTTCAGCTTTTGGCTATATTATTAAATTTATCATGTGGGGCGTATGGGTGCATCCTAGTTACATGTTTTCAGCAGATTACTCAGTGTGAATTTGGTGTGTGCCTTGAATCCTTCACAAGGAGCTGGTCCCTCCTACCAAAACCAGTATATTAAATTAGAGGCAGCCCCTCTAATTTGCATGATGAGGTCACCCCTCCAAGTATTCATGCACGGTGGATTTTCATGACCTATATTGGCTAATGGTAGAATATGTTAAACAATTTTTATAAGATAAACATAAGGCTTTTCAAACTATAAAACCAGCTTTACCAAGACTTAACCGGGTTATTCGGGACTTAGTTTCTTCCGCTGTTATATGCTTATATGCTCATATTGTTCATGCTTTATTGTACATCCATGCACTGAGCGTATTGCTCAGCCGTTTTCCTTTTCAATGTTCCCAAAACGGCAGGTACTCAGGGATGCTCGTAAACTTTAAGCGTACGTGCATATGGACTGGAAGCTTTCTAGCCTTTCTTTACTTTATGCATTATCTTTACTTTGATACTCTTTCCATGGAAATTGTTTAGTCCTTTCATTTACAGTACTTATGTTTGTGTGTGATGAGCTTTACTTTTGGACTACCGATGTTTGATTCCAGTATTTCCCTTTTATGGTCATGTAATGTTTTAAACATTTTTCGTTGTATGCTCTGATGACACGTCGTAATTACGTGTGACATTCCATTATCAAAATGGGGTGTTACAAGAAAATACCTTCAATTTTCATTACATGTCATGAATGGTCCTTGAAGATTTAAGAGAGAACAAAACATACCCTTGATTTTATTTTTGGAAAGTTTTTGTGGCTAAAATATAAAAACAAAAACTTCATTTATAAACGGTTTTGAGTTTTAACTGGTCAAACTTAATATGCACACAAGATGGTAAGAGATGGGACAAAACTGGCAAACAAGCATACTTACCTAGACCTATCAGCTGTTGCCACATCACCCCACCCCCTCCACCAATCACAACCATCCTCCATGCCACCTCACACCGCACTAACTGATTTATATAATCAGTTTTCAAACAGATTATTATAACTAATTAAGTGGCACCAAACACCCTTATTACCCCTAAACTTGATCTAAACCACAACTGTTTATCATTCATATACCTATAAACCCTAATTTCAATCTTGTTCAAAACAAAGGGAAAAGTGATAAAAGCTTCCAGATTGCTAATTAACCATCCTCTAAACATAACCCAACTCTCACTTTTTGTCCCTCTAGCTACGTGGCCACACCAACCCTCCCTTGTTACACTTTTGGGAAGAAGACAATGGTTTGACAGAGAATCAACACCCCACAACATATGCTTTCTTCCTACGCTCAAATTGGACGTCCAAGATCATATTTAACAACTAGAATCATATGTCTCCATAACAAGCTGCCAAAAATCCTACCTTGGACAAAATTCAAACAAGCATATTCGAATCTTCATAAGGGCAAACATGGAACTTCATGGCATTATGGTTTTTGTTTTTTAGCTTCTAGAATCCTCTTTGTAACCTATATAAGGCATTAGGTTTCATTACTGAGGCTTGTTCTTGGTTTTTCTAAGTTTGGTCACAAACCTGTAAATCTGCTTTTTAATGAATGAAAAAGTGAGTTTTGTTTGAATACAAGAAACCAAGTGCCATTTACTTTTATTGTTTGTTGAGTTCTTTGCAAGAATTCCATTTTAATTTTATAGCTTTGTTTAAAAAATTTCAGTTTATTGTCTTTGTTCTATCAAGATTTCTTTAACACTTTGCTAAGGTTTTTGGCTGAAAGAAAAGGCCCCATTCACTTAAGGTTTGGGTATATGTATGATCATAACACCCTCATTGGATAAATCAAGGTGTAGTGGATTCATATACTTGGGTTGCAAGGTTGTAGGTTGCTTAAAAATCACCAAGACCTGGTTCTTGTTTTGTGAACTAACTACTTTCAATCCACAAGACTGAAATTGTGATCTTTACTTGTTTGTGTTTATGGTTTTGTGTTCTAAACAGGCGCCCTCACTCATTCCTTGATCTTGGTGCATGGTTCTACTGTAGAACCACACTAAGCATCACCATCACATCCCTTTTCCATTCAAGACTCCTTGGTTTGAGCCTAGTTGTTGGCCAAATCCAATAAAGCTTTGCTGGCCTTGCTTAGATGCAAAGCAAGGCTAGTTCAACCTTTTTCTCTCTTTTTAAAAAATTCATTGCTTGAAATTTTTTATGTTAAGTGAATTTGGTGATATTTGTTATCTGCTTGATGAAATCTGGTTCTTAGCTCATATTAGTCATAGATTGATTCTTGTTTAAGTTTGTCTAGGTGGATTAAACATTTTGTCTTTGTTAAATCTGGATATCAGTTTTAATAGGGTGTTTGGGATTGCATGTTTGTGAATGTTAGTAGCAATTGAACCCTCTTGAATGTTTTGGTGTTCCGCCAACGTTCTAAAGTCATCGAAGGCGTTCACTCAACGTGATCGTTTTCATTCCTTGAGGCTCCTTTAATCGAGAAAACGATTCGAGGAGAGATTTGTAGATTTTTGTCTACATAATTCACAAGAAAAATCCAAAAAAAGTTAAAAACAATCAAAAGCACAAAAAAGTTGAAAAAGTAAAAACACCAAAAAGAATCCTCTTTTCTCACCCCCACATTGTAAGTTACGTTTATGCAAACTCGCTCTAAAGCAAAACGTGCACGTAACGTCGTCAAAAGGAAGGAAATCAAACTCCTTCTAGTGAAGAATCTCCCATTGTCGAACCCATTGTAGAACAAGAAGCTTCCATAGATAATCGTACTATGATGGAGTAGCTTCAAGCACCCACCGAGGGTTATGGAGAAGCGATTGTGATTCCCGCTATCCTTGCGGAAAATTTTGAGGTTAAGACGGGTTTATTTTCCATGATCCAAGCTACCAAGTTTCATGGTGACGAAAAGGAAAACCCTCATAACCACATTTGCCATTTCAATCGTCTTACGTCGAGTTGCAAGTTTAAGGACGTCTCGAATGACGTGATTAAGTTGATGCTTTTTCCGTATTCCTTAGCGGGGCCCGCTAAAATTTGATTAGAGAAAGAGCCACCCAATTCTATATTGACGTGGAAGGATCTTGTCTCAAAGTTCGTGAACCAATTTTTCCCTCCCTATAAGACTACGCATTTGAAAAACGAGATTTCAAAGTTTTCACAACAATATAATAAGAGTTTTTCAACGGCTTGTAATAGGTTTAAGGAAATGTTGCATGAATGTCCTCATCACGGTTTTTCCAACTTACATCAAATAGACACGTTTTACAATGGATTGAACGATCATGAACGAGATTATCTTAATGCCGCCGCGGGTGGTCATTTTTTGTGTAAAACGGTCGAAGAAGCATTGGCAATCATTGAAAATAGGTCCAAAGTTTATAGCCCTCGTAACACACCGAGTGTTAACAAGGCTTCGTCGTCGCCTTCATTGTCACCTACCATTGATGCTCAATAAACTTAGGCTAATTTGGAAAACAAGTTGTTTGATAAGCTTAAGGGATTGTTAAAAGAGTTTAATGTTGGTGAACAACCCACTCCCGCTACGGCTAAAGCGGTTGAGTTTTCTTGTGTTTATTGTGGTGGAGCTCACGATTTCTCCGACTGCATTACCGCCGGTGGTAACACTTCGAGCGCCTACGCTGCCACGGGAACTTATAACCAAAATGGTCAAGTTACCCGCACTAATTAATTGACTCTACTCGGTTTTCCACCAAATTAAAACATAAAAATGCTAACAACTATCGCAACAATCAAGGTGGTTATCAAAGGAACAATTACAAGGGTATCAATTACAACAATGGGAATCAAGGGACTAGTAGTCATTTGCAAAATCAAAATCAAAATCTTGATTTTCAAAATGTCAATCAAGGGCTTTCAAATGCATTTTCAAAAGATATTCCAAATGAGATTTTGAGTTACTTTAAGGCTAATGATGATAGGTGCACGAACATAGCAAATGACGTGATAAACCTAAGGACTAAGTTTGAGACTCATAGTAACAAAATGGAAGGAAACGTGGTTAGGATCCAACAAAATCAACAAAAAATGGAACAAGGCCAACATAAGATTGAACAAACTTTACTTAGGTGGGAGTAAAATCAAAAGGCCAAAAAAGAGCAAGATAGGCAAGAACGACAAAAATCGGAAAGTAAACTTCTAGATGTTATCATGATGAGAAAAGCCTCTACTTCGGGTTGTCTTTATAGCAACACCGTTTCAAACCCGAAGGGAGAGATGAAAGTGATTACCACACGTAGTGGTAAGACCTTTAAGGAGCCAACTCCTCAACCAATTACACCTACGGAAGAGGAAATTGAGGAAGAACCCGAGATGGTGGTCGAAAAGGAGCACGTTTCAATCCCACGAAGTACCGCTCAAACAACACCTACGGTCGACCCTGTACCAACATTGGAACCCAAGATTCCAAAGGCTATGCCTATGACCCACCCAACACCACCCTTACCTTATCCATCAAGACGTCACAAGGAAAAACTGCAAGAACGTAACAATTATCAATTTGATCTTTTTAGTAAGATGTTTCGTGATTTGCATTTTAACATAAGTTTTGCCGACGTTTTAATCATGATGCCTCGATTGGCCGCCAACTTTAATAATATGTTGAACGATAAAGAGAAATTGTAGAAATTTAGTCATTGTTCATCGGTTTTTCTTAATCGCATATGTGACAATCCAACAATTTATGGTCAATATTTTATTCTCAATATTTATTTGAAAATATTATTTTATGAACTCATTTATTTTTGGGAAGAAATTTGGATTTACGTCTTGAAGTAGCACCGACTACGTCTAAACCGGAGGATTCAACGTTACGTGCTTACGTTTACATACACCGTCTTTGGTGGCAGTCCGACATTTCAGAAAATAAATTTGTCCATGAATATTATTTTGGAGTTTTAAATTTGTGTTGGTTCATAAACTCACAAATTTCCGAGAAGAGATTAGGACTTACTATTTTATTTTAACGTCCTTTACGACTAAACCGGAAACCCTAGGATTACGTATTTACGTCTTCGAACTCCGTTTTTGATGAGACAATTTTTATTAGATTCGTTTTGTGCCGTTGATTCATAATTTATAAAAACGTTTTTCGTAAAACGACCCGAGGGCACGCAAATCCAGGAAACTAGAATCGAGGAATACCCGTATACTAGTGAGATGGGACAAAATACATTGTCTCACCCCACTAGCTTACATGGGACGGCAACATTGTACAACACACCACATTTGGTGTCATTTTTATTAGCTAGATAGACACTTGTCATGATAGCTTAACAAATAAGCTTTCACTTACACAACTTCACAAAACCACAAACTAAAAACCAATCACACATTTTCACTCAACATGCAAACCACCATTTTCTCTCATCTCTTCCATTTTGGCCGTCCCTCATCTCAATCAAAACACCCCTTTCATACAAATTTTAACCACAAACATATGTTATAATTAACATATGTTAATCTCCATTAAAAAAGATGATGACTGGTGCAAGTTATAACATACAAGGAGGAGTATTCATGGTTTCTTGGGGCTGATTTTCCTCAAGGTATACATGAAGAATGGTGGTCTTGAAGATGGTCTTGGCTATGCACAAGTTTCTCCATCAAAATCCATGCCCAAATCACACCCTACATCATCATGGTGGTATAAAGATTGTCCTCCTCATCTTCTTGTTATTTTGATTATGTAAACATGTATTTTATTTCCTATTGTATATGTATATGATGATTATATGATGATAAAAATGTTATGTGGGGATTTGGTGTTGATAAACATGATTAAAAAGGTGAAAAACTATAGAGAACAAGGCTAAAATCTTGCTTAAAAGTGATGGCTGTATAAAACAGTAAAGAAACAGGTCATGAACTCAAAATGGGCAGTAGCTATAACTAAGTTAAATGTAGCACATAATATGAAGAACATGTCACCCAAAAATGAGCTTCTAATTCATTATAGAACTCTAGATATGGTAAAAATGGTGAACATGAAGATAAAAATCAAATTTTTGGAATTAATGTTTATTATTATTATATAAGCACTCACATTTTAATGTATAAAATGTAAAATAAAAACCCACTAACTTATAAAACTTATTTATATAAATATATAAAAGGTTAATTAAATGGATAAATTATATAAATGGTGGTGAAATTACATTTATAAGTAATAAAAACTATAAACATGATTTTTACGACTTTTTCGGCTAATACCGTAAAATTAACGTTTTTGCTAAATAAAACTTAGACAGTTGGACCCGTCTAATGTAAACTTTATAAAACTTATATACTTATATATAGATATGTATAACAAGTAAAAACCGATAAAAACCCGAACTATAGGACAAACGGACATTAACGAGCTAAGTAAACGTATTGGACCAATAATTGGACTAAATAAGTTAAACTCTTATAAAAAGAACTTATTGGGCTTAACCCTTTTAGGCCCAACTTGTAAAGTGTATATATACTGATAATATAGGTATAAAATGGATTAAAACAAGTTAAATAACTTGTAATAAGTTTATTGGACTTAAAAACACGTAAATAGGTAAAACTAGTAAACTGGTATAAACGTTATCGATATATAACACTAAAATGCGTAAACGAGAATATGTAAACCCACTTGATCATCATATATATATAATCATCATATGTATACATAATTGTTATTTTTATAAAGTCATTGGACATGAGTCTAAGACGAGTATTATTTGTCTAGGTTTCCGTGATTGAAGCACGTACCGTACGTCCGAATTGCCGATAACCCGCCTTCCCACATCAACGTGAGTTCATAGCCTCGCACTCTTTTAAATGTTTATTTATAAATGTTTTATAAACCCACGAGGGAGATAACATGTTAGTTTTTATCAAATAGGACACCATTTGTCCCGATTGTTTGTTTATTGATTTTGGACCCGAATGATTGAATGACCCGATTGTATGACCCGATAAATGATTAAAGGACCCGATAGATGAAATTAAATGGATTATTAAAGTTAGGTTATGTCACTAAAAGTCCCATTAGCATGAATTGTGAACTACCGGGATTTGGTAGACGCTTATGCATTTAATAGTACTATTTGGGGACGATCACCCTAGTTCGCGCCTTGACGATTGATCCCCGTCGTGCCACATTGATTGGTAAGCGAATTTATGTATGAGAAGATTTCCATAGCGTGACCTTTGTGACGACACGCTACTTTATATGGGCAAAATTGGTATCGGGTTAGCTACCCGTTGTTGGTTTAGTAAGGTAACAATGTCATGCGGCTTATAATAATCCAATCACCGAAATACTACTAGACGCTCCGAATTACGATGTATTGCCTGATTAGCAATACAGGGTCATACTATTGATATTATGTTTGTGTTTTGGTTTTCATAACCATACTCATATAACGGTTTTTATTTTCATACAACGTCGTAAGACGTATTGTATGACGTTTTTACGACATTGGCTCGTATAATGATTTTTAAGGCTTTTTATAACCATATTCATATAACGGTTTTATTTAATCTATACAACGTTGCAAAACGTATTGTATGGTGTTTTTAACGACAATGATTCGTATAATGATTTTTAAGGCAAATGCCTATATTATGATTTTTGATAAAGATTTGTATAAAATGACTTTGGCTATTTTATGGCCTATCAAAACGATTTGTACAAAATGATTTTCAGTAATAATTTTATACTGATATTATATTGATGGATTTTATTAAACTCTATGAATTCACTCAGCGTTATCGCTGACCTTTTCTTTTAACATGTCTTATCTCAGGTACTTGAAGGTAATTCTCGGGAAGACAACAAGAATTCATGGCCCGCACTTAAACAATATTTTCCATTCAAAATACTTGTAAAACTTTGTATGAAATAATATGACTTGGGACCGATGTAACTTTGATATTTATGAATGGAAATAATTTATTATTAAACGACGTGATTTTTATGCGTTGTCTATGATGTGAGTAATGTGCTATCCCGTAACACCAACTAGTCTTCCGCTGTACTGAGTTGTATAAATTTGGGGGTGTTACAGTTTGGTACCAGAGCTCTCGTTATAGAGAACGAACGATTTTTAAAACTAAGGTTTTGAATAAAACATTTCAAAATCTTTTTACTATAAACATTTTTCACAAAATGTCTAAAAATCTTTTGACTATAACGGTGCCGAAGAATTCCCGAGTTACCGACAAGGCCAGACTGAGAAGTGTTATTTTAATATATATATAACTTGGATTATATATATATGATGTAAATTTTATTACATGATTGTTTGATGATTATTTTGATATTTATACGAGGTATTTATACGACGTAGATTGTCACAAGAAACCCTAAATCCCCTAGTAAATTAATCGAAGCTATTCTCGTAGGAATTCTAGCTATCCTAGATCTAAACCAAGTTGTGGATATTTATGATCCCAACAAAATGGTTGATATTCGTAGAAGTGTAGTTATTAGTTGCTTGTGATATTGAGGAAGAATTGGCAAGATTAAAACTGATATCGATGTCATGACGATCTTTCCTTATAGAGTGGAGTTTGACAAAACGTTACCACCTAGAAAGATGTCATATGATTCGTTGTCATCCAATTCTTAAATTAAATTCGAAAGGGGGAATGTTGCACTTGAGGCTGTCATTGGAACCATTACCCAAAAGCCTCATGCCACTAATACCTTTCTGAGAAGTCTAATTGAATGTGTGAGTCATTTAATACTAGTGACTCATTTGATAATTGTTGTTGTAAGAGTTATAGGATTGGAAATTAAGTGTTGATCATATCGAGCTTTTATTGCCCTATTAAGGTCTAAGAATAAAATTGAAAGTATTGGGAAATGAGGTAGGATATCGAATTGAGTATAAAATTGGTTGAAACTTGAATAAAGTAAAAATTTAACCCATATGGAATATGAGATTATTAATAGAAGTCGTTAAGTTTTGTGATTGAATTATAAGGTTTTAATTGATTGTTGATTCGTGTTAAGGGTTGTTCCTAGGCCATTGTCCACTAACGAGGATGCCCAGTGTCCAAGAAATAAATTGAAGAAATCTTCTTCTGAATTGAGACCGATGGATCTTCCGGGACATGTGGAACACCTAGTGACCCTTGTAGATTAGTATTCATTGTGGTATCTTTTAAAAATAATCCCTAACTTAACTGAGATATCAGTTGGTAGGATGAGTTCTAAGAATTGTATGACATAGTGACCCGTAATGTGTTACGGTACAATTTGACTTGTTTGTGATTACTGAAAAAGACGACCATTGATTGCTAAATTCTACATGTATCGATCTTATCTATCTTTTATTGCTTGTTCCTAATGTTCGCATTAGTGATGCAACCATTGAACAAGTACTCATCTTGAATTGAGTTACGTTGTGGATTATTCTTGTTGAGTGCCATCGAGGTCATGAACCTCATGATTAAGTGGCTAAGCTCATTTCCTGACATATTATAGTTAGTTCTTGGTGAACAACTTTTCATCACCCTTTTGCAGATCACTCATTGTTTTTATAAAGTTAAAACGGTATCCTTTGAGAAAAATTTAATTTCCATCACTATAAGGATTATTCAAAATAAGATTTATAAGTAATTGTTATCGAAATGAGGTTGTTTATAATGTACCTTGGAAAACTTAATTGTTTTCATAACAAAGAAAATCTTTGTAAATTTATTTTTGATTCTTATTTAAGAATTAAGCATGAAAATGTTTTTACAAATATGATGATAAAATTTTGACGAACTGAGTATTGCATCGTTAATCTTGAAATTGTATATAGTTGCGCGCCTACATACAATTTGGAATGAACCATGCAAGGCTGATTAGTAGTCACCATAAAACTGATTAATAAACACTAAATTTTCTTTGAAGATTGTGAAAGATTAAAATTTATGAGATCTGCAAGAAGTGAAAAATAAGGACATAGTGTTAGGGACACCTACATATGTGCCTGTAGCATCTATTCTTCTGAGTCGAATTTACTCATCTGTGGAAATTGTCTTATTTGACAATTGACAACTCTTTCTTGTCCAATTCTCCCGTATTGTGATTCTTAGGAAAAGTATTTGATTACCGAGTATTGATACCCGACTGGATGTATCGACGTTCCTATCATTTCTTTTGATTTGATTTCATTTGAATGACCTGGGTAACGATCTGAGGAGCTTTCAAATGCGTACTCAAATTATGAAAACATGGGATATATTCATATTCGTTAAATGTTTTCATCTGTATCTGATTTGAAATTCTCTCACGTAGATTATGCGTTGACCTTACTCTTTTAATAGTAGTTGTGTCTCCAGATATCCTTGAATTTGTGATGGATTATGAGTTATTATTAGTCTTTTGAGAAGTTCACATCTTATCGACGGCAATAAAACTGGAAGGTGCCAGTAGAATAGATTGATTGATTATGACATGACGACATTGTCTTAATTGATGGGAACTCGAATAGAATTCCCCTAAAAGATAAGGTGTTGATTATCAAAAGTGATATAAATAATTCTTGATGGATGATCATATCCTGCAATTAGACTTAAAATTATACCGTGAATGGTTATGAACTAGTTATAGATATTGTAATCTAGAAGAACCTATTATGAATTTATTAAAAGATGTTTATCTTATCTGAAACTTTAGGAGGTATTTATTGGTGAGTTACCTAGACTTTTGCCATTTAGGCATATTGAAATTGGTATTGATTATATTCTCGGTGCTGCACTTGTGGCTTGTGCACTGTACGTCAACACCATCTGAATTTAAGGAATTACCGTACAACTGAGAGAGTTGTCGGAGAAAGATTTTATTCTACCAAGCCTGTCATCATGAAGAGCTATGGTGTTATCATTCCTTATATTTATAGATTACTGTGAACTGAGTAAATTGACAATCGAAAACGATATCCATAACTAGAAATGGAAGATTTGTTCGATCATTTACAAGGTTCTAAGTGTATCTTTTAAAGATTTGATCCACGGAATGGTTATCATCAACTTCGCGTCTGCAAAGAAGATTATTTATTCCAATCACTACATCCGGTACTTGTAATGAACATTATGAGTTTCACGTGATGTCGTTTGGATTGACTAACACACATGTAGCATTCATAAATTTGGTGAACCACGTGTGTAGGCTGTAATTTGATAAATTCATGCTCGTGATCATTAAGGACTATATGTTTGTTTATAAGAATAAGAATCGAGTTAACAATTAATTATAGATAGCCCTGAATTGGCCGAACAATGAAAACCTGTATCTTAAATATTTAACATGTGATTAAAGACTAAATCCTTTACATGATTTAACCGTGTGATTAATAAATAATGGAATATAAATTGACTCTTCAAAATTTAGAAGTCATTTAGAACTTTGAGTCATACTAAAAAAAAAGTGCAAATATATTTTGACAAATGTCTTAACAAAGGATTTTTAGGGATTATTCCCTTATACACAAACCATTTAACTAAACTTTTGTTTAGGGGTAAATGTTTTTGCATACCTTAAGACAACCTAAGAAGGATTGAGGAAACTCATTTAAACCATAACTTGAAATTTGAAACGATAATTTACGCTTTTCAAACTAAGAAAATTTTGACCAAAGTATAACCAAAGATTTTTCGAACATTTACGGATCTTAATAATTATTTTCGATAAATCAACAAAAATCGTGTTAATTAAATTCAAATTTATTTTGAACATTTTATATAATTGGTCGAACTAAGAAATTTAAAATTTTTACGTTTACGTTTCATAAAAATTTAATAATTATTATTTAATTAATTATAATAATTATCGACGCTTTAAACAACCGGATTGAGAAAAACTGATAAAAATGATAGTTGAGACGAAACTAAAACATAGAAGATATGAAGAAAGAATTTTGAATAAATACGGTTATGATATTTATATCATCAGGAAAAATGAATATAGATACCGACACATTATGTATAAAAGATAAAGAATCAATTAAGATGTATTTCTTGATAACGACGGTGCAAGATAAATGGCCAAACAATATAAAGATAGCCGATGATTGTAAAAAAGGATAATATAGATAATAAAAAGTGGTTCATGGCTAATGTGAACCATTAGAATTGAGAAGCCGATAGCATTAAATACTTTAGAGGTCACTTGTGGTTGTAGAAATATGGAGATTGTGAGATATAGTTACGTTGAAATTTGTAAGTATAAGTATTCTATTTATGTCATTTCTGACTAGAAGTATTTCTGTCTGAAGAAGTTGTATTGATGGCAATTATGAAGGCAGACATCGCCTCATACATTAGTAAACGTCTAGCTATTGCAAAGGGCATCATCTGAATTTGATTCGATTTGGGTCATCGTCGACAGACTGACCAAATCTGCTAATATCATTCCCGTTAATGATAAATGCAAAAGAGTTATGTAAACATAGTGTGCCTGTATCGAACATCTTTATCAAGATCCTCGCTTCGCATCGAATTTCTAGAGATTTGCTCAGAAATCATTGAGAACGAACCTTGATGAGAGTACCATGTACCACCCCAAATCGAAGGGACGAGGTAAAGTAACGATACAAGGTAATATAAGTGTTGTTTTGTGTTTGAATGATTGACCTTTGGTAATGAACCATATAATCGTTTTCCTTTGGAAGGATTATCATTGATAATCATCGTATTAGGATCGAGATCGAATCTTGTTAGGATCTAAATCTTAGAGCATCTGTAAGTAAGAGTTGAGATGAAGACATCCGACATACACCCATTGTGAGTTGGACATGTCTTTTAGGTTAAGGTTTCCTATGATGGCGAACCTATCCTTATAAAATACCCGACCCGCGAGATCTGAAATGATTGTTGAAATTAGGATCTGATTATTAACTGCCGATAGTGGGCAGGAGGTTATGTGAATATGAAATGTAGATCTTGAAGTACCAAATGGGTAGCGAAGTTATGCCACAATTTTTAACCTTGGAAAAAAATGAATTCATGATCTGACAAATCATGGGATATAAGTCCCCGTTGTATGGGACCATTGAGATGATGTAAAAGTTTGGTTTGAAAGGCATATAAGTTGGATCTACCCTAGGACTTCAAAGACTGCGTGAATTATGTTTCGTATATCAAACTTGATGGAATATCTATCAAGTGAAAATCTGATTATTCTTAGTAAAGCTTAGATCGGCGAAAAGTTGCATTCATCAGAAACCCGTGAACATCATGGATAGATAAAGTAAGTCAACATTTAGCCTGATCTTATTCCCGTAGTTATGTTTGATGAAACTCGCGTATTATAATGGATTACACTTGTGAGAAAAGACCGAATGTGGAGGAAATACCCACATGGCTTTAACTCTATAAGAAGCGAGTAGTAAGATGATCTTTGAGGACAAAGATCCTGTTTAGGGGTAAATGCTGTGACAATCCGTCAATTTATGGTCAATATTTTATTCTCAATATTTATTTGAAAATATTATTTTATGAACTCACTTATTTTTGGGAAGAAATTTGGATTTACGTCTTGAAGTAGCATCGACTACGTCTAAACCGGAGGATTCAACGTTACGTGCTTACGTTTACATACACCGTCTTTGGTGGCAGTCCGACATTTCAGAAAATAAATTTGTCCATGAATATTATTTTGGAGTTTTAAATTTGTGTCGGTTCATAAACTCACAAATTTCCGAGAAGAGATTAGGACTTACGATTTTATTTTAACGTCCTTTACGACTAAACCGGAAACCCTAGGATTACGTATTTACGTTTTCGAACTCCGTTTTTGATGAGACAATTTTTATTAGATTCGTTTTGTGCCGTTGATTCATAATTTATAAAAACGTTTTTCGTAAAACGACCCGAGGGCACGCAAATCGAGGAAACTAGAATCGAGGAATACCCGTAAACTAGTGAGATGGGACAAAATACATTGTCCCACCCCACTAGCTTACATGGGACGGCAACATTGTACAACACACCACATTTGGTGTTATTTTTATTAGCTAGATAGACACTTGTCATGATAGCTTAACAAATAAGCTTTCACTTACACAACTTCACAAAACCACAAACTAAAAGCCAATCACACATTTTCACTCAACATGCAAACCACCATTTTCTCTCATCTCTTCCATTTTGGCCGTCCCTCATCTCAATCAAAACACCCCTTTCATACAAATTTTAACCACAAACATATGTTATAATTAACATATGTTAATCTCCATTCAAAAAGATGATGACTGGTGCAAGTTATAACATACAAGGAGGAGTATTCATGGTGTCTTGTGGCTGATTTTCCTCAAGGTATACATGAAGAATGGTGGTCTTGAAGATGGTCTTGGCTATGCACAAGTTTCTCCATCAAAATCCATGCCCAAATCACAACCTACATCATCATGGTGGTATAAAGATTGTCCTCCTCATCTTCTTGTTATTTTGATTATGTAAACATGTATTTTATTTCCTATTGTATATGTATATGATGATTATATGATGATAAAAATGTTATGTGGGGATTTGGTGTTGATAAACATGATTAAAAAGGTGAAAAACTATAGAGAACAAGGCTAAAATCTTGCTTAAAAGTGATGGCTGTATAAAACAGTAAAGAAACAGGTCATGGACTGATAAAATGATGAAGTAGAATCCATTTACAGTAAGCTATATGTCTTATACACATGTGAGAGTTGGCCATGCAATGGAATCAAAATAATGAGTGAGATATGATCAAAACAAGTTAGATGGTCTAATCTGAATAAGCAGTTTTGTAGGGACTGTTAAGGAAAGATGAACTCAAAATGGGCAGTAGCTATAACTAAGTTAAATGTAGCACATAATATGAAGAACATGTCACCCAAAAATGAGCTTCTAATTCATTATAGAACTCTAGATATGGTAAAAATGGTGAACATGAAGATAAAAATCAGATTTTTAGAATTAATGTTTATTATTATTATATAAGCACTCACATTTTAATGTATAAAATGTAAAATAAAAACCCACTAACTTATAAAACTTATTTATATAAATATATAAAAGGTTAATTAAATGGATAAGTTATATAAATGGTGGTGAAATTACATTTATAAGTAATAAAAACTATAAACATGATTTTTACGACTTTTTCGGCTAATACCGTAAAATTAACGTTTTTGCTAAATAAAACATAGACAGTTGGACCCGTCTAATGTAAACTTTATAAAACTTATATACTTATATATAGATATGTATAACAAGTAAAACCGATAAAAACCCGAACTATAGGACAAACGGACATTAACGAGCTAAGTAAACATATTGGACCAATAATTTGACTAAATAAGTTAAACTCTTATAAAAAGAACTTATTGGGCTTAACCCTTTTAGGCCCAACTTGTAAAGTGTATATATACTGATAATATAGGTATAAAATGGATTAAAACAAGTTAAATAACTTGTAATAAGTTTATTGTACTTAAAAACACGTAAATAGGTAAAACTAGTAAACTGGTATAAACGTTATCGACATATAACACTAAAATGCGTAAACGAGAATATGTAAACCCACTTGATCATCATATATATATAATCATCATATGTATACATAATTGTTATTTTTATAAAGTCATTGGACATGAGTCTAAGACGAGTATTATTTGTCTAGGTTTCCGTGATTGAAGCACGTACCGTACGTCCGAATTGCCGATAACCCGCCTTCCCACATCAACGTGAGTTCATAGCCTCGCACTCTTTTAAATGTTTTTTTTTATAAATGTTTTATAAACCCGCGAGGGAGATAACATGTTAGTTTTTATCAAATAGGACACCATTTGTCCCGATTGTTTGTTTATTGATTTTGGACCCGAATGATTGAATGACCCGATTGTATGACCCGATAAATGATTAAAGGACCCGATAGATGAAATTAAATGGATTATTAAAGTTAGGTTATGTCACTAAAAGTCCCATTAGCATGAATTGTGAACTACCGGGATTTGGTAGATGCTTATGCATTTAATAGTACTATTTGGGGACGATCACCCCAGTTCGCGCCTTGACGGTTGATCCCCGTCGTGCCACATTGATTGGTAAGCGAATTTATGTATGAGAAGATTTCCATAGCGTGACCTTTGTGACGACACGCTACTTTAGATGGTCAAAATTGGTATCGGGTTAGCTACCCGTTGTTGGTTTAGTAAGGTAACAATGTCATGCGGCTTATAATAATCCAATCACTGAAATACTACTAGACGCTCCGAATTACGATGTATTGCCTGACTAGCAATACAAGGTCAGACTATTGATATTATGTTTGTGTTTTGGTTTTCATAACCATACTCATATAACGGTTTTTATTTTCATACAACATCGTAAGACGTATTATATGACGTTTTTACGACATTGGCTCGTATAATGATTTTTAAGGCTTTTATAACCATATTCATATAACGGTTTTATTTAATCTATACAACGTTGCAAAACGTATTGTATGGTGTTTTTAACGACAATGATTCGTATAATGATTTTAAAGGCAAATGCCTATATTATGATTTTTGATAAAGATTTGTATAAAATGACTTTGGCTATTTTATGGCCTATCAAAACGATTTGTACAAAATGATTTTCAGTAATAATTTTATACTGATATTATATAGATGGATTTTATTAAACTCTATGAATTCACTCGGCGTTATCGCTGACCTTTTCTTTTAACATGTCTTATCTCAGGTACTTGAAGGTAATTCTCGGGAAGACAACAAGAATTTATGGCCCGCACTTAAACAATATTTTCCATTCAAAATACTTGTAAAACTTTGTATGAAATAATATGACTTGGGACCGATGTAACTTTGATATTTATGAATGGAAATGATTTATTATTAAACGACGTGATTTTTATGCGTTGTCTATGATGTGAGTAATGTGCTATCCCGTAACACCAACTAGTCTTCCGCTGTACTGAGTTGTATAAATTTGGGGGTGTTACAGCATACCTCAAAAAGTCGGTGATCCCGGTAAATTCTTAATTCCGTGTGGCATCCAAGATATGGAAGAATGATACGCCTTGGCCGATCTCGATGCTAGTATCAATTGGATGTCTCTTGAAATATTTAAGTCGCTCAATCTTCCTAATCTTACTCTTAAGAAAATGTCTATCGAGATGGCCGATCATTCTATGATTCCCGCATGTGGAACGACCGAAGACGTTTTTGTGAAAGTGGGAAAGTTCTATTATCCGGTAGACTTTATCGTAGCCGATATTCACACAGATCCTCAAGTTCCTCTCATTTTAGGTCGTTCGTTTTTAGATACGTCGAAAGCGGTTATTGATGTGCATGATAGAAAAATCACTTTACGCTTCAACGACGAGGAACTTGTTATAAACGCACTACAAAACTCCAAACATTCTCATGTTTATTCTATCGCGACTTTAAACCATATTGATTTGTTCGATGTCTTTTGCGAGGAATTTTCACAAGACATTTTAGGTTTTGTCGATGAAGCAAATAGTGGCATTCCCACTATGCTCGATCCAATCCTTAATAATTCTACACCATCTTTCACTCCATTTGAAGGAGGTGGTTTTACTTTGAAAGAGTTTGATGTACCTCGAACTTCAAACAAAGACCTCGACGACGATGAGGATTTTTCGATTATCTAGGATTTTCTAAACAACTTTCCATTTCCAGCGCCGGTGGAGTTATGAATATTGAACCAAAATCTTCAATCGAAGAGCCACCAATCCTCCAATTGAAAGATCTTCCTCCTCACCTCGAATAAGTATTCTTGGAAGGAGACGATAAGTTACCGGTTATTATTGCGAAAGACCTTTCCGACAATGAAAAAACGCACTTATCGATGTCTTGAAGGCTCACAAAGGGGCATTTGCGTGGAAATTATCTGACATTAAGGGTATCGACCCTAAATTTTGTACCCACAAAATTTTAAGGGAGGAAGACAAAAAACCCGCAATCCAATGTCAAAGAAGGGTAAACCCCAAAATTCACGACGTCATAAAAAAGGAAGTCCTTATACTCCTTGATACGGGAATGATTTACCCTATATCCGATAGCCCTTGGGTTAGCCATATTCATTTTGTCCCTAAAAAGAGAGGAATGACCGTTTTTCCAAACGATGACAACGAGTTAATTTCCAACTCGACTCATGACCGGTTGGAGGGTGTGTATTGACGTAAGTTAAATGACGCCACTCGTAAAGACCATTTTCCCTTGCCCTTCATGAATCAAATGTTGGAGAATCTTGCGGGAAACGTTTTTTATTGCTTTTTAGATGGTTTTTTTGGTTACTTTCAAATCCCCATCGATCCGCGTGTCCATATGAAATGTTTGCCTATCGTAGAATGCCATTCGGACTTTTTAATGCAACGGGAACCTTTGAAAGGTTCATGATGGCTATCTTTCATGACATGATATAGAAGACGATGGAAGTTTTCATGGATGACTTTTCGGTGTTTGGTAGTTCGTTCACTTCGTGTTTAGGAAATTTGGACAAAATGTTAAAAGGTTGTGAGGAGACTAACCTTGTGCTCATTTGGGAAAAATGTCATTTCATGTGTAAGGAATGGATCATCTTAGGGCACAAGGTCTCGTAAGCTGAGATTGAGGTAGACAAAGCTAAGATAGACGTCATCGCCAAATTACCTCATCCCAAAACCGTCAAGGGAGTTAGGATTTTCCTAGGCCACGCGGGCTTTTATTGTTGATTCATTAAAGATATTTCAAAGATATCTCGACCCATTACGCACCTTCTCGAAAAAGATTGTTGGAAATTCACTTTATGTAACGACATTTAAGAATTACCATTAGGTATCATAGTCACACACGCTTAGACTAGACTAGGAAACAATGTATAGTTTAGGTGCGATGTGTTACTATATATACCCCTCCAAGGCTTCCAAGGGAGGGGTGTTTCTTGTGTTTTCATTTTTAGTTTGATAAACTTTTCTTTCTTGCACACATAACCTTCTCACTCTACTACATCCATGGCTTCCAACATCATCCACCACCCACCTAGGCCGCTAGATTAGTAAAAAGCAAACCTACAATTGGTATCAGAGCCCCGGTTCAATCCTTGGATCGTGTTTTTGTTTTCTATTTGGTGGTCTATTTTTTTTCTTGGTCAAGATCTGTCATAAAATTATTTTTTTGTCTCGAATTTATCATATTTTTTGTCACTGTCTTGGATCATTTTTTATACGTCCTGGTCTGGTTAACCATATTCATCAATAATGCCTTTTATTTGTCTCATGAGTCATGACTTTTCTGGTCAAATAATGTCTCACTTATATTTTATATGACATTGTTTCACTGGTATCATCAAAACAATACATCTGGTCAAAGTTGGTTATTCATGGTCAAAAGTCAACCTACCATGTCTTTTTCTTGTATCTGCTATTAATTTCATAGACTGGGTTTTGAGTGTTTGAGATTTTTTTCTGGTTTTTTCTAGTATGTTTCTTATTAACATGAAGATGAAGATGAGATGTGCCCAGAAAAAGCAGATCTTGAAAATCAAGAAAAAGGTACTATGGATAGGTTTTCAGATAGATGCATTCCGATGGATGCATTCCGATAGATGCATTCCGATACTATCATTCTGACGGCCACTTTCGATCGCATGGATTGCGATGGGGTTTTTTTACACATTCCGATATGTTCGACTGTACCCATTGCGATGGGATTCATTCCAATGGGTGTCATTGCGATGGGTGGTTTGACCTATCGCAATGGCATATTAAGACGTCATGCTGCTGAATTATTTCCAACATTCCGATGGAAGGGAAAACATTACGATGATTTTTTAAGAAAGCATTGCGACTGTTGGACAAAAACGAGACCATGTACGTTTAAAGTTATACCGAGACCTATAAAGACTTGACCGGAATCAATCTATATTCCAACCTTGTTACTCCACATTCAAAACCACAAAACTAACCTAATGCCCATCGTCACCTAATCCCCAATATAACACTTCTTAATCAGACCTTTAAACAAAAATATAAACTTTGATCTCAGATTCGTTCTACAACAAAGATACAAGATCTCGTGTTTGAACAACATGCATCATTGATCTATGTTGGGTTAACCCAATTTAATATTCCAAATGAAACAAGATTTATAACACAACATGAATTAAAACACCGTCATAGACCTTTGTTTGGTATATCAAACCTTTAATATACGAAATATCATGAACAATGTATAACAATTTTGTTATCATCAGTTCATGTTTCTTCGATTAAAAGATAATCAAACAACATGCAATTCATATAACCTACCCGAGATCAATTCTATAATCTTGATGTCCCGTCCTTCTCGGTATGGTTTGGATAGATTAGAAGGATGCATAAGATCTATGTATATCATTGGGTGCTTTAAGGATGTGAGTGGTTTATGGGTTTGAGAAAGGAGTTTAGATGGAGTTTTTGTGATCTGCATTTTTTGTGGGTCAAAGAAATTAGGATGAGAGATAAAGGGGTTAGTGATTTGGGGGGCGGATAAAACAAGGTGAAGTTTATTAGGTTAGGGTTAAATGGTGAGTGAGATTAGGTTGGTGTTTAAATAATCCCACTTGCTTGGACCGGGTATTGTTTTTTGTAATGGACCAATGTGAGACAATTAACCAAAGCAATGGGCCGAGACAATTAACTGGAATTGGTCCGTATATATATATTTGATATAACAAAATTATTTTTTGTGTGATCAATTTACATCATTTTACACAATTTTGTGGAAACCATTGTTCACAGATCGATTAAGCTTACTAGGATATGCATCTCATTCATATGATAAACATAGCGGAATTGAACAAGACACATAAACAAGGTGTTTACTTCCAATGATTACTTTATTCCAAACGATTACTTGTACTAAACGATTACAAGTAACCTCTAGGCGTGTATACATTTAATCCCACGCCTAGAACACAAAGACACTTTAGGTTTACATTGTGAATAATTGAATGAATAAACCTTTGCAGGGTATGTGTTTATATACTACACATAACCCTCTTTACAAGAAATCTAATTACACTAGAAGTCCCTCCATCTTTTGCTAATAAGTCCTCCTTGTTGTATGAAAGGGCTCCATATTCTTGTAAATCTTGATAATTGCATATAAGTCCTTCTTGTTTCATTATTCTTGATTTGTCTCATCAAATTAATTCCCAACAATCTTCCCCTATTTGAGGATGACAAAACCAATCTTCAAATCTTGATCTTTCACGAATGAAACAAGCTTCCCATTAAAGTATGATTTCTTGTAAAACATATCACCACATAAAATTAAGTTGCATACCTTGATCTTTGAATCTTCTTCCCCTTTTTGTCACATCCAATAGGGGTCTTCTAAAGATAAACAACTAATAAACTCTTCCCCTTGAGTGGTGCATGTAAATGAATCACGAACCATGTAGACTCTAATTGTAGATTACAAATGAAGAAAAACGAATATAACATATTTGTTGAAGAAGTGGAATCTCCCAAGCTTGTACCTTATATCTTCATATGTAAAAGCTGTTACTAGGAATGCACCATGTTCATATGATTAGATAATCAAAGCGGAATTAGAACATGATACATTAACAAGATGTTTAGGGCACAAGAACATGAATTAAAACAAAAGGATTGTTAACATATTAATAATTAACAACCACTAGACGTGTATACATTGAATCCCACGTCTAGTGCACACACGTTTATAGGTTTACATTGTGAATGAAAGTATGAAAAACCTAATAACCCTTGGTTCCTTTTATAGTGTAAGGATTAGGGTTTTACAAGAGATAATAATGAATAAACAAGTAAATATTCTATTTAAATAAACTTATGCAGAATATATCTTGCATGTTTATCTAAATAGAAGCTTCCATAAGCTTCTTGTCTACGTTTCTATCAACTCTTGAATTACATGTGACAATGCTTAGATTGCACATGACCACTCGTGAGCCAACAACGCTTGTTTTGCTCTTGTCAACGCTTGGATTGCTCTTGACAACGCTTAGACAATATCTTCATGTTTTCTTCATTTTTTAGTTTCTTCCACATCAACTTTTTGACCCAACAATCTTCCCCTAGTTGATGTCGGCAAAACTCTATGTGTATCTCTTGTAAGTTGTACATGATCTTCGGATTGCTTCCCCACAATTATAGCATGTATGTCTTCCCCTTTTTGTCACATCAACAGGGAAGTAAACAATGTATGCAACCTTGAAGATTCTCCAAATGTAGCTCTATGTAATGATCTTGAAGAAAAATAAATATAATATTCTTGATGTAGAAGTAGAATAACCCAACCTTGTGTTCCATGTCTTGTACTATCCATGTGATGAAGAACTTATACTTGTCTCACCAAGTATAAGTAGACCTCGATCCCTTGTCAATATTCTCATCCTTTGTGAGACACTGAGCACGATAATGTAACTCCTTCAAGTGTTATGACAAGTCTTCGTCACCAACCATGTAAAGCACGAATAAGTTACCTTTAAAGAACAATGTTGACAAGGCACCATCTTTAAAGATATAATAGAACACAAACTCGCGAAAATCTTCTTCAATCATCAAGCTTACCATAAGAATTCTTCCCCTTAAGCTAACACCTCTTCATGACGAATTTGAATGAAATAACATCTTCATATCATATGTAAAAGTTCTAGATTGGATAACTCTTTCGCAAGGCTATCCCGATTACATAGTTTAAATATCCATCAAATTCCCACGAATAGTTGCTAACTCGCATTAAGATCATTAATTCCTTTTAAAAGTATCCGAACCATATATATCAACATGATATTCTAAATTAAAACAGAGATTCCATGTACCTTCGTGTATAAATTCCTCCTTTTTGTGTGCTAAAAATATACCAATTTTCTCAACAGCAGTAATCCCTTTGTCATCCAATATCCTCTTTTATCCAACATCTTTCCACGTGTATTGTTCGCTATCGGACAGTACCTATCAACGTTTGGATTTTCATATATCGGATAACTCATAACAGCGCTTGCTGTCAGCGACCACATTATGTCACACCCCACCATGGCGGAATATGGGGTGCGACGTATGGATATCATCACAACATGGCGTGTCTATAGAGATAACTATATGAAATAGGAAATGTCATAAAATGGAGACACAAAGTCATGACAATATCTCATCAGACTCAGGAGTCTAGGTAAGTAGGTAACAGTCCTACCGCTTACCCAAGACAAACAAATAACATAACCAAACAAATATATGTGTGCCACAGTATCACTTATTAAAAGAACAAATAAAAACAAAGAAGGAAACAGGGATTCTCCTTCTATATGCATTCCTAAGCTTCTCCAATCCTAGCCACTTATGTTCTCATGCTTAACCATAGTATCACCTGAAAGAGACACTAAAACACGTCAACATAAAGTTGGTGAGAGTCATAGGTTTAGACCTCCGACTGTTGTAACCTGTTTTTGACCCACTTCCCTACCTCCATTTTAGTTCTCGTTTCTTGCATTGGAAAGCCACTTCAGTCACCTTTTGAGGGATACTTGGATCGCATCTTGAATGTTCCTAGAACACCCGATATGATCAAAACAATTGACTCAAAATTCTGCTCAGTTTTTTAAAAAACGGGTTTAACAAAATCAACCCCATTAATTAACCCTAATCCCTCTAATTACAAGCCCTAATTTATGTAATCATTATGAACTCATTATTATAACATTAATTCACTGTTTTTAAAATTAAACCTAACCTAAATCCATCATAAGATGATCAATTAAACATAAAAACAATTTAATTAAAAAGATTTAAGAAGGTTTTGCCTTTAATTTAATGGAAGATGAAAAAAAACCATGAAAACCCTAAAAACACTCCCAAACCGTCGACCTTTATTTTTTTTCTCCAGGGATTATGATGGATTTGATCTACTTAAAATCCTTATATAGTTTTTTTCCAAGAATCCTAGCCTAATACAACCCACTTTCCTTTTTCTCGTTCTTTCCTTTTTTTCTTTCTTTCTTGCGTCCAAACCGACTAACACCCCTTAATTTTCGTTTTTTTTCTTTTTATTATTAATATATGTATTAATAATATTACCTTAATTTTCCTTAATTTATTTCAGCTCCTAAAGCCTCCAAAACCCCAAAACCGTAAAACTAGTCAGTTTTTACGCGGTTTACCGTAAAAGACGTAAAATATACACTTTTAAAAAAATCTCAAATTTTGAAATAAACTTTATAACTAAGTCCTAAATGACTTAAAACCAACCCGAAAAATATTCATATGGATAATTACCTCACCCGAGACCTCTAAATGCTAAACCGTAAATCTTAAAAAAATACTATTACTATAATACTTATACGTATACGTAAACACCACAATATCACCATTTCCATTTCATAGTCACCACTTGTGAGCTCATGAACATGAAATAACCGTTCCTCGATTTACTTATGAGTACTCTATACTCATAAACGATAACCACACCAACCTCGTTCACACAAAATAAACACGTAAACACACAATTCAAGTAAGCACACATAAAATAACCTAAAAGTAAGACCAAGTGACAAACCCAAAACCACGGTTGTCACATCACTCCCTCCTAATAGAAATATCGTCCCGAGATTCACTCCCAAACTCAAACTTATTCTCAGAAAACAAACGAGGATGCATATCCCTGATAAAACCTTCATGTTCAAACGTGAACTCAGTTTACACGAAAATAATCTCAACCAACAACACATGAGCCTTAACCGTCCGCGAGGAAACTTATCAAAACCATAAAGTTATGTAACCAACCTAACTAAATCTCGCAACTCATCAAACAAGAACTGTCTTGAAACCAAGTTAGGAGCCGTCACATAACTCAACGGGTTTAAAACTGTCACCCCGATTTCAGTCATACTCATAAATACCATAAATCAAAACTCATCAAAATATAACCAAGTATAATAAGGTCTAAAGAACTCTAAAATTCCTTCCCAACTCATCTCTATGTTAACCCTCCAAGTTTTCATTACCGCAAAATACCCAAAACACGAGTTTACACCATGTTGTCCGAAAATTAACCTTGAACTCAACACCTGAACAATTAATTCGACCAAGCTACTGAATTCCAATTACGAAACTTTCTGAATATTTGAAAAGTATGTTCCGAGTACATAATTTTAGAATTTTGAATAACCCAAAAACCTTCAAAAACAAATAAGTTATGACCAAAACGATTTTTCTCAAAATCTGCCTAGGCATTAGCGACAATTTCTGACAGTTAGCGACATATTTTGACAGATTAACGACAGTTTCCGCCTACTCCGATTTATACCCAAAAAAACCGATTTTTAAACCCTAAAACCCCCCATTAATTACCAAAACTAGAACCTAATTTATTTTAATCCCAGAAAATTAAAACTCTATTAATTACATGATTTTAACATATTTCACTAAATAAGAACAAAATTTTTAACTTAAGAACAATAACTTTAGGTGATCAAAACCAAAATAGTTTAAAATAACCGTGTCATGCTTATATGTTAAAGAATTTATATTCCACCTTATTTGAAACATGATCCCGACACTTCCTTATTTCATCGACTACCAACAACTATTTTTTTTTCAATTTGCAAGTTCCATTTTTTTACCATGTATAACTCGAAACAAAAGACATCGTTACCCCAAAAAGAAATCTCCACCATCTCAAAATCCTTCACGCCAAAACTACCGTACAAACAAACACGTGAAATGAGGATCCGAGAAATGCGCTACTACAGAAGTTGAACATCTCAAAGAGAAACGAGCTAGCAACCATCCCAAGAATACAACCGGTAAGTAGAAAATAATTTTACATACATAGGCATAAGTGTACATACACTCAAATCCATCCAACATATACTATACAAGCATGTATTAACTCTGTTTCATGCAATCATACTTGAAAGTCCAGTGGTGTTGTGGCACATATATAATTATGTAGGCCTCCATAATTATACATGTTCCCTTTCACCAATGTACTCCCTCCTATGATGACACTTATAAGAAATTAATACTACACATAACATATAATCCAACAACTCACAAGCACATAACCACACAAGATAAGATCCAAAACCCCATGTATTAAAATAACATAGCCAATGCACGAAACACATAAACTCGTAGTCCAGCTGAACCAACGTAGACAAAATTCAAAATGTATAAAGAACATGAAAACATAATTAAGCGAAATCCAACAATGACTAGCGTATACGACCATGGTTCCACCCGCACTAATCAAAACTCGTAAAGAAAATAACATGTAGTTAAGTATGAACTTACTATGGTTCAATTCATACTAGTCAAAATATCGCAATAAATAACATCCAAACACATCAATTAATATAAAATGAACACATACTCCTATGACGCCTATATGCAGGGACCCTTAAGATATAGACTAGGATACACGACTAGGCAACCTAATTCTCTATAACCATTGTCTCTGAAACCATTCTGTCACACCCCACCATGGCGGAATATGGGGCGCGACGTATGGATATCATCACAACATGGCGTGTCTATAGAGATAACTATATGAAATAAGAAATGTCATAAAATGGAGACACAAAGTCATGACAATATCTCATCAGACTCACGAGTCTAGGTAAGTAGGTAACAGTCCTACTGCTTACCCAAGACAAACAAATAACATAACCAAACAAATATATGTGTGCCACAGTATCACTTATTAAAAGAAGAAATAAAAACTAAGAAGGAAACGACGATTCTCCTTCTATATACATTCCTAAGCTTCTCCAATCCTAGCCACTTATGTTCTCATGCTTAACCATAGTATCACCTGAAAGAGACACTAAAACACGTCAACATAAAGTTGGTGAGAGTCATAGGTTTAGACTCCAACGCTAAATCAATTACAAGCTGTGAGTAAAAACCATCAACACAATAACATATGGACAATGTGCTACAAATATGCATTAACAACTATCAATCAAGATTAATCATACCAAACCAATCCAAGGCTCCTACCTTGCCAAACAACATCATGGTACCATAGATGATCACACTATGTACCTATCCCAAGGCCACTACCTTAGCAAACCACAAGGACACTACCTTTTCAAACCACAAGGCCACTACCTTGTCAAACCACAATAACTGAGACGGCACGTGTCCCCCGATCCAAATCATACACAATCAAGAATGACATAGCAGTTAATCACATAAGTGTACACACAAGTCCATCACAACCATAAAAACATTCACAGCAACAATTTAGAAATAACTCAACACAGTGTCTCTTCCATCCCATCTGGAAGTCAAAATCAATAATAAACATGGGACTATGAAACTTACATGATTGCTTCTTCACAAGTCCTCGCACTTAGCAACGAGCTAACAAACCAAAAACACACAATCAATACCCGAACCAACCACCAAGATGGCTCATCAACCTATGATGGACATCTATCCTATTCCCATATAATTACCTCATTGTTAATTTCTAATCACCCCATTACCCTTCCTTAACAAGTCCCTAACTTGGTTAAGTTTAATAGCTATCACGTTCATTATTTTACACAAAACAGTCCCAGTTTTAGGTCTCAAAACTTTAAGTCAAACGTCCACTTAAATATACCCATGGTTTCTGTAAAAGGAATATTCACACTTTTATACATGTTAGTTAAAACCTCCCACTTGCCCTAACCTTAAAGCTACTTTTAAGGCCCCGATATATGTGTATATATTGCTACCTATCCAGAATTCACTGATTTTAAACGTATGAAAAGTTCATTACCATTAGAGGGTCTTACCCTAAACCATAATCTTAGCCCAAGTGCAGATCCTTACTACAATATATAAACCATCTCTCATGTTCGTTATAAGATCCCAATGCAACCCTAAGTACCCCAAACAACCCCAAACTTAAAAAGAAAATAGGCTGAATACAAAACTGTTTTGACCTCCTACTGTTGTAACCTGTTTTTGACCCACTTCCCGACCTCCATTTTAGTTCTCATTTCTTGCATTGGAAAGTCACTTCAATTACCTTTTCAGGAATACTTGGATCGCATCTTGAATGTTCCTAGAACTCCCGATATGATCAAAACAATTGACTCAAAATTCTGCCCAGTTTTTTAAAAACGGGTTTAACAATATCAACCTCATTAATTAACCCTAATCCCTCTAATTACAAGCCCTAATTTATGTAATCATTATGAGCTCATTATTATAACATTAATTCACTGTTTTTAAAATTAAACCTAACCTAAATCCATCATAAGATGATCAATTAAACATAAAAACAATTTAATTAAAAAGATTTAAGAAGGTTTTACCTTTAATTTAATGGAAGATGAAAAAAAACCATGAAAACCCTAAAAACACTCCCAAACCGTCGACCTTTATTTTTTTTCTCCAGGGATTATGATGGATTTGATCTACTTAAAATCCTTATATAGTTTTTTTTTCAAGAATCCTAGCCCAATACAACCCACTTTCCTTTTTCTCGTTTTTTCCTTTTTTTCTTTCTTTCTTGCGTCCAAACCGACTAACACCCCTTAATTTTCGTTTTTTTTCTTTTTATTATTAATATATGTATTAATAATATTACCTTAATTTTCCTTAATTTATTTCAGCTCCTAAAGCCTCCAAAACCCCAAAACCGTAAAACTAGTTAGTTTTTACGCGGTTTACCGTAAAAGACGTAAAATATACACTTTTAAAAAAAATCTCAAATTTTGAAATAAACTTATTACTAAGTCCTAAATGACTTAAAACCATCCCGGAAAATATTCATATGGATAATTACCTCACACGAGACCTCTAAATGCTAAACCGTAAATCCTAAAAAAATACTATTACTATAATACTTATACGTATACGTAAACACCACAATATGACCATTTTCATTTCATAGTCACCACTTGTGAGCTCATGAATATTAAATAACCGTTCCTCGATTTACTTATGAGTACTCTATACTCATAAACGATAACCACACCAACCTCGTTCACACAAAATAAACACGTAAACACACAATTCAAGTAAGCACACATAAAATAACCTAAAAGTAAGACCAAGTGACAAACCCAAAACCACGGTTGTCACACATTACTTCTGTCAGCGGAAAATTAAGCCTTGTCAGCGTCCACTTCTCCTGCTTTATCAAACCAGCAACATCTTTTCTTTATGCCTAAACCCCACGTGATATTTATGAGATATATTCCCAAAATAAAATCCTTTCTTCACGTCTCTTTATTGTTTAAAGATAAAGAATCCATTGCTGCTTTCTTTTGTTCCACGCATTGTTGAGATGACTTTTTCTTACGTGTGAACGCGCTACCTTTTCTTGATCGTGTGAACACAAGAGAAATCAATATACTATTACCGTGTGAACACATGATAGAGAATCATGTGAACACAAAGTATTCACCAATCACATTCAACCATGTCCACGTTCGCATATGTTTAATTACAGAAACATCATAATCGTACCAGATTTAGGGTTTATATGAAACCCTAAAAACGAATCAATCTTCAACATCAATCTAAGTTTTCGTAAAACCCCTTTTCTTGCTGTTCTTAAACACATACTCATGCTGCAAAACTCCCCTTTTCTGGAATAGAAACGATCTAGGGTTTTTAGAAACCCTAAATCATTATTTTATGTAAAATCAGAAAAGTGAAAATCACCTCGGCAGCCAACTTGGACGCCTAATAACTTTTGATTGAGGGCTAATCAGAACAATCCCTCCGGTGGATGTTATAACCTTCAGAATACTGCTGCGCACACAAAAACGTCCAGAAAAACCCTAGACATATTTTTCTTTTCTTCACCATACACGAACACCTTGTTGGTCCTAGCATCACGAGCCACGAGGCTCTAATACCAATTGTGGAAACCAATATTCACGGATCGATTAAGCTTACTAGGATATGCATCTCATTCATATGATAAACATAGCGAAATTGAACAAGACACATAAACAATGTGTTTACTTCCAACGATTACTTTATTCCAAACGATTACTTGCACTAAACGATTACAAGTAACCTCTAGGCGTGTATACATTTAATCCCACGCCTAGAACACGAAGAAACTTTAGGTTTACATTGTGAATAATTGAATGAATAAACCTATGCAGGGTGTGTGTTTATATACTACACATAACCCGCTTTACAAGAAATCTAATTACACTAGAAGTCCCTCCATCTTTTGCTAATAAGTCCTCCTTTTTGTATGAAAGGGCTGGATATTCTTGTAAATCTTGATAATTGCATATAAGTCCTTCTTGTTTCATTATTCTTGATTTGTCTCATCAAATTAATTCCCAACAAATTTTATTATAAACTTTGTGTTAAATGATTAAATTCAAACAAATTTTGTTATATTAGATATATTTGGACTTCGATGTGACAAAATTTATTTGAGACGAGACCAAGAAAAATGGCGATATTTTTAGTGGCTACGGATTTTTGATCGGGTATTAATTATGTGAAGTTGAAGACGGATTTTTTTAAGGCATGTTCTTATTTTATCTTTGAAATCGGGGTTGGTTGGATGAATGAGTTCAATGATAACTTGCTGATGCTTAATCCTAGAATGACGACTTGTTTATCTAGTTTCTGGGTTCGGGGTGGTTGGTTGATGACTCGGATTACTATCACTTAAAGGGGTTACATTGTTGTACTCTGTGTCACGCGCTTAGTCGACGTGGATAATTTCAAGAGGTGTTGTGCTTATATACTTATTCAGTGATGTATTGGTGATGAGATGGCATTTATACATGATCTCATCATTCTTTTCGGGCTTTAAATACATAAAAATGTCATAAAATACCATATATATGCTTGTGTTTGTTTACTTGTGTATTTTAGGTATGATTATCGTGAAAAAGACAAAAGATCACAAGTTACAAGGAAAAACGGACACGAGAAACGAAGCCGTACAATGAACCGGGCCCTAATCATGGAATTCTCAACAAAAACCCTTGAAGATTTGAAGAAAAACAAGATTGATCCTCTAAGAATGAAGAAATGACACTTAAAACCCTTGTATATTAATAATTACAAGTTTGGTCCCTTAAGTTTGTCAAAATTGCAAAAAGGTCCTTCAACTTTGAAGAAATGACAAGATTGGTCCCTCAACAAAATCAATTTGTCAATTATGGTCCTTCATGAAGATTAAGAGACATTGAAGACCTTTGAAGATCAAGATTGTCCAAGATCAGCCCTTGAAATTACTCAAAATGGCAAAAATGATCCTTGAAACCTTTTTTCCAAAAGATTTGTGCCAAAAATGTAAAGTGGTGAAACTTATTTACAAAGGAAATCGGGTTTTAGGGCTGAAAACTTGATTTGCCAAAAATATCAAAACACAAGGGCTGAATGTGTGCACTTTGAAACGTTTAAACTAAAATTGCGCCAAACAAACCCTTTTCCCCCAAATACGGATCAAACAGAGTTACTGTTTATCCTTTTCACCCCCAGTTTTCACCTCACTTAAACCTTGGGTAAAAATCAATTACTCTTGCCCACGTGTGATTCCCACACGCAGGAACAAATCCCACACATAAAACCCTCTTCCCACTCACTGTAGACCCCACCCCCAATTCCCCTTTCAACCAATCAGAACACGACTTGGGCTCCAAGCATAATGACGTGTCCTAAATCAACAACTGAGGTTTATTGCTTACTCCCAACGCACAAAGGAACGCCCAGGATCAAATATGACAGCTCAAACACCAAAAATTGTCTAGAAGGAAAAAGGGCATTTTGGAGATTTTGTAGTGATTAGGGTTTGTATTTTATGATTCTAGAATAGTCTTAAGAGTAGTATAAAAGGAGATGAGCCTGTTCATCCTTCCTTTGTTCCAGTTTTTCTTCAAAAATCTTGTAATCCTTTTTAATATAAAATAAAAGTTTGGTATTTGTTTTTAAGCATTATAATTCCTTTTTATGTTTATTTAAAGTTGGTATTATTTGTTGAAGAAAAACTGAGTTCCATTTTTAAGTTGGTGAAATAATTTTGTGTTTCAAAATTATTTCAAAAGTTTCTGAATTTGAGATTTTATTGGTGAAATCTGTTTCAGGTTTTAGTGTTAAGAGGTTCACTTGTTTGGTGATTAAGTGTTTTGAAAACGTGTTTGATAAGTTTTAAGAGTTTTTGGAAAGGTTTGAGAAAGAAAGGAAAGATAACAGAAAGAGTATTTTGAATATTATTCTTGTGTTCTTGTTTGATTTCTCTTAGCAGGTGGTGATATTCTGTTGATTATTGATCTGCACAGGCCTCCAGCCTTGTGGGAGGTGGATTTACATCCACTAGGGCCCTGGATGTAGGGTTCTGAGGTAAAATCCCTTTTACCTTGTTGAAAATTTCAGAAAAGTTGTGGTTTATGTGATTTGCATGATTATTTGATTATTGTTGTTTAAACTGGTTTGAATTGTGTTTTTATGTTTTTATATGCATGTAGATGCTATTTGGATCAGATTGTTTAAGTTTTAGGGTGTTTTGATTTGTTAAAAGTTGGTTTTCAAGATTTAAAGGGCTGTTTGGATCCATGTTTTAGCCGATTTATAATCTTTGATTGTGCTTGAAAGAGGTGTTAGATAGGTCATATAGGTGTGAGTTAGGTTGCTTGTAGGTACTAGTTTGGATTGGATCAAGTTTTGAAGCAAATGGTGTGTTAAAAAGGAAAATCATAGCTAGGAATCTGCGTAGTCACTTTCTGCTTATTTCATGAGATTTTGGTGCTTGATTTTTCAAAACTGTTAAGTGTTAGGTTATTTGGTTTGTTGAAGTTAATTGTGTGCCATTTGGTGATTGTGTGTGCAAAACATAGGAGTTTGAAACTCACTAGTGTGCAAGTAAAAAGCTCATAAGTCCACCAGACTTAGAATTTTATCACAGCAACTTGATTTGCCCTTGTGTGCTTGGTTTTGAACATCTTTGTGTGCTAAGTGATTGTTTGTTGCTTGATCTTGACTCCTTGTGCTTCAAAGAGCACAAGGGTGCCCCCCTGTCTAATAATCAACACCAAAACAAGGCATCCAAGCTCCTCTTGGTGCTTTTGTCACTTGTGAAGTAAACACAAGAACACAAGCAACTGCTTGTGTTCAATTTAAGAACTGCACACATTTTTGATCTTCAATCTGGTTTAATCTTGTGTAAAAAGGGTTGGATTTGTGATTGCAAGTAAGTCTAGAGTGTCAGTGTTTGGTTTGAAAAGTTAAAAAAAAATAAAAAAAAATAAAGGCAAAAAGTCGCCCGCAACGGACTCGAACCCCAGACCTCTCGTTGGAGGAGTAAGGGAACTACCATTGATCTAGACGCTTTTTTACGTTATTGTTTGGTTTCATATGTTATTTAACCCCTTTTCCTTTCTAAGCTTATTAATAAAAGCCGTGAGCAAATAAGCTCATTTGAGCTTATTGGTTTAACGTTTTTGGCTTATTTGATTTTTCCTAGGATCCTTATAGTACTTAGAATTTTTCTAGCTAATTTTTATATTTTTCCCTTTATTAAATCATTTTCTAGAATTTATTTATTAGCCGTAATTTAAAAAATAAAAAAAATAGAAAAAAAAGTTTTAATTTTTAGGAAAAATTATTTTTAGTTTTTAAAATAATATTTTGAGGTTTACATTAGGTTTTGGTTTTATAAACTTTTATTTTTAATTTTATATTATTTTAAGGTTTTTTATAAACTTTAATAATTTTTAAAAAATTATAAAAAAGGTTTTAGGAGCTCTAATTTGTGTTTTTCTCTTAGTTAGATTAATTTAAGATTTTAGAAATTTTTTAGAATTTGTTTTATAAACTTTTTATTTTTAGTATTATTTTAATATTATTTTATTATTAAAAATTCAAAGTTTTATTTTTATTTCTTTTTCATTTTTCCTAGGTTCTTTATCATTAATTAGGACTTTTCCCATTTTTAGAATAATTTTATAGCTTTTAGATTTATTTTTATAATTATTTTAAGTTTAATTAGTTTTTAATCATTTTAAATCATTTTTAGAGTTTTAAAAATAGTTTTAATAGCTTTTAATTTTGAGAAAATTACTTTTTAGTCTTCTAATAATATAAGTTAAGTAATTATTCAATAAAATCATATTTTAGACATTTGTATTAGTTGTATTTAATTTTAGGGCTTTAATTAGCATTTAAAATTAAATATTTAATTAATAAAAGGTTTTAAAATATCCTTGTTGGATTTTTGTCTTTATTTATATTATTATTGACTTCTTTTTAATCTTTTATTTATTTTGATTTTGGTTTTAGTTAAAAATTTTAATTTGGGTAGTTTTTCACGACTTTACGTTTACGTCTTTTACGTCGTAGTGTAATTTTAACGTAACCGTCTTTTCATCCTTTCATCCCCATTCTTCTCAATATTAATCTCAAATAATTACAAGTTGATTCACAACACATATACCTCCTTGGGAAACGAACTTTCTCTCTTTTTATTTGATTGGGTCATTAACACTTGATTTTTCTTAAAATCATCACTCGATACTTACCGCTCATATACGTTCTTTTGTTTCCCTAAACAAGAGTCGTATTTTTACCACAATCATTTTGGCGCCGCTGCCGGGGAGGTGTGTTTTGCTTTAATTTGGAAGCTTTTGTTTTTGATATTATCCATAATAAGTATTTGTGTTAAGTGGAACTCCCTTAACACGTATTATCGGTTTTCTTGGTTTTTCTTGTACAAATATTATTAATATATTGTATTAAGTATCACAATCAATATACAATATCTCCAAAAGTGTGAAAACACAACCTTAATTGGGATTTGATCTCCTAATTGTTGTATTCGAATCTCAAACAAAAAGAAAAGGCAAAAAATAGATAAATACTTTCGTGAAGCTCGATTTTGAAAGATACAAACTATAAGGTGGGTATAAGGCGGGTATTATAAAATATACCCTAAGGAAAAAGGCTCTTAAGTGCTTCGCGCCGCCTCGTTTCCCCGCTTGCTTGTGAGTATTTTGAGATTGAAGGCTAATCGAGGGTTTTGCCGCCCAAAGTATTATTACATATACTATATTTGCTTGGTTTTCTTTGTGATTAAACCCTCTTGAACAATTTGGTTTTCACCAAGGTTCTAAAGTCATTCGAAGGCGTTCACTCCACGTGATCGTTTTCATTCCTTTGAGGCTTCTTTAATCAAGAGTTTGATTCGAGGAGAGATTTTGTAGTTTGTTGTCTACGAAGATACACCAAAATCCAAAAAAATTAAATATCATCAAAAACACAAGAAAAAAAATTGAAAAATCCACAAAACACCCAAAAGAATCTTCTTTGCTCACCTCCCCTTCGTGAAGTTTATGATCACTCGTAATCAAGCAAAACGAGCTCGTAAACGTCTTCAAAAGCAAGCAAATCAAGGATCGTTGATTGTTGAAGAACCTCCAATTGTTGAACCTATTGTAGAACAAGAAGTCGACATGGCTAATCGTACTATGATGGAGTTGCTACAAGCACCCACCGAGGGTTTTGGAGAGGCTATTGTGATTCCCGCCATCCTTGCGGAGAATTTCGAGATTAAGACGGGTTTAATGTCGATGTTGCAAGCAAACAAGTTTAGAGGTCACGAGAAAGACAACCCGCATTACCACATTAGGAATTTTAACCGTCTCACCGCCACTAGCAAATTCAAGGATGTTCCACATGACGCCATTAAGATGATGTTGTTTCCATATTCGTTGGATGGACCCGCAAAAATTTGGCTTGAGAAAGAACCGCCAAATTCGATTTTGACATGGGCCGATCTCGTTTCTAAGTTTGTGAACAAGTTCTTTCCACCATCTAAAACAACACACTTAAAATATGAGATTTCACGATTTGTGCAACGTAATAATGAAAGTTTTTCAATGGCATGGGAACGATTTAAAGAGATGTTACATGAATGTCCACACCATGATTTTTCGGAATTGCATCAAATTGATACTTTTTACAATGGGCTTAATGATCATGAACGAGATTATTTGAATGCCGCCGCGGGTGGTAATTTTTTGTGCAAAACGACAAATGAGGCTTTACAAATCATTGAAAATCGATCTAAGGTTTATAGCCCTCGTAACACACCGAGTGTTGCCAATATGGGTTCGTCATCTTCGTCACAATCGTCTCGTAGCATTAATGCCTTACATGATGAAGCTAATGAGGAAAATCGGTTTTTTGATAGATTTGCTAATCTAATGTCCCATTGGAAGGCTCAAGAAGCTTCCAATTCCGCTTCGGTTAAAGCGGTTGCTAAGAGTTGTTTATCTTGTGGGGGAGCTCATGATCTTTCCGAGTGCATTACCGCGGATGGTAACACTTCGAGTGCTTACGTAGCAACGGGAACTTATAACCAAAACGGCCAAGGTTCCCGCCAAAATCAAGCTCCACCCAATCAAAATGCTAACAGTTATCGAAACAACAACCAAGGTAATTACCAAGGCAACACACGCAATTACAACAAAGGGAATTATCAAAGTGGGAATGGACAAATCTCTAATCAAAACCAAAACCGTGATTTTCAAAACACTACACAAGGTTTTCAAAATGCTCACACTAAAAATTTGCAAGGAGAATTTTTGGATTATGCAAAAGCAAATGATGCTAAATTTGATAATATGCAACGTGCGATGATTAGCTTAAGATCCGAGTTGAAAAATGAGCTTAAAAATGAACTTGCTAATGAACTTAAAACTCATGCAAACAAAATGGAAGGAAATGTCCAACGTCTTCAACAAAACCAACAAAAGATGGAATTAGGACAACATGAGATTAAGCAAGAGTTATTAAAAGCGGATGCTAGGCAATCAAAATTTGAGGACCGAATGGCTAAGATGTTTGAAGCTATCATGTGTAAGCCCTCTTCTTCGGGTGGTCTTCCTAGTGATACCATTAACAACCCGAGGGGAGAATTGAAGGTTGTTGCTACACGAAGTGGTAAAACTTTCAAGGAACCAATCTATCGTACAAGTACTTCTAAGGAGAAGGAAATCGAGAAAGAACCCGAGGTGATGGTCGAAAAGGAGCACATTACAATCCCACGAAGTACCGCTCAAACCACATCTACGGTTGAACCAACACCAATTATGGAACCCGAGTTTCCAAGGCCGTTGCCTAATGACCAACCCACACCACCTTTACCCTACCCTTCGAGACGAAACAAAGAGAAAGCACAAGAAAGGAACAATTATCAATTTGAGCTATTTATGAAAATGTTTCGTGATTTGCATTTTAACATAAGTTTTGCCGATGCTTTAATCATGATGCCTCGATTCGCCACAAACTTCAAAAGTATGCTAAACAACAAAGAGAAGTTACAACAATCGTCTAGTTGTTCATCGGTTTTTCTTAGCCGCATACCACAAAAAGTCGGTGATCCCGGTAAATTTTTGATTCAGTGTGCTATTCAAGATATGGAGGAATGCTACGCCTTGGCCGATCTTGGTGCTAGTATTAATTTAATGCCTCTCGAGATTTTCAAATCGCTTTTGCTTCCGGCTCTTACTCCTTCGAACATGTCTATCGAGATGGCCGATCATTCTACGATTTTAGAATGTGGAGTAGCCGAGGACGTTTTCGTTAAAGTCGGAAAGTTTTACTATCCCGTTGACTTTATCGTTGTAGACATTCCTATCGATCGAAAAGTTCCTCTCATTTTGGGTCGTTCATTTTTGGATACATCAAGAGCACTTATCGATGTTCATGCTCGAAAAATCACCCTTCGTTTCAATGAGGAAGAACTTCTCATCAATGCAACACAAAACTCCAATCTTTCTCATGTCTATTCTATTGCAACTTTAAACCATGGTGACTCGACCAATGTCATTTGCAAAGAATTTTCACCAAGAGTTTTAGGGAATGTCGCCAAAAACAATTTACCATTTCCTCCGCCGGTGGAGGTTATGAGTATAAAGCCTACAAAGAAGAAACCATCAATACTTGAATCGAAAAATCCTTCGCCTCATCTCGAACATTCATTCTTGAAAAGTGTTGATAAGTTGCCGGTTTCTACGAAAGATCTTTCGGATGATGAATATGTTGACCCCGATGGGGAGGTTTTCTTCGTCGATAAACGTTTTGAGAACTTGCCACCACCAAAACCAAAACGGTTTCAAAATGTGAGAATTTTTAGTGTGACTAACATCGTCTTAGAAACACCGAATATTTTCGACATAATCAAAAAGGGTTTTCATAAAGAGAGTTCAAAAGATAAAAAAGGAAAAGATCTTAAATGTAATTTAATTGATTTTTCTACAAATCTAACTCCGTCATCACCACGTGATTTGAGTGCTACAAACTCGTCTACTCCTTTTGACGATGTTTTGTGTGGTTTTAGTATGGGGGAAGCCCCTTATGTTCCCTCATCCTTGTCCACCGAGGACGAGATATTCGATCCCGGAATTTCTTATAAAGGGAAATCTCGGTCTTCCACCGATGCAATAAATGGAAAATCTTTCTATTTGCTTGGTGCGAGTCTACCTCGAGTAGCTCAAACGTTTGTCTTACCAATTGTCCCACCCTTCTATTTCTCATCTATTTTCTTCAAACTCTTTGAGTTTATGGCACATGTTGAAGTGGCGTTAATTTGTTTTTCCAATGGAAACGATAACGCCATCTTCGATCCCGGTATTTTGCATCATTTAAGGACTTAGTCCTTATTACCGGTTGCTTTTTGGGCCTTGTTTATCATGTAAGCCCCATCAAAAATTGACCATACCATGATTTTCCCTAAATGTTCACATTTTGAGGGGATCGAGTCGAGCTCATGACTCGGTAATCAAAAACGAGGTGCCTCGTGGGGGAGATCCCATGCTTATCTTTATGCTTACTATTCACTAATAAGGGGACTTGTACCCTTTCAACTCGTTGTCTCGTGGTTGTTTGTGATTGTGTTATCTAGATCATCATCATCATCTACGATTGAAGACTCTCGTGTTCGTTTACGTGAGCCTCCATCGTTCGTTTGAAGAAGTTTTTCACGATTCCATGACATATCCTTTATTGTTCTAACAATTATCTTTTAGCATAATTAATAAACGGCTTTAGATATATTGTTGATCACCCTTTCCATGCTAGATCCTAAGCATTCGACTCTTCGTCTCTAGTATGGGGGTGCTCCACCTTTAGACTCGAAACATTGAGGACAATGTTTACTTTTAGTATGGGGGGATGAATAGGTACTTGCTTTGCTACGCCCTCACGTTTTCCAACTTTCAATGTTTTGTTTTGCTAATAAGGCTAAAAATGGCCAAATTTTAAAATTTTTCTTAGATTTCATAAGTGTTTTTAAGGCACGAATGTATATTTTCCGATGGGTAGAATAAGAGTTAATTTTTGACTTGATGGGCATTTGGAGCCATTTACATTCCTTAACCCGCTCAATTCAAGTTTTGCTAGACTTTTATATAGGGAGCTTTAAAACGCGAAAGTCTTAATTCATACGGGTTAAGAACAAGAACTTTTCGCAAGTTCCTATAATTGATTCTAGAAAGTCACTTATCAAGGGAACTTTAAAACGCATTCTCTAAGCTTGAAAAAGTCCAAGAAAGTGCATGATCCTATAGGTGGCTTGAAAACCCAAAACTTTGATTTGATATAGTCTTAATGAAAGCTAATCCAAATTTGGCTTAATTTTGACTTGCATGGCTAAGTATTCACGAGTCTCTTTAATTAGAGGTCTTTATATAGTGAAGAACGAGAAATGATAGAGTTAGACAAGTGATCATGCTAAACGTAGAACATGAAAGTGTTCTTTCAAAAACTCATATGTTTTTAATTGTGGCTTTTTCTTCCCATAATATCAATGCATTAGGAATAAATCATAATTGCAATAAGTAAGGTCGTACGATTTGAAAGGTTACTTAGCCTCTAGCGCAAGATCGTTTAAAAGTTGCTCGGGGTTGAATAGAGTTCATAGCCAAGGCATAACTTATTGAAGCGGGACGCGAAGATTGGCGATTAACCAAAAAGGCCCTAACAAGGCATGAGGAGCTCTATTTTTGCTAAAGATCCAAAGATGATGTGAAGTGTCATTATTCCAAAATCAATATGAAGGATCGAGACACACGACGAGAAGCAATTACTCCCCTAAAGAATGGAGAAAGTCTATCCAAAAAGACCCTAACAAGGTATGAGGATAAATATATCCAAGTCCGAAAAGGAGGCGGATCGTTGTATATTAAAATCCAAAGTAAAGATTGAAGAAAAATGATGAAGTCGTGGTCCTATATGAAGAATCTCTCAAAAACGTCAAGTGAAGAAATTCCAAATATATGAAGAGAAGACCATTATTTCAAGAACGTCTTCCCAAGATTTGAAGTATGAAGTACATGCCAAATATCGGTCCGAGAAAGGTCTCAAATCGTGAAACGAGTTATGCCAAGATATGAACTTAAGGAGATACACGAGAAGCCGTTTTAAAAGATTTTGTCCTTCAGCTAACTATTGATCAAATCGTGCTACTTTGCTTTCGGACTAATAACTACTCAAATAAGTCAATATGAATCACTTGTGATCCATGACAAATAGATAAAAAAATGCTAGTAACCGATTTCCTTTTATAGTAACTAGGATTGCGGGGAGAAAAAGTATTACACAATTTAGACGTATGAGTAGTGTTAGCATTGTGACTTGTACCAACAATGATCTTGTTTTTGCACTTAGCATGGAATGTATGACAATCAAGGATGACAAAGTTTACTCTAAGGGACATTAACTTGTTTCTATTCTTTGACCCTAAAAGTCACCTTTTTGGTGATGAAAATCATACATTATGTCTTTACACATTCTCGTAGTATGTTGCAAGTCTTTTACTCTTCAATAAAGGTTAATAAAATTGAGTTTTGGTGATGCTTAGATACTTTATTCTAGCATTGCGTGAGGGCACGGCAATGGCTTAGTATGGGGGAGTGATGAGATGGCATTTATACATGATCTCATCATTCTTTTCGGGCTTTAAATACATAAAAATGTCATAAAATACCATATATATGCTTGTGTTTGTTTACTTGTGTATTTTAGGTATAGATATCGTGAAAAAGACAAAAGATCACAAGTTACAAGGAAAAACGGACACGAGAAACGAAGCCGTACAATGAACCGGGCCCTAATCATGGAATTCTAAACTAAAACCCTTGAAGATTTGAAGACAAACAAGATTGATCCTCCAAGAATGAAGAAATGACACTTAAAACCCTTGTATATTAATAATTACAAGTTTGGTCCCTTAAGTTTGTCAAAATTGCAAAAAGGTCCTTCAACTTTGAAGAAATGACAAGATTGGTCCCTCAAAAAAATCAATTTGTCAATTATGGTCCTTCATGAAGATTAAGAGACATTGAAGACCTTTGAAGATCAAGATTGTCCAAGATCAGCCCTTGAAATTACTCAAAATGGCAAAAATGATCCTTGAAACCTTTTTTCCAAAAGATTTGTGCCAAAAATGTAAAGTGGTGAAACTTATTTACAAAGGAAATCGGGTTTTAGGGCTGAAAACTTGATTTGCCAAAAATATCAAAACACAAGGGCTGAATGTGTGCACTTTGAAACGTTTAAACTAAAATTGCGCCAAACAAACCCTTTTCCCCCAAATACGGATCAAACAGAGTTACTGTTTATCCTTTTCACCCCCAGTTTTCACCTCACTTAAACCTTGGGTAAAAATCAATTACTCTTGCCCACGTGTGATTCCCACACGCAGGAACAAATCCCACACATAAAACCCTCTTCCCACTCACTGTAGACCCCACCCCCAATTCCCCTTTCAACCAATCAGAACACGACTTGGGCTCCAAGCATAATGACGTGTCCTAAATCAACAACTGAGGTTTATTGCTTACTCCCAACGCACAAAGGAACGCCCAGGATCAAATATGACAGCTCAAACACCAAAAATCGTCTAGAAGGAAAAAGGGCATTTTGGAGATTTTGTAGTGATTAGGGTTTGTATTTTATGATTCTAGAATAGTCTTAAGAGTAGTATAAAAGGAGATGAGCCTGTTCATCCTTCCTTTGTTCCAGTTTTTCTTCAAAAATCTTGTAATCCTTTTTAATATAAAATAAAAGTTTGGTATTTGTTTTTAAGCATTATAATTCCTTTTTATGTTTATTTAAAGTTGGTATTATTTGTTGAAGAAAAACTGAGTTCCATTTTTAAGTTGGTGAAATAATTTTGTGTTTCAAAATTATTTCAAAAGTTTCTGAATTTGAGATTTTCTTGGTGAAATCTGTTTCAGGTTTTAGTGTTAAGAGGTTCACTTGTTTGGTGATTAAGTGTTTTGAAAACGTGTTTGATAAGTTTTAAGAGTTTTTGGAAAGGTTTGAGAAAGAAAGGAAAGATAACAGAAAGAGTATTTTGAATATTATTCTTGTGTTCTTGTTTGATTTCTCTTAGCAGGTGGTGATATTCTGTTGATTATTGATCTGCACAGGCCTCCAGCCTTGTGGGAGGTGGATTTACATCCACTAGGGCCCTGGATGTAGGGTTCTGAGGTAAAATCCCTTTTACCTTGTTGAAAATTTCAGAAAAGTTGTGGTTTATGTGATTTGCATGATTATTTGATTATTGTTGTTTAAACTGGTTTGAATTGTGTTTTTATGTTGTTATATGCATGTAGATGCTATTTGGATCAGATTGTTTAAGTTTTAGGGTGTTTTGATTTGTTAAAAGTTGGTTTTCAAGATTTAAAGGGCTGTTTGGATCCATGTTTTAGCAGATTTATAATCTTTGATTGTGCTTGAAAGAGGTGTTAGATAGGTCATATAGGTGTGAGTTAGGTTGCTTGTAGGTACTAGTTTGGATTGGATCAAGTTTTGAAGCAAATGGTGTGTTAAAAAGGAAAATCATAGCTAGGAATCTGCATAGTCACTTTCTGCTTATTTCATGAGATTTTGGTGCTTGATTTTTCAAAACTGTTAAGTGTTAGGTTATTTGGTTTGTTGAAGTTAATTGTGTGCCATTTGGTGATTGTGTGTGCAAAACATAGGAGTTTGAAACTCACTAGTGTGCAAGTAAAAAGCTCATAAGTCCACCAGACTTAGAATTTTATCACAGCAACTTGATTTGCCCTTGTGTGCTTGGTTTTGAACATCTTTGTGTGCTAAGTGATTGTTTGTTGCTTGATCTTGACTCCTTGTGCTTCAAAGAGCACAAGGGTGCCCCCCTGTCCAATAATCAACACCAAAACAAGGCATCCAAGCTCCTCTTGGTGCTTTTGTCACTTGTGAAGTAAACACAAGAACACAAGCAACTGCTTGTGTTCAATTTAAGAACTGCACACATTTTTGATCTTCAATCTGGTTTAATCTTGTGTAAAAAGGGTTGGATTTGTGATTGCAAGTAAGTCTAGAGTGTCAGTGTTTGGTTTGAAAAGTTAAAAAAAAATAAAAAAAAATAAAGGCAAAAAGTCGCCCGCAACGGACTCGAACCCCAGACCCCTCGTTGGAGGAGTAAGGGAACTACCATTGATCTAGACGCTTTTTTACGTTATTGTTTGGTTTCATATGTTATTTAACCCCTTTTCCTTTCTAAGCTTATTAATAAAAGCCGTGAGCAAATAAGCTCATTTGAGCTTATTGGTTTAACGTTTTTGGCTTATTTGATTTTTCCTAGGATCCTTATAGTACTTAGAATTTTTCTAGCTAATTTTTATATTTTTCCCTTTATTAAATCATTTTCTAGAATTTATTTATTAGCCGTAAATTAAAAAATCAATAAAAAATAGAAAAAAAAGTTTTAATTTTTAGGAAAAATTATTTTTAGTTTTTAAAATAATATTTTGAGGTTTACATTAGGTTTTGGTTTTATAAACTTTTATTTTTAATTTTATATTATTTTAAGGTTTTTTATAAACTTTAATAATTTTTATAAAATTATAAAAAAGGTTTTAGGAGCTCTAATTTGTGTTTTTCTCTTAGTTAGATTATTTTAAGATTTTAGAAATTTTTTAGAATTTGTTTTATAAACTTTTTATTTTTAGTATTATTTTAATATTATTTTATTATTAAAAATTCAAAGTTTTATTTTTATTTCTTTTTCATTTTTCCTAGGTTCTTTATCATTAATTAGGACTTTTCCCATTTTTAGAATAATTTTATAGCTTTTAGATTTATTTTTATAATTATTTTAAGTTTAATTAGTTTTTAATCATTTTAAATCATTTTTAGAGTTTTAAAAATAGTTTTAATAGCTTTTAATTTTGAGAAAATTACTTTTTAGTCTTCTAATAATATAAGTTAAGTAATTATTCAATAAAATCATATTTTAGACATTTGTATTAGTTGTATTTAATTTTAGGGCTTTAATTAGCATTTAAAATTAAATATTTAATTAATAAAAGGTTTTAAAATATCCTTGTTGGATTTTTGTCTTTATTTATATTATTATTGACTTCTTTTTAATATTTTATTTATTTTGATTTTGGTTTTAGTTAAAATTTTTAATTTGGGTAGTTTTTCACGACTTTACGTTTACGTCTTTTACGTCGTAGTGTAATTTTAACGTAACCGTCTTTTCATCCTTTCATCCCCATTCTTCTCAATATTAATCTCAAATAATTACAAGTTGATTCACAACACATATACCTCCTTGGGAAACGAACTTTCTCTCTTTTTATTTGATTGGGTCATTAACACTTGATTTTTCTTAAAATCATCACTCGATACTTACCGCTCATATACGTTCTTTTGTTTCCCTAAACAAGAGTCGTATTTTTACCACAATCAATTGGGTACTTAGAGATTTCTCCATCGTTCCTCATTCAACAATTGTGCAAGCTTAAGTCACAAGATCGAGGGATTCTTATTCAGTTTCACATTTGATGTATCTGGTTCATTCTATCAGTGGTCAATTCAAATTGCCTACAAGGGGGTTGGTAAAGATGGCCATGGAGAGTTTATGAGTAGAGAATTTCGATCAGCAGCTGATTCTCACAAAATATATAATTCATCTTATTTATTATTCTCACGAGATTTCAGGTATATATGTGTACGATTTATTGCTGGTTCTGAATTTCGAAACGATCAAGGGGGATGAAGAAGACACATTAAACGCACAACGAGTACACGTGATGAACTTCATACCTTCTTTTGATTTGAAGACATTCCGGGAAGACAATTGTCATAACCGTAGAGAAAATCAGTGTTTTAACTCGTGGCGTTATCAATCTCTAAACGGTACACTACTGATTTGATGTTTAATTGTTTTGATGTTGCAATTATTCATCATCATTATCCTATATGGAGAGATATGCATTCCCAGGACTTAATTGACTCTGGTGCATCTCCCGAAGAAGATATGTGCATTTCCGGGACTTAATTAACTCTGGTGTTACGATGTCAACTTCATGAATGGGATAAAGTGTCTAATTCAGTATTTGAGCTTCATACTTGGGATTGATTTATTTTCTTCAACTATGTGGGGGAAGAAATGTCTTGATTCTTTCTAGTATGCATAACTTGAACTCTCAGGGGGAAGAAAAACTCAGAAGATCTATTCAAGCGTGAGAAGAGACGTTGTTGATCTACTTGGTGTGCCCCTTACTTTCAATCCCTCATAGAAACATTATCATGTTATATGATGGGGTTTGCTTTTTAAATTCCGTTGTGCGCTTAATCATTCTAAGCTTTATTGAAAGCTTTGAAGTTGCTTACGAGGATTGTCGATTTAGGGGGAAGCTATTTAAAAGCTTCTAAATCAAGTTTATGTGGCATGAATTAGGGGGAAGTTAATTCAGAAGCTTCTCCTTAACCAGAAGTAAATGGATTACTTAGCTCGTGTCGTTACAGTATTTCTACTACAAGTTACTTTAAAGATGCGTCGTTTTGAAGTGAAAACTTGAAGTCAAAGGCCTCAGAAGACATCATCAGCATTGGACGCTTCATGAAAGCTTTTGTTCTTAATCATTATGTACTTGTTAGGAAAAATATTGTAACGAATTCTACACGTCGTCACATGGGGGAAGATTGTTGGAAGTTCACTTTATGTGACGACATTTAAGAATTCCCATTAGTTATCATAGTCACACACGCTTAGACTAGACTAGGAAACAATGTATAGTTTAGGTGCGATGTGTGACTATATATACCCCTCCAAGGCTTCCAAGGAGGGGTGTTGCTTGTGTTTTCATTTTGAGTTTAATAAACTTTTCTTTCTATCACACACAACCTTCTCTCTCTACTACATCCATGGCTTCCAAAATCATCCACCACCCACCTAGACCACCGGATTAGTAAAAAGAAAACCTACAAAGATGCACCTTTCGTCTTTAACGAAGATTACACTATTGGGGACGTTTTGGGGCAACGTCATGCAAAACACTTTTTGCATATTCACTATGCTAGTAAGACGATGACAAAGGGTCAACTTAAATACACCACAACGGAAAAGGAATTCCTTTCCGTGGTGTATGCATTTGAGAAATTCCAACTTTATCTCGCCTTGACTAAAAGCATAGTGTATAGGATCATTCGGCCATCAAGATGCTAAGCCGAGATTGCTTTGTTGGACTCTCCTCCTACAAGAGTTAGATGTCACCATACTTGACAAAAAAGGAGCCGAGAATCTTGAGGCCGATCACCTCTCTCAATTGGAACATCCTCATCAAAGTGTGTACGACAACAAGGAAATCACCGAAACATTTCCTCTCGAGACACTTGGGTGTAGTGAATGCCATGGAAGATTCTTCTACCCCATGGTTTGCGGACATCGCAAATTACCATGCAGGGAATTTCATCATTGAGGGTATGACGACACAACAAAAACGAAAATTCTTTCATGACGTCAAGTTATATTTTTGGGACGACCCTTGTCTATTTTGGACTTGTGTGAATCAAGTTATTCAATGTTGTGTTTGGCACCGAAGCTACTAATATCCTTAGAGCATGCCACGAAGGACCCACAGGTGGTCACCATGGTGCTAATTTCACGGCGAAGAAGGTCTTTGATGCCGGTTTCTTTTGGCCTACTATTTACCAAGATGCGCACGCACTTATCAAGTCGTGTGACTCGTGCCAACGTCAAGGAAAAGACTCACAAAATGATGAAATGCCACAAAATATCATCCAAGTATGTGAGATGTTTGACGTGTGGGGCATTGATTTTATGGGGCCGTTACCATCATCTCATGGTAATAAGAACATCCTTGTCGCCGTTGACTACATATCCAAGTGGGTGGAAGCTAGGATTTGCCCACGAACGATGCTCGTGTGGTAGTCAAGTTTTTGAAGCAATTGTTCTCTCGATTTGGAACCCCTTGTGCTATCATAAGCGATCGTGGAACCCATTTTTGTAACGACCAATTTGGAAAGGTTCTAAAGAAATATGGGGTTACACCTCGGCTTTCTACGGCTTATCACCCGCAAACGAGTGGGCAAGTCTATGTTTCAAACCGAGCCTTGAAGAGGATCTTGGAAAGGTCAATAGAAGAAAACCGGCAATCTTAGTCGGACAAGCTCGACGATGCTTTATGGGCCTTTCGTACCGCTCATAATATGCCCATTGGATGCACTTCTTATAAGCTCATGTATGGGAAGAATTTTCACTTGCCAGTTGAACTCGAACACAAAGCTTATTGGGCCCTAAAGTATTTTAATGATGACATAGAGAACGTGAGAAAACACTAGAAAATGAAATTGAATGAATTGGATGAATCAATGGACATTGCTTACGAAAATTCATTGATTTATAAAGAGAAAACTAAAAAGTTTCATGATTCAAAAATTAAAAACCGGGTTTTTAACATTGGGGTCAAGTGTTGCTTTTTAACTCAAGATTGAAAATATTTTCCGGCAAGTTGAAATCCCGTTGGTCTGGACCGTTCACCATCACCCAAGTGTTTCCATATAGGACCATCGAGCTAGATCAAAATGATGGTCCTAACTTCAAGGTGAATGGTCATAGGGTTAAGCACTACTTTGGTGGGGAAGTCCCTTCTTTGGACGACTGTGACCAAGTCACCTTCCTCAATGATAATTAGTATTGAGGGGATCGAGTCGTGCTCATGACTCAGTAATAAAAAACGAGGTGCCTCGTGGGGAGATCCCATGCTTATCCATGTACATATTATTTCTTTATAATGTAGCTAATGTGAAGGAATTTGTGCCTTCCAACCTTTGTTCCGTGGTTGTTTGTGAATTGTGGTTAATTAGATCATCACCTTCACGATTGGAGCCTCTCGTGTTCGTTTTACGTAAGCACTCGATCATTTGCTTTGAAGTATTTCTCGATATCCAAATGATATATCCTTTTATGTTCTAACCTTAAGTCTTTTAGCACACTTGATAAATGTCTATAGATTTAATGGTTCCACCCTTTCCATGGTAGATTAAGCATTCGACTTCGTCTCTAGTATAGGGGTATCTTACCCTTAGACTCGAAACATTGAGGAAAATGTTTAACTTTAGAATGGGGATGGTCAAATAGATACTTGCCTTTCTACGCCTTCACGCTTTCTAACGTTTATCTTTTTGTTTATCGTTTTGTTGTAAATAAGGATAAAAATGGCCAAATTTTAAAAAAATTCTCATGTTGAGCACTTAGCTTCGATTCCTTAACTTATATTAGGCTAAGTCTCTTAAATGAGGACGAGAAATGATAGAGTTAATTATAAGTTACTATGCTAAACGTATAGTACTCGTATTCTTTCAAAAACTCATATTTTCTAATTGTTTGCTTATTCTCCCTTCGCTTGTATATAAATTTTGCTAATGAATATTGACTTAGCAGTTTAGTCTTAATTGTTGGTTTCTAGTCTTTTCTAGTAGCTTCAATGTAATTAAATTAGGAAAACATTAACGTATCGCAAGCGTCACGGTTTTTAAGTATTGGCACCCCGAATAATCAAAGGCTTCCCCCAATAATAATTTTTAAGTTCCTCTTCACCTAAATCAAGAAAAAAATTGAAGCTCAGAAGGCCGAAAAATCTATGCAAAAATTGAAAGTGAAGGTCTTAAAACTCGAAGCCTTAAAGATCCAAAATTCTCCTTAACGTGAGGATATACGTCAATTCATAATAAACACCTCATGGCGAGGTTAAATAAAGGACAAGGGCAAGACCGAAGTCATAATAAAACCTCCATGGCGGAGTTGAATAAAAGATGGAGGTAAAACATGATAATCAAAGCCACCGATGATGAGGTGGGTCATAAAATTCATGGTAATACGTCTCATGTTCAAAACCGTTATAAAACCGTGTTTATCGATCCTTCTTGTTTAGTTAATTTTTTGACTTCGTTGTCTATTTGGGGAGGTTATTAATTTGATGGTTTTGGTTACACCGTTATGACTCTAGTTTTGGACCTTAATCTCTATCATCGCATAAGTCAAAAAATGTATCTTCATAATCATTCAAGACAAAAATAAAATATAAGAGATACCAATTAGGATTAAGGGAGTCTAAGTACGTGATTAGGGCATATGAGTAGTGTTAGCATTACTGACTTATAATGACAATAATCTCGTTACACGCTTAGCATGGAATTAGGTGAAAATCGAGTATGAAGAAATTATTTCTAACGAATCATTCACGTGTTCTTGTGCTATGAACCAAAACGTCTCATTTTGCGATGAAAATCATACATTATTCCTAAACCCCAAGTAGTAGTAGTGTAGTAAGTTTACGTTTCAATAAAAGTCGACAAAAATGAATTTTGGAGGATACTTAGATACTTAATTCTAGCATTGCGTGAGGGCACGACAATGGTTTAGTATGAGGGAGTGATGGGACTGCTTTTATACATAGTCTCATCGTCCAAAACGGGCTTAAAATGATGAAAATATCATAAAAAGTACCATATATGCTTGTGTTTGCTCAATGTGTATTTTAGGTACGGATATCAAGAAAATGACAAAAGATCATAAGAATCAGTAAAAAATGAACACGGGAAACGAAGCCGCACAATGAACTGGACCCGAGTGTTGAATTTCCAAGAAAAACCCTTGAAGAATTGAAGATGTACAAAAAAGGTGCTTCATCATTGAAGAAATGACACTTTATACACTTGTATCTTCATAATTACAAGTTTGGTCCCTAAAGTTTGTCAATGTTACAAAAAGGACCATTAAATTTGAAGAATTGGCAAGATTGGTCCCTACAAAATGAAGACTTGTCATGTTTGGTCCTCTTTAAAGTCAAACATACAACAAAAGACCTTTAAATTTTCATTACATGTCATGATTGGTCGTTGAAGATTCAAGAAAGAACAAAACATACCCTTGATTATATTTTTGGAAAGTTTTTGTGGCCAAAACATTAAAAAAAAAACTTCATTTACAAAGGGTTTTGAGTTTTAAGCTATCAAACTTAATATGCACACAAGATGGAATGAGAGGGGCCAAAACTAGCAGACAAGCATACTTACCTAGACCTATCAGCTCTTGCCACATCACCCCACTACACCCCCTTCACCAATCACAGCCATCATCCATGCCACCTCACACCCCACTAACTGATTATTATAACTAATTAAGTGGCGACAAACACCCTTATTACCCCTAAACTCGATCTAAACCACAATCGTTTATCATTCATATACCCATAACCCAACTCTCACTTTTGGTCCCCTAGCCACGTGGCCACACTAACCCTCCCCTACTACACTTTTGGGAATAAGACAAAGGTTTGACAGAGAATCAACGCCCCACAACATATGCTTTCTTCCTACGCTCAAATTGGACGTCCAAGATCATGTTTAACAACTGGAATCACATGTCTCCATAACAAGCTGCCAAAAATCCTACCTTGGACAAAATTCAAACAAGCATATTTAAATCTTCATAAGGGCAAACATGCAACTCCATGGCATTAGGTTTTTGTTTTTCAGCATTCTAGAATCCTCCTTGTAGCCTATATAAGGCATTAGGTTTCATTACATAGGCTTGTTCTTGGTTTTTCTAAGTTTGGTCACAAACCTGTAAATCCGCTTTTTAATGAATGAAAAAGTGAGTTTTGTTTGATGATAAGAAACCAAGTGCCATTTACTTTTATTGTTTGTTGAGTTCTTTGCAAGAAATCCGTTTTCATTTTAAAGCTTTGTTTAAAAAAAAATTCAGTTTATTGTCTTTGTTCTTTAAAGATTTCTTTAAACACTTTGATGAGGTTTTTGGCTGATAGAAAAGGCCGCATTCACTTAAGGTTTGAATATATGTATGATCATAACACCCTGATTGGATAAATCAAGGTGTAGTGGATTCATATTCTTGGGTTGTAAGGTTGTGGGTTGCTTAAAAATCACCAAGACCTAGTTCTTGTTTTGTGAACTAACTGCTTTCAATCCACAAGATTGAAAGTGTGATCTTTACTTGTTTGTGTTTGTTGTTTTGTGTTCTAAACAGGCACCCTCACTCATTCTTTGATCGTGGTGCATGGTTCTGCTGTAGAACCACACCAAGCATCACCATAACATCCTTGTTCCATTCAATACTCCTTGGTTTGAGCCTAGTTGTTAGCCAAATCTAAGGAAGCTTTGATGGCCTTGCTTAGATGCAAAGCAAGGCAGGTTCAACCTTTTTCTCTCTTTTTAAAAAATTCCTCGCCAGAAAATTTTGTTTTAAGTGAATTTGGTGATACTTGTTATCTGGTTGTTTTTGGTTGATGAAATTTGGTTATTAGCCCACATTAGTCATAGATTGATGCTTGTTTAATTTTGTCTAGGTGGATTAAACATTTTTTCTTTGTTAAATCTGGATTTCAGTTTTAATAGGGTGTTTAGGATTGCATGTTGTGTGAATGTTAGTAGCAATTGAGTAGGTGTAAGTGTCACTTTAGTGTTTGTTTCAGATTTGTTGTGGTTAAGTGCTTAAAACTTGCTAAAAACAAGTTTGCTAAAACACTAGTAGCTAGGGTATAGGACTAAGGTTGAGAAGTGAAAAAACTAACTTTGTGCAACCTGAGAACTAGTTTAGGCCATTTGAAGTTCATAATTTGGTCAAGTGCATCAGCAACTAGTTCCTTGTGTTCACCATTTACATCAGTAAAGTCACTTAGGTCTAATATTAGATCAAATTGATAAACCATTGTATGAAACTTGTGTTAATGCGATGATTAGTGTAGAGGATTGATTTTTCTACATGTTTTGTGCATTTGGTGAAGTCTTGTTGGCTTAAACACATTTAAAACGTCTGCTTAACCATCAGACCCTAAGTTTTTGCATGTCTGAGCACTAATTGATTAAACTGTATTATTTGGCTATATAATTGTTGTTCTTTTTGCTTGTTCTTGACTCCCTACAACTCAATGGTTATAGGGGTTCCCTGATTGTCCAATAACACTCACTAAATCAAGCAAAAATCAACAATCTTTGGTTCATCAGTGGGAACTCCTTTCCCACTGAAGGTACCCACTATTAGTGTAATTTATTGGCCAGCTTATCAATAAGCCATTCTAGCTTATCCAAACGTGCAACAACTTAATTTTTGTGATCAATCTTACTCATTTCATCTCATTAGCTAATTTGGAAGTTTATAGCTTTTGGTTTTAATGTTTGACTAGAAAATGAACTCTTTTGTCTTTTTAACAAGTGCTTATCAACTCATTCAGCTTATTTGCCTTAGCTTATTGGGTATTTTGTGTTTGAATTGTCTTAGTTAAGTCATTTAGAACATTTTGCAAGTTGTATCGAGTCTTGAAGTGGTCCATAACTAAAAAATAACTATTTTATCTTTTAGTGAAAAACTACTTTGCTTATTTTTGGCTTATTGAGTATCCTTTTTCAAAATTTCTTTATACAAACAACTTTATTATCAAAAGGGAAGGATGTGTGTAAATTTTCAGCTTATGGCATTAGCTTATGGCTTAATGGGCTTATTGGCCCATTAAGAATAAGCTGGGTGGTTATGAAGCTATGATAATCTCACTTTCAGCTTTTGGGCCTTTAGAGTTTTTTGTTTAAAATCAAATTTTAAGCTAGACTGTGCTTTTGGTCTTAATTGTTTGACTTTTTGCTTATTGGGCCAAAAAGCCTATTTATTTGGATTGTTTTAGGATTTGGCCCATTTGAGGGCCCAATAGGGGTATTTAGGTAATTTCACTTTCATTTTTTGTTTAATCAAGTTAAAATAAACTAGTTTGCAAGTTTTTAGAATTTTTTATAAATTTTTTATTTTTAATATTATTTTAATATTTATTTTTATTTTTTTAATATTTTAAGTAGTTTTAATAGGTTTAAAATTTTGGTAAAATACTTTTTAGTTTTATTAAGTCATTTTTAAGGTTTACAAATTGAAAAATCTTTATTTGGGGCTTTTTATTAATGTATTTGATTTTTAGGGCTTTAATTAGCATTAATAAATTTAATATTAATTAAATAAATGGTTTGAGAAAGTTTTGATCATTTGTAAACCCTAATTGGATCTTTTGGGAATTTTTTGAGTAATTTTTCATTTTACCTAGTTTTGCGTGAATCCGCGTTTTTCGTCTTAGTGTAATTTTATCTGTAATCCGTCATTTTCTTTTTCCTTTAGTCTCATCAATATTAATCTCACATTAAACAAGTTTAACACACATATTAATCCTCCTCGAGAACGAACTCACAACAAGGCTCATAAGTGTTTACGTTTTCCTAAATGTACGCTAAATACTTACCGCTTTATACGCTCTTTTTCCTAAAAGACGTATTTTTACTACTATCAACGAACAAAAATACCATCACCAATCAAGACGATCCCGAGAATCGAGCTTTTGACACTACCTTAGCCATGGATAACCGACCGATGATCGAGATCTCTAAATCCCACGTTGAGGAGATGATTACGTGATTGTGGTGCCGGATATTGGAGCAAATAATTTGTAACTTAAAACGGGTTTTTTCAAATGGTTTCCGCTACACCATTTTTAGGCCGTATTCATGATGAACCACACGCTCATATTAATAGGTTTCTTCACTTGGCAAACACCGTGAAATAAAATGGGGTGCCACAAGAGGCAATTCGATTGCTACTCTTTCATTTCTCCCTCGAGGAGCAAGCCCGGACTTGGCTTGAAAAGGAACCACCCCAAAGTATCACCCACATGGGCTGATTTGGAGACTAAGTTTATTAATTATTTCTTTCCACCCTCACGTACTACCGCTTTGCGAAATGACATCATTAACTTTGAACAAAAGTACGGTGAGACATTTAGTGAATCTTGGGGTCGATTTAAGGAACTTTTGAGAAAATGTCCACAACACGGTTTTATCAAAGTTTACCAAATTAATACCTTTTACAATGGATTGAGTTTAAATGACCAAGAGTCACTAATCCCGGTCGCGGGGTGTTAAAATGATGCAAGTAGCATGGAACATAATTGAGAAAAAGGCAAAAGTTTCGAGTCGAACTAGGGCTCAAATGGATAGTGCTAGTGGAGGAGATTCTATTAATCACGAGGTTACAAATCAAATTAAAAAACTTGCTTCAATTGTGAAAAATCTTGCTTTGAAAGTTGAAAACCCTCCTACTAGACATGTTCATGCCCTTAGTTAGACTTATGAGACTTTGGTGGACCACATTCATACTTTAATTGTGACAAGGTTTATAATCAACCCCAAGGAGAAGTCTATGCTTACAACAATAATGATAATGAGAGGGTTCATTTTAAACCAAATATTGATGTTAACCACTTGTCATATAAGTCTACTAACTATTTGGCTCCCCTGGGTTTATAGCTCATCAAAGACCACCCCCATCCACCCAAATCACCCCATACCATAATAGGAACCAAGGTCCACAAAGGGTTAATTTTCAAGGGAATTCAAATGTAAGGGGTTATAATCAAAATCAAGGGAATTTTCATGGTCAAAACCAAAGGTTTAATAATCAAAATAAAGGGTTCAATAAGGAAGGTTTTCAAAATCAAGGTTTTCAAAACTACAATCAATATCAAAATCAAATTTTTCCAAATAAAGGGTTCAATAATCAAGGGTTCAATATGCCTAATCCTCAAATGGACTTGGTTCTTCAAAAACTTAACGAACAAGATCGAAAGCTTAAGGAAATAGAAGAGTCCATGGATAGGAAATTTATGCAAATGTTACAAACCCTTCGACCCCAAGGTGCTCTCCCTTCTATCACCAAAACCAACCCTGAGGCTAATGTGAATGCAATCACTATGAGGAGTGATAAAACAACCGAGGGACCTTCCTATTGATGCAAAAGTTGGATGATCCTAGCTTGACCCGAATTAGGCTTAATTTGGGTGCATGGGCTCCTGCTCCTGCACCAAGTGAATTTCGGTTTGGGATCCTATACACTAAAGTAGCACGCGTTAGGCTTACCGTGAGAACGTATCCCACGATTAGACTCCAGCGTGAGAGTAAGTAATCGGTTTAGGGTTAGCAATCGGATGAGATGTGAGAGTGTGAAGAATATGATACCTTTATGGAACCCTTGGGGGTTCCTTATTAGCTTGATTGATATCTTCTAATTATGATTAGTGTATATCCTATAACTTAGGGTAAATCACAATCCTAATTAGGTTGTGATCCTGTCAAACCCTATACCGGCTGTGCCTGGTCGTGGGCCATACATATCCTTTGCGGCCACTATTCATTCAAAGCCCATAACCTCAAATGACATTAATCTAACCCATTCGTGATGGGACGGATCCGGGTAATACCCGTGGGCCGGGTTCATGACCCGGTTGGGGACTATACGTCATCATGTCCCCCTAGTCTAGTTGTTACAGCCGTAGGCGTAACCTCTAGACTAACCTATGTCCTTTATGATGTCTTTGCTAAAACATCCGCATAATAAAAACTATCGACCGGGACAATATTAATGAAGGCATTAATGGTAGTCAAAGTTAGGATGACTATTCGGAATTTTATCTGAAAAAGTGCACCAGGCGGGCCCACTCTTGAGCCACGTAAGAAACTGTCATGATGTAACACTCTCAAATTTCGTATAGGTACAACGGAAGGGTCAATAAAGTTTTACGGGATAGCACAATAACTCAAATCATAGACAACACATAAAAAGAGTTGTACATAGTTTAACATACATTCATTCGAATAAAAGTATGAAGTTTTACATAGGGTCCCCCAGTTTCACAGTCATAAATTTTACAAAACATAGTTCGAATGAATATTATCATTAAGTGGGCCATCAGAGTCGATCTCCAGCCAAGTTACCTTCAAGCATCTGAGATAAAACATGCAAAAAATATATCAGCGAATGCCGAGTGAATTCATAGAGTTTAGTAAAAACCGTTATATAAAACAGTTATGTAAAGAAAAACGCAAGTATAATATCAGTAATAAGACCCTATATTGCTAGTCAGGCAATATATTATAATTCAAATCATATAGCGTACATTATCTATGAGACTGCAAACTCAGTATTAACCATTGTCGGTATTATTATCAGATTATTATAAGTCGCATGACATTGTTGCCTTTCTATAATATACAACGGGTCGCGAACCCGACAAATATGTGCCCATCTAAATTAGCGTGTCGTCACTAATATCACGTTATATAAATCTTCTCATACATAAATTCGCATACCAATCAATGTGGCACGACGGGGGATCAATCGTCAAGGCGCGAACTGGGGTGATCTTTCCCAAATAGTACTATTATATGAATAAGCGTCTACCAACCCCCGGTAGTTCACAATTCATGCTAATTGGACTAATAGTGACATAACTTAACTAATAATAATCCATTACAATTCATTCATTGGGTCATATAATCAATCGGGTCCAAATCAATAAGCATACAATCGGGACTACTTGTGTTCTATTTTTATTAAAAACTCTCATGTTATCTCCCTCGCGGGTTTTACAAAACATTTCATAAAATATTTAAAAGAGTGCGAGCTATGAACTCGCGTTGGTTTGGAAAGGCGGGTTATCGGCAATTAGGATGTACGGTGCGTGCCTCGATCACGGGAAACCTAAACAAATAATACTCGATCTTAGACTATATCGAATAATTTTTGTAAAAAGTTTTTATGTATATGTAATGATGTCATAACATGATGATCAAGTGAGGTTTTATTTCCTTATAGAACATTATTAGTTGTTAAGTATTAGTTAACTTAGTCTTATTATACTACTTTTATCCCATGTATATGTTAAGGCCCAATTGGCCCTTTAAGAGTCCAATATCTTTTTATTAGTCCATTAATTCATTAAAGACCAGGCCTATACTCATATGTTGGGCCCAAGTGGGTTAAGCACATGAGTAAGTCCAATAGTGTTAGGCCAAACTAGTTAGGCCTAGTGGTCTTACAAGGCTAATTTGGCCATTATGGTCCATAAGTTACAAACCTTGGTTTTGTCGATTTTTACTTGTCAAATGTGTTTACATATCAGTATATGTTCTATAAAAATGTTACATTAGACGGGTCCAACCATCTAAGTTTTATTTGGCGAAAACGCCATCCTTTCGGTTTTCGCCGAAAAGACGTAAAAATCATATATATATATATATATATATATATATATATATATATATATATATATATATATATATATATATATATATATATATATATATATATATATATATATATATATATATATATATATATATATATATATATATATATATATATATATATATATATATATATATATATATATATATATATATAGTTTGTAATTTAGAAAACATTTGAGTTTTATTTTTACAAAATGTATTTTTTATTTATTATACTATATAAGCATATTTTATAATAGTTATTATCATTTATTTACTTTTATATACTTATTTTATATATTAATTTACTTTAAGTGGCCGTTTAATATTATATACTTTAAAGTGAAATCTGATGTAAAATCACAAGTTCACCATTTTTACCATATCTTGAGTTATACATGGATTGGAACCCCAAATTTTTACTGTATAAACTACATGATATGTTATACAAATAAATCTCCGATGGATCCTTCTCAAACATCCTCTAAATGTTAGTTTTAATTCGTTTAAAACAGATCAGTCAGATTAGTACCTCAAAAGTGTTTTGGCCATATCTTGCTCATTTTTAATATTCCATAGTGTGGCCAATTCACCACTTATGTAAAAATCATTTATCTATCATTATATAAAATAATATAATCCATTTAATCAAGTAAAAATATTGAAAGTTACTATTTATTACAGCCTACTTATTTAGTTAAGATTTGATCAACTTTTACTTGTAGTTTTAGCCTTTTTAACCCAATCTAGTGACACAAAATCCCCATGCAATATATTGATCATCATTCATCATCATCATCATACATATACATTTTGAAGTAAATATACAAGTAATTTTATAAAAACAATAGGATGATAGAAAGAAAATGATCTTTATACCAACCAAATGATGAAAAGGTTGAGATTTTGGATGAACAAGGCTTGGTCTTGTCACCAAATCTTTAACTTAGCAAATGAACTTTTTGAAATCTTCAAATGTATGAACACCTTCTTGAAAATCAGCCCTAGGACTCCATGAAAACGTCTTTTCAAAAGTTATAATCACCTCCAAACAACCTCCTTTTAAGTAGCCATCAACATATGTTGATTATAGCTTAAGTTTACGGTTAAAATTTGATGAAAATGGGTATATGGTGGTGGTGTTGGACGGCAAGAGAGGGAGAGAGGGATAGAGTTGGATAAAAAAAAATTTCTTACACACACAAGTTATGATAAGTGTGTGTGAGATGGAAGGTTTTGTGCTTTGTGAGCTTATGAGACAAGTGTCTCATGTAAGCTTAAAATTTTGACAACAAAGGGTGTGGTGCCCTTGTTGTGTCCGCCCATAGTGGGGGTGGGACAAGTGTAAACTTGTTTCATCCCCATTATTTTACGGGTAATCCTCGATTTTAGTTTCCTCGATTTACGTTCCCTCGGGTCGATTTACGAAAAACATTTTTATAAATTATGAATCTACAACAAAAAACGATTCTAATAAAAATTGTCTCATAAAAAACGGAGCACAAAAGCGTAAATATGTAAACCTAGGGTTTCTGGTTTAATCGGAAAAGACGTTAAATTATGCACGTAAGCCCTAATTTCGTCCCGTAAATTTGTGAGTTCATGAACCAACATTAAAATAAAATATAAAAATAATATACGAGGATAAATTTACTACCTGAAAATGTCAGATTTTCACAGCATTTCCTCTTAAAGGGGATCTACGCCCCCGTAGATCCATTTGATTTCGATGCCCGTTTCTTATTGAAGTCGAAGAGGTGTGGGTATTTCTTCCACATTTCATCCTCTCGTTCCCAAGTAAATTCTGGCCCATGCTTTGGATTCCACCAAACCTTAACGATAGGTATACGACTTTGCTTAAGTTGCTTTACTTCACGATCCATAACCTCTACGGGTTCTTTGATAAAATGCAACTTCTCATCAATCCTGATCTTATCCAATGAAATTTTCTCATCACACGTAGCTAAACATTTATTTATATTAGATACATGGAATGTATTGTGGATACCATGAAGTTCTTGGGGTAACTCTAATTTATAAGCCACTGGACCAACTCTAGATAAAATCGTGAATGGTCCGATATAGCGGGGATTCAATTTCCCATACTTTCCAAATCTTATGACGCCTTTCCATGGCGACACTTTCAACAACACACGGTCCCCCACTTCGAACTCTATCGGTTTCCGTCGCACATCCGCGTAACTTTTCTTTCTACTTCGGGCTGTCAACAACCGTTTCTTAATCTGAACTATCATCTCCGTAGTCTCCCGAATTAATTCCGGTCCTGTGAGCTGGGTATCCACAACTTCACTCCAACATACAAGAGACCTACACTTTCTACCATATAAATCTTCGAACGGTGCAGCCTTAATACTAGCATGATAACTGTTATTATATGAAAATTCTGTCAATGGCAAATGTTTATCCTAATCCTTGCTAAAATCTATTACACATGCTCTTAGCAGATCCTCTAGTGTCTGTATTGTCCTTTCACTCTGCCCATCAGTTTGGGGGTGATAAGCAGTTCTCATATCAAGATTCGTTCCTAAAGATCTTTGGAGGGATCTCCAAAAAATTGATGCGAATCGAGGATCTCGATCAGAAAATAATCGATACAGGCACTCCATGCTTACATACAACCTCCTTACGATAAAGACGAGTCAGCTTCTCCAGTGAGAATTACTCCTTAACAGGAATGAAATGAGTTGATTTGGTCAGTCTGTCGATAATGACCCAAATCGAGTTATTTCCAGAAGAGGTTCTAGGAAGCTTAGTGATGAAATCAATCGTGATTTGCTCCCACTTCTATTCAGGAATTTCAGGTTGTTGAAGTAGTCCTGATAGCTTTTGATGTTCAGCTTTAACTTTTTCACAAGTCAAACATTGACAAACATACATTGCAATAACAACTTTGATATTCGGCCACCAGCATAACTTCTTCAGGTCATGATACATTTTTTCAGAACCCGGATGAATGGAATATTTAGATTTGTGGGATTCTGATGTAGAAAATGATATACGTGTTTAGGAAAACAACGTATAAAAGCGGCAAGTATTAATCGACACGATTAATTGAAAAACCGTGAAGACGAATAAATTCCAAGTTCGTTCTCGAAGGAGGTGTGTGTATTAATGTGCCAAAATATAAAGTAACAATGTTTGGATTAGTGACATTTTTGGTTGAGAAGAGAAAACGTAAAAGACGAGCTACGACTACGATTAAACTACGACGTTGACGTAAAACGCGAACGTAAATACGTAAAACGTGACGAAATTAAAAATTAAACCTAAAAATTAATTAAAATATTAAACTAAGTCTTAAATAATATAAATAAGAATAAAAATCTGACAAATATATTTTAAAACCTTTTATTAATTAAATATTCAATTTTTAATGCTAATTAAAGCCCAAAAATTAAATATAATTAACAAAATGTCCAAAATATTAATTTATTGAACTAATAACTAACTTATATTATTTAAAGACTAAAAACTATTTTTCCTAAATTTTAAAAACTATTTTTCTATTTTTAAATGACTTAAAACTATTTTTAAATTAAAATAATCCTAAAAAATAATAAAATAATGCAAAAATTAATTTGACAATTTTAAAAATCTTAAATTACCCTAATGAACAGTGGAAAATTGAAAATGTTTGAAAAATGTAAAATTTTGCACTAAAAGACAAAACAGTTTACTAATTAAACCCTAATTAAGCTAATTTAATTATAAAAAATAATTAAAAGATGAACAGTGAAATATTTTTAAACCAAAAATCTTAAATTAATATTCTAAGTCTAGGAAAAATTTTAAATCTGAAAAATAAAACTTTTTTACACTACAAGACAAAAACAGAATAATTAAAAGTAATTAAAATAACAATTTAATCTAAAAATTACTTAATGAACAGTAACTTAAAAAGTAATTAAACTGAAAAATCAAGATTAAAATAAGAAAAATATTGAAACAAAAATTAAACCCTAAAACCTAAATTTGGTCACTAAAGACAAAATTTTTAGGTTCTGAAAGTGACACCTTGTGCTATTTCTGCCTTTTAGCTAAGCAGTGGGAAAAAAGAGCCAAGCAGTGGGAGCTTGGTTCCCACTGACAGAACAAAAATTGAGGTCTGGTGGTTTTTAAGCTTAGGAAAGCTTGGTTACTTGGATTTGAATGGCAACAAAGGCACCCCCACACTCAGTGGAGTGTGGGGAGTCATTATAAACAGAAAAACACACAAGCAAAATGCAAATATCACACTCAATTGACCAATTTTAGTTGCTGTTTAACAGAAAAGTGGCCTGGGTGAACAGTGACTGATCTACTTGGTCTTAGGACGAATTTTGGAAGCCAAATTCTTGCACACTACTCAACCAAGTCACACAAAACTGATTAAAAGCCCTAGGTGCTCCTATTATCTAACAGCTTTCAAAGATGGTGGGCAAATTAAGCTAAAACAAGGCACAATGATGCTACTTTCTGATTTTAAGCTATGTTTCAATTTTTTTAACATACAAACTACTTGTACATCCCACTAAACTCAAACCAAATACCCTATTCACTACTACTACCTTACTAGAATGTGTTTAAGCCATTTTTAAGCCAAAAATTTGTCAAGATCCCAGCCTAATAAGCAGACCCAAACACCCCCTTATATTTTGAAAATGAAGATTAACAAAGTAACTTGCATACAAATCCTATTTAAACAGCTTCAAACTACTTTAACATGCATATGAGACAGGTTTAAGCATAAATGAGCAACACATCAAACAAGGTTGCACTCAAAATCACATAAATCACTTAAAAAGTAAAAAAAATATAGCACAAGGGGGTTCAAGCCTTAGGACCTTAGCTGATTGCCTTCCCTGGTGAAATTTTTTGGCTTTCAAGAGCTTATGGAGCTGGTAGCAAGAGTGCTGATGTAGAGAAATGGTGTGGGGACCACAGCAGTCCCAAACACACCCACAATGTCTTCAAAATGAGAAATGGATGGAAAGGTTGTTGCTTGATGCTATGGTATCCTGCCAAAATAAAAGTAAACAAAAATAGTGACCTGAGATTAAAGCCTATAAGCTATAAGCAAGCTTATGGATTAAACTGCTTAAAGCTTATGAGCTTATATAAAAAAAAATAATGAAACAGATTTTTCTTCCTTGAAATAAAATTCCTTTTGAGAGCTATAAAACCTTGACAAAAGTTTAACAAAAAGCTAAAACCATTTTCAAACATCCACTATCACTTCAGTTTGATCTTGGATCCAACTTTATGAAAGAACTTTTTAACAAATTTTTAGAACACGAATTTGCACATCAATTTTGAACCAAACTGAAATCTTTTAATAACAAAACTTAAACCATTACTTGCTAAGTTACCCACAACATTATACTAAAACAGTAAGAATAAGGAACTCAGCTTATGCACATTTGATTAAAAACACTGTAAATATTCATTAAATAAAAAAAGTAAATAAACTGGAACAAAGGGCAGCCAACATGTTTGGTGCTCCTTTTATAATGCTAGTAGAACTTTCTAGTTACAAAAACCCTAAAACATGAAAATTCCATGAATGCCCTTGTAGTCAAAAATCTTCAAATGGGTCAAAACCCTACCATGTGATGATTTTGATGCCACAGCTGTTAAGAGATGATCTGGGACGTTTGTTTGGTGTGGAGGTTACGTTTTTTATCCAAGCCGTTGATCCTGTCCCCTTTTGGGACTTTGGGGGAACGTGACATGAGCAGGGGACACATGGGGGGGGGACCAATGGGTGAAGTGAGATTGATTTTTAGAGGCGGGTTTAAGTGAGAAGAGGGTTAATTATCCATCTAGAAGTAATGGGGCGAAACCCCCTTGGTTTGAATTAGATTGCGATTAGGGTTGATTGTTCATAAGTGTGTGTGTTGATTAGGTTTAGGGGTGAAAAAGATGTTACCCGCCTGTTTTATTAATAAAATAAGGGTTTATAAAGTTAATTTAATAATAAAACAGGTTTAGTGGGTGGTTGACCGGGTAGTTTGACTTGGGCTTGGGTTTTGGGCTTGGTCGGGTAAAATGGGTGAAATGGGTGGGTAAAAACGGGTTTGGTTGGGTATTTGGTGGGTTTGGGTTTGGTTTATGGCAAAAGACCCCCCTGCTGTTCCAAGATTTCTTCATATCAAGTCTAAACAACCATTAACTCTATTCCCTTTGTAATATATTTACTCAGCTTGTCATTTTTGGCACCAAAGTTTTCAAAACTTGTTTAAAGGGCTTTTTATGCATAACTTGCATTCTTCAAGGACCAAATGTGTATATTCTTGAAATATTAGGGACCCAATGTGTAATTTGAGTGTTCTCAAGGGTATAATATGACAAGTCTTCCAAAGTAGAGGGACCAAAGTTGCCAATCTTCAAAACTTCAAGGGTCTTTTTGGAAATTCATGATTCGGGTCCGGTTCTTTGTGCGGCTTCGTTTCCCGTGTTCGTTTTTGCTTCATTCTTGTGATCATTTGTTGAATTCACGATATCCATACCTAAAATACACAATGAACAAACACAGGCATATATTGGGGTATTTTGATGATATTTTAAGCGTTTTAAGCCCGATTTGGACGATGAGACTATGTATAAATACAGTCTCATCACTCCCCCATACTAAACCATTGCCGTGTCCCCACACAATGCTAGAATTAAGTATCTTAGCACTTCCAAAATTCATTTTATGATGACTTTTATTGAAGACATAAATTTAAATAAACTACTACACGCGTTTTAGACATAATGTATTGTTTTCATCACGAGAACGTGACTTTTGGGATCATAGAACAAGAACACGTGAATGCTTCGTTAGAAATAATTTCGTCGTCCTCGATTTTCACCCAATTCCATGCTAAGCGTGTAACGAGATCATTGTTATTATAAGTTAGCAACACGAGCACATCTCATGAGTGTTATTTACGAACCTAAACTCCCTTATTCCTAATTGGTATCTCTTATATTTTATTTTGTCTTAATGATCACGAGGATACATCATTGACTTATGCGTAAATAGAGATTAAGTCTAAAAATAGAAACTTAACGGTGTAACCAAAATCATTAAATCAATAATTCATCCCAATAGACAACGATGTCAAAAAATTAAGTCAACAAGAAGGATCGATAAACACGGTTTTATAACGGTTTTGAACATGAGACTTATTACCAAGACTTTTATACGCCCCCTAACGGAAGGGCCTTATTATCGTTGGTTTACCTCCATCTTTTATTCAACTTCGCCATGAAGCTTTTATTATGACTTCGGTCTTGCCTTGCCTTTTATTATCCGCCTCATCGGTGGTTTTATTAGCCAAAGACGTATATCCTCACGCTAAAGCGAATTTTGGATCTTTAAAGCTTCGAAGATTAAGGCTTGATTCACTTTCAATTTGGGCATAGATTTTTCGGCCTTGTGAGCTTCAAATTTTTGCTTAATTTAGGTGAGCACTTGAAATCTTATTATTAGGTGAAGCTTTCGATTATTCGGGTGCCAATACTTCAAAACCGTGACGCTGGCGATACCTTAATGTTTTCCCAATTTAATTACATGGAAGCTACCAAAACAAATTAGAAACCCAACAATAGTGACTAAACCGCCAAATCAATATTTATTAACAATTTATTATGCAAAAGCGTTGGGAAAATAAGCTAATAATCACTACACATAAGATCGTGACGATTACGAGACTTATAAATAACTCTATCATTTCTCGTCCTCATTTAAGAGACTTAGCCTAAAAAGTTAAGGAATCGAAGCTAAGTGCTCAACACGCACGGTCGAGTCAAAAATTACTCTCATTCTCACCATCGGAAAACCTACATTCGTGTCTTAAACACTTATGAAAAACTAGAAAAAAATTTAAAATTTGGCCATTTTTAGCCTTATTTTGCATAAAAACGATAACAAAAAGATGAATATTGGATTGCGTGTTGACGTAAGCAAGGTGAAGTATCTACTCACCCCCCTTACTAAAACTAAACATTGTCCTCAATGTTTCGAGTCTAGGGGTGAAAACACCCCCATACTAGAGACGAAGTCGAATGCTTAATCTCGAGCATGGAAAGGGTAAAACGAATAACCTAAAAGCCGTTTATGAATTATGCTAACAAGATAAACGTTAGAACATAAAAGGATATCATCGGATAACGGAATCTCCAAAGGCAACGATCGAAGCTCGAGTGCTACGTAAAACGAACACGAGAGGCTTCAATGATGACGATGAACCTAATAAATCACAATCACAAACAACCACGGAACAAAGGTTGGAAGAGCACAAGTCCCCTCGTTACATTAACTAAGAAAGCGATAATATGTACAAGGATAAGCATGAGAATCCCCCACGAGGCACCTTGTTTTTGATAACCGAGTCAAAAGCTCGACTCGAATCCCCATAAATGTGATCATTTAGGGATAATCTTGGTATGGTCATTTTTAGTGGGGCTTACATGATAAACAAGGCCCAAAAGTACGTGGAGTACTTTAAAAACCCGATATACGTATACCGGGGTCAAAGATAGCGTCCTCGTTTTCGGATGAAAGACGAAACAACGCTACTTCAACCGAAGCCGAAACCCCAAAGGGGTAGAAGAAAAGAGATGAGAAGTAGAAAGGTGGGGCAATGGGTAAGTCACTAAAATGAGCTACTCGAGGTAGACTCACACCAAGCAAATAGATAAGATTTCCATTTATTGCATCGGTGGAAGACCGAGATTTCCCTTTACAAGCAATTCCGGGATCGTAAATCTCGTCCTCGGTGGAGAAATGTGAGGGAACATTTGGGGCTTCCCCCACACTAAAACCACACCAACCATCGTCAAAAGGAGTAGACGAGGTGGTAGTACTCATAACACGATGTGATGACAGAGTTAAACATGTAGAAAAATCATTTAAAACATTTTTAAAATCTTTTCCTTTTTCATCGTTCAAAAACTCTTTATGAAAACCCGATTGAATAATGTCGAAAATATTTGGCGTGTCAAATTCAAAATTAGTCGCGCTAAAAATCCTCACATTTAAGTCATTGGTGGGAGGGGGTGGCGGATTATATAAGTTCTCAAAACGTTTATCAATAAAGAACACCGCCCCCTCGGGGTCAACATACTCGTCATCCTCATGAACGTCGATCTCATCGATTTCTTCATCAAAGATAGGCTTGTCAAACCAAGGTTTGTCATTCCCCTCCTTGAGTATCTTAGAAACTCTCTCGAAGAGATCACGATCAAGCACGAAACCATCATTCTTTTGTGGGGATCGTTGATAAGTTAGATCCTCACGAATGTGGTAAACGTCATTCTCAAATGAGGAGTGTTGATAAGGTAACTCCTAGAGAATGGGATTTTTGGTGGTCACATGAGTTGGTTCGTCATCAAAAATAAGACGTTCCAACTCATTAAGTTCATCCTCGATTTTGGAAAGATCGACCTCACTCGTAGGTGGAAGTGAAGGCATAAGAGCTAGCTCTCGTTCAATGATTTCCTCAATCTCGGGATCAAACTCGTAATCATCGTACTTCACATGTTTCTTCTTAGGAGAATCAAAAATAGCATGTGGATGTCTAAGTACGTGATCAAGCTCGGCAAAATCGCCATCGTCATCGTCAAAGAAAGAGTCGATGTGAGCACTCACAACCATGGACTTACAAGTCAAATGACTATGCTTAGGTGACTTTTCTAAGACGAGAGGATCGATGTCGATAAACCCTTTAGCCTCAACGGGTGTTGGGCTAGGCAAAGGAGGCACTTCGATGGAGTTAGAAGTTGAAGCCTCAAAGACGTGGTCCTTCGAAGGTGGTGAAGACGAGCCCATTTTAGTCGTTGTCGTGATGGCACTAACGTCGCCCTTCGGAATTGGTGTTTCACTTGTTTCGCTAAAAACATCCCATAGTGAGTTTTCATCCATGAATTTACACATACCTTTTTGAATTAGGCACACGTATTCTTTATCATTAAAATCATCATCTTTAAAACCGTTTTTCTTAATTCTTTCAAAACATGCATCAAGCTTCATTCTTTCCGCTAAAGTAAACATTTTGAAATCATTAGAATTTGAATCATTAGGTTTTGAAACCTCGGTTTTTTCATTCTCATTAAATCCTTGGGATTTTCTAGCGAAAAAGTCTATTTTCTCATCCCCATATCTCATAGTAAGTCTCCCCTCGTGAACGTTGATTACGGTTCGAGCCGTCGATAAGAATGGTCGGCCTAAAATAATGGGACATTTAGGGTCACACTCGTAATCGGATATAACGAAATCCGCGGGAAAAAAAACTTTCCAATCCTAACATAGACATCCTCGGCTATTCCAATTGGTATTAAAGGTGTACAATTTGCAAGCTCGATAGTCATGTTTGTGGGGGTAAGCGAAGGCAATCTCATCAATTTCCAAGTAGAATGAGGCATGAGATTGATGCTAGCACCTAAATCGGCAAGGGCTAAACATCCCTCAATCTCGGAAAAATCACAAGGTAGTAGAAATTGGCCCGGATGCTTTTCCTTTCTCGGCATACGCCTTTTGGATTTTTTAAGAAGGATCGATGCACAAGTTTCTTCAAGGGTTACTTTGGTAAGGTCGACAAAGCTCTCTTTTTGAACCGTGGATGGAATTTGAGGTACACGAGGGTGTGCACTCTCTTCCTTGGTCGCCACGTTCACCCCATCGACTTTAGAACAAGAAGACGTCTTAGAAGTCGAGGGTTGAGAGGGATAAACAACACGGAATCCTTCAAGGTTAGGGGTAATCACACGACCTTTCTCACGAGACGAGGCGGCTTTACATTGTTCTTTCGGATTAGCAACGGTGTCACTAGGTAACGAATTTGATGACGAACCCGAGGCTTTGTTCATAATGGCCGAAAACATCTTTTTAATATCAATTTGCCCTTGCTCAATCTTCGTGTTTTGCAATTTCAATGTATTAGAAAAGTCATTTTTCAAAGTACCAATTTCTCCCTCTAATCGTCTCATATTAGCCTCATTCGTTTTCATGTAATTTTGAAAATCGTTTGACGAACTATTTTGATTAGAATTAAAGTTCCCTTGGTTTTGATTACTTCTTTGAAAACTGTTTTGATTACCACTTGAAAAATTGTTTCCTTGATTGTTATCTCTATTTTGCCAAGTTATATTACGACCTTGATTATAACCTCCTTGATTTTGATTCGAAAAATTTCCTTGTTGATTATTTCCTTGAAAATTGTTTCGGTTTTGAAAATTGTTGCCTTGGTTATAATTGCCTTGTTGTGACGGACCCGCGTTATTTTGATTTTGATTAGAAAAATTGTTGTTTAACGCACTCACATTCGACGTTTGGCCATCCGTAGCCGCACACTCGTAATAATTATGAGGTCTACCACAAAACGTACACGAAACCTCAACCGCTTTCACCGTAGCGGGAGCGTCTTTCTTTTGCATTTCGACGAGAAAAGACGTGAACACATTCGTCAACTTGTCTACTTTTGCATCAACTCTCTCCATGTCGCGATTAGAACTACTAACATTGGCGACATTGGCAACACTCGGTGCATTGCGGAGTTGGTAAACCTTGGATCGGTTCTCGATAATTATCAAAGCGTCTTTCGGAGTTTTACACAAAAAGTTGCCACCGGCGGCGGAATTCAACGAGTCTTGTTCGTGAAAATTAAGACCGTTGTAAAACGTATCGATTTGGTGCAACTCGGAAAAACCATGGTGAGGACATTGCCTAAGCAATTCCTTAAAGCGATCCCACGCGTCTCTAAAAGATTCACTCGATTTTTGCTCAAATTTCGTAATCTCGTTTTTGAAAAACGTTGTCTTAGACGGTGGGAAAAAATAATTAACGAACTTGGAAACGAGATCCTTCCACGTAACTATCGAATTAGGTGGCTCTTTCTCGTACCAATCCTTGGCGGCACCATCGAGCGAGTACGGAAAAAGCATAAGCTTGATGACATCGGTGTCGACGTTCTTAAACTTGCTCGTGGCTAAAAGACGATCAAAATTCCGAATATGGTCGTGAGGATTATCGGCTTCACGACCTCGAAACTTCGTAGCTTGGATTAACGAAAGCATTCCGCTCTTAATCTCAAAATTCTCCGCTTCGATAGTGGGAATTACGATCGCGTCTCCATAACCCTCGATGGGCGCTTGGAGCAATTCCATCATCGAACGATTATCGGCCATCTCCTCTACGGTTTCTTCAACAACGATATTAGGAACGTCGGTTTCTAATTCTCGTCTACGTCGTCGATTCATTCGATTACGATTGCGTCGATTCGAAGCTTCGCTGGAATTGGAATAATCCTTCGATCGAGTGCGCATGCACTAAGCGTAGAATGGGTGGTAGCAAAGAAGATTCTTTTTGCGGTTTTTTGATTTTTTCATTTTTTTTTGTTTTTTGATTGGTTTTTTATTTTTTTTTGGATTTTTGTTGTATTACGTAGACACAAATCTACAAATCTCCCCTCGAATCGACTTTCTCGATTAAAGGAGCCTCAAAGAATGAAAACGATCACGTGGAGTGAACGTTCTCGATGACTTTAGAACGTTGGTGGAACACCAAAACGTTCAAGAGGGTTTAATCTTGAAAACACAAGCAAATATAATATACGTAGATAATACTTGGGCGGCAAACCCTCGATTAGCCCTCTTTCTCAAAACACGCACAAGCAAGCGGAGGAAACGAGGCGGCGCGAAGCACTTAAGAGCCTTTTTCCTTTAGGTCGTGAAATAAAACCGCCTTATACCCACCTTATAGTTTGTGTTAATTGAAATTAAGCCTCACGAAAGTATTTATCTATTTTGCCTTAAACTTTTGCTTTAGATTCGAATACAACGATCGAGTGATGAAATCCCGAATCAAGGTTGCGTTTTCACGCTTTTGGAGTACTTGTATTTTTATTGTTCTTACGTAGATACAATATAGTAATAATATATTCACAAGAAAAACGAAAACCAATATATCTACAATATAGTAAAGATTGATTTGTGTGTTTAACTTAGGAAAATTAAACACGATTTATTTGGATATTATACTATAATAGGGAAAAATAACAAAAATGAGTATGTACGATATTCACGCTTTCCAAAAATTGAAAAGCAAAAACGCACTACTCACACAAACACGATACTAATAGTAATGGCACACTAAACACCTCCCCGGCAGCGGTGCCAAAAATTGATGTAGAAAATGATATACGTGTTTAGGAAAACAACGTATAAAAGCGGCAAGTATTAATCGACACGATTAATTGAAAAACCGTGAAGACGAATAAATTCCAAGTTCGTTCTCGAAGGAGGTGTGTGTATTAATGTGCCAAAATATAAAATAACAATGTTTGGATTAGTGACGTTTTTGGTTGAGAAGAGAAAACGTAAAAGACGAGCTACGACTACGATTAAACTACGACGTTGACGTAAAACGCGAACGTAAATACGTAAAACGTGACGAAATTAAAAATTAAACCTAAAAATTAATTAAAATATTAAACTAAGTCTTAAATGATATAAATAAGAATAAAAATCCAACAAATATATTTTAAAACCTTTTATTAATTAAATATTCAATTTTTAATGCTAATTAAAGCCCAAAAATTAAATATAATTAACAAAATGCCCAAAATATTAATTTATTGAACTAATAACTAACTTATATTATTTAAAGACTAAAAACTATTTTTCCTAAATTTTAAAAACTATTTTTCTATTTTTAAATGACTTAAAACTATTTTTAAATTAAAATAATCCTAAAAAATAATAAAATAATGCCAAAATTAATTTGACAATTTTAGAAATCTTAAATTACCCTAATGAACAGTGGAAAATTGAAAATGTTTGAAAAATGTAAAATTTTGCACTAAAAGACAAAACAGTTTACTAATTAAACCCTAATTAAGCTAATTTAATTATAAAAATAATTAAAAGATGAACAGTGAAATATTTTTAAACCAAAAATCTTAAATTAATATTCTAAGTCTAGGAAAAATTTTAAATCTGAAAAATAAAACTTTTTTACACTACAAGACAAAAACAGAATAATTAAAAGTAATTAAAATAACAATTTAATCTAAAAATTACTTAATGAACAGTAACTTAAAAAGTAATTAAACTGAAAAATCAAGATTAAAATAAGAAAAATATTGAAACAAAAATTAAACCCTAAAACCTAAATTTGGTCACTAAAGACAAAATTTTTAGGTTCTGAAAGTGACACCTTGTGCTATTTCTGTCTTTTAGCTAAGCAGTGGGAAAAAAGAGCCAAGCAGTGGGAGCTTGGTTCCCACTGACAGAACAAAAATTGAGGTCTGGTGGTTTTTAAGCTTAGGAAAGCTTGGTTACTTGGATTTGAATGGCAACAAAGGCACCCCCACACTCAGTGGAGTGTGGGGAGTCAGTATAAACAGAAAAACACACAAGCAAAATGCAAATATCACACTCAATTGACCAATTTTAGTTGCTGTTTAACAGAAAAGTGGCCTGGGTGAACAGTGACTGATCTACTTGGTCTTAGGACGAATTTTGGAAGCCAAATTCTAGCACACTACTCAACCAAGTCACACAAAACTGATTAAAAGCCCTAGGTGCTCCTATTATCTAACAGCTTTCAAAGATGGTGGGCAAATTAAGCTAAAACAAGGCACAATGATGCTACTTTCTGATTTTAAGCTATGTTTCAATTTTTTTAACATACAAACTACTTGTACATCCCACTAAACTCAAACCAAATACCCTATTCACTACTACTACCTTACTGGAATGTGTTTAAGCCGTTTTTAAGCCAAAAATTTGTCAAGATCCCAGCCTAATAAGCAGACCCAAACACCCCCTTATATTTTGAAAATGAAGATTAACAAAGTAACTTGCATACAAATCCTATTTAACCAGCTTCAAACTACTTTAACATGTATATGAGACAGGTTTAAGCATAAATGAGCAACACATCAAACAAGGTTGCACTCAAAATCACATAAATCACTTAAAAAGTAAAAAAAATATAGCACAAGGGGGTTCAAGCCTTAGGACCTTAGCTGATTGCCTTCCCTGGTGAAATTTTTTGGCTTTCAAGAGCTTATGGAGCTGGTAGCAAGAGTGCTGATGTAGAGAAATGGTGTGGGGACCACAGCAGTCCCAAACACACCCACAATGTCTTCAAAATGAGAAATGGATGGAAAGGTTGTTGCTTGATGCTATGGTATCCTGCCAAAATAAAAGTAAACAAAAATAGTGACCTGAGATTAAAGCCTATAAGCTATAAGCAAGCTTATGGATTAAACTGCTTAAAGCTTATGAGCTTATATAAAAAAAAATAATGAAACAGATTTTTCTTCCTTGAAATAAAATTCCTTTTGAGAGCTATAAAACCTTGACAAAAGTTTAACAAAAAGCTAAAACCATTTTCAAACATCCACTATCACTTCAGTTTGATCTTGGATCCAACTTTATGAAAGAACTTTTTAACAAATTTTTAGATAACGAATTTGCACATCAATTTTGAACTAAACTCAAATCTTTTAAAAAAAACTTAAACCATTACTTGCTAAGTTACCCACAACATTATACTAAAACAGTAAGAATAAGGAACTCAGCTTATGCACATTTGATTAAAAACACTGTAAATATTCATTAAATAAAAAAAGTACATAAACTGGAACAAAGGGCAGCCAACATGTTTGGTGCTCCTTTTATAATGCTAGTAGAACTTTCTAGTTACAAAAACCCTAAAACATGAAAATTCCATGAATGCCCTTGTAGTCAAAAATCTTCAAACGGGTCAAAACCCTACCATGTGATGATGTTGATGCCACAGCTGTTAAGAGATGATCTGGGACGTTTGTTTGGTGTGGAGGTTACGTTTTTTATCCAAGTCGTTGATCCTGTCCCCTTTTGGGACTTTGGGGGAAAGTGACATGAGCAGGGGACACATGGGGGGGACCAATGGGTGAAGTGAGATTGATTTTTAGAAGCGGGTTTAAGTGAGAAGAGGGTTAATTATCCATCTGGAAGTAATGGGGCGAAACCCCCTTGGTTTGAATTAGATTGGGATTAGGGTTGATTGTTCATAAGTGTGTGTGTTAGTGTGTGTGTTGATTAGGTTTAGGGGTGAAAAAGATGTTACCCGCCTGTTTTATTAATAAAATAAGGGTTTAAAAAGTTAATTTAATAATAAAACAGGTTTAGTGGGTGGTTGACTGGGTAGTTTGACTTGGGCTTGGGTTTTGGGCTTGGTCGGGTAAAATGGGTGAAATGGGTGGGTAAAAACGGGTTTGGTTGGGTATTTGGTGGGTTTGGGTTTGGTTTATGGCAAAAGACCCCCCTGCTGTTCCAAGATTTCTTTATATCAAGTCTAAACAGCCATTAACTCTATTCCCTTTGTAATATCTTTACTCAGCTTGTCATTTTTGGCACCAAAGTTTTCAAAACTTGTTTAAAGGGATTTTTATGCATAAGTTGCATTCTTCAAGGACCAAATGTGTATATTCTTGAAATATTAGGGACCCAATGTGTAATTTGAGTGTTCTCAAGGGTATAATATGACAAGTCTTCCAAAGTAGAGGGACCAAAGTTGCCAATCTTCAAAACTTCAAGGGTCTTTTTGGAAATTCATGATTCGGGTCCGGTTCTTTGTGCGGCTTCGTTTCCCGTGTTCGTTTTTGCTTCATTCTTGTGATCATTTGTTGAATTCACGATATCCATACCTAAAATACACAATGAACAAACACAGGCATATATTGGGGTATTTTGATGATATTTTAAGCGTTTTAAGCCCGATTTGGACGATGAGACTATGTATAAATACAGTCTCATCAGATTCGAACATGATTAAATCTCTTAAGCCTCCATACTTAGGTAACCACATACGACCTCTTAAGCATTTCACTCCGTCTGATCTAACCTATAAAGGATCTCCTTCACCTCGAAACCCTTCATTATCAAAATTTTCTTTCTTACAAGCTTCTATTTGTGCATTTCTAACTTGTTCAGGCAAATTATTGTGCACGGTAAAGACTAGAGAACGTACCCTGATCGGTTCTCTATCCTTTCTACTTAATGCATCGGCAACAAAATTTGCTTTTCCTGGGTGATACTTTATCTCACAATCATAATCACTTAACAATCCTATCCATCTTTGTTGCCTCATATTTAGTTCTTTTTGGTCGAGAATATACTGTAGGCTTTTATGATCGGTGAATACCGTACATTTGGTGCCATACAAATAATGTCTCCACAACCTAAGAGCAAACACTACAGCTCCTAACTCAAGATCATGAGTAGTATAATTTTCCTCATTTTTCCTTAATTGCCTGGAAGCATAAGCTATCACCTTTTCTTGCTGCATCAAGACAACTCCATAACCTCTAAGAGACGCATCACAAAATACCACAAAATCCTCACTACCTTCGGGTAATGAGAAAATAGGTGCACTACATAATTTTTGCTTTAATACCTAAAAAGCTTCATCTTCTTCACTTCCCCATACAAAAGGTTTATTTTTCTGAGTAAGCTTGGTCAGGGATTTAGCTATTAAAGAAAATTCTTTAATGAACCGTCTATAATAGCCAGCCAATCCTAAGAATTGTCACACCTCCGTTGGCGTTGTTGGTGCAGACCAACTCTTAATGGCTTCAACCTTTTCCGGATCAACATGAATTCCATCTTTGTCAATCACATGTCCAAGAAAATGAACAAAGTCCAACCAAAAATCACATTTTGAAAACTTTGCGTACAACTTTTCATCCTTTAACAAATTCAAGATAGTCCTTAAGTGTTCTCTATGCTCATCTTTATTCTTAGAATAGATTAGAATGTCGTCAATGAACACGATCACAAATTTATCAAAATAGGGTTGGCACACTCGATTCATTAGATCCATGAATACCACCAGTGCGTTAGTTAACCCAAATGGCATCACTTGAAATTCGAAGTGTCCATAATGAGTTCTAAATGCAGTGATGGGAATATCATCTTTACGGACGCGAAGTTGATGATATCCAGACCGCAGATCAATCTTAGAATATAAACTAGAGCCTTGCAGTTGATCAAATAAATCATCAATCCTTGGTAAAGGATATCGATTTTTAATTGTCAACTTGTTTAGCTCACGGTAATCGATGCACATACGGAGAGATCCATCCTTCTTAACGAACAATACTGGTGCTCCTCAAGGTGACGAGCTTGGTCGAATAAAACCCTTATCAGAAAACTCCTTGAGTTGTTCAAATAGTTCCTTCAATTCTGATGGTGCTAATCAGTAAGGCGCACATGCCACCGGTGCAGCACCAGGAACTAGATCGATTCGAAACTCAACTTGTCGTATCGGCGGAAGTCCAGGTAAATCATTGGGAAATACCTCAGGAAAATCACAGATAATGGGCACGTCTTCTAATCGTTTCTCGTTAGACTCATTCCCGGTCACTTGAGCTAAGAATAGCTCGTAACCGTTCCTGATGTACTATTAGAATTTTATACATGAAACGATTTTCAAACGAGATTCACCTCGATTACCATCAATTACTAACGTCCTATTCTTAAGAGGAATTTTAACCTTCTTTTCTCCACATAAAATTGTAGCATCATTCAAGGATAACCAATCCATTCCAATAATAATATCAAAATTACCTTGTTCGATTAACATCAAATAAATCGGGAAGGAATAGTTCAAATGATTTAAAGAGCATCCTTGCAATAACTTATTAGTTCTTACCAATTTACCATCAGCCAATTCTACTTCGTAACTGGTATCTATCTCAATAGGTTCAATGTCAATAAGGGCACTAAATTTGGTAGAAACAAAGCTCCTATCAGCACCCGAATCAAATAGAGCAACAACATAATGATTGTTGAGTAAAAACGTACCAGTAACGACATTCGGATCCTCCTTCTTAACATCAACCGTCCCAGGTTGATAAACACCACCCTGGTTGTTTCTTCCTTGGCCATTCTTTTTCAATTTTGGAAAATCTGGCTTCTTATGACCCTCTTCTCCACAATTGTAACAAACGACTCCCCTCTTACACTTTTCCACTTTGTGTCCTAGCTTTCCACAATTTCTGCACTTCCAGCAATCACCAGCATGCCACTTAACACATTGGACACTTTTCATCGTTTCGCAGTGCATTGTTAGTCAGAGTGTTTACATTTCCCCTCCTTTGATTTTGACGGAGATTGAAACTTTGCCTATTGTCATCTCGACCTCCACGATCGCCTTCACCCTTTCTTTTCTCACCAGCATGTGCTTCATCCTCCTTGTCCTGAATGATTTATCTAATGAGATGGTAAGCCATCCGAACCGAATCATCATGGTCAATGGCTTTGACGATGTCACATCCCCTCGGATGTTCTTGGTCAACCCCTTAATTTATTGCTCAATCCTTATCTCCTCAGGTTCAACCAACCGGGGACACAACAAAGCTAACTCATGGAATCGATTAGTATATCCATCAATGTCCACACCTTTCATTTTCAAATGAGTCAACTCTTGTTCCAACCTTATGATCACACTACGAGGACAAAACTCCTGTGTCATCCATTTCTTAATTTCAGCCCATGGAGTAGCATCAGCAACGTCAATGCCCATAAAAGAAATCCTCCCATTCCACCAAGTCAATGCACGACCTCTAAGGGTAGCCATAGAAAAAGTCACCTTATCTTCCTCCTTACACTTACTAATGCGAAACATAGACTCAATCTTTTCAATCCATTGACTTAATCCTACTGCACCTTCAGTTCCATTAAAAGGGAGTGGGTCACACTTCATGAATGTCACATAAGTACAACCACCGACTTCTGGTGCATTAAATCCAGGTCCTCTAACATTTCCTCCACCATTAGCATTAAAATTATTAACATTCTCATTATTACCGCCAGCTCCACTACCTCCAGCTCCACTACCGCCAGCTCCATTTCTAGCATTTGCCATAAACTCAGCCATAGATGCGGAAACTTGCTCCGTAATGATCCTGCGCACATCTTCCTCAGTCACGGCTTTCTTGGGCGGCATGATTCTATTATCTCACAATTCAAAGTATAATCAGCATTCACTCAATAAGGGGTTTAAATAAAAGGGTCGAATTGATAATCAAGGAAGCAAAATATAAATAAAGCATGACATGGAATTTAAGACAAAAGATACATATTTCATTAGATCATAAACAACCACATTGGCTTAGTTAACTTCCACATCATAATTTAGCACTATACAAGCCCAAAATGCGTGCTAGATCTACTAACCGACATATCGGTTTAGTTAAGGTTTTATAAAAGATACAAAGATACTACTAAGGATAAACTAGTCTACTGAGAACTGCTAGAATGTCCATCATCATTCTTCTTCTTTGGTATCTTCCTCGGACGATCACAAGACTCATCATCATCAGTTGGGCGCTTATGAATCACCCCTCTCTCAACCATCTCAGCATAAAACCTACTGTTCCAACCAACAGACACTTGTAACTCTCTTTCCACCTTCTCGTGCATTGCACGAGCCACATTCAACTGAATTTCCATCGAGTTCACCTTATTCTTCATCTCTACATACTCACCACTTTCCAACATAGAACATCTCTTAAATGCTTCATTGAAACTACGCTCCACATCACTCAAACCTAAATCAAGCAACTCTCGCTCTTTCTCGCCAATCTTTGTTTTCGACTCTAATAAAGCAACATGAGTCTGAAAAATACCTAAACCAATCTCTGTCATACTACCCTAGACTCAGGAAGCATCTAAATCACGTCTTAAGGCCCAAGGTGCAAGTCCATCAATATGAGTAGCCTCTCTAACCCTGGATTACTCCCCTATCACATGCACACTCCTCTGAAAGTCATCCCTATCAATCGGCCTACGAGTAGTAATCCCATTAGTGCAATTAGGTGCATCATCCTCATCATCCTCTGAATCCGATTCAGACGATTCATCACTAGGTAACTCAGAATCAGAATCAGAGCACTCAACTGGAGGGGGTAAAAGCTAACCATCCTATACATCATAAGGAAAAATAAGCTCTGCCTCATCATTATCAATCTCATCACCTATATCTACCTCCTCCTCGACATCCTCATACTCATCCTCATTACCTACATCATCTATACCAACCTCATCATCTTCCTCGACATCAACATTATCATCCTTTACTATATTAACCTGTGGGGCAATCTGATCTCCAATTCCTATTTCGGGCTCAGGATCCTCAAATGGTTCCTCCTCTTCATCATCCATATCATCTTCTACATTATAATCCACTAAGTCTAAGTAAGGGTTATCATCTAGGTTAGGTTTAGGAATAGCAGGGTTCTCTACGGGAATGTTAGGGTCTGTCATGACAACTCTGCATTATATAGTATATCTCGTATTAGCATAAAAATAATTATTAAGCAGTTAGATAGCATAAATATATATATATATATATATATATATATATATATATATATATATATATATATATATATATATATATATATATATATATATATATATATATATATATATATATATATATATATTATATTATATTATATATGTCAAAATATATATCTTCTCAATAAGGATTGTTGGTAACATCGGAGATCTTCGGCACCGTTATAGTCAAAAGATTTTTAAACATTTTACTCAAAATATTTATTTAAAAATTTGTATGGTTAAAAGATTTTTGAAATGTTTTATTCAAAACCTTGGTTTTTAAAATCTTTCATTCTCTATAACGAGAGCTCCGATACCAAACTGTAACACTCTCAAATTTCATATAGGTACAACAGAAAGGTCAATAGAGTGTTACGGGATAGCATAATAACTCAAATCTTAGAAAACGCATAAAAAGTATGAAATTTTACACAAGGTCCCCCAGTTTCACAGTCATAAAGTTTACAAATATTAGTTCAAATGAATATTATCAATAAGTGGGCCATCAGAGTCCATCTCCATCCAAGTTACCTTCAAGCACCTGAGATAAAAATATATTAGCGAATGCCAAGTGAATTCATAGAGTTTAGTAAAAACCATTATATAAAACAGTTATGTAAAGCAGAACGAAAGCATAATATCAATAATAAGACCCCATATTGCTAGTCAGGCAATATATTATAATTCAAATCATATAGCATACATTATCTATGAGACCGAAGCCTCAGTATTTACCATTGTTGGTATTATTATAGGATTATTATAAGCCGCATGACATTGTTTCCTTTCTATAATATACAATGGGTCGCTAGCCCGACAAGTATGTGCTCATCTAAATCAGAGTGTCGTCACTAATATCACGCTATATAAATCTTCTCATACATAAATTCGCTTACCAATCAATGTGGCACGACTGGGATCAACCGTCAAGGCGCGAACTGTGGTGATCTTTCCCAAATAGTACTATTATATGCATAAACGTCTACTAACCCCCGGTAGTTGACATTTCATGCTAATGGGAATTACAGTGACATAGCCTAACTAATAATAATCCATTTCAATTCATTCATTGGGTCATATAATCAATCGGGTCCAAATCATTAAGCATACAATCGGGACTACTTGTGTTCTATTTTTATTAAAAACTCGCATGTTATCTCCCTCGCGGGTTTTACAAAACATGTCACAAAATATTTAAAAGAGTGTGAGGCTATGAACTCACGTTGGTTGGGAAAGGCGGGTTATCGGCAATTAGGATGTACGGTGCGTGCCTCGATCACAGGAAACCTAAACAAATAATACTCGATCTTAGAATATGTCTAATAATATTTATAAAAAGTTGTTATGTATATGTAATGATGTCATAACATGATGATCAAATGGGGTTTTATTTCCTTAGACAACATTATTAGTTGTTAAGTATTAGTTAACTTAGTCTTATTATACTAGTTTTAGCCCATGTATATGTTAAGGCCCAATAGGCCCATTAAGAGTCCCGTATCTTTTTATTAGTACATTTATTCATTTAATACCAGGCCTATACTCATATGTTCGGCCCAAGTGGGTTAAGACCATGAGTAAGTCCAATAGTGTTAAGCCAAACTAGTTGGGCCTAGTGGTCCATCAAGGCTAATTTGGCCCATTATGGTCCATAACTTACAAAGCTCGGTTTTATCGATTTTTACTTGTCAAATGTGTTTACATATTAGTATATGTTCTATAAAAATATTACATTAGACGGGTCCGACCATCTAAGTTTTATTTGGTGAAAACACCATCCTTTCTGTTTTAGCCGAAAAGACGTAAAAATCATATATATATAGTTTGTAGTTTAGAAAACATTTGAGTTTTATTTTTATAAAATGTAATATTTATTTATTATAGTATATAAACATATTTTATAATAGTTATAATCATTTATTTAATTTTATATACTTATTTTATATATTAATTTACTTCAAGTGGCCTTTTAATATTATATACTTTAAAGTGAAATCTGATGTAAAATCTCAAATTCCCCATTTTTACCATATCTTGAGTTCTACAAGAGTTGGAACCCTAAATTTTTACTGTATAAACTACATGATATGCTCTACAAATAACTATCCTATAGCTCCTTCTTAAACAACTTCTAAATATTAGTTTTAATTCGTCCAAAACAGATCAGTCAGATTAGTACCTCAAAAGTGTTTTGGCCATATCGTTCTCATTTTTAACATTCCATTGTTTAGCCAATTCACCACTAATGTAAAAATCATTTATCTAACATTATATGAAATAATCTAATCTATTTAATCAAGTAAAAATATTGAAAGTTACTGTTTATTACAGCCTACTTATTTAGTTAAGATTTCATCAACTTTTACTTGTAGTTTTACCCTTTTTAACCTAATCTGGTGACACAAAATCCCCATGCAATATATTGATCATCATTCATCATCATCATACATATACATTTTAAAGTAAATATACAAGTACTTTTACAAAAACAATAGGATGATAGAAATAAAATGATCTTTATACCAACCAAATGATGAAAAGGTTGAGATTTTGGATGAACAAGGCTTGGTCTTGTCACCAAATCTTTAACTTAGCAACTGAAATTTTTGAAATCTTGAAATGTATGAATACCTTCTTGAAAATCATCCTTAGGACTCCATGAAAACTTCTTTTCACAAGGTATAATCACCTCCAAACAACCTCCTTTTAAGTAGCCATGAACATATGTTGATTATAGCTTAAGTTTATGGTTAAAATATGATGAAAATGGGTGTATGGTGGTGGTGTTAGGCGACAAGAGAGGGATAGAGTTGGATAAAGAAAATTTACTTACACACACAAGTTATGAAAAGTGTGTGTGAGATGGAAGGTTTTGTGCTTTGTGAGTTTATGAGACAAGTGTCTCATGTAAGCGTAAAATTTTTACAACAAAGGTTGTGGTGCCCTTGTTGTGTCCGCCCATAGTGGGGGTGGGACAAGTGTAAACTTGTTTCATCCCCATTATTTTACGGGTACTCCTCGATTCTAGTTTCCTCGATTTACGTGCCCTCGGATCGATTTACGAAAAATGTTTTTACAAATTATGAATCTACGGCACAAAAAGATTCTAATAAAAATTTTCTCATAAAAAACAGAGCACAAAAGCGTAAATACGTAAACCTAGGGTTTCTGGTTTAATCGTAAAAGACGTTAAATTAGGAACGTAAGCCCTAATTTTGTCCCGTAAATTTGTGAGTTCATGAACCAACATTAAAATAAAATATAAAAATAATATACGAGGATAAATTTATTACCTAAAAATATCAAATTGGCACACATGAGGTGACCCGTGGGTCCTTCTTACGTTTCAACTGTGCCAGTAATCCCATCCGTTTGATGGGCGTAGTGGATTACACGTGGCAGTCATCCATCCAACCTCGTAAACTGAGGCAACCCTAAAAAAACCGGTGTGTGTGACTGTGCACACACACAGTTCATACTCTCTTCCACCATTGTTGCAACTCCTTTTACTCCATCTACCTTCATTCCACGGATATCCGTAATACCAAGTGAGATCATCACTCCCTTATCCATACTTTTATAAATCATGGTGAAAGACAACCGCACCATCACGACCGTGCTCAATGTATTATCCCCTGAAAAATTTATTGAATTCTGTTCTGATTACTACATCCTTGAAAGCGTACTTCCCACCTATTAGGGTGATGATGAAGCTATGACAGATGCTCCGGATGGGAAAATAGGTGTATACACACGCCTGTTTGACTCGGCCAACTATCGCATTCCTTTGTCTAGGTTCCTTGTAGATATCCTGACCTACTATAACTTCCACATATCCCAGTTACACTGTATAGGCGCATGTAAAATAAACCAATTCGTGATAACATGCCACACATGTAAGGTTACCCCAACCGTAACCTTATTTAGAGTCTTTTACGCCCCTATAATGGTAAATGGCTTGTTGTCGTTCAAAAAATGTCCGCAAACACCCCGATGTGTTATAACAAGGCGCTAGACTCACTTAAGAATTGGTACGACCGTTACTTTTTTGTAGATGGCAAAGTCTTCCCCACCCTTTCATTCTCAAAACCTCTGTCCGGGTAGATTATCCTCCCCCAACAAACACATACAGCAGTAGGGACATTAGAATCTTAGACACCCCCACCGTACGTACTTCCATAAGGACCTGCCGGAGATTTTTTGTGTTTGGTAGGAATCAGCCGTAACTAATACGGCAGGGCAGACAGATATCCCGTCTTCCTGAACAACCGTGGAGAGGGTGGGTGTACTTTGATATACCTTTGTTTTTTAATCATATGGAGAACGTATTTTGCATGTCACTAACTCATTTTCCCATATCCGCAGAGATGAGATTGTTTGGCTTGATACGTCATGGAGATCTGTCTAAGGTCGTAGAAGGCACAAGACCTTTACGCCAAGACGAGCCACCACTGCTGGTCGCCACCCAAAACCTTACCATCCCCTGGATGTAGTGCAAGATCCCCATTCCGACATGGGTGAGGAAGAAATAGTGAAGTCACCGTTAGACGTCCTCAACGAAGATGGTGACCGCCTGTAAAACCCGTATTTCAATCCTATGAACAGTACTCGTGAACAATAACTTATGAAAATACGAAAAAATTTAAAGTTTCCATTTATAACATTAACACACGTCTCACGACAATAAATAACGAACAATCATGAATATTATAAATGTGACACGATCACGAATACCAAATTCACGAATACGAAATCACGAACATACACGATAACTATTTATACACATAAAAGTTAGGGGTTACCCTTGGTGGGACCAACATGCCGCGGCCAAGAGACAAGAGGAAAAAGATGGGCTTTTGGCCCATTACACTTAATAAACAAAACACAGGGAATTGTTTTTTTTTCATAATTTAGGTTTCAAGAAAAAAACACTCCTCATGCCTCCTTTTCCTTCTAGCCGCCGGCCACATCAAGCAAAAAAGGAAAACCGGAAGATTTTTGGTTACTTGTTTATTTGTTCGTGATCATCTTTTCGTTCTACACACGTTGGTATAATCAAACCCTTTTTCTTTACTTTTTAATTCTTTTGATTTCATGTTATTATTTAATTAATCATCAAGAACAAGAATAAAACATGGAATAGATTAATTAAATTCATGGTTCGGGTTTGGTTTGGTGTGTGGTTGTGCTTCGGCCGAGACACCAAGACCCCAAAAGGGCTCGATTTGTTTTTCTTCACCACCACCGAGACCCCCAAGGGGCTCGGCTTGGTATGGTTTGGCTCAGACGCAGCAAGGAATCCACGACCACGGGTCGGGTTGTGTTTTTTTTCGAGTTGTGTGCACCGAGACACCACTGAGACCCCCCAAAGGGGCTCGGTTGGTTCTTGTTGTTCGAACCCGAGACCAAAAGAAACCCCGACACTAGGTCGGGGTATGTTTACATGTTGGGGGATTTAATTAGTGTCAACCGAGATCCTTTCAAGGTCTCAGTGGGACTTTTGTATAGCGTATTTGGTTCGGCTAATATAGAACACGGGCTCAGGATTTGGGTTTTTCATGAAAACTATTTTTATAAGTCACGTTATATTAAACTTTAGGTTAATTAATTTATTAAATTAATTCATGTATAACCTAAGGTATTTAGACATAGTCATTTAATTAAAACATGTATTTTAATTAAATCATATAACGTATAGTTTAAGAGTCAGGTTATTTTGCATACCTTGTATCCTTTGGATACAAGAGGACTGATCTAAGCCGTCCATCTCATCTCATCCAACAGCCCAGATTAAAAACAAAAAAAGCGGAGGGGTAGTTTCATCATTTTACCCCTCCCACCTAACATCCCTCCACTTCCACATCACATCCCAGATCTGGATCGATGTTTTCTTTTTTCTTATTCTCTCTAAAACTCACACAAAAACACATACATGTACTCATATTCAGGTCTTAATCTATCATCACAAACATCAAATTCATCGATTATCACCATCGTACATCGATCATTCCGTTCATAAATAAGGTAAAGTTCATTCGATCTGTCTTGATTCATCTTTTTTAGCTTATTCGATGTGAATAAGCTTATAGTTCATCTTATTTTTTATAGTTTATTTGATAAGTTACGTGAATTTGACATGTCTAATGATAAGGTAACTTGATGATTAATGTGAATAAGCTTATAGATTATCATCAGCTTTATTATGATGAACTATAAGCTAACTTATTAGCTTATTTTTATGAATTATAAGGTTTTATGGCTTAATCCCGCTGAACGTATTTAGTGTAACCTGTTTGTAAAGTATCATATATGATATACTATATCATATATGATATAAGCTAAAATATCATATATGATGAAATATATCATATATGATTATGTGGTTGAAAATTGAATTAACTCTGTTTTTATGGATTAATCTGGCTGAACATATTTAGTATGACTTGCTAACGAAGTATCATATATGATATATTATATAATATATGATATAAGCTAAATATCATATATGATCAAATATATCATATATCATTATGTGCTTGAAAATTGAATTAAACCTTCTTTTTTGTTTAGAGAAGGCTATTTACAAGGCGTGTTGAACTTACATGTGACACCCTAGAACCGAGGTCATTAACGTTACCCTAAATTACGCTAATTTTTGAAATTTTTAATAAATTTTAATTTCTATATATATAAGTATATTGGTTAAAGCCGATGTTCGAGGTTATAATATTTACGATTGACGATTCAAGAAGGACGATGACGATTACGATCCCGATGGATGCCCAAATTTCTATAATTATTGACGATTTATAGATAATGTACTTTTTCGAGAATTTTACTTACGGTTCGTGTTAAGTTGAGTCGGGTGAGTTTTATAGCCTTCCGAGTACATTTAAAGTATCCCAAAAGTATTTTGGAGTGTTCGGGATGATTTCCGACTCCCGTGAAATTTTCTAAATTGACTAGTGAGTCGATCCCGCAAAGTTTTAGTGACGTTTTTGTTTAAGGCCAAAAGAAATCCAAAAATACCACTTTGGCCCCTCCCATCTCACAAAATGTGACAAACACAAACACACACAACACTTAACAAAAAAAAATCAAACAACTCTCTCCCTCTCTCTCTAGGCCGACGGCCAAACACCCACACCACCACCATCCACCATTTTTTTTTGAGTTTTGACAAAATCTAACCTTAGACCACCTTCTAAAATCCATTGGTGAGTGTTAATCCATGGTTATTTCAAACATGCATTAACAAAATTTTTCCAAAAATTTTCAAGATCATTCAAACTCGTTTTTGAGGTTAATTGGATTAATGCATGTTAAATTCATGTATAAGGAGAGTATAATCACTAATCAAACCCACCAAAATTGATTTGGTTGTGGTGATTTGGTCACCCAAACCCCACGGCAAAAGGGGGTGTTTGGGGAGCCATGGTGATTGATGATTTTGAGCATTGGTTTTGTGTTTAGCCTTGTGTTTATTGATGTGTTAGATTGGTACAAGTGTTTGCATGTTTATTTTTAGATTTTTAGATTATGAGGTTGATGATCAATAGGGGTTAGGGACTGAAATTAGTGTTTGGTTATGATTGGGAATGCTTAGGATGAAGCCTAGTAATGATTAATAGGTTTGGAATCGAGCTTAAGTATGATTTTGGTATGGATAAATTTAGGCAGAAAGTTTAAGACCTTTTCATAAAAATAATTTTTCCTACAGGTCTAGATAGCTAAATGTAGTCATAGAGGGTCTTCTTAGCTTTAATTTGGTATAAGGTAGAGCTCGTGACTCTAAACGAGCTAAAAGTTATGAGGTTTTAAAGATCGTGTACCGGGAGACGAGAACTTTCATAATCCGAATTTATGTATAGTTTTAGTCAAATCCCGAGGACCACAAGTATGAATTGGTAAAAGGTCAAGGGTCAAATTTTGGTCACAAACCTGTGTAATTGAGTCTATAAGTGGACTTAGGAGTCAAAGAAGTCAAAGGTGCATTTCAAATAGGTCAAAGAAGTCCAAGTTGGTCGAAGTACAATTTCAGCCCGGAAAATGTAGTTTTGGAAAAGCGTTGAGTAACGGGTCGTAGAAGTAAAAACTTTTATTGGGATTAAAAATGTGTTATCTACAGGTCTTATAGTATTTTTGAGAATTTTGTCAAATTTTATAAGAATGGTTAAATATAGTAAAACAGCCCGTACTTTCGGTAAGTACCGGCGAAAATGAGTAAAAAAATGGATAACGTAAATAATAAGAACGAATGGTGTAAAATGAGTGATGCTTGTTGTTTTGTTTCGGCGTGAGTTATAATTGTCCTAAGTGACTAGTATCTATGTATTTTATACAGTACCGTAAGGTATTTAAAATGAGATTACTCATTACGCGTTATTTGTTGATAGGTGTTGATTTACCCGGGCATCCGTATCGTCGTCAGTGATCATCTCTCGAACTACCGACTACTTAATATATAAGGTGTGAATTTATAGCCTCGCTTACTATTATTTCAAACTGTTTTACCCGCGAGGGAAATGCATGCTAGTTTTTAAAAGGAACGTATGTCATGAATGATTGTTAGACCCGAATGTTGCCTTAGAAATTGTGTTGAGTACCTAGTTGCAAAAGACCCTAATTTCATGAACTATTAACTATTGTCTTGCCCTCGAGAAGGGGGAAATAGCCGCTTATACAAAGTGATAGTACTATGGGGTTGACTACCCTATCCGAGACGAGGGCTAGTACGTTGATACCCCCTGCGGACGGATAATTTGTGATAAGAGAAAAGGTATAATTGCAACTGATGCCTTATTAGGGGCCATGGTTTCATCTGAGTCACGCCGGTAATTATTACGCGGGTGATTGAGTTAACGGTTTAGTGTCATGAGCTTAAACACAATTGTCAGTATCCTGAATATAGATTGTTTGATCGACAAGTCTATGAATGATCACGAATGGTTTTTATTTCATATACGTTCAAAATGAATTGTAAAACCTATGAATTCCACTCAACGTTTTCGTTGACCAAATTTTGGCATGTGTTTCAGGTAACCGCTGAAGTGTAGCATGGAGCGTGCATGGGATGGATGTTGTGTGTATGGCTTGGAGTCTGCTTGTTTTTCCTCCCTTTTCTACTTAAACATTTCTAATTTTAATGTTATGTTGTTGTGAAACTGAAATTCTTGGGTCGAGATTCATGGGGACCGAAAACGCTAAACTCTGTTGTACCAAGTGGGGTTGGAAAAACCGTGGACATGTATCATCTAACAATTTTTAATTCAAGTTTTAAGTTGACGTCTTTTTAGAGTCGTTTGATATATCTTGTGTGCAATGATAACTGTGTAGCACCCAATGTTGTAGTTCCGCTGCGCATGGCATTTTGTGGGGGTGTTACAGATTGGTAATCAGAGCCATGAGTTATAGAGAACTAGGTCGTTTTTGAAAATCCTAAACTATAACTTTTGGTGTCGTAAGAAATGGTCCAAGCACACACAACTATCCTGCATGGCTCCGGTAAGATTTATTTTTGTATTCATGGCATTTGACGTATACTTTTGAGTTGAAGTATATATGTGGGTAATTATTACGTAAGTATGGAAATTACTATATGTAGACATTGAAATTATACGTGGAATATCCGACATCGTAATTTTTGTATTAATCATGCATGAGCATCATATTATTACATTTTGGGCATATGTACCACCTTTGCATTGCATTTGCATGCATGTATTTATAAATATTGTATAATTACTTATGTACCCTCCGAAATTCGCTGTTATTGCAGGAATGGCCGAGGTACCGCCTAATGATAATGGAAACGATTACGTCGTAGGTCACGAAGGGGGACCGTTTCCTCCGAACCCGCCGGACAATGATAATGGATGGATCGCTCCAGAAGAGGAAATAGGGCCGGAAAATGACAATGATGAAAGTGAGGTGGACAATTTTAGCATCAGTAGTGACGAGAGTGAGGATTCTGAGGAAGAGCCCGAGGAACTAATGGATGATGGCATTCTCGAGAATGCTGTAGGCCAGACCGAACCTGATTTGTTTCAATCTCCGAATTCGCCAAAGGGTTATGAAGTACCTCCAACCGATCGATATGAGCAGCAACCCTTTAATCGCCCGATGGACAATTGTAAGGACTATTTGAGAACAGTGCCAGGATTTGTTCGAGTAAGTAATGGGAGCGGTGCAGAGTCCAGCAAATCATCCAAGTCGCAATCGATTCATGAGAATATTGCGAGGGTCTACTTTCCGAGACCAAGACACTACTGGGATCCCGCAGGTCGTTTGAGGAGGATGGATAGGTTGATGTATGAGCGGTTTGTAGTTGAGACCAGGGTAATTAAGAGGTTTGATAAGAATGAAAGGGCACACCAAAGACTGTTGGAAAGGACTGCAAGAATTGAGTATGATGGAAATGTAAACAAAAGTGATATCAACAGTCTAAGATCGATGGTTGCGAATTTGAGCGCTAGTCTTGACCGTGTTAGGGAAGATCAAGTGAGATTGTCAAGGATGCAGAGTTGGGAACATCGAGTGAGAGCATCATTGCCCCCAGATTGGAGATTCGTGGACGATTTGGAGATGGAGGCTAATGACTTCATGATCCAGCCACCTACCAGAGGTGCTTGTATTACTGTGGGAAGTCAGGTAGCGATTGAGTGTGGGTCTACGTCAGGGACGAAAAAGGAGACTGAATGTGGGCCGAATGACAAAGGAAAGAGAAAAAATGGATGATGTGGACGAGGACGATAGCGATGAGGAACCCGAGGAAGATGATGACGAACCGCCATCCAAGAGGCCGTGTTGATCACCACATGCCTAGTTGCTTGTCTTGTATTTTTTTTCTTTGATCATTGTAATAGAACTGTTTTAGACTTTTGTATGATGGCATTATGACGAAAAACTTGAGGACTTAAGTTTTATGGTGAACGATTGTAGTGGCAATACTTGTCACAATTTTGGTTAATTATCAATACAATCCATGTTACCTTTCATGATCTATGATATGTCTTAAATTTGATCTTTTGTGATGTGAATTGATGAATATTAGTAACTCTGTAGTGATGTGTCGTTGTATGTATATTATGTCTTGAAAGAGAAATCCATCTTAATCTTGATATGTATACTTACATTGTTTTTCTATTTTCCCTGTCTTGCAGAAAGAGATATTCGATAGCACCATGCCTCCAAAGTTAACCGCCGATCGTGTAAACACAATGATTCAGGAAGCTATAGCAAATGCGCTAGAAGCAGACCGAGCCGGGAGAAATCAGGACCAGGGTAGAAACGCGGGGAGACAGCAAGCCCCGAGAGTGTGTACCTATTCTAGTTTTATGAAATGCGGTCCCACGCAATTTCGTGGAACTGGTGGAGCTCTAGAACTTAGAAGATGGTTGGAAAAGGTTGAAAGTACTTTCGAAATCAGCGGTTGTTCAGAAGCGGACAAGGTGAAGTTTGCGGCTACTACGTTTCTTGATGATGCGTTAAGTTGGTGGAACACCCAAGTAGCCACTGTTGGATTGGCTGTAGCGAATGCAAGGACATGGACTGCGACAAAAGCTCTGTTGACTAAGAAGTTCTGCCCGGAAGAGGAATTGGGTCAATTGGAAGATGAGTTGAGGCACCTGACCTTGAAGAACAATGATATCGCTGCTTACACCAGGAGGTTTAATGAATTAAGCCTTTTGTGTCCAGACGTTTTTGCCAATGATGCCAAGAAGATGAAACAGTACATCAAAGGTTTATCTAGTAATATCAAGGGTGAGACGACTTCGTCTAAACCTGGGTCGTTTGATGAAGCGGTCCAGATGGCTCACGCATTGATGGACGTCAAGCTCCAGGACAAGCAGAACTTCATCGCTGAAGGGAACAAGAGGAAATGGGAAGCGGCACAAAGCAATCAATCCCAGGGCCAGAACCGAGGTGGAAATCGAAACAACAATGGTCAGAACCGCAATCAGCAGTTTAACCAACGAAGGAATGAAGGGATGAAGGCTGTGACGAACCCCAGAGGAGTAAAAGTGAATCCCCACTGTGGTAGGTGCGATTTGTACCATGTCGGGAATTGCCCGCCTGCATGCGGCAAATGTGGAAAAGCAGGTCACAGGACGTCTGGTTGCCGAGCGGGAGGAGTAGCCACTGGGGCGAATGCTATCAGAATGAGGGGATGTTTTGGATGTGGAGAGAGAGGCCATATGCAAGTGAATTGCCCGAAGGCAGGAAACAAGCGGGGAGGTAACAATGCTGCTGCCGTGTATCAAGTAGGGACGGCTGATAAACCACAGGGTCCTAACGTGGTTACCGGTACGTTTTTGCTAGACGATTGTTATGCTAGTATTTTGTTTGATTCTGGCTCCGACAAGAGTTTTGTAGATGTTAAATTTAGTCGTCATATCGATAGAAAACCGGTGTTGTTAGCGACTAGTTATAACGTTGAGTTAGCCGATGGAAAAATTGTTAGTACGAATTCTATACTGAAAGGGTGTACCTTGAAGTTAGGAAATTACGCTTTTAAAATCGACTTGATGCCTATAGAGCTAGGATCGTTTGACGTAACTGTGGGAATGGATTGGCTAATGGCGCACAGTGCTATGATCGTCTGTGGCGAGAGATTAGTTCAGATTCCGTTGAGGAATAAAGTCTTGACGGTGAAGGGAGACGAATGCACTTCTCGTTTGAAAGTGATTTCCTGTTTGAAAATGATGAAGTATGTAGAGAACGGATGCGATGTGTTTTTGGCACAAGTTTCGAGTGATGGTGATTTAGAGGCGAGGATTGAAGAGGTACCTGTTATCTGCGAATATCCGGAAGTTTTTCCAGACGAGTTGTCAGGTTTACCACCCACCCGTGAGGTCGAGTTTCGAATTGATTTGGTGCCAGGAGCTGCGCCGGTTGCGCGTGCACCTTATCGCTTAGCACCATCCGAGTTAAAGGAGTTATCGGATCAACTGAAGGAATTGATGGACAAGGGATTTATTAGGCCGAGCTCATCACCTTGGGGAGCGCCAGTGTTGTTTGTGAAGAAGAAAGATGGTTCATTTCGGATGTGTATTGACTATAGGGAACTCAACAAGCTGACGGTTAAGAATCGGTACCCATTGCCGAGGATTGACGATTTGTTTGATCAATTGCAAGGTTCCAGTGTATACTCAAAGATCGATTTAAGATCAGGGTATCATCAACTGCGTGTAAGAGAGGAGGATATTCCTGTAACTGCCTTTCGTACGCGGTATGGACACTTTGAATTTCGAGTGATGCCGTTTGGGTTGACAAACGCGCCTGCTGTATTCATGGACCTCATGAATCGCGTGTGCAAGCCGTATCTAGATAAGTTTGTTATTGTTTTCATCGATGATATACTTATTTACTCTAAAAGTAAGGAGGAGCACGAGAAGCACCTGAGGAAGATTTTGGAGTTGTTAAAGAAGGAGAAGCTGTATGCGAAATTCTCGAAGTGTGAGTTTTGGTTAGAGTCCGTGCAATTCCTAGGTCACGTGATTGATAGCAAGGGAGTTCGCGTGGATCCTGCCAAGGTCGAAGCGATCAGGGAATGGTCGGCACCGACAACGCCGACTGAAGTTCGACAATTCCTTGGTTTAGCTGGGTATTATCGAAGGTTCATTGAAGGATTTTCGTTGATTGCAAAACCATTGACAAAGCTTACCGAAAAGAATAGGGTGTATGAATGGGGAAATGAAGAAGAACTCGCTTTCAAAACGCTCAAGGACAAGTTATGTTCCGCACCGATATTGTCATTGCCTGAAGGAACCGAAGACTTTGTAGTGTATTGTGATGCATCTCGTAAGGGTTATGGAGCGGTATTGATGCAACGTGAAAAGGTGATAGCTTACGCATCGAGGCAACTGAGGAAGAATGAGGAGAACTACACGACGCACGATTTGGAATTAGGAGCTGTAGTTTTTGCGTTGAAGTTGTGGAGACACTATTTGTATGGGACGAAGTGTGTTGTATTCACTGACCACAAGAGTTTGCAACACATTTTAGATCAAAAGGAGTTGAATATGCGACAGAGACGATGGGTTGAACTACTGAGTGATTACGACTGCGAAATTCGCTACCACCCTGGCAAGGCGAATGTTGTAGCGGATGCACTGAGTAGGAAGGAACGGGAGAAACCTTTGAGGGTCAGAGCTTTGGTGATGACTGAGAGCGTTGACTTAACCGAAACTATACTGAAGGCTCAAGAGAGGGGACTAATGAAAGGGAATGTTGAAGCTGAGAACTTGGGACGAATGTTGAAACCTCTTTTTGTGATTAGGTCAGACGGACTGAGATATTTTGAAAATCGGATTTGGTTACCATTGTGTTCATCTGAGGAAGGAAAGCCTGGAGTTCGAGAATTGGTTATGAACGAGTCTCATAAGTCGAAGTATTCGATACATCCTGGATCGGATAAAATGTATCACGACCTGAAGAAAGTTTATTGGTGGCCGAATATGAAGGCGGATATTGCTCGTTACGTTAGTAAGTGTTTGACTTGCGCGAAGGTTCAAGCAGAACATAAGAAACCATCTGGATTGTTGGTACAACCAGAGATCCCAGAATGGAAATGGGAGAAAATCGCTATGGATTTCGTGACGGGTTTACCTAGAACTCCTAGTGGATGTGATATGATATGGGTAATTGTGGATAGATTAACGAAATCTGCTCATTTCTTACCTATGAAGAAGACGGACAGCATGGAAAAGCTAGCCAGTGTGTACGTGAAAGAGATCGTTTGCAGACATGGAGTGCCGTTATCGATCATTTCGGATCGCGATAGTAGATTTACTTCGGAATTTTGGAAATCGCTTCAACGTGCGATGGGCACTGAATTTAGTTTAAGTACGGCTTATCACCCGGAAACTGACGGCCAGAGTGAACGAACTATTCAGACGATGGAGGACATGCTCCGAGCATGCGTGATTGATTTTGGAGGAAGTTGGGAACGCCACTTGCCTCTGGTGGAGTTTTCGTATAATAATAGTTATCATGCGAGTATCAAGGCAGCACCGTTCGAAGCATTGTATGGAAGGAAGTGTAGATCGCCTGTGTGTTGGAGTGAAGTAGGAGAAAGTCAATTGACTGGACCCGAAATGGTTTTAGAAACGACAGAGAAGATTGTGCAAATCAAGAACCGACTACTTGCTGCGAGAAGCCGACAGAAGAGTTATGCCGATAACAGAAGGAAACCGTTGGAGTTTGAAGTCGGAGATATGGTTATGCTCAAGGTATCGCCGTGGAAGGGTGTAATTCGTTTTGGGAAGAAAGGAAAGTTGAGTCCGAGGTATATTGGACCATTTAAGATCGTTGAACGAATTGGACCAGTAGCGTACAAGTTAGAATTGCCGAGCGAGCTTAGTGCTATTCACGACACGTTTCACGTATCAAACCTGAAGAAGAGTTTGGCGGATAAGGAATTGGTGATTCCTTTGGACGAGATTCGACTGGACGACAAAATGCATTTTGTGGAAGAACCTGTGGAAATTATGGACCGAGAGGTCAAGAGGCTGAAGCGTAGTAGAATTCCTATTGTGAAGGTTCGATGGAATTCTAAGCGTGGACCGGAATACACTTGGGAACGTGAGGACTTTTTCAAGGAAAGGTATCCTCATCTGTTCCAGCAGAACGAAATGTGAGTACAAGAAGAGGCGAGCGCCGGGACGTCGCTCTCTTTAAGGAGGGGTGGATGTGACACCCTAGAACCGAGGTCATTAACGTTACCCTAAATTACGCTAATTTTTGAAATTTTTAATAAATTTTAATTTATATATATATATAAGTATATTGGTTAAAGCCGATGTTCGAGGTTATAATATTTACGATTGACGATTCAAGAAGGACGATGACGATTACGATCCCGATGGATGCCCAAATTTCTATAATTATTGACGATTTATCGATAATGTAATTTTTCGAGAATTTTACTTACGGTTCGTGTTAAGTTGAGTCGGGTGAGTTTTATAGCCTTCCGAGTACATTTAAAGTATCCCAGAAGTATTTTGGAGTGTTCGGGATGATTTCCGACTCCCGTGAAATTTTCTAAATTGACTAGTGAGTCGATCCCGCAAAGTTTTAGTGACGTTTTTGTTTAAGGCCAAAAGAAATCCAAAAATACCACTTTGGCCCCTCCCATCTCACAAAATGTGACAAACACAAACACACACAACACTTAACAAAAAAAAATCAAACAACTCTATCCCTCTCTCTCTAGGCCGACGGCCAAACACCCACACAACCACCATCCACCATTTTTTTTTAGTTTTGACAAAATCTAACCTTAGACCACCTTCTAAAATCCATTGGTGAGTGTTAATCCATGGTTATTTCAAACATGCATTAACAAAATTTTTCCAAAAATTTTCAAGATCATTCAAACTCGTTTTTGAGGTTAATTGGATTAATGCATGTTAAATTCATGTATAAGGAGAGTATAATCACTAATCAAACCCACCAAAATTGATTTGGTTGTGGTGATTTGGTCACCCAAACCCCACGGCAAAAGGGGGTGTTTGGGGAGCCATGGTGATTGATGATTTTGAGCATTGGTTTTGTGTTTAGCCTTGTGTTTATTGATGTGTTAGATTGGTACAAGTATTTGCATGTTTGTTTTTAGATTTTTAGATTATGAGGTTGATGAACAATAGGGGTTAGGGACTGAAATTAGTGTTTGGTTATGATTGGGAATGCTTAGGATGAAGCCTAGTAATGATTAATAGGTTTGGAATCGAGCTTAAGTATGATTTTGGTATGGATAAATTTAGGCAGAAAGTTTAAGACCTTTTCATAAAAATAATTTTTCCTACAGGTCTAGATAGCTAAATGTAGTCATAGAGGGTCTTCTTAGCTTTAATTTGATATAAGGTAGAGCTCGTGACTCTAAACGAGCTAAAAGTTATGAGGTTTTAAAGATCGTGTACCGGGAGACGAGAACTTTCATAATCCGAATTTATGTATAGTTTTAGTCAAATCCCGAGGACCACAAGTATGAATTGGTAAAAGGTCAAGGGTCAAATTTTGGTCACAAACCTGTGTAATTGAGTCTATAAGTGGACTTAGGAGTCAAAGAAGTCAAAGGTGCATTTCAAATAGGTCAAAGAAGTCCAAGTTGGTCGAAGTATAATTTCAGCCCGGAAAATGTAGTTTTGGAAAAGCGTTGAGTAACGGGTCGTAGAAGTAAAAACTTTTATTGGGATTAAAAATGTGTTATCTACAGGTCTTATAGTATTTTTGAGAATTTTGTCAAATTTTATAAGAATGGTTAAATATAGTAAAACAGCCCGTACTTTCGGTAAGTACCGGCGAAAATGAGTAAAAAAATGGATAACGTAAATAATAAGAACGAATGGTGTAAAATGAGTGATGCTTGTTGTTTTGTTTCGGCGTGAGTTATAATTGTCCTAAGTGACTAGTATCTATGTATTTTATACAGTACCGTAAGGTATTTAAAATGAGATTACTCATTACGCGCTATTTGTTGATAGGTGTTGATTTACCCGGGCATCCGTATCGTCGTCAGTGATCATCTCTCGAACTACCGACTACTTAATATATAAGGTGTGAATTTATAGCCTCGCTTACTATTATTTCAAACTGTTTTACCTGCGAGGGAAATGCATGCTAGTTTTTAAAAGGAACGTATGTCATGAATGATTGTTAGACCCGAATGTTGCCTTAGAAATTGTGTTGAGTACCTAGTTGCAAAAGACCCTAATTTCATGAACTATTAACTATTGTCTTTCCCTCGAGAAGGGGGAAATAGCCGCTTATACAAAGTGATAGTACTATGGGGTTGACTACCCTATCCGAGACGAGGGCTAGTACGTTGATACCCCCTGCGGACGGATAATTTGTGATAAGAGAAAAGGTATAATTGCAACTGATGCCTTATTAGGGGCCATGGTTTCATCTGAGTCACGCCGGTAATTATTACGCGGGTGATTGAGTTAACGGTTTAGTGTCATGAGCTTAAACACAATTGTCAGTATCCTGAATATAGATTGTTTGATCGACAAGTCTATGAATGATCACGAATGGTTTTTATTTCATATACGTTCAAAATGAATTGTAAAACCTATGAATTCCACTCAACATTTTCGTTGACCAAATTTTGGCATGTGTTTCAGGTAACCGCTGAAGTGTAGCATGGAGCGTGCATGGGATGGATGTTGTGTGTATGGCTTGGAGTCTGCTTGTTTTTCCTCCCTTTTCTACTTAAACATTTCTAATTTTAATGTTATGTTGTTGTGAAACTGAAATTCTTGGGTCGAGATTCATGGGGACCGAAAACGCTAAACTCTGTTGTACCAAGTGGGGTTGGAAAAACCGTGGACATGTATCATCTAACAATTTTTAATTCAAGTTTTAAGTTGACGTCTTTTTAGAGTCGTTTGATATATCTTGTGTGCAATGATAACTGTGTAGCACCCAATGTTGTAGTTCCGCTGCGCATGGCATTTTGTGGGGGTGTTACATTACAAGTATCCAAAAGGCCAAGAAGCTTAATGAAGAAGCTCATGAATTTTTCTTTTACGTTTATTGTTTGTTTTTTCCTTGTAACCTCCTAATGGAGTTTCGAAGTATATGAACCATTTTGTAATCAATTGGTATCTCGTACAACATCTTGTTAATATGATTTAACTTTCTTGGTATTATGTCATGATGGTTTTGATAAATTAAGTCATACGGAGTATATGATAATGCACTATCATATATGATACTCAAGAAAAACTTAGATATATTAAACAAAGAATCTGATCAATTCATGATTACAACAAAGAGTATGCACAATTAATAATTAAACACTTGTTCATGACATTAATAAATGTACTTTTGAACAAAATCATATATGATAATTCAATCAGAACGTAACCTAATGTAAATTCATATATGATATACCTCTGATATCATATATGATAACAATTTATACAAAATGTATTTGCCTATTAAATTCATGATTAACACCAAAAATATTCTTATTATTGAAACTACTCTTCTTCTTCAAGCAATTCTTCTTCATACTCGTGCACGTCCGATTGTTATGATAAGTACCCTATCAACTTTGCTCCAACCATTGCAACATCTCTCTCTTCTCGTTGTTTTGTTCGCAAGATCTGCATTTGTATAAAACAGAAAAAGAGTTTTGGGATCAAGCTATATACAATACAATAAAAGTGTAAAAGTCATGTACAATATCATAGAAGGCACGTTTGAAGAGCTTAATGATAGTCAATGTAAATTAGTCATAAAATCTAGTTTTTTTCTTCTGGTTTGTTAGATACATATGATACCTCATGTATCATATATGATATACCGATCATACATCATATATCATATATTTATCATATATGATAATATGAGGTAACATATATGATACACCAACCTTAATCTAGCCAACATCAGCAAAATAAAACTCATACTAATACAACTTATTCACAAAAAAATAAGCTTATTCATAACTCTCTTATTCAAATAATCTGATAAGTCTTTAAAAAAGCTAATAAGCTAGATTATAATTAAACACAGTAAATCTAAATCATCTAATTAACAAGTTTATTTGTAACTCACATCTAATTAAAAATCTCATTCATAACAAATAAGCTTATTTACATAAATCACCTAAGAAATTAGCTTATAAGTAAGAACAATCAATCTTAATAATTCGTTCAAAATAAGCTAATTAAAATCTTATAATTAAAATGATAAAGAACTAATAAGCTTATTCAAAATCAAATAACTTAAAAATAAGAAGACATTTTATACAAACCTGATGATGAATTCGTATGTGGTAATGAATTTGTGTTGATTAATTGATCGAATTAACCGATTCATGATTGATTCATGATGATGTTCGTGTGGGATTCATGATTATATGCTTCGATCTATCTATTATAGAGAGAGAAAATAGATCTGGGGAAGAGAGAGAAACAAAAATACGCTGTGTGTTTATGAGGAAAAAAAGAGAAAAAGGCTTATATAGTGAGCAGGTGAAATGACGAAAATACCCCTTTAGTGTAAATTGTTGATCTAATCTCAGCCTTTGGATGAGATGGAGATGGATGGTGGGGATGAGTCCCCTTGTATCCTAGAAAACTTTGGTATCCAAAAGAACTTAAATCATAGTTTAATTAATAACAAGTTATTTAATTAATGAACTATAACCAAGACTTGTATTGTACTAATTAAACTTTAATTATTATTTATACTCTAGCTTATTTCTAAATATGGAAAATTGCTATTTTTGGAAACTTTCTATTTTTAGAAACTTACTATTTATGGAAACCTGCTATTTTTAGAAAGTTAGTTAGTATTACAGTACAAGTGTTATAATACACTAATACATGAATAATATACAACAAAACATCAGAATAACTATACTTAACATAGTAAACTGTAAAACATGACAGAATATGTATAACAAGTTAATAATACAAGGAACCAGTAAAACACATGTAAACAAGACAACTCATACACGTCCATGTTTCTTATGTAGTGTTATCCGTCGAGAAGGATTAGTCTCCATCGTTTTCGTTAGATTCTATTGGACATAAGGTACGGATCACCCGTCCTTTAGTAGGGAAAATCTCATCCTTTAGTAGGACTTCCCGTATGCAGCCAACTGTTTTTGCCAATAGTTACAGATTAAATGCTTATGTTTATTAGTTACCTTAGCCATATACATGCATGACCAGTTTCACCTAGTTATGGAGGTGCCATAACCATAACACTAGAGGCCCTAGTGTTATGACTTCACCATGGCGGAGTGATAGATCGTGGCATCCCTTTTTAGTTATTTGGCCATTATATTATTATATTATCATGTAGGGCGTATGGGTGCATCCTAGTTACATGTTCAGTCAGAATTTCATGGTGAATGTGGTGTGTGTCTGTAAAATCCATGATTTTACCATGATTGAATGTAATAAAGTTTCACCCAATAATCCTAGAACACTCTCTCATATGTTTTATTTCTTTAAGATGTGTGTGAACTTTCCCAATGAGTACTTATACTTTTGCAAACCATCTTTGTGGGAATCCGTCAATTTATGGTCGATATTTTATTCTCAAGTATGATTTAAAATCATTATTTTATTGTTAATTTATGAACTCACTCATTTTTGGGAAGAAATTTGGGTTTACGTCTTGAAGTAGCATCAACTACGTTTAAACCGGAGAATTCTACGTTACGTGCTTACGTTTACATACAGTGTTTTGGTGACAGTCCGACATTTCAGGAAATAAATTTATCCTTGAATATTATTTTGGAATTTTAAGTTTGTTTTGGTTCATAAACTCACAAATTTACGAGAAGAGATTAGGACTTACGTGCATAATTTAACGTCCTTTATGACTAAACCGGTAACCCTAGGTTTACGTATTTACGTTTTGAACTCCGTTTTCGATGAGACAATTTTTATTAGATTCATTTTGTGCCGTCGATTCATAATTTATAAAAACGTTTTTCGTAAAACGACCCGAGGGTACGTAAATCAAGGAAACTAGAATCGAGGAGTACCCGTAAATTAGTGGAGATGAGACAAGCTTACACTTGCCTCACCCCCACTATGGGTGGCAAGACTTAGCCAACACACCATATGTGGTGTCAACTTTATATACACACTAAGGACACATGTCCTTAGTGCATACACAAACCAACAAACTAACAAAACTAGCTACACCATAAACCATTTCTCATTTCATGCATGCAAAACCACTCAAACACTCTCTTCTCTCTCTATGAACGTCCATGGCCACCCTCCTATCACCATTTTCATCAAATTTTAACCATAAACAAAGGCTATAATCAACATATGTTGAAGCCTACTTGAAAAGATGAAGATTGGAGGTGATTATAACATGTGAAAAGGAGTTTTCATGGAGGTCTTTGGGCTGATTTTCAAAAAGGAGTTTAGGGCTGATTTCATGGAGGTGTTCATCCATTTGAAGGACTCAAGAAGTTGCCTTGCTAAAGTTGTAGATTTGGTAACAAGGAACGAAGCCTTTTTCATCAAAATCCCATCTTTTCATCATCTTGGTGGTATAGAGATTATTTCTCCCTTCATCTTGTTATTTTGAATATGTAATCTTGTATTTTCTTCATTTATGTATATGTATCTGTCCATCAGTAGTAGCAGCAGCATCCATTACTACTCAATTGGATGCATACCGCGATCCTGATAAAGATCTCTCTGCGTCGCCGTCTGTTCATCAGTAGTAGCAGCATCATCCATTACTGCTCAATCTGATGTATAGTGCGATCCTGATAAAGATCTCTCTGCATCGTTATCTGTTCATCAGTAGTAGCAGCAGCATCCATTACTGCTCAATTTGATGTATAGTGCGATCCTGATAAAGATCTCTCTGCATTGTCATCTGTTCATTAGTAGTAGCAGCAACATCCATTACTGCTCAATCTGATGTATAGTGCGATCCTGATAAAGATCTCTCTGCATCGTCATATGTTCATCAATAGTAGCAGCAGCATCCATTACTACTCAATCTGATGTATAGTGCAATCCTGATAAAGATCTCTCTACATCGCCATCTGTCCATCAGTAGTAGCAGCAGCATCCATTAATGCTCAATTGGATGCATAGTGTGATCCTAATAAAGATATCTCTGCATCGCCGTCTGTCCATCAGTAGTAGCATCATCATCCATTACTTCTCAATCGGATACATAGTGCGATCCTGATAAAGATCTCTCTGCATTGCCATCTGTCCATCAATAGTAGCAGCAACATCTAGTACTGCACAATCTGATGTATAATGCGATCCTGATAAAGATCTCTCTGCATCGCCATCTATCCATCAGTAGTAGAAGCAACCTCCATTACTGCTCAATCGGACTTATGGTGCGACCCGAAGGTAGATCACTTCGCATTAATGTCACCATTCGTCTCTAAGCATGTCCAAAACGAACCTGTATTCCTAGAACATCTTTTCACTTAAAAAATAGCTACGTTTTTAGTAGCTTTGAGGACAAAGCTAAAATAACGAGGTGGTGCTATAAAACCCATGATTTTACCATGATTGAATGTAATAAAGTTTCATCCAATAATCCTAGAACACTCTCATACGTTTTATTTCATTAAGATGTGTGTGAACTTGCCCAATGAGTACTTATACTTTTGCAAAGCATCTCTATCATAATAAGTTACATAACTTAAATCATGTACTTAAAAACTAGAAGAACACGTATTGAAATGTATAACTAATTATGTATACATAACATTTAACAAAACTGAGAACAATGTTACATCATACATACATAGCCATATATGTATATGTGTACATCATATGCATACTACACATCTTGGACTAGCCCAATATAACCCCCTCTTTGTGTTCTAAGCCCAACACAAGCCCACAACAAGCCCACCTTTCTTTTGGTTAGTGATAAGACTTCTTTTATACATAGTCTCATCGTCCAAAACAGGCTTTAAATGCATTAAATATCATCAAAAATGCCAACTATATGCTTGTGTTTGTTACTTGTGTATTTTAGGTACGGATATTGTGACAATCCGTCAATTTATGGTCAATATTTTATTCTCAATATTTATTTGAAAATATTATTTTATGAATTCACTTATTTTTGGGAAGAAATTTGGATTTACGTCTTGAAGTAGCGTCGACTACGTCTAAACCGGAGGATTCAACGTTACATGCTTACGCTTACTTACACCGTCTTTGGTGACAGTCCGACATTTCCGAAAATAAATTTATTTGTGAATATTATTTTGGAGTTTTAAATTTGTGTTAGTTCATAAACTCACAAATTTACGAGAAGAGATTAGGACTTACGATTTTATTTTAACGTCCTTTACGACTAAACCGGAAACCTTAGGATTACGTATTCACGTTTTCGAACTCCGTCTTTAATGAAACAGTTTTTATTAGATTCGTTTTGTGCCGTTAATTCATAATTTATAAAAAAGATTTTCGTAAAACGACCCGAGGGCACGCAAATCGAGGAAACTAGAATCGAGGAATACCCGTAAATTAGTGGGATGCGACAAGTTTACACTTGCCTCACCCCACAAATGGGTGGCCAAAACTCCACCAACATATCTAAGATGTGTCAAAGCTTACTAAGTAAGTTAGGACACTTGTCCTAGCTACTTACACAAATAAGCTAACTAGCAAAACCACTAAACACTCAAACCATTCCTCACAAAAACATACATGCGAAACCACTAATTTCTCTCATCTCTCTCTCTTATTTTCGTCCCATATTCACCCAAAACAACCTCCATTTTATCTTGATTCAATCATAAATCATATGTATAATTTACATATGATGAAAACCCATTGAAGTTATAAAGATTGGAGGTGATTTTAACATATAAAAAGGAGTTTTCAAGGGAGTTTGGGGCTGATTTTTGATGAGATGGCATTTATACATGATCTCATCGTTCTTTTCGGGCTTTAAATGCATAAAAATGTCATAAAATACCATATATATGCTTGTGTTTGTTTACTTGTGTATTTTAGGTATGGATATCGTGAAAAAGACAAAAGATCACAAGATACAAGGAAAAACGAACACGAGAAACGAAGCCGTACAAAGAACCGGGCCCTAATCATGGAATTTTCATCAAATACCCTTGAAGACTTGAAGACAAAACAAGATTGATCCTCAATGAATGAAGAAATGACACTTAAAACCCTTGTATATTAATAATTACAAGTTTGGTCCCTTAAGTTTGTCAAAATTGCAAAAAGGTCCTTCAACTTTGAAGAAATGGCAAGAATGGTCCCTCAACAATTTCAAAATGCCAATTATTGTCCCTCATGAAGTTTAAGAGACATTGAAGACCTTTGAAGATCAAGATTGTCCAAGTTCAGCCCTTGAAATTACTCAAAATGGCAAAAACAATCCTTGTTAACCTTTTGTCAAAGTTTTGTGCCAAAAATGCAAATTGGTGAAACTTATTTACAAGTGAAAACACGTTTTAGGGCATAAAAACCTTTAATGCCAAAAATCTCAAAACAAAGGGACCAAAGTTGACAAGTGAAACTTTTAAATCCAAAAAGGGCGCCTAACAACTCAGTTTCCCCTAAAATCGGATCTAAGAGTTTACTGTTTATCTTTTTACCAGCCCAGAATTCACCAACTTAAACCTAGGTTAAAATTCAATTCCTTTTGCACACAAGTAATTCCCACACACACGAACTAATCCCACACACCCATACACCTTTCCCACGCGTGTGTACCAAACCCCCAATTCCCCAATCCACCAATCATATCATTCCTTAGTCCCCAAGCATCATGACGTGTCCCAAATCAAAGGCTAAGGTTATTAGCTTACTCTCAAAGCAAAAACAAACGGCCAAGATCAAAAAAGGACAATTCACACCAAAAATGTCCAAGGGCATATTAGGGATTTTTCCATGTATTAGGGTTTAGTTTTTTGGATTCTAGATCCTTCTTAGCTTAGTATAAAAGAGGCCCCAACCTGTGGGTGACCCTTTGTTCCAGTTTTCCTTCATAATTTGTAATTCCTTTTAATTGAAATAAAAAGTTTGGTTTTTGAAAAATAATTCAATTATAATTCCTTTTTTATTTGTTAAAGTTTGTGTCTAATTGTGAAGGGATTCTGAGTTCCATTATTTGATTTGGTTAAAAGTTTTTGAGGTTTCAAAATATTTCAAGGTTTGAGAAATTTGGAAGTATTTGGTATAATCTGTTCTAGGGTGCTTGAATGTTAAGGAGTGTCATTTGTTAGAGAGATTAGCTTATTAAAACGTGTTTTGAAAGTTTGAGTGTTTTTGGAAAAGATTTAAGAAAAAGAAAAGAAAACAGGTTGATAAGTATATGCTTGTATTTTTTGTTGTTTTCTTGTTTTGTGATTGCAACAGGTTGAAGGCCTGTTGATTTGTGTTCAGCACCAACCCGGGTTGGTTTGGAGGTGGATTCAACATCCACTAGGACCCTTGGATGTAAGGGTCCTAAGGTAATCCCCTTTTTCTCTTTGAAAATTTCAGAAATTAGCTAAGTGTATGTGCCTTATTTGATTTCATGCTTTTATGTGTTTAATCTGCTTGGATTGGAGTTCTTTAGTTGTTAAATGCATGTTAGAGATCATAGAAAACAGTTTGATTAGGTTTGTGTAGGTTTTGATTCATAAAAGTTGGTTTTTCAAATTTAAAAGGCTGTTTGGCAACACAGTTTAGCAGGACAAAGTTTTGATTAGTGATTATTAAAGGTTGTTAATCAGGGATTAAAGGATTGTGGTAGGATTTTAGTTAGTTTGTAGTAGGTTTGGAAGAGTTTTGAACTGATTGGTGTGCTAAAAAGTGAAAAGAGGTGTTAAAAATCTGCTTGTGCACTATTTTGCCAGTTTTGATGATATTTTTGTGCTTGATTCATGATTATCTGTGTAGACTAGGGTGTTAAAGTTTTGCAGTTTGTTTGTGCTTCACTTTGTGAGATTGTGTGCTCAATTTCAGCCTTTGGGTGTCACTAGAGTTCAAGTAATAAGCTATTATTGCCCACTGATCTGCATAAAGACCTCAGAGACTGATATAGGGTGTTTTGTGTTTTGTTTTGCTTAATTTGGAGTGCTAAGTGCTATTTCTTGTTTGTTGACTGACTCCTTGAGCTTCAATAAGCTCAAGGGTGCCCATTGTTGTCCAAAACAATCTCCAAATAAGCCAATAGCCCAAGTCCTCTTGGCTATAATCCATAAGCACAACACTAGCATAATCTGCTAAGTGTTCAAGAACAACCAGGGTACGTTTTGTATCTTCAATTGGAATAATCATTGGCATAAAAAGTTATTGGGTTTGGATTATAAGCTTGCCAAGTTGTCTGTTTGATTGGTAAAAAGTTTTAAAAAAAAAAAAAAAAGTATAAAAAGGGGGGTTACACGCCTCGAACCCTTGACGTGCCGTTCATCACACCAACAACATAACCATCCTGCCCTTGGGTCTTTTACTGACCAAGGTTGGATTGGTTATTCTCTTAACCAGTTTTTCTTTTGTCTTATTTTAATAAAGCCGTAGCTTTTGAGCTTAATTCCAGCTTATTTAGTAAGCTTATTTCACGTGGCTTATTTTTCCTGAGTGTGTGTGAGGGTCTTTGATTTTTCAAAAGTGGTTTCAAAATTTTCCCTTTATTTTAATATTTTCTAGGATTTATTTTATAGACGTATTTTATAAATTCAATAAAAAATACCAAAAACAGTTTTAATTTTTAGGAAAAATAGTTTTTAGTTTTTAAAATATATTTTTGAGGTTTACATCAAGTTTTGGTTTCAAAAACATTTATTTTTAATTTTATAATATTTTAAGGTTTTTTTATAAACTTTAAAGATTTTTATAAAATTATTAAAAAAGGTTTAGGAGCTATAATTTGTGTTTTTCTCTTAGTTATATTATTTAGGATTTTTATAAATTTTTTATTTCAAATTTTAGAAACTTTTATTTTTTTTGTATTATTTTAATAATATTTTATTATTAAAATTTCAAAATTTTATTTTTCTTTCTTTTTCATTTTTCTTAGATTCTTTATCATCAATTAGGACCTTTTCCATTTTTAGAATATTTTTATAACTTTTAGATTTATTTTTATAATTATTTTAAGTTTAATTAGGTTTTAATCACTTTTAATCATTTTTAGAGTTTTAAAAATAGTTTTAATAGGTTTTAATTTTTAGAAAATTACTTTTTAGTCTTCTAATAATATAAGTTAAGTGATTATTCAATAAAATCATATTTTTGACATTTGAATTAATTAAATTTAATTTTAGGGCTTTAATTAGTATTTAAAATTAATTATTTAATTAATAAAAGGTTTTAAAATATCTTTGTTGGATTTTTAACTTTATTTATATCATTTTAGACTTGTTTTTAGACTTTTTGATATTTTGTTTTTGGTTTTAGTATAAAATTTTTAAATTTGAGTAGTTTTTCACGGCTTTACGTTTTCGTCGTAGTTTAATTTTAACGTATCCGTCTTTCATCTTCTCATCCCCATTCTTCTTAATATTAATCTCAAATAACTACAAGTTAATTCACAACACCATACCTCCTCGAGAACGAACTCACTTTTAGGGACATTCACACACGGTTTTCCTAAATCGTCGTGCACGCTTACCCTATTTACGTTCTTTTTCCTAAAAGACGTATTTCTACTATAATCATTTTGGCGCCGCTGCCGGGGAGGTGTGTCGTGTCTTAATTTGGAAAATTTTGTTTTTGATATTATCCATAAATAGTATTTGTGTTAAGTGGAACTCCCTTAACACGTATTATCGGTTTTCTTGGTTTTTCTTTGTGAATATTATTAATATATTGTATTAAGTATCACAATCAAAATACAATATCTCCAAAAGTGTGAAAACACAACCTTAATTGGGATTTGATCTCCTAATTATTGTATTCGAATCTCAAACAAAAAGAAAAGGCAAAAATAGATAAATACTTTCGTGAAGCTCGATTTTGAAAGATACGAACTATAAGGTGGGTATAAGGCGGGTATTATAAAATATACCCTAAGGAAAAAGGCTCTTAAGTGCTTCGCGCCGCCTCGTTTCCCCGCTTGCTTGTGAGTATTTTGACATTGAAGGCTAATCGAGGGTTTTGCCGCCCAAAGTATTAATACGTATACTATATTTGCTTGGTTTTCTTTGTGATTAAACCCTCGTGAACAATTTGGTTTTCACCAAAGTTCTAAAGTCATTCGAAGGCGTTCACCCCACGTGATCGTTTTCATTCCTTTGAGGCTTCTTTAATCAAGAGTTTGATTCGAGGAGAGATTTTGTAGATTGTTGTCTACGAAGATACACCAAAATCCAAAAAAATTAAATATCATCAAAAACACAAAAAAATTGAAAATCCACAAAACAACCAAAAAGAATCTTCTTTGCTCACCTCCCATTCTTCGTGAAGTTTATGATCACTCGTAATCAAGCAAAACGAGCTCGTAAACGTCTTCAAAAGCAAGCAAATCAGGGATCGTTGATTGTTGAAGAACCTCCAATTGTTGAACCTATTGTAGAACAAGAAGTCGTGATGGCTAATCGTACTATGATGGAGTTGCTACAAGCACCCACCGAGGGTTTTGGAGAGGCCATTGTTATTCCCGCCATCCTTGCGGAGAATTTTGAGATTAAGACGGGTTTAATGTCGATGTTGCAAGCAAACAAGTTTCGAGGTCACGAGAAAGACAACCCGCATTACCATATTAGGAATTTCAACCGTCTCACCGCCACTAGCAAATTCAAAGATGTTCCACATGACGCCATTAAGATGATGTTGTTTCCATATTCGTTGGATGGACCCGCTAAAATTTGGCTCGAGAAAGAACCGCCAAATTCGATTTTGACATGGGCCGATCTCGTTTCTAAGTTTGTAAACAAGTTTTTTCCACCATCGAAAACAACACACTTAAAAAATGAGATTTCACGATTTGTGCAACGTAACAATGAAAGTTTTTCAATGGCATGGGAACGATTTAAGGAGATGTTACATGAATGTCCTCATCATGATTTTTCGGAATTGCATCAAATTGATACCTTTTATAATGGGCTTAATGATCATGAACGAGATTATTTGAATGCCGCCGCGGGTGGTAATTTTTTGTGCAAGACGACAAATGAGGCTTTACAAATCATTGAAAATCGATCTAAGGTTTATAGCCCTCGTAACACACCGAGTGTTGCCAATATGGGTTCGTCATCGTCATCACAATCGTCTCGTAGCATTAATGCCTTACATGATGAAGCTAATGAGGAAAATCGGTTTTTTGATAGATTTGCTAATCTTATGTCCCATTGGAAGGCTCAAGAAGCTTCCAATTCCGCTTCGGTTAAAGCGGTTGCTAAGAGTTGTTTATCGTGTGGAGGAGCTCATGATCTTTCCGAGTGCATTACCGCGGATGGTAACACTTCGAGTGCTTATGTAGCAACGAGAACTTACAACCAAAACGGCCAAGGTTCCCGCCAAAATCAAGCTCCACCAAATCAAAATGCTAACAATTATCGAAACAACAACCAAGGTAATTACCAAGGCAACACACGCAATTACAACAAAGGGAATTATCAAAGTGGGAATGGACAAATCTCTAATCAAAATCAAAACCGTGATTTTCAAAACACTACACAAGGTTTTCAAAATGCTCACACGAAAAATTTGCAAGGAGAATTTTTAGATTATGCAAAAGCAAATGATGCTAAATTTGATAATATGCAACGTGAGATGATTAGCTTAAGGTCCGAGTTGAAAAACGAGCTTAAAAATGAACTTGCTAATGAACTTAAAACTCATGCAAATAAAATGGAAGGAAATGTCCAACGTCTTCAACAAAACCATCAAAAGATGGAATTAGGACAACATGAGATTAAGCAAGAGTTATTGAAAGCGGATGCTAGGCAATCAAAATTTGAGGACCGAATGGCTAAGATGTTTGAAGCTATCATGTGTAAACCCTCTTCTTCGGGTGGTCTTCCTAGTGATACCATTAACAACCCGAGGGGAGAATTGAAGGTTGTTGCTACACGAAGTGGTAAAACTTTCAAGGAACCAATCTCTCGTCCAAGTACTTCTACGGAGAAGGAAATCGAGAAAGAACCCGAGGTGATGGTCGAAAAGGAGCACATTACAATCCCACAAAGTACCGCTCAAACCACACCTACGGTTACACCAATACCAATTGTGGAACCCGAGTTTCCAAGGCCGTCGCCTAATGACCAACCCACACCACCTTTACCTTACCCTTCGAGACGTAACAAAGAGAAAGCACAAGAACGGAACAATTATCAATTTGAGCTATTTATGAAAATGTTTCGTGATTTGCATTTTAACATAAGTTTTGCCGATGCTTTAATCATGATGCCTCGATTCGCCGCAAACTTCAAAAGTATGCTAAACAACAAAGAAAAGTTACAACAATCGTCTAGTTGTTCATCGGTTTTTCTAAGCCGCATACCACAAAAAGTCGGTGATCCTGGTAAATTTTTGATTCCGTGTGCTATACAAGATATGGAGGAATGCTACGCCTTGGCCGATCTTGGCGCTAGTATTAATTTAATGCCTCTCGAGATTTTCAAATCACTTTCGCTTCCGGCTCTTACTCCTTCGAACATGTCCATCGAGATGGCCGATCATTCTACGATCATGGCATGTGGAGTATCCGAGGACGTTTTCGTTAAAGTCGGAAAGTTTTACTATCCCGTTGACTTTATCGTTGTAGACATTCCCATCGATCGAAAAGTTCCTCTCATTTTGGGTCGTTCATTTTTGGATACATCTCGAGCACTTATCGATGTTCATGCTCGAAAAATCACCCTTCGTTTCAATGAAGAAGAACTTGTCATCAATGCAACACAAAACTCCAATCTTTCTCATGTATATTCTATTGCAACTTTAAACCATGGTGACTCGACCAATGTCATTTGCAAAGAATTTTCACCAAGAGTTTTAGGGAATGTCGCCAAAAACAATTTACCATTTCCTCCGCCGGTGGAGGTTATGAGTGCAAAGCCTACAAAGAAGAAACCATCAATACTTGAATTGAAAAATCCTTCACCTTCATTCTTGAAAAGTGTTGATAAGTTGCCAGTTTCTACGGAAGATCTTTCGGATGATGAATATGTTGGCCCCGATGGGGAGGTTTTCTTCGTCGATAAACGTTTTGAGAACTTGCCACCACCAAAACCAAAACGGTTTCAAAATGTGAGAATTTTTAGTGTAACTAACATCGTCTTAGAAACACCGAATATTTTCGACATAATCAAAAAGGGTTTTCAGAAGGAGAGTTTAAAAGATAAAAAAGGAAATGATCTTAAAAGTGATTTAATTGATTTTTCTACAAATATAACTCCGTTATCACCGCGTGTTTTGAGTGCTACAAACTCGTCTACTCCGTTTGACGATGTTTTGTGTGGTTCTAGTATGGGGGAAGCCCCTTATGTTCCCTCATCCTTGTCCACCGAGGACGAGATATTCGATCCCGGAATTTCATGTAAAGGGAAATCTCGGTCTTCCACCGATGCAATAAATGGAAACTATATCTATTTGCTTGGTGCGAGTCTACCTCGAGTAGCTCAAACGTTTGTCTTACCAATTGTCTCACCCTTCTACTTCTCATCTATTTTCTTCAAACTCTTTGAGTTTATGGCACATGTTGGAGTGGTGTTAATTTGTTTTTCCAATAGAAATGAGAACGCCATCTTCGACCCCGGTATTTTGCATCATCTAAGGACTTAGTCCTTTATACCGGTTGCTTTTTGGGCCTTGTTTATCATGTAAGCCCCATCAAAAATTGACCACACCATGATACCCCTAAATGTTCACATTTCGAGGGGATCGAGTCGAGCTCATGACTCGGTAATCAAAAACGAGGTGCCTCGTGGGGGAGATCCCATGCTTATCTTTATGCTTATTATTCACTAATAAGGGGACTTGTACCCTTCCAACTCGTTGTCTCGTGGTTGTTTGTGATTGTGTTATCTAGATCATCATCATCGTCTACGATTGAAGACTCTCGTGTTCGTTTACGTGAGCCTCCATCGTTCGTTTGAAGAAGTTTTTCACGATTCCATGACATATCCTTTATTGTTCTAACAATTATCTTTTAGCATAATTAATAAACGGCTTTAGATATATTGTTGATCACCCTTTCCATGCTAGATCCTAAGCATTCGTTTCTTCGTCTCTAGTATGGGGGTGCTCCACCTTTAGACTCGAAACATTGAGGACAATGTTTACTTTTAGTATGGGGGGTGAATAGGTACTTGCTTTGCTACGCCCTCACGTTTTCCAACTTTCAATGTTTTGTTTTGCTAATAAGGCTAAAAATGGCCAAATTTTAAAATTTTTCTTAGTTTTCATAAGTGTTTTTAAGACACGAATGTATATTTTCCGATGGGTAGAATAAGAGTTAATTTTTGACTTGATGGGCATTTGGAGCCATTTACATTCCTTAACCCGCTCAATTCAAGTTTTGCTAGACTTTTATATAGGGAGCTTTAAAACGCGAAAGTCTTAATTCATTCGGGTTAAGAACAAGAACTTTTCGCAAGTTCCTATAATTGATTCTAGAAAGTCACTTATCAAGGGAACTTTAAAACGCATTCTCTAAACTTGAAAAAGTCCAAGAAAGTGCAAGATCCTATAGGTGGCTTGAAAACCCAAAACTTTGATTTGATATAGTCTTAATGAAAGCTAATCCAAATTTGGCTTAATTTTGACTTGCATGGCTAAGTATTCACGAGTCTCTTTAATTAGAGGTCTTTAAATAGTGAAGAACGAGAAATGATAGAGTTAGACAAGTGATCATGCTAAACGTAGAACATGAAAATGTTCTTTCAAAAACTCATATGTTTTTAATTGTGGCTTTTTCTTCCCATAAGATCAATGCATTAAGAATAAAACATAATTGCAATAAGTAAGGTCGTACGATTTGAAAGGTTACTTAGCCTCTAGCGCAAGATCGTTTAAAAGTTGCTCGGGGTTGAATAGAGTTCATAGCCAAGGCATAACTTATTGAAACGGGACGCGAAGATTGGCGATCATCCAAAAAGGCCCTAACAAGGCATGAGGAGCCCTATTTTTGCTAAAGATCCAAAGATGATGTGAAGTATCATTATTCCAAAATCAATATGAAGGATCGAGACACACGACGAGAAGCTATTACTCCCCTAAAGAATGGAGAAAGTCTATCCAAAAAGACCCTAACAAGGTATGAGGATAAATATATCCAAGTCCGAAAAGGAGGCGGATCGTTGTATATCAAAATCCAAAGTAAAGATTGAAGAAAAATGATGAAGTCGTGGTCCTATATGAAGAATCTCTCAAAAATGTCAAGTGAAGAAATTCCAATTATATGAAGAGAAGACCATAATTTCAAGAACGTCTTCCCAAGATTTGAAGTATGAAGTACATGCCAAATATCGGTCCGAGAAAGGTCTCAAATCGTGAAACGAGTTATGCCAAGATATGAACTTAAGGAGATACACGAGAAGCCGTTTTAAAAGATTTTGTCCTTCGGCTAACTATTGATCAAATCGTGCTACTTTGCTTTCGGACTAATAACTACTTAAATAAAGTCAATATGAATCACTTGTGATCCATGACAATTAGATAAAAAATTCTAGTAACCCATTTCCTTTTATAATAACTAGGATTGCGGGGAGAAAAAGTATTACACAATTTGGACGTATGAGTAGTGTTAGCATTGTGACTTGTACCAACAATGATCTTGTTTTTGCACTTAGCATAGAATGTATGACAATCAAGGATGACGAAATTTACTCTAAGGGACATTAACTTGTTTCTATTCTTTGACCCTAAAAGTCACATTTTGGTGATGAAAATCATACATTATGTCTTTACACAATCTCGTAGTATGTTGCAAGTCTTTTACTTTTCAATAAAGGTTAATAAAATTGAACTTTGGTGATGCTTAGATACTTTATTCTAGCATTGCGTGAGGGCACGGCAATGGCTTAGTATGGGGGAGTGATGAGATGGCATTTATACATGATCTCATCGTTCTTTTCGGGCTTTAAATGCATAAAAATGTCATAAAATACCATATATATGCTTGTGTTTGTTTACTTGTGTATTTTAGGTATGGATATCGTGAAAAAGACAAAAGATCACAAGATACAAGGAAAAACGAACACGAGAAACGAAGCCGTACAAAGAACCGGGCCCTAATCATGGAATTTTCATCAAATACCCTTGAAGACTTGAAGACAAAACAAGATTGATCCTCAATGAATGAAGAAATGACACTTAAAACCCTTGTATATTAATAATTACAAGTTTGGTCCCTTAAGTTTGTCAAAATTGCAAAAAGGTCCTTCAACTTTGAAGAAATGGCAAGAATGGTCCCTCAACAATTTCAAAATGCCAATTATAGTCCCTCATGAAGTTTAAGAGACATTGAAGACCTTTGAAGATCAAGATTGTCCAAGTTCAGCCCTTGAAATTACTCAAAATGGCAAAAACAATCCTTGTTAACCTTTTGTCAAAGTTTTGTGCCAAAAATGCAAATTGGTGAAACTTATTTACAAGTGAAAACACGTTTTAGGGCATAAAAACCTTTAATGCCAAAAATCTCAAAACAAAGGGACCAAAGTTGACAAGTGAAACTTTTAAATCCAAAAAGGGCGCCTAACAACTAAGTTTCCCCTAAAATCGGATCTAAGAGTTTACTGTTTATCTTTTTACCAGCCCAGAATTCACCCAACTTAAACCTAGGTTAAAATTCAATTCCTTTTGCACACAAGTAATTCCCACACACACGAACTAATCCCACACACCCATACACCTTTCCCACGCGTGTGTACCAAACCCCCAATTCCCCAATCCACCAATCATATCATTCCTTAGTCCCCAAGCATCATGACGTGTCCCAAATCAAAGGCTAAGGTTATTAGCTTACTCTCAAAGCAAAAACAAACGGCCAAGATCAAAAAAGGACAATTCACACCAAAAACGTCCAAGGGCATATTAGGGATTTTTCCATGTATTAGGGTTTAGTTTTTTGGATTCTAGATCCTTCTTAGCTTAGTATAAAAGAGGCCCCAACCTGTGGGTGACCCTTTGTTCCAGTTTTCCTTCATAATTTGTAATTCCTTTTAATTGAAATAAAAAGTTTGGTTTTTGAAAAATAATTCAATTATAATTCCTTTTTTATTTGTTAAAGTTTGTGTCTAATTGTGAAGGGATTCTGAGTTCCATTATTTGATTTGGTTAAAAGTTTTTGAGGTTTCAAAATATTTCAAGGTTTGAGAAATTTGGAAGTATTTGGTATAATCTGTTCTAGGGTGCTTGAATGTTAAGGAGTGTCATTTGTTAGAGAGATTAGCTTATTAAAACGTGTTTTGAAAGTTTGAGTGTTTTTGGAAAAGATTTAAGAAAAAGAAAAGAAAACAGGTTGATAAGTATATGCTTGTATTTTTTGTTGTTTTCTTGTTTTGTGATTGCAACAGGTTGAAGGCCTGTTGATTTGTGTTCAGCACCAACCCGGGTTGGTTTGGAGGTGGATTCAACATCCACTAGGACCCTTGGATGTAAGGGTCCTAAGGTAATCCCCTTTTTCTCTTTGAGAATTTCAGAAATTAGCTAAGTGTATGTGCCTTATTTGATTTCATGCTTTTATGTGTTTAATCTGCTTGGATTGGAGTTCTTTAGTTGTTAAATGCATGTTAGAGATCATAGAAAACAGTTTGATTAGGTTTGTGTAGGTTTTGATTCATAAAAGTTGGTTTTTCAAATTTAAAAGGCTGTTTGGCAACACAGTTTAGCAGGACAAAGTTTTGATTAGTGATTATTAAAGGTTGTTAATCAGGGATTAAAGGATTGTGGTAGGATTTTAGTTAGTTTGTAGTAGGTTTGGAAGAGTTTTGAACTGATTGGTGTGCTAAAAAGTGAAAAGAGGTGTTAAAAATCTGCTTGTGCACTATTCTGCCAGTTTTGATGATATTTTTGTGCTTGATTCATGATTATCTGTGTAGACTAGGGTGTTAAAGTTTTGCAGTTTGTTTGTGCTTCACTTTGTGAGATTGTGTGCTCAATTTCAGCCTTTGGGTGTCACTAGAGTTCAAGTAATAAGCTATTATTGCCCACTGATCTGCATAAAGACCTCAGAGACTGATATAGGGTGTTTTGTGTTTTGTTTTGCTTAATTTGGAGTGCTAAGTGCTATTTCTTGTTTGTTGACTGACTCCTTGAGCTTCAATAAGCTCAAGGGTGCCCATTGTTGTCCAAAACAATCTCCAAATAAGCCAATAGCCCAAGTCCTCTTGGCTATAATCCATAAGCACAACACTAGCATAATCTGCTAAGTGTTCAAGAACAACCAGGGTACGTTTTGTATCTTCAATTGGAATAATCATTGGCATAAAAAGTTATTGGGTTTGGATTATAAGCTTGCCAAGTTGTCTGTTTGATTGGTAAAAAGTTTAAAAAAAAAAAAAAAAAAAAGTATAAAAAGGGGGGTTACACGCCTCGAACCCCTGACGTGCCGTTCATCACACCAACAACATAACCATCCTGCCCTTGGGTCTTTTACTGACCAAGGTTGGATTGGTTATTCTCTTAACCAGTTTTTCTTTTGTCTTATTTTAATAAAGCCGTAGCTTTTGAGCTTAATTCCAGCTTATTTAGTAAGCTTATTTCACGTGGCTTATTTTTCCTGAGTGTGTGTGAGGGTCTTTGATTTTTCAAAAGTGGTTTCAAAATTTTCCCTTTATTTTAATATTTTCTAGGATTTATTTTATAGACGTATTTTATAAATTCAATAAAAAATACCAAAAACAGTTTTAATTTTTAGGAAAAATAGTTTTTAGTTTTTAAAATATATTTTTGAGGTTTACATCAAGTTTTGGTTTCAAAAACATTTATTTTTAATTTTATAATATTTTAAGGTTTTTTTATAAACTTTAAAGATTTTTATAAAATTATTAAAAAAGGTTTAGGAGCTATAATTTGTGTTTTTCTCTTAGTTATATTATTTAGGATTTTTATAAATTTTTTATTTCAAATTTTAGAAACTTTTATTTTTTTTGTATTATTTTAATAATATTTTATTATTAAAATTTCAAAATTTTATTTTTCTTTCTTTTTCATTTTTCTTAGATTCTTTATCATCAATTAGGACCTTTTCCATTTTTAGAATATTTTTATAACTTTTAGATTTATTTTTATAATTATTTTAAGTTTAATTAGGTTTTAATCACTTTTAATCATTTTTAGAGTTTTAAAAATAGTTTTAATAGGTTTTAATTTTTAGAAAATTACTTTTTAGTCTTCTAATAATATAAGTTAAGTGATTATTCAATAAAATCATATTTTTGACATTTGAATTAATTAAATTTAATTTTAGGGCTTTAATTAGTATTTAAAATTAATTATTTAATTAATAAAAGGTTTTAAAATATCTTTGTTGGATTTTTAACTTTATTTATATCATTTTAGACTTGTTTTTAGACTTTTTGATATTTTGTTTTTGGTTTTAGTATAAAATTTTTAAATTTGAGTAGTTTTTCACGGCTTTACGTTTTCGTCGTAGTTTAATTTTAACGTATCCGTCTTTCATCTTCTCATCCCCATTCTTCTTAATATTAATCTCAAATAACTACAAGTTAATTCACAACACCATACCTCCTCGAGAACGAACTCACTTTTAGGGTCATTCACACACGGTTTTCCTAAATCGTCGTGCACGCTTACCCTATTTACGTTCTTTTTCCTAAAAGACGTATTTCTACTATAATCAATTTTTCAAGGAGTTTTCATGAAGAACAAGGGATGATTTTTGGAGGAATCTACAAATACTTGGTGATCCTAGAAGTGATGTTGATATTTCATAAGATTGGTTACCCAAAACCAAGTCTTGTTCATCATCAACCCCATCTTTTCATCAACTTGGTGGTATAAAGATTGTTCTCCTCATCTTCTTGTTATTTTTGATTATGTAATCTTGTATTTCTTTTACTTATGTATATGTATATGATGATTAATGATGATTAAAAATATTGTGTGGGGATTTGGTGTTGATAAATATGATTAAAAAGGTGAAAAACTATAAGAAACAAGGCTAAAATCTTGATTAATTTACATGGCTGTATAAAACAGTAAAGAAACATGTTATGAACTGATAAAATGATGAAGTAGAATTGATATACAGTAAGCTATGAGTCTTGTACACATGTGAGAGTTGGCCATGCAATGGAATCAAAGTAATGAGTGAGATATGATCAAAACAAGTTTAAGGTATAAATCTGAGTTCACTGTTTTGGACGATTTTTAGAAAATATTTAGAAGATGATTCAACAGAAGCTATAGAAGAGTTAAATATAGCACATATCATGTAGTTTATGTGATAAAAATTTGAGCTTCTATCTCTATATAGAACTCAAGATATGGCAGTTTTGGTGAAAGTGAAGATAAAAATCAGATTTTTGGAAATTAAAGAATAATACTATTATATAAGCACTCAAAATTTAATAGTATAAAATATAAATTAAAACCCACTAACTTATAAAACTTATTTATATAAATATGTAAAAATGAATGAATAACTTATATAAATGGTAGTGAAATAATACTTATAAGTTATAAAACTATAAACATTGTTTTTACGACTTTTTCGGGTAATACCTTAAAAATTAACGTTTTTGTTAAATAAAACTTAGATAGTTGGACCCGTCTAATGAAAACTTTATAAAACTTATATACTGATATATAGACATGTATAACAAGTAAAAACCGATAAAACCCGAACTATAGGGCATACGGACATTAACGAGCTAAGTAAACATAGTGGACTAATACTTGAGCTAATAATTGGACTAAAATGAGATAAACACTCATAAAAAGAACTTATTGGGCTTAACCCATTTGGGCCCAGCATGGAAAGTATACATACTGATAAAATAAGTATAACAAGGACTAAAACAAGTTAAGAACTTATAATAGGCTTATTGAACCTAAAACACGTAAATAGGTAAAACAAGAAAACTAGTATAAAAGTTATCGACACATTACACAAAAATGAGTAAATGAGGATATGTAAACCCACTTGATCATCATATATATATATAAAATCATCATATGTATACATAATTGTTATTTTTATGAAGTCATTGGACATGAGTCTAAGACGAGTATTATTTGTCTAGGTTTCCGTGATTGAAGCACGTACCGTACATCCAAATCGCCGATAATCGCCTTCCCACATCAACGTGAGTTCATAGCCTCGCACTCTTTTAAATGTTTTTATGAAATTTTTTATAAACCCGCGAGGGAGATAAAATGTTAGTTTTTACAAAATAGGACACCATTTGTCCCGATTGTTTGTTTATTGATTTGGACCCGAATGATTGAATGACCCGATTGTATGACCCGATAAATGATTAAAGGACCCGATAGATGAAATTAAATGGATTATTAAAGTTAAGTTATGTCACTAAAAGTCCCATTAGCATGAATTGTGAACTACCGGGATTTGGTAGACGCTTATGCATTTAATAGTACTATTTGGGGACGATCACCCCAGTTCGCGCCTTGACGGTTGATCTCCGTCGTGCCACATTGATTGGTAAGCGAATTTATGTATGAGAAGATTTCCATAGCGTGACCTTTGTGACGACACGCTACTTTAGATGGGCAAAATTGGTATCGGGTTAGCTACCCGTTGTTGGTTTAGTAAGGTAACAATGTCATGCGGCTTATAATAATCCAAAACTAACGAAACACTACTAGACGCTCCGAATTACGATGTATTGCCTGACTAGCAATACAGGGTCATACTATTGATATTATGTTCGTGTTTTGGTTTTATATAACCATATTCATATAACGGTTTTTATTTGATTTATACAACGTTGCAAAACGTATTGTATGGTGTTTTTAACGACAATGATTCGTATAATGGTTTTTTAGGCAAATGCCTATATTATGATTTTTGATAAGGATTTGTATAAAATGACTTTGGCTATTTTATGGCCTATTAAAAATGATTTATACAAAATGATTTTTGGTAATAATTTTATACCGATAGTATAATGATGGTTTATTAAACTCTATGAATTCACTCGGCGTTATCGCTGATCTTTTATTTTAACATGTTTTATCTCAGGTACTTGAAGGTAATTCTCGGGAAGACGACAAGAATTCATGGCCCGCACTTAAATAATATTTTCCATTCAAATACTTTGTAAAACTTTGTATGAAATAATATGACTTGGGACCGATGTAACTTTGATATTTATGAATGGAAATGCTTTATTAATAAACGACGCGATTTTTAAGCGTTGTCTATGATGTGAGTAATGTGCTATCCCGTAACACCAACTAGTCTTCCGCTGTACTTAGTTGTATAAATTTGGGGGTGTTATAGTTTGGTACCAGAGCTCTCGTTATAGAGAACGAAAGATTTTTAAAACCAAGGTTTTGAATAAAACATTTCAAAATCTTTTAACTAGGAACATTTTTCTAAAAATGTCTAAAAATCTTTTGACTATAACGGTGCCGAAGAATTCCCGAGTTACCGACAAGGCCAGGACTGAGAAGTGTTATTTTAATATATATATATAACTTGGATTATATATATATGATGTAATTTTATTACATAATTGTTTGATGATTATCTTGATTTTTATACGAGGTATTTATACGATGTAGATTGTCACAAGTAACCCTAACTCCCATAGTAAATTAATCGAAGCTATTCTCGTAGGAATTCTAGCTATCCTAGATCTAAACCAAGTTGCGGATATTTATGATCCCAACAAATGGTTGATATTCGTAGAAATATAGATATTAGTTGATGGTGATATTGAAAAAGAATTGGCGAGATTAAATCCGATATCGATGTCATGACAATCTTTCCTTATAGAGTGGAGTTTGACAAAACGTTATCACCTAGAAAGATGTCATCTGATTCGTTGTCATCCAATTCTTAAATTGAAATCGAAAGGGTGATTGTTGCACTTGAGGCTTTCATTGGAACCATTACCCAAAAGCCTCATGGCACTAGTACCTTTCCGAGAAGTCTAGTTGAATGATCGAGTCATTTCATACTAGTGACTCATTTGATAATTGTTGTTGTAAGAGCTAATAGGATTGGAAATTAAGTGTTGATTCATATTGAGATTGTATTGCCTTTACAAGGCCGAAGAATAAGGTTGTAAGTCTTGTAGAATGAGGTAGGATATCGAATTAAGTATAAAGTTGGTTGAAACTTGAATAAAGTAAAATTTAACTTGAATGGAATATGAGATTGATAAGAGGAAATTACTAAGTCATGTGATTGAATTATAAGGTTTTAAAAGATTGTTAGTTTGTGTTGAAGGTTGTTCCTAGGCCATTGTCCACTAACGAGGATGCCCAGTGTCCAATAAATAAATTGAAGAAATCTTCTTCTGAATTGGGACCGATGGATCTTCCGAGACAGGTGGGACACCTAATGACTCTTGTAGATTAGTATTCATTGTGGTATCTTTTAAAAATAATCCCTAACTTAACTGAGATATCAGTTGGTAGGATGAGTTCTGAAAATTGTATGACATAGTGACACGTAATGTGTTACGGTACAATTTTGACTTGTTTGTGATTAATGAAAAGACTACCTTTGATTGCTAAATCCTACATGTATCGATGTTATCTATCTTTTATTTGCTTCATCCTAATGTTCGCATTAGTGATGCAACCATTGAACAAGTACTCGTATCGAATTAAGTTACGTTGTGGATTATTCTTTTTGAGTGCCATCGAGATCATGAACCACATGATTATTTGGCTAAGCTCGTTTCCTATCGTATTGTAGTTAGTTCTTGGTGAACAACTGTTCATCACTCTTTTTGCAGATCACACATTGTTTTTATAAAGTTAAAACTGTATCCTTTGAGAAAATTTAATTTTCATCACAATAAGGATTATTCAAAGTAAGATTTATAAGTGACTGATATCAAAATGAAGTTGTTTAAGAGACGATTTGGAAAACTTAATTGTTTTCATAACAAAGAAAATATTTGTAAATTTATTTTTGATTCTTATTTAAGAATTAAGCATGAAAATGTTTTTATTATAAACATGATGATAAAATTTTGACGAACTGAGTATTGCATCGTTAGTCTTGAAATTGTATATAGTTGCGTGCCTACATACAATTTGGAATAGACCATGCAAGGCTGATTAGTAGTCACCATAAAACTAATTAATAAACGCTACATTTTCTTTGAAGATTGTGAAGGATTAAATTTTATGAGATCTGCAAGAAGTGAAAAATAGGGACATAGTGTTAGGGACACCTACATATGTGCCTATAGCATCTATTATTCTGAATCAAATTTACTCATCTGTGGAAATTGTCTTATTTGACAATTGACAATTCTTTCTTGTCCAATTCTCCCGTAGTGAGATTCTTAGGAAAAGTATCTGATTACTGAGTGTTGATACCCGACTGGATGTATTGACGTTCTTATCATTTCTCATGATTTGATTTCATTTGAATGACCTGGGTAACGATCCGAGGAGCTTTCGAATGCGTACTCAAATTATGAAAACATGGAATATATTCATATTCGTTTAACGTTTTCGTCTGTATCTGATTTGAAATTCTCTCGCATAGATTATGCATTGACCTTACTCTTTTAATAGTAGTTGTGTATCCTAATACCCTTGAATTTTTGAAGGATTATGAATTATTATTAGTCTTTTGAAAAGTTCACATCTTATCGACGGCAATGCAACTAGAAAGTTGATAGTGCCCGTAGAATGGATTGATTGATTATGACATGACGACATTGTCTTAATTGATGGGAACTCGAGTAAAATTCCCCTAAATGATAAGATGTTGATTATCAAAAGTGATATAAATAATTCTTTGTGGATGACGATATCCTATATTTGGAATTGAAATTATATTGTGAATGATTGTGAATTAGTCATAGATATTATAATCTAGAAAGAACTTAAAATAAATGTATTAAAAGATGATAATGTTATCTGAAACTTTAGGAAGTATTTGTTGATGAATTACCTAGACTTTCGCCATTAAGGCAAGTTGAAATTGGTACTGATTATATTTCCGGTGCTGCACTTGTGGCTTGTGCACTGTACGTTAGCACCATCTGAATTTAAGGAATTACTGTACAACTGAGAGAGTTGTCGGAGAAAGATTTTATTCTACCAAGCCTGTCATCATGAAGAGCTATGGTGTTATCATTCCTTATATTTATAGATTTCAATGAACTGAGTAAATTGACAATCGAAAACAATATCCATAACTCAAAATGGAAGATTTGTTCGATCATTTACAAGGTTCTAGCGTATATTATAAAGATTTGATCCATGGCATGGTTATCATCAACTTCGCATCTGCGAAAAAGGATTGTGTATTCCAATCACTACATCCTGTACTTGTAATGAACATTATGAGTTTCACGTGGTGACGTTTGGATTGACTAATACACATGTAGCATTCATAAATTTGGTGAATCACGTGTGTAGGCTGTAATTTGATAAATTCATGCTCGTGATCATTAAGGACTATATGTTTGTTTATAAGAATAAGAATGAGTTAATAATTATTTATAGATTGCCCTGAATTGACCGAACAATAAAAACCTGTACCTTGAATAATTAACATGTGATTTAAGACTTAATCCTTTACATAAAGTGACCGTTTGATTAATGATGGTAAGATATATATATATATTGACTCTTCAAAATTTAGGAGTCATTTAAAACTTTGAGTTATACTAAAAAGAAAGTGCAAATATATTTTGACAAATGTTTTAACAAAGGATTTTTAAGGGATTATTCCCTTATACACAAACCATTTAACTAAACTTCTGTTTAGGGGTAAATATTTGTGTATACCTCAAGATAACCTAAGAGGGATTGAGGAAACCATTTAAACCATGACTTAAAATCTGAAACGACAATTTTTACTTTTCAACTAAGAAAACTTTGACCAAAGTATAAACAAAGGTTTTTCGAACATTTACGAAATCTTATTAAATATTTTCGATAAATCAACAAAAATCTTGATAATTATATTCAAATTTATTTTTGAACATTTTATATAATTGGTCGAACTAGGAAATTTAAAATTTTACGTTTACGTTTCATAAAAATTTAAATATCTAACCTTTAATTACTTGTAATACTTATCGACGCTTAAAACGTCGGATTGAGAAAAACTGATAAAAATGATAGATGAGACGAAACTAAAACAGAGAAAATGTGAAGAAATAATTTTTGAATAAATACGGAGATGATAACTATTTCATCAGGAAAGTAAACGTAATTACTGACACGTTAGGTATAAAGGATAAAGAACCAATTAGGATATATTTCTTAATAATGAACGTGCAAAATAAATTTCCGAACGATATAAAAATAAACGATGTTTGTAAGAAGGATAATATAAATAGTGAGAGGTTTCACGGCTAATGTGAACCATTAGAATTGAGAAGCCGATAGCGTTAAATATTTTAAAGGCCACTTGTGGTTGCCTAACTATGAAGGATTGTGAGATATAGTTATGTTGGAATTTGTAAGTATAAGTATTATATGTATGTCATTTTCGACTAAAAGTATCCTTGTCTGAAGAAGTTGTACTGATGGCAATTATGAAGGCAGACACCGCCTCATACATTAGTAAACGTTTAACTATTGCAAAGGTCATCATCTGAATTTGATTCGATTTGGTCATCGTCGACAGACTGACCAAATCTGCTAATATCATTCCCGTTAATGATAAATGCAAAAGAGTTACGTAAACATAGTGTGCCTGTATCGAACATCTATATCAAGATCCTCGCTTCGCATCGAATTTCTAGAGATTTGTGCAGAAATCATTGAGAACGAACCTTGATGAGAGTACTATATACCACCCCAAATCGAAGGGACGAGGTAAAGTAACGATACAAAGTAATATAAGTGTTGTTTTATGTTTGAATGATTGACCTTTGGTAATAAACCGTATAATCGTTTTCCTTTGAAAAGATTATCATTGATAACCATCGTGTTAGGATTAAGATCAAATCTTGTTAGGATCTATATTAGAGCATCTGTAAGCAAGAGTTGAGATGAAGACATCCGACATACACCTACTGTGAGTTGGACATGTCTTTTAGGTTTAAGGTTTCCTATGATGGAGAACCTAACCTTACAAAATACCCGACCCGTAAGATCTGAAATGATTGTTGAAATTAGGATTTGATTATTGACTGCCGGTAGTGGGCAAGAGGTTATGTGAATATGAAAAGTAGATCTTGAAGTGCCAAATGGGTAGCGAAGTTATGCCACAATTTTTAACCTTGGAAAAATGAATTCATGATCTGACAAATCATGGGATATAAGTCCCCGTTGTATGGGACCATTGAGATGATGTAAAAGTTGGGATTGAAAGGCATATAAGCTGGATCTACCCTAGGACTTCAAGAACTGCGTAGATTATGTTTCGTAAATCGAACTTGATGGAATATCTATCAAGTTAAAATCTGAATTCTTCTTGATAAATCTTATATCGACGAAAAGTTGCATTCATTAAAAACCCGTGAACATCATGGATAGAGAAAGTAAGTCAACATTTAGCCTGATCTTATTTCCGTAGTTATGTTTGATGAAACTCGCGTATTGTAATGAATTACACTTGTGAGAAAAGACCGAATGTGGAGCAGATACCCACATGGCTTTAACTCAATAAGAAGCGAGTAGTAAGATGATCTTTGAGGACAAAGATCCTGCTTAGGGGTAAATGCTGTGACAATCCGTCAATTTATGGTCAATATTTTATTCTCAATATTTATTTGAAAATATTATTTTATGAACTCACTTATTTTTGGGAAGAAATTTGGATTTACGTCTTGAAGTAGCGTCGACTACGTCTAAACCGGAGGATTCAACGTTACGTGCTTACGCTTACTTACACCGTCTTTGGTGACAGTCCGACATTTCAGAAAATAAATTTATCTGTGAATATTATTTTGGAGTTTTAAATTTGTGTTAGTTCATAAACTCACAAATTTACGAGAAGAGATTAGGACTTACGATTTTATTTTAACGTCCTTTACGACTAAACCGGAAACCTTAGGATTACGTATTTACGTTTTCGAACTCCGTCTTTGATGAAACAGTTTTTATTAGATTCGTTTTGTTCCGTTGATTCATAATTTATAAAAACGTTTTTCGTAAAACGACCCGAGGGCACGCAAATCGAGGAAACTAGAATCGAGGAATACCCGTAAATTAGTGGGATGAGACAAGTTTACACTTGCCTCACCCCACAAATGGGTGGCCAAAACTCCACCAACACATCTAAGATGTGTCAAAGCTTACTAAGTAAGCTAGGACACTTGTCCTAGCTACTTACACAAATAAGCTAACTAGCAAAACAACTAAACACTCAAACCATTCCTCACAAAAACATACATGCAAAACCACTAATTTCTCTCATCTCTCTCTCTTATTTTCGTCCCATATTCACCCAAAACAACCTCCATTTGATCTTGATTCAATCATAAATCATATGTATAATTTACATATGATGAAAACCCATTGAAGTTATAAAGATTGGAGGTGATTTTAACATATAAAAAGGAGTTTTCAAGGGAGTTTGGGGCTGATTTTTCAAGGAGTTTTCATGAAGAACAAGGGCTGATTTTTGGAGGAATCTACAAATACTTGGTGATCCTAGAAGTGATGTTGATATCTCATAAGATTGGTTACCCAAAACCAAGTCTTGTTCATCATCAACCCCATCTTTTCATCAACTTGGTGGTATAAAGATTGTTCTCCTCATCTTCTTGTTATTTTTGATTATGTAATCTTGTATTTCTTTTACTTATGTATATGTATATGATGATTAATGATGATTAAAAATATTGTGTGGGGATTTGGTGTTGATAAATATGATTAAAAAGGTGAAAAACTATAAGAAACAAGGTTAAAATCTTGATTAATTTACATGGCTGTATAAAACAGTAAAGAAACATGTTATGAACTGATAAAATGATGAAGTATAATTGATATACAGTAAGCTATGAGTCTTTTACACATGTGAGAGTTGGCCATGCAATGGAATCAAAGTAATGAGTGAGATATGATCAAAACAAGTTTAAGGTATAAATCTGAGTTCACTGTTTTGGACGATTTTTAGAAAATATTTAGAAGATGATTCAACAGAAGCTATAGAATAGTTAAATATAGCACATATCATGTAGTTTATGTGATAAAAAATTGAGCTTCTATTTCCATATAGAACTCAAGATGTGGCAGTTTTGGTGAAAGTGAAGATAAAAATCAGATTTTTGGAAATTAAAGAATAATACTATTATATAAGCACTCAAAATTTAATAGTATAAAATATAAATTAAAACCCACTAACTTATAAAACTTATTTATATAAATATGTAAAAGGGTAAATGAATGAATAATTTATATAAATGGTAGTGAAATAATACTTATAAGTTATAAAACTATAAACATTGTTTTTACGACTTTTTTGGCTAATACCTTAAAAATTAACGTTTTTGTTAAATAAAACTTAGATGGTTGGACCCGTCTAATGAAAACTTTATAAAACTTATATACTGATATATAGACATGTATAACAAGTAAAAACCGATAAAACCCGAACTATAGGGCATACGGACATTAACGAGCTAAGTAAACATAGTGGACTAATACTTGAGCTAATAATTGGACTAAAATGAGATAAACACTCATAAAAAGAACTTATTGGGCTTAACCCATTTGGGCCCAACATGGAAAGTATACATACTGATAAAATAAGTATAACAAGGACTAAAACAAGTTAAGAACTTATAATAGGCTTATTGAACCTAAAACACGTAAATAGGTAAAACAAGAAAACTAGTATAAAAGTTATCGACACATAACACAAAAATGAGTAAATGAGGATATGTAAACCCACTTGATCATCATATATATATAAAATCATCATATGTATACATAATTGTTATTTTTATGAAGTCATTGGACATGAGTCTAAGACGAGTATTATTGGTCTAGGTTTCCGTGATTGAAGCACGTACCGTACATCCAAATCGCCGATAATCGCCTTCCCACATCAACGTGAGTTCATAGCCTCGCACTCTTTTAAATGTTTTTATGAAATGTTTTATAAACCCGCGAGGGAGATAACATGTTAGTTTTTACAAAATAGGACACCATTTGTCCCGATTGTTTGTTTATTGATTTGGACCCGAATGATTGAATGACCCGATTGTATGACCCGATAAATGATTAAAGGACCCGATAGATGAAATTAAATGGATTATTAAAGTTAGGTTATGTCACTAAAAGTCCCATTAGCATGAATTGTGAACTACCGGGATTTGGTAGACACTTATGCATTTAATAGTACTATTTGGGGACGATCACCCCAGTTCGCGCCTTGACGGTTGATCCCCGTCGTGCCACATTGATTGGTAAGCGAATTTATGTATGAGAAGATTTCCATAGCGTGACCTTTGTGACGACACGCTACTTTAGATGGGCAAAATTGGTATCGGGTTAGCTCCCCGTTGTTGGTTTAGTAAGGTAACAATGTCATGCGGCTTATAATAACCCAAAACTAACGAAACACTACTAGACGCTCCGAATTACGATGTATTGCCTAACTAGCAATACAGGGTCATACTATTGATATTATGTTCGTGTTTTGGTTTTATATAACCATATTCATATAACGGTTTTTATTTAATTTATACAACGTTGCAAAACGTATTGTATGGTGTTTTTAACGACATTGATTCGTATAATGGTTTTTCAGGCAAATGCCTATATTATGATTTTTGATAAGGATTTGTATAAAATGACTTTGGCTATTTTATGGCCTATTAAAAATGATTTATACAAAATGATTTTTGGTAATAATTTTATACCGATAGTATAATGATGGTTTATTAAACTCTATGAATTCACTCGGCGTTATCGCTGATCTTTTATTTTAACATTTTTTATCTCAGGTACTTGAAGGTAATTCTCGGAAAGACGACAAGAATTCATGGCCCACACTTAAATAATATTTTCCATTCAAATACTTTGTAAAACTTTGTATGAAATAATATGACTTGGGACCGATGTAACTTTGATATTTATGAATGGAAATGCTTTATTAATAAACGACGCGATTTTTAAGCGTTGTCTATGATGTGAGTAATGTGCTATCCCGTAACACCAACTAGTCTTCCGATGTACTGAGTTGTATAAATTTGGGGGTGTTATAGATATTGAGAAAATGACAAAAGATCACAACAATCATGCAAAAACGAACACGGGAAACGAAGCCGCACAATGAACCAAGCCCTAATGAAGATTTTTCAAGAAAAACCCTTGAAGTTTTGAATATTATGCAAGAAGGGTCCTCCAATATTGAAGAATTGATACCTTAAACCCCTATATATTCATAATTACAAGTTTGGTCCTTAAAGTTTGTCAAATTTACAAAAAGGGCCCTCCACTTTGAAGAATTGGCAAGAATGGTCCCTCAACAATATTGACTTGTCAATATTAGTCCTCAAAAAAGTCAATCATACAAGTCAATACCATTATCTATGAAGAAAATGCCAAAACAGCCCTTCAAGAATCAACAAATGGCAAGAAATACCCCTGAAAATACTTTGGAAAAGTATTTGGGGAAAAAGTGTGAAAACCAAAACTTGGATAACAAAGGAAAACGGATTTTGGCTGTTTTATTTACAAGTGACAAGAAAAAGAGAGAAGAAGGACTAAAATGGGCAGACAACAAAACTTACCTTAACCAACCCTTGCATGACACCTGTCCCACTAACCTACTTCCACCAATCACAATCCTCCCTTCCTCCACATCACCATTCCACTCACAACGTTTATAACTAATCTCTGATTAGTTAATTTTTTGGCTCTTAACACAAGATTTAAAATCCAAAACAGATTAAACTTGTTACTATTTACTCAAGAACACGAATTGGGTACTTCTGATTTAGCAAAAATTAAACCTTAATCATCTACAGATTAGTGATTAGGGTGGTCCTAAACATAACCCAGTCACCAAAACCCATGCCACATCACTATCCTGCTCACATGTTAAACCCTCCTTCACACGGTTTTGGGGAAAATGCCAAATTTTACCAGAGAATCTACCACCCACATTCAGCTTCAATCCTAAGCTTCATTGTAAGCCATTGATCACTATTTCACCTTGCCAGCTTCACAAACAGCCAAAGAGTTCACATGATCAAGCAAAATTCCGAAACTCTCTAGGGCATTTTGGGGACTTCTACAACTAGGGTTTATATGTTTTTATGCTTCTTAGTTGAACATTGTAGCCTATATAAGGCATAGGACTCTTTCATTTTTAGTTGCTCTTGAATTTTTCCTTGTTCACTTTTCTGTAAAGCCATTTTCATATTAATGAATTGTGTTTGAAATTGTGAATAAAAGTCAAGTGCCAATCTTTATACCTGCTTTTTATGTTTAATGTTTGCTAAACTTGAATCTCAAAACGTGTTTTCAAACGTTGTGCAAGAATTTGTGAAAGAGTTAAAAATCTGATATTTTGCTAAGGCTTGGTATAAACCTTGGAATTCTTGGGCTATAAGTGATCTATACACCCTGATAAGGAGCTTATCAAGGTGTTGTGAGCTTATAGTTTGGGGATAATCAAGTGTGGGAACAAGGTTGCATTAATCAGATTTATTTTGCCATTTTTCCCTTTTTCTGTTTTTGATAATATTGCTTCTAACCTTGTTCAATCTTAGCAGCTTTTTTGTGGAAGCTTGTGCTTGTTCTTGCTAGCACATAAGCTCAAACATTTGTGGGTGTGGATGTACATCCATGAGGTTTGAACCCCTTTCTCAAAAATATGTCAAAGTACTTGAAATTTGTGATTTTTAGTTCTGCTTGTGTTCTTGTTGTTTTTATGACTTAATCTTGATTCATACTGCATAATATAACTATTATTGTGTTTGATTGGGCTTGGGTAACATTGGAATATACTTATACTTGTTTAAATCTTGATTTGAAAAAGATAAGGGGTGTTTGGGTTAACCTGTTTAAGTGAATATCTTGTTATTTTGTTGTTGGAAGTTGTTTGTTTGAGTTGGTATCTGCTATTCACTTTGTTGTGTGTTTAAACTTGCAAGTTTTCAGCTTTGTAACCTCAAATTAAAGATTGTGTTATAACTCACTTGTTTTGACTGTTTTTGGCCTAAGATTTTGGAAACACCTAGAGTGTATGCATGTTTAGGGCTAAAAGGTGTTAAATCAAAGTTTCTGTAACCTGATTTGAAGATTTGAGTGTTTAAAATTGGCTTGGTGGTCAAGTATATCAACAAGTGTTCATAATTGCATGTTCTTTGTTCATCAATAACTTTTGTATGCTTGAATCTTGATCTAGACTTTGAATCAATGCATGAAACCTGTTAGAATTTGTTCATTTGAATTTATTATAGCTTGTGTATGCATTTGGTGAAGTTTGGCTGGCTGATTTTTGCTAAAACTGCTTATTGAGTGTAAACTGCTTATTGTTCATATCTGGTGCTTATATGGGGATAAATTGAATTAACTACACTAATTGGCTGATTGGAAGTGTAGGATTGTAAATCTTGCTTATGTTTCTAGAGAGAGAAAGAGATAGAGAGATGGTGGATTTCACACAAAGCTAGAGAGAGAAAGTAATGTTTACTATGTGAAAAATATGAAACCACACCCCTCTCCATCAAAGGAGAGGGTTTATATACCCAAGCCTTGTGATGGGCTTGGGCTTACATTGTTGGGCCGGCCTACACATGTTGTAGGCTAGGCTTGGCTTTGTATGTTTAATAAAGATGTCTAGACTACGAGCTACTACTAAGTATATTGTCGGAGTGACCGAATCTTCCTAAATACGTAAAAACGTATTTCTAACAATCTCCCCCTAAGGGAGGTCACTCCAAACAAGGGTGTTACCCGAGTTACAATAATAAAATATACCTAGCATACTATGCTTGTCTTGAGCTCGTAGTCTTCGTCTTTCTTTTCTTTTTCTTTTCTGGTGAACATGCTGATGTGATCTTTGATATCAGTCTTGAGCATTAATCTCTTGCCTTGATCTTGTGCATCCATCACTTGTGATCTTCGCCTCTTCGTGACCTCACGTCCCACATACTTATGCCTTAGTAATTCTTGAAAGCTTCAGAGTTCGATACAGCGGAAGACTTAACTTTTAGGCTTTCTTGAATTAGATGAGGTATTAAGTGCATAAAGTATAAGCATGTGGGGACGACTTATTCTCGGATTCCGCAACGCCAACGTCTTCAAATGCCGCAACATAAGTAGATACGAACGAAATGGCTTTGAACATTTCATTCTAAATCGGTAGCATTTTACCTCCGGTCGGTGAAGACCGTTGGATGATATTAGATATCGTACCCGTGACGGATAGTTTCAATTAAGTAACTTCCTGACAGGATTTCGCGGGTAAACCCGTTCTCTTTATTCGACCGTCCAAAGCTGACTGCGAACATAAAGAGTGAATCATTTGGATAAAGATATCCGCATGATTTGAAGCCGTCAATTCATGTTCCTGGAACAAGTGAAATTCAATTAAGAACCGCACCATCGTTGCTTTCCAGTTGTCACGAGCTTGATTCGTATAGAATCTTGCAAGTTACCTACCAAGTGCTGTTTGAGGTTAACACTAGAAGGATTTCCACTCATCACTGTGAACACTAAGGTATCACTCTGAGTGTTCTGGCAAGATCACTAAGATATTGCGTAGAGGCCTGGAACGTGTTTAAATTCAGTTAAGAATTAAACAGCTGTTGCTTTCCAGTTATCACAAGTTTGATTCATAAAGAATCGCACAAGTCACCTACCATGAGCTTTTTGATGTTCGCTCAAGAAGGATTTCCATCTTCATTGTAAATACTTTCGTATTACTCGGATGTTCAGGCAAGATCATGAAGATTTTGCGTAGGACTCATAAAATCTTTCTTACTTTTCACAGTGTGTGAAGAAGCAAGGAAATATGAAAGTGTGTCCTAGTGAGATATTTGATGATCTCAAATGGCTCTAGACTCGATCGTGCACTTTGGATTTTAGTGATCGGGGGCTGGAGAGGAGTGCCACCTTTTCAATACCAATTTATTCGGAGTGAATAAATCGATAGATAACATGTTGTCTCCGTGTGATTAAAACAAATATCTTTTAAGAGATATCTGAGTTAGCTGGGATGGGTTGTGCATTGCATCACTGGGTCCATGATGTCTGTCTTCAATATCAAGAATCATTAAACAATGATCTTAATAGCATATGTATTGACCTGGTTTCTGCCTAAGGTTGTAAGGAGGGCTTCTTTCTTTACACCCTTTATCTTTACAATTCTTTTTCATTCTTCAACCCCTTCAATGCTTACCAATACGTCATCACTAGCACCTTGTTGTGATTGTTCCAGTGCTAACTTAAGTACTTGGTCGGCATTCAGCTACGTTCACAATCTTTCTCCAACTTTCCTAAGGACTACTATTTCTAGTTATGGAATGTCCTTGGGAAGATTCCTCCGGTTCTGGAAGAATCATAGGACTTAACCTATCCTACCATCCTTATGTCACCACAATCTTCATCGTCGTGAAATAAATGGGTTTTGGGTAAGTAAATGTCACCATGACAATCTATTTTGATATGCAAATCCGTTTTGCTCCCCCTTAACATATGCCACGATATTCGAAAACATTTCGCACATGTCGGGATGAGCCAGCACATTAAGTCAAACCATTTGTGATAATATCCCATATTAAATCACATTTTCTCCCCCATATTAAAAATATTAACCCAATCGATGTTTTTAATATCAATTGATTTAATGAAGTTTTAACAAAGGTTTTGGGAAGAAAAATGCGAGTCCTTTTTATCTTCATGGTATCAAATGTATGAGATATGATACCGATTAGTAACATGATCACATATTCACCATATTAAAAAAGAATTGACAAGGTTGGACCTGATAGATGAGAACATCATATGATAAGATCAAATGGTTCTTGGCAGCATATGTTGGTCGCCTCGTCACGTCTGAAGTCATCTCTTGACACCACATGTACGATTGGTATTGTTGTCTTGACACCAACTTGTGAACTTGACACATTCGGCATCGAAGATTCTGAATGCTTGACAATTGCTCCCCCTCAATTGTTGACCCGTGTTCTATTGAAAGAGCTGTAGTCGTCGGTTGAGTATTCGCATCGTCGAGTATGTAGATACCAATTGTAGATTGCTATGGTTGTAGAGATGATGGCTTCATAAAAACAAGACTTCTCTTGTTTTAACAAATGAATGCACTGAAACGTACATTGATTTGTGTTAGACCATGTTATAAAGTAAACTTGATCCCTTACAAGGTTTTAAAGTAAACCTTGCCCGAGAAAATTAATTCCCGTTGTGAGCCAAAGCTTTCATAAGAAATACTTGACTTTAATGTGAAAATCGGGTTGCAGTCTGAAATAACTACAAGCCATAAGGGCATGTTTTATGAAATATTTACAACTTTTGTACGAACTCTATTTATGGCGCCGTGTCGATATTAATCAACATTTCTAAGGCCGTAAATATTATCGTACCAAAAGACATGCCTTTGAAAAATAAAGTAAAAATATTTTTGGATTTTTCTGAATTTTTCAATTTTTATGGTTTTTATATGGTTTTATATTTTTGTATTTTGCTTTTGAGGATAAAAATATAATCAATATATACAAATGATCACCAAGGATACGGAGAATAGTTTTACCACCACTATTCTTTCGCTTCATCTGCTAGTTCCTTAAGAGTCTCAGGCGAGAAGGTTCTCATTCCTAGCTTGTCGGCCAAAAATTCAATTCGAGCGCGATCTAAAGCCTTCGTGAAAATATCCGCCAATTGATACTCAGATCGGACAAAGTAAAGCTCGATTACTCCATTTTCCACTTGCTCCTTGATGAAGTGGTAGCGAATGTCAATATGCTTCGACCGGGAGAATTGAACATTGTTGCAGCATAAGGCAATTGCACTTTTGTTATCGCAGTACATCGGAATCTTGTTGAAACCTAGACCATAGTCGGTTAATTGTGATCTCATCCTAAGAATTTGAGCACAGCAACCGGACATAGCTATGTATTCTGCTTCCGTACTTGAAATTGCAGCGCTTTTCTGCCTTTTCGATGCCCAACTGATTAATCGATCTCCTAGTAGTTGCAAAGTTCCACTCGTGCTACGCCTTGTATCTTGACAACCCGCGTGATCCGCATCTGCATATGCCATTAGTGCAATAGAAGAGTCCTTCGAATACCAAAGTCCCCGATTAATGGTTCCTTTAAGATATCGAAAGATCCTTTTAACAGTAGCTAAGTGTAACTCAGTAGGCCTAGTTTGATACCTGGCACACATACATATAGCAAACTGAAGATCAGGTCGACTGGCTGTGATATACAGAAGAGTACCAATCATTCCACGATAAAGTGTCGGATCAACGGCAACTCCATGTGGATCTGCGTCAAGCTTAGTTCGTTCCATCATTGGAGTATCCACGGGGTCGCAAGATTCCATCTTATACTTCTTAAGCGATTCAAGGGCATACTTGGATTGATTGATAAAGATGCCTCTGGGACTCTGAGATATCTGAAGACCTAAGAAGAATGATACCTTGCCCATCATTGACATCTTAAACTTGGAAGACATGAGTGTCCCAAACTCATCCGATAAGGTTTGGGTCGAGGCTGCAAATATAATATCATCAACATATATTTGTACCATAATCATATCTTTACCTCGTTTCTGAATGAACAGCGTGGGATCCACCTTGCCTTTAGCGAAGCCTTGCGTAATGAGGAATTGTGACAAAAGATCATACCATGCGCGAGGAGCTTGCTTCAACCCATAGAGAGCCTTCTTAAGCTTGTACACATGATTAGGATAATTAGGATTCACAAAACCATCCGGTTGTTGAACATAGACCTCTTCCTTGAGTTCACCATTAAGAAATGCCGTCTTCACATCCATCTGATAGACGACCATATTCATATGGGCTGCATAAGCGAGGAATAGTCTAATAGCTTCCAAACGGGCAACAGGTGCAAAGGATTCCATAAAGTCGATGCCCAATAATTGCTTGTATCCACGAGCTACTAGACGAGCTTTGTTCTTCAATATTCCGCCTAACTCATCGAGTTTCACCTTGTAAACCCATTTCAAAGTGAGTAACTGCACTTGATCCGGGCATGGGACAAGTTCCCAAACATCAAGACGTATGAATTCGTTAAGTTCTTCTTGCATAGCTTCTATCCAACAGGATTGAGTAAAAGCTTGTTGCCATGTCTTAGGTTCAACTTCAGTGAGAAAAGCATCAAAGTGACAAAACAGTGCACTTTCTTGTAACTGACTTCGTGTGGATACTGGACGATTAGGGTCACCAATAATAGAATCTATAGGATGATCCTTTGTCCACTTGCTGTCATGTTCACGAATCCGTGGATTGGAGTAAACTGTAGTAGGAGCTTCCTCTGAGGTGGACGACCCGGCTTGATTAGGGTCGGGAATAGATACACCAAAGAATGGAAGTTCACGCATTTGAGAGAATTCCAAATCATGATCATCATCATCCTCTTCATCATCAATAGGCATGACATGGGTAGTTGAAACATGTGTTGGTTGAGAATTACTTGTTGAAGGTATATCTTGACCAATTGTAGGTGCAGATGTATCTGATTGTGCAACGGTTGCTGGAGCGACAACTTCGGTTACCGGAGCTATTACTTCAGGTTCTGGAGCAACAATACTTGGAGGAGTAAAGAATTCATCAAAGAACGGTTGAAACAACGTATCCCATTCCTTCCTAGTAGGTGGTGTAAATGATGATGAAGTAGGGTTGTTTGGGACAAGACCAGAACTAATGTTACTGGGTCCCATCTCATGAAGTGCGGGTTCAGAGCTGCTTTGCTCAGAAGCCATTGCTGTCAGCTCATCAAAATCAACATTCATAGTTTCGAGGATCTTGCGAGAGTTACGGTTGTAGATTCGGTATGCCTTCTTTGAGGGTGCGTAACCAATGAAAATACCAATATCAGCCTTTGGTTGAAGTTTTCCCAAATTGTCACCATCATTATTTGGATAGCAAAGAGAACCAAATACATGAAGATATGATAAATCTGGTACTTTTCCATGGAGAAGCTCATAAGGTGTTTTACCATGGCGTTTACGAATTAGTGACCGGTTTTGGGTGTACACTGCTGTAGATACTGCTTCTGCCCATAAAAACAATGGAGCCTTTGCGTAAATTAACATCGTTCGAGCAGCTTCCATAAGTGTGCGATTTCGCCTTTCAACGACACCATTTTGTTGTGGAGTGCGTGCAACGGATGTTTCATGAGATATGCCAACTTCTTCATAATAATCACGCAAAATTTGATTCACAAATTCGGTTCCATTATCTGTACGAATGCGTCGGACAGTAGTGTTGAGACGCACTTGAATCATCTTGAGAAATCTGATGATGAATTTAGGTGCCTCATTTTTTGCTTTAAGAAATTTCACCCATGTAAACCGAGAGTAATCATCGACAATGACGAGGATGTACCTTTTGCCACTAAGACATTCAACACGCATTGGCCCACAAAGATCCATATGCAAAAGATAAAGTTTCTCCTGGTTGGTGTCTTCCGTCTTGGGTTTGTAAGATTTCTTAGTGCTTTTCCCCATTGTACACGCGGAACACAAATGATCCTTGTGAAATGAAAGTTTAGGAAGACCACGAACAAGTTCGTTTTTCGCCAAATGATTAATAGCGTCAAAGTTAAGATGAGATAACTGTCGATGCCATAACCATGACTTAGTCTTCGATGCTTTGGAGAGAAGACATACGGGAGAAGCGGCCATCATGTCTTGTAGAGACAAAGTATACAAATTATTCCCTCGAGTACCTTTCAATAAATCAACCCCTTCCAAATTACGAATGAAGCAGGTATGCTCTCGAAAAGCGACTTCTAGGTTTGCATCACAAAATTGTCCCACAGAAAATAAGTTGTGACCAAGACCTTCCACGTAATACACTCTTGAAATTATAAAATTCCCAATATGATATTCACCGTAACCCATTATCTTTGCAATATGATCATTTCCAAATCGAACCGTACCAAGAAACTTGCTGACGAAATTTCTGAGCTGAGAGCGATCTCCGGTCATATGCTTGGAGCAACCAGAGTCCAAATACCAGAGAACAATTTGGACCACCTGTTTTCAATCACAACAGTAGACAATGCATTGGAAACTATTGGTTTCGGAGTGTTAGCAGATACAGATATAGAATTATCAGAATTGCTAACATTTGTGAGACCCTTAGATTTCCTGCTTTTTCTAATGGGAGTTTTAGCACTAACAGGTTTTACTGTTCCAACTTTCTTAGGTTTTGGATTATTCGCGGGCACTACAGTGGGAGTAGACCTATTTAAAGGGCACTTGGTTCCTACCGTAGTGTCGGTGTTCCTAGTTAAAGGACACACTTGTGTTTTGGTAGCCTTGGTACTCCTAGTTAAAGGGCACGCTTTCTTCGCTTTAGTGGGAGTGATCCTAGTCAAAGGGCACATATTTCCTACTATAGTGAAAGTTCTACCAGTGGGGCGCCACATCCAACCAACTTGGGTTAACACTTTCCCAGTCGGTTTCCATTGTAATCCATTTTTCCGGGCATACATCTCATTCACATGGTCAATAAGGCAAGAATCATGACGACTAGAAAATATACATTCATTGCAATTCCAACATTTCAAATTAGAATTCATAGTAGGCTTAGAACGCTGCACAACCGCAGAGCCTTTAGGTTTAGCTACATGATTCTTTTTATTCAAAACAGAAATAACATTCCTAGGATGGGCTTCTACTTTCTTCTTCACTTGACTACTAGATGGGGGCAAGATCCTATCATTCTTCTTGTTTCTCTTAAGCTTAGATCTTTGAGCCTTAGTAGTGGTGCTTACTCCTGTAGAAGGCAACACGGGAATATTAGAAGCTGGTTTTGATTCCGCCTTATCTTTAGTGACCAATGTTTGAGAAGATTTAGTCCTAGGGCCCTTGTTAAGTGGTGTGACGGCTATAAGGTTCCTTTTGATTGCACTAGAGGACGATGCTGAGATAGTGGCTGCGTTATCCACAACATTCTTACCTTTTAGAGTTCGAAGTGTTTCCTTTAACTCAGCCAAGACCAAATTCTTATCACAAATTTGTTCCCTCAAATCAGATATTTCCACCGACTTTCGATTCAATTGTTCAATCAATGATTGATTCTGTGCAGTGGTATCAACACATGCGGGCTTTACTGAATCGAAGAGTCGTGTATTTTTCTGTTTTAAGTTATCAACTTTGGACAAAATCTTGGAAACTCGATTATCTAGATCAAGTTTAAAATTCTCAGCGGCCTCAAGTACGTTCACACAGTTAAGCTCCTTAGATTTCTCTATGTCTATCGACAAAGAGTTAGCAACTTTGTCACTTGGCTGACGCTGTTTTGATTGTAAATTCAATCGAAAATTCTTTTCAAAATTTGCATCATCGATATTAACACCTTCGAATGACGTTTCAAAGATTTCTTGAATAAATTGTTGCTTGCATTCAAGCGAAATACAATGCGTTTGAATCTCATCAAAACGTTTTGAAAGCGAAGAATATGAATCTTGAAGCTTTAAAAATTCAGCGTCAGATTCGTGACAAGTACTATCTACCATATTATCCACAGATTCAACATTATGCACAATAGAATCATTATCAACACTTGTATTTACACAGACAGAAACTATATCATGAGACATCACTTGCTTCAGAAGCTGATCATTTTGGCGTGAAACTCGTTCTATTTCAAGTAAACTGTTTTCATAAGCATCATCCATTTCATTGAAAACACGTTTAACTTCTTCTATTTCCAAATACAAATCTTGATCAAGATTACTAAGACAAGCTTTAACATTCTTTACAAACGGAATAATTTCATCTCGAAACGCAGCTCTAGTGTGCTCAAAGTTCCATTCACCTTCCGTTATGGCCGTGGCCGTCGTACGTTCCAAAATGACCTTGTCAAAATCGGCTAAGTGTTGGTGAACCGTATTTAAGTTAACGGACGCCTTACTTACCGGTGGAATTAACTTCGTTAAATCCTTTTTGACGAGTGTAGGAGACGTACTAGGAAGGTTTTCATTTGACAAACTTTGGGGCACAAGAACTGTTAATTCTGCTAATTCCTTTTGTAAGCGAATGCGTGTCTTTTTCGAAAATTGATCTTTGTTATGTTGATCATAATCAATTGTATGGAATTTTGAAAGCATTTTAGAATGAGTTTCATCCCCAAGTGATTGTGTCTCCTCAGTACTACGAACAAAAGGTGCTTCTTTCGATTTTCCAATTATGGTCATGTCATAAAGGCCGGGAATATATTCCTGAGCTTGTTTTGCATAACCGGGATTAGGTGGTAAATCTTGAAGACGCTTAAGTTCGAATTCTTTAAATGATTTAGTTAAAAGATGAACCTTTTCTGTGGAAGCGTATTGTTTTAAAAGCTGTTGTTCTTTGAATTTAAGAAGTTTGGTAGCATTAATTTCCGATTCAACCTTTTTAGACTCGAGAGTTTCGAAATCCATTTTAAGTTTCTGAAAATCATTGACAACCGACTCTTTTTCTTTTAATTCATTGGAAAGATTAGCTTTTAATGATTCTATTTCTTTCAAGTGTTCAATCTTTTCAAAACGAAATTGGTCAAATTCAGAACATGTTATTTTCTCTTCTTGAGGGACCATTTCAAAAGTTTTGATCTTTTCTTTATGCAACGCAAGCTCAGCAGTTAGGGTGGAATTCGTATCTATGGATTGTCTGAGGGCCATATGCATTTGTTCAATGATATGTTTAGGCACCATGACCAAATCATGTTGAGCATAAGATTCCATACCCGTCGTAGCATTTGGTTGAGGTTCACTCAAATGTGTAGGTTTGGGTACCACATCATTTAAATTACTAGTTCCCGAATGCTGTTCGAGGTTGTCATTTTCATGCCCAACTTGATATTGGTTATCATCAATATTATTAGATGTGGTTGGTACCTCACTGATGACATCAGAACCGTAGTGAGAGAGATTAGCAACGAGAGCAGCTTGGGCAGAGTGAATGTCATCACAATCCGAATCGTATGCATCAAGATCGTCCGCTTGATAAGCTGCATTAGAAGTGGAAACGACTGCAATGCCTTCAGTATCTGCTGCCCCTGGGTCTGCAAGAAATGCTAACTCCTCTGAATCCAAAATCTTCCCTTTAGACTGAGCATCAACCAAATACATCTTCTCACGAAACCATGCATCATCCCTCCTCCTTTTCGGCTGAGTGCATTCCCTAGCCATATGACCTTGTCCTCGGCAATTGTAGCAAGTCACAACCTTTTTAGGACCACTAGGACTTCCATTTCCATTAGCTTGAGAATTCACAGCTTGATTGTTCCCAGTCCTTGTAGGAGGTCCATATGAATTTTGCCTTCCCTGAATAGGTTGCACTGTCACTTGACCATCTTGAACAGTGGCTTGTTGTCGAGGATTTGAAGAGGTGCGGAGCTGATTGTTTGTTGGTGGAAATCCTCTAGTAGCAACAAGTTTTGACAAGTAAGCAGTGAGATGGTTTAGAACATCAGCTGGCGTATCATTTAGAGTAAAGACCGGTGCTTGGATTGGTGGAAGTTCATTAGAGTAAACAGCCTGTGCTGGTTGTGCTTCTATTGGAAAATATCCTTGCTAAGGAGTATAGCCCAATGGAGAGGTGTTGGCTTGTGATGGTGATGTCTGATATGGTGGTTGCTGTGGAAAAGATTGTTGATGAACACCTTGTTGAAATGCTTGTTGTGGCATCACTAGTGGTGGATAAGATGGTTGCTGTGGTTGCTGATAGTTGTGTGGTGGTGTCTGCTGCAAGTATGATGGTTGCTGATAAGTATAAGCCATGTTTTGTTGAGAAGCATACATTGCAAGTGGATCATGAACTTGAGGTGTAGACAACCGAGCCTCGATCACATGGCATTCGTGTTGTTGAAGAAAGGCTTGAAGTTGATCCACATTGGTGTTATGCAAGTCCTTAGCCAATTTAACATCCGTCACGTATTTTTTCCATTCTGAAGGAAGAGTGTTCAAATACTTGGTGTTCAATTGAAAGGTAGGAATTGTCATGCCATAGATATTGAGCTCATTCAACAATAGGGTGAATCTCAAATAGTAATCATTGAGAGTCTCCCCTGGCACATAGGCAAACTTATCAAAAGTATCATAAAGCTTACACTCTCGTTCTTGTTTAGTTAACGAGGTGCCTTGCATTAGAACACGAATTCTATCCCATAACTCTTTGGCAACTTTATGTTTGCTGACGAGTTTGTAGACATCTGGAGGAAGGGCTTGGAGAATGATGTTTGTAGCATACTTATCACATTTATCTTGAATCTTCATATCTCCAGTCAACTCACCCGTTGTGTGAGGACGAGTAGTCGTACCTTCCGTCACAGTACCATAATCTAATGGTCCATTGAGCACCGATGCCCAAATAAGATGTCCATTATCCTTGTTCAACATATAAAGTTCCATTCGGGAAGCCCATTCCTCATACATAGTCTTCACCAACATTGGTGGACGATTATCCGTACCCGAGAGGATGGACTTATCCGTAAGAGACGTGTACTCCATTTCAATAAGTTAAGATTTACAAACTTTGATCGATCAATGAAAGAAAGTAAATGTGTTTGTTGTTGTGAGTTGAGGTCGAGAAACAATGTTAAAATCCCCTAAAATATGTTCTCAATAAACCAAAAATTCCAAGTCAAAATTACACACGAATGTTGATCGGAATAGTGATCGGAATATCAGTCGGAATCCCCCAAATCGGAATACCTTGATCGGAATGTACCTAATCTGAATACCAATCGGAATGAGTGATCGGAATACCCAATCTGAATACCAATCGGAATGTACCAAATCTGAATACCAACCAATCGGAATGCCGATCTGAATGCCAATCGGAATGCCCAATCTGAATATCAACCAATTGGAATGCCGATCTGAATGCCAATCGGAATGCCCAATCTGAATATCAACCAATCGGAATGCCGATCTGAATGCCAATCGGAATGCCGATCTGAATAAGTAAACCCTTTTCCGATTTGACCAGATCGGAATATTTTCCACTTTTCTCGGACAAAACTCAACCAATTCGTGATTTTAAGCCAAAAAATGATCAAAACACCCAAAAATTTTGTGTTTTTAGCCAAAGTAACTATACCAAATCCCTACCACAACTATGTAGAAGATTTGTATCAAGAAAAAACCATCAAAAACACAAAAAAAAATTTTGGACGTGTGAAAATGGATCAAAAATGGCGTATGAATCAAGAACACAAACACATGAACAATACAATCATCCCATGGCTCTTGATACCATTTGTAGGATTGTAAATCTTGCTTATGTTTCTAGAGAGAGAAAGAGATAGAGAGATGGTGGATTTCACACAAAGCTAGAGAGAGAAAGTAATGTTTACTATGTGAAAAATATGAAACCACACCCCTCTCCATCAAAGGAGAGGGTTTATATACCCAAGCCTTGTGATGGGCTTGGGCTTACATTGTTGGGCCGGCCTACACATGTTGTAGGCTAGGCTTGGCTTTGTATGTTTAATAAAGATGTCTAGACTACGAGCTACTACTAAGTATATTGTCGGAGTGACCGAATCTTCCTAAATACGTAAAAACGTATTTCTAACAGGAAGTGTGATAATTTTGTTGTTCTTAACTCCTTGTGATCCACTGATTACAAGGGTGCCTTGTTTGTAACTTGAATCCAATAAAAAGTCATATAAGACAAAAAGTCAAAAAGGTCAAGCAGGGGGAAAAGTTCCCACTGCTCAACCTCTAAAGCTAGCCCCTGCTAGTGTAAATCTTCATTCAGCTTATTCATAAGCCAAATTGGCTTATCCAGACATGCAACAACTTATTTTTGTGATAGATCTTCCTCATTTGACCCATGTATTTGATCTGGAGCTTATTAGACTTTGACTTTGACTTTTTTACTAGAAAACTCATTAAGTTGACATTTAAACAAGTGCTTATCTGCTTATTCTGGCTTAATTCTTGTGCGTATTTGAAAACTTTGTGATTATTTTGCTTAATTAATTCATTTAAAAGCTTTTGAAAGTTGAATCAGCCCTTGAGGTGGTCTAGAAATCAAAACGACTATTTTGTCGTTTTATGAAGAGAGTCTTGGCTTATTTCAGGCTTATTTCTTATGTGTTTTCCAGTTTTCTTTTTACAGATCTCTTAAGTAACTCAAGAGAAGCTTGTGTGTCAACTTTTAGCTTATGGCATCAGCTTATAGCTTAATGGGCCAATTAGCCTATTAAGAATAAGCTGCTTTGAAATAAGCTAGCTTAAACACATTTTCAGCTTTTGGGACTTAGAGTTTTGTTCTTAAAATCAAATTTTAAGTCAAATAGGAGCTTTTAGGCTTATTTGGACAACATTCTTCTTATTAGGCCAATTTGAGCCCATTAAGGGACTATTTGGACTTTTAGCCCATTTCTAGGCCCAATAGGGGTATTTTTGTAATTTCAACTTCACTTATGTGTTATTTAGGTTTAAATAAACTAGTTTGCAACTTTTTATAATTTTTTATAAATTTTGGATTTTTATTATTATTTTATTATTAAAAATTAAAATTTAGATTTTTAAAAGTTTTCACTTTTATTAGATTAAATACATTAAGTTAGGAATTTTACAATTTTTAGAATATTTTTATTCTCATTAGATTAATTTTTAGAATTATTTTAAGTTTTAATAGTTTTTAATTGTTGTTAAATAGTTTTTATTATTTTTAAAATTTTCAAAAATAGTTTTAAGTTTAGTTATGTCATTTTAGAGGTTTACATGTGAAAAAATCTCATTTTGGGGTTTTTGTTAATTAAATTGATTTTTTGCGCTTTAATTAGCATTAAAAAATTATTATTTAATTAAATAAAAGGTTTGAGTGATTTTTTATTTTTTGTAAACTCTAATTACATTTTTTAGGATTTATTCCAATTTTCTAGGAATTTTTAGGGTAAATTTTTAATTTCGTCACTTTTGACGGTTTTACGTGTACGACTATTCGTCTTAGTTTAATTCATAATCGTAACCGTCATTCTCTTCTAATCTCTTTTCTCCTTTTTCATTTCTCGTCAATATAATCACAAACCATTAATCATCTCTCTACACAACACACTTGTCTCCTTGAGAACGATTCCCACTTTTGGTCATTTACTTGTTGTTTTCCTAAACTACTTGTGTACTTACCCTAATTACCTTTGTTTTCCTAAACAAAGTGTAAAAAATCAACTATCATTTTGGCGCCGCTGCCGGGGAGGCGTGTTGTGTTTTGATTTGGACAATTGTTGTTTTTATATAGCCATAAATGCTAATTGTATTAGTGGTACTCTACTAATACGTATTATCGGTTTTTCGCTTTTTTGGTGTGAATACTATTACTATATTGTATACGTAGAACAAAAAATTCACGAGTACTCCAAAAGTGTGAAAACACAACCTTGATTGGGAGGTCATTACTCAATCATTGTATTCAAATCTCAAACAAGGAAGAAAAGGCAAAATAGATAAATACTTTCGTGAAGCTTAATTTTGAAAAACACAAACTATAAAGTGGGTATAAGGCGGGTATTATAAAATATACCCTAAGGAAAAAGGCTTTTAAGTGCTTCGCGCCGCCTCGTTTCCCCGCTTGCTTGTGCGTGTTTAGATAAAAAGGGCTAATCGAGGGTTTTCCAACCAAAGTATTATCTAAGTATCATATATATTTTCTTGGTTTCATTTGATTAAACCCTCTTGAACGTTTTGGTGTTCCACCGGCGTTCTAAAGCCATCGAAGGCGTTCACTTCACGTGATCATTTTCATTCCTTGAGGGTTCTTTAATCAAGAGATTTGATTAAGGAGGAGATTTGTAGATTTTTGTCTACTTAATACAATCACAAAAATCCAAAAAAAAAACTAATCAAAAACCACAAAAAAATTTGAAAAATTAAAAACACCAAAAAGAATATTCTTTCCTCATCCCCACGTTGTACGTGATGTTTATGCTTACTCGTAATCAAGCAAGACGTGCACGTAAACGAAAAAACTGAAAGGAGTCAACACCTACTCCTAATCTTTCTAGTGAGGAGTCTCCAGTTGACGAACCTATCGTAACAGAAGAACCAACCATGGCGAATCGTACTATGATGGAGTTACTTCAAGCACCCACCGAGGGTTAGGGAGGCTATTGTAATTCCCGATATCCTTGCGGAGATTTTTGAAGTGAAAACGGGTTTGTTGTCGATGATCCAAAACAACAAATTCCATGGTGATGAAAAGGACAACCCGCACAACCATATCCGCCAATTCAATCGTCTTACCGCCACTTGCAAATTTAAGGATGTTGCAAATGACTCGATTAAGATGATGCTTTTTTCGTATTCGTTAGCGCGGCCTGCTAAAATTTGGTTAGAGAATGAGCCACCAATTCTATATTGACGTGGAAGGATCGCGTTCCTAAGTTGGTGAACTAATTTTTTCCGCCCTCTAAGACTACGCATTTGAAAAACGAGATTTCAAAATTTCCACAAGAATTTAATGAGAGTTTTTCAAACGGCTTGGAATAGGTTTAAGGAAATGTTACATGAGTGTCCTCATCACGGTTTTTCCGACTTGCATCAAATTGACACGTTTTACTATGGTTTAAATGATCATGAAAGGGATTATCTAAATGCCGCCGCGGGTGGTAATTTTTTGTGTAAAATGGTTGAGGAAGCGTTGTTGATAATTGAGAATAGATCTAAGGTGTATAGTCCTCGTAACACATCGAGTGTTCGTAAGGCTTCGTCTTCGGCTTCACCTTCTTTGTCTAGTACCATCGATGCTTGCCAAATTGAGGCGAACTTGGAAAACAAAATCTTTGATAAGCTTAAAGGACTTTTAATTGAATTCAAAGTTGGAGAACAAAGTGCTCCCGATACGGCTAAAGCGGTTGGTTTTCATGTATGTATTGTGGTGGAGGTCATGATTTCTCCGAGTGCATTATTAACGGTGGTAACACTTCGAGTGCCTACGCGGCCACGTGAACTTACAACCAAAACGGTCAAGTTACTCGCTCTAATCAATTGACTCAATCGGGTTTTGCTCCCAATCAAAATGCTAACAATAACTATCGAAACAACCAAGTTGGTTTTAAAAACAATTACAAAGGAAACTATGGGAATCAAGGGGCTAATAATCAAGTTTCAAACAATAATCAAAACAATGATTTTCCAACAACAACAAGGGTTTGCAAACATTAAAAGATCTTCCAAATGAATTTGTTGAATACGCTAATGGAAACGATGCTAGGTTTGACAACATTAAAAGAGAAATCATTAGGCTATGATCCTAGTTTAAGAACGAATTGAAGAAGGAGTTGAAAAACGAGTTAGCAAATGAGCTTAAAATCCATACAAACAAAATGGAAGGAAATGTAACTAGGTTACAACAAAACCAACAAAAAATTGAACAAGGGCAACAAGAAATAAAACAAGAGATGATTAAGGCCGAGAAGAGGCAATCCATGTTTGAGGATAAAATTTCATCTATGTTCGAGGCTATAATGTGCAAACCGTCTTCGAGTAGTCTTCCTAGTAACACCATATCGAACCCTAAGGGAGAGATGAAAGTGATTACCACACGTAGTGGTAAGACACTTAAGGAAGCGACTCCTCAACCAATTGCTCCTACTAAGGATGCAATTAAGGAAGAACCCGAGGTGGTGGTCGAAAAGGAGCATGTCCCAATCCCACGAAGTACCGCTCATGCCACACCTACGGTTGACCCATTACCGCATTTGGAACCCGAGATTCCAAAGGCTATGCCTATGCCTCAACCCACACCACCTTTGCCGTGTCCATCAAGACTTATAAATGAGAAACGTCAAGAGCGCGATAATTTATGAAAATGTTTCGTGACGTTCATTTTAATGTGAGTTTTGCTGATGCTTTGGTCATGATGCCTCGATTTGCCGCTAACTTTAAAAGTATGTTGAACAACAAGGAGAAATTGCAACAATTGTCTACTTGTTCATCGGTTTATCTAAACTGCATACCTCAAAAAGTCGGTGATCCTGGTAAATTCTTGATTCCTTGTGCAATCCAAGATATGGAAGAATGCTATGCCTTGGACGATCTTGGTGCTAGTATTAATTTGATGCCACTTGCAATCTGCAAGTCTCTCAATCTTCCTAATCTTACTCCTTTACTAATGTCTATCGAGTTGGCTGACCATTCCACGATTCCCGCATGTGGATTGGCGGAAGACGTTTTTGTGAAAGTGGGGAAGTTCTATTATCCGATAGACTTATCGTTGTCGATATTCCCACAGATCCTCAAGTTCCTCTCATTTTAGGTGGTTCTTTTTAGATACGTCTATGGCTTTAATTGATGTGCATGCTAGAAAGATCACCTTACGTTTCAACGACGAGGAACTTGTTATAAACGCAACTCAAAATTCTCCAATTTCTCATGTTTATTCCGTTGCAACCATAAACCTCGTTGATATGATCGACGTTGTTTGCGAGGAATTTCACAAGAAGTTTTAGGTTTTGGTGATGATAATAGTGGCAATCCAACTATGTTAGATCCCATTCTTGATAACTCGACACCAACCTTCACTCCATTTGAAGGTGGTGGTTTTACGTTGGAATAATTCGATGTTCCACGTACTTGTGACGAAGACCTCGACAATGATGAGGACTTCTCGATTATCAAATATTTTCTTAACGATTTCCCATTTCCTCCACCTGAGGAGGTTATGAGTATTGAGCCCAAATCGTTAATTGAGGAACCACCTATCCTCGAGTTGAAAGATTTACCTCCTCACCTTGAATATGTATTTCTGGAGGAGGACGACAAGTCGCCGGTTATTATTGCGAAAGATCTTTCGGATGATGAAAAAACCGCACTTGTCGATATTCTAAAGGATCACAAAGGGGCAAATGTGTGGAAGTTATCCGACATTAAGGGGATCGATCCCAAATTTTGTACCCATAAAATCTTAATGGAGGAGGATTACAAACCCGCAATCCAATGTCAAAGGAGGGTGAACCCCAAAATTCACGACGTCATAAAAAAGGAAGTCCTAAAACTCCTTGACGCGAGAATGATTTACCCTATTTACGATTTCCCTTGGGTGAGTCCTATTCATTGTGTCCCTAGAAAGGGAGGAATGATCGTTGTGCCAAACGATGCCAACGATTTAATTCCAACTAGACTCGTGACCGGATGGAGAGTGTGTATTGACTATCTTAAGTTGAATGACGCCACTCGAAAAGACAATTTTCCCTTGCCCTTCATGGACCAAATGTTGGAGCGTCTTACGGGAAACGATTTCTATTGCTTTTTAGATGGTTTTTCCGGTTACTTCCAAATCCCCATCGATCCTCGTGATTAAGAAAAAACTACGTTTACGTGTCCATATGGAACGTTTGCCTATCGTAGAATGCCATTTGGACTTTGCAATGCACCGGGAACCTTTCAAAGGTGCATGATGGCTATTTTTCATGATATGATCGAGAAGGCGATGGAAGTCTTCATGGATGGCGTTTCCGTGTTTGGTAGTTCGTTCACTTCGTGTTTGTCGAATCTTGAGAGAATGTTGAAGCGTTGTGAGGAAACCAACATTGTGCTTAATTGGGAAAAATGTCGTTTTATGGTTAAAAGTGGAATCGTCTTAGGGTACAAGGTTTCGAAAGCGGGGATTGAGGTAGATCAAGCTAAGGTAGACGTCATCACCAAATTACCTCATCCCAAAACCGTTAAGGAAGTTAGGAGTTTCCTAGGCCACGCGGGCTTTTATCGTCAATTCATCAAGGATTTTTCAAAGATTTCTCGGCCTATTACACGTCTCCTCCAAAAAGATGCACGTTTTGTCTTTGACGAAGATTGTGTACGAGCCTTTCAGATCCTTAAGAGGAAATTTACCGAAGCTCCCATTCTAGTTTCTCCCAATTGGAACCTTCCCTTTGAACTCATGTGTGACGCTAGTGACTATGCTATTGGGGTTGTATTGGGGCAACGTCATGAAAAACACTTCTTGCCTATTCACAATGCTAGCAAGACGATGACCGAGGCTCAACTAAAATACACTACAATGGAGAAGGAATTCCTTGCCGTGGTGTATGCATTTGAGAAATTCTGACCTTATCTCGTCTTGACTAAATGCATAGTGTATACGGATCATTCGGCTATCAAGTATCTTATGGCTAAACAAGATGCAAAGCCAAGATTACTTCGTTGGATTCTCCTCCTTCAAGAATTTGATCACAAAACTGTTGAAAAAAAAGGAGCCGAGAATCTAGCGGCCAATCATCTTTCTCGTTTAGAAGATCCTCACCAAAGTGTTTACGAGCCAAAGGAAATCACCGAAACATTTCCGCTCGAGACACTTGGTGTAGTGAATTCTAAGCTTGATTCTTCTACCCCATGGTTTGCGGACATCGCAAATTACCATCGGGGAACTTCATCTTCAAGGGTATTACGACTCAGGAAAAACAAAAATTATTTCTTGACGTCAAGTTCTATTTTTGGAACGACCCTTACTTATTTTGAACTTGTGCGGATAAAATCATTTGACGTTGTGTCCTTGGTACCGAAGCTTCTAACATCCTTAGAGCTTGTCACGAGGGGATCGAGTCGAGCTCATGACTCGGTAATCAAAAACGAGGTGCCTCGTGGGGGAGTCCCATGCTTATCCTATGTACATATTATCGCTTTCTAATGTAGTAACGTGTGGGGATTTGTGTCCTTCCAACCTTTGTTCTGTGGTTGTTTGTGAATTGTGGATTTTAGATGATCATTATCTTCACGATTGGAGCCTCTCGTGTTCGTTTTATGGGAGCACTCGATCGTTTTCTTTGAAGACTTTCTCAATATCCATGATATATCCTTTTATGTTCTAACCTTAGGTTTTTAGCACACTTCATAAACGGCTTTAAATTTAACGCTTACACCCTTTTCATGCTAGATTAAGCATTCGACTACGTCTCTAGTATGGGGGTATCCTACCCTTAGACTCGAAACATTGAGGACAATGTTTAACTTTAGTATGGGGGGTGAATAGATACTTGCCTTGCCAAACCTTCACGCTTTCCAAAGTTTATCTTTTTGTTTATCGTTTTGTTGCAAAATAAGGATAAATTGGCCAAATTTTAAAAATTTTCTCATGTTTTATAATTGTTTAAGACACGAATGTAGATTTTCCGATGGTGAGAATAAGAGTATTTTTTGACTCGACCGTGTGTGTTGAGCACTTAGCTTCGATTCCTTAACTTTATATTAGGCTAAGTCTTTTAAATGAGGACGAGAAATGATAGAGTTAATTATAAGTTACTATGCTAACGTAGAGTACTCGTATTCTTTAAAAAACTCATGTGTTCTCGTTGTTTGCTTATTCTCCCTTCGCTGGTAAATATTTTTTGCTTAATAAATATTGACTTAGCGGTTTAGTCTTTGTAACAACCCCAAATTTATACAACTCAATACAGCGGAAGACTCGTTGGTGTTACGGGATATCACATTACTCACATCATAGAAAACGCTTAAAAATCGCGTCGTTTAATAATAAAGCATTTCCATTCATAAATATCAAGTTTACATAGGTCCCAAGTCATATTATTTCATACAAATTTTACAAAGCATTTGAATGGATATTGTTATTTAAGTGTGGGCCATTAATTATTGTCGTCTTCCCGAGAATTACCTTCAAGTACCTGAGATAAAACATGTTAAAAGAAAAGGTCAGCGATAAAGCCGAGTGAATTCATAGAGTTTAATAAAATCCATCAATATAATATCGGTATAAAATTATTACCGAAAATCATTTTGTACAAATCCATGTAGTAGGCCATAAGATAGCCAAAATCATTTTATACAAATCCTTGTCAAAATCATAATGTAGGCATTTGCCTAAAAACCATTATACGAACCAATGTCGTAAAAACATCATACAATACGTCTTATGACGTTGTATAAAGTTAAATAAAAACCGTTATATGAATATGGTTACGAAAACCAAAACACAAACATAATATCAATAGTATGTCCCCGTATTGCTAGTCAGGCAATACATCGTAATTCGGTGCGTATAGCAGTATTTCGTTAGTTGGATTATTATAAGCCGCATGACATTGTTACCTTACTACAACAAACAACGGGTAGCTAGCCCGAAACTCATTTGCCCATCTAAATTAGCGTGTCGTCACAAAGGTCACACTATGTAAATCTTCTCATACATAAATTCGCTTACCAATCAATGTGGCACGACGGGGATCAACCGTCAAGGCGCGAACTGGGGTGATCGTCCCCAAATAGTACTATTATATGCATAAGCGTCTACCAAATCCCGGTAGTTCACAATTCATGTTAATGGGACTTTTAGTGACATAACCTAACTTTAATAATCCATTTTATTTCATCTATCGGGTCATTTAATCATTCATCGGGTCATATAATCATTCGGGTCCAAATCAATAAACAAGCAATCGGGACAAATGGTGTCCTATTTTATAAAAAATAACATGTTATCTCCCTCGCGGGTTTATAAAACATTTATAAAAACATTTAAAAGAGTGCGAGGCTATGAACTCACGTTGATGTGGGAAGGCGGTTATCGGCGATTCGGATGTACGGTACGTGCTTCAATCACGGAAACCTAGACAAATAATACTCGTCTTAGACTCATGTACAATGACTTTATAAAAATAACAATTATGTATACATATGATGATTTTATATATATAATGATCAAGTGGGTTTACATATTCTCTTTTACTCATTTTAGTGTTTACGTAATGGTATCTTCTTACTAGTTTACTAGTTTTACCTATTTACGTGTTTTAGGTCCAATAAACTTATTATAAGCTCTTTAACTTGTATTACTCCATTTTATACTTGTATTATCAGTATTTACACTTTACATGTTGGTCCCAAATGGTTTAAGCCCAATCAATAAGTTTATATGTGTTTTAGCCCATTTTGTTGTATTATTAGTCCAATAATGTTAACTTAGTCCGTTAATGTCCGTATGTTATATAGTTCGGGTTTTATCGGTTTTTACTTGTATTAGATACTTATATCTCAGTATACGACTTTTAAAAACTTTTCATTAGACGGGTTTGATCGTCTAAGTTTTAATTGGCGAAAAACGTTAATTTTACAGTAATAGCCGAAAAAGTCGTAAAAATCATGTTTATAGTTTTATAACTTATAAAACTTATCCAACTATCATTTTTATAAAATGTCCATTTATTTATCCTTATACATATTTATATAAATGTATTATATGAGTTAGTGGGTTTTAATTCACATTTTATACTATTTTTATTTGAATGCTTATATAATACTATTATACTTTAATTTCCAAAATCTGATTTTTACTTTCATGTTCACCAAAACAGCCATATCTAGAGTTCTATATGGAGATAGAAGCTCAAATTTTTATGACATAAACTACATGATATGTGCTTTATTTTATTCCTTTATAGCTACTGATGAAACAACCTCTAAGTATTTTATAAAATTCGTCCAAAACAGTGTAGGCAGATTTGCACTCTAAACTTGTTTTGATCATATCTCACTCATTTTGATGATTCCATTGCATGGCCAACTCTCATATGTGTATAACACCTAATACTTACTGTATAATGATTCCACTTTACCATTTTATCAGTTTAACATTTGGTTACCTACTGTTTTTATACAGCCATCATATTTAGCAAGATTTTAACCATTTTACATGTGGTTTTCCATCTTTTTACCCATGTTTATCAACACCAAATCCCCACATAATATTTTTATCATCATTCATCATCATATACATATAAATAAATAAATAAAATACAAGATTACATAATCAAAATAACAAGAGGATAGGAAGAAACAATCTCTATACCACCATTAGTGATGAAAAGGTTGAGATTTTGGATGAACAAGGCTTGGTTTTGGTAACCAATCTTATGAAATATCAAGACCACCTTCAAGATTACCAAGGATATGAAGACACCTTCAGAAAATCGGCCCTAAACTCCTTCTTGAAAATCAGCCCAAAGACCTCCATGAAAACTCCTTTTTATATGTTAAAATCACCTCCAATCTTCATCTTTTGGTGTGGTTATCAACATATATTGATTATATCTTTTGTTTATGGTCAAAATTTGATGATGATGGTGATATAATGGTGGTGTTGGACGTTCAAGGGGAGAGGAGAGAGTTGTGTGTGAGATTTGCATGTTGTAAAATGAAGTAAATGGTTTGTGGTGGTGGTTTTGATGTTAGATGGTTTAGGTGGAAGACTTAGGACAAGTGTCCTAGTATTTTGCTAGAAACTTGACACACCTCAAGTGTGTTTGATAAGCTTGTCACCCATGTAGTGGGGGTGGGGCAAGATTTATCTTGTCTCATCCCCATTATTTTACGGGTATCCCTCGCTTCTAGTTTCCTCGATTTACGTGCCCTCGGGTCGTTTTACGAAAAACGTTTTTATAAATTATGAATCAACGGCACAAAACGAATCTAAAAAAAATTGTCTCATCAAAAACGGATTTCAAAAACGTAAATACGTAATCCTAAGGTTTCCGGTTTAGTCGTAAAGGACGTTAAATTATAATCGTAAGTCCTAATCTCTTCTCGTAAATTTGTGAGTTTATGAACCAACACAAATTTAAAAATCCAAAATAATATTCACTAATAAATTTATTTTCTGAAATGTCGGACTGTCACCAAAAAACGGTGTATGTAAACGTAAGCACGTAACGTAGAATCCTCCGGTTTAGACGTAGTCGATGCTACTTCAAGACGTAAATCCAAATTTCTTCCCAAAAGTAAGTGAGTTCATAAAATAATATTTTCAAATAAATATTGAGAATAAAATATCAACCATAAATTGACGGATTGTCACAGCAGTTACCCCTAAAAAGGATCTTTGTCCTCAAAGATCATCTTACCACTCGCTTCTTATAGAGTTTAAGCCATGTGGGTATTTTCCTCCACATTTGCTCTTTTCTCACAAGTGTAATCCATTACAATACGTGAGTTTCAACAAAAATAACTACGGGAATAAGATCAGGCTTAATGTTGACTTACTTTCTCTATCCATGATGTTCACGGGTTTTTGATGAATGCAACTTTTCGCCGATCTAAACTTTATCAAGAAGAATTCAGATTTTCACTTGATAGATAATTTATCAAGTTCGATATACGATACATAATTCACGCAGCTCTTGAAGTCCTAGGGTAGATCCAGCTTATATGCCTTTCAAACCAATCTTTTACATCGTCTCAATGGTCCCATACAACGGGGACTTAATTCCCATGATCTTTCAGATCATCAATTCATTTTTCCATTGTTAAAATTTTTGGCATAACTTCGCTACCCATCTGGCATTTCAAGATCTACATTTCGTATTCACATAACCTCCTGCCCACTACCGGCAGTCAATAATCAGATCCTAATTTCAACAATCATTTCAGGTCTCGCGGGTCGAGTATTTTGTAAGGTTAGGTTTGTCATCATAGGAAACCTTAAACCTAAAAGACATGTCCAACTCACAATGGGTGTATGTCGGGTGTCTTCATCTCAACTCCTACTTACAGATGCTCTAATATAGATCCTAACAAGATTCGATCTCGATACTAACACGATAATTATCAATGATAATCTTTCCTAAGGAAAGCGATTATACGGTTTATTACTAAAGGCCAATCATTCAGACATAAAACAACACTTATAGTATTTTGTATCGTTACTTTACCTCGTCCCTTCGATTGGGGTGGCACACAGTACTCTCATCAAGATTCGTTCTTAATGACTTTTGAGCAAATCTCTAGAAATTCAAAGCGAAGCGAGGATCTTGATAGAGATGATCGACACATGCACACCATGCTTACATAACTCCTTTAAATACAAAAAGAGTCGATTTCTTCATCGAGAATCTATCATTAACAGGAATGATATTATCAGATTTGGTCAGTCTGTCGACGATGACCCAAATCGAATCAGATTCAGATGATGACCTTTGCAATAGTTAGACGTTTACTAATGTATGAGGCGATGTCTGCCTTCATAATTTTCCATTAGTAAAACTTCTTCAGATAAAGATACATTTAATCAGAAATGACAGGAATAGAATACTTATACTTATGAGATTCCAACATGACTACATATCAAAATCCTCCATATTCAGGCAACCACAAGTGGCCTTTTATACATCTATCGCCATCGGCTTCTCAATTCTAATGGTTCACATAAGCCGTGAACCCCTTTTTATTATCTATATTATCCTTTTTACAAACATTGTTTATTTTTTTTAGTTTTTTTTTTAATTTTTTTTATATCGTTCGGCAATTTATTTTGCACATTCATTATTAAGGAACATGTCCTAATTGGTTCTTTATCTTTTCTACATAATGTGTCAGTTTCTACATTCACTTTCTCCTGATGAAATATATATAACATGACCGTATTAATTCAAAGTTTCTTTCTTCACATTTTCTAAGTCTTAGTTCTATCTCAACTATTATTTTTATCAGTTTTGCTCAATCCGACGTTTAAAGCGTCGATAATTACTACAAATAATTAAATAATAATTAGTTAATTTTTATGAAGCGTAAACGTACAAATTTTAAATTTCTTAGTTCGACCAATTATATAAAATGTTCAAAAATAAATTTGAATTTAATTAACAAGATTTTTGTTGATTTATCGAAAATATTTTATAAGATCCGTAAATGTTCGAAAAACCTTTGTTTATACTTTGGTCAATGTTTTCTTAGTTGAAAAGCAAAAAGTGTCGTTTCAAATTTCAAGTCATGGTTTAAATAGTTTCCTCAATCCCTCTTAGGTTGTCTTGAGGTATACACAAACATTTACCCCTAAACAGGAGTTTAGTTAAATGATTTGCGTATAAGCGAATAGTCCCTCAACAGTTCTTTTGATAAAACATTTGTCAAAACATTTTTGTACTTTCTTTTTGGTAAAACCCAAAGTTTCAAATGGCTCTAATTTTTAAAGAGTCACTACATTCCATTATCTATTAATCACACGGTCAAATAATGTAAAGGATTAAGTCTTTAATCGTATGTTAAATATTTAAGATACAGGTTTTCATTGTTCGGCCACTTCAGGGCAATCTATAAATAATTATTAACTCATTCTTATTCTTATAAATAAATAAATGGTCCTTAATGATCGCAAGCATGAATTTATCAAATTACAGCCTACACACGTGATCCACCAAATTTATGGATGCTACATGTGCATTAGTCAATCCAAACGACATAACATGAAACTCATAATCTTCATTACAAATTCTGAATGTAGTGATTGGAATAGATAATCTTTTTCGCAGATGCGAAGTTAATGATAACCATGCCATGGATCAAATCTTTAAAACATACGCTAGAACCTTGTAAATGATCGAACAATTCCATTTCGAGTCATGGATATCGTTCTCGATTGTTAATTTACTCAGTTCACAGTAATCTATAAATATAAGAAATAATAACACCATAGCTCTTCATAATGACGAGCTTTGTAGAATAAAAGCTTTCTCCGAAAACTCTCAGTTGTAGGGTAATTCTTTTAATTCAGATGGTGCTGACGTACAATGCACATTCACAGGTGCAACACTGGGAATATAATCTATACCAATTTCAACTTGCCTTAATTGCAAAAGTCTAGTTAATTCACCAACAAATACCTCCTAAAGTTTCAGATAACGGAAACATCTTTTAATAAATTCATATTAGGTTCTTTCTAGATTATAATATCTATGACTAATTCACAACCATTCCTCGTATAATTTCAAGTCTAAATGCAGGATATGGTCATCCATCAAGAATCATTTAGATCACGTTTGATAATCAACATCTTATCATTTAGGGGAATTCTAATCGTGTTCCCATCAATTAAGACAATGTCATCATGTCATAATCAATCAATCCATTCTATTGGCACTATCAACTTTTCAGCTTTATTGCCGTCGATAAGATGTGAACTTCTCAAAAGACTAATAATAACTCATAATCCTTCACAAATTCAGGGATATACGGAGACACAACTACTATTAAAAGAGTAAGGTCAACGCATAATCTACGCGATAAAAATTCAAATCAGGTACAGACGAAAGCATTTAACGAGTATGAATATATCCCATGTTTTCATAATTTGAGTACGCATTCGAAAGCTCCTCGGATCGTTACCCAGGTCATTCAAATGAAATCAAATCATAATAAATGATAAGAACGTCAATACATTCAGTCGGGTATCAACACTCGGTAATCAGATACTTTTCCTAAGAATCTCACTACGGGAGAATTGGACAAGAAAGAATTGTCGATTGTCAAATAAGAAAATTTCCACAGATGAGTAAATTCGAATCAGAAGAATAGATGCTACAGGCACATATGTAGGTGTCCCTAACACTATGTCCCTATTTTTCACTTCTTGCAGATCTCATAAAATTTATTCTTTCACAATCTTCAAAGAAAATTTAGTGCTTATTCATTAGTTTTATGATGACTACTAATCAGCCTTGCATGGTTCATTCCAAATTGTATGTAGGAGCGCAACTATATACAATTTCAAGATTAACGATGCAATACTCAGTTCGTCAAAATTTTATCATCATGTTTATAATAAAAACATTTTCATGCTTAATTCTTAAATATGAATCAAAAATAACTTACAAAGATTTTCTTTGTTATGAAAACAATTAAGTTTTCCAAGGTGTTTTATAAACAACTTCATTTTGATAACGATCACTTATAAATCTCACTTGGAATAATCCTTATAGTGATGAAAATTCAATTTTTATCAAGGAATACTGTTTTATCTTATAAAAACAATGAGTGATCTGCAAAAGAGTGAGGAAAGCTTGTTCACCAAGAACTAACTACAATATAATAGGAAATGAGCTTAGCCAAATAATCATGAGGTTCATGATCTCGATGGCACTCAAAGATAATAATTCACAACGCAACTCAAACCGAGATGAGTACTTGTTCAATGGTTGCATCACTAATGCGATCATTAGAAAGAAGCAATAAAGGATAGATAACATCGCTACATGTAGAATTTAGCAATCAGAGGTAGTCTTTTCATTAATCAGATGACATCTTTCTAGGTGGTAAGGTTTTGTCAAACTCCACTCTATAAGAAAAGATCGTCATGACATCGATATCAGATTTAATCTCGCCAATTCTTCTTTAATATCACAATGAACTAATATCAACATTTCTACGAATATCAACCATTTGTTGGGATCATAAATATCCACAACTTGGTTTAGATCTACGATAGCTAGAATTCATACGAGAATAGCTTCGATTATTTTACTAGGGGATTTAGGGTACCTTGTGACAATCTACGTCGTATAAATACCTCGTATAAATATAAAAATAATCATCAAACAATCATGTAATAAAATTACATCATATATATATATATATATATATATATATATATATATATATATATATATATATATATATATATATATATATATATATATATATATATATATATATATATATATATATATATATATATATATATATATATATATATATATATATATATATATATATATATATATATAATCCAAGTTATATATATATATTAAAATAACACTTCTCAGTCGGGCCTTGTCGGTAACTCGGGAATTCTTCGGCATCGTTATAGTCAAAAGATTTTTAGACATTTTGTGAAAAATGTTTATTGTTAAAAGATTTTGAAATGTTTTATTCAAAACCTTAGTTTTAAAAATCTTTCGTTATCTATAACGAGAGCTCTGGTACCAAACTGTAACACCCCCAAATTTATACAACTCAATACAGCGGAAGACTCGTTGGTGTTACGGGATAGCACATTACTCACATCATAGAAAACGCTTAAAAATCGCGTCGTTTAATAATAAAGCATTTCCATTCATAAATATCAAATTTACATAGGTCCCAAGTCATATTATTTCATACAAATTTTACAAAGCATTTGAATGGAAATTGTTATTTAAGTGTGGGCCATGAATTCTTGTCGTCTTCCCGAGAATTACCTTCAAGTACCTGAGATAAAACATGTTAAAAGAAAAGGTCAGCGATAACGCCGAGTGAATTCATAGAGTTTAATAAAATCCATCAATATAACATCGGTATAAAATTATTACCGAAAATCATTTTGTACAAATCCATGTAGTAGGCCATAAGATAGCCAAAATCATTTTATACAAATCCTTGTCAAAATCATAATGTAGGCATTTGCCTTAAAAATCATTATACGAACCAATGTCGTAAAAACATCATACAATACGTCTTATGACGTTGTATAAAGTTAAATAAAAACCGTTATATGAATATGGTTATGAAAACCAAAACACAAACATAACATCAATAGTATGACCCCGTATTGCTAGTCAGGCAATACATCGTAATTCGGTGCGTATAGCAGTATTTCGTTAGTTGGATTATTATAAGCCGCATGACATTGTTACCTTACTACAACAAACAACGGGTAGCTAGCCCGAAACTCATTTTCCCAACTAAATTAGCGTGGTCACAAAGGTCACGCTATGTAAATCTTCTCATACATAAATTCGCTTACCAATCAATGTGGCACGACGGGGATCAACCGTCAAGGCGCGAACTGGGGTGATCGTCCCCAAATAGTACTATTATATGCATAAGCGTCTACCAAATACCGGTAGTTCACAATTCATGCTAATGGGACTTTTAGTGACATAACCTAACTTTAATAATCCATTTTATTTCATCTATCGGGTCATTTAATCATTCATCGGGTCATATAATCATTCGGGTCCAAATCAATAAACAAGCAATCGGGACAAATGGTGTCCTATTTTATTAAAACTAACATGTTATCTCCCTCGCGGGTTTATAAATCATTTATAAAAACATTTAAAAGAGTGCAAGGCTATGAACTCACGTTGATGTGGGAAGGCGGTTATCGGCGATTCGGATGTACGGTACGTACTTCAATCACGGAAACCTAGACAAATAATACTCGTCTTAGACTCATGTCCAATGACTTTATAAAAATAACAATTATGTATACATATGATGATTTTATATATATGACGATCAAGTGGGTTTACATATTCTCTTTTACTCATTTTAGTGTTTACGTATTGGTATCTTCTTACTAGTTTACTAGTTTTACCTATTTACGTGTTTTAGGTCCAATAAACTTATTATAAGTTCTTTAAATTGTATTACTCCATTTTGTACTTGTATTATCAGTATTTACACTTTACATGTTGGTCCCAAATGGGTTAAGCCCAATCAATAAGTTTATAAGTGTTTTAGCCCATTTGTTGTATTATTAGTCCAATAATGTTAACTTAGTCTGTTAATGTCCGTATGTTATATAGTTCGGGTTTTATCAGTTTTTACTTGTATTAGATACTTATATCTCAGTATATGACTTTTAAAAACATGACATTAGACGGGTTTGATCGTCTAAGTTTTAATTGGCGAAAACGTTAATTTTACAGTAATAGCCGAAAAAGTCGTAAAAATCATGTTTATAGTTTTATAACTTATAACTTATCAAACTATCATTTTTATAAAATGTCCATTTATTTATCCTTATACATATTTATATAAATGTATTATATGAGTTAGTGGGTTTTAATTCACATTCTATACTATTTTTATCTGAGTGCTTATATAATACTATTATACTTAAATTTCCAAAATCTGATTTTTACTTTCATGTTCACCAAAACAGCCATATCTAGAGTTCTATATGGAGATAGAAGCTCAAATTTTTATGACATAAACTACATGATATTTGATTCATTTTATTCTTATAGCTACTGATGAAACAACCTCTAAGTATTTTATAAAATTCGTCCAAAACAGTGTAGGCAGATTTGCACTCTAAACTTGTTTTGATCATATCTCACTCATTTTGATGATTCCATTGCATGGCCAACTCTCATATGTGTATAACACCTAATACTTACTGTATAATGATTCCACTTTACCATTTTATCAGTTTAACATTTGGTTACCTACTGTTTTTATACAGCCATCATATTTAGCAAGATTTTAACCATTTTACATGTGGTTTTCCATCTTTTTACCCATGTTTATCAACACCAAATCCCCACATAATATTTTTATCATCATTCATCATCATATACATATAAATAAATAAAGAAAATACAAGATTACATAATCAAAATAACAAGAGGATAGGAAGAAACAATCTCTATACCACCATTAGTGATGAAAAGGTTGAGATTTTGGATGAACAAGGCTTGGTTTTGGTAACCAATCTTATGAAATATCAAGACCACCTTCAAGATTACCAAGGATATGAAGACACCTTCAAAAAATCGGCCCTAAACTCCTTCTTGAAAATCAGCCCAAAGACCTCCATGAAAACTCCTTTTTATATGTTAAAATCACCTCCAATCTTCATCTTTTGGTGTGGTTATCAACAAATATTGATTATATCTTTTGTTTATGGTCAAAATTTGATGATGATGGTGATATAATGGTGGTGTTGGACGTTCAAGGGGAGAGGAGAGAGTTGTGTGTGAGATTTGCATGTTGTAAAATGAAGTAAATGGTTTGTGGTGGTGGTTTTGATGTTAGATGGTTTAGGTGGAAGTCTTAGGACAAGTGTCCTAGTATTTTGCTAGAAACTTGACACACCTCAAGTGTGTTTGATAAGCTTGTCACCCATGTAGTGGGGGTGGGGCAAGATTTATCTTGTCTCATCCCCATTATTTTACGGGTATCCCTCGCTTCTAGTTTCCTCGATTTACGTGCCCTCGGGTCGTTTTACGAAAAACGTTTTTATAAATTATGAATCAACGGCACAAAACGAATCTAATAAAAATTGTCTCATCAAAATCGGAGTTCAAAAACGTAAATACGTAATCCTAAGGTTTCCGGTTTAGTCGTAAAGGACGTTAAATTATAATCGTAAGTCCTAATCTCTTCTCGTAAATTTGTGAGTTTATGAACCAACAAAAATTTAAAAATCCAAAATAATATTCACTAATAAATTTATTTTCTGAAATGTCGGACTGTCACCAAAAAACGGTGTATGTAAACGTAAGCACGTAACGTAGAATCCTCCGGTTTAGACGTAGTCGATGCTACTTCAAGACGTAAATCCAAATTTCTTCCCAAAAGTAAGTGAGTTCATAAAATAATATTTTCAAATAAATATTGAGAATAAAATATCAACCATAAATTGACGGATTGTCACAGCATTTACCCCTAAAAAGGATCTTTGTCCTCAAAGATCATCTTACCACTCGCTTCTTATAGAGTTTAAGCCATGTGGGTATTTTCCTCCACATTTGGTCTTTTCTCACAAGTGTAATCCATTACAATACGTGAGTTTCATCAAAAATAGCTACGGGAATAAGATCAGGCTTAATGTTGACTTACTTTCTCTATCCATGATGTTCACGGGTTTTTGATGAATGCAACTTTTCGCCGATCTAAACTTTATCAAGAAGAATTCAGATTTTCACTTGATAGATATTTTATCAAGTTCGATATACGATACATAATTCACGCAGCTCTTGAAGTCCTAGGGTAGATCCAGCTTATATGCCTTTCAAACCAATCTTTTACATCGTCTCAATGGTCCCATACAACGGGGACTTAATTCCCATGATCTTTCAGATCATCAATTCATTTTTCCATTGTTAAAATTTTTGGCATAACTTCGCTACCCATCTGGCACTTCAAGATCTACATTTCGTATTCACATAACCTCCTGCCCACTACCGGCAGTCAATAATCAGATCCTAATTTCAACAATCATTTCAGGTCTCGCGGGTCGAGTATTTTGTAAGGTTAGGTTTGTCATCATAGGAAACCTTAAACCTAAAAGACATGTCCAACTCACAATGGGTGTATGTCGGGTGTCTTCATCTCAACTCCTGCTTACAGATGCTCTAATATAGATCCTAACAAGATTCGATCTCGATACTAACACGATAATTATCAATGATAATCTTTCCTAAGGAAAGCGATTATACGGTTTATTACTAAAGGTCAATCATTCAGACATAAAACAACACTTATAGTATTTTGTATCGTTACTTTACCTCGTCCCTTCGATTGGGGTGGTACACAGTACTCTCATCAAGATTCGTTCTTAATGACTTTTGAGCAAATCTCTAGAAATTCAAAGCGAAACGAGGATCTTGATAGAGATGATCGACACATGCACACCATGCTTACATAACTCCTTTAAATACAAAAAGAGTCGATTTCTTCATCGAGAATCTATCATTAACAGGAATGATATTATCAGATTTGGTCAGTCTGTCGACGATGACCCAAATCGAATCAGATTCAGATGATGACCTTTGCAATAGTTAGACGTTTACTAATGTATGAGGCGATGTCTGCCTTCATAATTTGCCATTAGTACAACTTCTTCAGATAAAGATACATTTAATCAGAAATGACAGGAATAGAATACTTATACTTATGAGATTCCAACATGACTACATATCAAAATCCTCTATATTCAGGCAACCACAAGTGGCCTTTTATACATCTAACGCCATCGGCTTCTCAATTCTAATGGTTCACATAAGCCGTGAACCCCTTTTTATTATCTATATTATCCTTTTTACAAACATTGTCTATTTTTTTTAATTTTTTTTTTAATTTTTTTTATATCGTTCGGCAATTTATTTTGCACATTCATTATTAAGGAACATGTCCTAATTGGTTCTTTATCTTTTCTACATAATGTGTCAGTTTCTACATTCACTTTCTCCTGATGAAATATATATAACATGACCGTATTAATTCAAAGTTTCTTTCTTCACATTTTCTAAGTCTTAGTTCTATCTCAACTATTATTTTTATCAGTTTTGCTCAATCCGACGTTTAAAGCGTCGATAATTACTACAAATAATTAAATAATAATTAGTTAATTTTTATGAAGCGTAAACGTACAAATTTTAAATTTCTTAGTTCGACCAATTATATAAAATGTTCAAAAATAAATTTGAATTTAATTAACAAGATTTTTGTTGATTTATCGAAAATATTTTATAAGATCCGTAAATGTTCGAAAAACCTTTGTTTATACTTTGGTCAATGTTTTCTTAGTTGAAAAGCAAAAAGTGTCGTTTCAAATTTAAGTCATGGTTTAAATAGTTTCCTCAATCCCTCTTAGGTTGTCTTGAGGTATACACAAACATTTACCCCTAAACAGGAGTTTAGTTAAATGATTTGCGTATAAGCGAATAGTCCCTCAAAAGTTCTTTTGATAAAACATTTGTCAAAACATTTTTGCACTTTCTTTTTGGTAAAACCCAAAGTTTCAAATGGCTCTAATTTTTAAAGAGTCACTACATTCCATTATCTATTAATCACACGGTCAAATAATGTAAAGGATTAAGTCTTTAATCGTATGTTAAATATTTAAGGTACAGGTTTTCATTGTTCGGCCACTTCAGGGCAATCTATAAATAATTATTAACTCATTCTTATTCTTATAAATAAATAAATGGTCCTTAATGATCGCAAGCATGATTTTATCAAATTACAGACTACACACGTGATCCACCAAATTTATGTTAGCTACATGTGCATTAGTCAATCCAAACGACATAACATGAAACTCATAATCTTCATTACAAATTCTGAATGTAGTGATTGGAATAGATAATCTTTTTCGCAGATGCGAAGTTGATGATAACCATGCCATGGATCAAATCTTTAAAACATACGCTAGAACCTTGTAAATGATCAAACAATTCCATTTCGAGTCATGGATATCGTTCTCGATTGTTAATTTACTCAGTTCACAGTAATCTATAAATATAAGAAATAATAACACCATAGCTCTTCATAATGACGAGCTTTGTAGAATAAAAGCTTTCTCCGAAAACTCTCAGTTGTAGGGTAATTCTTTTAATTCAGATGGTGCTGACGTACAATGCACATTCACAGATGCAACACTGGGAATATAATCTATACCAATTTCAACTTGCCTTAATGGCAAAAGTCTAGTTAATTCACCAACAAATACCTCCTAAAGTTTCAGATAACGGAAACATCTTTTAATAAATTCATATTAGGTTCTTTCTAGATTATAATATCTATGACTAATTCACAACCATTCCTGGTATAATTTCAAGTCTAAATGCAGGATATGGTCATCCATCAAGAATCATTTAGATCACGTTTGATAATAAACATCTTATCATTTAGGGGAATTCTAATCGCGTTCCCATCAATTAAGACAATGTCATCATGTCATAATCAATCAATCCATTCTATTGGCACTATCAACTTTTCAGCTTTATTGCCATCGATAAGATGTGAACTTCTCAAAAGACTAATAATAAATCATAATCCTTCACAAATTCAGGGATATACGAAGACACAACTACTATTAAAAGAGTAAGGTCAACGCATAATCTACGCGATAAAAATTCAAATCAGATACAGACGAAAGCATTTAACGAGTATGAATATATCCCATGTTTTCATAATTTGAGTACGCATTCGAAAGCTCCTCGGATCGTTACCCAGGTCATTCAAATGAAATCAAATCATAATAAATGATAAGAACGTCAATACATCCAGTCGGGTATCAACACTCGGTAATCAGATACTTTTCCTAAGAATCTCACTACGGGAGAATTGGACAAGAAAGAATTGTCGATTGTCAAATAAGAAAATTTCCACAGATGAGTAAATTCGAATCAGAAGAATAGATGCTACAGGCACATATGTAGGTGTCCCTAACACTATGTCCCTATTTTTCACTTCTTGTAGATCTCATAAAATTTATTCTTTCACAATCTTCAAAGAAAATTTAGTGCTTATTCATTAGTTTTATGATGACTACTAATCAGCCTTGCATGGTTCATTCCAAATTGTATGTAGGAGCGCAACTATATACAATTTCAAGATTAACGATGCAATACTCAGTTCGTCAAAATTTTATCATCATGTTTATAATAAAAACATTTTCATGCTTAATTCTTAAATATGAATCAAAAATAATTTACAAAGATTTTCTTTGTTATGAAAACAATTAAGTTTTCCAAGGTGTTTTATAAACAACTTCATTTTGATAACGATCACTTATAAATCTCACTTGGAATAATCCTTATAGTGATGAAAATTCAATTTTTATCAAGGAATACTGTTTTATCTTATAAAAACAATGAGTGATCTGCAAAAGAGTGAGGAAAGCTTGTTCACCAAGAACTAACTACAATATAATAGGAAATGAGCTTAGCCAAATAATCATGAGGTTCATGATCTCGATGGCACTCAAAGATAATAATTCACAACGCAACTCAAACCGAGATGAGTACTTGTTCAATGGTTGCATCACTAATGCGATCATTAGAAAGAAGCAATAAAGGATAGATAACATCGCTACATGTAGAATTTAGCAATCAGAGGTAGTCTTTTCATTAATCACAAATAAGTCAAAATTGTACCGTAACACATTACGTGTCACTATGTCATACAATTCTCAGAACTCGTCCTACCAACTGATGTCACAGTTAAGCTAGGGATTATTTTTAAAAGATACCACAATGAATACTAATCTACAAGAGTCATTAGGTGTTCCACTTGTCCCAGAAGATCCATCGGTCCCAATTCAGAAGAAGATTTCTTCAATTTATTTCTTAGACACTGGGCATCCTCGTCACTGGACAATGGCCTAGGAACAACCCTTAACACGAATCAACAAACAATTAAAACCTCATAATTCAATCAAAGAACTTAACGACTTCCTCTTAACAATTTATTATTCCATACAAGTTAAATTTTTACTTTTATTCAAGTTTCAACCAACTTATACTCAATTCGATATCCTACCTCATTCTCCAATACTTTCATCCTTATTCATAAACCTTAAAAGGGCAATAAAAGCTCGATATGATCAACACTGAATTTCCAATCCTATAGCTCCTTCATCAATAGTTATCAAATAAGTCACTAGTATGAAATGACTTGATCATTCAACTAGACTTCTCGGAAAGGTACTAGTGGCATGAGGCTTTTGGGTAATGGTTCCAATGACAGCCTCAAGTGCAACATTCACCCTTTCGATTTCAAATTTAAGAATTGGGTGACAACGAATCAGATGACATCTTTCTAGGTGGTAAGGTTTTGTCAAACTCCACTCTATAAGAAAAGATCGTCATGACATCGATATCAGATTTAATCTCGCCAATTCTTCTTTAATATCACAATCAACTAATATCAACATTTCTACGAATATCAACCATTTGTTGGGATCATAAATATCCACAACTTGGTTTAGATCTACGATAGCTAGAATTCATACGAGAATAGCTTCGATTATTTTACTAGGGGATTTAGGGTACCTTGTGACAATCTACGTCGTATAAATACCTCGTATAAATATAAAAATAATCATCAAACAATCATGTAATAAAATTACATCATATATATATATATATATATATATATATATATATATATATATATATATATATATATATATATATATATATATATATATATATATATATATATATATATATATATATAATCCAAGTTATATATATATATATTAAAATAACACTTCTCAGTCGGGCCTTGTCGGTAACTCGGGAATTCTTCGACACCGTTATAGTCAAAAGATTTTTAGACATTTTGTGTAAAATGTTTATTGTTAAAAGATTTTGAAATGTTTTATTCAAAACCTTAGTTTTAAAAATCTTTCGTTATCTATAACGAGAGCTCTGGTACCAAACTGTAACACCCCCAAATTTATACAACTCAATACAGCGGAAGACTCGTTGGTGTTACGGGATAGCACATTACTCACATCATAGAAAACGCTTAAAAATCGCGTCGTTTAATAATAAAGCATTTCCATTCATAAATATCAAGTTTACATAGGTCCCAAGTCATATTATTTCATACAAATTTTACAAAGCATTTGAATGGAAATTGTTATTTAAGTGTGGTCCATCAATTCTTGTCGTCTTCCCGAGAATTACCTTCAAGTACCTGAGATAAAACATGTTAAAAGAAAAGGTCAGCGATAACGCCGAGTGAATTCATAGAGTTTAATAAAATCCATCAATATAACATTGGTATAAAATTATTACCGAAAATCATTTTGTACAAATCCATGTAGTAGGCCATAAGATAGCCAAAATCATTTTATACAAATCCTTGTCAAAATCATAATGTAGGCATTTGCCTTAAAAATCATTATACGAACCAATGTCGTAAAAACATCATACAATACGTCTTATGACGTTGTATAAAGTTAAATAAAAATCGTTATATGAATATGGTTATGAAAACCAAAACACAAACATAACATCAATAGTATGACCCCGTATTGCTAGTCAGGCAATACATCGTAATTCGGTGCGTATAGCAGTATTTCGTTAGTTGGATTATTATAAGCCGCATGACATTGTTACCTTACTACAACAAACAACGGGTAGCTAGCCCGAAACTCATTTGCGCAACTAAATTAGCGTGTCGTCACAAAGGTCACGCTATGTAAATCTTCTCATACATAAATTCGCTTACCAATCAATGTGGCACGACGGGGATCAACCGTCAAGGCGTGAACTGGGGTGATCGTCCCCAAATAGTACTATTATATGCATAAGCGTCTACCAAATACCGGTAGTTCACAATTCATGCTAATGGGACTTTTAGTGACATAACCTAACTTTAATAATCCATTTTATTTCATCTATCGGGTCATTTAATCATTCATCGGGTCATATAATCATTCGGGTCCAAATCAATAAACAAGCAATCGGGACAAATGGTGTCCTATTTTATAAAAACTAACATGTTATCTCCCTCGCGGGTTTATAAAACATTTATAAAAACATTTAAAAGAGTGCAAGGCTATGAACTCACGTTGATGTGGGAAGGCGGTTATCGGCGATTCGGATGTACGGTACGTACTTCAATCACGGAAACCTAGACAAATAATACTCGTCTTAGACTCATGTCCAATGACTTTATAAAAATAACAATTAAGTATACATATGATGATTTTATATATATGACGATCAAGTGGGTTTACATATTCTCTTTTACTCATTTTAGTGTTTACGTATTGGTATCTTCTTACTAGTTTACTAGTTTTACCTATTTACGTGTTTTAGGTCCAATAAACTTATTATAAGTTCTTTAAATTGTATTACTCCATTTTATACTTGTATTATCAGTATTTACACTTTACATGTTGGTCCCAAATGGGTTAAGCCCAATCAATAAGTTTATAAGTGTTTTAGCCCATTTGTTGTATTATTAGTCCAATAATGTTAACTTAGTCTGTTAATGTCCGTATGTTATATAGTTCGGGTTTTATCAGTTTTTACTTGTATTAGATACTTATATCTCAGTATATGACTTTTAAAAACATGACATTAGACGGGTTTGATCTTCTAAGTTTTAATTGGCGAAAACGTTAATTTTACAGTAATAGCCGAAAAAGTCGTAAAAATCATGTTTATAGTTTTATAACTTATAAAACTTATCAAACTATCATTTTTATAAAATGTCCATTTATTTATCCTTATACATATTTATATAAATGTATTATATGAGTTAGTGGGTTTTAATTCACATTTTATACTATTTTTATCTGAGTGCTTATATAATACTATTATACTTTAATTTCCAAAATCTGATTTTTACTTTCATGTTCACCAAAACAGCCATATCTAGAGTTCTATATGGAGATAGAAGCTCAAATTTTTATGACATAAACTAAATGATATGTGCTTCATTTTATTCTTATAGCTACTGATGAAACAACCTCTAAGTATTTTATAAAATTCGTCCAAAACAGTGTAGGCAGATTTGCACTCTAAACTTGTTTTGATCATATCTCACTCATTTTGATGATTCCAATGCATGGCCAACTCTCATATGTGTATAACACCTAATACTTACTGTATAATGATTCCACTTTACCATTTTATCAGTTTAACATTTGGTTACCTACTGTTTTTATACAGCCATCATATTTAGCAAGATTTTAACTATTTTACATGTGGTTTTCCATCTTTTTACCCATGTTTATCAACACCAAATCCCCACATAATATTTTTATCATCATTCATCATCATATACATATACATAAATAAAGAAAATACAAGATTACATAATCAAAATAACAAGAGGATAGGAAGAAACAATCTCTATACCACCATTAGTGATGAAAAGGTTGAGATTTTAGATGAACAAGGCTTGGTTTTGGTAACCAATCTTATGAAATATCAAGACCACCTTCAAGATTACCAAGGATATGAAGACACCTTCAACAAATCGGCCCTAAACTCCTTCTTGAAAATCAGCCCAAAGACCTCCATGAAAACTCCTTTTTATATGTTAAAATCACCTCCAATCTTCATCTTTTGGTGTGGTTATCAACATATATTGATTATATCTTTTGTTTATGGTCAAAATTTGATGTTGATGGTGATATAATGGTGGTGTTGGACGTTCAAGGGGAGAGGAGAGAGTTGTGTGTGAGATTTGCATGTTGTAAAATGAAGTAAATGGTTTGTGGTGGTGGTTTTGATGTTAGATGGTTTAGGTGGAAGACTTAGGACAAGTGTCCTAGTCTTTTGCTAGAAACTTGACACACCTCAAGTGTGTTTGATAAGCTTGTCACCCATGTAGTGGGGGTGGGGCAAGATTTATCTTGTCTCATCCCCATTATTTTACAGGTATCCCTCTCTTCTAGTTTCCTCGATTTACGTGCCCTCGGGTCGTTTTACAAAAAACGTTTTGATAAATTATGAATCAACGGCACAAAACGAATCTAATAAAAATTGTCTCATCAAAAACGGAGTTCAACAACGTAAATACGTAATCCTAAGGTTTCCGGTTTAGTCGTAAAGGACGTTAAATTATAATCGTAAGTCCTAATCTCTTCTCGTAAATTTGTGAGTTTATGAACCAACACAAATTAAAACTCCAAAATAATATTCACTGATAAATTTATTTTCTGAAATGTCGGACTGTCACCAAAAAACGGTGTATGTAAACGTAAGCACGTAACGTAGAATCCTCCGGTTTAGACGTAGTCGATGCTACTTCAAGACGTAAATCCAAATTTCTTCCCAAAAGTAAGTGAGTTCATAAAATAATATTTTCAAATAAATATTGAGAATAAAATATCAACCATAAATTGACGGATTGTCACAGTCTTGATTGTTGGTTTCTAGTCTTTTTTAGTAGCTTCCATGTAATTAAATTGGGAAGATATTAAGGTATCGCCAGCGTCACAGTTTTGAAGTATTGGCAACCCGAATAATCGAAATCTTCACCTAATAATAAGATTTCAAGTGCTCACCTAAATCAAGCAAACAATTTGAAGCTCACAAGGCCGAAAAATCTATGCAAAAGTGAAAGTGAATCAAGCCTTAATCTTTGAAGCTTTAAAGACCCAAAACTCGCTTTTAGCGTGAGGATATACGTCTTTGGCCATAATAAAACCACCGATGAGGAGGATACTAATAGGGAAGGCAAGACCGAATTCATAATAAAAGCATCATGGCGAAGTTGAATAAAAGATAGAGGTAAACCTATGATAATAAGGCCCTTCCGTTAGGGGGCGTATAAAAGTCTTGGTAATAAGTCTCATGTTCAAAACCATTATAAAACCGTGTTTATCGATCCTTCTTGTTGACTTAATTTTTTGACATCGTTGTCTATTAGGAGGGGTTATTAATTCGATGGTCTTGTGATGAGACTGCTTTTATACATAGTCTCATCGTCCAAAAAGGGCTTAAAATGCATTGAATATCATCAAAATACCCATATATATGCTTGTGTTTGTTGCTTGTGTATTTTAGGTACGGATATTGAGAAAATGACAAAAGATCACAAGAATCATGCAAAAACGAACACGGGAAACGAAGCCGCACAATGAACCAAGCCCTAATGAAGAATTTTCCCAAGAAAACCTTGAAGGTTTGAAGATTTATGAAGAAGGGTCCTCCAATATGGATGAATTGGCACTTTATACCCTTGTATCTTCATAATTACAAGATTGGTCCCTAAAGTTTGTCAAAATTGCAAAAAGGGCCCTCCACTTTGAAGAATTGGCAAGTTTAGCCCCTCAACAAAGCTAAATTGTCAACCATTATCCTCCACAAAGTCAAATATATCATGAAGTCCTTCAAAGTACAAGAAATTACAAGTTTGGTCCTTTGAAAATCCCAAAATTACAAAACGGACCCTTAACTTTGAAGATTTGGCAAAAATGATCCCTCAATCATTATGACTTGGCAAATTCAGCCCTCAAAAATATCAAATATGCAAGTCAAGACCATTACCATTGAAGAAAATGTCAAATCAGTCCCTCAAGAATCACAAAATGGCAGGAATTACCACTGAATTCACTTTGCAAAATGTTTTGGGGCAAAAGTGTAAAAAATGAAAAGTTGATAAAGCTTAAATGGGCGTTGATAGAAGTTTGAATGGAAATGACAAGTTGCTGAAAGATGGAGGGTTTAAGCTGGCAGACAACCTAAGACACCTAGACCTATGGGAGATTGACACCTGTCCCACTAACTCCTTTCAACCAATCACACTCCACCATTCCTCCACCTAAGCAATCCACTCACCAGTTTATTATTTTTAATCCTTGGCGCCTTAACAACTTTTTAAACTTAATTACTCCTTAATCCGGATCAAACAAGGGACTATTTGCCTCAAGAACATATTTGGTGTTTTGTTAATTACAAAAAATTAAACCCTAAATTTGTGCAGATTGGTGATTAAGGTGACCCTAATCACAACCCAACTCTCAGATGGACTGCCACCTCACTCCCTTAGTCACATGAAAAACCCTTGTCCCACCTCTTGGAGAAGAAGACAAAACAGTGACAAAGATCCAACATCCCACAACAAAGCTTGGAAACTAAGCTTATTTGAGGCTCTTGATCAACTTTCTATAGCTATACACCCCACAAACGTCCAAGATAAAGTCACATGAGCTCAAGATTTCAAATTTCCACAAGGGAATTTCTTGAAGTTCCATGCTTAGGGTTTTTACATTTTCAGCTTTCTAGGACCATGTACACCCTCTATATAAAGGGTCTAGCTCATTACATTTACGTTTGCTTTTTGGTTTTTCCTAGTTCAACTTCTTGTAAATCCTCTTTTCATTTAATGAAAGTGTGTTGAGTTTTGTTGAAGAAAGACCAAGTGCCACCTTTATTTTAGCTTGTTTATGATATTTGTTTACTGAATTTTGAATCTAAAAACCTATTTTTAAGGAGAGTGCAAAAGTTTGCATTTTTCCTTCAAGCTTGATATTTTGCTAAGTTCTTGTTTCAACCTTGGAATTCTTGGGTTATAGGGCTGATCATAGCATCCTAATTGTGATAATTAAGGTGTGGTGAGGCTTATAACTTGGGGATAATCAAGTGTGGGGTAACAAGGTTGCATTAATCAAGGCTTTTTAAGTTTCTGATTTTGATATTGTGCTACTTACCTTGTTGAATCTTAGTAGGGTTGTTATTGGAAGCTTGTGCTTGTTCTAGCTAGCACATAAGCTCATAAATTCGTGGGTGTGAATTTACATCCATGAGGTTTGTCTTGAAATCCTTGAAAATCTGATAAATATTAGATTTTTTGTGGATTTGTGCTCTATTGATGTTCTTGTTGATTTCTTGGCTTAAATCTGCTTAGTCTTGCATGATAATGTTGTTTGTATGCTAGATTAATCATTGGGTTAACTGAATCACACTTTTTCTTGTTTAAATTTCGATTTGAAAAGATAAAGGGGTGTTTGGGTCTACCTGTTTAAGTTGAAATCTTGGTATTTTGTTATTAGAAGGTGTTGTTTGTGCTTGGTATCTGATATATGCCTTGTTGAGAGTGTTTTGCTGCAAGTTTTTGGGTTTGAAACTTCAAATCAAACAATCTGCTATAACTTGGTGAATTTAACTGTTTTTTACCTAAGATTTTGGTTAAATCTAGTATTTGTGCATGCTTAGGGTTAACGTTGTTAAAACATCATTATTATAACTTATTTGATAGATATTGAGTGTTGAATCTGGCTTATTGGTCAAATACATCAGCAAAGTGTAAAACTGCATGTGTTAGTGTTCATCAGTAACATTCATAAGCTTGAATCTTGATTTAGGCTTTAAGCCATTGCATGAAAACTGTTTAAACTTGTTCATTAGAGTTTATAATAGCTTGTGTATGCATTTGGTTGAATCTGGTTGGCTGATTATTGCTAAAACTGCTTATAAGTGCTCAACTGCTTATTATTTCATGTCTATGCTAGATCTGGTACTTTATTGATTAAACTGTATCAATTGGGTGTTTGTGGTTGTGATATTTTGATTGTTCTTGACTCCTTTTGATCCAAAGATCATTTGGGTGCCTTTATGTAATCTGAATCTCCAAAAAAGTCACTATAGACAAAAAGTCAAACAAGTCAAGCAGTGGAAAAAGTTTCCACTGCTCAACACCCAAAACTAGCCCCGGCTATTGTTAAATTGAACTCAGCTTATCAATAAGCTATTTTAGCTTATCCAGACCTGCAACAACTTATTTTTTGTGATAGATCTTCATCATTTGACCCATTTGATTAGACTGGAGCTTATTGGACTTTGACTTTGACTTTTTACTAGAAAACCAACTTATTTGACTTTTACATAAGTGCTTATTTGCTTTTTCTAGCTTATTGAGTCAACTTATTTGAAAACTCTTTGTTGATTTTTCTTAATTAAGTCATTTAAAAGCTATAGAAACTTGAATCAACACTTGGGGTGGCCTAGAACTCAAAAACGACTATTTTGTCGTTTTCTGTAGATTGTTTATTGCATTTTCAGGCTTATTCCTTGGGCTTATTTCAAATTTCTTTTTACAGAAGTCTTATTTAGGACAAAAGAAGCTTGTGTGTCTAACTTTAGCTTATGGCATTAGCTTATAGCTTAATGGGCCAAAAAGCCCATTAAGAATAAGCTGTTTAGTATAAGCTAGCTTATTTCACACTTTCAGCTTTTGGGCCTTTGGAAAAAGTTGTTTCAAATCAAATTTTGAGTCAAGTAGTGTTTTTTGGGCTTATTTTGGACATTTTTTTATATTTGGCCCAAATTTTGGCCCATTAAGGATCTGTTTTGGGTTTAGCCCATTTTCTAGGCCCATTAAGGGTAGTTCGGTAATTTTAATTTCATTTCTGAGTTATTTAGGTTAAATTAATCTAGTTTGCAACTTTTTAGAATTTTTTATGATTTTTGGATTTTAAATAATATTTTAATATTATTTTATTGTTAAAAATTAAAAGTCTGATTTTCTAAGTTTTTATATTTTTTCTAGATTGTAGACACTTAATTAGGAATTTTGCAACTTTCCAAATATTTTTAGAGTCTTTTAATTATTTTCTAGAATTAATTTAAGTTTTAATTGATTTTAATAGTTTTTAATTGTTTAAAAATAGTTTTTAGTGGTTTTAAAATTTTGAAAAATACTTTTTAGCCTAATTAGGATATATTTGAGGTTTACAAACTTTAAGATCTTGTTTTGGACATTTTAATAGTTAATATTGATTTTTAGGGCTTTAATTAGCATAAAAAAGTCATTATTTAATTAATTAAAAGGTTTTGGCAAGTTTGGATTTTTTGTAAACTCTTTGAATATTATTGTGGATTTTTAGTGATTTTTAGGATTAAAAATTTAATTTTAGGGCTTTTTACGGTTTTACGTGTACACCTTTTTCGTCTTAGTTTAATACGACATCGTAACCGTCATTCTCTTCTTATCCCTTTTCTATTTTTCTTTCTCACAAATATAATCACAAAGATAATCATTTCATCACACACACACTAAGCCTCCTTGAGAACGATTCCCCATCTTGGGTCTTTTGTACACGGTTTTCCTAAATCGTCGTACTTAATACTTGCCACTTTTGCTCTCTTTTCCTAAAGAGTAGTAAAACCATTACATCATTTTGGCGCCGCTGCCGGGGAGGCGTGTTGTGTTTTGATTTGGAATTGTTGTTTTTATATACTAACCAAAATAGTATTTGTATTAGTAGCACTCTACTAATAAGTATTATCGGTTTTCGGATTTTGTGTGAATACTATTACTATATTGTATACGTAGAACAATAAATTCACAAGTACTCCAAATACGTGAGAAATCACAACCTTGACTTGGGAGGTCATTACCCAATCATTGTATTCGAATCTCAAAAAAACGAAAAAGGCAAAAATAGATAAATACTTTCATGAAGCTCAATCTTGAAAAATACAAACTATAAGGTGGGTATAAGGCGGATATTATAAAATATATCCTAAGGAAAAAGGCTCGTAAGTGCTTCACGCCGCTTCGTTTCCCCGCTTGCTTGTGAGTATTTGATTTTGAGAGCTAATCGAGGGTTTTGCCGCCCAAAGTATTACTAAGTATCATATATATTTTCTTGGTTTCCATTGATTAAACCCTCTTGAACGTTTTGGTGTTCCACCAACGTTCTAAAGTCATCGAAGGCGTTCACTTCACGTGATCGTTTTCATTCCTTGAGGCTTCTTTAATCGAGAGATTTGATTAAGGAGGAGATTTGTAGATTTGGGTCTACTTAATACATTCACCAAAATCCAAAAAGGTTAATACAATCAAAAACCACAAAAAAATTGAAAAATACAAAACACCAAAAAGAATCTTCTTTGCTAGTCCCCTCGTTGTACGTGACATTTATGCTAACTCGTAATCAAGCAAGACGTGCACGTAAACGAAAGAACAAAACTCCCACTCCCAATCTTTCAAGTGAGGAGTCTCCTATTGACGAACCCATTGTAAGAGAAGCACCAACCATGGCAAATCGAACTATGATGGAGTTACTTCAAGCACCCACCGAGGGTTATGGAGAGGCTATTGTGATTCCCGCTATCCTTTCGGAGAATTTTGAGGTGAAAACGGGTTTGTTGTCGATGATCCAAAACAACGAATTCTATGGTGATGAGAAGGACAATCCACACAACCATATCCGCCAATTCAATCGTCTTACCGCCACTTGCAGTTTAAGGATGTCTCGAATGACTCGATTAAGATGATGCTTTTTCCATATTCCTTAGCGGGGCCCGCTAAAATTTGGTTAGAGAAAGAGCCACCCAATTCTATATTGACGTGGAAGGATCTCGTGTCTAAGTTTGTGAACCAATTTTTTCCTCCCTCTAAGACTACGCACTTGAAAAACGAGATTTCAAACTTTTCACAAGATTTTAATGAAAGTTTTTCAACGGCTTGGAATAGGTTTAAGGAGATGTTACATGAATGTCCTCATCATGGTTTTTCCGACTTGCATCAAATTGACACGTTTTACAATGGACTTAATGATCATGAAAGGGATTATTTAAATGCCACCGCAGGTGGTAATTTTTTGTGTGAAACGGTTGAGGAAGCTTTGGTGATAATTGAGAATAGATCTAAGGTGTATAGTCCTCGTAGCACGTCTAGTGTTCGTAAGGCTTCGTCTTCGGCTTCACCTTCTTTGTCAACTACCATCGATGCTTGCCAAATTGAGGCGAACTTGGAAAACAAGATTTTTGATAAGCTTAAAGGACTTTTGATTGAGTTTAAAGTTGGTGAACCAAGTGCTCCCGCTACGGCTAAAGCGGTTGAGGTTTCGTGCATGTATTGTGGTGGAGGTCATGATTTCTCCGAGTGCATTACCAACGGTGGTAACACTTCGAGTTCCTTCGCGGCCACAGGAAATTACAACCAAAACGGTCAAGTTTCCCGCTCTAATCAATTGACTCCACATGGTTTTGGTTCAAATCAAAATGCTAACAACAAGTATCGCAACAATCAAGTTGGTTTCAAAAGCAATTACAACAAGGGAAACTATGGGAATCAAGGGGCTAATAATCAAGTTTCAAACAAGAATCAAAATGATTTCCGAAATAACAACAAAGGTTTGCAAACTTTGAAAGATCTTCCAAATGAATTTGTTGAATACGCTAATGGGAATGATGCTAGGTTTGACAATATTCAAAGAGAAATCATTAGCCAAAGATTCGAGTTTAAGAACGACTTGAAGAAAGAGTTGAAAAAAAGTTAGCTAATGAACTTAAAATCCACACCAATAAGATGGAAGGAAATGTCACTAGGTTACAACAAAACCAACAAAAAATGGAACAAGGGCAACATGAGAATAAACAAGAAATGATTAAAGCCGAGAAGAGGCAATCCGTGTTTGAAGATAAAATCTCGTCTATGTTTAAGGCAATAATGTGTAAACCGTCTTCGAGTAGTCTTCCTAGCAACACCGTATCCAACCCTAAGGGTGAGATGAAAGTGATTACCTGATAGGTGTATAAACACCCATCTTTTCTACCACTTAATTACAATAATAACCGGACCTAAACGTGTATTTTATGTCTTTTATGTCGGAATTATGCGTGGTTTGTGTTTTTGTTGTATTTTAGGATGAAATTATGAAAAGTGGAGAAAACACGAGAATTCACGGGCATTTACGGCTTTTATTGAAGAAAAAGATGAAAGACGGAGTCGAGAAATCAAGAGTGGAAAAAGAACGGAAGTCCAAGACCAATTCTGAAGATTTATCGAAGAAAAAGTCAAAAGACGGAAGTTTATCAAAAGCCGAGAAACTCAAGTCTATTTTATTGAAGAAATTAAAGACGAGTTCAAAAGATATCCCGAGCCACAAGCCCTTAAAGTCCAAACTTAAAAGAAAGATGAGAAGAAAAGGACTAATGACGCAATTAATGAAGATTAAATGAAGGAAGGACTTAATCTTGCAATTAACAAGAAATGAAGGAGGGGAGGAAGCTTCCTAATCCTCCCCTATATATAGATTAGATTAGTTATCATTTGTGTTGTTGGCTAACTTGACAAATTAGCTCTTCCATTTTTAATTACCTTGCTCCTTTATTTACTTGTCAAGTTTAATTACCTTGTCTTGCACTTAATTACCATTTAATTCAAGTAAGTTTTCCTTTTTAATTCTTGTCAAGTTTTATCTTTATCTTGTTAATCTCATTCTTCCTTTCTTAATCTTTGTGTTGATTTGTGTATGTTCATGTTCTTTATTTTTGTTGATTTATTTAAGTGGGTTTTGATTGTTTTGATTAAGTCTTGTGAGATTGATTGATTTGGATTGATTGTTTATGCTTAATAGTTGCTTATTTGTTTGTTGGATCTAATCTTGTGTTTGATTTGGCTTTGTTTTTAATTGATTCGTGCCTTTTTAGCTTTCCTTGTTCTTCGGATCTATTACTGTTCTTTCCCTGAAATTCGTCCCCAGCGAACATTCCGAATAGGAGTGGAATTTTGTGTTCTATACGGAATATTTAATATTCCGCATAGAGGTTTTATTCCGAGTAACACTTTTGTTGAAATCACTTATTCGGAATACTCAGTTATTCCGCATAGGGGTTTTTGTAAAATTGCTATTCGGAATATCCGGTATTCCGCATAGGAAGATCTTTCCGCATGGGTTTGGTTATTCCGAACGGGCACAAGTTTTCCGCATAGACCCTGATTTTCCGAATAGAGTATATATTCCGAATAGGAGAACATTCCGAATAGTGACAGTATTCCGAATAGGACCCATTATTCCGAGTAGGCACTTTATTCCGAATAGGAACTCTTTCCGAATAGGGCTAATCTTTCCGAGTAGACAATTATTCCGAATAGGAGAACATTCCGAATAGGGACAGATATTCCGAATTGCCTTTTATTCCGAATAGGAGTTTATTCCGGATAGGGAATTCTTAGTTTTTAGTTGTCTGCCTTTTTAGTTTAAGCTTTATTTTTCCCGCCTTTTTCCTTTTATTTGCCTTAGTTTAAGTTTTAGTTTTAGTTGCGTTTTAAGTTTGCCTTAGTTAGATTTAAGTTTGCGTTATTTACTTTATTGTCCTTTAATTCTAGTCTTGCATTTAAATACTTGCACTTTATTTTAACTAGACTTAGATTTATTTTAATTGCACCTTTACTTTAATTGTTTTGCACCTTTTATTTTCAAAACTACAACGACACATCTTTATTCCACCAAAGTTCAACTGAGTCACACATTAAACACAAGTTTTTCAATTCGAAGAGACATACTTTAACGAACTTAATTTTTATACGGGCAAAAGCCTTGTATCAAATGGCGCCGCTGCCGGCTCTTTTCGTAAAGATCAACAGTTTTTTGTGAGAGACACGTTGCTTTTTGGGATCCGTTCACTTGTGAGCGTTATTTTTCTTGCATAAAAATTTCAAAAAAATCATAAAAATTAAAAAATTCATAAACACCATAAAAATTAAAAATTTCAAAAATCCAAAAAGATTTTATCTTTATTGTGTATATATATTGTCTTTGTGTTTGGTTTTGTTTTCTTTTGCATTTTCAGGTGTATGCGTACTAGATCTTCTAATTATCAAGAGCCCGAGCCTCAAGAAGATTTAGATATGGCAGGAGTTAACAACAATAATCAACTACCGCACCTCAATAATAATAATAATAACAACAATGCTCCTCCACAGCCCGATCTTCAGACCATGGAGGAACTTTGTCAACCAACAATGTTTGGACGAGGAGGACCGATTGCGCCGATGCAAATCAACGCTCCTGAGTTTTCGTTGAAGCACCACATGATTCAGCAAGTGCAAACAAACCCATTTAGAGGATTGCCTGATGATGATGCCAACAAACACCTCGACAAGTTCATTACAATCACCCAAAGCATGAAGTTGCCTGGGGCCACAATGGATGTTCTCCGCCTACAACTCTTCCCGCATACTTTATCACATCATGCCGAGAAATGGTTTGATCGTCTTCCGAAGAATTCTATTCACACTTGGGATGACATGACTCAACGCTTTCTTTGGCGCTACTTTCCACCATCCATGGTCACAAGCCTTCGCAATCAGATCAGCGGTTTCATGCAAGATCCCGATGAATCTCTTTTTGATGCATGGGAGAGATATAATGTCTTGATCGACCGTTGTCCAAACCACAACATGCTTCCGGTCACCTTGATCGATACTTTCTACAACGGATTGACTTTTCGAGATCGTGATACGATCAATGCAGCCGCCGGTGGCACATTCATGAAAAGGAGACCCGAGGAGTGTAGAGAGTTAATTGAAAACATGACTACTCATCATAAGAACTGGGATTCCTCTGCTTCTTCTAGAAACAACACGAGAGTCAATGTTTCCTCTACCTCAGCAAACCCTGAGATGACCGAACTCACCCGCATGATGGCTGAAATGAGCAAAAGTATTACGCTTCTCGCTTCCAACCAACAACAACACCAATAAGTTAAAGCGGTTGCTAATCCTTGTGAAACATGTGGCGGTCCTCACTCATACACCGATTGTCCTTCGACACAAGGAAATCCGGAAAATGTGTATGCAGCTTACGGTAATTATTCACCGGAAAATTACCAAGCTAGACAACAAGGGGATAGAAATCTGCTGAGCTACCGTTCCAACAACTACCTTTCACCTGGTTTTTCTCCTCAAAACCAAAATTCCGCCAACAACTACAATAGAAGCAACCAAATCCCACCTCGTGCTTCTAACCCTTATCAACCACCCACCCAACAACACCCACTCATTAATCCAGATGTTGACACAATCATGAGAACTCAAGGTGAGCAAATCAAGAATCTGTAGAGCCAAATAATTAATTTGAAAGGAGATATCTTGAAGCAAGGCAATGACATCAGAACTGAGGTTCGTGATAATCTTCAATCCTCTTTCATCACTCAAACAACTGAATTGAAGAATCTGTTGGCTAGTTTCTTGCCTGAAGCTCAACCTTCTTCTTCTTCGGGTTCTCTACCTTCAAATACCGTCACCAATCCGCGAGCTAATGTGAGTGCTATAACTACGCGTAGTGGAACTACCATTGTCACTCCATCTACCCCACCACCATCATCTACACCTCCTCCACCACCATGTATCCCTACTCCTCCTAACCCTAGTAATAGTGCACCATTACCGTCTCCGCCTCGTCATGACGATGTATCTCGGAAAAACCCGTCAACATGACAACCGTCACCACCTACACCTTCACCTAACCCTTATCAACCTAGAATTCCATACCCTTCTCGTATAGGCAAGACCAATGATCTAACAAAGGAGGACTCGCAAATAACGAAATATATCGGTATGATTTCTCAAATGGGATTCAGCATTAGTTTTCTTGAAGCACTTGTCCACATGCCCAAATTTGCCAAAGCATTTAAGGACTTGCTTAACAAAAAAGAGAAGCTGATTGAACTCACCAACACACGCTTAAATGAAAACTGCTCTGCAGTTATTCTTAAAGAACTTCCGGAAAAACTAGGGGATCCCGGTCGTTTTGTGTTGCCTTGCGTGTTCAACAAAACTGAAGAATTTACTGCCCTTGCGGATCTCGGGGCTAGTATAAATCTTATGCCTTTGAGTGTTTGGAAAACACTCTCATTACCCGATCTCATTCCAACAAAGATGACTCTCGAACTTGCTAATCGCACTCTCGCTTACCCCGTTGGTATAGCTGAAGACGTATTCATTCAAGTTGGCGCATTTACTTTCCCGGTCGATTTTGTCGTAGTTGATTATGCAATGGACCCTCGTATTCCTTTAATACTTGGTCGGCCATTTTTGAGATCCGGACGTGCTTTAGTAGATGTGGCCGAAGGAGAGTTAATCTTAAGAGTCGGGAATACCTCACAAAATTTCAAAATGGGAGCACCTACAAACAAATCCTTTGGAGGCCGAGAATCAGTGAATATGATAAATGTGCTCGATGACTTTACCGTCTATGACAATCCTCTATTCGAGTCTTCCACTGATAATCCACTCTTTGAAGATAATGTGGATGATTCTCTCCCTACTTTGGACGCTTCTCCCATTTTTGATTCTCCACCGGTCTTTGATGCTTATGAAGATGATAATTCTAGCTCAGACTCGGATGATTTTGATTGTACTTCTGAGTATCCCGAGCTGCCTACATATGATGATTTTGATGAGGCCGATACTCTCTCGAGCGATTCTTCACATGATGAAGATCCTCCGCCATCACTCGATCCTACTTTGGACGATTACTCATTCGAGGAAGATTTCTCTGAATTTCTTAACACATACTTCCCTTATGAGAGTGATGCACCTCCTTTGGACTTTGACGATTATCGTCTTGATCCTACTTTGGATTTGAAGAGCATTTTGTCCAAGGAGAAGAAACCGGTTGACACCGATATCCGTTGCACTTATGATTCGACACCTCTTTGTCCCACTCCTGAGGACGAGGTTGTGCTTCTTTGCGGATCTTCTTCACACTCGGCTGAGCCAGAGTGCTATTTTCCCCTGAAGGAAAAGGTGTTCGATCCCGGTATTGAAGTCTTTAAGCCATCTCAGTATCCACCTGATGAAATAAAAGGAAAAATCTTTGCAAATTTGGAAGACATGCTTACACCGCTTCATACTTGCTTCTACTGTGCTCCATCACTGCTTAAGGGAACCTTGCCGCTTCTCTTTTGGCTTGCCTTGTTCGCCTTAAGCTCTTGCTTATTGATGGATGAAAACTATGTCTTTGATCCTGGTGGATTTGTTTCATGCTACTTCCGTTGATGATCAAGGTCGAGTCAGGCTCACGACTCGGTTAACAAAAACCAAGCGCTTCTTGGGAGGCAACCCATGCATCTATCTTTTCGCTTTCTTTATCATAAGTGTAGGGGGGACCCCTTTGGATTGCTATTTCCTCTCCTTACTTCTTAATCAGGGATTCGAGCTTCAATGATCCACTCTTAATGATTCTTGACGACCCGTGATTCCGTGCTCTACTTCTTCCCGGTTCTATCCTAAACTCTTTTCGATTCACTATTTTTATATTTTTTCTCAATATTAAAATAGGAATCTCTTTAGTTGTCTTTTCCTTAGCGAGATTTAAACAACGTGCACAATGTCCTAAGTGTAGGGGAGTTTACTCCCACATGCTTAAACATTGAGGACAATGTTTATCTTAAGTGTAGGGGGGACTTCTATCGAAGTTAAGTGGTCTTTTCCTTGTATGTGTCCTCATTTTAACCGGAAAATCAATTTTTCGACATTTTTCAAAATTTTTGATCTATTTTGGCCTATTAGTTTTTACCTGTGTATAGTTATTTTCTTTCTTTGCTAGAAAAAATGTTTAATAAGTGGTTTTAATTTTCTAACGTTGTGAATCTTTTGACTCGAGTTTACTCTAGCTAGTATCCTTAACGTGTTTAAGTCAAGTTTTGCTAGGGTTTTATATAGGGAGCTATAAAACGCGAAAGTCTTAACTCTCACGGGTTAAGAACAAGAACTTTTCGCAAGTTCCTATAATTGATCCTAGAGAGTCGTTTATCAAGGGAACTTTAAGATGCGATTTCTAAACTTGAAAGAGTCTAAGAATTTGCAAGATCCTATAGGCGACTCGAAAACCCAAAACTTTGATTTAATAGGCTAAGTATCCACGAGTCTCATTACTTGAGATTTTAAACTGTGGAGAACGAGAGATGATAGAGCCAATTATAAGTCGGTATTCTTTCGTGAATTTATGTGAGTTAATTATAAGCCTATTCTCCCATTGCTTGCTAATAAATTTATCTGCTAATAAATAAGGTTGTACGATTTGAAAAGTTACTTAGCTTCTAGCCCCAGATCATTTAAAAGTTGCTCGGTAATGACGAGAGTTCATAGCCAAGGCATAACTTATGAAGCGGGGCGCGAAGATTGGCGAGTCCGAAAAGGCCCTAACAAGGCATGAGGGCTATGTTTTGTTGCTAAAGATCCAAAGTGATGTGAAGAATCATTTATCGAAAATCAATATGAAGGATCGAGACACACGACGAAAAGCAAAAACTCCCCAAAAGTCATGGAGAAGTGTATCCGAAAAGACCCTAACAAGGTATGAGGATAAATAGATCCAAGTCAATAAAGGAGGCGGATCGTTGTAAATCAAAATCCAAAATAAAGATTGGAGAAAAATGAAGAAGTCGTGGTCCATATATGAAGAATCTCTCGTAAATTCCAAGTGAAGAAATTCCAATTATGAAGAGAAGACCATTATTTCATGAACGTCTCTCAAGATTTGAAGTATGAAGTCGCTGCCAAATATCGGCCCGAGAAAGGTCTCAAATCGCTAACCAAGTTATGCCAAGATATGAACTTTCTGATATCCCGAGAAGCAGTTTTAAAAGATTTGGTCCTTTAGCTAACTATTGATTAAATCGTGCACTTTATTTTCAGACTAAATAACTATCGAAATAAGTCAAACAATGCATCTTCATGATCATTCAAGACAAATAATAAAATATTAGAGATACACCTAGGAATAAGAGAGTCTAAGTGAATAATTGGCCCACATGAGTTCGTGTTAGTTTACTAACTTATAATAACAATGATCTCGTTTTTAAGCTTGGTTTGGAGAAAGTGAAAAGTTGAGGATGATGATTATTCATAACATTTTCAAAAAACCCAAGGTATGTAATAAGTGTGTAAACACTTATCCTTTTGCCACTAAAATCATGGAAAAACAAGACCAAATCATGTATTAATTATTATAAATGTCGGAATTACGCGTGGTTTTGTGTTTTGTGTGATAAATAGGTACAAATGATCAAAAGAAGATAAAACACGGGATTTCACGGTCAATTGTCAAAGAAAAGTCAAGATAGAGACGAAGACAAAGATCAAAAGTCCAAAAGTGTGCAACAATCACGGAAACCGATGAAAACCGACACGAGAATAAAGAAAAGATTTTTGAAGCCAAAATCAAGCTTAACTTTAGCGGATTTAATCACTTGTCGAGTTTACAAGCAAAGTGGGTCCCACACTTAGAAATTGGGCCTAAAAAGCCCAATTTCCATTTCTCTTTATTAAACGGATGAAAGTATTTAAACTTGGGCCTAGACTATATGAGACGGATGATTTATTGGGCCACTAGCCCAAGTGAATTTCCTAAGCAATATGGGACGGAATGAGATGGTCAAATGTTGAATGTCAAAGTCAAACTCATTTCTTTTCACTTCACGTTTTTTTTTTTACAAACAACATACACTCTTCCCTCACACCATAATTACCCTGCACCCCCATACACCCGATCCCCACCTCTCTTGTTTTTACTGTTGACAGTCAAACCCACACACAATTTAAAACGTACCTACCTACACGTGTGACACATTTACCCATTCCCTAATAAAGCCCACTCTTTTTAATAAAAACCATTTATATTACCCACGATTTTTTTTAACCCACACACACACATACTAAATGAATGTCGATAAAACCAATGGTTTCACTGTCAAACTCATCTTCCCCACTTTACCCCAAAACCTAAAAACCAGTAATATCCTCTAATCACCTAAACCCTAATTCAGTAAAAAGTTTAATTGGGGGTTTTTCCCACGTGCCTTGCACGAGAGGGGGAATTAATTCCCATCTTTTTCGGAAGCAAGAAGATGGAGAGGAGATTAAAACGTGGCATCATATGATTGGGAGTAACAGCTCATCTTCACCAATCCTCCAATGAAAAGAGGACATCTCAGCAACCAACAAGCACAAACCCACTCCACGTTGGCAATCCGTGCCTCATGAGCCATTATCCACCGTTGGATGAAGAATGAAGAAAGAGAGGAAGGATAAATGGTCAGGATTTCACTCCGTAGCCTCCAAGGAATACTAGAAGATTCGAGGGTTCCCTATAAATACCCTCTCCTCATGTAATGTTTGATATGCTTTTTTTTTATTTTTAATTTTTAGAAACTAGATTAATTAGGGTTTTTGTAATCTCAATTTCAAGTATTGTAATTTGTTTTTAAATTAATGAAAATTGAAGTTTCAATTTAATTTGTGTTTCGTTCTTGATATTCAGTTACCTTGTTCTTTCTTTTAATTTGTTTAAAAAATTAGTTACTGTTCTTCGTTGATATAAATATAAATATAAAAAAAAATAAAAATAAAAAAAAAAAAAAATAAAGTAAAGTGAATAATTATTTCCCCACTGGAAATATAAAAGAAAAAGAGGCTACTGTTCATCTTCTCTATTCGGTTTGGTATTCGTGGTTAGAAGGTTTTGATGATAGTTTTGGTTTCGAGATAAGATTTCTGTTCTCGATTGAAGTTGGTGATTAGTTTTGGTTCGAGATAAGTTTTTAGAAGTGTTGACGGTTTGTAAAGAGGTGTTCGTTTGGGTTCGTTTCGATCTTAGCTCGCTCAGCGCGACGCTACGGCTCAACGGTATCGTCAAAAGGTTCCCCTCTCTTTACTTTAACTCTTTTAACTAAGTTTGCTAGATTAAGTTTGTTTTGGATCTGCTTAAGCTGTTTAGAATCTGTTTAGATTAGGGGAGTATTGTGGAATCTGCTTATTTTTAAGTTCGTATGGTTAAGCTTGTGTAGGATAATTGCTTACTTTGGAATCTGTTTGGATTTGTTTAGTTTAATTGTTTAGTTTGGATTCTGCTTAGAGTTTACTAGGCTATTAGGATTTGTTTGATAGATTAGATTCTGCTTATTTAATAGTTTAGTTTCAGTTTCTGCTTATTTGAATTTCTGCTTATGTCTGCTAGTCCTTCAGCTTATTCAGTTTTCATGCTTATTTGTTTGGTTTGGTTCGAGCTTTAGCCTTATTGGTAATCTGCTTATCTAGTCTAGCTTATTTGGTAGTAATCTGTTTCTGCTTTTCGAGTATAGCTTATTTGGATTTTAGTTTAAGTCAGTTTTCATTCAGCTTGCTTATTTGATTTAGTTTAAGCTTATTCTCATTATATTAGCCTAATTGATTCTGCTTATTTGATTACTGCTTATTTGGTGTGCTTATTCTGCTTTCACCTCAGACCCAATTGGTCTGAGGGTTGTTCTTTGTCCAAATAAAGTTTCAATTCCAAAAAGCTTAAAAATAATTAAAAATTTTTCGTCTCCAGTAGGGTTCGAACCTGTGACCTTTTGTTCACAAACCCAACGTGATAACCACTGCTCTAGCAACCCTTTTGAGTATTAGTTTGAATCATTTCATTAATATAGGATTAGATGATTAAGTGGCAGTTTTTATTTGATTAAAAATTAGCTTAATTAAGGTTTAGTTTTATTTATATTAGTAAAAAGGTTTTATTTAAAATAGTTTTTTTTTTTATTCAATTTACTTTTATAAAAAATAAAAAGACAAAAATAATATTTTATTTACTTTCTTTTATTTTCAAAATATTTTTTTTATTTTTATAACTTTCAATTTGTTTTCACTTTATTTAAAATAGTTTTTACTTTATATTAGCTTTAAAGTTACTTTTAATTAAATAGATTTTATATTTAAGTTTTTGAATTAGTTTTAATTAAAATTAGTTTTAATTAGGATTTTAAAATTAGATTTAATAATTTTTAGTCTTAATTAAATTTGAAATAGTATAAAATAGTTTTATTTAAATAGATTTTATAATTTCTTTTAGTTTAAAAAATACCAAAAAGAGATTGTACCAAAAACAAGTTAAGTTGAAACGATAAAACCGGAAATCAAATTCGAGTCGAATCGAGGATAAAACGAACACTTCATTAAAAGGACTAAAAATCCCGAGTTTCAAAATGGCGCTGCTGCCGCTTCGCTCGTACGATTGACGATTTTTCGTGAAGACGTTTGGATTTTGGGATCCGTTCTTCTTGAACGTTAATTTTCTTGCACATAAAATCAAAAACACAAAAAAATCAAAAACATAAAATTACAAAAAAATTAAAAAAACCACAAAGCAATTTCTTTCCTAAGAATTGCAACAAAAAAATTAAAAAAGCAAAAACGTAATACGTTTTCCTAAACGTATTACACCAAAAATATTACGTATTAGTGTTAATTTTTCGATTCGATTTCTTTCGTTTTTCTTGTGAATATATATTTTTCTAAAAATACAAAAAGATTTTTTTTTACTATATTATATTACGTAGCACAATAAATTACCTACTTATCAAATAAGGCCTTAGTTGGGATTTCATCACCTAACTATTGTATTCGAATCCATAACGAGAAAAAGGGCAAAATAGATAAATACTAGTAAGACGTTTGAACTCGATATATACAAACTATAAGGTGGGTATAAGGCGACGCGCTATAAAAGGCCGTCTAAGGAAAAAGGTTTTTAAGTGCTTTGTGCCACCTCGTTTCCCCGCTTGCTTGTGCGTATATTGAGAGGGACGACCGATTATTGGTTTGCCAACTCAAGTAGTATTTTACGTATATATTTTTGTAGATTTTTCATATTGCTCCTCGAGAGGGAAAATCCTTTTCCTCTCAAAGTCGACCGAGGTCACCTACCTCATTCCAAAGTTTTAATTGTATGCGCACTCGCGCGCGTACATACATACCGAGTGGTGTACCAAACTCTTCCAATTCTTCCAAAAAGAAGAAGAAGAAGAATAACAAAAAGACCGTCATTAAAGCCGATCCCGAGAATCGAGCTTTCGACAATACGATGGCAACGGATAATCGACCAATGATTGAGATTCTACAATCTCACGTTGAAGGAAACGATGACGCGATTGTGGTGCCGAATATTGGAGCTAATCATTTCGAACTTAAATCGGGTTTTATTCAAATGGTTTCCGCTACACCATTTTTAGGCCGAACTAATGATGACCCACACGCTCATATCAAACGTTTCATCCAATTAGCTAATACCGTCAAATACAATGGGGTGCCCCAAGAGGCCGTTCGCCTCCAACTTTTTCCTTTTTCCCTCGAGGGACAAGCCCGGATTTGGCTTGATAAGGAACCACCCCAAAGTATTACCACATGGATCGACTTAGAGACCAAGTTCATTAACTACTTTTTCCCACCATCACGGACCACTTCCTTAAGGAATGAAATAATCAACTTTGAGCAAAAATATGGGGAAACGTTTAGTGAGGCTTGGGATCGTTTTAAGGATCTTTTGAGAAAATGTCCACAACACGGTTTTACTAAAGTTCATCAAATCAACACGTTTTATAATGGTTTAACTCTAAACGACCAAGACTCACTTAATAGTGCCGCGGGGGGCAATATTCTTGTGAAAACAATGAACGAGGCTTGGGCCATTATTGAGAACAAGGCTAAAGTACAAACCAAAAGTGTTAGGGCTAATATGGCAAGTGCTAGTACGAGTAATAGTGAGGTGAATGATCAAATTAAGGAGCTTACTTCAATTGTGAAAACCCTTGCTCTAAGAACCGACGCCCTCACTACACATGTTCATGCCGTGAAAGAAAAAAGTGAGACATGTGAGACTTGTGGTGGACCACATTCATACTTTAATTGTGACAAGGTTTACAATGATCAACAAGAAGTTTACGCTTATAATAACAATGAACTTGATCGGATTCAATTCAAACCAAATGTTGATGTTAACCATTTGTCTTACAAGTCTAATAACTATTTGGCTCCCCCGGGTTTTGTAGCACCACAAAGACCACCCCCACCCGCCCAAAATAGGAACCAAGCTCCTCAACGGGGTAATTTTCAAGGAAGTTCTAATCAACGGGGTTTTAATCAAAATCAAGGGAATTTTCAAGGGCAAAACCAAGGGTTGAATAATCAAGGATATAATAACCAAAGTTTTCATAATCAAGGATTTAATCAAGGTTCTAATCAATATCAAAACCAAGGTTTTAATAATCAAGGTTACAATCAAATGAATATGCATAATCCTCAAATGGACTTGGTTCTTCAAAAATTATCCGACCATGAACGAATGATGAGAGAGATGCAAGAGCATACTCGACTAATGCAAGAATCGAATGATAAGAAGTTTTTGACTATGATTCAAACCTTTCGTCCCCAAGGTGCCCTTCCCTCGAACACCGTGACCAATCCTAGGGCTAATGTTAATGCTATCACTACTAGGAGCGGTAAGACCACCGTAGAACCTTCCCCACCTAAACAAGGACCCGAGATTCCTTCTTCTTCGACACAACCTCCCTCTTCTTCCACTTGTGACATACCTCCCGTTATGCATTCGTCTACACCTTATGTTCCACCGATACCCAAATTTTATACCCCACCTTCGGTTCCAAAACCGGTTCCTTCACCTTCTATTTCCACTCCTCCTCCTCCTCCTAAGGATGTGAGTGAGCAATCCACTCCAAAGCCTTCATCTCAACCCAATATACCTTACCCCTCAAGGTTGCGGAAAGAGAAATTGAAGAATAAGGATGATATTCAAGTTTCGAACTTCTTAAAAATGTTCAAACAATTGAATTTTAATATCACCTTTGCCGAGGCGCTCGCTCACATGCCTAAGTACGCTAAGATGTTTAAGGATCTTTTAAGTGATAAGGAAAAGTTGCTTGATATTGCCAATACCCAATTGAATGAGAATTGTTCCGCGGTTCTTTTGAGAAAATTACCGGTTAAGTTAGGAGATCCCGGTCGATTCCTTATTCCTTGTAATTTTCCGGGTGTTGAGAATTGTATGGCCTTGGCGGATCTCGGAGCGAGTATCAATCTTATGCCATTGTCCGTGTGGAAACAATTATCTTTACCCGAGCTAGTCCCCACCCGTATGACATTAGAATTAGCTAACCGTACGGTTGCTTATCCGGTAGGGATAGCCGAGGATGTTTTCGTAGGAGTCGACAAATTCACTTTCCCCGCCGATTTCGTCGTCGTCGACTATGAAATGGATCCCCGTGTTCCCTTAATTGTGGGACGACCCTTCTTGAGAACCGGGCGTACATTAATCGATGTAGCCGCGGGTGAACTTATCATGAGGGTCGGGGATGACAAAATCGTCTTTAACATGGGTAAACTTTCCAAACTTCCCAATGAGCCCGAATCCGTGAATTTCATCGATGTGCTCGACGAAGCATGCGAAGAACATTTTCATGAGGCTTGTAAGAGCGGGATTTCTCCTTTACCTCATGTTGAGACCGTCGCTTCTATTGCTCCTTCATTGACTCCATTCGGAGAAAGTGATTTAGATGAGTTTGAAGCTAGTTTAGGTCCTCTCGAGATTAACTATGATAATTCTCCCACCAATTGGGATGAAGACATTCGTACTATTGAGAGACTTCTCAATGAGGACAATATCTCTCCACCCACTCCAAAAGAAGTTTCTAACAATGATCCTACTTTGACTACGCCTTCAATTGATAATCCGCCGGATTTAGAGCTTAAAGATTTACCGTCTCATCTAGAGTACGTTTTCTTAGAGGAGGATAATAAGTTACCCGTCATTATTGCTAAGGACTTAAAAGAAGATGAAAAATCCCGACTTATAGATGTGCTTAAGAATCATAAGAAAGCAATTGCTTGGAAAATCTCCGACATTTGCGGAATTGATCCTAATTTTTGTACTCATAAAATTCTCATGGAAGATGACTTTAAACCCGCGATCCAAAATCAAAGAAGGGTTAATCCAAAAATTCATGAAGTCATTAAGAAAGAAGTTATCAAACTTCTCGATGCCGGAATGATTTACCCTATCTCGGATTCGCCATGGGTTAGTCCCGTCCATTGTGTGCCTAAGAAAGGCGGAATCACCGTTGTTCCCAACGAAAACAACGAGTTGATTCCTACTCGACTTGTAACGGGTTGGCGAGTTTGCATTGATTATCGTAAGCTCAATGATGCCACTCGTAAGGATCATTTCCCTCTTCCTTTTATGGATCAAATGCTCGAGCGTTTAGCGGGTAATGATTTCTATTGTTTCTTAGATGGCTTTTCCGGATATTTTCAAATCCCTATCGATCCAAAAGACCAAGAGAAAACCACATTCACTTGTCCCTATGGAACATTTGCTTACAAAAGAATGCCTTTCGGCTTATGCAATGCTCCCGGGACTTTCCAACGGTGTATGATGGCGATATTCCATGACATGGTTGAAGAAACTATGGAAGTCTTTATGGACGATTTCTCGGTATATGGTGATTCTTTCTCTTCTTGCCTTGCTAATTTAGAACGTATGCTCCAACGATGTGAAGACACTCGTCTCGTTCTTAATTGGGAAAAATGCCATTTCATGGTAAAAGAAGGCATCGTCCTTGGTCATAAAATTTCCAAAGCCGGTATCGAAGTCGACCGTGCTAAAGTTGACGTCATTGCTAAGTTACCTCCACCTACCACCGTCAAAGGAGTTAGAAGTTTTTTAGGCCATGCGGGATTTTATCGACGTTTCATCCAAGATTTCTCGAAAATAGCTCGTCCAATGACTCATCTCTTAGAAAAGGATGCTCCTTTCATCTTCTCTCAAGAATGTCTCGACTCTTTCGAACTTCTTAAAGGTAAATTAACTAAGGCACCGGTCTTAGTCTCTCCAAATTGGGAGTTACCTTTCGAGCTCATGTGCGATGCTAGTGATTTCGCGGTAGGAGCGGTTTTAGGTCAACGAGTTAACAAACATTTCCAACCCATTCATTATGCTAGTAAGACAATGACGGGGGCTCAATTGCATTATACCACTACCGAAAAAGAGCTTTTAGCTGTAGTGTATGCTTTTGAGAAATTCCGCCCCTATCTTGTGCTTTCCACCACCATCGTTTACACCGACCATTCCGCCTTGAAATACTTGTTGACCAAGCAAGATGCTAAACCGAGACTCCTTCGTTGGGTTTTGCTCCTACAAGAATTTAAAATTGAAATTCGTGATAAAAAAGGAGCGGAAAACCTAGCCGCGGATCACCTTAGTAGACTTGAGGATCCGTATCAAGGGGAATCTCCAAATCAAGAGATTAATGAATCCTTTCCCCTTGAGACCTTAATGTCTATTAATTCCAATCTTGATGATACCCCATGGTTTGCCGACATTGCGAACTATTTGGCGGGTGGTGTTCTTATCGAAGGGTTATCGTCCCAACAAAAGAAAAAATTCTTCAAGGACGTCAAAACGTACTATTGGGACGACCCTTATCTTTTCAAGCAATGTGCGGACTTAATCATTCGTAGATGTGTCGATGGGCCGGCGGCTTTACAAATCCTTGAAGCTTGCCATAAAGGACCTACCGGTGGTCACTTTGGTCCTAATTACACCGCTAAAAAAGTTTTCGACTCCGGATTCTATTGGCCCTCCATTTATCATGATGCACATGAAATGGTTAAACATTGTGATGCTTGTCAAAGGCAAGGCAAGATCACACATAAAGATGAGATGCCTCAAAATTTCATCCAAGAATGTGAAATCTTTGACGTATGGGGCATCGACTTTATGGGGCCGTTTCCATCATCGAAGGGTAACAAGTACATCCTCGTAGCCGTTGACTACGTCTCAAAATGGGTTGAAGCAAAAGCTTTACCTACTAATGATGCGAGGGTGGTTGTTAACTTCTTGAAACAATTGTTTGCTCGATTCGGTGTGCCTCGTGCTATTATTAGTGATCGCGGGGACTCATTTTTGCAATGATCAATTTGCACGAGTCATGGCTAAGTATGGTGTCAATCACCGACTTTCCACCGCGTATCATCCTCAAACTAATGGACAAGCCGAGGTTTCTAACCGTGGTCTTAAGAGAATCTTAGAGCGAACCGTGGGAGAGCATCGTGCCTCATGGGCCGATAAATTAGATGATGCTTTGTGGGCTTTCCGTACCGCTTATAAGACACCTATAGGTTGTACCCCTTATCGCCTTGTGTACGGAAAGGCGTGCCACCTCCCCATTGATTGGAGCATAAGGCTTATTGGGCCTTAAAATGGGCTAATTTTGACATAAACAAAGCCGGTGATCATAGGAAAATCCAACTCAATGAACTCAATGAACTTAGGAATGAGGCTTATGAGAATTCATTAATCTACAAGGAGAAAACTAAGCTCATTCATGATTCTAAGATTAAAAACCGAGAGTTCCATGTTGGTGATCAAGTTTTATTATTTAACTCTCGGTTGAAAATCTTTTCGGGTAAACTTAAGAGCCGTTGGTCCGGTCCATTCACCGTAGCCCAAGTCTTCCCTTATGGCACCATTGAGTTATCCCAACCAAATGGGCCCAACTTTAAGGTGAATGGCCAACGGGTTAAGTTGTACTATGGAGAGGACATCTCTCACGAGATGATTCCATCCCTCTCCACATTTCCCTTGAATTAATTCGGGAAATCGAGTCGAGCTAGAGACTCGTGATAAATAAATCAAGCATCGTATAACTAGGTTAGATTTTTACCTTTCCCACCCTTTCCACCCTTTTTCGCCTTCATCCATTGTCCACCAATAAGTGTAGGGGGGGAGCCGAGTAGGTTGTTTGTGTGTGGTGATTGTGTGCAGGGACATGTGCTTTGATGATCCACTTTTGATACTTTTGATGAGACCCGTGATCCCGTGTTCCCGTGTACCCGGTTCTATCAAAACTATTGTGATTCATACTTGTATATAAATAAAACAAATAAATGTAATCACTTTAGTTGTCCCTTCCTTAGCTCAATTTTAAACAACGTACTCAATGTCCTAAGTGTAGGGGAGTTTATTCGCCCACATGCTTAAACATTGAGGACAATGTTTATGTTAAGTGTAGGGGGGCCTTCTATCGAATTTTAGTGGCCTTTTCCATGAATTTGACCCCATTTAACCGGAAAATTTTAAAAAAATTTTCAACGTTTTTCAAATTTTTGATCTATTTTGGCCTAGTAGTATTTTTATTTATTTTCTTTCCTTTTATTATCGCATCATAATAATTTCCCTTTCAAGAATAAAGTTAAAATTAAAATAAAATAAATAAATAAAATGGTTTAACAAGTTTAGATGTCTTTGATATATTAGGCCCGTCGTGAATATTTTGACTCAACCCGAGTTTACTTATCTAAGTTTACTCTAGCTAGTATCCTTAACCATATGGACCTTAATTGGTTTATTAGGCTAAGCATCCACGAGTCTCATTCCTTGAGATTTTAAATTGTGGAGAATGAGAGATGATAGAGTTAATTATAAGTTCGGTATTCTTTCATTAACTTATGTGAGTTAGTTATGAGCTTTTTCTCCCATCACTTGTTAATAAATATATTTGCAATAAATAAGGTTGTACGATTTAAAAGGTTACTTAGCTTCTAGCACAAGATCGTTTAAAAGTTGCTCGGTATTAATTAGAGTTCATAGCCAAGGCATAACTTATTGAAACGGGACGCGAAGATTGGCTTATCCAAAAAGGCCCTAACAAGGCATGAGGATACCCGAGTCCAAAAAGGCCCTAACAAGGCATGAGGATTCACTTTTTGCTAAAGATCCTAAGATGATGTAAAGATCATTAATCCAAATCAATATGAAGGATCAAGACACACGACGAGAAGCAATTACTCCCCTAAAGATCATGGAGAAGTCTATCCAAAAAGACCCTAACAAGGTATGAGGATAAATAGATCCAAGTCCGAAAAGGAGGCGGATCGTTGTATATCAAAATCCTAAATAAAGAAGAGGATAAATGAAGAAGTCGTGGTCAACGTTTGAAGCATCTTTCACTCCTTATGAAGATGTATACCAAAATGAAGAGAAGACCATAATTTCAAGATCGTCTCTCAAGATTTGAAGTTTGAAGTACAAGCCAAATATCGGTCCGAGAAAGGTCTCAAATCGTGAAACGAGTTATGCCAAGATATGAACTTTATGAGGTTTCGAGAAGCCGTTTTAAAAGATTTTGTCCTTTAGCTAACTATTGATTAAATCGTCCCACTTTATTTTCGGCCTTAATAAATTATCGAAATAAGTCAAAAATGCATCCTCGTGATCATTCAAGACAAAAATAAAATACAAGAGATACACCGTAGGAATAAGGGGGGTCTAAGTGATTAACTAAACCACATGAGCAAGTGTTTGTTGTGCTAACTTGTAATAACAATGATCTCGTTTTTAAGCTTGGTATGGGGAACGTGAAACTTGAGGGTGATTAATATTCATGACACCAAAGCCCTAATCTAAGTCTTAGATTTCTTTACAAGTTTCTTCCATCTAATAATTTCCAAGTTAAAATAATTATTATAATTTTTGTTTCCTTTAAAGTTTTTATCTTTTCATCGTAGTAGTAGTGGTAATAATTATAAAGGCCGAGATGGATTGATTATGAGAGAAATGTAACTCTATGCTTTAAAACTATGCATTGCATGGGGTCATTGCAATGGTCAAGTGTAGGGGATTTAATAAGTGTGTAAACACTTATCCTTTTGCCACTAAAATCATGGAAAAACAAGACCAAATCATGTATTAATTATTATAAATGTCGGAATTACGCGTGGTTTTGTGTTTTGTGTGATAAATAGGTACAAATGATCAAAAGAAGATAAAACACGGGATTTCACGGTCAATTGTCAAAGAAAAGTCAAGATAGAGACGAAGACAAAGATCAAAAGTCCAAAAGTGTGCAACAATCACGGAAACCGATGAAAACCGACACGAGAATAAAGAAAAGATTTTTGAAGCCAAAATCAAGCTTAACTTTAGCGGATTTAATCACTTGTCGAGTTTACAAGCAAAGTGGGTCCCACACTTAGAAATTGGGCCTAAAAAGCCCAATTTCCATTTCTCTTTATTAAACGGATGAAAGTATTTAAACTTGGGCCTAGACTATATGAGACGGATGATTTATTGGGCCACTAGCCCAAGTGAATTTCCTAAGCAATATGGGACGGAATGAGATGGTCAAATGTTGAATGTCAAAGTCAAACTCATTTCTTTTCACTTCACGTTTTTTTTTTTACAAACAACATACACTCTTCCCTCACACCATAATTACCCTGCACCCCCATACACCCGATCCCCACCTCTCTTGTTTTTACTGTTGACAGTCAAACCCACACACAATTTAAAACGTACCTACCTACACGTGTGACACATTTACCCATTCCCTAATAAAGCCCACTCTTTTTAATAAAAACCATTTATATTACCCACGATTTTTTTTAACCCACACACACACATACTAAATGAATGTCGATAAAACCAATGGTTTCACTGTCAAACTCATCTTCCCCACTTTACCCCAAAACCTAAAAACCAGTAATATCCTCTAATCACCTAAACCCTAATTCAGTAAAAAGTTTAATTGGGGGTTTTTCCCACGTGCCTTGCACGAGAGGGGGAATTAATTCCCATCTTTTTCGGAAGCAAGAAGATGGAGAGGAGATTAAAACGTGGCATCATATGATTGGGAGTAACAGCTCATCTTCACCAATCCTCCAATGAAAAGAGGACATCTCAGCAACCAACAAGCACAAACCCACTCCACGTTGGCAATCCGTGCCTCATGAGCCATTATCCACCGTTGGATGAAGAATGAAGAAAGAGAGGAAGGATAAATGGTCAGGATTTCACTCCGTAGCCTCCAAGGAATACTAGAAGATTCGAGGGTTCCCTATAAATACCCTCTCCTCATGTAATGTTTGATATGCTTTTTTTTTATTTTTAATTTTTAGAAACTAGATTAATTAGGGTTTTTGTAATCTCAATTTCAAGTATTGTAATTTGTTTTTAAATTAATGAAAATTGAAGTTTCAATTTAATTTGTGTTTCGTTCTTGATATTCAGTTACCTTGTTCTTTCTTTTAATTTGTTTAAAAAATTAGTTACTGTTCTTCGTTGATATAAATATAAATATAAAAAAAAAAATAAAATAAAAAAAAAATAAAATAAAGTAAAGTGAATAATTATTTCCCCACTGGAAATATAAAAGAAAAAGAGGCTACTGTTCATCTTCTCTATTCGGTTTGGTATTCGTGGTTAGAAGGTTTTGATGATAGTTTTGGTTTCGAGATAAGATTTCTGTTCTCGATTGAAGTTGGTGATTAGTTTTGGTTCGAGATAAGTTTTTAGAAGTGTTGACGGTTTGTAAAGAGGTGTTCGTTTGGGTTCGTTTCGATCTTAGCTCGCTCAGCGCGACGCTACGGCTCAACGGTATCGTCAAAAGGTTCCCCTCTCTTTACTTTAACTCTTTTAACTAAGTTTGCTAGATTAAGTTTGTTTTGGATCTGCTTAAGCTGTTTAGAATCTGTTTAGATTAGGGGAGTATTGTGGAATCTGCTTATTTTTAAGTTCGTATGGTTAAGCTTGTGTAGGATAATTGCTTACTTTGGAATCTGTTTGGATTTGTTTAGTTTAATTGTTTAGTTTGGATTCTGCTTAGAGTTTACTAGGCTATTAGGATTTGTTTGATAGATTAGATTCTGCTTATTTAATAGTTTAGTTTCAGTTTCTGCTTATTTGAATTTCTGCTTATGTCTGCTAGTCCTTCAGCTTATTCAGTTTTCATGCTTATTTGTTTGGTTTGGTTCGAGCTTTAGCCTTATTGGTAATCTGCTTATCTAGTCTAGCTTATTTGGTAGTAATCTGTTTTTGCTTTTCGAGTATAGCTTATTTGGATTTTAGTTTAAGTCAGTTTTCATTCAGCTTGCTTATTTGATTTAGTTTAAGCTTATTCTCATTATATTAGCCTAATTGATTCTGCTTATTTGATTACTGCTTATTTGGTGTGCTTATTCTGCTTTCACCTCAGACCCAATTGGTCTGAGGGTTGTTCTTTGTCCAAATAAAGTTTCAATTCCAAAAAGCTTAAAAATAATTAAAAATTTTTCGTCTCCAGTAGGGTTCGAACCTGTGACCTTTTGTTCACAAACCCAACGTGATAACCACTGCTCTAGCAACCCTTTTGAGTATTAGTTTGAATCATTTCATTAATATAGGATTAGATGATTAAGTGGCAGTTTTTATTTGATTAAAAATTAGCTTAATTAAGGTTTAGTTTTATTTATATTAGTAAAAAGGTTTTATTTAAAATAGTTTTTTTTTTGATTCAATTTACTTTTATAAAAAATAAAAAGACAAAAATAATATTTTATTTACTTTCTTTTATTTTCAAAATATTTTTTTTATTTTTATAACTTTCAATTTGTTTTCACTTTATTTAAAATAGTTTTTACTTTATATTAGCTTTAAAGTTACTTTTAATTAAATAGATTTTATATTTAAGTTTTTGAATTAGTTTTAATTAAAATTAGTTTTAATTAGGATTTTAAAATTAGATTTAATAATTTTTAGTCTTAATTAAATTTGAAATAGTATAAAATAGTTTTATTTAAATAGATTTTATAATTTCTTTTAGTTTAAAAAATACCAAAAAGAGATTGTACCAAAAACAAGTTAAGTTGAAACGATAAAACCGGAAATCAAATTCGAGTCGAATCGAGGATAAAACGAACACTTCATTAAAAGGACTAAAAATCCCGAGTTTCAGTATGCATTTAATTTCTTCGCTTTGCATTTTTATGATTTTCTATCTCTTTAATAAAGGCCAACGTGGATTAATTATGATGAAAAGTGTAAACATGCTTTGTAACTAATGCATTGCATGAGGACATTGCAATGGTCAAGTGTAGGGGATTTGATAGGTGTATAAACACCCATCTTTTCTACCACTTAATTACAATAATAACCGGACCTAAACGTGTATTTTATGTCTTTTATGTCGGAATTATGCGTGGTTTGTGTTTTTGTTGTATTTTAGGATGAAATTATGAAAAGTGGAGAAAACACGAGAATTCACGGGCATTTACGGCTTTTATTGAAGAAAAAGATGAAAGACGGAGTCGAGAAATCAAGAGTGGAAAAAGAACGGAAGTCCAAGACCAATTCTGAAGATTTATCGAAGAAAAAGTCAAAAGACGGAAGTTTATCAAAAGCCGAGAAACTCAAGTCTATTTTATTGAAGAAATTAAAGACGAGTTCAAAAGATATCCCGAGCCACAAGCCCTTAAAGTCCAAACTTAAAAGAAAGATGAGAAGAAAAGGACTAATGACGCAATTAATGAAGATTAAATGAAGGAAGGACTTAATCTTGAAATTAACAAGAAATGAAGGAGGGGAGGAAGCTTCCTAATCCTCCCCTATATATAGATTAGATTAGTTATCATTTGTGTTGTTGGCTAACTTGACAAATTAGCTCTTCAATTTTTAATTACCTTGCTCCTTTATTTACTTGTCAAGTTTAATTACCTTGTCTTGCACTTAATTACCATTTAATTCAAGTAAGTTTTCCTTTTTAATTCTTGTCAAGTTTTATCTTTATCTTGTTAATCTCATTCTTCCTTTCTTAATCTTTGTGTTGATTTGTGTATGTTCATGTTCTTTATTTTTGTTGATTTATTTAAGTGGGTTTTGATTGTTTTGATTAAGTCTTGTGAGATTGATTGATTTGGATTGATTGTTTATGCTTAATAGTTGCTTATTTGTTTGTTGGATCTAATCTTGTGTTTGATTTGGCTTTGTTTTTAATTGATTCGTACCTTTTTAGCTTTCCTTGTTCTTCGGATCTATTACTGTTCTTTCCTTGAAATTCGTCCCCAGCGAACATTCCGAATAGGAGTGGAATTTTGTGTTCTATACGGAATATTTAATATTCCGCATAGAGGTTTTATTCCGAGTAACACTTTTGGTGAAATCACTTATTCGGAATACTCAGTTATTCCGCATAGGGGTTTTTGTAAAATTGCTATTCAGAATATCCGGTATTCCGCATAGGAAGATCTTTCCGCATGGGTTTGGTTATTCCGAACGGGCACAAGTTTTCCGCATAGACCCTGATTTTCCGAATAGAGTATATATTCCGAATAGGAGAACATTCCGAATAGTGACAGTATTCCGAATAGGACCAATTATTCCGAGTAGGCACTTTATTCCGAATCGGAACTCTTTCCGAATAGGGCTAATCTTTCCGAGTAGACAATTATTCCGAATAGGAGAACATTCCGAATAGGGACAGATATTCCGAATTGCCTTTTATTCCGAATAGGAGTTTATTCCGGATAGGGAATTCTTAGTTTTTAGTTGTCTGCCTTTTTAGTTTAAGCTTTATTTTTCCCGCCTTTTTCCTTTTATTTGCCTTAGTTTAAGTTTTAGTTTTAGTTGCGTTTTAAGTTTGCCTTAGTTAGATTTAAGTTTGCGTTATTTACTTTATTGTCCTTTAATTCTAGTCTTGCATTTAAATACTTGCACTTTATTTTAACTAGACTTAGATTTATTTTAATTGCACCTTTACTTTAATTGTTTTGCACCTTTTATTTTCAAAACTACAACGACACATCTTTATTCCACCAAAGTTCAACTGAGTCACACATTAAACACAAGTTTTTCAATTCGAAGAGACATACTTTAACGAACTTAATTTTTATACGGGCAAAAGCCTTGTATCATTACCACACGTAGTGGTAAGACACTTAAGGAACCGACTCCTCATCCAATTGCTCCTACGGAGGAAGCAATTGAGGAAGAACCCGAGGTGGTGGTCCAAAAGGAGCATGTCCCAATCCCACGAAGTACCGCTCATGCCACACCTACGGTTGACCCTTTACCAATATTGGAACCCGAGATTCCAAAGGCTATGCCTATGCCTCAACCCACACCACCTTTGCCCTATCCATCGAGACTTAGGAAGGAGAAACGTCAAGAGCACGACAATTATCAATTTGAGCTTTTTATGCAAATGTTTCGTGATTTGCACTTTAATGTGAGTTTCGCCGACGCTTTGGTCATGATGCCTCGATTTGCCGCTAATTTTAAGAGTATGTTGAACAACAAGGAGAAATTGCACCAATTGTCTAGTTGTTCATCGGTTTATCTTAATCGCATACCTCAAAAAGTCGGTGATCCCGGTAAATTTTTGATCCCTTGTGCAATCCAAGATATGGAGGAATGCTTCGCCTTGGCCGATCTTGGTGCTAGCATTAATTTGATGCCACTTGCAATCTACAAGTCGCTCAATCTTCCTAATCTTACTCCTTCACTAATGTCTATCGAGTTGGCCGACCATTCCACGATTCCCGCATGTGGTTTGGCGGAAGACATTTTTGTGAAAGTGGGGAAGTTCCACTATCCCGTAGACTTTATCGTTGTTGATATCCCCACGGATCCTCAAGTTCCTCTTATTTTAGGTCGTTCGTTTTTAGATACGTCTATGGCTTTGATTGATGTTCATGCTAGAAAGATCACCTTACGTTTAAACGACGAGGAACTTGTTATAAACGTAACTCAAAACTCTCAAATTTCTCATGTTTATTCCGTTGCAACCATAAACCTCGTTGATATGATTGACGTGGTTTGCGAGGAATTTTCACAAGAAGTTCTAGGTTTTGGTGATGAAGAAACTAGTGGCAATCCCACTATGTTAGATCCAATTCTTGATAATTCGACACCAACCTTCACTCCATTTGAAGGTGGTGGTTTTACGTTGGAAGAATTCAATGTTCCACGTACTTGTGACGAAGACCTCGACAACGATGAGGACTTATCGATTATCAAGGATTTTCTTAACGATTTCCTATTCCCTCCACCCGAGGAGGTTATGAGTATCGAGCCCAAATCTTCACTTGAGGAACCACCTATCCTCGAGTTGAAAGATTTACCTCCTCATCTCGAATATGTCTATTTGGAAGAGGGCGACAAGTTGCCGGTTATTATTGCGAAGGAACTTTCGAATGATGAAAAAACCGCACTTGTCTATGTTCTAAAGGATCACAAAGGGGCAATTGCGTGGAAGTTATCTGACATTAAGGGGATCGATCCCAAATTTTGTACCCACAAAATCTTAATTGAGGAGGATTACAAGCCCGAAATCCAATGTCAAAGGAGGGTAAACCCCAAAATTCACGATGTCATCAAAAAGGAGGTCCTTAAACTCCTTGACGCGGGAATGATTTACCCTATTTCCGATAGCCCTTGGGTGAGTCCTATTCATTGTGTCCCGAAAAATGGAGGAATGACCGTTGTGCCAAACGATGCCAACGAGTTAATTCCCACTAGACTTGTGACCGGATGGAGAGTGTGCATTGACTATCGAAAGTTGAATGAAGCCACTCGAAAAGACCATTTTCCCCTCCCTTCATGGACCAAATGTTGGAGCGTCTTGCGGGAAACGATTTCTATTGCTTTTTAGATGGTTTATCCGGTTACTTCCAAATCCCCATCGATCCTCGTGATCAAGAAAAAACTGCGTTTACGTGTCCATATGGAACGTTTGCCTATCGTAGAATGCCATTCGGACTTTGCAATGCACTGGGAACCTTTTAAAGGTGCATGATGGCTATTTTTCATGACATGATCGAGAAGACGATGGAAGTCTTCATGGATGACTTTTCCGTGTTTGGTAATTCGTTCACTTCGTGTTTGTCGAATCTTGAGAGAATGTTAAAACGTTGTGAGGAAACCAACCTTGTGCTCAATTGGGAAAAGTGTCATTTGATGGTTAAGAGTGGAATCGTCTTAGGGCACAAGGTCTCGAAAGCGGGGATTGAGGTAAATCAAGCTAAGGTAGACGCCATCGCCAAATTACCTCATCCCAAAACTGTTAAGGGAGTTAGGAGTTTCCTAGGCCACGCGGGCTTTTATCGTCGATTCATCAAGGATTTTTCAAAGATCTCTCGACCAATTACACATCTTCTTGAAAAAGAGGCACGTTTTGTCTTTGACGAAGATTTTGTACGAGCCTTTGAAATCCTTAAGAGGAAACTTACCGAAGCTCCCATTCTTGTTGCTCCCAATTGGAACCTCCCCTTTGAGCTCATGTGTGATGCTAGTGATTACGCTATTGGGGCCGTATTGGGGCAACGTCATGAAAAGCACTTCTTGCCTATTCACTATGCTAGCAAGACGATGACTGAGGCTCAACTTAAATACACTACGCCGGAGAAGGAGTTCCTTGCCGTGGTGTATGCATTTGAGAAATTTCGACCTTATCTCGTCTTGACGAAATGCAGTGTATACGGATCATTCGACTATCAAGTATCTAATGGCTAAACAAGATGCAAAGCCGAGATTACTTCGTTGGATTCTCCTCCTTCAAGAATTTGACCACAAAATTGTTGACAAAAAAGGAGCCGAGAATCTAGCGGCCGATCATCTTTCTCATTTGGAAGATCCTCACCAAAGTGTTTACGAGCCCAAAGAAATCACCGAAACATTTCCGCTCGAGACACTTGGTGTAGTGAATTCTAAGCTTGATTCTTCCACACCATGGTTTGCGGACTTTGCAAATTACCATGTGGGTAACTTCATCATCAAGGGTATGACGACTCAAGAAAAACAAAAATTCTTTCGTGACGTCAAGTTCTACTTTTGGAACGACCCTTACTTGTTTCGAACTTGTGCGGATCAAATCATACGAAGTTGTGTATTTGGCACCGAAGCTTCTAACATCCTTAGAGCTTGCCATGAGGGACCCACGGGTGGTCACCACGGTGCTAATCTCACGGCTAAGAAGGTGTTTGATGCCGGCTTCTTTTGGCCTACTATTTACCGAGATGCACAAGATCTTGTGAAGTCTTGTGATTCATGCCAACGACAAGGAAAAGCCTCACAAAAAGATGAAATGCCACAAAACATCATCCAAGTGTGTGAGATCTTTGACGTTTGGGGTATAGACTTTATGGGGCGTTCCCATCATCTCGTGGTAATAAGTACATCCTCGTTGCGGTTGACTACCTATCTAAGTGGGTGGAAGTTAAGGCTTTGCCCACCAATGATGCTCGTGTGGTAGTCAAGTTTTTGAAAAGCTTGTTTTCTCGGTTTGGAACCCCTCGTGCGATCATAAGCGATCGTGGAACCCATTTTTGTAACGACCAATTCGAAAGGGTCCTAAGGAAATATGGGGTTACACATCGGCTTTCTACGGCTTATCACCCACAAACAAGTGGGCAAGTCGAGGTTTCAAACCGAGCGTTGAAGAGGATCTTGGAGAGATCCGTTGGGGAAAACTGATAATCATGGTCGGATAAGTTGGACAATGCTTTATGGGCCTTTAGGACCGCTCATAATACGCCCATTGGGTGCACTCCCTATAAGCTTGTATATGGGAAAAATTTTCATTTGCCAATTGAATTAGAACACAAGGCTTATTGGGCCCTAAAGCATTGTAATGATGATATGGAGACCGCGGGAAAACACCGGAAAATGCAATTAAATGAATTGGATGAATTAAGGGACATTGCTTATGAAAATTCACTGATTTATAAAGAAAAGACTAAAAAGTTTCATGATTCAAAAATTAAAAACCGGGTCTTTAACATTGGAGATCAAGTGTTGCTTTTTAACTCTCGTTTGAAAATCTTTTCCGGTAAGTTGAAATCCCGTTGGTCCGGTCCATTCACCGTGACTCAAGTTTTTCCATAACTAGCTCAAAATGATGGCCCCAATTTCAAGGTGAAGGGACATAGGTTGAAGCACTACTTTGGCAGGGAAGTTCCATCCTTGAACTACCTCGACCAAATCACCTTCCCCAATGATAATTAGTATTGAGGGGATCGAGTCGAGCTCATGACTCGGTAATCAAAAACGAGGTGCCTCGTGAGGGAATCCCATGCTTATCCTATGTACATATTATCTCTTTCTAATATAGTAACGTGTGGGGATTTGTGCCCTTCCAACCTTTGTTTCGTGGTTGTTTGTGAATTGTGGATTTTAGATGATCATTATCTTCACGATTGGAGCCTCTCGTGTTCGTTTTATGGGAGCACTCTATCGTTTGCTTGGAAGAATTTCTCAATATCCATGATATATCCTTTGATGTTCTAACCTTAGGTTTTTAGCACACTTTATAAACGGCTTTAAATTTAACGGTTACGCCCTTTCCATGCTAGATTAAGCATTCGACTACGTCTCTAGTATGGGGGTGTTTGCACCCCTAGACTCCAACCATTGTGGACAATGTTTAACTTTAGTATGGGGGGTGAATAGATACTTGCCTTGCCAAACCTTCACGCTTTCCAAAATTTATCTTTTTGTTTATCGTTTTGTTGCAAAATAAGGCTAAAATGGCCAAATTTTAAAATTTTTCTCATGTTTTATAAGTGTTTGAAGACACGAATGTAGGTTTTCCGATGGCGAGAATATGAGTAATTTTTTACTCGACCGTGCGTGTTGAGCACTTAGCTTTGGTTCCTTAACTAAACATTAGGCTAAGTCTCTTAAATGAGGATGAGAAATGATAGGGTTAATTATAAGTTACTATGCTAAACGTAGAGTACTCGTATTCTTTCAAAAACTCATGTGTTCTCGTTGTTTGCTTATTCTCCCTTCGCATGTAAATATTTTTTGCTTAATAAATATTGACTTAGCGGTTTAGTTGGGATTGTTGGGTTTCTAGTCTTTTCTAGTAGCTTCCGTGTAATTAAATTGGGAAGACATTAAGGTATCGCCAGTGTCACAGTTTTGAAGTATTGGCACCGAATAATCAAAAGCTTCACCCTATAATAAGATTTCAAATGCTCACCTAAATAAAGCAAACAATTTGAAGCCCCACAAGGCCGAAAAATCTATGCAAAATTGAAAGTGAATCAAGCCTTAATCTTCGAAGCTTTAAAGATCCAAAATTTGCCTTAGCGTGAGGGTATACGTCTTTGGCTAATAAAACTACCGATGAGGTGGATAATAAAAGGCAAGGCAAGACCAAAGTCATAATAAAAGCTTCATGGCAAAGTTGAATAAAAGATGGAGGTAAAATAAAGATAATAAGGCCCTTCCGTTAGGGGCGTATAAAAGTCTTAGTAATAAGTCTCATGTTAAAAACCGTTATAAAACCGTGTTTATCGATTCTTCTTGTCAACTTAATTTTTTGACATCGTTGTCTATTGGGAGGGGTTATTGATTTGATGGTCTTGGTTACACCGTTAGGACTCTATTTTTAGACCTAAATCTCTATTATCGCATAAGTCAAGCAATGTATCCTCGTGAAACATTCAAGACAATATAAAATATAAGAGATACAACTTAGGAATAATGGGAGGATAAGTACATGATTAGGGCATATGAGTAGTGTTAGCATTACTAACTTATAATGACAATGATCTTGTTGCACGCTTGGCATGGAATTGGGGTGAAAATCAAGGACGATTAAGTTATTTCTAACGAAGCATTCACGTGTTTTTATTCTATGAACCTAAACGTCCCATTTTGCGATGAAAATCATACATTATGTCTAAAACACAAGTAGTAGTAGCAATAGAAGTAGTGTAGCTAGTTTATCGTTCAATAAAGTGAATAAAAATGAAAATTGGAGATGCTATGATACTTTATTCTAGCATTGTGTGAGGGGGAGTGATGAGACTGCACGACAATGGTTTAGTATGAGGGAGTGATGAGACTGCTTTTAAACATAGTCTCATCGTCCAAAAAGGGCTTAAAATGCATTGAATATCATAAAAATACCCATATATATGCTTGTGTTTGTTGCTTGTGTATTTTAGGTACGGATATTGAGAAAATGACAAAAGATCACAAGAATCATGCAAAAACGAACACGGGAAACGAAGCCGCACAATGAACCAAGCCCTAATGAAGAATTTTCCCAAGAAAACCTTGAAGATTTGAAGAATTATGAAGAAGGGTCCTCCAATATGGAAGAATTGGCACTTTATACCCTTGTATCTTCATAATTACAAGATTAGTCCCTAAAGTTTGTCAAAATTGCAAAAAGGGCCCTCCACTTTGAAGAATTGGCAAGTTTAGCCCCTCAACAAAGCTAAATTATCAACCATTATCCTCCACAAAGTAAAATATATCATGAAGTCCTTCAAAGTACAAGAAATTACAAGTTTGGTCCTTTGAAAATCCCAAAATTACAAAAAGGACCCATAACTTTGAAGATATGGCAAAAATGGTCCCTCAATCATTATGACTTGGCAAATTCAGCCCTCCAAAATATCAAATATGCAAGTCAAGACCATTACCATTGAAGAAAATGCCAAATCTGTCCCTCAAGAATCACAAAATGGCAAGAATTACCCCTGAATTCACTTTGCAAAATGTTTTGGGGCAAAAGTGTAAAAAATGAAAAGTTGTTAAAGCTTAAATGGGCGTTGATAGAAGTCTGAATGGAAATGACAAGTTGCTGAAAGATAGGCAGTTTAAGCTGGCAGACAACCTAAGACACCTAGACCTATGGGATATTGACACATGTCCCACTAACACCTTTCAACCAATCACACTCCACCATTCCTCCACCTAAGCAATCCACTAACCAGTTTATTATTTTTAATCCTTGGCACCTTAACAACTTTTTAAACTTAATTACTCCTTAATCCGGATCAAACAAGGGACTATTTACCTCAAGAACACATTTGGGGTTTTGTTAATTACAAAAAATTAAACCCCAAATTTGTGCATATTAGTGATTAAGGTGACCCTAATCACAACCCAACTCTCAAATGGACTGCCACCTCACTCCCTTAGTCACATGAAAAACCCTTGTCCCACCTCTTGGAGAAGAAGACAAAACAGTGACAAACATCCAACGTCCCACAACAAAGCTTGGAAACTAAGCTTATTTGAGGCCCTTGATCAACTTTCTACAGCTATACACCCCACAAACGTCCAAGATAAAGTCACATGAGCTCAAGATTTCAAATTTCCACAAGGGCATTTCTGGAAGTTCCATGCTTAGGGTTTTTACATTTTCAGCTTTCTAGGACCATGTACACCCTCTATATAAAGGGTCTAGCTCATTACATTTACGTTTGCTTTTTGGTTTTTCCTAGTTCAACTTCTTGTAAATCCTCTTATCATTTAATGAAAGTGTGTTGAGTTTTGTTGAAGAAAGACCAAGTGCCACCTTTATTTTAGCTTTTTTATGATATTTTTTTACTGAATTTTGAATCTAAAAACCTGTTTTTAAGGAGAGTGCAAAAGTTTTCATTTTTCCTTCAAGCTTGATATTTTGCTAAGTTCTTGTTTGAACCTTGGAATTCTTGGGTTATAGGGCTGATCATAGCATCCTAATTGTGATAATTAAGGTGTGGTGAGGCTTATAACTTGGGGATAATCAAGTGTGGGGTAACAAGGTTGCATTAATCAAGGCTTTTTAAGTTTCTGATTTTGATATTGTGCTACTTACCTTGTTGAATCTTAGCAGGGTTGTTATTGGAAGCTTGTGCTTGTTCTAGCTAGCACATAAGCTCATAAATTCATGGGTGTGGAGTTCATCCATGAGGTTTGTCTTGAAATCCTTGAAAATCTGATAAATATTGGAATTTTTGTGGATTTGTGCTCTATTGATGTTCCTGTTGATTTCTTGGCTTAAATCTGCTTAGTCTTGCATGATAATGTTGTTTGTATGCTAGATTAATCATTGGGTTAACTGAATCACACTTTTTCTTGTTTAAATTTGGATTTGAAAAGATAAAGTGGTGTTTGGGTCTACCTGTTTAAGTTGAAATCTTGGTATTGTGTTGTTAGAAGGTGTTGTTTGTGCTTGGTATCTGATATATGCCTTGTTGAGAGTGTTTTGCTGCAAGTTTTTGGGTTTGAAACTTCAAATACAATCTGCTATAACTTGGTGAATTTAACTATTTTTGACCTAAGATTTTGGTTAAATCTAGTATTTGTGCATGCTTAGGGTTGAAAGTTGTTAAAACATCATTATTATAACTTATTTGATAGATATTGAGTGTTGAATCTGGCTTATTGGTCAAATACATCAGCGAAGTGTAAAACTGCATGTGTTAGTGTTCATCAGTAACATTCATAAGCTTGAATCTTGATTTAGGCTTTAAGCCATTGCATGAAAACTGTTTAAACTTGTTCATTAGAGTTTATAATAGCTTGTGTATGCATTTGGTTGAATCTGGTTGGCTGATTATTGCTAAAACTGCTTATAAGTGCTCAACTGCTTATTGTTTCATGTCTGTGCTAGATCTGGTACTTTATTGATTAAACTGTATCAATTAGGTGTTTGTGGTTGTGATATTTTGATTGTTCTTGACTCCTTTGGATCCAAATATCATTTGGGTGCCTTTGTGTAATCTGAATCTCCAAAAAAGTCACTAAAGACAAAAAGTCAAACAAGTCAAGCAGTGGAAAACGTTTCCACTGCTCAACACCCAAAACTAGCCCCTGCTAGTGTTAAATTGAACTCATCTTATCAATAAGCTATTTTAGCTTATCCAGACCTGCAACAACTTATTTTTTGTGATAGATCTTCATCATTTGACCCATTTGATTAGACTGGAGCTTATTGGACTTTGACTTTAACTTTTTACTAGAAAACCAACTTATTTGACTCTAAATGGTAAATTTTATAAAGAGAGAAAGGGCAAGTAGCCAAGTTTGATACAAAATGCACAAAGAATAAATCAACAAGGACACATCCCTTGTTAACAGACTAAGGCATGAACAAAAAGCATATGGCATTGGACAAAACCCAAGCTCATAATACAAATACTAGATACAGTCTAAGGAATACAAGTAAAAACAAGAACTTGAAACCTAGACTATAACTAATACAAACATTGCACTCCATTGGACAACCAATTCCAACTATTTAGTCAAAAGAAAGGCCTACTTCAGAATACATGATCTACTTGAATCAACCCAAAAGGAAGCATCCAAAATAGACCAATCCATCCCCCATAGGACACTTTCCAAGACTAAATAATAAACGAAAAACAGGCAATAGACAACCTGCAACCAAGCTGGAATACAAAATCTTCAAAGGAAGTGCCAGAGTAGCAGTATGAACCAAATTGCCTCCTTAAAAAACCCTTTCAAGTAAAACCCTGTGGGAAACCAAGAAAGGGAAAAAAATAGTACAACAGAGGCTCATACCTTCCTTACCACCTGAAGACGCAGCAGCAAACATGATAATAACCTAGCTGCACCACACTCTAAACCATCATCTTGGAATCCCTCATTCCACCACAGGAAGAAGCCAACCTGAAAGAAACAAGAAACACCAAACAAAAGCAAACAAAGCTGCAGGCCTCTCATCAGCATGCAGTAGACCATAAAAATGAAAGAGCTACCTATCATCGATATACATGTCAGTCACACCATCACTCCCATCTTTAGCTATAAGACCAGGGAGATTCCATAAACTTGCAGCAATATGAATATCAGTAGACCAATTAAACTTTAGACCAAGAAGTTTCAGTCTGACCTCACTCACAACAATACTAATCAAAGCTTCAACAGGTCTAGAAGTTTTAGCAAAGAGTCTTGCATTTCTCTCTTGCCATATGAAGTAGACAGTAGCACCCAAGACTAGTCTTTGGATAATACTCCAAACCGACCTATTAGCTTTCCTAATACACACACCTGACACCACTTCAGCCCATACATAAGAGAGATCATCTAATTTAGAAAGCACTTTCATCTTGTCCCAAATACATCTAGAGAAGACACAATCAAAGAACAAGTGAGGGGCTATTTCTAACACAGTATTACACAATGGACACATAACCATGTCAACATGAAACCATTTGGATAATCTATCCTGAGTTTTAAGCCTTCCTCTAACCGCAAGCCACAAAATAAAAGAGTGCCGAGGGATACACTGAGGAAACCAAACATGCTCAGACCATAACACTTTCGGATCATCATGTCTCAATACTTTACTAACTTCTCTCACACTAAAATTAGTAGCCACCATCTTCTTATTATACCAAATAGCAACATCCCTGTTATCATTAAGGGCGGGAACTTCAAAATTGAGAGAAGTCCTATCCCTCCTATTCCAATCATGAGGCCAAGACCAACAGTTTCCACTAATTCTATTTGCCACTTTGTCTTTAATATTATAACCACTGGATCTTTTAAGCACATCAGAAATAACATCACAAAGCAAGCCTTTTTCGTGCCATTTATCTATCCATAAAAAACAATCTTTACCGTCCCCAATCTTAACTCCATCAAAACCTTTTATTTTATCTCTTAGCATAAGGATATGCCTCCAAGACCAAGAGGCATGACTCTTAATCGGACAGGTCCATATACTGTTACCCTTAAGCCTGTAGTTGTTGACCCACTTCACCCATAACGAATCTTTCCTACTAAAAACATTCCACAAATGTTTAGTCATAAGACTATCATTCATACTCCTAGTCGACTTTATCCCGAGACCACCTTGAAACTTTGGCCTATATATATCTTTCCAAGCTACGCTAGTGAACCCCTTCCTACCCTCATTAAAACCCCATAAAAAGTTCTTCAACACTTTATCAATGCTATCACAAATATGTTTTGGCAAAACAAACATCGAAGCCCAATAAACGCCCAAAGAAGAAAGAACAGAGGAAATCAATTGCAACTTACCTGCATAAGAGAGATACTTGTTTTTCCAGTCCAAAATCCTGCACTTGATCTTATCAACCAAAATCATACAATCCTTATTACAAAGCTTTTTGGTCACCATAGGAACTCCCAGATATCTTATGGGAAGATTTCCTTCAGCAAATGGAAGGGCAAGCCCAATTCTCATCTTAATATCAGTTGGAACATTACTAAAAAAAGTAGTGCTCTTCTCCATACTTGGGTATAAACCAGAGCACATACTAAACTCATCCAACCCCCTCCTAAGAATGCTAGCAGAGATTTCATCAGGATGACAAAGCAATAACAAATCATCCGCAAAACAGAGGTGTGTCAAGTTAAGCTCCTTGCAGCTGGAATGAAACTTAAACCTATTATCCAGCCTAATATGCCTCTTAATCATAAGGTTTAAAACCTCCATGACTAGGGTAAAAAGATAGGGTGATATTGGATCGCCCTGTCTTAGACCTCTACCACTCTTAAAAAAGCCATGAACTTCTCCATTAATGCATAAAGAGAATGAAGCAGTCGTTAAGCAAACCATAATCCAATTGATCATAGTGTTATGGAATCCAAACTTAGCTAAAATAGTCTTAAGGAAATCCCAATTGACTGTGTCATAGGCTTTTTTAATATCCACCTTAAACGCACAATTCTTAGAACTAGTAGAATTATCATATCCCACCATTAGCTCTTGCATAATCAGAATATTATCACTTATATGCCTTCCCGGAACAAAAGCGCACTGATTACTATCTATAAGGCTATCAAGGCCCTATTTAAGCCTATTAGTTAAAACCTTGCTAAGACATTTGTAAACCACATTACTACAAGCAATTGGTATATAGTCAGAAAACTTCCTAGAAACTTTCATCTTAGGTATAAGAGTAATGAGATTAGTATTAAGCTCACCAAGTAATTTGCCTGACACAAAGAACTCCTTCACAGCATTACAAACATCCGGTCCAACAATACTCCACGCTTTCTTAAAAAATTTGGAAGTATAACCATCCGGGCCTGCGGCTTTATCATCCTTAATCCCAAACATAGCAATCTTGATTTCCTCATCTAACACGGGTCTGATCATGTGCTCAGCCACCAAAAAATCAAGCTGCTTGGTGAACAAATTATCAACATCTTCAATCTGGAAAACAACATCATCCTTCTCGAAGAACTTTTTGTAATGGTCTACAAAACGATCATAGATATCACACCCATAGTAGGTATGACCTTCATCATCACAAACAGCTTCAATTCTGCTCCTACTCTTCTTGCCTTTAAGAAGCTTATAGAAGTATGCCGTGTTATTGTCTCCTTCTCTAAGCCATTCTACCTTTGTCTTCTGTCTAAGAACACGTTCTTCATCAAGGACAGCATCATGATATGCTTTAGAAAAGATCCTCTCTTCTTCTCTCAGAGACGGATTAAGAGGTTCTTGATCAAGCCTTTTCTGCACATCCTTCAATTCATCTTTAAGAACTTTAACTTTATCAAAAACATTCCCGTTTTCTCTATTAAATCTTCTCAAATGCTTCTTCATATTCTTCAATCTTTTAGCCAACACAAACATATGAAAGCCTCTAACATCAACAAACCAATTATCCTTGACCCTATCAATAAAACCCTCCTTCTCAGCCAAAAAATTCATGAACCTGAATGATCTCGGCTTCAAACTAGTCACATCAGGAAAAGTAACAAGAGCTGGACAATGATCCGATGACAAGTATGGCATGAAATGAGCAAAACATCTTCTAAACATAAGAGTGAAACTCTCATTAACCATGACCCTATCAAGTTTCCTAAGAATACCACTGTTTGGGTCATTACGCTTCTCGATCCAAGTGTAAAACATACCGCTGCTACACACATCTTCTACCTCAAGAGTACGAACACAGTCTCGAAATTCATCCATACCCCCGACTCTAGAACTATAACAATTAGAACTCTCTTCAAAAGATAACATAACATTAAAATCCCCAAGTAACATCCAAGGGGCATCACCAATATCCGCTTTATAATCCACTAAGTTTTTCCACAAAAGCTTACGGTACTTCTCCAAAATCTCACCATAAACGAAAGAAACGAAAAACTTATTTTGATCATTAACGAAAAATACCTCAAAATGAATAACCTGTTCAATTTGAGAAACCAACCTCGCATTCACAGCCAAAGGATCCCAACCCACAATGAGCCTACAACCCTTTCTGCTATTTATCAAATTAGAAACCCATGACCAATTTCCAAACACCTCATCACAAACAGATTTAACAGATTTCTTTCTTAGCCTAGATTCTACAATACCAAACATACTAACATGATTTTCAGTAATAAAATCCTTCACTTCTTTTTGCATAAGGGTACTATTCAACCCTTGTACATTCCACACTACAATTTTACCTATCATTGGAAACTAGAAGAATCCGCAGCCACACCCCCTTGCATTTCTGCCATAGTTACATCATGAATATTACTAACTTCATCCTTTGACACAAACTCTGCAGTAGCGTTTGAAACACCCTCTACATCATTATAGTGTACATTAATCCTATCATTATAGATATTCTCTAGGGCATCATTGTAATATTCAAGCATATCCTCTGACCACGTGACTTTAACCTCATCAGTCAAAGGCGTACCTAAATAAACAAACAAATCCAACTTAAGCTTATCTCTTTCCCATTCCATCATATTCACTTTATCTGTTTCTTTCTTTATAGCTTGCTCATAAAACTTGGTATACGCAACATTATTCTTTTTACCTCCACATTCATCCACTATCCTCTTTTTAGCAATCCTAGTAGCATTTTCATGAAGTCCATCATTAGCAGCTACAATCCTATCTTGAAGACTTTCAATCTTGCTTTTAAGAATGCTATCCTGAGAATTAGCATCTACCTTCATACTGTTCTCCTTACTCAAAAAATACTCCATCTCCCTAGCCGACCATTTACTCTTTTCCTCCTTTGAAATAGCAAACCCCTCATTACACAAAATATCAATTCTCAAACAAAAATTCTTCCACTTCTCATTTTCCTTATTAGTTTCATCAACACCCAAAGCCTCAAACCTATTACCTGTAGCAACCTCCTTAATCACACTATTACTTTTAGGATTTCCATTTAGACTAGGTTTCTTAGCACTTGATACCTCCTCCTTCTTCTTAGCTTCATTAACTGGATTAACCTTCTCAACTTTAGTTTCTTGAACCACCTGTTTAACGCTAACACTAGGTTGAGCATTCTTAGTCGTTGGAGCATACTGCCTAGCTACACCGCTTCCTCTTCCACCATTACTACCAGCATTACCTCTACCACCACCAAACGACCCTCTTCCTGCATTACTAAATCCTCCTCTACTATAGCCACCTCTTTTGTTAACCACATCCCTCCAACCATCACCATTCATATTGTCCACATTAATGTTTCTAGTCACCCTCACAGCATTTGTAACATTAGAAGCCACCTCCCCTACTTTAGCCTGACAACTCTTGATAGTATGACCAAACACCTTACAATGTTCACAAACCGGGGGTATCCAAGGATACTCAACCTCCAAAATCATAGACCGCTCCAGACTCTTATAATAAATCTCTACTTCATAAACCAGATCCTTAGAAGAATCCACTTCCACCATCACTCTAGCAAAACTAGCTCTACCATATGTTTTTTCACACATTTCCGTAGTTATTCTATCCATAATAATCGGAGCGCCAATTCTGCTAGCAATACGACTTATCTCTTCTACATTCCATGCTTCCAACGGAACATTAAAAATCTTTGCCCATACTGAAACTTTAGTGAGCTCCGGTTTAGACATACAGATTCCCGGTTCCCATTTCTGAACATAAAATGGTTTATTATCCACTAACCAAGGACCACTCTCCACCACAGCTTGCATACCATCAATCGAGTCAAAATTACAGAAATAAAGGCCACTATTGTTCATCATAACATCCTTAAAATGAAATTGCCTCCACATTCTGCGTAAATTTCCTAAAAACTCTCTATGAGGCATTTGGAATCCCACAAAATGCCCTATTAAAGTTCTGCTCCACTTAGAACTACCTTCAACCACCACCGGGTCCATATCGACAACCTTCTTCCCTTTACTATTCACCATTCCATCTATATATCTAAGCTTGTTATTACCAATCCCTTTCTCACCTGTTACAACATTAGCAAACGAAAACTTCTTCTCATTGCTACCATTACTATCTTTCATCTGTTCGTCCTTCACACCGCTTCCTTCACCAACCTCAAAATTACTCACCGACTTTATTCCCTTATTGGCATCCACAGTATCAACCTTAAACATCCCTGGTCTTTTCTCTTCACTAAAACTAACCTTTGGTGGACTCCTAGGTTTACTACCATTATTGACCTTAGGATTAAACACGGGATTTTCAGCAAATGGAACCAGCATAGGAGAGCTCTTATCACTAGCCAAATTTTGGCCACCCTTATCCAACTTTCTAACAATATTCTTAACAACATTCACCTTCTTACTCTTAACACTTGTATCACTTACTCCCTTGGCCTCATCTATATTCATGTTTTCCTTAACATCTTTAACACCTAAACTAGTACTACTCCCCTTATCACCATCACCATTAGAACCCCAAAACATTTCAGTATCCTCCCCTGAGTGTACTGAGACATTTTTATCACCTTTCTCAACTACCACCTCATTCACAATATCCATATCTTCAACAGCACTACCCAAATCCCCAGTCTTAATACTAGAACGGGTACTCACCCCTTTTTTAACAACAATACCTTCAGTATGATCTAAAAAATCCTTATCCACATATTTCATGGTATTACCTGAGCTAGGATTCATATTCCTAGTTGTCTTCACTGGCTTCAATGACCTCCCGGATCTCTTTGGCGGTGGCACAAAAGAACCCACCGGCGGTGGTCCAACAGAACCCACCAGAGGTGGTTCAACAGAATCCACCGGATCAACCATAGGATTAACTGGTTGATTAGACATGATACATGGTAAAAAAGAGGGTTAAGGAAAGAATAAGGAAAGGATTAAGGTTCAAGAAGGAGGTTTAATGAAACGGTTTAGGCGGATAAGAAACAGTGAAAAAAACTTAATAAAATGTATTTAAAATGGGTGAACAGGAAGATTTAATGGTGAAATTTTATATGAAAATGTGTATAAAGAATAGGAGATTAAGGATTTATAATAAAATTCATGATCCCATGGTTGGATAAAAAATTAATCAATGATTTCTTAATAAAATGCTTTAGGGTTTTTAGAGAGAAGTTTTTAGAGAGAAGTTAGAGAGAAAACCAACTTATTTGACTTTTACATAAGTGCTTATTTGCTTTTTCCAGCTTATTGAGTCAGCCTATTTGAAAACTCTTTGTTGATTTTGCTTAATTAAGTCATTTAAAAGCTATTGAAACTTGAATCAGCACTTGGGGTGGCCTAGAACTCAAAAACGACTATTTTGTCGTTTTCTGTAGATTGCTTATTGCATTTTCAGGCTTATGCCTTGGGCTTATTTCAAATTTATTTTTACAGAAGTCTTATTTAGGACAAAAGAAGCTTGTGTGTCTAATTTCAGCTTATGGCATTACCTTATAGCTTAGTAGGCCAAAAAGCCCATTAAGAATAAGATGTTTGGTATAAGCTAGCTTATTTCACACTTTCAGCTTTTGGGCCTTTGGAAAAAGTTTTTTAAAATCAAATTTTGAGTCAAGTAGTGCTTTTTGGGCTTATTTTGGACACTTTTTTATATTGGGCCCAAATTTTGGCCCATTAAGGATCTGTGTTGGGTTTAGCCCATTTTCTAGGCCCATTAAGGGTATTTAGGTAATTTCACTTTCATTTCTGAGTTATTTAGGTTAAATTAAGCTAGTTTGCAAATTTTTAGAATTTTTTTATGATTTTTGGATTTTTAATAATATTTTAATATTATTTTATTGTTAAAAATTAAAAGTCTGATTTTCTAAGTTTTTATATTTTCCTAGATTGTAGACACTTAATTAGGAATTTTGCAACTTTCCAAATATTTTTAGAGTCTTTTAATTATTTTCTAGAATTAATTTAAGTTTTAATTGATTTTAATAGTTTTTAATTGTTTAAAAATAGTTTTTAGTGGTTTTAAAATTTTGAAAAATACTATTTAGCCTACTTAGGATATATTTGAGGTTTACAAACTTTAAGATCTTCTTTTGGACTTTTTAATAGTTAATATTGATTTTTGGGGCTTTAATTAGCATTAAAAAGTCATTATTTAATTAATTAAAAGGTTTTGGCAAGTTTGGATTTTTTGTAAACTCTTTGAATATTATTGTGGATTTTTAGTGATTTTTAGGAATTTTTAGGGTAAAAATTTAATTTTAGGGCTTTTCACGGTTTTACGTGTACATCTTTTTCATCTTAGTTTAATACGACATCGTAACCGTCATTCTCTTCTTATCCCTTTTCTATTTTTCTTTCCCACAAATATAATCACAAAGATAATCATTTCATCACACACACACTAAGCCTCCTTGAGAACGATTCCCCATATTGGGTCTTTTGTACACGGTTTTCTTAAATCGTCGTACTTAATACTTGCCACTTTTGCTCTCTTTTCCTAAAGAGTAGTAAAACCATTACATCATCTTGGTTACACCGTTAGGACTCTATTTTTAGACCTAAATCTCTATTATCGCATAAGTAAAAAATGTATCCTCGTGAAACATTCAAGACAAAATCAAATATAAGAGATACAACTTTGGAAAATGGGATGATAAGTACGTGATTAGGGCATATGAGTAGTGTTAGCATTACTAACTTATAATGACAATGATCTCGTTGTACGCTTAGCATGGAATTGGGGTGAAAATCGAGGACGATAAAATTATTTCTAACGAAGCATTCACGTGTTCTTGTTCTATGAACCTAAACGTCCCATTTTGCGATGAAAATCATACATTATGTCTAAAACGCAAGTAGAAGTAATTGTAGTAGTATAGCTAGTTTATCATTCAATAAAAGTGAATAAAAATGTGTTGTCCCATATATTTGAGATGATTAAGCAATGAAGAAAGAAAGAAAATAGATATGAGATGAAGAAGAGATGAATTCCTAGAGAGAGAAAGTAGTGAGAGAAAAGTAGAGAGAGGAGAGGATTAACTTGGTGAATATTAGATTAAGAAAAGATTTGTTACAAAATGACCATCCACCCTCCTAACATGCTAGGAGGGTAGTATATATAGTCCACCCACATGCGGGCTTTAATGGACTATATATTGGGCCGGGCTTATCTTTTGGACTTTAATTAGTTTAAATCCAAGCCCGTGAACCACGACTAAATAACTACTTATTACAACGTTCTAATAAATATTACAATAGAAACCTATGACCGAACATTCTTGTTTGACTCAATATTTTGAGGCTAACAATCTCCCCCAATGTGAGGTCATTCCTCTTTGATATTTGGATTCCAATGGAGATTTATGAATTTCGTCATAAATGAGTCTTGAACGTGTAACAGTAGTTTTGTTCCTTCATGCTGTGATCTTTGAGCCTTTGTCGTTGTCTTTCGACTTTGTCTTTAAGTCTTGAGATCTTCAAATCATCCTTGACTTGTCATTTCCATCTTGCGATCTTGTGTCTTTATCCACATGCTCACACTATCAATTGTTGGATAAGTCTTTAAGCATGAATATGTGGTTGTGAATCTTTGACTTTGCTGAGTATACCGTGACGCCACCTTCTCGAGACAAAACATAGACACGGACTGAATGGCTTTGACATTCGTCCTAAATCGGTAGCGTTTTACCTCCGGTCGGTGAAGACCGTTATACGATATTAAATATCGTACCTGTGATTAGGTAGATTCAATTAAGAATCTCCTTGACAGGGTTTCACGGCTGTACTAGCCGTTCTCTTTACTCGACCGTCTCAAAGCAAGACTGCGAACATAAAGAGTGAATCAATTGGATAAATATCCGCTTGATTAAAGTCGTCAATTCAAATTCCTGGAACAAGTTTGATTTATTAAGAATCTTACCATTGTTGCTTTCCAGTTGACACAAGTTTGATTCATGAGAATCTCACAAGTCACCTACCGTAACGCTGTTTGATGTTGACGCTAGAAGGATTTCCATTCGTCACTGTGAATATTAATGAATATCACTCTGAATGTTCTGGCAAGACCATAAAGATATTGCGTAGAAACCTGAAACGAGTTTGAATCAATTCAGAATCAAACCACTTTTGCTTTTTAGTTTTACATATGTTCAATTCATAAAGAATCTTGCATATGACCTACCGCAGTGCTGTTTGATGTTAACACTAGAAGGATTTCCACTCATCATTATGAATACTAAGTAGTATCACTCTGAGTGTTCTAGCAATATCACAAGGATATAGCGTAGGACTCTCTTGATCTTCATTCGTGTGTCCTAACGAGATTTGATTGATCTCTTGGCTCTAGACTCGATTTGTGCACTTTTAGTTGTCAGAGGCTGGAGCAGATGCCACCTATTCAATATCAACTATCTCGGAGTGAGAAAGTCAATAGAAGTCGTGTTGATCTCCGTGACAATAAAACAAACTTCTTTTGAGAGAAGCCTGAGTAGCTAGGAAAGGGTTGTGCTTCACATCACTGGGTCCATGATGAGATGTCTTCATGATGTGTTGACCCGGTTTCTGCCTAAGTTGTATGGAGGGCTTCTTTCTTTACACCCTTTATCCTTACATTTCTTTTTCATTCTTCAACCCCTTCAATGCTTACCAAGACATCATTAATAGCACCTTGTTGTGATTGTTCCAGTGCTATCATCAGTACTTAGTCAGCATTCAGCTGCGTTCACATTCTACTCCATCTTTCCTAAGGACTTCTAATATTCTATTGGATTGTCCCTGGGAAGATCCCTCCGGTTCTGGTTGGATCATAGGACTTAAACCTAACCACCCTTTTGACACCATTAACGTCGTGAATTAAAGATGTTGTGGGTATTTGATCGTAACCATGAAAACCACTTTAAATTGTAACAAAGTGTTTGAAAAACTTTTAACACCTTGCTAGTTTTGTCGTTTCAGAAATGCTCCCCCTTCACATGTGCATCGATAATCGAAAGTGTTTCGCACATGTAGGTGAGAGTTAAAGTGCTTGAGTCTTATATAAGATCACATTTTAATCACATTTTCTACCCTATCTCTAATATATAAAATCTTTTGATATTAGAGATACCAAATTTGATTAAAATATATTTTAAAAAATAGTCTTGAAAATCTTCGGGAGAAAGATGTGTTAATCTTTTGCATGAAGTTGAATTGCTCCCCCTCAAAAATTGATCCAATGGAATTGTCATTACGAGGATTTGATCCACATTAAACTTTTGAGGATAGGAGTTGTTGAACACACAATTTTTGAAAGATTTTGAATATCATTGAGAAATTCTTGAAAAAATGGTGTTTAACGCTTTTTGAAAAATCAATTCTTTTTGACGAAAAGGTTTTTCTAAAGCATAACCTTGAGTTCATAGAATTTGAATGTCTTGACGAATCCACTCAAGTGTAAGAAGATTTAACTTCTTTTGCTAAGGGTAAAAGTACAAAAGCGTATACTCCCCCGTGAATTTAGATCCGGGTTGCAATTTGAAAGTGATTACAATCCATTGTGTTGAGCTCAAAACGTTGAATGGTTTGTGACTAGCTCAACCCGTGATAGATTGCTCTACCCGTTGTTTGGAAATATTTGTCCAAAATAGACAAATTCCTTTATTAAAAGAAGAAATGACATGTTTTGAAAAATATTTACAACTTTCATTCGAGCTTTATGTACACACCCGTGTCGTTATTGAGCGACATTTCTAGGCACGTCCATATTATCGATACTGAAAGACATGTCGAGAAGAATATATTTGGTATTTTGAAAGTTTTTCCATTTTTTATTTTGTTTTTCTATGGATATTTACGTTTTATTATATTTTTTGTTTGTTTGCTCAAGTTTTTCGAAAATAATCCAAAATAGACTTTTGTACAACAGAAGAAGTTGATATCGAATGTACAGAATTGGAACCCTTTGAAGAAGGAGAATTGGGTTCAGAATCCGCTGTTGTACCTGCAATCACAGAAAACGAGTTTGCACAAATACTAGAATTAGGAGTAACAAATTCCTTTTCAGCGTGTAGAACAGTAGCATTAGTGCTGGTGCAAGTGTCATCACTCTTCTCTATTGGAATCCACTTAAGACCAACTTCTGTGAAGATCCGACCCGTTGGTTTCCACTGAAGACTAGATTTAGGAGTAGCTTTCTCTTGCACAGCGGAAGACTTCTTTGGAGAGAAACTATGTCCTTTTTGAATCCACGTTTCAGATTTGGTGTGGTTGTTTTTCTTTACGACGGGTTTGTATCTCCTTGTTGTCTTATGGGATTCTGTATTCGATCTCCGTTCAAAGGAACGAGATTTTACCTCATAGAGGTATTGCAAAATGCAATGGTCATGATTTCCATTGTGAATGCCCTTTTTGCAAGTGGGACATACAGGGAATTTGGGATTCACGAAAGTACTTGTATTCCTTTGTTTTCCAAATCGTTCAGGCGTAGTGTTTGAAACACGACTATTCATGGATGGTCTCCAATTCCTAGATTGCTGAAGAGGGATCCTAGGTTTTGGTTGACTACCATTAGGAGTGTGTGGAAATCTAGCGGGATTTGGTGAACTAGGTTTTTCATATATGGGTTTGTCTTTCTGAATCTTCCCTTTTTGTTTCGTATCCTCTATGTTGTGGGTATGAACGAGGTCATTTGAACCTACTGATTCCTTTGTGGACGTGAATGTCACACGTTTTGGAGGAGTCCTAGAAGCGCTAGGTGCATTCACATGGTTGGGTTTAGCAACAGTGTGCTTTCTAAATGGAGGAACATAGGGTGATACGGATGGTTTTGGAACACTTGGTTGCACATCAGTCTTAGGGGGTAACCTAGATTTCATATGAGAAGAATTGGAGAACGGAGTCGGTTTTCCTAAGATAGACAGCTTTGGATCCTTGTAGGCATTGGGTTGTCGAACAACAGGTTTCTTAATTCTAGGTTCCACGATTTTCCCACCCATTTTAGCAACGAGTTTCTGCAACTCTGCTATTGCTCTGTCCCTGTCTTGTAATTGAGCTTTCAACCCTTTAATTTCCAAATTCTGTTCATTCATTTCTCGAAATGTTTGGGAAAGTTTTTCTTGCAATTTATTATCATGTGGAAAACTACCAACTTCTTTGTGCAGAGCAAGTTCAAGTGAATGACAATGTTTTTGAAGGAAATCAGTTTTGTGTTGAAGTAACTCAAAAGCCTTTTTGTCAACGTTTTCTTTACGTTTCGAAAGCTCAATTTCAAGACGTTCACATTCTTTGATCTTATCAAGATATTTGCATGCAACATCAGAATATTCATCGATATCAGCACAAGATTGAAGAGTAACACACAAAATATCTTTGGAGAGACATTCTTCTAAGAGTAGATCATATTCGTTTGAAAATTCTAATTTTTCATTTTGAAGGTCATCAATTTCTTTTTCAAGAGACTCAACATATTTCAAATCATCAAACATTTCAGACTGAATTAAATTTTCAAACTCAAGAACATGTTCTTTTATTATATTTGTATTTGGTATTAAAAGTTCTTTCACAAGCACAGTTATGTCGTGAGGAATCTCGGTTTTCCACTTATCCTTTTGACGTTTCTCCCAATCGCTTTCAACAATTGATTGAACATTATTAACGTGGTGTTTAAGAAAACCAAGTATTTTTCTACTTTTTCTTTTAGAAGCATCTAGAGGCAAATAGTTAATATATTTAAAAACATTAGTTTTCCTCTTAGTGGCAAAAGCTTTTTTCCATTAAATTCTTTTTTGTTTGCATTCTAAAAATAATTCCTCACGAGACTTCTGTTTTTGTGGAGTGAAAAGACCATAAAGACTGTTTTCATAAGCATAGTTATATGGTTTCACAAAATCTTTATTGACCGGTGATCTACTCTCCTCATCCCAAAGGGACGTCTCTTCACTATCGAGGTTAGCTACTGGGCATTCATTACCAGTTCATTCGGAATCATCAAGATATAAGTGAGGGTTCGCAGCTTGAGCTTGTTCGAGGTACTTGGGGGTGGTAAAGCTAGGTTGACCCTTGAAAAACGACCGAGGTGCTATCATTCTTACGGTTTGAATAGAGTCATGTGTATTATAAACAACTTTTTTCAAAAAATCGACTTGTTCTTCGAGATCCTTTACTTTTTCTGTATCTTTGCTTTGTCTATTTTTGAAATCTTGTTTTAATGTTTCAACCTCTTGTTTCTTCTCGTCAAGAATTTTAGAAGAATCGGTGGTGTTCATAGACATCCTCTGTTCAAGTTCATTAACTTTTGTTGTGGCAAGGTACGTTTTTTGACGTTCATCACTTAATAAAACATTAAATTGACGTTTTTCTTTAGTTAACAAAGCAAGAGCTTCATTGTATTTATTTTCAAAATCGTCCTTTTTAACGTTGATGACACGACTTTTGTACCCCTCAAGCTCGTTGGTCTTTTGAAGAAGCTCAGCCCTATAGCTATCAATAGTCTCACTAGATTTTATAAGAGCGGCTTTGCATTATTCAAAGTTTTGAGTGAGCGCTGCGTTTGCCTTCTTTAATTGCTTTTGATTCTTTCTATTTTCATTGACATCTTTTTGTAAACTAGCAATTAAATTAGCAAGCGCGACACGCTCCTCGTCATCATACTCATTTGCATGTTGATCATCCTCAAACTCATTATTGCACATGTCTGATGAATCGGGTGTGGTATTGCTATCAACCGTTTCCATCATACACGTGTCAGTAATTGTTGTTGGTGGATCACTATGCTCATGTGTATCACCAAAACACATTATATTCATCAGCATGTTGTACCTTATCAATTGGCTCGGTATCAAAGATAGGACCATTGTCATCTTCAGTGACGTTAAGGACCTCATGAATCTTTGCCACCGTGCACTCTTGCATTTTCAGCCTTTTGTCAATCATCTTCTTGATCATGTCTTTTGCATGAAGTAGGCGTTCATCCAAAAGCCTCTCAATTGATTCCATGTTACCAAATATCAAATCTCTGAATGATTTTGCTTCCATTGTAGTGTAGTCTTTGAAGTGTTGATTTGCATCTCGAACTTCTGACTCAAAGTTGGGATTCTTGAATAGCTGTGAAGCAAAGAATGGTTGAAACGGTGTTCTGAGTATTTTGAAGGCATTCTTGGAATTTTTCTCGTGAAGGTTTTTGTCTTCAAGTGGTCTCTTAAGTCATAAGTGAAAGTGCGATGATCATTTCCGAAAAAGGAATGAAAAGCACGCATATACAAAGGATTGTACGAGAAGGTCTCTCTTTCTAGACGTTTTAGATTCGTTTTAAGATCACTAAAAGCTTGCATACAACGTTGTTTAAGGACTTGTTCTTGTAGTTGCATCTCTCGTTCTTCTCTGTCTGAACACGCATTGCTCGTTTCCATGATGATGGTGTCTCAGTTGATGAAGTGAAAATGGATCTTAAGTAGCACAATGGTTTAGTATGGGGGAGTGATGAGACTGCTTTTATACATAGTCTCATCTTCCAAAACGGGCTTTAAATTCATTAAATATCATCAAAAATGCCAAAGATATGCTTGTCTTTGTTACTTGTGTATTTTAGGTACGGATATTGAGAAAATGACAAAAGATCACAAGAATCATGCAAAAATGAACACGGGAAACGAAGCCGCACAATGAACCAAGCCCTAATGAAGATTTTTCAAGAAAAACCCTTGAAGTTTTGAATATTATGCAAGAAGGGTCCTCCAATATTGAAGAATTGATACCTTAAACCCCTATATATTCATAATTACAAGTTTGGTCCTTAAAGTTTGTCAAATTTACAAAAAGGGCCCTCCACTTTGAAGAATTGGCAAGAATGGTCCCTCAACAATATTGACTTGTCAATATTAGTCCTCAAAAAAGTCAATCATACAAGTCAATACCATTATCTATGAAGAAAATGCCAAAACAGTCCTTCAAGAATCAACAAATGGCAAGAAATACCCCTGAAAATACTTTGGAAAAGTATTTGGGGAAAAAGTGTGAAAACCAAAACTTGGATAACAAAGGAAAACGGATTTTGGCTGTTTTATTTACAAGTGACAAGAAAAAGAGAGAAGAAGGACTGAAATGGGCAGACAACAAAACTTACCTTAACCAATCCTTGCATGACACCTGTCCCACTAACCCATTTCCACCAATCACAATCCTCCCTTCCTCCACATCACCATTCCACTCACAACATTTATAACTAATCTCTGATTAGTTAATCTTTTGGCGCTTAACACAAGATTCAAAATCCAAAATAGATTAAACTTGTTACTATTTACTCAAGAACACGAATTGGGTACTTTTGATTTAGCAAAAATTAAACCCTAATCATCTCCAAATTAGTGATTAGGGTGGTCCTAAACATAACCCAATCACCAAAACCCATGTCTCATCACTATCCTGCTCACATGTTAAACCCTCCTTCACACGGTTTTGGGGAAAATGCCAAATTTTGCCAGAGAATCTACCACCCATATTCAGCTTCAATACTAAGTTTCATTGTAAGTCATTAATCACTATTTCACCTTACCAGCTTCACAAACAGCCAAAGAGTTCACATGATCAAGCAAAATGCCAAAACTCTCAAGGGAATTTTGGGGACTTCTACAACTAGGGTTTATACGTTTTTATGCTTCTTAGTTAAACATTGTAGCCTATATAAGGCATAGGACTCTTTCATTTACAGTTGCTCTTGAATTTTTCCTTGTTCACTTTTCTGTAAAGCCATTTTCATATTAATAAATTGTGTTTGAAATTGTGAAGAAAAGTCAAGTGCCAATCTTTATACCTGCTTGTTTATGTTTAATGTTTGCTAAATTTGAATCTCAAAAGGTGTTTTCAAACATTGTGCAAGAAATTGTGCAAGAGTTAAAAATATGATATTTTTCTAAGGCTTGATTTAAACCTTGGAATTCTTGGGCTATAAGTGATCTATACACCCTGATAAGAAGCTTATCAAGGTGTTGTGAGCTTATAGTTTGGGGTTAATCAAGTGTGGGAACAAGGTTGCATTAATCAGATTTATTTTGCCATTTTTCCCTTTTGCTGTTTTTGATAATATTGCTTCTAACCTTGTTCAATCTTAGTAGCTTTTTTGTGGAAGCTTATGCTTGTTCATGCTAGCACATAAGCTCAAACATTCGTGGGTGTGGATGTACATCCATGAGGTTTGAACCTGTAACACCCCATTTTGATAATGGAATGTCACGCGAAATTATGGCGTGTCATCAAAGCATACAAGGATAAATGTCTAAAACATTACATGACCATAGGGTAAACCGGAATCAAACATCGGTTCCCAAACATAAGCCCAAAACATAATAAAGCAAAGGAAATGAATGAAAGACTAAACAAGCATAAGTATATGAAGACAAAAGGGAAAAGAAGTCTCTGACAGCTTCCATCCTATGCACGTCCTCCAAATGCTCGAGTCTTTCCTAGAGTACCTGCCGTTTTGGGACATGGAAAGGAAAGTAACGGCTGAGCAAAACGCTCAGTGCACGGATATAGACATAGTATAAGTGACTAAAACATAATAGAGACTTAATAGCAGCGGAAATGTATAAATCCTGGAAAACCTGGAACATGTTCATAAATCTGGTTTTATAGTTTGAAAAGCCTTATGTTTATCTTATGAAAACTGTTTAACATATTTTACCATTAGCCAATATAGGTCATGAAAATCCACCGTGCATGAATACTTGGAGGGGTGACCTCATCATGCAAATTAGAGGGGCTGCCTCTAATTTAATATACTGGTTTTTGGGTAGGAGGGATCAGCTCCTTGTGAAGGATGCAAGGCACACACCACATTCACCATGAAATCCTGACTGAAAACATGTAACTAGGATGCACCCATACGCCCCACATGATAAATATAATAATATGGCCAAAAGCTGAAGGGACGCCACGAGTAATCACTCCGCCGTGGTGAAGTCATAACATCAGTGCCTCTAATTTTATGGTTATGGTACCTCCATAACTAGGTGAAACTGGTCATGCATGTATACGACTATAGGTATTCTTAATTAAACATAAGCAAGTCAAACACGTAACTTATACTACGGGAAAACATTTGGGTGCATACGGGGAATCCTAATAAGGAAAGAATGTCCATACTGAAAGGACGGGAATCCGTACCTTATATCCAGTGAACGAAGAAGATGAACTGAGCGGAATCCTACTTCCGTATCACTAGTGCTACATAAATACATACATGAATAAGTATATTCTTACTAAATACGTAACTGGTTCTATGCCATGTCTTAGCTTATTTTATGTGTTCTTACCATGTTTTACTGTTTTAAATCCTTAAACTGTGTTTATCTTATATTCTGTTTAATCTAATTAAGTATTTCTGGTATTTCATGTATTATTATACTTACTGTATAATAATAAGTAACTTTCCAAAAATAGCAGGTTTCCTAAAATAGAAAGTTTCCAAAAATAGAAAGTTTCCAAAAATAGAAAGTTACCAAAAATAGAAAGCTTCCAAAAATAGAAAGTTTCCAAAAATAAAAAGTTTCCAAAAATAGAAAGTTTCCAAAAATAGAAAGTTTCCAAAAATAGAATTAATGCTTAAAATAGATAAGTTTCAAAAAATAGAAAGTTTCCATAAATAGATCAGCTGCATTAATTAAATAAGTTTCCATAAATAGATTAGCTGCCTGAAATAAATATGTTTCTAAAAATAGAAGGTTTCCATAAATAGATTAGCTGCCTTATTTAATTAAGTTTCTAACAATAGAAAGTTTCCATAATTAGAAATAAGCTGGTTAAATAAGCTAAGTATATAAGCCTAAGTGTTTTCATGATTATTTTCTAAGTCATATGATATAATGTATAGTTTAATAATTATTTCATGTAATTAAATTAAACTATAGGTTAAAATATTTAATTAAAGTATAACATGTTTTTAATTAAATAAAGTTAAATACTTAGGTTAAAACATGTATTATTATTTATTAATAATATAACCTAAGTCATGTAAATTAATTAATTATAACCATGGTTTTTAAATAATTAATTAATTATAAGTCTAAAATATAAAAATACTTAGGTTAAATAATTTTATGATTATTAATCTATACTACATTATAAAGGGTGTATCCTTTTGGTTGAAAGTTGAAAATGTTGAATGGTTGAAAAATGTGGGCCTCACTAATATATATCTATACTACATTATAAATGGTGTATCCCTTTGATTGAAAGTTGAAAATGTTGAATGGTTGAAAAATATGGGTCCCACTAATCTATATTTATACTGCATTATAAAGGGTGTATCCCTTTGGTTGAAAGTTGAAAATGTTGAATGGTTGAAAAATATGGGTCCCACTTATCTATATCTATACTACATTATAAAGGGTGTATCCCTTTGGTTGAAAGTTGAAAATGTTGAATGGTTGAAAAATGTGGGTCCCACTAATCTATATCTATACTACATTATAAAGGGTGTATCCTTTGGTTGAAAGTTGAAAATGTTGAATGCTGGAAAAATGCGGGTCCCACTAATGTATATTTATATCTATATACCCTATAAAGGGTGTATGATGATTGTTGAAAATGTTGAAAAATTTCAACAATTCCATATATAAACTTGTTGAAAACCAAGGAATTTTGACCCTGTGCTTTTAAGATTCACATTAAAGGAAATTATACAATGTGTTGAAAATGTTAAATGTTGAATCTATTTTTAGAATTGTTGAAAATGTTATTGAAGGAATGTTCAACTAATATTAAAACTCGGGAGGAAACTATTTAACATATTAAATACTGAATTCTATTCAAGTAAGATATTGAATTGAAATTTATAGCATTATACACGGTTGGAATTTTATAGCAATATACATGCCAAAATTATTTTAAGAAATTATTCATGGCTAACAATAACTAATTAATGAAAAAAGAAGTGCACAACTTGTGGTGGAAGACTCATACACCGTAATAATTAGTACATTATTTCAACCAAATTAGACCTTAAAAAAGCAAAAATAATATCACTCCAAAATCCTTCATCATCTTCTTCTTCATATTGTTTTTATTGAATGATTTCCATTGCAAATTCATACTTTTATAAGGATTATTTACTAGAGGGGCGTTGTTTTTCCAGAGGTGCGATGTGAGGATCATGTGAACGGTCAAATAAACCTTGAGGTATGTGAATATGTTTTTATCGCACAATGTTTTCAATCACCTGGTTACATGTTCATGTATTAGTATCATTTATTAGTTAAATAACACCTTTATCGTTTTTGGTGTAGTATAAATGGAGAGATATCGGAATAATAATGACAAAAAGAATATTTTTATATAAATTAACAGGAAGTTATTTATTATTCTCATAATGTTGAACGTGCAATCGTTCATCGTGGTCGTCATCAGCATAGTCCTTTAGCCACCACTTATGGACATAGAGTTAACTTTATTATGTGGTGTACAAGGTATGTAATTCTTTATTTTTTTAGCCTTTTTTCTTTTGTGATTGTGTATTCTAAATGCTGGATTTGATTTTTTTTTTCTTACAGCTCTGTATATCTAGAGATGAAAGAACATAAAAATGATTTCTTAGATGAGTGCAAAAAGGAGGAGAATGAAAAAAGGGATTACTCTTGTAATTATAAGTGGCAAGATGGTCGGTTCATGAGGGTGGATGTCACTATGCATTTCCTCTCTGTCAAGATCAAGTTGCAATATGGAATCAAAAGCGGACGTTAATCTATAAAGATATCTGAAGGTGGGATTTGTATAAGATATTAAGTACCGTCTGATATCTGTCAATTGTTATCGTATCATCACCACTTATGTTTCAATTTTGCTTGTGTATATGATCATGCATGAACTATGAAGGGTGTAAATTTTGTCTATAATCTGAAAATCAGGGTTGGCATAAAGTGGACAGGATACATAAACATTATCAGTAGCGTCCTTATATAATGATAATTTACTTTCTACACTAGCAGGTTTAAGACATTCTGTAAATTTTTTTTGTTTCGTTTAGTTTAGCTTGTCCTTCCTAGGACCCCTTGCAAGTTTGAAGTAGCCTTCTCATGAATCTACACTTGCACAATTCAAGGCATTTTTAGTCATTAAATTTACAACGATATCACTGCTTATATACAATAGTCCAATATATTGCTCTTTGACTACTTAGATTTTATTTCTTAAGTATTTAATATTGTTATGGTTACTGAAAACAATGTAATGTTGTTGATGTATTTAGCATGCTGAAAAAATGCTCTTCGAGCTATTCACGTGTGCTGATATGGAGTCTTGTGGAACAGTCCCTGTTTGGTTGCTGTAAATATATATGAAATTAAAGGGCTATTTGTATGTTCTATTGATTTAAGGGCTGTTTGTATTTGGCTTTTATATTCAATATTCTGAATTCTGAGCTTATTGCTTTGTATTATGATGGTGTGTGTTGAGTAGTAAACAAAAAGAAAAAAAAGTGTTTTTTATGTATCGAATTCATTAGCCGGTTGCAAGTTCTTATTATACTAATTTCATGGAATTATATCGTTGACACCATGAATATTTTGGTTTGAAAAACTCAATCACCTATAAAGTCTCTTCAGTAATTGTATATTACAGTACATGTTTTAGCTTAGAAAATCGTCCTCCCGAAAGTTGGCTTCTTTTCATCATAACTTGACACAATGTCAAAAGTTTATCCCTTGATGATAGGTCTATCTTTTATGACCAGTGAGTTTTTTGAACCTTTTTCTTAAAATACATTGCACTTGGTATCATTTTCAAGGTACCTACATATCTTTAAATTCGTATGCAAATAATATATTATGATCCTGAGTTGTCTGTTGTATTTGAAATACATATTTTGTATTTTAAACTAATAGTTACCAAGTCATAAAAAGCAATGTTTTAAAACCCGAATTTTGAATCGATCCGGTCGAATCATCGGGTCTGGGTCAGTCCTGGTTAACCGGGTTTTATAAAAAAGTTTTTTTTCTTCATATTTTTAATAATTAACAAAAAATTATATATATAAACCATAAAAACTTCTGTATATTGAAATATATAAATTGTTTACCAACCAATATAATATGTAAAAATAAAATTCCATCGAAAATACCTAAAATTTACACATTTTTTAAAAAAAAAACTCGAATAAATCGATACCCGGCCGGTCTCGTGAATCCGGTTGACTCGGGTCACCTCAAACCCGGTGGGTCTAGCCGGGTTTCGAAAATATGAAACCCGGGTGAAAATGACCCGTTTTTTTACCGGAACAAGTTTAACTGGTTGACTCGGCCACCCGAATTTAAAAACATTGAGAAAAAGTACATGTAATATTATACATACAACTTGGAATATATAAGACACTATCATTAATATATGAAAAATAAGAGTAAATATCATTTGTGTACACACTAGGTTGGCTTCTTTTCACCTTAATTTACAACTTCTGCATTTAAAGTCTCTTTCGCGTAAGTTTCATTTATTTAGCAGTGGTCTTTGCAATATCAATTGTAAGTTTAAGTTTATATATATTTTTTAATTTTGGCAGCGTATAAACAATGATTCATACAAAGATATTGAATGGTAAACTTTATTTTTCGACTTCGTTTTCCCATACAACTGCCCATGTAATAGTGAAACCAGTCAAAGTGTTTGATTACAAGGAGCCTACACCTCAAATGTCATGTATTAAAAAGTTTTATGGATGAGTATTGCGCGTGGTTGTGTTTCATCTTATCCTTATTTTCAGCTTCACTAAATGTTTGTATATGTTGATTTTACGGGTGTTTGCAATTCCATTTAATATTCTCGAGCTCTAATTTGAACGTTACACAAAACACCTACTATAATATGACATATCATTAATTACTTATCGTTATAAATTTCCGCCGCTATGCGCGGGTATTCGTCTAGTTACATTATAAATGGTGTATCCCTTTGGTTGAAAGTTGAAAATGTTGAATGCTTGAAAAATATGGGTCCTATTAAAAACTACTACATGCAAATCTTATTCATTAAAAAAGATATAAACTTTCGTTAATTAAACAAATGGCACCCTTTCATCCAATTGAAACATACGTATAAGATATTTTGAATTATAACATGTTACAACGCTTTGAAATAAAAGTTTAATCTTTTGACGTTATATATTGAACTTCCCCGAAACACTTACCATAATATCGCATCGTGTTAATTATCTGTTGCTAGACAATTTCCGCCGCTATGCGCAGGTACTCGTCTAGTAATTAAAATAACCTAAGTCATGTAATTAAATTAATCATGTCATATTGATATGAGCTTAAACTCATATCTTTTTAATAACAAATAACCCTAAAACATGAAGCAAAATACCAATTTATTTGGCAAAAACAGTGTTATGTGGTATGTTTGTGTTTGTGTGCACTTGTGTAGGTAAAAAGATACATTTTCAAGCAAACAAGGAAAAATCAAGCTCAAATGGATGAAAAAGACAAAAGAGGATCAAAAGTGACAAGACTTTGAAGTATAAGGACCTATCTTGACAAGTTATGAAAGTTGAAGGACTAAAAGTGCAAATATTGTAAAGTCAAGATTCAAGTCAAACTTGGTCAACTCTCAAGTCAACTCAGTCAAAGGACCATTTTGTTCAAGGATGGAAGTTAAAGGACCAAATATGTCAAAAGAATGAAGATTGTAGCTTAAAACAATAATCTGCCAAGTACAAGGGCTTGTTCTGCCAACTTTTGAAAGTTATCCAAGTTTGATCCATGTGACAAGGAATCTAGCCAATGAGAGAAAGGAAAAGGAAGCACACGGATCAAATACTTAATATCCACTCAGCCGCCTCACATTTATTATCAAATCCAAACAGTGTAATCCGTGTGACTGATTTTCAACCAATCAAATGCTTACACGTGTCATCTTCTTCAAAGGAAAATTTACCAGGATCGCGTTTTAGCTACAAGCAATTTCATGGAAAGTGTTCAACATCAAAATTGATCGTTTTGAAGAGATAAACACAATGGTGCAAATCAATTAACATGAAATCCATCAATGAAGAAAACCCCAATTCCTTGTTCATACCTTCAAAGTGCAATATGCAGAATTCTCCACGTGGCAAGCTGGGATTGGTTCTGACACGTCACCAACCCCAACAAACTCTTCCTTCATGTCTATAAATAGTTGGATTAGACTTCATTTTCATTTGTAGCTTAAATTTGTAAAAACACCTAGTTCTACTTTTCCTTTCCTTTTTCCCTCAATTTTACCCTAGCTACTCAAGAATCTGACAAACTCTTGAGTTAGTTAGTTAGTTACTAGCTTCTAACAAACCTTGTAACCGTTTTTCCATTAATGAATTTTGAATTCAAGCTTTCTCGCCAAAACTGTTCTTATCATTCCAGTTCATTTCTTGCTGCATTTGGATACTATTGTTGCTGATAAATGTTTGTTATGATCATTGATGGATCATAACTAACATTGAAGGAGTTAGATTGCTGTTTGATCAGAATTCAGTCATTTCCATAGTTTTTGAAGATGTTCAAGCAGAATGATGATTTCTAGTTGATTAGTTTGCTGATTCTTGTTGTTTGATTGATTCCTAGTGATAAGGTGGTGGTTATCACTAGGGTAAGAGAGCTCAGCGCTCCTCTTCTTCTCAAAGGAATTCTATAATAGATTTTAAGTCCTTGATTTTTGTTCTACTCAACAGTTAACTGCATGCTTTCTTTCCTAGAGTAATCTTGATGGCTGATTGATAAAAGTTGTTTGTAGTTGCTGTTTGTTAGATCTTAGAGTATTAGTAGTTTAATCCTGTTTACTTGCTCTTTGATTTGGACTTTATTCTAGTTAACTGCCTTGATTCAGTCACTTTTGGTCTTATAATTGGTTTGTAGTTCTAGTGGAGTTAATTGTGTGCATTGAGCTCTATTACTCTTCATTTTGATCATTGAGTTTAGATTGCTATAGCTTTTGAGTCAGCTTAATTCAGATTTTGAAAAGCCTTTGTAAAAAGTTCATACAAATCAGTAAAGGAGTGTTTGGATGTAGCTTAAAAAGAGTTTTCAAGTTGTGAGTTTTGGAATTTTAGAGTTCATTTGTAGTTAATAGGTGTTATAAAAGAGTTTTAAGGCATTTTCAAGTCAAGTAGAAGGTCAAACAGGCAAATGGCTCTTAAAAAGTTTGGGTCAGTTTTCATTTAGTTTTAGTTTTAGAACTTGCCATTTTCAATTGATCAGTTCTCATTCATTACTTGATGAAAGTTCACCAAATTTGTTCTCAGTCTTAGCTTACATCATAAAGAATCAGAGTCTAAAAGGATTTTATACAGTTTACAATAATCACTTAGTTATAAGCCAAAACCAGATATGGAGACTTAACTCAAGTTTCTGTAACTTGTGAACTGAAAATTTGTATCTCAATATTCTCTTCATAAACTTAGCAATTTTTCTTCACAAATCCATTGAAGTAGTTGAGTTACATGATTTTTTGAGATTTTTAGCTTTTTGAAAAAAAGCTGGTCAACGCTTGGTCAACATAAGCTCAATTTTAGCTTAATTCAGTTTTAGAGCTTATTTCTGGATGAAAAACGTTCTGGTTTGATTTCCCATTCTTTAAATCAGTTGCTTAATCAGTTTCAATAGAAAAATTAAGTTGTGACTGATTAGTTTTGGTTATAGCTTATCTTGTGCTTATTGATAAGCACTCATTTGCTTATTTCTCATTTTTAGCAAATTTCCTTGGACACACATAGCTTAATTGAGATTTGAAATGCTTTGCAATTTGTCTCATTAGATTTGGTTGAGTATTAAGCTCAAACGAGCCTATTTTCTATCTTGTCCCGTTTTTGCTTAAAAAGTTTCCAAAATTGCCATTTAGTCCCTATAGATTTAAACAGTTGGTAAATTTGGCTAATCTTCCATGTTTTTAGGGTTTGCATTATTTTAGTCCCTATAGTTTGGAAAGTTGTTAAAATCAGTTAGTATTTTGTTAGTTTGTTTCACTTTTGGTTAGTTTGTTATAGAATTTGCATTTTTGATCCTTGTAGTTAACAGTTTTACACTTTTAGTCCCTATAATTGTTAGAGTTTACATTTCAAGCATTTATTTTTCATAGAATTTACAATTTCAGTCCCTTTAGTTTCATATTTTGCATTTTGAACTTCTACTTGAATAAAAACGTGGTATTTGCAATTTGTTTTACATATACGTAGGTAATATTTTTCCGTTTTGCAAGAATTTGTTGAATTAGCAAATAGATTAACCAAGCAAGCTTAACAACCAAGAACAATTAAAAACCCGATATTGGTTGGACTTTCTATTAGTAAGAACTGAGAAAAAACGAACTGCATTATACTCAATTTCAAATGGCGCCGCTGCCGGGGCTTTGACTACACGAGAGACTATCGATTGACGGTTTTCATTGGCTTTTGGGATCCGTTCACTTTGTGAACGTTATTTTTACGTATCATAAATCAAAAACAAATAAAAAATCAAAAATATAAAAATATATAAAAACTAAAAAATTAACAAAACAATTCTTTTCCTAAAGAATTGACCAAAAAAAAAAATAAAAAAATCCAAAAAGCAATCTTTTTCCTAAGAGATTGCAACCAAAAATATATATTATTAGATTCTCTCGGTTTTTATGTACATATAGTATTTTCCCTTAAAAAAACTCATAAATACAAAAATATTTTCCATATATTATTATAAGTAAATACGTATACGTATAAGAACAATCAATCTACATATCTTCCATAAGTATTGCCGAGGCAATACACCGTGTTGAGGGGCGTTCCGGTCCTTGACACGTGTATCGATCAAACAAAATAAAGCAAGAATAGATAAATACTCTCAATAAGCAACAATTCGAAGAATACGAACATTTAAGTGAATAGAAAGGCGATGTGCTATAAAATGCCATCTAAGGGTCAATAGGTACTTAAGTGCTTCGCGCCACCTAACCCCCCGTTCACTTGGGAGTATTCTAAGAAGGAAGGCTTCATTGAGGGTCTTGCACCCAAAGTAGTAAATACATATATTGTTATTTCCTTGTGGATATTTAATATTGAAACTCGAAGAGGATAATCCATTTCTCTTCAAAGTCACACGAGAGCTTCTCTCTCATTCCTCGTATTGAGTTGCATGCTCACTCGCGGGCGTGCACAAATACCGATTGGTGTACAACCTCTTCCTCCGAAAAGGAAGAAAAAGAGAAAGAGTAAGACCACCACCGTCCACCAAGCCGATCACGAGAATCGTGCTTTGACTCCACCACAAGAAGCCATGGCTATTGATAATCGTACTTTGCAATCCAACATTCATGGATATTCTAGTGCCATTAAGATTCCCGACTTTCCCGCCAACACATTTGAGCTACATACATCTATGATCAATATGGTTGCACTATCACCTTTCCTTGGTAAACATAATGAGGATCCTCATGCTCACCTTAAGAGATTCCTTTCACTTTGCAATACCATTAAGCATAATGGGGTTCCACATGAGGTCATTAGGTTGATGTTAGTGTCATTTTCCTTAGAGGGGAGTGCTAAGCATTGGTTAGACACCCAACCACCCGATAGTATCACCACATGGGATGGTTTCACCACTAAGTTTTTGAACAAGTTCTTTCCTCCACAAAAGACTATGGCTTTGAGGACTTTAATTATGAGCTTTCAACAAAAACCTAGTCAATCCTTTAGTGATGCTTGGGAAGAGTATAGTGAGTTGTTGAGGCGATGCCCTAATCATGGATTGGATCAAGTTCACCAAATAAGTCTCTTTTATGATGGCCTTAAAGCTCACCACCAAGATTCACTCAATGCTTCCGCGGGAGGGAATATTCTTCTTAAGACATACCAAGAGGCTGTAGACATCATTGAGACTAAAGCAATGGTTCAAACAAACAATCAATTTGAAGAAAGGGTTCATGTTATCCAAAACAATTCTCAAATCCCTTGTGACAACCAACTCCTCAAGTTTCAAGAAGCGATTTTTCAAAGGATGGATAGAGATAGTGAAAGGAATTTGCAAAGACAACAAGAAATGTTTCAAAATTTTAAGAGCATGACATTGAACAATTCCTCGAATAATGTGAATGCCATCACCATTTCTTGTGTTACTTGTGTAGGTCCCCATTCTTATGAACAATGTGATAAGGTGCAAGGGTATCAAGGGGAATGCTATGCTTACCAAGAGGAACATCGTGAACACTTCAAACCTAATATCAATCCAAATAACCTTTCTTACAAATCCCAAAATTACCTTACTCCACCCGGCTTCCCACCCCAACCACCCACCCAAATTCCACAAAATCCTCCTCAAATTTTAGCAAGGAATCAAGGGCAAAGACCACCATACCAAGGAAATAACTACAAGGCACCCAATCAATTTCAACCTCAAGCAAATACCTTTTATCCACCACAACAAAGATTTAATCAACCACTTCCATTTATTCCCAATCAAGCATATGCTCCAATACCAAATCAAGCTTACCCTCAAAATCCAACTCAAGGATATGGGATGCAAGAGACTCAAGAGTATGTTGACAAGAAAATGCGTGAAATTGAGAAGAGAATGAATGACCAAATGAAACGTACATTGGAGGAACAAATCAATAGGGTTTTAGTGGCGGTAACTCAAAGACCACAAGGGGCTTTACCTTCTAACACACAAAGAAACCCTAGGGCCAATGTCAATGCTATTACAACAAGGAGTGGAACAACAACAAAGGATCCTTCACCTCCTAAACCTACTCTTGTTCAACCCACTTGTGCTCCTACTTGTGACAAGCCTTCTACTTCTACTCCACCTCCTCAAAATGCTCCTATTCACTCAAACACACCTTCTCAACCACCTCATACTTCTCCTTTACCTTCCACACTTCCCAATGAAGAAGCTAACAAAGACAAATCTTCCACCACAACACCTATTCCACTTACACCAAAACCTACTCTTCCATACCCTTCAAGGTTCAAAAAGGACAAGTTAAAGAACAAAGATGACATCCAAGTCTCCAATTTCTTAAGGATGTTCAAGCAACTCAACATAAATATATCCTTTGCGGAAGCTCTTGCTTATATGCCAAAGTTTGCTAAGATGTTCAAGGATTTGCTCTCAAACAAAGAGAAATTGGTTGATTTGCCCAACACATCACTTAATGAAAATTGTTCCACGGTGTTACTTAAAACCTTACCAACAAAACTTGGAGATCCGGGGCGCTTCTTGATACCTTGTAATTTTCCCGGTGTTGAAAATTGCATGGCTTTGGCGGATTTAGGGGCGAGCATAAATCTCATGCCTTTATCGGTTTGGAAACAACTATCTCTTCCCGAGCTCACTCCCACTAGGATGACTCTTGAACTAGCCAACCGAACCATAGCTCACCCCGTAGGTATAGCGGAAGATGTGTTTGTAGGTGTGGATAAGTTTACCTTTCCGGCCGATTTTGTAGTGGTCGATTATGACATGGATCCTAGAGTGCCTTTGATTGTTGGTAGACCGTTTTTGAGAACGGGTCGTACCTTGATAGATGTGGCGGAAGGAGAATTAATTATGAGAGTAGAAGATGAGAGAGTGGTGTTTAAGTTAGGGAAAGTTTGTGATAGAAAAGAGGTTAAGGAGTCTAGACCTTGTGAGACTATTAACATTGTGGATGTGCTAGATGAAGTGTGTAATGAACACTTTCATGATGCTTGTAAGAGTGCTAGTGATGAGATTCCCCATGTTGAAACCGTGGCCTCAATTGCTCCCTCTTTAACACCTTTTGGAGAGAGTGATTTCCTATTGGAGGAATTTGAGTCCAACTTTCTTGGTGATGATGATTCTACCATTAATTGGGAAGAAGATATTCTTACAATCCAAAAGTTGCTCAATGAGGACCCTATTCCTTCTCCTATTCCACAAGAGATTACCATTGAGGAACCTTCCATAGTTAAACCTTCCATAGAGAGTCCACCTCCCATTGAACTTAAGGAACTTCCATCCCACTTAGAATATGCTTTCTTAGAAGGAAAAGACCAATTACCGGTGATTATTGCTAAAGAGTTGAAAGAGGATGAGAAAGAGCAACTTATTGAAGTTCTTAAGAAACATAAGAAAGCTTTAGCATGGAAAATATACGACATAAGGGGAATTGATCCACATTTTTGTACTCACAAAATCCTTATGGAGGATGACTATAAACCCGCCATTCAAAACCAAAGGAGAGTTAACCCAAAGATCCATGAGGTTATAAAGAAAGAAGTGATTAAACTCTTAGATGCGGGTATGATTTACCCCATTTCCGACTCTCCATGGGTTAGCCCGGTTCATTGTGTTCCAAAGAAGGGTGGAATCACCGTGGTGCCTAATGAGAACAATGAGCTTATTCCCACGAGACTTGTGACCGGTTGGAGAGTTTGTATTGATTATAGAAAACTTAATGAGGCAACTAGGAAAGACCATTTCCCGCTTCCCTTTATGGATCAAATGCTTGAACGCTTAGCGGGAAATGAGTACTATTGTTTTCTTGATGGCTTTTCAGGTTATTTTCAAATACCCATTGACCCTAAGGATCAAGAAAAGACCACATTCACTTGTCCCTACGGTACATTTGCTTACAAGAGGATGCCTTTTGGCCTATGTAATGCACCGGGGACGTTTCAAAGGTGCATGATGGCGATTTTCCATGACATGATAGAGCAAACCATGGAGGTTTTTATGGATGACTTTTCCGTATTTGGAAACTCCTTTAGCTCATGTCTCACCAATCTTGAGAGAATGCTTAAGCGTTGTGAGGAAACACGTTTGGTGCTTAATTGGGAGAAATGTCACTTTATGGTGAAAGAGGGGATTGTTTTAGGACACAAGATATCCAATAAGGGATTAGAAGTTGATCGAGCTAAAATTGATGTGATTGCTAAGCTTCCCCCACCCACCTCGGTTAAAGGTGTGAGGAGTTTCTTAGGTCATGCGGGATTTTATAGGCGCTTTATACAAGATTTTCTAAGATATCTAGATCGATGACTCACCTCTTGGAGAAAGAGGCTCCTTTCATTTTTGACCAAGCTTGTTTTGGACTCTTTTGAGACCCTTAAGGAAAAATTAACTAAGGCTCCCGTTTTGGTTTCTCCAAATTGGGAATTACCTTTTGAGATTATGTGTGACGCTAGTGATTATGCGGTGGGGGCCGTCTTAGGACAAAGAGTTAATAAGCATTTTCAACCTATACACTATGCGAGTAAAACCATGACCGGTGCACAACTTCATTACACTACCACGGAAAAAGAGTTGCTTGCTATAGTATATGCTTTTGAGAAGTTTCGACCATATCTTGTGCTTTCCAAAACCATAGTGTATACGGATCATTCCGCTCTCAAGTATCTTATGACAAAACAAGATGCTAAGCCTAGGCTTTTGAGATGGGTTTTGTTGCTTCAAGAGTTTAAGATAGAGATTCGTGATAAGAAAGGGGCCGAGAATTTAGCGGCGGATCATTTGAGTAGACTTGAGCATCCTTTTCAAGGAGATTTCCCACATCAAGAAATCAATGAATCTTTTCCATTAGAGGAGCTCATGTCTATATCTTCCCAAGAGGATGCCACACCTTGGTTTGTGGATATCGCAAACTATCTTGTGGGCAATGTGCTTATTGAGGGTCTTACTTACCAACAAAAGAAAAAGTTTCTTAAGGAAGTTAAGTATTACTTTTGGGATGATCCATATCTTTTTAGGCAATGTGCGGACCAAATCATTAGACGGTGTGTAGATGGGCCCGAGGCATTTAAAATCTTAGAGGCATGTCATAAAGGACCTACGGGTGGACATTTTGGGCCTAACTACACCGCCAAGAAAGTCTTTGATTCGGGTTACTATTGGCCTTCCATTTACAAGGATGCCCAAGAGATGGTGAAATTTTGTGATGTTTGTCAAAGACAAGGAAAACTTACACAACGTGATGAGATGCCACAAAATTTTATCCAAGAGTGTGAGATATTTGATGTATGGGGAATAGATTTTATAGGACCTTTTCCATCCTCTAAGGGAAACAAGTATATACTTGTGGCGGTGGATTATGTGTCCAAGTGGGTGGAGGCTAAAGCCTTACCTACTAATGATGCTAGAGTGGTTGTAAAGTTCTTGAAACAATTGTTTGCTAGATTTGGTGTACCTCGGGCCATCATAAGTGATCGTGGTACGCACTTTTGTAATGATCAATTCACGAGAGTTATGAAGAAATATGGAGTGAATCATAGACTTTCTACCGCGTATCACCCTCAAACAAATGGTCAAACCGAGGTCACAAATCGTGGTTTAAAGAGGATTTTAGAGAGAACGGTGGGAGAACATCGAGCTTCTTGGTCGGATAAGCTTGATGATGCTTTGTGGGCGTTTAGGACGGCTTTTAAAACACCAATTGGTTGTACTCCTTATAGGCTTGTCTATGGAAAAGCGTGCCACCTCCCATTTGAGTTAGAACATAAGGCATCTTGGGCTCTCAAGTGGGCTAACTTTGATTTAAACCAAGCCGGTTCACATAGGAAAGATCAAATCAATGAGATGGATGAGTTGAGAGCCAATGCCTATGAGAATTCTTTGCTTTACAAGGAAAAGACTAAGAAATTGCATGATGCTAAGATCAAGAATCGTGAGTTCAAAGTTGGAGAGCCGGTTCTCCTCATTAACTCAAGATTGAAGCTTTTTGCGGGCAAGCTTAAGTCGAGATGGTCCGGTCCATTCACTATTGCTCAAGTGTTTCCATATGGAACTCTTGAGTTATCCCAACCCGATGGTCCAAATTTTAAAGTGAATGGTCACCGTGTTAAACACTACTTTGGGGAGGACATTTCCGTTGAAATGGTCCAAGAGGTCCCCATTTTCCCCATGAATTAATTCATTGAGGGACGAGTCGAGCTAGAGACTCATTAACTCAAGCATCGTATAACTAGGTTTAGAGTGTTGTAGGTTAGAAATAAAGGCATAGACTTGGAGATAAGTGTAGGGGAGACCTTCTTTTGTCTTCATGATTGTTTGTAGGGCTGCTCACTCATCTCATGCTTTGGAGCTTATGGAGGAGCCCCTTGTATTCGGTTCACTTCGTTACTTTAGTGAATTTTTGATTGACACCTTGTGCTTAAACATGACTTCACTAATAGTTGTCCTTTCCTTAACTTGGGTTAAGCAAAGTCTATTCATTGTCATAAGTGTAGGGGAAGTTTTTACATTTCCATGCTCTTAAACATTGAGGACAATGTTTAGCTTAAGTGTAGGGGGGTCTTCTATCGAAGTGACCTTACCTAGAACTTGTCATTGTCTTGCATGATAACATGGAAAAATTGAATTTTCAACATTTTTCAAATTTTTGATCTACTTTGGCCAACAAAAATATGCATTCATAATTTTTGCATCAATCATTTTTCATTTTGCATATCACATTTGCATTGTATATATTTCTTTTTTATTTTTCATCAAAAATGTATAAAAAGAATAAAAAGGAAAAATATAATAAAACATGGTTTTAACAAGTTTAGACTTCTTTGACATATTAGGCCCGCCATGGATATTTTGACTCAACCCGAGTTTGCTTATCTTAGCACTCTCTAGCTAGTATCCTTAACCATGTAGTCCTTCATTGGTCTATTAGGCTAAGCATCCACCAATTTCATTAATTGAGATTTTAAATTTGTGGAGAATGGGAAATGATAGAGTTGAAGCAAGTGTAAAAGGGCTAGATAGACTTCATGGCAATTACTTGTGGCTAAACCCTTCTCTTCTTTGCCTCTATTTTCTTCGCATGTATATAATTGTTAATAAATAATCAAGTACGGTTTTAATTGGTTTGTAATCTCTTATGCATTTTTGGCTAATCATTCATGGTTGGTATGAGTACGTCTTAAGATTCTAAGTTAGCACGTTTTATGTGTACTAGACTTATGTCATGCTCCATATTTAGCGGGTGTTTTTCCTTTTCTTCTTTTCAAATTTCTTAGTGAGGAATAAAGAAAAATAAGAGTGGCTTATGAAAAAAATGAGTGGCTAGAAAAAAAAAAAAAAGAAAAAAAAATTATGCAAGACTCCCAAGAGGGGCAGTGTGGTGTTAATTATAGTGACTATTGAGTTCCAATATTACCTTGACGGGTTGCGGGGATTCAATAGATTGCTCCAATCCAATATTACCTTGACGGGTTGCGGGGTTGAAGATCCAAAGTCTCAAAAAGATGGCGGATGTAAATTATTGCGTGAGTTTTATTTTTTTCTTAGCGAGTGTGTAGCTACTTATGAAAGCATGACATGAGGATTTTACACATAAGGCGAATGACTTATTACTCTTAATACGGACTTGTATTAATTGTGAGCGGTTTTCCAAGTAATGGATGAGAGGATTACTTAGGATTAAAACCGTGCTTCCTTATTTTTTGGATTTTACACTTCTTAAACTTCACACTTGAATAATGACAAATTTGCCCACAAGCAATTTGCTCAAATAATAACCGGTTCCACATTAAATTGTCATGAATAAGTTGATGCACTTTTTACTTGTGAATGCAATGATCCCATTTTTAAGATTGGTATGGGGAAAGTGAAACTTGAGGGTGATAAATGTCCATGGTACCCAAGCCCTAATCTAAGTCATTGAATTCTTTATGAGTTATTTCCATCAAAACCATTTCAAGAAAAATCAAAAAGATATAGATAGAATTTTATTTTGATTCATTGCATTATTAAAAGTCAAAATCATGCATCATTTAGTTTAGAGTAGCATAGATGCATCTCATATGGCCAAGGTGGATTAATTATGAGGGAAATGTAAATTTTTGAGCCTTAAAATATAATATTGCATGAGGACATGACAATGTTCAAGTGTAGGGGAATTTGATATGAGCTTAAACTCATATCTTTTTAATAACAAGTAACCCTAAAACATGAAGCAAAATACCAATTTATTTGGCAAAAACAGTGTTATGTGGTATGTTTGTGTTTGTGTGCACTTGTGTAGGTAAAAAGATACATTTTCAAGCAAACAAGGAAAAATCAAGCTCAAATGGATGAAAAAGACAAAAGAGGATCAAAAGTGACAAGACTTTGAAGTATAAGGACCTATCTTGACAAGTTATGAAAGTTGAAGGACTAAAAGTGCAAATATTGTAAAGTCAAGATTCAAGTCAAACTTGGTCAACTCTCAAGTCAACTCAGTCAAAGGACCATTTTGTTCAAGGATGGAAGTTAAAGGACCAAATATGTCAAAAGAATGAAGATTGTAGCTTAAAACAATAATCTGCCAAGTACAAGGGCTTGTTCTGCCAACTTTTGAAAGTTATCCAAGTTTGATCCATGTGACAAGGAATCTAGCCAATGAGAGAAAGGAAAAGGAAGCACACGGATCAAATACTTAATATCCACTCAGCCGCCTCACATTTATTATCAAATCCAAACAGTGTAATCCGTGTGACTGATTTTCAACCAATCAAATGCTTACACGTGTCATCTTCTTCAAAGGAAAATTTACCAGGATCGCGTTTTAGCTACAAGCAATTTCATGGAAAGTGTTCAACATCAAAATTGAACGTTTTGAAGAGATAAACACAATGGTGCAAATCAATTAACATGAAATCCATCAATGAAGAAAACCCCAATTCCTTGTTCATACCTTCAAAGTGCAATATGCAGAATTCTCCACGTGGCAAGCTGGGATTGGTTCTGACACGTCACCAACCCCAACAAACTCTTCCTTCATGTCTATAAATAGCTGGATTAGACTTCATTTTCATTTGTAGCTTAAATTTGTAAAAACACCTAGTTCTACTTTTCCTTTCCTTTTTCCCTCAATTTTACCCTAGCTACTCAAGAGTCTGACAAACTCTTGAGTTAGTTAGTTAGTTACTAGCTTCTAACAAACCTTGTAACCGTTTTTCCATTAATGAATTTTGAATTCAAGCTTTCCCGCCAAAACTGTTCTTATCATTCCAGTTCATTTCTTGCTGCATTTGGATACTATTGTTGCTGATAAATGTTTGTTATGATCATTGATGGATCATAACTAACATTGAAGGAGTTAGATTGCTGTTTGATCAGAATTCAGTCATTTCCATAGTTTTTGAAGATGTTCAAGCAGAATGATGATTTCTAGTTGATTAGTTTGCTGATTCTTGTTGTTTGATTGATTCCTAGTGATAAGGTGGTGGTTATCACTAGGGTAAGAGAGCTCAGCGCTCCTCTTCTTCTCAAAGGAATTCTACAATAGGTTTTAAGTCCTTGATTTTTGTTCCACTCAACAGTTAACTGCATGCTTTCTTTCCTAGAGTAATCTTGATGGCTGATTGATAAAAGTTGCTTGTAGTTGCTGTTTGTTAGATCTTAGAGTATTAGTAGTTTAATCCTGTTTACTTGCTCTTTGATTTGGACTTTATTCTAGTTAACTGCCTTGAATCAGTCACTTTTGGTCTTATAATTGGTTTGTAGTTCTAGTGGAGTTAATTGTGTGCATTGAGCTCTATTACTCTTTATTTTGATCATTGAGTTTAGATTGCTATAGCTTTTGAGTCAGCTTAATTCAGATTTTGAAAAGCCTTTGTAAAAAGTTCATACAAATTAGTAAAGGAGTGTTTGGATGTAGCTTAAAAAGAGTTTTCAAGTTGTGAGTTTTGGAATTTTAGAGTTCATTTGTAGTTAATAGGTGTTATAAAAGAGTTTTAAGGCATTTTCAAGTCAAGTAGAAGGTCAAACAGGCAAATGGCTCTTAAAAAGTTTGGGTCAGTTTTCATTTAGTTTTAGTTTTAGAACTTGCCATTTTCAATTGATCAGTTCTCATTCATTACTTGATGAAAGTTCACCAAATTTGTTCTCAGTCTTAGCTTACATCATAAAGAATCAGAGTCTAAAAGGATTTTATACAGTTTACAATAATCACTTAGTTATAAGCCAAAATCAGATATGGAGACTTAACTCAAGTTTCTGTAACTTGTGAACTGAAAATTTGTATCTCAATATTCTCTTCATAAACTTAGCAATTTTTCTTCACAAATCCATTGAAGTAGTTGAGTTACATGATTTTTGAGATTTTTAGCTTTTTGAAAAAAAGCTAGTCAACGCTTGGTCAACATAAGCTCAATTTTAGCTTAATTCAGTTTTAGAGCTTATTTCTGGATGAAAAACGTTCTGGTTTGATTTCCCATTCTTTAAATCAGTTGCTTAATCAGTTTCAATAGAAAAATTAAGTTGTGACTGATTAGTTTTGGTTATAGCTTATCTTGTGCTTATTGATAAGCACTCATTTGCTTATTTCTCATTTTTAGCAAATTTCCTTGGACACATATAGCTTAATTGAGATTTGAAATGCTTTGCAATTTGTCTCATTAGATTTGGTTGAGTATTAAGCTCAAACGAGCCTATTTTCTATCTTGTCCCGTTTTTGCTTAAAAAGTTTCCAAAATTGCCATTTAGTCCCTATAGATTTAAACAGTTGGTAAATTTGGCTAATCTTCCATGTTTTTAGGGTTTGCATTATTTTAGTCCCTATAGTTTGGAAAGTTGTTAAAATCAGTTAGTATTTTGTTAGTTTGTTTCACTTTTGGTTAGTTTGTTATAGAATTTGCATTTTTGATCCTTGTAGTTAACAGTTTTACACTTTTAGTCCCTATAATTGTTAGAGTTTACATTTCAAGCATTTATTTTTCATAGAATTTACAATTTCAGTCCCTTTAGTTTCATATTTTGCATTTTGAACTTCTACTTGAATAAAAACGTGGTATTTGCAATTTGTTTTACATATACGTATGTAATATTTTTCCGTTTTACAAGAATTTGTTGAATTAGCAAATAGATTAACCAAGCAAGCTTAACAACCAAGAACAATTAAAAACCCGATATTGGTTGGACTTTCTATTAGTAAGAACTGAGAAAAAACGAACTGCATTATACTCAATTTCACATATTATTAATTTAATTTTAACATAAGATCATAAAAAAATAAAAACTAAACATACACCATGAACCGGATCTAGACTAAAAACCATGAACCGGACATGAAATCGACACCGTACCCCGAACCAAATCGGGGTACACCTTGTCTTGATGCTGCCGTGGGACCCACACCAACCAACCGGGACCATATGGTCTCGGTGGTGGTCGGATGGCCAAACCAAAACCCCCTCGGGTTCGGTGTAGGCTGCGGCCAAAACAAACACCCCTTAAAACATTACTTTTGATTTTTATTAAATCCCAATTCATGTTAGATCTATGATCTAATTAGGTTTTATAAAAAAACATAACATGTTCTTAATTAATAAAAGATCAAATCAAAAGAAAAAGGTTTAAAAGGATTTACCGATTACGTGGATCAAAAGAATGAAGAACAAACACGAACACCAACAAGAATTCCAAGATCCAAGATCAACAAACACCCCCTTTTGGTGTGTTTGAAGGTGGCGGCCATAAGAGAAAAAAAGAAGGAGGAGGAGGATTTTAGGTTTTATGTAAAATTCTTCTGTAGGAAAAAAATGAGTAGTGTAAATTCCTTAACCTCCTTTTAGTGAAAAATTGATGGGCTAAGCCCATCCTCCCTCTCTAATTTCGTGGTAATGGGGCCCACAAGGGGTAATCCGAATCTTTTTCGTGTCTAAAATATTGGTGTGTTCTCGTGTTCGTGTTTTACGTGTTCTCGTTAAATATTAACCGTGACTTTATATATTTATTCGTGTTCGTAATAAATATATATACGTAATTAATATTAGCTCGTGATTAAATTACGTTCATGATTTCATGATCGCATGTTCGTGATTAAATATTGTCAAATAATTATTGCGTGCTCATGCGTAGTAAGATATTTATCGTGTTCTAACACGTACGTAATACGTAAAATCCTAATACGTAATCGTAATCATGCTATATTAGGAAAGTTTAATCTAGTACGTACGATCTTAAGGGTACTATTCATGGTAAAAGCATGCGGGTTTTACAACTCTTCCCCCCTAAAAAGAGTAATTCGTCCCCGAATTATAGATAACGTAACTGAAAGAGAAACATACCCGAATCAAACTGAAAGGGTATGTAAGATTAATGAACGTGCGGGTTTCCTGACAGAAGGAACGCGGAACATGACATGTCTTGAAAGGACATGAAACGTGACGTGACTGAAAGGACATATCTAGTTGATAAGAGAAAAACGGATAAAAGTTCGGATGAACTTGTCCATTTCCAAGTGGCCTCCCTCTTGAAACGGTTCCTTCAGAAGATCTTGACACAAATGATAAATCTTGGTCCTCCGGACCTTGACTTGGAATACGAAGAAATTCTTGGTTATCAACGGAAGGTAGATCCCCTAAATTCGATCGAGGAAAATAAGAGTTAACGTGCTAGGGTAACTGAAACGTTATGATGCAAGACAATCTGACTTAACTGATAATTAGAAACAATGTGCGAGACATAAAGAAACGTAGTACGTGAAAATTTTTGAACGTGATTCGTGAAAATTTTTGAACGTGCTACGTGGAGATATGGCGAGTGTAGTATGAGTAAAGATATCGTGATCCATGATACGCGTAACATATCTTGATCATGATATGAGCAACGTGGAATGAACATGACATGTGAAACATATCGTGATCATAGAATACAATGGCGGTAACGTCAAACGCTACAAGGTGAGACGCGGAATATGACGTGAAACGTCTATCTGATGATGGAGAGTTATACTAAACTTGGGTCTTGTCTCTCAAGTTCTTGCAAACTACCCAGAATGAGAAAAGAAATGAACGTAAAATCGTAAGCCAAAATACGATCATGAACGTGAATAGTGTCATGAACGCGAGCGCGAAAGTAAGGCGTGGAATTAGAACAAAGATGTGAAGTAACTGAGGAGCATAATTATGAATATTTGTCTGACTCGATAACTGATGAATTTCCAAGTGATCGGATGAGCCTTGGCTGGAACATGTCCGATCAATCTGTTAGTTCTGAAATCCTTGCGGATGTAAGGATTTTGCAGACTTGATCAAACTGTTTGTAATAAACCAGATAGCATCATGCTTCTTCTGAGTTTGCGTTAAACTGGTAACCAAAATCCATGGAGATCTTGTCCCATTTTAGTTCACAATTTCAAATGATGAAACATCCTAGTTTGTTGGTGTCCTATCTTAACCTGTTGGTATGTCAGGTATTTAGATATGAACGTAACTGTATCTTGCTTCGTAGAACTTGATACCTAGGAGTTTGCGAAACTCTGAGTCTCTGAATCTAGACTTCTCCTAGCGTAGAATCTAGACTTCTCCTAGCGTAGAATTTTCTAGACCACCTAATGTAGTGTAAGGTTCTCTCCTTTACGCATAAGCTGAGTCATGGTAAGATTAACCATAGAAACCCATGTGATTCAGTGTGTCACTGTAATCAAACAGAATTGATATTGGAAAAAAATTTCCAGGGTAGAATTTCTCTTGTCATAGAATTTGCAACATAGTGCCGATATGATCTTCCTGTTCTTCTCTAGGCTTAGAGGAAATCAGGTTACCCTCAATGAAAACACTGATGAATTTGCTTTGAGTTCATGGAAACTCATTCTTATAATGTCGTTGGAGCATTGATGGGACTAATTCAAAATCCTAAATCTAGCATGACCGAGTCGTGTACGAACAGCAGTCATGGACATGTCCTGCTTTTTCACTCGTCACTGTTGGCAGCATGATCATGAGTTCGATCTTGGAAAAGTGATTAACACTGTACGGTTGATTTGGCATGTCGTCAATACGCGGAGGAGAATAACAATCATGAATGGTGATTTGTTTAAAAATCGACGGTAGTCGACACATAATCTTATGTTACTGTTCTTCTCCTTGAAGGTTCTTCTGGAGTGTAAGGGACAATTTTGGAATAATCTGTTGGTTATGCGTAAAAGGACTTCAGTAGTCGTGTCTTACTGACAGCTAGAAAGTTCTAGTAATCATGGCTAACAAAGCACGTGCTTGGAAAGCATAGATAATTTGTACAGATTTTTCCTGATGGAAAAATCAAGCTGAATGTATTCAGGAGCCTGAACATTACTATACATAATTATGAATCATAGCATGGTGTGTTGTTCGTAGTCCAAAATTAGGATAAAATTCATCTCGTGTCTGTCCGAGGAAATGCGTTAGCAGCTTGGATCTGATCATTAAGCTGAAGGAAAACCTTCGTATACGTGGGGATACGAAAGGCGTCCTTCATGGTCATGAATATATGAAGTATGGTGAAAGAAATGAAAGTGACATCGGCAACGTGACAGTTCTCACTGATGCGCCAATAATGGTATTGAAATTCTTGTGGCTTGATTAATACATGGCACAACAAAATGGATATACCCTTGGAGGGTACCCTGAATTTCTTAGAAACGTTCCATAGTTGGACGTGAGTCATGTGTCTTGACTCGTGTCTTGGAACTATAAGCATGACATATGTCTTGACTGGTATCTTGACTGGTATCTTGACATGTATCCTCAGAAAGTATACGTGAGACATGTGTCTTGACTGATGTCTTGACATGTGTCTTCAGAAAGTATACGTGAGACAGGTGTCTTGACTGATGTCTTGACATGTGTCTTCAGAAGTATACGTGAGACATGTGTCTTGACTGATGTCTTGACATGTGTCTCGAGACGTAAAACAATAGACTTACCATATTAGGTTATTATGCCAGACTTGGCGGATCGGTTGGACTACTGATCCTTTGTATTTCTGATCACGTCCGTGGCCAGAGTTTCGGTTGCGATTTCTAGGATAGTTGCTGTCGTAGTAGTGGTTACTATCGTCCTGTCTGTCAGTGCCATGATGGTCATTCTCATGACCGTGATTCATGTAACTATTCAGCTGAGTGGCCGGCTGGTACCGGTTTGCACTCATATGGCTGAAATGATAGTCGAATGACGTGTGACATGTAACTAAGAATTAGGGAAAATGATTGATGGGAATCGTCTGATGGTGAAGCATCTTCTCGTCCAATTGATTTGCTCCGACGCCTTTGTCTCCGTCTTGTAGGATCTCCAGGTTGTGAACAGCATCCGCATCTCGTAGCGTCTCCGAACGCCAGCAGCATCAACCTTTAGTAACATCTCCAAGTTATGAGCGGCATCAGCAATCTTGTAGAATATCAGCAATTGAAAATACGCCAGAGATGATTCAGAATCGACTAGCGAATACTCGTGAAGTATTGCAAGTGGAATACACATGGATTAAGGTACGTGTAATACACATGGAATACGGTACGTGGAGTACACGTGGAATGCACATGAAATGATCGGTATGGGGTCGATCATTTATCATGATTTAAGGAAAGTATATCGGTTAAACGGTTTGGAAAACCATCATGATAACCTGGCAATGCCAGTATATACCTCATTCTGGTTGCATAGAGAAACGCTAACGTGTGGTTACACAAAATTCAACGATGATTTGCCTGACAGCATGATCAATGAAAACCAACCATGACTATCATGAAAGCAGAATTCAATGAAATCCAACAATGTCTTACGTGAAAGCATAAATAACAAAAGAGGCGTAAGACGTAATCAACATGAAGACGGAATTATCATGAAGGAACATAAAACAATCTATCATAAAGGAGTGTATAACATAATCAGCATGAAACCAAAGTTAACCATGACAGTATGAAAACATAATAACTTATGAGGGGACATGAAAAAAATTTATGCCAATTTAAATCATGAGAAAATTTTTATGCATGAAAAACAGTGCATGAATGCGTAATGTAGTTTATAAAACCTTTTTATGTGCGAGGGAACGCCTATGGGTCGGTTCCAAAACAAAAGACATGGCGAGGGGGCGCCTATGGGTCGGTCCCAAAGTTAAAAGTTTCGATAAAAGCACATGCGACTAAATAGGGCCAGTCCTGTACCAACCATTACTTAGTCATAATCCCTGCAACAATGATACATGAAACATAAAAAAATAAAACTCATCTGTTAAAACTTATCAGAAAAAAATTTTATGTGACTAATTATGAACTACTGGGGTTTAGTCCACATAGCCACAGTTTACGAGGAACATTATGCATGAAACAATGACACATAACTAAATATGAATGACGGTTGTCCATCCATATTAGTAAAACAGTATCGATGAAAACATCAAGGTTAAAACCTCAAGGTGATGAAAACATCATGGTTAAAACAACAATGCGCTGAAAACATCAATACGTAGAATAATAAACGTTGGCTTAGGAAGCTCCTAGTGACTACCCACTAGTCACAGGTCGAGTTTTAGAGCCTACAGGTCGAAGCCTTGGCTCTGATACCATAATTGTAACACCCTATTATGATAATGGAATGTCACGCGTAATTATGGCGTGTCATCAAAGCATACAAGGATAAATGTCTAAAACATTACATGACCATAGGGTAAACCGGAATCAAACATCGGTTCCCAAACATAAACCCAAAACATAATAAAGCAAAGGAAATGAATGAAAGACTAAACAAGCATAAGTATATGAAGACAAAAAGGAAAAGAAGTCTCTGGCAGCTTCCATCCTATGCACGTCCTCCAAATGCTCGAGTCTTTCCTAGAGTACCTGCCGTTTTGGGACATGGAAAGGAAAGTAACGGCTGAGCAAAACGCTCAGTGCACGGATATAGACATAGTATAAGTGACTAAAACATAATAGAGACTTAATAGCAGCGGAAATGTATAAGTCCTGGAAAACCTGGAACATGTTCATAAAACTGGTTTTATAGTTTGAAAAGCCTTATGTTTATCTTATGAAAACTATTTAACATATTTTACCATTAGCCAATATAGGTCATGAAAATCCACCGTGCATGAATACTTGGAGGGGTGACCTCATCATGCAAATTAGAGGGGTTGCCTCTAATTTAATATACTGGTTTTTGGGTAAGAGGGATCAGCTCCTTGTGAAGGATGCAAGGCACACACCACATTCACCAAGAAATCCTGACTGAAAACATGTAACTAGGATGCACCCATACGCCCCACCTGATAAATATAATAATATGGCCAAAAGCTGAAGGGACGCCACGAGCAATCACTCCGCCGTGGTGAAGTCATAACATCAGTGCCTCTAATTTTATGGTTATGGTACCTCCAGAACTAGGTGAAACTGGTCATACATGTATATGGCTATAGGTATTCTTAATTAAACATAAGCAAGTCAAACACGTAACTTATACTACGGGAAAACATTTGGGTACATACGGGGAATCCTAATAAGGAAAGAATGTCCATACTGAAAGGACGGGAATCCGTACCTTATGTCCAGTGAACGAAGAAGATGAACTGAGCGGAATCCTACTTCCATATCACTAGTGCTACATAAATACATACATGAATAAGTATCTGCTTACTAAATACGTAACTGGTTCTATGTCACGTCTTAGCTTATTTTATGTGTTCTTACCATGTTTTACTGTTTTAAAGCCTTAAACTGTGTTTATCTTATATTCTGGTTAATCTAATTAAGTATTTCTGGTATTTCATGTATTATTATACTTACTGTGTAATAATAAGTAACTTTCCAAAAATAGCAGGTTTCCTAAAATAGAAATTTTCCAAAAATAGAAAGTTTCCAAAAATAGAAAGTTACCAAAAATAGAAAGTTTCCAAAAATAGAAAGTTTCCAAAAATAGAAAGTTTCCAAAAATAGAAAGTTTCCAAAAATAGAATTACTGCTTAAAATAGATAAGTTTCTAAAAATAGAAAGTTTCCATAAATAGATCAGCTGCCTTAATTAAATAAGTTTCCATAAATAGATTAGCTGCCTAAAATAAATAAGTTTCTAAAAATAGAAGGTTTCCATAAATAGATTAGCTGCCTTATTTAACTAAGTTTCTAACAATAGAAAGTTTCCATAATTAGAAATAAGCTGGTTAAATAAGCTAAGTATATAAGTCTAAGTGTTTTCATGATTATTTTCTAAGTCATATGATATAATGTATAGTTTAATAATTATTTCATGTAATTAAATTAAACTATAGGTTAAAATATTTAATTAAAGTATAACATGTTTTTAATTAAATAAAGTTAAATACTTAGGTTAAAACATGTATTATTATTTATTAATAATATAACCTAAGTCATGTAAATTAATTAATTATAACCATGGTTTTTAAATAATTAATTAATTATAAGTCTAAAATATAAAAATACTTAGGTTAAATAATTTCATGATTATTAATAATTAAAATAACCTAAGTCATGTAATTAAATTAATCATATCATATTATTAATTTAATTTTAACATAAGATCATAAAAAAAAATAAAAACTAAACATACACCATGAACCGGATCTAGACTAAAAACCATGAACCGGACATGAAATCGACACCGTACCCCGACCAAATCGGGGTACCCCTTGTCTTGATGCTGCCGTGGGACCCACACCAACCAACCGGGACCATATGGTCTCGGTGGTGGTCGGATGGCCAAACCGAAACCCCTTCGGGTTCGGTGTAGGCTGCAGCCAAAACAAAGACCCCTTAAAATATTACTTTTGATTTTTATTAAATCCCAATTCATGTTAGATCTATGATCTAATTAGGTTTTATAAAAAAACATAACATGTTCTTAATTAATAAAAGATCAAATCAAAAGAAAAAGGTTTAAAAGGATTTACCGATTACGTAGATCAAAAGAATGAAGAACAAACACGAACACCAACAAGAATTCCAAGATCCAAGATCAACAAACACCCGCTTTTGGTGTGTTTGAAGGTGGCGGCCATAAGAGAAAAAAAGAAGGAGGAGGAGGATTTTTGGTTTTATGTAAAATTCTTCTATAGAAAAAAAATGAGTAGTGTAAATTCCTTAACCTCCTTTTAGTGAAAAATTGATGGGCTAAGCCCATCCTCCCTCCCTAATTTCATGGTAATGGGGCCCACAAGGGGTAACCCGAATGTTTTCCGTGTCTAAAATATTGGTGTGTTCTCGTGTTCGTGTTTTACGTGTTCTCGTTAAATATTAACCGTGACTTTATATATTTATTCGTGTTCGTAATAAATATATATACGTAACTATTATTAGCTCGTGATTAAATTACGTTCATGATTTCATGATCGCATGTTCGTGATTAATTATTGTCAAATAATTATTGCATGTTCATGCGTAGTAAGATATTTATCGTGTTCTAACACGTACGTAATACGTAAAATCCTAACACGTAATCGTAATCATGCTATATTAGGAAAGTTTAATCTAGTACGTACGATCTTAAGGGTACTATTCATGGTAAAAGCATGCGGGTTTTACAGAACCCCTTTCTCAAAAATCTGTCAAAGTACTTGAAATTTGTGATTTTTAGTTCTGCTTTTGTTCTTGTTGTTTTTATGACTTAATCTTGCTTGATACTGCATAATATAACGGTTATTGTGTTTGATTGGGCTTGGGTAACATTGGAGTACACTTATACTTGTTTAAATCTTGATTTGAAAAAGATAAGGGGTGTTTGGGTTAACCAGTTTAAGTGCATATCTTGTTATTGTGTTATTGGAAGTTGCTTGTTTGAGTTGGTATTTGCTATTCACTTGGTTGTGTGCTAAAACCTGCAAGTTTTCAGCTTTGTAACCTCAAATTAAAGATTGTGCTATAACTCACTTGTTTTGAATGTTTTTGACCTATGATTTTGGAAACACCTAGAGTGTATGCATGTTTAGGGCTAAAAGGTGTTAAATCAAAGTTTTTGTAACCTGATTTGAAGATTTGAGTGTTTAAAATTGGCTTGGTGGGCAAGTATATCGGCAAGTGTTCATAACTCCATGTTCTTTGTTCATTAGTAACTTCTGTATGCTTGAATCTTGATCTAGACTTTGAATTAATGCATGAAACTTGTTAGAATTTGTTCATTTGAATTTATTATAGCTTGTGTATGCATTTGGTGAAGTTTGGCAGGTTGATTTTTGCTAAAATTGCTTATTGAGTGTAAACTACTTATTGTTCATATCTGGTGCTTATCTGGTGATAAATTGAATTAACTGCACTGATTGGCTGATTCGAAGTGTGATATTTTTGTTGTTCTTGACTCCTTGTGATCCACTGATTACAAGGGTGCCTTGTTTGTAACTTGAATCCAACAAAAAGTCATATAAGACAAAAAGTCAAAAAGGTCAAGCAGGGGGAAAAGTTCCCACTGCTCAACCTCCAAAACTAGCCCTTGCTAGTGTAAATCTTCATGCAGCTTATTCATAAGCCAGATTGGCTTATCCAAACTTGCAACAACTTAACTTTTGTGATAGATCTTCCTCATTTGACCTATTTATTTGATATGGAGCTTATTAGACTTTGACTTTGAATTTTTACTAGAAAACTCATTAAGTTGACTTTTAAACAAGTGCTTATCTGCTTATTCTGGCTTATTGGTTGTGCTTATTTGGAAAATTTTTTATTATTTTGCTTAATTAAGTCATTTAAAAGCTTTTGAAAGTTGAATCAGCACTTGAGGTGGTCTAGAACTCAAAAACGACTATTTTCTCGTTTTGTGAAGAGAGTCTTGGCTTATTTCAGGCTTTCTTGTGCTTTTTCCAATTTTCTTTTTACAGATCTCTTAAGTAACTCAAGAGAAGCTTGTGTGTCAAATTTTAGCTTATGGCATCAGCTTATAGCTTAATGGGCCAATTAGCCCATTAAGAATAAGCTGCTTTGAAATAAGCTAGCTTAAACATATTTTTAGCTTTTGGGCCTTCAGAGTTTTGTTCTTAAAATCAAATTTTAAGTCAGATAGGATCTTTTGGGCTTATTTGGACAACATTCTTCTTATTGGGCCAATTTGAGCCCATTAAGGGACTGTTTGGACTTTTAGCCCATTTCTAGGCTAAATAGGGGTATTTTGTAATTTCAACTGCATTTTTGTGTTATTTAGGTTAAAATAAACTAGTTTGCAACTTTTTAGAATTTTTTATAAATTTTGGGTTTTTATTAATATTTTATTATTATTTTATTATTAAAAATTAAAATTTAGATTTTTCAAAGTTTTTCATTTTTCTTAGATCAAATACATTAAGTTAGGAATTTTACAATTTTTAGAATATTTTTATTGTCATTAGATTAATTTTTAGAATTATTTTAAGTTTTAATAGTTTTTAAATAGTTTTTATTAATTTTAAAATTTTCAAGAATAGTTTTAAATTTAGTTAAGTCATTTTAGAGGTTTACAAGTGAAAAAATCTCATTTTGGGCATTTTTTTAATTAATTTAATTTTTTGGGCTTTATTTAGAATTAAAAAATTATTATTTAATTAAATAAAAGGTTTGAGTGATTTTTGATTTTTTGTAAACTCTAATTACATTTTTTAGGATTTATTGTAGTTTTCTAGGAATTTTAGGGTAAAAATTTAATTTCATCACTTTTTACGGTTTTACGTGTACGCCTATTCGTCTTAGTTTAATTCAGAATGGTAACCGTCATTCTCTTATAATCTCTTTTCTTCTTTTCATTTCTCATCAATATAATCACAAACCATTAATCATCTCTCTACACAACACACTTGTCTCCTTGAGAACAATCCCCACTTTTGGGTCATTTACTTGTGGTTTTCCTAAACTACTTGTGTACATACCCTAATTACCTTTGTTTTCCTAAACAAAGTGTAAAAACTCAACTATCAGTTAGCGTTACACGACACACACATGCACTATGTGGAAGAAGAAGGGTCGCCTAGGAAATGAGAAGTGTTACACTTGGCACAATGACTATTACCAAGGCAATCATACCTTTTTGCCTTTCCCTTCTCTCTCTTCTTTAAGCCGAAAACACACATACAATTTTCATTCTCTCATGCAAATCCAATCTCATTTATCTCATCTCCTTTCTCTCTCAAATCATACGAATACATGCAAGAACATACATTAACTTCACTAGATCTTTGTCTTCATCTTAACTACTAATCATTTAGTAGTATCTCCACCTTTGGAATCATTATAGCAAGCCCTAGCCGAATCCTTAAAGGTCACGGCTTGGTTATAGTTAGGGTGTTCATCTTCATCAAGATTAGATCCCTCATCTCCCTTGTTCTTTAGATCTCCCTTGGTAACTTTAGCAAGAAGGTATTACTCTTTATACTTTCTACATTTTTACTTGCATGCATTAACATCCACCTATAAACATATGTAACGAACTTGTTAAAAATCAAGATTGATAAAACCATGGCCATCTAAGGTCACGACATATTTTGGAATACCATTAGTCATGGTTAAAAACTTTTGATAAAGAAACCTATGACTTGTATTCTATGTTTAAACTTGATTAAAAATCATATGAATCATTTTATGAATTTAAATGTAGTCGTGGGTTACAAATCTCACTTTTTGGGATTTTGGTTAACTAATAATCATAAATCCCATAAGTAAACTTGTGTAACTCAAAACCATGAAAAACCATGACTTTAAAGGTCACGGCATAATTAAATGGACACCTATGATTTATGTACTAAGTTTTTAAACAATGGAATATGTATTTATACATGTATAATGAACTACTAAAAATCACTAAAACACTTTATGTGTACAAATATAGCCGTGGGCTATATATATCCTTGGATGGATTTTAAATGTACATGCATGTCTATGTAAAACCTAGATCTAGTGTTAAGAACTTAATTTAACCTAATAAACATAAAACAAGCATAAAGATTTTATGGGAACATTTGGGGAAAAACAATATATCCATGGGTTATATGTTGTTTTTCTTGGATTCATGGTAACCTTCTAAACATGCGATAAACCTAGATAATTATGTTGGACTTTATAAATAATTATAAAACATAAAACTAGCTAAAAATCTCATCTTGGAAACACCAAGATTAAATTATAGCCGTGGGATATATATGTGTATACATGGACTTGTGATTGATTTTTAGGTTTATACATAGTTTAGATCTTATTTTGGGACTCTTATGATTACATGCAACCTTAAAACAAGTCTTGACTTATCTTAATAAGCTATAACTTAATATAGCCGTGAGTTATAAGCTCATATTAGAGCTTATGACTTGCATGCAACCTTGTAACAAATCTAGATCTCATTTTATAAGCCAAATAAAACAAACTTTGAGTTTTTATTCTTTTATTAGGGTTTATAACTAAATTTGGATAAGCTAATAATAAGCTTATGAGAAAATCCTAGATTATTACTTACATAATATGAAAAAGTAGTATTAATGGACTAATGAATCCCATGCAACATTAGCCCAAGACTTAATGGACCTAATAAGCCTATTTTACAAATATTAGTACCTTAATGGACTTAAGAATGTGTTTAGGCCAATTTATTTAATTAGTGGACTTAAAAATGTATTTAAGCCCAATAAATGTTTTAAAGGCCCATTTAACAAATTAGTGGACTTAAAATGCATTTAGGCCCACTAGATAGCCCATTAGATTTTTTAGCTCATTTAATGAGCCCATTTAATGTTTTGGTTATTTAAATAAAAGTTTTTATAATAAAATGTAACTTATAAAAACTTTTAGACTAAAATGAGAATTTATGAAACTTAAGGACTATAACCGTAACATTTGAAACTTGTTTTGATAAACTATTAAACACAAGGACTAAAAATGTAATTATCTGAAAGTATAGGGTTTAATAAATACCATCCATGGCATATTAAACCATAGGGACCATTTTTGAAAGTTTCTAAAAGTTGTTTAGTCATTTCATAACCTTAAGGACCACTTTTGTAAAAAGCCGAAACATAAAGAAGCCTAGGGACTGTTTTTTTCATTTTATGAAAGTTATAAAACCTAGTTACAACTAGGAGGACTAAATCTCTCATAACCCGAAGGTATAACAAGCCCTAGGTACTAAAAGTGTAAAATCTGAAAGTTTTACTTTACTTAAAACATGGAGGGACTAGTTTTGCCATATTCTGAAACTTTAGCAAACCCTAACCCTAATTCTATTTTAAATTTAGTAAAACTTGAATAAACACTAAACCATAAGAATTTAAAGTATAAATTCTTAAACTTGTAATTTATAAATTATTTTATAAATGTTCAGAAAATTTTTGGGAACTTTAAAGTAAATAAAATATTGATATTTTAATTTACAAAATAAAATATTTAAATTTTACTTTATGAGATAAAATGTATAAACTATATTGTATAAAGGTAAACTAAATACATGTACTTATGTACTTTTATGGGACGATTTTATATAAATGATTAATAAATTGAATACAAGTACATATACTAGAATTATATGTAAAATATTTATTTTACTTAAACGAGAAACTTAATTGTAAGTTTAAATGGTTATTATTAATACATGTACTATGGACATAAACTAATATCATAAGTAAGACATTTTATGTTTACTTAAATACAAGTTTAAATGGATATGGTTAATACTTGTACTACAGTCATTCAGATAAATACTGTAGCATTAATAAACTGATTAAAAATCTGTATAAGCATACACATACGTTCCTTGTATTATCTATTAAGACTGCACTATTTGATTAGGCATAACTTTTGGCGTGAGCATTATTTGGATATTCGTATTATACAGCTATTGCCAACTCCGAGGTGAGTTTACAGCCCCATATAAACTATTGATAAACTTTTCCTCTACGGGGGAGAAAACATGCAACTATTTTATTGGACATAACGGAATTGTATAAACTTGACTACGATTGACTATTATAGAAACTGTTAAATTATTGTAATTGCCCGAATGTTATGAATAGATCTATTTGGGATTGACCATCCCCAAGGTGAGTCATGCTCACTGTACCTTGGCCGGGACAACAGATGTATACCATGTTGGAACTGGGTTTGGGTGTCTTTTTGTAGGACACCAAGTTCTCATCTGTTGAGGACTATGGAAGGTTAAGCTTCAGTTTCGAGTAATAGAAAATGTAATCTACCTTTTAGTAAAAAATGCTTTGTGCATTGTTACTTCTATGATTAATGTATGTCCAAACTAATTATTACTAAACATGTAAATTCACCAACATTATGTTGACCCTCTTAGCATGTTTTTCTCAAGAAAATGAAGTTAGTACGTGGTGTGTGCATGGACTCAAACATCATTGTAATATGCATTGTAGGACTCGTCAAGGGTTCTATTTGGGGAATAATAAACAATCTACTTTTATCATGTTGAAGATAATTTTTTTAAATTTGTATAATGACCATGTAATATGTTTTGAATAACCACTTATCTTATGCTCTATGAACTATATGCTATCAATCCACCCTTATGACATCTCCGTTGATAATACCGCGATATTTTGACCCGACCCAGGGTGTCACAGTGTCTTGTGTCCTTCACAAGGAGCTGATCCCTCCTACCCACTGACCAGTTAATTAGAGGCAACCCCTCTAACTGCATGATGAGGTCTCCCCTCCAAGTATTCATGCACGTTGTTGACCTCATGACCTATCTTGGATATTATGGTACATTAACTAATACAGATTTTCATAAGTAACATAAGCTATGTTTTCAGAACTAAAACTAGTTAACATGACAGACAACTAGGTTTTCCAGGACTTATTCATTTCTGCTGCTTTTCATGCTTACATTTCTTTCCTATATTATGCCATTCATGCTATGTTATATATCCGTGCACTGAGCGTATTGCTCAGCCGTTACTTTCTTTCCATGTCCCAACACGGCAGGTATTTCGAGGTTAGACTGGAGCATTTGGGGGACATGCATCGGATGGGAGCCACCTTGGACTTCTTCTCCTCTTGCCTTCATACATTTATGCTTGCTTAGTCTTCCTTTAGTTTATTTGTATTATTTATGTTTTGGGCTTATGTTTGGGGACCGATGTTTGTTTATGACCTATTACCTTGCATCCTCTGATGATACGCCATAATTATCCTGTGATATTCCAATTATCAAAATAGGGTGTTATAATTATGGTATCAGAGCCAAGGCTTCGACCTATAGGCTCTAAAACTCGACCTGTGACTAGTGGGTAGTCACCAGAAGCTTCCTAAGTCAACACTCATTATTCCACGTATTGATGTTTTCAACACCTTGTTGTTTTTACCATGATGTTTTCTTCGGAATTATTTTACTAATATGGATTGAACAACCATTATCCATACCTAGTTACATGTCATTTTTTAATGCGCGATGTTTCTTGCGAATATTGACTAATATGGACTGAACCACAGTAGTTCATACTTAGTCACACGTTTTCAGTTTAGTTTTAGACAGTTTGTTTCATTCATTCTTTTCATGTATTCATTTCATGCATTCATATCATTGTCGCAGGAATTATGACTAAGTAATGGTTGGTACAGGACTGGCCCTATTTAGTCGCATGTGCATTTATCGAACTTTTAACTTTGGACTGACCCATTGGCGTCCACTTCGCTATGTCTTTGTTTCGGTGGACCGACCCACAGGCGTTTACCCTCGCTCATATAAAAAGTTTTATAAACTGCATCATGTATTTTAAATTGTTTCATGAATTATAAACTGTTTCATTGCTTTATACATTGTTCATGCATTTTATGTTCATTTCATATTACTTTAGACTTATCATTTATGTTGCATTGTTTGCATTGTGAAACGATTCAGAGTTGTCCACACTATTAACTTTCAAAATTTATTTCATTACAGTCATTACCTTTTCATGTTCCCTCATTTATTGTTGCGATTTATGTCGTCATACTATCATGATTAACCTTGTTTTCATGCTGATGATGTTTTATACTCATTAATGTAATTTTGTCCCATGTTTCTTCATGTTAATTTTGCTTAATGTTAGACACGGATGGATTGTATTTAATCATGTCTTCATGATAGCCATGGTTGGTTTCATTAATCATGTTTTGTGTTGGCAATCATTCGATTCCATTTAATCGTGTTGTGTGCCTCTTATACAACTAGAAGTATGTCTACGCTAAATTAGCTAGGCTATTTCGTGTCCCTTGATCATGTCAGATGGTTGATACCGTATCGATCATCTCATGTGAATCACATGTGTACTCCATGTACCATGTTCCCTATTTACTTCATGAACCATGCTCCAGACGTATTCCAGTTACAGCACCTCATGTGTGATACTAATCCATTTTCAATTCTCTCAAACATGTTGTTTTATCACCAATGTGTTTAAAAGATGATACCACTCTCAGCTTGGAGATTTTACGAACCAAAGACGAAGGCGATAGATCGGAGCAACTCGATTAGACTTTTATTAAACCAGCAGACATACCGTTTCATTCGATATTCTTACCTTTCCAGATTGTACATCACTTGTTGTCCAGTTGTCTTTTCCAGCATACGAGTGGGAACCGGTATCATCCGGCCGCTCAGCTGAAAGGTTACATGAATCACAGTCATAATAATGACTGTCATGAAACTGATATGCAAGGAGGTAGTAACAACTACCATGACAGCAAACACTCTGACTATAACGACGGAACTTCGGTTAGCAGTCCAACTGATCCGCCAAATTCTGGCATGATAACCTAAGACTTTAAATTTCATTTGTTTCACAGCTCGAGACTCATGTCAAGAAATCCGTCAAGACACATGCCTCACGAATTTGTTGAAGATACATGTCAAGACACTAGTCAAGACACATGTCATACACATATCCCCTCAAGACACGAGTCAGGACACATGACTCACGTTTATCATCGGAAACCGCCCTGATTAATTTAGAATGCAAACCAAGGGGGATAACCATTCTGATGGGTCATGAGTAAATCAGGCCATAAAAATTTCAGCATCATCACCGGAGTATTGTTCATGTTTGAACACACAGTGTCAGTTCTACGAGAGTCAGGTGAAGCACGTTCAGTAGTGAGTGCAATGTTTTACTCCATGTGTTAGCATGGCATTTTCATTACTTGATTTCATATTACTTATATCCATGATCATAACGAAGCATTTCATATCACCCATGTGTATGAACTCATTCATTTCAGTATGACGATAAGATCCAATTTGCTAACGCACTTCCCTCTGATAGACGCGAGTTAAATATGACTTTATCTATGGACTATGAACAGAAACCCAGGCTGCGATAAGCCGTCATCCATATCAGATCGTGTAAAACGATGTTCAGGTTCCTGAATATATTCTGCATGGTTTTCCATCAGGAAAATCTGTACAAGTCATTTATGTTTTACAAACATATGATCGTCATTCCATGGCTGCGAAGATTTTCTAGCTATCATTTATGACACGCCTACTGAAGTTCCTTTTATTCATAACCAGTCGATTATTCCAGAATCTTCGCATATAAATTCCAGAAGAACCTTCAAGGAGAAGGACGGTAACATGAGATTATGTATCGACCACTATCGATGTAAACAAGTCACCATTCGTGACCGTCATTTCCCTCCACGTATTGAGGACATATACGATCGACTACTGAGTGCTAAGCACTTTTCCAAGAACAAGTTACCATCATGCTGACAACAGTGGCGAGTGAAGGAGCAAGACATTTCTATGACTGCTTTTCACACACGATTTGGTCATGCTAAATTCATGATGTTTTTTAGTCTCATGAATGCTTCTGTAGTATTATGGACCGGATGGTTGGAATTTCCCAAGAATTCATAAACGAATTTATTATTGTTTATCATTTACAATCCGATTTTCTCTAAGTCTAGAGAAAGGTATGAAGACCATAGTCGCACTATGTTGCCGATTTTATGACTGCAAGAATTTTCACCCAAAATTTCTGTAAGAATCCTGGTTGATTACAGTGACACGCTAAATCGCATTGATTCTCACGGTTAATCTTAGCATGACTCAGTTTATGCGTAAAGCAAAGAACCTACACTAACTTACGTGTTCCAAGAAATCCCACGCTAAGAGTAGTCTAATTGCAGAGACTCGTAGTTTTCCAAACTTCTAGGTATCCAGTCAGTTAAGTTCATATCTAAGTATCTGCCATACTGACAGGCTAAGATAGAACGCCAACAGCCTAAGGGACAGGATCTCCATGGGTCCTGTTCTTGGACCACCGCATGCAGATGAAACATGATGCCATCTAGTTGTTTCAACAATTTGACCAAGTCTGCAAAATCCTTCTATCCGTAAGGATTTCACAGCTAGCAAATTTTTAGACATTTCCCATCCAGAGAGCGTGCGATCACTGGACACTCTTTCAGCTATCAACTCAGAGGAAGATTTTAACATTACGTTCACGTAATTGTTAAATTTTACGTGTGGTTTTCGCATTTATGTTCATGGCAGTAGTCACGTTCATGACCGTATTTTAGCTTACGATTTTAATTCTTACTTTCATGCTTGGAAGTTGCAGAAATCTTGGGAGACCAGACTCGAGCTTGATAAACTCATCAATTTCAGGCTGACGCTTTGATAGGTGTGAAAACACCCATCTTTTTACCACATATTTCTTACTAAAACGAGACCAAAACACGTATTTAATATCATTTGTTTGGAATTATGCGTGGTTTTTGTGTTTGTTGTGTTTTTAGAGTCAACTGGATGAATATTGGAGAATACATGGGATTGTACGGGTTTTATTGAAGAAAAAGGCTCAAGACGAAGTCTATTGTCCAAGAGTTGCAAAAGATTTGAAGTCAATGGACCTATTTGAAGATTTTTTGAAGAAAAGGACCAAAGATGGAAGATTTATACATGTCGAAAAACTCAAGTCTATTAAACGAAGAAATTAAAAGACGAGTTGAATTTATTCATCGACAAATCCCGAATCTGAGTCGAAAACGTCAACTTTACTGATAAGACGAGAAGACGAAAAGAGAGGAAGAAAGCCCACTCACCAACCAAGCCCACAAGGACTATAAATAGGAGAGACCCTCACATTTTGTAGGCAGCTATTATTTTTTCTTTCTTTTTTCCTTCTTGTTCGTAGGTCACCAACACCATTAGGGTGTTTGGTGATTTTTTTATAGTTTTTGATCATTCACAAATTTGTAAGTTTTAATCTTCCATTTAGTTTGTTTAACATTAAGCTTTCGATACCATCTTTCCTTTAATCTTGTTCATCTTGTTCTTATAGATTCAAAGTTTTCAAAGTTTTTATTTTGGTTTATTTGATCTTAAAAGTTAGTGGGTTTTATGTTTTTATTGTTGGAATTTGTTGTTTATGGTTAGTAAATGATTATTGGTTAGTTTGGTTTAAATCTCTTGGTTTATCTTGGTTAGATTTGATCAAATTCGTGCCTTTTCTTCAACCCCTGTTCATCGTATTCATACTTGCCCAGATTCCGAATCAACCTCTTTTCTTAATTATTCCGGATCAGTTACTTATTCCGAATCGAGCACTGTTTACTTTTATTCTGAATCAAGATTGTTCATCCGGAATATTTTATATTCCTGATCAATGCCTTTCATCCGGAATAACCAATTATTCCGGATCAACTCTTTTATTCCGAATCAACCCCATTATTCCGGATAGCACTAACATTCCGGATCAACCTTCATTATTCCGGATCAACCTTCATTATTCCGCATCACCTTACATTCTGAATCACCTTACATTCCGAATCAAGCAATTCCTTTCATTTATTCCAGATCAACGACATTATTCCGGATCAACGTCATTATTCTGGATCAACGACATTATTCCGGATCAAAGTTTTTAAGCTATGTTATTCCGAATAGAGCATTATTCCGAATGAAGTATTTCCAACCTTGATTTCATTTACTGTTTTCTCCTTTCCTCGGCTTTTTTCTAAGTTACATTTTTAAACTGTTTTCTTTTATTTACTTTCCATTTTAATTTCTTTTAATTTAATTTTAATCTTGTAGTTATTTTTAGCTTGTTTTTACGACTTTGCTCTTTTATTCCTTTTCCGTAGAATAGAAAACCCAATCCCCTTTTTGTAACCAAGAACAACTAGTCCACTTTGAGCCGTGATCAATTCAAGAAGATTCCGAGAATTTAATTGAACCCAAGAAAAATCCTTGTATCAAATAGCGCCGCTGCCGGCTCTTCTCATAAAGATTAACAGTTTTTTGTGAGAACTTGGATTTTGGGATCCGTTCACCGTGAACGTTACTTTTTCATCATTAAAAATTTTCAAAAATCCTAAAAAATATAAAATTTAAAAAAAAAAATTAAAAACATAAAAACCAAAAATATTTCTTGCATTGTTCGTTATTTTGCAGGTGTATGCGCACTCGATCAACGTCTTATCAAGAGCCCGAGACTCTCGATAACTTAGACATGGCCGGTGTACACAAAAACAATAACAATCCACCTCAAAACAACATGAATAATAACAACAATGAACCTCTACCGGACAATCGCCCTATGATTGAACTTTTGCAAGCATATGTGGAGGGCAACAACGATCCAATTGTCATACCCGCGATTGCAGCCAACAACTTTGAGCTCAAATCCGGCTTTATTCAAATGGTATCTGCTCAACCATTCTTGGGGCGTACCATTGATGATCCTCATGACCACATCAAAAGGTTCATGCAACTCACAAATACGGACAAATTCAATGGTGTTCCACAAGAGGTAATCCGTTTACAACTTTTTCCTTTCTCCTTAGAGGGACAAGCCTGACATTGGCTTGTAAAGGAACCGCCACAAAGTATTCTGACGTGGACGGACTTGGAGACCAAATTCATAAACTACTTTTTCCCACCCTCTCGTACTACCGCTTTGCGGAATGAAATTATTAATTTTGAACAAAAGTACGATGAGACTTTTAGTGAATATTGGGACCGTTTTAAAGAACTTTTAAGAAAGTGCCCACAACATGGTTTTACCAAAGTGCACCAAATTAATACTTTTTACAATGGTTTAAGCATGAATGACCAAGATTCATTAAATAGTTCCTCGGGGGGTAATATTTTGGTTAAGAGTTCTAATGTCGCTTGGGATATTATTGAGAATAAGTCTAGAGTGCAAACCAAGAGTGTTCGGACCAATGCCGCTAGTGCTAGTACTAGTGAAAACGACAAGAGACTTGACAAAATTACGTCCCTTCTTGAATCGCTTGCTACCCAAACCGCTAGCAACACCAAAAGCATCAACGCTCAAAACGCTCAAGTCAATGCTGTAAGCCAACCATGTGAAATATGCGGGGGTCCTCACTCTTACACTACTTGTACCTCCACCCAAGACTATCCTTCTGAGAATGTTAACGCAACATACGGTACCTATCCTCCGGCCGCTTATCAAGCACGTCCTCAAGGAGACCGCAACTTGCTCAGCTATCGCTCAAACAACTTTCTTTCCCCGCCCGGTTTTCCTCCAATCAATCAAAACCAACAACAAAACCTTAACCGAACCAATCAAAACCAACCACGTGCTCCAACTCCTTATCATAACCAAAGAAACTCATATCCAGCTCAAAGAAACAACCAAGTTTACGAACAACCTGCCTATCAACCACCCGCCTACCATGCTCCTCCTCCCAACCAACCCACCGCATTACACCAAGATGTTGAAACCTACATGAGGACTAATGATGTGATCGTGGAAAATCTCCAGCAGGAAATGGACAACATGAAAGCAGATATGGTGAAGCAAGGGAATGAGCTTCGTGCTGATATGCGAAACACTTTGGCAAGTCAAACGAATGACTTAAGGAACATGATGGCTGGTTTATTCCAAGGTAATCAATCCTCTTCTTCGGGTTCTCTTCCGAGGAACACCGTTGCTAATCCAAGAGGGGAGATGAAAGCAATCACCACTTGTAGTGGAAAAGGTTTAAAGGAACCCGAGCTTCCTACACCTACACCGGTGATAGTGACAAAGGAAAACGAGTCTCCTTCTCCGAATCCTCCATCTCCAATTCCTCCACCTCTTACTTCTACCCCTCCTCCACCCAAGGATGTGAGTGATCCTTCGATCCCAAAGCCTTCCTCTTTTTCCGATATACCTTATCCCTCAAGGTTGAGGAAAGAGAAGCTCAAAAGCAAGGACGATATTCAGGTTTCGAACTTTCTCAAAATGTTTAAACAATTGAATTTCAACATCTCCTTCGCTGAGGCTCTCGCTCACATGCCCAAATATGCGATGATGTTCAAAGATCTTCTTAGTGACAAGGAAAAGCTTCTTGATATTTCTAATACCCAAATTAACGAGAATTGCTCTGCAGTGCTCTTAAGGAAATTGCCAACCAAACTTGGTGATCCGGGTCGCTTCTTAATCCCTTGCAACTTCCCGGGAGTAGAGAATTGCATGGCCCTAGCCGATCTAGGTGCTAGTATAAATTTAATGCCTCTAAGCGTTTGGAAGCAATTATCTCTCCCTGAGCTAGTCCCCACCAAAATGACTTTAGAGTTAGCTAAACGTACGGTTTCTTATCCAGTGGGGATAGCCGAAAACGTTTTTGTAGGAGTCGACAAATTCACTTTTCCCGCCTATTTCGTCGTCGTCGACTACGAGATGGACCCTCGGGTTCCATTAATCGTTGGACGTCCATTCTTGAGGACCGGTCGCACTCTCATCGATGTTGAAGCGGGTGAGCTTATCATGAGAGTTGGTGACGATAAAATCGTCTTCAACATGGGTAAGATTTCTAAACAGCCTTATTCCTACGAGAGTGTTAATTGTATCGACGTTCTTGATGAGGCTTGTGAAGAACACTTTAATGATGCTTGTAAAAGTATTCCTACCTCTCCTCCCAATGTTGAGATCGTGGCCTCTATTGATTCATCACTAACTCTATTTGGAGAAAGTGATTTCCTTAGGAAAGATTTTGAAGCAACCATGGGAGATGTGAGCTTAGAACATGACGATTCTCCCACCGATTGGGATGAAGACATTCGTCTCATTGAGAAACTTCTCAAAGAGGACCATATTTCTCCACCATCTCCCAAGGCTATTGCTATCGATGAACCGAATTCGACTACGCCTACCATCGAAAATCCTCCGGATTTAGAGCTTAAGGAGTTACCATCTCACCTCGAGTACGTGTTCCTTGAAGACAAGAAGAAGTCGCCCGTCATTATCGCGAAGGACTTGAACGAAGAAGAAAAATCTCGCCTTATCGCCGTGCTTAAAGATCATAAGAAAGCAATTGCTTGGAAAATTTACGATATCCGCCGAATTGATCCAAACTTTTGTACTCACAAGATTCTCATGGAAGATGACTTTAAACCCGCAATCCAAAGCCAAAGAAGGGATAATCCTCGAATTCATGACGTCATCAAACAAGAGGTTATCAAACTTCTAGATGCCGGCTTGATTTACCCTATTTCGGATTCGCCATGGGTAAGTCCCGTCCATTGTGTGCCCAAGAAGGGCGGAATAACCATTGTTCCCAATGAACACAACGAGTTGATTCCTACTCATCTCGTTACTGGGTGGAGAGTTTGTATCGACTATCGCAAACTCAATGATGCCACGAGAAAAGATCATTTTCATCTTCCTTTCATGGATCAAATTCTTGAGCGTCTAGCGGGTAATGACTATTACTTCTTCTTAGACGGTTTCTCCGGGTATTTTCAAGTTCCCATCGATCCCAAAGACCAAGAAAAGACCACATTCACTTGTCCCTACGGAACATTTGCTTACAAACCCTACGGAACATTTGCTTACAAACGCATGCCTTTTGGTTTATGCAATGCTCCTGGGACGTTCCAACGGTGTATGATGGATATCTTCCATGACATGGTTGAAGAAACTTTGGAAGTATTCATGGATGATTTCTCGGTTTATGGCGATTCTTTCTCTGCTTGCCTTGCCAATTTAGAACGTATGCTTAAGCGGTGTGAAGACACCCGCCTTGTTCTTAATTGGGAAAAATGCCATTTCATGGTAAAAGAGGGCATCGTGCTAGGACACAAAATCTCCAAAGCCGGTCTTGAAGTGGACCGTGCTAAAGTCGATGTTATTGCTAAATTGCCTCCACCTTCAACCGTGAAGGGTGTGAGAAGTTTCCTTGGTCATGCGGGCTTCTACCGTCGATTCATCAAAGATTTTTCTAAAATCGCTCGCCCAATGACCCACCTCTTGGAAAAAGATACTCCTTTTATCTTTTCCAACGAGTGTATTGAAGCCTTCAACTTGCTTAAGGATAAGCTAACTAAGGCACCGGTCTTGGTTACCCCTAATTGCGAGCTACCCTTTGAGTTGATGTGCGATGCTAGCGACTTCGCTATTGGAGCGGTTTTGGGCCAAAGAGTGAACAAACACTTCCAACCGATCCATTACGCTAGCAAGACAATGACAGGGGCTCAATTGCATTACACGACAACCGAAAAAGAGCTTTTAGCTGTTGTCTATGCTTTTAAAAAATTTCGCCCCTATCTTGTCCTTTCTACCACAATCGTGTATACCGATCATTCCGCGTTGAAGTACTTGTTAACTAAACAAGATTCTAAACCAAGACTTCTTCGCTGGGTTTTGCTACTTCAAGAATTTAAAATCGAAATTCGTGATAAGAAGGGAGCTGAAAACCTAGCCGCGGATCATCTCAGTAGACTTAAGGATCCTTATCAAGGGGATCATCCGAACAAAGAGATCAATGAATCTTTTCCCCTTGAGACCTTAATGTCTATCAATTCGAATCAAGATGAGACCCCGTGGTTTGCGGACATTGCAAACTACTTGGCGGATGGAATCCTCAACGACGGGTTAACATCCCAACAAAAGAAAAAGTTCTTCAAAGATATTAAGACTTACTTTTGGGATGACCCGTATCTCTTCAAACAATGCGCTGATTTGATTATTCGCCGATGTGTTGATGGGCCGGCAGCGGTACAAATCCTTGACGCTTGCCATAAAGGACCCACCGGTGGTCACTTTGGTCCTAATTACACCGCAAAGAAAGTGTTTGACTCGGGATTTTATTGGCCCACCATTTATCGTGATTCTCACGAGATGGTTAAACATTGTGATGCTTTCCAAAAACAAGGCAAGATCACACATAAAGATGAGATGCCTCAAAATTTCATACAAGAATGTGAAATCTTTGATGTATGGGGTATCGACTTTATGGGGCCATTACCTTCATCTAAAGGAAACAAATACATCCTTGTTGCCGTTGACTACGTTTCAAAATGGGTTGAAGCCAAAGCTTTACCCACTAATGACGCAAGGGTGGTTTGTAACTTTCTTAAGTCGCTATTCGCTAGATTCGATGTGCCTTGTGCCATTATTAGTGATTGCGGGACTCATTTTTGCAATGATCAATTCGCAAGAGTCATGGCTAAGTATGGTGTAAATCATCGTCTTTCCAACGCATACCACCCACAAACTAATGGCCAGGCTGAAATATCTAACTGAGGATTAAAGCGAATTCTTGAACGAACCGTGGGGGGGCATCGTGCCTCATGGGCCGATAAACTTTATGATGCTCTGTGGGCTTTCTGTACCGCATACAAGACTCCGATTGGTTGTACACCATATCGCCTCGTGTACCGGAAAGCATGCCACCTCCCCATTGAGTTGGAGCACAAGGCTTATTGGGCCTTGAAGTGGGCTAATGTCGACATCAACAAAGCCGGTGACCTACGCAAAATCCAACTCAATGAACTCCGGAATGAGGCTTATGAAAATTCTTTGATCTATAAGGAAAAGACTAAGCTCATTTATGACTCTAAGATTAAAAACCGAGAGTTCCAAGTTGGAGACAAGTTTTACTCTTTAACTCTCGGTTGAAAATCTTTTCGGGCAAGATGAAATCTCGTTGGTCCGGCCCATTCACCATTGCCCAAATTTTTCCATATGGTACTCTCGAGCTCGCTCAACCTAATGGACCTAATTTTAAGGTGAATGTCCAACGAGTGAAGTTTTACTTTGGTGAGGACATATCTCCTGAGATGATTCCATCCCTCACCACGTTTCCCATGAACTAGCTTTGGGTCGAGTCAGGCTCGTGACTCGGTTATCAAAAACAAACGCTCCTCGGGAGGCAACCCGAGTATCTATCCCTTTCCGTTTTAACCTCCTAAGTGTACGAGGACCCATATAGGTTGTTTGTGTTTGTGTGGTGATGTGATTACAGGGATGAATGCACTTTTGGAACCTTTGAAGAACCATGCTCCCGTGTTATCCGAAATCCGGTTCTATCTCTCAACTATCGTGATTCAATTTTCTTCATACTCACATTTGAAATTGATCACGTTAGTCGTCCCTTCCTTAACTTGATTTAACCAGCGTGCACAATGTCATAAGTGTAGGGGAGACTTTTCCCACATGCTTAAACATTGAGGACAATGTTTATCTTAAGTGTAGGGGGGACTTCTATCGAAGTTTTAAGTGGACTTTTCCATTAAAATGCCTTCATTTAATCAAAAAATCATATTTTTCAACATTTTTCAAATTTGTAATTAACTTTGGGTATATAGTCTTAATTTTTAAATTTTTATCGTTGCTTTCATATGTATATATCCCATAATAAAGTCAAAAATATTAATAAAGTGGTGTAGCAAGTTTAGAAGTCTTTGACATATTAGGCCCGTTGCGATTATTTTAACTCAACCCGAATAGACTTATCCAAGTTTATTCTAGCAAGTATCCTTAACCATGTAGACCTTAATTGGTTTATTAGGCTAAGCATCCACGAGTCTCATTACTTGAGATTTTAAATTGTGAATAACGAGAAATGATAGAGTCAATTATAAGTCTGTATTCTTGCACAAGCACACTTGGTGTGATTATTTTCCTATTCTCCCATCACTTGCTAATAATTTATCTGCAATAAGTAAGGTCGTACGATTTGAAAAGTTACTTAGCTTCTAGCCCAAGATCGTTTAAAAGTTGCTCGGTAATGATAAGAGTTCATAGCCAAGGCATGACTTATGAAGCGGGGCGCGAAGATTGGCGAGTCCGAAAAGGCCCTAACAAGGCATGAGGATTCAATCTTATTGCTAAATATCCAAGGTGATGTGAAAAGCATTATTCCCAAAATCAATATGAAGGATCAAGAATCACGACGAAAAGCAATCAACTGCCATAAAGATCATGGAGAAGTCTATCCGAAAAGACCCTAACAAGGTATGAGGATAAATAGATCCAATTCCGAAAAGGAGGCGGATCGTTGTATCTCAAAATCCCAATTAACGATTGAAGAAATAATGATGAAGTCGTGGTCAAAAAAGTTGGAGTATCCCTCAAAAGTCTCCAAGTGAAGAAACTCTATTAACGAAGAGAAGACCATTATCTCAAGAACGTCTCTCAAGATATGAAGTATGAAGTACATGCCAAATATCGGCCCGAGAAAGGTCTCAAATCGTGAAGCGAGTTATGCCAAGATATGAACTTTTTGATATCCCGAGAAGCAGTTTTAAGAGATTTTGTCCTTTAGCTAACTATTAATCAAATCTTCCTACTTTGCTTTCAGCCTAAATAAACTATCGAAATAAGTTCAAAAATGCATCTTCATGATCATTCTAAGACAAAAATAAAATATAAGAGATACACCTAGGAATAAGGGAGTTTAAGCATATAATTAAGCCATGTGTGTAAGTGTTTGATTTGCTAACTTATAATAATAATGATCTCGTTTTTAAGCTTAGTTTGGGGAACGTGAAACTTGAGGGTGATGAATCTTCGCAACACCGAAGCCCTAATGTAAGTCTTAGATCTCTTTGCCAGTTATTTCCATGTAGTTATTTTCAAGTGAAAATGGTTTTCTATCCTTTGGTTTCCTTTAAAGTTTCAATTTCTCTTAGTACTCTAATTTTTGTTTTAGTAGTATGTTAATAAGGCCAAGGTTGATTGATTATGAGAAAAGTGTAAATTTGCTTTATCACTAAGCATTGCATGAGGGCATGGCAATGGTTAAGTGTAGGGGATTTGATAGGTGTGAAAACACCCATCCTTTTACCACTTATTTCTTACTAAAAACAGACCAAAACACGTATTTAATATCATTTGTTTGGAATTATGCGTGGTTTTTCTGTTTGTTGTGTTTTCAGAGTCAACCGGATGAATATTGGATAAAACATGGGATTGCACGGGTTTTATTGAAGAAAAAGGCTCAAGACGAAGTCTATTGTCCAAGAGTTGCAAAAGATTTGAAGTCAATGGACCTATTTGAAGATTTATCGAAGAAAAGGACCAAAGATAGAAGATTTATACATGTCGAAAAACTCAAGTCTATTAAACGAAGAAATTAAAAGACGAGTTGAATTTATTCATCGACAAATCCCGAATCCTAGTCGAAAACGTCAACTTTACTGAAAAGACGAGAAGACGAAAAGAGGGGAAGAAAGCCCACTCACCAACCAAACCCACAAGTACTATAAATAGGAGAGACCCTCACATTTTGTAGGCAGCTTTTATTTATTTCTTTCTTTTTTCCTTCTTGTTCGTAGGTCACCAACACCATTAGGGTGTTTGGTGATTTTTTATAGTTTTTGATCCTTCACAAATTTGTAAGTTTTAATCTTCCATTTAGTTTGTTTAACATTAAGCTTTCAATACCATCTTTCCTTTAATCTTGTTCATCTTGTTCTTATTGATTCAAAGTTTTCAAAGTTTTTATTTTGGTTGATTTGATCTTAAAAGTTAGTGGGTTTTATGTTTTTATTGTTGGGATTTGTTGTTTATGGTTAGTAAATGATTATTGGTTAGTTTGGTTTAAATCTCTTGGATTATCTTGGTTAGATTTGATCAAATTCGTGCCTTTTCTTCAAACCCTGTTCATCGTATTCATACTTGCCCAAATTCTGAATCAACCACTTTTCTTAATTATTCCGGATCAGTTACTTATTCCGAATCAAGCACTGTTTACTTTTATTCCGAATCAAGATTGTTCATCCGGAATATTTTATATTCCGGATCAAGGCCTTTCATCCGGAATAATCAATTATTCCGGATCAACTCTTTTATTCCGAATCAACCCCATTATTCCGGATAGCACTAACATTCCGGATCAACCTTCATTATTCCGGATCAACCTTCATTATTCCGCATCACCTTACATTCTGAATCACCTTACATTCCGAATCAAGCAATTTCTTTCATTTACTCCGGATCAATGACATAATTCCGGATCAACGACATTATTCTGGATCAACGACATTATTCCGGATCAAAGTTTTTAAGCTATGTTATTCCGAATAGAGCATTATTCCGAATGAAGTATTTCCAACCTTGATTTCATTTACTGTTTTCTCCTTTCCTTAACTTTTTTCTAAGTTACATTATTAAACTGTTTTCTTTTATTTACTTTCCATTTTAATTTCTTTTAATTTAGTTTTAATCTTGCAGTTATTTTTAGCTTGTTTTTACGACTTTGCTCTTTTATTCCTTTTCCGTAGAATAGAAAACCCAGTCCCCTTTTTGTAACCAAGAACAACTATTCCACTTTGAGCCGTGATCAATTCGAGAAGATTCCGAGAATAAAAATCAGAACCCCCTCAAAATCTCTAGTATCACGCTTCGCGTCTCATTTCATGTCTTACCTCATACTGTTGGCATTAGCGCCTTATCTATCTCATGTCCACGATATGTTTCACATGTCATGTTCATTCTCCACGTATGATACAGTTACCATATCTCCACGTATCACGTTCACAATTGCTGACATATCACGTTCACAATTATTCACGTACTACGTTTCGTTATGTCTTATACATCATTACTAAGACTTTTCTTATGTCGTTTATTCCAAATTCTCTTGTATCATAACGTTTGTTATTTTATACATTATTTCTTAGCCATTCGATCAGACTCATGAGAACCCATCTCACGTTGGTGAACCAGAAACTATTAGTATCATCAAAACAAAGTCATAAAGCTCAAGATTATTATTTCTCTCCAAGACCAGTTAGAACATCGTTCCTAGTGGGAAGTCACATGGAAACGGAAGAGTCCATTTGGAATCTTATCCTCTTTTCGGTCCATGAGTTAGGTTTCTCCCTTTCATCTATGCCATGTTCCATTTCCTTTCAAGTCACATCACATCCATGTCTCTTCAGCTTATACGTCTTTCCAGTTTTAGTGTACTTTCAATACTCATAACCTTGTCAGTTATCTTACCTTTAACTCAAGGACGAATGATCCTTTTGGAGGGGAACAACTGTAATACCCGCAACAGTATCACGACTCCAATTCGAGGACGAGTTGTTCTTTTAGTGGGGAAGAGTTGTAAAACCCGCATTAAAATCCTATGAATAGTACTCGTGAACAGTAACTTAAGAAAACATGATAAAATTTAAACTTTCCATTTATAACATTAACACACGTGTCACGATAATAAATAACGAACAATCATGAATATTATAAATGTGACACGGTCACGAATACCAAATTCACGAATACGAAATCACGAACATACACGATAATTATTTCGACACGGAATAGTTACGGGTTGCCCTTGGTAGGCCCCACATGCCACGACCAAGAGACAAGAGGAAAAAGATGGGCTTTTGGCCAATTACACTTAATAAACAAAACACAGGGAATTTTTTTACTCATAATTTAGGTTTCAAGAAAAAAAACACTCCTCTTGCCTCCTTTTCCTTCTAGCGCCGGCCACATCAAGCACAAAGGGAAAACCGGACGATTTTTGGTTACTTGTTTATTTGTTCGTGATCATCTTTTCGTTCTACACACGTTGGTATAATCAAACCCTTTTTATTTTCTTTTTAATTCTTTTGATTTCAAGTTATTATTTAATTAATCATCAAGAACAAGAATAGAACATGTAATAGATTAATTAATTTCATGGTTCAGGTTTGGTTTGGTGTGTGGTTGTGGTTCGGCCGAGACACCGAGACCCCAAAGGGGATCGATTTGTTTTTCTTCACCACCACCGAGACCCCCAAGGGGCTCGGCTTGGTGTGGTTTGGCTCGGATGCAGAAAGGAACCCCCGACCAAGGGTCGAGGTGTGTTTGTTTTTGGGTTGGGTGCACCAAGGCACCACCAAGACCCCCAAAGGGGCTCGGTTGGTTTTTGTTGTTCGGACCCGAGACCAAAAGAAACCCAGACACTAGGTCGAGGTATGTTTACATGTTGGGGGATTTAATTAGTGTCAACCGAGATCCTTTCAAGGTCTCGGTGGGACTTTTGTATAGTTTATTTGGTTCGGCTAATATAGAACACGGGCTCGGGATTCGGGCTTTTCATGAAAACTATTTTTATAAGTCACGTTATATTAAACTGTAGGTTAATTAATTTATTAAATTCCTTCATGTATAACCTAAGGTATTTATACTTAGTCATTTAATTAAAACATGTATTTTAATTAAATCTAATAACGTATAATTTAATTAATTAACTAGTTAATTACTTAATGAACTATAACCAAGACTTGTATTTTACTAATTAAACTTTAATTATTATTTATAATCCAGCTTATTTCTAAATATGGAAACTTGCTAATTTTGGAATCTTTCTGTTTTTAGAAACTTACTATTTATGGAAAGCTCTTATTTTTAAAAAGTTACTTAGTATTACAATACAAGTATTATAATACACTAATACACGAATAATATACAACAGAATATCAGAATAACTACAGTTAACATAGTAAACAGTAAAACATGACAGAATATGTATAACAAGCTAATAATACACGAAACCAGTAAAACACATGTAAACCAGACAACTCATACACGTCCATGTTTCTTATGTAGTGTTATCCGTCGAGGCGGTTTAGTCTTCATTGTTTTCGTTATCTTATACTGGACATAAGGTACGGATTTCCCGTCCTTCAGTAAGGACAATCTCTTCCTTTATTAGGATTTTCCGTATGCAGCCAACTGTTTTTCCCCAGTAGTTACAGATTAAATGCTTATGTTTATTACTTACCTTAGCCATATACATGCATGACCAGTTTCACCTAGTTATGGAGGTACCATAACCATAACACTAGAGGCACTAGTGTTATGACTTCACCACGGCGGAGTGATAGCTCGTGGCGTCCCTTTTCAGTTATTTGGCCATTATATTATTATATTATCATGTGGAGCGTATGGGTGCATCCTAGTTACATGTTTCAGTCAGGATTTCATGGTGAATGTGGTGTGTGCCTTGCATCCTTCACAAGGAGCTGATCCCTCCTACCCACTAACCAGCTAATTAGAGGCAACCCCTCTAATTGCATAATGAGGTCTCCCCTCTAAGTATTCATGCACGTTGTTGACCTCATGAACTATATTGGCTATTATGGTACATTAACTAATAAAGATTTTTATAAGTAACATAAGCTATGTTTTCAGATCTAAAACCAATTAACATGACAGACAACTAGGTTTTGATGGACTTATTCAATTCTGTTGCTTTTCATGTTTACATTTCTTTCCTATATTAGCCATTCATGCTATGTTATATATCCGTGCACTGAGCGTATTGCTCAGCCGTTACTTTCTTTCCATGTCCCAAAACGGCATGTATTTCAAGGTTAGACTGGTGCATTTGGGGGACATGCATAGGATGCGAGCCACCTTGGACTTCTTCTCCTCTTGCCTTCAAACATTTATGCTTGTTTAGTCTTCCTTTAGTACATTTGTATTATTTATGTTTTTGGCTTATGTTTGGGGACCGATGTTTGATTCTGGTTATCCATTTGGTCTTGTATGTTTATGACATATTACCTTGCATGCTCTGATGATACGCCATAATTATCCTGTGAGATTCAATTTATCAAAATGGGGTTTTACACCATCTCTTACTGGAAGGTGGAAATGACACGGCAAAAAACACCACGAATCCCCATCAAGAGAACCAATGGGATAACCTAGACCAACATTCAGAGTAGATCGACCGGATGCTTGAATCCGATGAAGAAGAAGAAGTAGCCAAGAAGACTGACTCCACAACACAACCAAATCCTGCCCCAAAAAGGCGTATGATGAAGAGGAAGGTTGCGAAGGCAACGGAGGAAGAGGCGAGTATGTCCAACGCTCCTATCAAGAGGCTGCGTAAGGACCACCCCCAATACCAAGAGGGTAGTAGCACAACTGCGCCTGAAGTTAACCCGATGCCTCCCCCCACTATGGCAAGCGGCCAAGCGGATAAGATTGTGTGGGAAGCCATCCGAGTCAGCATCGTGGCTCCCACCATTACTGAGCCGATAATATCACAACGTAAGTATTATACCACCATATTCTTCCTTAGCTTTAGGAAAAAAAACTTAGTGAAATTGTAAAATTTTTTGTAATATAACAGGATAGAGCCTACGACCGTATCGCGCAAGGAAGACACCAGCAAACAAACTCCGCCCGTGGTGCAAGATATTCCCTCAACCCCTCTTCCATCTTCCACCGAGGAGCCACAGTCTGGGGGGGCCCAGCACCACGCCTCGCCCCACAATGGAATTCGTCTGAGTTAATAAGGCTAGAATCAGAGGAAGAATGCAAGGAGTTCATGGATCACTTGACTCCGCCCAGCCTAGTCCAAGACTTGAACGAACTCATCCACACCACCCTTCTCGAGAAATTCAATGTAGCTACTGCGCACCAAATGACTATAAGCGCAACCATGCGACACCACTTCGAGGGCGCCTTGAGTCACATAAGGAGTTCAGATAGGAAAATTGCTCGCAGGGAAAAGATGATTGAAGATCATGAGCAAACTATATCCACCCTGCGAGCTGATTTGTCCATGTCCAAGGCGACCATAAAGGAGCAGGTGAACCATGGCGCCGCCCGTGAAGACCAAATTGCTGAGCTGGAGACCGAGGCCCAATCTTTATGTGAGAAGGTACGCCCAATGTCACACCCCACCATGGCGGAATATGGGGCGCGACGTATGGATATCATCACAACATGGCGTGTCTATAGAGATAACTAAATGAAATAAGAAATGTCATAAAATGGTGACACAAATGTCATGACAATATCTCAACAATGCAGGAGTCTATGTAAGTAGGTAACAGTCCTACCTCTTACCCAAGACAAACAAATAACACCAACAAAACAACATATAGGTTCATAGCATCACTTATTGAAACAAACAGAAAAATAAACTAAGAAGGAACGGGGATCTCCTTCTAAATGCATTCCTACACGACTCCAATCCTAGCCATATATATTCTCACGCTTAACCACCTTATCACCTGAAAGAGACACCAAAACACGTCAACATAAAGTTGGTGAGAGTCATAGGTTTAGACTCCAACCGAAAATAGATTATAATAAGCTGTGAACAACCATAAACCACTAAACCATATGGACAATGTGCTACAAATATGCATTAACAACTAACATTCAAGATCAATTATTCCAAAAAAAATCCAAGGCTCACAGCCTTACCAAACACCATGGTACCATAGGTGCCCATACACCTATGTACCAATTCCAAGGCCTCGCCTTGTCATTATCCACTGGTCCCATAGATGCTCACACATCTATGTACCTCCCCAAGGCTCCGCCTTGTCAACATCCTCTTGGTACCAAGTCAAACCACAATAACTGAGATGGTACGTGTCCCCCGATCCAAATCATAAACACAATCAAGAATCACATAGCAATTAATCACATAAGTGTACACACAAGTCCATTACCAATCATAAAATATTCACAGCATAAGTTATAAAACCAAACAGTGTCTCTTCCATCCCATCTAGAAGTCAAAATCATTAAAAGACATGGGACTATGAAACTCGCCTGATTGAGCTTCTCTAAAAATCCGCGCACTAGCAAAAAGCTAACAAACAAAAGCACACAATCAAAACATGAACCAAACACTAAGATGGCTCATCAACCTATGATGGACATCTAACCTTCTCCCAAAAATATACCTCATTAATATGCTCTAACATCTCATTACACCCCTCTATAAATCCCTTAACTTAGTTTAATCCATAACCCGTCTCGTTAACATTCTACCCAAAATAGTCCCAGTTTTTAGGTCTCGAAACTATAAGTCAAACGCCCACCTAAACATACCCATGATCTCTGTAAAGGGAATACTTATGCCCTTACATATATTAGCTAACTCCTCCTTTTTTCCCCAACCTTCAAGCTCCTGTTAAGGCCCCGATATAGGTATATATACTTTCGCCTATCCAGATTTTACCGATTTTGAACATATGAAAAGTTTGTTATGATCCGAGGGTCTTCTCCTATCTCAATTGATTAGCCCTCTTCCAGATATCTTATATAATATATAAACTAATCCTCACGTTCGTTTGAAGGTCCAATTGTACTCCTAAGTGCCCTAACCATCTTAAAATATTAATTGAAAACCCGCTGACCCAAAAACTTGTTTGACCTCCGACTGTTGTAACCTGTTTTTGACCCACTTCCCGACCTCCAATTTAGTTCTCGTTTCTTGATTGAGAAAGCAAACTCAATTACCTTTCCAGGGGTACCTGGATCGCATCATGATTGTTCCTAGAACTCTAGATATGATCAAAACAATGATCCAAAAATTCTTCCCAATTTTTAAAAACGGATTTAACATAATTAACCAAATTAATTACCCTCATCATGTCTAATCATAAGCCCTAATTATTCTAATCATTGTTAATCATAAAAAATCAGGTTTTTAATTTAGAATAAACCCTAAATCGATCATACATTGATTATAAAAACATCAAAAACAATTAAATTGTAAAGGGATTTGAAGGTTTTACCTTAAGATTAATGGAAACCAAGATTTTTATGAAAATCCTAAACTCCGTTGATGAACCATCGTGTTTTTTTGTTTTCTCCAGGGATTATGATGTGTTTTGGTTTATTTAAAACATTATATGGTTAAACAAAAGAATCCTAACCAAATTATAAAAGCCTTGTTTCCTTTTTTATTTTATTTTTCCTTTTTCTTCTCCTTTTCTTGCGTCTAAAACCGACCATCACCCCCTTAATTTTTGTTTTTTAAAATTTTATTATTAATTAATATCTTATTAATATTACCTTAATTTTCCTTAATTTATTTCAGCTCCTAAAGCCTCCAAAACCTCAAAACCGTAAAACTAGTCAGTTTTTACACGAATACCGTAAAAGACGTAAAATATACAGTTTTTAAAAAAATCTTAAATTTTGAAATAAACATTATAACTAAGTCCTAAATGACTTAAAACCATCCTGAAAAATACTCACATGACTAAACACCTTACCCGAGACCTCTAAATGCTAAACCCTAAACCGTAAAAATACGATTTTCTATAATACATATACGTATACGTAAAACCACTAAATAACACCATCTCATTTCATAGTCACAACATTGTGAGCTCATGAACATGAAATAACCGTTCCTCGATTTACTTATGAGTACTTTATACCAATATACGATATCCACACCAACCTCGTTCACTCAAAATAAACATGTAAACATGCTAATCATATAGTCACACATACATTAACCTAAAAATAGGACCAAGTGACGAACCTCAAAACCACGGTTGTCACATCACTCCCTCCTAATAGAAATCTCGTCCCGAGATTTACTCCTTAGGATCGTCATTATGAAACAATTGAGGATACTTATTCCTCATAAACCCTTCCCGTTCCCACGTGAACTCCGGTCCACGTTTTGAATTCCACCTAACCTTAACTAACGGTATGTTACCCTTTCCAACGTCTTAGCTTCACGACCCAAAATCTCTACCAGCTCTTCGATGAAACGAAGACTCGTATTGATACTAATATCATCTAACGGTACTTGCAAGTCAGTTCTTGCTAAGCCTTTCCTCACGTTTGATACATGAAATACGTCATGCACACTACTCAATTCCTCCGGTAATCTCAACCTATACGCCACTACCCCAATCCTTTCAAGGATTTCAAATGGACCCACAATTCTAGGTGCTAACTTCCGTTTTCTTCCCAAACCGCATCACCCTTTTCCATGGTGAAACCTTTAGCATAACTTTATATCAAATATCAACGGCTTACGCCTCTTGTCCGCATAGCTCTCTTGTCGGTTCTTTGTTATTTTCAACCTCTACTTAAGCACTGCTACCACCTCTATAGTTTTCCAATCCACCTCCGGTCCAATACGTTGGCCGCCTCTAACTTCATCCCACTGTAACGGTGATCCACCTCATTTCCTATGAATTAACTCCAACAGTTTCTACTACAATTCCTATCACCAGACCTAACGGCTTCTATCCTCTACGGATTTTCCATCATTCAGAAGTTCTCCCAACCTTTATCACGTCCAATGGTATATGCAGGATTGCATAACCAAAAGCTTACCATAACATTCATATGAAACATGTCATAACCACCACCTCATCCTTGCTTTCCCATGCTCGGAACCAAGTAACTAACAATCCTTCATACTAACATGTTCTACACCTTTTCTCTAGGTGAACGTTCCATTGTTCGTGACTACTAACTTCTTGCTATAACGGTTTTCCCTTCAATATCACCCTACTATCTTCACAACCTCTTGCTCCCTCGAATCATTCTTCCTCCATACTACTTTTCGCTTGTCTCTCCACAATCTTAATTTCCATACCATCTTATATCCCGTCTTCAGCCTATAATTTAGGTGTTTCCTCCTTCATTCCTTACATCCTCATCAATGGGGAATATGCCCCTCTCACCGGTGACTCTCTCTTTATAGGAGAATTGTTCCTAATATAATGCGTTCTCCAACTATCTCCAAATCCCACGCCAATGCTCTAGGCGTCTTTCTCAATTACCCCTATAGTATGCTCATACCAAACATTAGTCTATGAACGGTATACTACGCTTGCTTCCCATCGTTTCTTCCCTTGCCATAATCCTTCATAAGGCATTCCATACCTATTAGGTTAACTTTTACACAAAACCCTCTATTCCATCACATCCGTACGCAATCCTTCTAAATTCTCAACTACGTGACAACTCATTCCTCTTGAAATATGAGATGAATTAGTTTGTCTATCGACTATCACCCAACTCTCATCGTACTTATTCCTCCACCCCATTACGTATCCCTTTCACCAACTTCGTCCTTACATCGCCCTTTCTAAGCTACTCCTATCTATGTAGGAAGTATAGTCTACGTCCCTTTTCTCCATATGATTGTCCAAGCCACGCAACATACATGTTGACGCGTTCTCTGCTTTAGACAACTCAACTCGTGCAACCTACATCCTTCATCCAAACCACCCTAATACGTCATCCATATAGTTCAAGTTCGTCTCAGCTTCACTTCCTTCTTCTTATTCCATGTCTCATCAACCATGCTTGCCTTTCCCAGATGGTACTTGGCCTTGCAATTTTCTTTCGTCACTTAACTCCACCCATCACCTTTTCCAAATGTTCAATCAAGATGATTAAATATGTGTTGGAGACGTTCATGATCTGTATATATCATTTTCTACGTCTCGTACCCCAAATGCCTCTAGCATTCTAGGCAGATATAACAATCCAGCTCCACTAGCTAAGTATATCTAGTTCTTCCAAATCTTCAGTTTCCACAACGTAAAATCAACCGTCTTTCTTGGTCGTTCTCGTATACATCCAAATCCTTGCTCCACGTATCGTCATGCTTCGCGAATTCATCCAGTCCTTCTGATAATTCCAAGATCTGCTCATTATCCAATCCACCTCTTCAGCCTCCAAAACGCTTCCCCACCCTTCTTCACTTTGCCCCTTGCTGGTTCCACGATATGCCATCATCTCTGACTACTCGTCCTGGCCAACTTAATCCTAAAACTCACACTTGAAAATCTCACGTATATTCCCTTTCCTAAAAACTCCAAAACCAACTCATAATTCGCCTCACTCTTCTTCTTAGATTTGAGTAAATCAAGATGTCGTCGATGCTCCCAATGAAAACTCGTTTATACACGTTCATGCACACTCGGTTCATTGAATCCATGAAAACCGCTAGTGCTTTGGCGAAGCCAAATGCATAACCGTAAACCCAAAGTGTTCATACAGCATCCTTAGCAGTTTCAACTACGTCCTCCTTGCACCCTCTCTTAGCGGCAATACGAATAGATTCCTACCTCCTTCTACTTGCAAAATTCTACACGCATTTTTAAAGACCAATACTTCCTCTCATCAGACCACTCAACCGCTTCCCATATCCAATCTACTACTAAGCAACTCAACTTTTATCTTGCATTCCTTGCAATTTCTAACAACTCTTGTTTGTAAATCATTTCATCAACAATTTGCCTTGGAAGGGCACCAACTAAAACTCCTCTCACTCCTCCTACTTGCTCTATTTATGGTTCTACCTCACAGTAATAGGCAAACCTACCAAATCTCAGGAAATTTTCGAAAAACTTACATGCCTTACGAACAATCATAAATACCTTTGAGGTATTATATCCCCTTCCAACACTCTCTATGGCACGTTACTTGTGCCAATATCCATACATTACACATATATCTATTCATCACTCTTGGCACTCCTAAGAGACCTCATGACCACATTAGTTCGTCTACGAACTTCTTTCCTCCCCACTAAGGGCATTCCGACCGTTTTTTCATGGCCACCTACTTAATCGTGTAGGCGCGACCAAGTCTTTCATATGTCTACCTCAACGGTCCCAAATCAATACGAACCCAAAACTACATCTTGAATCCACTAGATACGATCAATGAATCAAACCCACAGATAACTAACGACATTTCACGTGCACGAGTTAAAACAGACCAAAACCATGAAAACTCAAAAGGAAAACTCAAACATGTACCAATTCAAATGACTCATGACAACGAAAAATGATCCAAGAAACACTTAATGGCAACCAAAAGATCTTGCGCCCCGCGACATATTATTTAAACCGTGCACAAGATCGACTTTTCCAAAAGAATATTTTGTTTTTTTTTCTACCTCCCCACATCTATGTGACTCAAACAATCTACAAACAACCCTCTTGACGAACTCAAAACTCAACTCAAAGACTAGGCATCCCGTGCATCCCAAATCATAAATAAAAACTACCATTCAAAACTCAACCTTGAACCCGACACATGTACAACAATCTCGACCAGTCTACTGACCTCTCATGGCTACACATTCTGAATATTTGAAAAGTACGTTCCGAGTACATAATTTTAGGCTTTTGAATCACCCAAAAAGCTTTAAAAACGAACAAGTTACGACCAACAGAATTTTATACTAGTTGTTTTAAAAACTAAAGAATAAACTTAGTGATTAATGCAATCCTTTTAAATGAAAGAAATAATTGTATGTGAAATTTTCATGAACTCAATTTAACCTTGTATAAATAATTATAAATGACGTAATCGGTTAAAGTCAGTTATATAAACTATGTAAGTAGAAAGAATTTTATTTCGCTTTATTTAAAAAAAGTCTTTTAGAATTTTGAGATAAATGATTGTTGATTAAGAATTCTTATGTTACATCTTGTTTCAAACACGATACCAACACCTTACCCTTATTTTACCGTATACAACCAACTTTCCAACCCTATAATTAACCAGACTTATTTGCAAGAAAATATAGTAGTTCTCATTAATTAAAATACATACCCGAATGAAGACACACATCAAAAGACACAAAACGTCATTGGAACTCCATCAAACTCTAGCACCATAAAACACGAGCAAACACAAGGTACGTTCAAGTTATAATAACTACTGAACGACCATATATCATAACTTAACACACACTAGTATATATACATCCGCATATATATACCTATTAAATCACCCAAAACATACTCGTTACCATACGTATCAGATCAATCAATCGCGTCATACACTTGTTTTTTTTCCATACGAGTAATCAACATCTTACCACAAGGCATAAAATCCATCACTAAAACCAATCCATATCGTGTGACCCCATAATTGCACAACATGAGTATAACCCAAAACATATAACACACTCAAAAATAGCCATATCGTAGGCAGCCGTTACATAAACCCATATATTATACCTATACTCAAAATCCACATCTCATCATATACAAGCATGTACTAACCTTCTTTCATGAAATCATACTTAGGAACCCATTGAAGTTGTGGTACTTGTATAACTATATTGGCCACCATACTTACACAATTACCCTTTCCCCAATGCACTCCCTCCTATGATGACACTTATAAGAATCAATACAACATATAGCACACAAATCCATCTACTCACATAAGCTCATAACCACATAACCAATAAGGTCCAAAACTCCATCCATTAAAATAACAGAGTCAAACTCTTGAAATACATATATCCATAGTCTAGCTAAAACAGCATAGACTAAACCCAAAACAAAAACATAATCAGTTATAAGTCATGTCTCCCATAAGAGTGGTAACAAATTAACATCCTTCCTATCCACCTACTCCTAGTAACTCGAACCACCACATGATTCTTAGGGAACATGACTTAAACATCAAAAGAAAATACTGTACCTCAGGTACATACAATAACCCAACAAAAGTTAGAAACTATCATTTACCAAATTAGGTACTATAATGTACAATTTAAGCAAAAATACAACAATGACTAGCGTGGATGATTATGGTTCAAACATCACTAGTGACAACCCGAAAAGAAAATAACATGTGGCTAAGTATGAACTACTATGGTTCAACCCATACTAGCCAAAACTTAACACACATCGCAAGTAAAAACCAATAACATCCATAAAACTTTAATTAATATAAAATGCACACATACTCCTATGACGCCTATATGCAGGGACCCTTAAGCTATAGACTAGGCTACTAGACTAGGCAACCTAATTCTCTATTACCATTGTCTCTGATACCATTCTGTCACACCCCACCATGTCGGAATATGGGGCGCGACGTATGGATATCATCACAACATGGTGTGTCTATAGAGATAACTAAATGAAATAAGAAATGTCATAAAATGGTGACACAAATGTCATGACAATATCTCAACAATGCAAGAGTCTAGGTAAGTAGGTAACAGTCCTACCTCTTACCCAAGAAAAACAAATAACACCAACAAAACAACATATAGGTTCATAGCATCACTTATTGAAACAAACAGAAAAATAAACTAAGAAGGAACAGGGACCTCCTTCTAAATGCATTACTACGCGACTCCAATCCTAGCCACATATATTCTCACGCTTAACCACCTTATCACCTGAAAGAGACACTAAAACACGTCAACATAAAGTTGGTGAGAGTCATAGGTTTAGACTCCAACCGAAAATAGATTATAATAAGCAGTGAAAACCATAAACCACTAAACATATGGACAATGTGCTACAAATATGCATTAACAACTAACATTCAAGATCAATCATTCCAAACAAAACCCAAGGCTCCCAGCCTTACCAAACACCATGGTACCATAGGCGCCCATACACCTATGTACCAATCACAAGGCCTCGCCTTGTCATTATCCACTGGTCCCATAGATGCTCACACATCTATGTACCTCCCCAAGGCCCCGCCTTGTCACCATCCCCTTGCTACCAAGTCAAACCACAATAACTGAGACGGTACATGTCCCCCGATCCAAATCATAAACACAATCAAGAAGCACATAGCAATTAATCACATAAGTGTACACACAAGTCTATTACCAATCATAAAACATTCACAACATAAGTTATAAAACCAAACAGTGTCTCTTCCATCCCATCTGGAAGTTAAAATCATTAAAAGACATGGGACTATGAAACTCATCTGATTGAGCTTCTCCAAAAATCCGCGCACTAGCAAAAACCTAACAAACAAAAGCACACAATCAAAACATGAACCAAACACTAAGATGGCTAATCAACCTATGATGGACATCTAACCTTCTCCAATAAATATACACTCATTAATATGCTCAAACATCTCATTACACCCCTCAATAAAGCCCTTAACTTAGTTTAATCCATAACCCGTCTCGTTAACATTCTACCCAAAACAGCCCCAGTTTTTAGGTCTCCAAACTATAAGCCAAACGCCCACCTAAACATACCCATGATCTCTGTAAAGGGAATACATATGCCCTTACATAGGTTAGATAACTCTTCCCTTTTGCCCCAACCTTAAACTACTGTTAAGGCCCTGATATATGTATATATACTTTCGCCTCTCCATATTTTACCGATTTTGAACGTATGAAACGTTTGTTATGACCAGAGGGTCTTCTACTATCTCAATTGATTAGCCCTGTTCCAGATATCTTATATAATATATAAACTAACCCTCAAGTTCGTTTGAAGGTCCAATTATACTCCTAAGTGCCCTAACCATCTTAAAACATTAATTGAAAACCCGCTGACCCAGAAACTGTTTTGACCTCCGACTGTTGTAACCTATTTTTGACCCACTTTCCTACCTCCAATTTAGTTCTCGTTTCTTGATTTAGAAAGCCAACTCAATTACCTTTCCAGGGGTACTTGGATCGCATCATTAATGTTCTTAAAACTCTAGATATGATCAAAACAATGACCCAAAAATTCTGCCCAGTTTTTAAAAACGGGTTTAACATAATTAACCAAATTAATTACCCTCATCATGTCTAATCAAAAGCCCTAATTATTCTAATCATTGTTAATCATAAAAACTCAGGTTTTTAATTTAGAATAAACCCTAAATCCATCATACATTAATTATAAAAACATCAAAAACAATTAAATTGAAAAGGGATTTGAAGGTTTTACCTTAAGATTAATGGAAACCAAGATTTTTATGAAAATCCTAAACTCCATTGATGAACCATCGTGTTTTTTTGTTTTCTTCAGGGATTATGATGTGTTTTGGTTTATTTAAAACATCATATGGTTAAACAAAAGAATCCTAACCCAAATATAAAAGCCTTGTTTCCTTTTTTATTTTTTTTCCTTTTTTTTCTCCTTTTCTTGCGTCCAAAACCGACCATCACCCCCTTAATTTTCGTTTTTTTAATTTTATTATTAATTAATATCTTATTAATATTACCTTAATTTTTCTTAATTTATTTCAGCTCCTAAAGCCTCCAAAACCTCAAAACCGTAAAACTAGTCAGTTTTTACGCGAATACCCTAAAAGACGTAAAATATACAGTTTTAAAAAAAATCTTAAATTTTGAAATAAACTTTATAACTAAGTCCTAAATGACTTAAAACCATCCCGAAAAATACTCACATGACTAAAAACCTATCCCGAGACCTCTAAATGCTAAACCCTAAACCGTAAAAATACGATTTTCTATAATACATATACGTATACGTAAAACCACTAAATAACACCATCTCATTTCATAGTCACAACATTGTGAGCTCATGAACTTGAAATAACCGTTCCTCGATTTACTTATGAGTACTTATGAGTACTTTATACCCATAGGTTAGCTAACTCTTCCCTTTTGCCCCAACCTTAAAGCTACTGTTAAGGACCCGATATATGTATATATACTTTCGCCTCTCAAGATTTTACCAATTTTGAACGTATGAAACGTTTGTTATGACAAGAGGGTCTTCTACTATCTCAATTGATTAGCCCTGTTCCAGATATCTTATATAATATATAAACTAATCCTCACGTTCGTTTGAAGGTCCAATTATACTCCTAAGTGCCCTAACCATCTTAAAACATTAATTGAAAACCCGCTGACCCAGAAACTGTTTTGACCTCCGACTGTTGTAACCTGTTTTTGACCCACTTTCCTACTCCAATTTAGTTCTCGTTTCTTGATTTAGAAAGCCAACTCAATTACCTTTCCAGGGGTACCTGGATCGCATCATTAATGTTCTTAGAACTCGAGATATGATCAAAACAATGACCCAAAAATTCTGCCCAGTTTTTAAAAACGGGTTTAACATAATTAACCAAATTAATTACCCTCATCATGTCTAATCAAAAGCCCTAATTATTCTAATCATTGTTAATCATAAAAACTCAGGTTTTTAATTTAGAATAAACCCTAAATCCATCATACATTGATTATAAAAACATCAAAAACAATTAAATTGAAAAGGGATTTAAAGGTTTTACCTTAAGATTAATGGAAACCAAGATTTTTATGAAAATCCTAAACTCCATTGATGAACCATCGTGTTTTTTTGTTTTCTTCAGGGATTATGATGTGTTTTGGTTTATTTAAAACATCATATGGTTAAACAAAAGAATCATAACCCAATTATAAAAGCCTTGTTTACTTTTTTATTTTTTTTCCTTTTTCTTCTCCTTTTCTTGCGTCCAAAACCGACCATCACCCCCTTAATTTTCGTTTTTTTTAATTTTATTATTAATTAATATCTTATTAATATTACCTTCATTTTTCTTAATTTATTTCAGCTCCTAAAGCCTCCAAAACCTCAAAACCGTAAAACTAGTCAGTTTTTACGCGAATACCGTAAAAGACGTAAAATATACAGTTTTAAAAAAAAAATCATAAATTTTGAAATAAACTTTATAACTAAGTCCTAAATGACTTAAAACCATCCCGAAAAATACACACATGACTAAAAACCTATCCCGAGACCTCTAAATGTTAAACGCTAAACCGTAAAAATACGATTTTCTATAATACATATACGTATACGTAAAACCACTAAATAACACCATCTCATTTCATAATCACAACATTGTGAGCTCATGAACATGAAATAACCGTTCCTCGATTTACTTATGAGTACTTTATACCCATATACGATATCCACACCAACCTCGTTCACTCAAAATAAACATGTAAACATGCTAATCATATAGTCACACATACATTAACCTAAAAATAGGACCAAGTGACGAACCTCAAAAACACGGTTGTCACACCCAATCACCTTAGTCTTATATTTATTCTCTATGTATATGTTCCAATGTTGTAGAATAATAATTTATCAATATCAACAAGTAGCAGCCGCAGAGGCGATGACCCAATTGATAGCCAAGGGTGTGGCTACCATCTCCAAGGAGCGCGACGAACTACGCTTAGTAGTGAAAGGTGATAAACAACTGGCCTCAGCCTTTGTGGATTACAAAGTCGAGCACGAGAAGGTCGTCGAGGATCATCTAGAGGAGATGGATACGCGGCTGGGCGCCATGGCTGTGGACTTTTATGAAGAATTATATCCCCATATGCTCACAGCTATTGCAGGTCGTAGATGGATGATAGGTTCTGGTCTGAGGTTGGTCGTGAACAAGATTTACGAGTCTCCTGAACTGGTCCAGCCTTTTACCGACGTGGTTTATGATGGGATAGACCGCGACATGCATGAATGACTTCTAGCTGGGTTGGAGTGGACAGGCCAAGGTAAGTACGTCAAAGACCATGTCTATCAAAAGCCAGAAGGTGAAGCCAAGATGACTGTGTCCATGACAGCCTTGGACCAAATTGAATATCCGCTGATTGACAAATTCGAGGCTCTAAAGGAAGCCCAAATTAACCCGGTAATGTATCAAGTATGTGTGGAAGCGGACTTCGCGTCACACCTCAAAGTCCTAGTATATGCGGATAACCCTCCACCCGAGAACCCATAGGACCTCAAGGGAGAGAGAAAATTATGGGAGTCTATCAAAGCGAAAGTGGACCACGCCCTTGGGAAGAAAGGGAATCGCATCATGTGTCGCACCCCTACTGCAGGGTCCGCCCATCTGCCTAGGTCTGATGGAGTTCCTGTTACTGCCCCCACCAGATCCGGTCTTATCCCGTGTTGGGAAATATATATCTTGAGTTGATATGACAAAAAAAGATGATGGACCTACTAGTCAATTACTTAGCTTTTATAGTAAGCTAGGGTTGTGATGTAACCATAGTACCTCTACTATATAAAGAGGGATAGCCACACAGGTTTATTCATTCATTAAAAAATAATGTAAACCATAGGTGTGTGTGTGTTCCTCCTAGTGTCAAGCCTATTAGGCGCCAGGAGTAGTTAGTAGCTTTATAATAGTAATCATTTCATTAGTGAAAGCCTTGTTCTTAATTGTGATTGTGTTTATTATGATTCCGCTTTGCATGTTACAATCATGATTATGATATCCCAGATGAGTCTAGATCCTAAGACTCAACAAGTGGTATAAGAGCTTGTTGGCTCTTGATTTGGTTAATCTACAAGGTTTTCATGTTAGTATTATTTTTTTGTTTTTATAAAAATAAAGTTGTTGATCTTGGGTTTTTTCCAACAAACCCTAGATGCTTCGTTGTTCTGTTACTGTTGATCTATCATGTTCCTGCTATTTATTGTTGTTGTTGGTTCTTGTTTAGTGATTATACTAGCTTTGGTGAGTTGATACTTGCATCAACGATGAACCCTAGTATAATCAGGTGGTGAATGATTTTATGGCTGTTGTGATGTTCCTAAAGAAAAATTTCGTTTTACGGTTTACAAAACCCTAGATTGGTTTATTGTTGTTGCGGCTTAGAATGAAGTACAGAATGCAGGATCGTTTGTGCCAAAGATGTGGACGTTTGCAAGTATTGGACGTTTATGTTGTTGACATAAAACAGATCGTGACAAGTACTGTTACAATGGTACAATAGGTTATCTATCATACTGTTGTAAGTATGTGTTTTTCGGGTACTATGTAAAGGAAAAGGTGTGAAGACGAGAAAGGTGGTCCTGGTATGAGCAATAGAATGAGGTAGATGGGTTGTTGATTTTCCAAATTTCACAAGGTCATCCCGTGAGCAGCAGGCCTGAAGTGTAAGTGATGTTTGTTTCTAGCTACAAAGTTCGAGTCATGATCACAACAGGTATGATGTTTGCCTAATGTTTTATATATGGAAAGGATGTTGATAACTGCTGGGATACGAAAATAATGGAGATTATGATGCGTATATTGAAGAATGGTATTGACCATGCTGCGAAATCCTTTATCGTTAGGGTTTCTTGTTATCTAATAGGAGAAGTTATGAGGTATACATGGTATATTTTTTTTAAGATATGCATGTTATAAGAAATCCCGAGTCTACATGATTATGGATTGCTTTTACACGTTTTTTTACTATTGGAAAAAGTCATGAATTTAAGATAATCTTTTTTTTAGTTTGGTTTTGGTGCTATCAAACGTGGGGCATAATAAATGCTTGGCTAAATTTTAGGAGTTTTGTTTTAATTCTAAAAGGAAACTATCATTATTTGGACGCGTTGGATGTGAAGTCAACACGGTATGCGGATCATTAGGATATACATATCTTCCCGTAACATCTTTCATATATATTGGGTAAGAGGTTAATTTATCAATGCTAATTTAATGGAAACATGAGGTATACATGCGATATATCTCCTGGACTTCAGTCATCCGATTGTGGGTGTAGTTGGTCACATTTAATTATGGTAATGATATTCCTGGTTGTTAGTAGTGGACGAATTTTGGCTGCTCAGTTGGTTTGTTATCATCAGACGTGGGTAAGATTGTGCACATCCATATGGATTATACGTGGGCTGATTTACAATGTACTTTCCATATTATTTAAATATTTCCCAAAGTTTGTGACAGAAAGTAGCAATAGCATAGTGACAGACGCAGTATCACTAAAAGTATAGGAGGAAGATGTATTCTATACTAGTGACAGTGGTGATAGAATGTGTTAAAAAAACAATGGGTTTTGAGATGCTACTGGTGAGCTATGGTTCCTACTTGTCATATATATTCATTTTGGTTGTGTTCTAGCTTCCTCCTGGTAATATTTGATGGTTCCTCCTGGTTGAATCACTGGTTCCTACTGGTTGGTTCCTACTAGTCAGTTCCTACTGGTCCGTACCACTGGTCGGTTCCTACTGGTTTGTTCCTACTAGTAGGCTTATGTTCTTGCTGACTTCATTATGGTTCATGCTGGCTTGTTGTATACTAACTTTCTTTGGTCGGTTTTGGTTCCTACTAGTCACGTAAGATTACTACTGCTCTGATTTAGTGACTAGTCTGATGTCACTACTGTTATGGGAGGAGGAGTTCGCAGTCATCATTAGTTCATTGGGGAGATTCATTGAAGAAGACATTTGATTATCACTTATTTTATGTTGTAGTTGATTTTCATAGGTTTTGTGCTCTTATCATATCTAAAAAGGGAATGAGTCGCCTTTTATAGATAACTTGCTTGGTTTGTATGGTGACGAAGACTTGGCATATCTAGCGAAGGGGTACGATCTATTCATATCTTAAAAGGAGTAGGAACCTTTTTAAGATAACTTGCTCTATGCGTAAATTTGCTATCACTTAAAGGAGTTACGTTATTGTGCTCAATGTCTCATCTATTTGAGGATTTTGTTCGTGCTCGACGTCTCGTGGTTAGTGCAAGATATAAGACACAAGTTTGGGAGATTCCACTTCTTCATCAAATTTGTTATACTTGATTTTCTTCATCAGTGATCTCTCCATGGAACCTACTTGATTCGACATGCTTTTCTTAAGGGGAAGATGATCCCTTTTGAGTTAATGTGAAAAAAGGGGAAGAATGCATGGATCGAGGGGAAGCTTAGCCTTCATCCATATTAGCTTCAGGGGAAGCTTGTGCTTACTGGTTTTGTCAAATCAACTAGGGAAAGATTGTTGGGAATTATATATCTTGAGCTGATATGACAAAACAAGATGAAGGACCTAATAGTAAATTAGTTAGCTTTTATAGTAAGCTAGGGTTGTGATGTAACCCTAGTACCTCTAATACAAGGTTTTGCCAAGTATGAAAATTTGTTCATCTCGATTCATTTCGAATTGATTACCAGTTGAAAGTGCGACTCAGTCGTCTTTGGTGAATAAAAGAAAAGGTGTCGTTGTCTAAAACTAATTAAAGATAAAAATAAAGCTTTAAATGGAAATGACAAAATATAAAAGGAATAAACTAAAAATTAAAACGATTGACAAATAATAAAGAAAGGATATTAAAAACAAATATTAAAACAAAACAATTAATAAAAGTAAAACTAAATAAAGAAATTAACTTTTGACTTGAAAATAAAGTTTCCCTAATGAAAAAGGAGGAAATAAAACTAAGTGGCTACTTTAAAACTGAACAAGGCAAAAGCTAAAGCAGACACTAAACAAAAGATAAAACTAACTTTTCGAAAAAAATACTAATACGAAAAATTGACGAGAAATACAACTAAAGATATGTGACTTTCAGAATTAAAATCGGAACAACTTTCAGATAAAACTAAACTATTACGGAACAATATTAATTAATAAACAAGCAACCAAGCAGGCAGCTCAAGCTAGTAAGCACACACCTCAAAATGGCGGGAAAATATGCAAGCTAGTTAGCTAGCATGCATGTCAATCTATATTAGTTATACACTGTAATTTGGCTTATACAGAATGTGGTTTAGCTTGTTATCTTGGAAATCAAATTCACCCTTATCTGGGTTATGGTTATTTGTCTTATACGGGAAATAGATTTGAGGCTTATCCGGGTTTTGTTTTCTACTTGTTATACGGAATATCAACTTTATGCTTTATCCGGAATAACAAATTTCCAAACTATCCGGAATATGTTTATGGGCTATCCGGGATAACAAATTTTGGAGCTTATCTGGAATATGTGAAGTACAAGTTATCCGTGAAAAGAGGGTTTAAAGAAAACCCGGATAAGAGCAAAATGCAAATAAGCAAAAAAAAAAGCTAAAAACTAATAAGCACTGAACCAAAACTCTAACCAAATTAATTTTAAGAAAAAGCTAATAAACCAAAAATTAAAAACTTTTAAAAACACTAAATAATAAAAATATTTAAAAACAAATTTTTATAAAAATAAACTAATAAGCACTTAATTAAAAATAAGAAAATAACAAAATAAGCAATAAAGAATATAAGCTATAAAAATAAAACACTAAAAGATCAATAAGCACAATCAAACACAAACATCAATTAAATAAAGAACATGATTAACAAACTACATGATTATCAAAATTAAACAAGATTAAAAAGATTAAGAAAGGTAGAAAAAATGATCAATTTAAGAAGCTTGAAATTAAGATGATTATAGATTCAAATTACAAGATTAATGAAAAGCTTGAAAAACATTAAGAAAAGCTAGAGAGAGAGAGTATATTAATCTACTCCTAATTACCTTACAAAAATTAAACTAAAATCTACTAATTATCTAACCACATCCTAATGACACATTAGGAGGGTATTTATAGGAGGAGTAAAATGTTGATGCTTTCTTCATTCTTTCTTCTTGTCTCGACTCGATTTAAATTCTTTGTCTTTCTCGACGTCGTTTGGGGATTCGTCGATATAAATTGAACTCGTCTTATAAATTTCTTCTTTAATTAGACTTGGTTCTTCGATTTCATTAAACTTCCGTCTTTAGACTTTTTCTTCGATAAATCTTCAGAATAGGTCTTGGACTTCTGTTCTTTTTGCACTCTTGATCTTTTGACTTCGTCTTTTATCAAATTGTTAGATAAAAGCCCGTGAAAGCCCGTGTTTTCTTCCCTTTTCACATTTTTTTCCTAAATCACAACAAAAACACAAACCACACATAATTCCGACATTTTACGACATAAAATACACGTTTTGGCTTGGTTATTATTATAGTTAAGTGGTAAAAGGATGGGTGTTTTCACACCTATCAAATCCCCTACACTTGACCATGCCAATGCCCTCATGCAATGCATTAATTACAAAGCACCTTTTACATTTTTCATCATAATTAACTCACCTTGGCCTTTATTAAACACAAGACATTAAAGAGATAGGAAAATATAAAATATTCACAGGAAGAAAACAAGTGAAGAGATAAAAGACTTACATTGGGATTTTGGATAGTCATGAATGTTTATCACCCTCAAGTTTCACGTTCCCTAAACCAAGCTTAAAAACGAGATCATTGTTATTATAAGTTAGCAAACTAACACAAACTCATGTGGCCCAATTATTCACTTAGACTCCCTTATTCCTAGGTGTATCTCTTATATTTTATTGTTTTCTTGAATGATCACGAGGATGCATTGTTTGACTTATTTTGATAGTTATTTAGGCCGAAAATAAAGTAGAACGATTTAATCAATAGTTAGTTAAAGGACAAAATCTTTTAAAACTGCTTCTCGGGACCTCATAAAGTTCATATCTTGGCATAACTCGCTTCACGATTTGAGACCTTTCTCGGATCGATATTTGGCATTGACTTCATACTTCAAATCTTAAGAGACTTTCATGAAATAATGCTCTTCTCTTCATAATAGGAATTTCTTCACTTGAACTTTTTGAGAGATTCTTCATATTTGGACCACGACTTCTTCATTTTTCTCAAATCTTTATTTGGGATTTTGATACACAACGATCCGCCTCCTTTTAGGAAATGGATCTATTTATCCTCATACCTTGTTAGGGCCTTTTTAGATAGACTTCTCCATGATCTTTTGGGGAGTATTTTCTTTTTGTCGTGTGTCTCGATCCTTCATATTGATTTTTGATAAATGATTCTTCACATCACTTTTGGATCTTTAGCAACAAAATGTAGCCCTCGTGCCTTGTTAGGGCCTTTTCGGACTCGCCAATATTCGTATCCCGCTTCAGTAAGTTATTATTTGGCTATGAACTCTAATTAATACCGAGAAACTTTTAAACGATCTTGGGATAGAAGCTAAGTAACTTTTCAAACCGTACGACCTTATTTATTGCAATTAAATATATTAACAAGCGATGGGAGAAAAAGCTCATAATCAACTCACATAAATTCATGAAAGAATACCAAACTTATAATTGACTCTATCATCTCTTGTTCTTCACAATTTAAAATCTCAAGGAATGAGACTTGTGAATGCTTAGTCAATTAAATCAAAGTTTTGGGTTTTCAAGTCGTCTATAGGATCTTGCAACTTCTTAGACTTTTTCAAGTTTAGAATTCGCATTTTAAAGTTCCCTTGATAAACGACTTTCTAGGATCAATTATAGGAACTTGCGAAAAGTTCTTGTTCTTAACCCGTAAAAGTTAAGACTTTCGCGTTTTAAAGTTCCCTACATAAAAGCCTAGCAAAACATGACTTAAACACGTTAAGGATACTAGCTAGAGTAAACTTTGAAAAGTAAACTCGGGTTGAGTCAAAAGATTCACAACGTTTAAAAATTAAAACCACTTTATTAAAATTTATTCTAGCAAAGAAAGAAAATAACTATAACAAAGTTAAATACTAATAGGCCAAAATAGATCAAAAATTTTGAAAAATGTCGAAAAAATCAATTTTCTGGTTAAAATGAGGACAATTACAAGGAAAAGCCCACTTAACTTCGATAGAAGTCCCCCCTACACTTAATATGAACATTGTCCTCAATGTTTAAGCATGAGGAAGTAACCTCCCCTACACTTAGGACATTGTGCACTTTGTTTAAATCTTGCTAAGGAAGAGACAACTAAAGTGATTCCTATTCTAATATTGAAGAATATAAAACAGTGAATCAAAAGAGTTTAGGATAGAACTGGGAAGACGGGTACACGGAATCACGGGTCGTCAAAAGTCATCAAGAATGGATCTTTGAAAGCTCAAATCCCTGCACATGATAAGAAAGAAAACAACAAACACATACTAGGGTCTCCCCTACACTTATTATAAAAAACAGATAAAAAGGATAGATACTGCGGGTTGCCTCTCGAGAAGCGCTTGTTTTTGTTAACAGAGTCGTGAGCCTGACTCGACCTTGATTAGCGTGGTAGGAATCTTGAAACACATCCACCGGGATAATATACATGGTTTTCGTCCATCAAATAGCACAAGCTTAAGGCGAACAAGGCAAGCCAAAGAAGAGTAGGCAAGGTTCCCTTAAGCAATTGTTGAGCACGGTGGTAGAGAGTGTGATGAAGTGCAAGCATATCTCCATTGTTTACAAAAATCTTTCCTTTTATTTCATTAGATGGATACTGAGATGGCTTACAAATTGCAATACCGAGATCGAACACCTTTTCCTTTAGGGGAAAATAACACTCAGGCTCAGTAGACCTTGAAGAAGATCCGCTCATAAATCTCAGAATCTCATCCTCAGAAGGTGGATAGAGAGGTGTGAAAACATAAGTATTGCGGATGTTCGTGTCTTCCGGCTTCTTCTCCTTTGAAACGTGTTTCTTAATATCCAAAGGAAGATAAAGAGCATATCTCATTGGGGAAGTATGTATTAAGGAAAGTGGCAAAATCTTCCTCAAATGAGTAATTATCCAAAGTATCAAGAGTGTTTGGTGGAGGATCTTCATCAAAAGTAGGAGCAAGGTCATCATGTGAAGAATCACTCGAGAGAGTATCAACATCATCAAAATCATCATAAGTTGTCATGTCTTTATACTCTGAAACAAAATTATCATAATCATCCCCATCGGAACTAGAATCATCAAAATTGGTGGGGATCTAAATTGGAGAGAGAATCATCAAAATCATCCACATCGTCTTGGAAAGTGGATTATCATAGGAAGACTCGAAAAGAGGATTATCATATACAACAAAGTCATCAATCTTAAAACTTTCCAAAGTAGAAGTAAGCTCTTCTTGAAGAACATTAATCATCTTCACTGATTCTTTTCCATTTGACTTACTTGTAATCTTCCCCATCTTAAACACTTGTGCATCATTCCCGACTCTTAGAATGAGTTCACCTTCGGCAACATCGACTAAAGCTTTTCCGGTTCTCAAAAATGGCCGTCCAAGTATTAACAGAATACGAGGGTCCATTTCATAATCAAAAACAACAAAGTCGATCGGAAAAGTGAAGGTACCAACATTAATAAACACATCTTTAGCAATACCAACGGGGTAAGCGAGAGTGCGATTGGCTAGCTCAAGAGTCATCTTTGTTGGAGTAAGGTCGGGTAATGATAGTGTTTTACAAAACACTTAAAAGCATCAGATTAATACTTGCCCTGAGATCGGCTAAGGCAGTAAATTCTTCGACTTTGTTAAAAGTGCAAGGCAACACAAAACGACCGGGATCTCCAAGTTTTTCAGGAAGTTCTTTAAGAATGACTGTAGAACAGTTTTCATTTAAGCGCGTGTTGACAAACTCAACCATCTTTTCCTTCTTTCTAAGCAATTCCTTGAATGCTTTGACAAATTTCGGCATTTGGACAAGTGCTTCAACAAGGCTAATGTTGAAATTCATTTTAGAGATCATCATCAAATAGGAATTAACTTGAGAATCATCTTTTGTGAGCAATTTGCACTTGTCTAACCGAGAAGGATAAGGGATGTTGGGTTTAGGTAGTGTAGGTGTAGTAGGTAAAGGTTGAGATGTTGAGGGTTGAGAAGTAGAGGGTTTAGAGGTGGAAGGTGGGGTTGGTGGAGGGGTTTGCTTAGATACTTCTTCATTAAGAGGTGGAGACGGTAATGGAGAACTAGTACTAGGCGTGGAAGTAGGAGGAGTAAATGGAGGTGTAGGAGGTGTAGATGGAGTAACTTGAGTAGGGATAGAAGGTCCTACTAGAGTTGCTCCACTTCGTGTAGTAATAGCACTCACATTAGCTCTAGGGTTTGTTTCGGTGGTAGAAGGAAGAGCACCTTAGGGACGAAGGGTTTGTAAAATTTGAACGAATTTCCTATCCGTGGACTCTTGCATTTGTCTAGTAGATTTCTTGCATTGCTTGCATGATTTTCTCATGTTCATTCAACTTTTGGAAAACCAAGTCTATTGGCGGATGAGGTAAATTGAACCCTTGTTGTTGAAAACCTTGGTTTGGGTATTGGTTATAAGGTGGAAAACCTTGAGGATTGAAACCTTTGTTTAGAAAACATTGATTTTGCATGTGATGGTTTCCATGATTTGCATTTGAGCCCCTCACATTAGCATTTTGTGGAACATTTGCTCTAGGTGGCCCTTGGTTGTTATGGGTGGGTGGGTGTGGTCTTTGTTGAAAGCCGGGTGGATCCAAGTAATTCATCGAGTTGTAAGACAAGTGATTAACATAGACATTAGGCTTGAAATGAACTCTCTCGGTGTTGTTGTAAGCATGCACTTCCCCGTGATATTGCTCATATGCTTTATCACAATTAGCATAAGAGTGTGGCCCACCACAAGTTTCACAAGTTATATTAATAGCATTGTTGTTTTTGGCATTATTAACGGCTTGTAAAGCAACTGCTTCAACAACCGTAGTAAGCTTATCAAGTCTCTTGTCGGTGTCACTAGTGCTAGCACTAGCCACATTAGCCCTAACACTCTTGGTTTGCACTCTAGACTTATTCTCAATAATATCTCACGCGGAATTAGAAGACTTAACCAAAATGTTACCCCCCGAGGCACTATTTAGTGAATCTTGGTCATTCATGCTTAAACCATTGTAAAAAGTATTAACTTGATGCACTTTTGTGAAACCATGCTGTGGACACTTTCTTAAAAGTTCCTTATAACGGTCCCAAGGTTCAATAAATGTCTCACCGTACTTTTGTTCAAAGTTAATGATTTCATTCCGCAAAGCGGTAGTACGTCAGGGTGGGAAAAAGTAGTTGATGAATTTGGTATCTAAATTCGACCACGTAAGAATAATTTGTGGCGGTTCCTTATCAAGCCAATGTCGGGCTTGTCCCTCTAAGGAGAAAGGAAAAAGTTGCAAGCGAATTACCTCTTGTGACACCCCATTATACTTAACCGTATTAGTGAGTTGAAGGAACCTTTTGATATGGTCATGAGGATCATCAAGTGTACGCCCCAAGAACGGTTGAGCAGAGACCATTTGAATGAAGCTGGATTTGAGCTCAAAGTTGTTGGCTCCAATCACGGGTATGACAATAGCATCGGTGTTGCCCTCTAAGTGTGATTGCAAAAGCTCGATCATTGGTCGATTGTCCATGGAAACAATAGGTTGAGTTTCGACTTCGTCTTGAATTGCTTTCTTCTTACGAGCACGGGTACGCATACACACCTACAAAAGGAAAACAAAGATAGACAAGAAATATTTTTGGTTTTTTTATGTTTTTCTATTTTATTTTATTTTTGAAAATTTTATATTTTTTAGGATTTTTGAAAATTTTTGAAAATTAGACAAGAAAAATAACATTCAAGAGTGAACGGATCCCAAAATCCAACGCGTCTCTCACAAGAAACCGTTAATCTTCACGAAAAGAGCTGGCAGCGGTGCCATTTAATACAAGGTTTTTACCAAGTATGAAAATTTGTTCGTCTCGATTCAATTTGAATTGATTACCAGTTGAAAGTGCGACTCAGTCGTATTTGGTGAATAAAAGAAAATGTGTCGTTGTCTAAAACTAATTAAAGATAAAAATAAAGTTTTAAATGGAAATGACAAAATATAAAAGGAATAAACTAAAAATTAAAACGATTGACAAATAATAAAGAAACGATATTAAAAACAAATCAATTAATAAAAGTAAAACTAAAAGAAGTAATTAACTTTCGACTTGAAAATAAAGTTTACCTAATGGAAAAGGATGAAATAAAACTAAGTGGCTACTTTAAAACTGAACGAGGCAAAAGCTAAAGCGGACACTAAATAGACGATAAAACTTAAACTTTTCGAAAAAATACTAATACTAAAAATTGACAAAAAAATACAACTAAAAATACATGACTTTCAGAATTAAAATCGGAACAACTTTCAGATAAAACTAAACTATTACGGAACAATATTAATTAATAAACAAGCAACCAAGCAGGCAGCTCAAGCTAGTAAGCACACACCTCAAAATGGCGGGAAAATATGCAAGCTAGTTAGCTAGCATGCATGTCAATCTATATTAGTTATACGGAATACTGTAATTTGGCTTATACGGAATGTGGTTTCACTTGTTATCCGGGAAATCAAATTCACCCTTATCCGGGTTATGGTTATTTATCTTATACGGTAAATAGATTTGAGGCTTATCCGGGATTTGTTTTCTACTTGTTATACGGAATATCAACTTTATGCTTTATCCGGAATAACAAATTTGCTAACTATCCGGAATATGTTTATGGGCTTATCCGGGATAACAAATTTGGAGCTTATCCGGAGTATGTGAAGTACAAGTTATCCGGGAAAAGAGGGTTTAAAGAAAACCTGGATAAGAGCAAAATGCGAATAAGAAAAAAAAACAAAAATAAGCTAAAAACTAATAAGCACTTAACCAAAACTCTAACCAAATTAATTTTAAGACAAAGCTAATAAACCAAAATTTAAAAACTTTTAAAAACACTAAATAATAAAAATATTTAAAAACAACTTTTTATAAAAAAAACTAATAAGCACTTAACTAAAAATAAGAAAATAACAAAATAAGCACTAAACAATATAAGCTATAAAAATCAAACACTAAAAGATCAATAAGCACAATCAAACACAAACATCAATTAAACAAAGAACATGATTAACAAACTACATGATTATCAAAATTAAACAATATTAAAAAGATTAAGAAAGGTTTAAAAAATGATTAATTTAATAAGCTTGAAATTAAGATGATTAAAGATTCAAATTACAAGATTAATGAAAAGCTTGAAAAACACTAAGAAAAGCTAGAGAGAGAAAGTATATTAATCTACTCCTAATTACCTTACAAAAATTAAACTAAAATCTACTAATTATCTAACCACCTCCTAATGACACATTAGGAGGGTATTTATAGGAGGAGTAAAATGTTGATGCTTTCTTCATTCTTTTTTCTTGTCTCGACTCGATTTAAATTCTTTGTCTTTCTCGACGTCGTCTCGGGATTTGTCGATATAAATTGAACTCGTCTTATAATTTTCTTCTTTAATTAGGCTTGGTTCTTCGACTTCATTAAACTTCCGTCTTTAGACTTTTTCTTCGATAAATCTTCATAATAAGTCTTGGATTTCCGTTCTTTTTGCACTCTTGACCTTTTGACTTCGTCTTTTGTCTTTTTCTTCGATAAAAGCCCGTGAAAGCTCGTATTTTCTTCCCTTTTCACATTTTGGTCCTAAATCACAACAAAAACACAAACCACGCATAATTCCAACATTTACGACAAAAAATACACGTTTTGGCTTGGTTATTATTATAGTTAAGTGGTAATAGGATGGGTGTTTTCACACCTATCAACCTCTATCACATAAAGAGGGATAGCCACACATGTTTATTCATTCTATAAAAAATAATGTAAACCATAGGTGTGTGTGTGTGTTCCTCTTGGTGTCAAGCCTATTAGGTGCTAGGAGTAGTTTGTAGCTTTATAATAGTAATCATTTCATTATTGAAAGCCTTGTTCTTAATTGTGATTGTGTTTATTATGATTCCGATGTGCATGTTACAATCATGATTATGATATCCCAGATAAGTCTAGATCCTAAGACTCAACATCCCGCTATCAACAAACGATGTCGCCCCTGAAGGATCAACTTTAGGATCGTTGACAGAACAGCGGATGGAACTGGGAGAATCCATGCTTCCCCACTGATTTGACTTGTATTTGTTTGTAGAAAAACATTGATAGGTGTGTAAACACCCATCCTTTTACCACTTAATTCTGGCTAAAACGAGACCAAAACGCGTATTTAATATCATTTGTTTGGAATTATACGTGGTTTTTGTGTTTATTGTGTTTTCAGAGCCAACCGGATGGATATTGGAGAAAACATGGGATTGCACGGGTTTTATCGAAGAAAAAGACTCAAGACGAAGTCTATATGCCAAGATATGAACTTTTTGATATCCCGAGAAGCAGTTTTAAAAGATTTTGTCCTTTAGCTAACTATTGATAAAATCGTCCTACTTTGCTTTCAGCCTAAATAAACTATCGCAATAAGTCCAAAAATGCATCTTCATGATCATTCTAAGACAAAAATAAAATATAAGAGATACACCTAGGAATAAGGGAGTTTAAGCATATAATTAAGCCATGTGTGTAAGTGTTTGACTTGCTAACTTATAATAACAATGATCTCGTTTTTAAGCTTAGTTTGGGGAACGTGAAACTTGAGGGTGATAAATCTTCGCAGCACCAAAGACCTAATGTAAATCCTTGATCTGTTTGCAAGTTATTTCCATATAGCTATTTTCAAGTGAAAATGGTTTTCTATCCTTTTGTTTACTTTAAAGTTTTAATTTCTCTTAGTACTTTAATTTTTTTTAGTAGTATGTTAATAAGGCCAAAGTTGATTGATTATGAGAAAAGTGTAAAATTGCTTTATCACTAAGCATTGCATGAGGGCATGTCAATGGTTAAGTGTAGGGGATTTGATAGGTGCGTAAACACCCATCCTTTTACCACTTAATTATGGCTAAAACGAGACCAAAACGCGTATTTAATATCATTTGTTTGGAATTATACATGGTTTTTGTGTTTATTGTGTTTTCAGAGCCAACCGGATGGATATTGGAGAAAACATGGGATTGCACGGGTTTTATCGAAGAAAAAGACTCAAGACGAAGTCTATTGTCCAAGAGATGCAAAAGATTTGAAGTCAATGGGCCTATTTGAATATTTATCGAAGAAAAGGACCAAAGATGGAAGACTTACATATGTCGAAGAAACTCAAGTCTATTAAGAAATTAAAAGACGAGTTGAATTTAATCGACGACAAATCCCGAATCAGAATCGAAAATGTCAACTTTTCTAAAAAGACGAGAAGACAAGAAGAACTGGAGAAAGCCCACTCACCTACCAAAGACAAGGACTATATAAAGACCACCCCTTCACACTTTTTGAAAAGTTTTTCATTTTCCAGTTCTTTCTTTTTTGTTTCGTAGGGAAGAAGCCAACACCACTAAGGTGTTGGTGATTTTCATTTCTCTTTGATTCAATCTTTAACCTTGTAGTTTTAATCTTTTCCTTTGATTGTTTAAACCTTAATCATTTAATATAATCTTTCCATTTCATCTTGTTCATCTTGTTCTTTGATTCAAAGTTTTAAAGTTCTTATTTAGTTGATTTTGATCTTCAAAAGTAATTGGGTTTTGTGTTTTTAATGTTTTGATTTGTTGTTTATGATTGATAAATGATTAGTGTTTAGTTTGGTTTAAATCTTTTGGTTAAATTTGGCTTGATTTGATAAAAATCATACTACCCTGTTTTTGTCTGTTCTATTGTTCTTCGTTTCCCCAGATTCCGAATCAATAGCATGTTCCGAATCAATGCTTTTGTTTGAAGTTCCAGATCAGCTTAATTTCAAAAGTTCCGAACCAGTTTATTGTTTAAGTTCCGAATCAAAGATTTTAAAAGTTCCGAACCAAGTTGATTCGAAAGTTCCGACCCAGATTTTTGCTAAACGTTCCGACCCAGCTTTGTGTAAAAAGTTCCGAACCAACTTTGAATGTTCCGAACCAGATTTCATTGAAAAGTTCCGAACCAGTTTCTTGCTAAAAGTTCCGAACCAGATTTTTATTCGAAAGTTCCGAACCAGATTTCATTGAAAAGTTCCGAACCAGTTTTTTGCTAAAAGTTCCGAACCAGATTTGTTTTAAAAGCTCCGAACCAGATGTTTTAAAAGTTCCGAATCTGAATTTTTTTTAAAGTTCCGAATCTGATTTTTTTCGAATGAAGGGTTTTATTTGTTCCAAATCAGTTTGTTCCGAATCAGTTATATTCCGAATCAATTAATTCTTCCGAATGAGCAGTTTTTGTCATAAGTATTTCGGATCAGTTTCCTTTTGAGCATTCCGAATCAGTGTTAAGTGGTATTTTACTGTTTACTGTTTTATTGTTTAATTTTAATTCAAGCTTTATTTTATTAACTGTTTTGGTTTAAGTTTTTATCACTTTATGCATTTAATCCTTTTAGTAGATTAGAAAACCAATCCCCTTTTTTGTAACCAAGAACAAATATTCCACTTTGAACCGTGATCAATTCGAGAAGATTCCGAGACATAATCTGAACCCCATAACAAACCAGTGTATCACATGACATCTCCAATAATTTGAGAAGTAGGGTGATTCTTCATTGTAGAAGTAAGAACTCCTCCCTCAAAAAGTCTATTGTCTTCAATCTCATCATCCAAGTTACCAATATCTTCTTCAGACTCTCTTCCATCAATAATGAACCTCTCCATTTCTGTTTGAAGGTTCACCTTGTTCAAAATTGGAAGAGAAAATATGCTCAAAAGAGTTGTCAACGCCTGAACCAAGGTTGTCAGTGTTAGATTCATCAACGCTTGAAATGGTGTTGTCAACGTTTGAGCCATCAACGCCTGAATTTGTCTTGTCAGCGCCAGATTTTCCTTTGTCAGCGTCTGAACGACAATACATGTTGTTAACTGGTGATACTTGGGGACCGCCATTTTCCTTTCCAGCAGCAGCAGCAGCAAAAGCATCTGTCCATATGGGAATAGTGACATACTCAAGTATGGGAGATGACTTGTCTGCTTGTGATCCAACCTCTTCATTAACATGTGTACCTGAAACATCAACAACTGGTTCTTCCACAACACTTGAAGTTACCTTCACAATGTCTGGATTAGTAACAGGCATATAATTCAAAGTCCTAGATAGAGGTTCCAAGTCAAACAACCAATTTGGACCACTTTCAGGATCACTAGGTTTACTCTCTAAAAACCTAACATGTACTTTTAAAAGTATATGTTTTTCCTTCTTAAGGTAAACCCTATATCCCTTGCTCTGCACTGAATAACCCATGAAGTAGCCTTCATCACCTTTAGCACTGAATTTACCTAAGGCATCACTAGTATCTAATACAACTACATGACAACCAAAAGGTTTAAGAAAACGAATATTAGTTTTCCTTCCCCAAAGTAACTCATAAGGTGTTTTGTTATGTATCTTGTTGAGTAATGCTCTATTCTGAACATAACAAGCTGTATTCACAGCCTCAGCCCAAAAAGCAATAGGACAGTGAGCATCAGCCAACATAGTCCTGGCTGCTTCAATTAGGGTTCTATTCTTTCTCTCAGCAACCCTATTTTGCTGTGGGGTTCTGGCAATACTAAACTGTCTAGTAATCTCTTGTAACAAAAATCATCCAACAGTTTATTTCTAAACTCACCACCATTATCACTTCTAAGCATTTTAGCTTCATTACCAGTCTTCTTTTCAATTTGGTTAATAAAGTTAATTAAAATATCAGCAGTGTCACTTTTCATGGCTAAAAAGAAAGTCCAAGTAAACCTTGAAAAGTCATCTGTGATGACAAAGCAGTATGATTTACCATTCAAACTCTCTATATTAGTTGGACCAAACAGGTCCATATGCAGTAAGTGAAGAGGTTTAGAACTAGAGTGCACCAGTTTAGACTTAAATGAGACCTTATGATGTTTGCCTTTAAGGCATGCAACACAAGAGTGGTCATTGTGGAAAGCCTTTTCAGGTAAACCATCAACCAAACCAAGTCTCACAAGTCTGTTTATACTTTTAAAGTTAATGTGCCCTAGTCTCTTGTGCCATTGATTACTCTCATCAACTGAAGCTTTAGCATAAAAACATGACATGTTATTATTCATCCTAATACCATTAAGATTCACATTATAAATGTCCTTATGCCTAGGTGTTCTATAGTCAATAAATTTCTCATCTGGCATTTTAAAATCCTTTCTCAACACCAAGCATTCAGTATCAGTGAAAAGAACCTTATTTTTGTTATCACAAACTTGTGATACACTAAAAAGATTATAATAAAGTTCTTTTACTAGAAACACGTTTTCAAAACGCAAATTGTTGGTGAGAAGAGTTCCTTTGCATGTGATAGATCCATATCCGCCTCCAAAGTAAACTTTATCACCATCCTTAATGGGAGTGAAGTTTATGAGATAATCTTCCTTCCCAGTCATGTGCCTAGAGCATCCACTATCCCAATAGCCATAATCATTTACCTGTTTTTGAATGCCCTGCACATAAAGAAAACAAATTAGTTTTCTTTGGGAACCCAAGCCTGAGCAGACTTGGATTCATCTGGCTGTTCAACAAGAACAAACTTAGTTCTCATAACAACCCTTTGTTCATCCCTTTTTGGATGAAACACCCAATTAACCCCAATTGGTTTTGTGATGACCTTTGAAATATAATTAAATCTGTTACAGGTCATAGAAATCCCATTAGAGTTAGGGTTTTGATCTTGCTTAGGTCTCCATGTCAAGCTAGAAGAAGCTCTAGACCCCTTTCCCTATGGTTGCAAATATTTACCATTATTTGATTTTGCAACGTTTCTGTCAGCGTTTGATTTGGTCTTGTCAACGCTGAAATTACCCTTATCAGCGTTGAACCTAGGGTTTGCTACAGGAACCCGTTGCCTATTAGACCATGTATTGGTCTTCTGAAAAGGTCTTTGTCCATAAGTGTTAGACCCTTTAGTGAAGAATGGGGCTGGTCTAACAACTTGTGGACTTTGCTCCACAACAGTTTTGGGTCTGACAGTGTTTGACCTTTTGTCAGCGTTGACCTTGGAAGCGTTGACACACTTATAGGCTAAATGTGAAAAGCTACCACAAGTATAACAGGCTTTTCAAGACACAACTCTAGGTCTAAAAGAAAAGAAACCTGTTCAATTATCAAGGTTTCCACAATTGGTATCACTAACTTGCCTTTTTGGTGACCTAGTATTTCTATACATTTCTGCATACTTAATGCTAGGTTTTCTAACAGTGTTTGAGCCAAGGTCAACAGTCTTGCCAGTGATTGGATTTGTTACTTTGATAGGGGTCGACTCATTTGGACTATCACAAAGCATGCCACCCTTGACAAATAAGGTAGGGTTAGCTTTCTTCCATTCATTCAAATCAGTCAACTTTTGCCTATATTCCTCTACTGGGGTAAGGACTCTTGGTGGAGGAATAAATTCCTCTTCTTGGAGTTCTAGTAAACCAGTCCAAGATAAGTCCTTTCTTTGGACACCATAGAAGTCCCCAGCTGGTGGTGGAACACCAGAGTACTCTTTCATCCCAATCCCAGTCATGTCCCTGGAATCCCTTTGTTTACTAACACATTCTCCTAGGGTTTGTGAGGCCTTATCAAATCTCTGAATTTTAAGGTCTACATTATCCTTATTCTTAATAGCCTCATCTAACTTAGCCTGTAATTCAGCATTGACCCTTTCTATGATGTTTCTAATATCATTACTATCATTTAAATCATGTTTAAGATATTTATTTTATCTTTTAGGTCAAACTCCATTTTCTTATACTCAGCTATAGTCTTTTCAGTTTGAGTAAGAGCAAGTTGATAGTTAGACAACTTGCATCTCTGAGTACTCACATCTCCTAACAATCTTAAAACATCTTTGTTAAGTCTTTCAGTATTTAAACGACAGCTCTTACTACAAAAAGCATCATCATATACCTCATTGTCTGATGAAGATGAGGAGTGTGCCATGAGAGCATATTTAACATGCTCTTCTTCTTCTATCTCAGCAACCAAAGCTTTATCCTCTTCCTCATCCTTAGCCAAATAGCTCCAGTCCCATCCAATACCATCAATTTCTTGCACTGCCACCATGGCCTTAGGATCCTGAGCCTTAACAATTTGGCTTGAGGGTTTTCCAGCATCAGATCTTCTTGGAGATCTGAATTCTCTCATAAAGTACGTCATACGATGACAATTGTAACACTCAACCTTGGATTTATCAAATCCAGCAGTGTCCTTAGCATTAAAAGTCATCTTCTTTTTGAATCTTCTATTCCATCTGTTTGCTCTTAAACTAGAAAGAGCCATGTTCCACTTTATATCCATCTCCTCCAAATTCTCATCACTTATTTGCTCAAGGTCCTCATATGTAATCACTGAACCATTGGGCAATGAAGCAATATATGCACACATAGTATCCAGATCAATACCAGCAGGCTTAACTCTTTGAGAGTCAATTTTGTATGTGTCAGCGTCTGAATGTAAGGCGTTGACAGGATATGATCCAGCGTTGACACATTTTGATCCAGTAACTGGGTGCATGTATGAATCCTTCTAATCAAATTGGCCTTTACTATATGAGAAGAAGGCCATGTTACTATTGGTAGACTTACTTCCATGCTCCAAAAGAGTTTCATTCTCCAACAGCCTCAGTTTGTTGTAAACATCATCAAAAGTAGAACTTTTGTGAGTGTTGTTGGCAATTATAGATCTTGCCTCAATCTTCTAGGCAACACCAAGGCTTTTAAGAAAAGTGGCAATAATGTCAACATCACCAATTACTGTCCCCGTGAATGACAGCTTGTTTGTAATGTCAAGAAGTCTGCTTCTCACACTACTTAGCTTCTCATTAGGTTGAGCTTTAAAAACAGCATACTCATGTAAGAGTTGCTTCTTTTTCTCTTCCACAGTATCAGCATTACCACCATAGGCAACTTCAAGGGCTGCCCAAAGGTCTTTTGCAGACTCATAACCTCTGTATTTGTGTTGATTTTCTTGTCCTAACGAGAGTTTCAGAATGCTTAGGGTTTTCATATCAACCCTTCTCTTTGCTATGTCCTTAACAGACACAGCTCTACCATCTTCAGGTTTTTCTTTCTTATCTGCTTTAGAGCATCCTTGAACAGCTGATCTTGTAGCAATGGCATCTGCAATCTTTTGAGCTTTATTGAATGTGTTTCCATATTCAATAATCTCCTAGAGAGTATAGTCATGGATTTGCAGATATTGCTCAAAGTTGAACTTCCACAGCTCAAAATTGTCTGGATCTAGCATGGGAATCTTGATGTTGTGGTTTGAGGAGGAGGTTACTTCTGGAGTAGACATGATGTTTTTAGGGTTTTGTGAAAATTAGGGTTTTGGTGATTTTGTGTTCTTTTAGATCAAAGTTTCTCAACAAGCTCTGATACCAATTGTTGATCCCAAACTTAGATCGATTTAGCTTGTGTAAACAAGATTAGATCAAGTTATACACGTAGAGAAACTTTGTTTATGTATGAAACAATTTAAGTGTTATGCGGAATTAACACTCAAACAAGAACACACAAACAGTTGTAAAACAAACTTTCACTTGATTGATAATAACGAACTTGCTTACAATGAAAGTGTTTAACGTATGAAAACTTATTTGAAACATAACCTAAAAGTATTCTTTTATAGACATAAGAAGCCTTGTACAAGATTCTACGTATCAGCTATTCTAGGTAAAGATAATTATAGAAAATACATTGTTGATCCTATCTTTACTAGAAACAAACTAGAAACAAAATACGCGTAGACCATATCTTTCTATCATTGCTTGTCTTCAACCTATCAACGCTTGACTTCTTCCTGTCAACGCTTGATCTGTCAGCGCTTGTTCTCTTCTTATCAAAGCTTGCTTTCTTCTTGTCAGCGTTCAAGTGGACTGGCTACATTTTATTCCTAACAAAACTAGAGAGAGAAAGGTAGAGAGAGAAAGAAGAGAAAGAGAAGGTTGATTAAGTGAGAAGTGAAAACACAAATGACCAACTCCTCCTAACATGCTAGGAGGGGGTATATATAGTCCACCCTACATGTGGGCTATATGGATTACATATAGGATCACGAGCCCATTACTTGAATATATCTTTGGAGTGACAAATCCTTTCTAAATACGTAAAAACGTATATCCAACAATCTCCCCCAAAGGGAGGTCACTCCAAGTTACAATGTCCTAAATAGTCTATAGCTCGTGATCTATGCTAACAATCTAACAATCTCCCCAAAGGGAGGTCACACCATTTTACAAATATTAAACCTAGCATACTATGCTTGAGTCTTCGATCTTGTTCTTGTGAATATGATTGATGTGATCTTTGACTTTAGTCTTGAGCATGTTTCCTTGCCTTGACCTTGTGCATTCATCACTTGTGATATTTGCCTCCTCGTGACTTCATGTTCCACATACTTATACTTTTATAAATTCTTGAAAGCTTCAGAGTTTGATACAGCAGAAGACTTGACTTTTAGACTTTCTTGAATTTGTTGAAGTATTAAGTGCATATAGTATAAGCATGTGGTGACAACATCTTCTGGATTGTACACCGTAATGCCACCTTCTTGTTACGATGCATAAGACAGTTAGCAACAAAACATATACACGGATGAAATGTCCTTGAACATTTCATTCTAATTCGGTAGCATTTTACCTCCGTTCGGTGAAGACCGTTGGACGATATAAAAATATCGTAATTGTGACAGGTAGTTTCAATTAAGAACCTCCTTGACAAGATTTCGCAAGTAAACCCGTTCTCTTTATTAGACCGTCCAAACTGACTGTGAACATAAAGACTGAATCAATTGGATAAAAATATACACATGATTTGAAGCCGTCAATTCATGTTCCCGGAACAAGTGAAATTCAATTAAGAACCGGACCATCGTTACTTTCCAGTTGTCACGAGCTTGATTCGTATAGAATCTTGCAGTTACCTACCAAGTGTTGTTTGAGGTTAACACTAGAAGGTTTCCACTCATCACTATGAACACTAAGGTATCACTCTGAGTGTTCTGGCAAGATCACTAAGATATTGCATAGAGGCCTGAAACGTGTTTAAATTCATTTAAGAATTAAAACACTGTTGCTTTCCAGCTACCACAAGTTTGATTCATAAAGAATCGCACAAGTCACCTACCATGAGCTTTTTGATATTCGCTCAAGAAGGATTTCCATCTTCATTGTAAATACTTTCGTATTACTCAGATGTTCAGGCAAGATCATGAAGATTTTACGTAGGACTCTTAAGATCTTTCTTACTTTTCACAGTATGTGAGGAAGCAAGGAAATATGAAAGTGTGTCCTAATGAGATATTTGATGATCTCAAATGGCTCTAGACTCAATCGTGCATTTTGGATTTTAGTGATCGAAGGCTGGAGAGGAGTGCCACCATTTCAATACTAATTATAATACGTTGTCTCCGTGTGATTAAAACAAATATCTTTTGAGAGATATCTGAGTTAGTTGGGATGGGTTGTGCATTGCATCACTGGGTCCATGATGTCTGTCTTCAATATCAAGCATCATTAAAAATGATCTCAATAGCATATGTATTGACCCGGTTTCTGCCTAAGGTTGTAAGGAGGGCTTCTTTCTCTACACCCTTTATCATTACAATTATTTTTCATTCTTCAACCCCTTCAATGCTTACCAATACGTCATAACTAGCACCTTGTTGTGATTGTTCCAGCGCTAACTTAAGTACTTGGTCAGCATTCAGCTACGTTCACAACCTTTCTCTATCATTCATAAGGACTACTATTTCTAGCTATGGAACGTCCTTGGGAAGATTCCTCCGGTTCTAGCGGAATCATTGGATTTTAACCTATCCTACCATCCTTATGTCACCACAATCTTCACCGTCGTGAATAGAGATGTTTTGGGTAAGTCTATGTCACCATGAAATCCATTTTGAAGTGCAAATCCATTTTGCTCCCCCTTAACATATTCCACGATATCCGAAAACATTTCGCACATGTCGGGATGAGCTATCACGTTAAGTCAAACCATTTATGATTAATCATTTCCCATATTAAATCACATTTTCTCCCCCATATTAAAAATATTAACCCAATCGATGTTTTTAATATCAATTGATTTAATAGCATGTTAATAAAATTTGGGAAGAAAAATGAAAATCCAATTATCTTCATGAATTACACAAGCTCCCCCTCAAATTAATAAGGGTGTACTTGAAACGTAAATTAAATACCTTTTAAACACAAGTGTAAGGTATTTATCACGTGCAAAGATCATATATGATAATGTATTCACAAGATTAGCAATTTACGAGGTTGGACCTGAATGATGGAGAACATCATATGACAGATTCACATGGTTCTTGTTCACGAATGTTGGTCACCTCTTCACGTCTGAAGTTATCTCTTGACTCCATGTGTATGATTGATATCGTTTTCTTGACACCAATATGTGAACTTGGCACTCTCGGCATCAAGGATTCTGAATGCTGGACAATTGCTCCCCCTCAATTGTTGACCTGTGTTCTATTGAAAGAGCTGTAGTCACCGTTTGAGTAGTCGCATCGTCGAGTATATAGATATCAATTGTAAATTGCTACGGTTGGTGGAGATGATAATTTCATAAAAATAAGATTTCTCTTGTTTTAACAAATAAATGCACTGACAAGTACATATATTCGTGTTAGATTGTGTTATACCGTAAACACAATCCCTTACATGGTTATAAGATAAACCATGCCTGAGAAAATTAATTCTCGTTGTTGAGTCAAAGCTTTCCGGTGAAATGCTTGACTTTAAAGTGAAAAGCGGGTTACTATCAAAAATAATAGCAAGCTATTTTGAGCATGTTTTAAAACATTTGAACTTCTGCTCGAACTTTACTTACAACCCCGTGTCATTATTGAATGACATTTCTAGTATCGTAAATATTATCGATTCCAGAAGACATGCTCTTGTTATCAAAACATTTTAGAACACACAATTTTGAAAGATTTAGAAAAACCTTTTGAAAAATTCTCGAAAAATTGTGTTCAAAGTTTTGAAAGCCAATTACTTGAGCTTAAGATGTTGAATATCTTACAAAACGAGCTCAAGTCCGAGAATTTGTAAACTTCCCGTTGTGAGGATAAGTTTATCATCGGCGATAAACTTTCCTTTTAACTGAAGAACGAGTCCTAAGTTGAAATTTACTTAGAAGTCGTTTTCATGAGCTTGAAAACTTTTGAATGTTTTAACGTAAAGCTCATGACCGAGAAAGGTAAATTTCTCGTTATGAGGAAAAGTTCTCTTATTTAAAAGATTCACTTTCCTTTTTGAGCTTAAAACTTGGAATGTTTTAATACAAGCTCGTGACCGAGAAAATTTAATTTCCCGTTACGAGGATAAGCTATCTTTAAAGATAAGCTTTCCTAAAATTGAAATCCGAGTTACAGTCTGATATTTAACTGTAAATCATTGTGCATGATCTTAAAAACTTCGAATGTTTTTAATATTAGCTCATGCCCGAGAAAAAATAATTACTCGTTGTGAGGATAAGTTTATCATCAGCGATAAACTTTCCTTTTATTTGAAGTCGGGGTCATTGTCTGACATTTAACAATGAACCATATACACGAGCTTAAAACCTTTGAATGGTTTTAGGATAAGCTCGTGTCCAAGAAAAATTAATTTCTCGTTAAGAGGGTAAGTTATCATTGCATAGATAAACTTCCCTGTCTCTGAAGTCCGGGTCATCGTCTATCATTTGGCGAGGAGCCATTTACACGAGCTTAAAACCTTTGAATAGTTTAAATGTAAGCTCGTGTCCGAGAAAATTTAATTTCTCGTTTTGAGGGTAAGTTATCGTTGACGAGATAAGCTTCCCTATCTCTGAAGTTCGAGTCACAGACTGTGATTTGTCTATAAGCCTTTGTGCATGAGCTTAAAAACTTCGAATGTTTTTAATTTTAGCTCATGCCCGAGAAAACTTAATTTCTCGTTGTGAGGATAAGTTTATCATCGGCGATAAACTTTCCTTTCTTTGATGAACGAGTTACAGTCTGTGATGTGACTATAATTCCTTTACACGAGCTTAAAAACCTTTGAATAGTTTTAATGTAAGCTCGTGTCCAAGAAAATTTAATTTCTCGTTTTGAGGATAAGTCATCATCGGGATAAACTTTCCTGTCTTTTAAGATCGAATTACAGACTGTAATGTGACTGTAAGTCCTTTACACGAGCTAAAAAACCTTTGAATAGTTTTAATGTAAGCTCGTGTCCGAGAAAATTTAATTTCTCGTTTTGAGGATAAGTCATCATTGGGATAAACTTTCATGTATTTTGAAATCGAGTTACAGACTGTAATGTGACTGTAAGTCCCTTACACGAGCTTAAAAACCTTTGAATAGTTTTAATGTAAGATCGTGTCCGAGAAAATTTAATTTCTCGTTTTAAGGATAAGTCATTATTGGGATGAACTTTCCTGTCTTTTGAGATCGAGTTACAGACTGTAATGTGACTGTATGTCCTTTACACGATGTTTAACTGCGAATCCCCTGAGACACTTGTTTCTTTGATATCAGCTTCTTCAGTAACCAAACTCTGAGAGTGTCCTTAGTTGAACGATATGTAATGATATGTCCGCTGTGTTCTTGTTGAACGTACACTTTGGTACCTGCAACTCATTAGGAGTTTGTATGCTTTTATGTGGGTTAGTGATATCTATCTTAGAACCATGCGGGGATTCACAATTTTCTTTTCTTGTGTCAGAGGTGGCCTAAGGGGATGATTCACTTGTCTTAGTTGGCAAACGTTTCCTTTTATAGAAAACCTTAAGTTCAGGATTAAGTGATGTATCATCCTTTGCAATTTCCTCCCTAGTAGTCTTTGTCTAATCGGAGACAATCCTAGTTAAAGGGCACTCGTTTCCTGCAAGAGTGAAAGTTCTACCAGTGGGGCGCCATATTTTACCAACGTGTTTAATTTTAGCTACCCATTGGGATTTAAGTCTAGCACGGGAGTTCACCTCATTAAGTAATTTTTTTATACAAGAATCATGATTGGCTTTAAAGACACATTTCCTACATGTTTTACAAGTAGCATATTTAATGTCCGAGTAAGATCTAGAATTCCTAGATGATTGATTGATGCTCCTAGGATGTGACATGCTACGGTTAGCATTGTTGGGTAAACTAGAAGGCATTTGACTAGGTTTGAAATTCCTATCTCTTACTTGTGTCTTTTGCTTAGCTTCCCTTAGATCAAATGTATGGAGAACGTCATTTGAACTAATTCCAGATGTGTTCTTTGGACTATGTCTAGGGAAATGATACTAGCTTTTTGGATGGGGTTCAGATTTAGTTCTCGGAATCTTCTCGAATTGATCACAGCTCAAAGTGGAATGATTGTTCTTGGTTACAAATAGGGGGTTTGGTTTTTTTTGGTTATCTAATTTTTAAACTAAATGCAAGTAATTAAAATTGTCGTTAAGTAAAATTAGAAGCCTTAAAATTAAACTACAAATAATAGCGTGCAACCTTGGAAATTAAAACTTCACAATTTAAAACTCAAAAACAAGTTTGAAATAAACTAAGTAAAAGAGCGGGAAAAAAACTAGATTTGAAAATCAAGCCAAAAACAAAACTCAGACCTGAGTCCGATCGTAATGCGATCGTACTCAAGAAGTAATGATCGCAACGCGATCGTACCCAAAATAATACAATGGATCGTACTCAAACAGTAATCCGATCGCACTCAATGCGATGATACCAAAAGGAATGGATCGTACTCTCCAGTACGATGGGAGGGGACGATCGTACTAACAGATCGCAACGCGATCGTGGTTCCGGATCGTAACAACTGATCGCACTCAGTGCAATCGAAGCAAGGACAAGAGACCCGATCGCACCCCAGATCGCAACAAGTGATCGTGGGCGTGGATCGTACCAGGGAAAGAGGAACAGATCGCACTCAAAGCGATCGTAGCCAGGTGATCGTACCAAGTAAAACCTACTGAGATGGATAAGGCGTCCACGAGAGAAAATAAGCTTAATCCAATAAGCAGTAATCAAATAGCATTTTCAAACTTCTAAAAAAAAGTAAATAAGCACAAATTCGTTAACTTTTACAAACATTAATATTCAAGACTTAATGAACCGAGCATAAAATAAGAAAACTTTTTAAAACAAAGCTTAAAAATGAATAAGCCGAAAATACAAAGAAGCTAATAAGCATCAAAAGCTTATAGCTTAAACGTAGGAGAGCTTATGTAGGAATATAAAGATCAACCTCTTAATCACGAAACATCAAAATCAACACGAATTGAGAACCATTCGGATCAAACATGAACTTTTCGGATTAAGATCAAAGTAAATAAAGAAAGGTAGAAATAGATTAAGGAACAAAAAGCTTAAATTGAATTAGATTAGTGAAATCCAAAATACAAAAAGCTTAAAACTTGAAAGGTAAAAATGGAGAAAAGAAAAATCTTAGTGAGAGAAAGTTGAGAACTTTCTCTCTCTAAAACTAGAGAAAATGAAAAAAAAATGAAAAACTAACTAGCTAGCTCCCCAAGTTGTGAAGTGTAGGCCTATTTATAGGCGTATGCTTTGTGGGCTTGTGAATGGGCTTCTCTTCTTCTTTCTTCTTTAGTCTTTACGTTTCTTTAATTAAACGTTTCCGACATTGGATTTTGAGAAGTGTCGGTGAATGATTCCAACTCGTCCTATAATCATTTGTTTAATAGACTCGAGTTCTTCGACATATATGAATCTTCCATCTTTGGCCCTTTTCTTCGATAAATCTTCAAATAGGCACAATGACTTCAAATATTTTGCATCTCTTGGACAATAGACTTCGTCTTGAGTCTTTTTCTTCGATAAAACCCGTGCAATCCCATGTTTTCTTCAATATTTATCCGGTTGACTCTGAAAACACAATAAACACAAAAACCACGCATTATTCCAAACAAATGATATTAAATACGTGTTTTGGTCTCGTTTTAGCCAGAAATAAGTGGTAAAAGGATGGGTGTTTTCACACCTATCAAATCCCCTACACTTAACCATTGCCATACCCTCATGCAATGCTTAGTGATAAAGCAAATTTACACTTTTCTCATAATCAATCAACCTTGGCCTTATTAAAATACCACTAAACAAAATTAAAGTACTAAGAGGAATTAAAATCTTTAAAGTAAACAAAAGGATAGAAAACCATTTTCACTTGAAAATAGCTATATGGAAATAACTAGCAAAGAGATCAAGGACTTACATTAGGGCTTTGGCATTGCGAAGATTTGTCACCCTCAAGTTTCACGTTCCCCAAACTAAGCTTAAAAACGAGATCATTGTTATTATAAGTTAGAAAATCAAACACTTACACACATGGCTTAATTATATGCTTAAACTCCCTTATTCCTAGGTGTATCTCTTATATTTTATTTTTGTCTTAGAATGATCATGAAGATGCATTTTTGGACTTATTTCGATAGTTTATTTAGGCTGAAAGCAAAGTAGGACGATTTGAACAATAGTTAGCTAAAGGACAAAATCTCTTAAAACTGCTTCTCGGGATATCAAAAAGTTCATATCTTGGCATAACTCGCTTCACGATTTGAGACCTTTCTCGGGCCGATATTTCGCATGTACTTCATACTTCATATCTTGAGAGACGTTCTTGAGATAATGGTCTTCTCTTCGTAATAGAGTTTCTTCACTTGGAGACTTTTGAGGGGTACTCCAACTTTGTTGACCACGACTTCATCATTATTTCTTCAATCGTTATTTGGGATTTTGAGATACAACGATCCGCCTCCTTTTCGGACTTGGATCTATTTATCCTCATACCTTGTTAGGGTCTTTTCGGATAGACTTCTCCATGATCTTTATGGGAGTTGATTGCTTTTCGTCGTGAGTCTTGATCCTTCATATTGATTTTGGGAATAATGCTTTTCACATCACCTTGGATCTTTAGCAATAAGATTGAATCCTCATGCCTTGTTAGGGCCTTTTCGGACTCGCCAATCTTCACGCCCCGCTTCATAAGTTATGCCTTGGCTATGAAATCTTATCATTACCGAGCAACTTTTAAACGATCTTGGGCTAGAAGCTAAGTAACTTTTCAAATAGTACGACCTTACTTATTGCAGATAAATTATTAGCAGGTGATGGGAGAATAGGCACATAATTACACCAAGTGAGATTGTGCAAGAATACCGACTTATAATTGACTCTATCATTTCTCGTTCTCCACAATTTAAAATCTCAAGTAATGAGACTCGTGGATACTTAGCCTAATAAACCAATTAAGGTCTACATGATTAAGGATACTAGCTAGAATAAACTTGGATAAGTCTATTCGGGTTGAGTCAAAATAATCGCAACGGGCCTAATATGCCAAAGATTTCTAAACTAGCTACACCACTTTATTAATATTTTTGACTTTATTGTGGAATATATACATATGAAAGCAACGATAAAAATTTAAGAATTACGACTACATGGCCAAAGTTAATTAAAAATTTGAAAAATGCTGAAAAAGATGATTTTCCGGTTAAATGAAGGCATTTTCATGGAAAAGTCCACTTAAAACTTCGATAGAAGTCCCCCTACACTTAAGATAAACATTGTCCTCAATGTTTAAGCATGTGGGAAAAGTCTCCCCTACACTTATGACATTGTGCACGTTGGTTAAATCAAGTTAAGGAAGAGACGATTAACGTGATCAATTTCAAATGTGAGTATGAAGAAAATTGAATCACGATAGTTGAGAGATAGAACCGGATTTCGGATAACACGGGAGCACGGTTCTTTAAAGGTTCCAAAAGTGCATTCATCCCTGTAATCACATCACCACACAAACACAAAGACCTATAGAGGTCCCCCTACACTTAGGAGGTTAAAATAGAAAAGGATAGATACTCGGGTTGCCTCCCGAGGAGCGCTTGTTTTTTATAACCGAGTCACGAGCCTAACTCGACCCAAAATTAGTTCATGGGAAACGTGGTGAGAGATGGAATCATCTCATGAGAGATGTCCTCACCAAAGTACAACTTCACTCGTTGTCCATTCACCTTGAAATTAGGTCCATTAGGTTGAGCGAGCTCGAGAGTACCATATGGAAAAATTTGGGCAATGGTGAATGGGCCGGACCAACGAGATTTCAGCTTGCCTGAAAAGATTTTCAACCGAGAGTTAAAGAGTAACACTTTGTCTCCAACTTGGAACTCTTGGTTCTTAATCTTAGAGTCGTGAATGAGCTTACTTCTTTCCTTATAGATCAAAGAATTTTCATAAGCCTCATTCCGGAGTTCATTCAGCTCATTGAGTTGGATCTTGCGTAGGTCACCGGCTTTGTTGATATCAAAATTAGCCCACTTCAAGGCCCAGTAAGCCTTGTGCTCCAACTCAATGGGGAGGTGGCATGCTTTCCCGTACACGAGACGATATGGTGTACAACCAATCGGAGTCTTGTATGCAGTACGGAATGCCCACAGAGCATCATCAAGTTTATCGGCCCATGAGGCACGAAGCTCTCCCACGGTTCTTTCAAGAATTCGCTTTAATCCTTGGTTAGAGATTTCAGCCTGGCCATTAGTTTGTGGGTGGTATGCGGTGGAAAGACGATGATTTACACCATACTTAGCCATGACTCTTGCAAATTGATCATTGCAAAAATGAGTCCCGCGATCACTAATAATGACACGAGGCACACCGAATCTAGCGAATAGCGACTTCAAAAAGTTACAAACCACCCTTGCGTCATTAGTGGGTAAAGCTTTGGCTTCAACCCACTTAGAAACGTAGTCAACGGCTACAAGGATATATTTGTTTCCTTTAGATGAAGGGAATGGCCCCATAAAGTCGATACCCCAAACATCAAAGACTTCACACTCTTGTATGAAATTCTGAGGCACCTCGTCCTTATGTGTGATCTTGCCATGTTTTTGGCAAGCATCACAATGTTTAACCATCTCGTGAGCATCACGATAAATGGTGGGCCAATAAAATCCGGAGTCAAATACTTTTTTGGCGGTGTAGTTGGGACCAAAGTGACCACCGGTGGGTCCTTTGTGGCAAGCGTCAAGGATTTCTAAAGCTGCCGGTCCATCAACACATCAGCGAATAATCAAATCAGTACATTGTTTGAATAGATACGGGTCATCCAAAAATTAAGTCTTAATGTCTTTGAAGAACTTCTTCTTTTGTTGGGATGTTAACCCGTCAATGATAATTCCACCCGCCAAGTAGTTTGCAATGTCCGCAAACCACAGGGTTTCATCAGAAGTTGAGTTGATAGACATTAAGGTCTCCAGGGGAAAAGTGTCATTGATCTCTTTGTTCGGATGATCCCCTTGATAAGGATCCTCAAGTCTACTGAGATGATCCGCGGCTAGGTTTTCAGCTCCTTTCTTATCGCGAATTTTGATTTAAAATTCTTGGAGTAGCAAAACCCAGCGAAGAAGTCTTGGTTTGGAATCTTGTTTAGTCAACAAGTACTTCAACGCGGAATGATCGGTATACACGATGGTTGTAGAAAGGACAAGATAGGGGCAAAATTTTTCAAAAGCATAGACAACAGCTAAAAGCTCTTTTTCGGTTGTCGTGTAATGCAATTGAGCCCCCGTCATTGTCTTGCTAGCGTAATGGATCGGTTGGAAGTGTTTGTTCACTCTTTGGCCCAAAACCGCTCCAATAGCATAGTCGCTAGCATCTCACATCAACTCAAAGGGAAGCTCCCAGTTAGGGGTAACCAAGACCGGTGCCTTAGTAAGCTTAGCCTTAAGCAAGTTGAAGGCTTCAAGACACTCGTTAGAAAAGATAAACGGAGTATCTTTTTCCAAGAGGTGGGTCATCGGGCGGGCGATTTTAGAAAAATCTTTGATAAAGCGACGGTAGAAGCCCGCATGACCGAGGAAACTTCTCACACCCTTCACGGTTGAAGGTAGAGGTAGCTTAGAAATAACATCGACTTTAGCACGTCTACTTCGAGACCAGATTTGGAGATCTTGTGTCCTAGCACGATGCCCTCTTTTACCATGAAATGGCATTTTTCCCAATTAAGAACAAGGCGAGTGTCTTCACACCGCTTAAGCATACGTTCTAAATTGGCAAGGCACGCAGAGAATGAATCACCATAAACCGAGAAATCATCCATGAATACTTCCATAGTTTCTTCAACCATGTCATGGAAGATAACCATCATACACCTTTGGAACGTCCCAGGAGCATTGCATAAACCAAAAGGCATGCGTTTGTAAGCAAATGTTCCGTAGGGACAAGTGAATGTGGTCTTTTCTTGGTCCTTGGGATTGATGGGAATTTGAAAATACCCGGAGAAACCGTCTAAAAAGCAGTAATAGTCATTACCAGCTAGACGCTCGAGCATTTGATCCATGAAAGGAAGAGGAAAGTGATCTTTTCTCGTGGCATCATTGAGCTTGTGGTAGTCGATACAAACTCTCCACCCAGTAACGAGACGAGTGGGAATCAACTCGTTGTGTTCATTGGGAACAACGGTTATTCCGCCCTTCTTGGGCACATAATGGACGGGACTTACCCACGACGAATCCGAAATAGGGTAAATCAAGCCGGCATCAAGAAGTTTGATAACCTCTTGTTTGATGACGTCGTGAATGCGAGGATTAACCCTTATTTGGCTCTGTATTTCGGGTTTAAAGTCATCTTCCATGAGAATCTTGTGAGTACAAAAGTTCGGATCAATTCCGCGAATATCGGAAATTTTCCAAGCAATTGCCTTCTTATGAGCTTTAAGCACGGCGATGAGGCGAGATTTCTCTTCTTCGTTCAAGTCTTTAGCAATGATGACGGGCGACTTCTTCTTATCTTCAAGGAACACGTACTCGAGATGGGGCGGCAACTCCTTAAGTTCTAAATCCGGAGGATTTTCGATGGTAGGCGTATTCAAAGTCGGTTCATCGATAGTAATATCCTTGGGAGATGGTGGAGAAATATTGTCTTCTTTAAGAAGGTTCTCAATGAGGCAAAGATCTTCATCCCAATTGGTGGGAGAATCGTCATGTTCTAAGTTCACATCTCCCATGGTGGCTTCCAAATCTTTCCAAAGGAAATCACTTTCTCCAAATAGAGATAGTGATGAATCAATAGAGGAAACGGTCTCAACATTGGGAGGAGAGGTAGGAATACTTTTACAAGCATCTTTGAAGTGTTCTTCACAAGCCTCATCAAGAACGTCAATACAATTAACACTCTCGTAGGAATAAGGCTGTTTAGAAAGCTTTCCCATGTTGAAGACGATTTTATTAACACTCTCATGATAAGCTCACCGGCTTCAACATCTATGAGAGTGCGACCGGTCCTTAAGAATGGACGACCAACGATCAATGGCACACGAGGGTCCATGTCGTAGTCAACGACAACGAAATCGGCAGGAAAAGTGAATTTGTCGACTCCTACAAAGACGTCTTCGGATATCCCCACTGGATAAGCAACCGTACGGTTAGCTAATTCCAAAGTCATTTTGGTGGGGACTAGCTCAGGGAGAGATAGTTGCTTCCAAACACTTAAAGGCATTAAGTTAATACTGGAACCTAGATCGGCTAGGGCCATGCAATTCTCTACTCCCGGGAAGTTGAAAGGGATTAAGAAACGACCCGGATCACCAAGCTTGGTTGGCAATTTCCTTAAGAGCACTGCAGAGCAATTCTCATTAAGTTGGGTGTTAGCAATATCAAGAAGCTTCTCCTTGTCACTAAGAAGATCTTTGAACATTTTTACGTATTTAGGCATGTGAGCGAGAGCCTCAGCGAAGGAGATGTTAAAATTCAATTGTTTAAACATTTTGAGAAAGTTCGAAACCTGAATATCGTCCTTGCTTTTGAGCTTCTCTTTCCTCAACCTTGAGGGATAAGGTATATCGGAAGAAGAGGAAGGCTTTGGGATCAAAGGATCACTCACATCCTTGGGTGGAGGAGGGGTAGGAGTAAGAGGTGGAGGAATTGGGGAAGTAGAAGATTGAGGAATAGGAGCAGGTGACTCGTTTTCCTTAGTCACAATCACCGGTGGAGGTATAGGAAGCTCGGGTTCCTTGGTACCTTTGCCACTGCGAGTGGTGATTGCTTTCATCTCCCCTCCTGGATTCGCAACGGTGTTACTCGGAAGAGTACCCGAAGAAGAGGGTGGATTACCTTGGAAGAAACTAGCCATCATATTCCTTAAGTCATTCGTTTTACTTGCCAAAGTGTTTCTCATATCAGCTCGCAGATCGTTTCCTTGTTTCACCATGTCTGCTTTCAAGTTGAGGATTTCCCGCTGGAGATTGTCCACGATCACATCATTAGTCCTCATATAGGTTCCAATATCTTGGTGTAATGCGGTGGGTTGGTTGGGAGGAGCATTGTAGGCGGGTGGTTGATAAGCAGGTTTTTTGGTAAACTTGGTTGTTTCTTTGAGGTGGATATGATTGTTTGTGAGGTGGTTGGTATGGTGCACGAGGTTGTTGTTGAGGAGGGCGATTAAGGTTTTGTTGTTGGTTTGGGTTGTTAGGAGGAAAATCGGGCGGGGAAAGAAAGTTATTTGAGCGGTAGCTAAGCAAGTTGTGGTCACCTTGAGGACGAGCTTGATAAGCGGCTGGAGGATAGGTACCGTATGCTACATTAACATTCTCAGAAGGATAGTCTTGGGTGGCGGTACAAGTGGTGTAAGAGTGAGGACCCCCGCATATTTCACATGGTTGGCTAACAGCATTGACTTGAGCGTCTTGAGCGTTTTTAGCGTTGATGTTGTTGGTGTTGTTAGCGGTGTGGGTAACAAGCGAATCAAGAAGCGTAGTAAATTTGTCAAGTCGCTTGTCGCTGGCATTGGTCCGCACACTCTTGGTTTGCACACGAGACTTATTTTCAATAATATCCCAAGCGGCATTGGAAGTCTTAACCAAAATATTACCCCCTGAGGCACTATTTAGTGAATCTTGGTCATTCATGCTTAAACCATTATAAAAAGTATTAATTTGGTGCACTTTGGTAAAACCATGTTGTGGGCAGTTTCTTAAAAGGTCTTTAAAATAGTCCCAAGATTCACTAAAAGACTCATCGTACTTTTGTTCAAAATTAATGATTTCATTCCGCAAAGCGGTAGTACGAGAGGGTGGGAAAAGTAGTTTATAAACTTGGTCTCCAAATCCGTCCACGTCAGAATACTTTGTGGCAGTTCCTTTGCAAGCCAATGTTGGGCTTGTCCCTCTAAAGAAAAGGGAAAAAGTTGTAAACGGATTACCGCTTGTGGAACACCATTGAATTTGACCGTATTCGTGAGTTGCAAGAACCGTTTGATGTGGTCATGAGGATCATCAATGGTACGCCCCAAGAATGGTTGAGCGGAGACCATCTGGATAAAGCCGGATTTGAGCTCAAAGTTGTTGGCTGCAATCGCGGGTATGACAATTGGATCATTGTTGCCCTCCACATGTGCTTGTAACAGTTCAATCATAGGACGATTTTCCGGTAGAGGTTCATTGTTGTTGTTGTTGTTGTTGTTATTATTGTTGAGAGGTGGATTGTTATTGTTGTTGTTGTTTTGAGGTGGGTTATTGTTGTTGTTGTGTACACTGGCCATGTCTAAGTCTTCGAGAGGCTTGGGCTCTTGATAAGACGTTGATCGTGTACGCATGCACCTGCAAAAGAACTAACAAAGCAAACAAGAAATATTTTTGGTTTTTAAGGTTTTTTACTTATTAGGATTTTTGAAAATTTTATATTTTTTTAGGGTTTTTGAAAGTTTTTATGAAAAAGTAACGTTCACGGTGAACGGATCCCAAAATCCAAGTTCTCACAAAAAACTGTTAATCTTAACGAGAAGAGCCGGCAGCGGCGCCATTTGATACTAGCTTTTTGGATGGGGTTCAGATTTAGTTCTCGGAATCTTCTCGAATTGATCACAGCTCAAAGTGGAATGATTGTTCTTGGTTACAAATAGGGGGTTTGGTTTTTTTTGGTTATCTAATTTTTAAACTAAATGCAAGTAATTAAAATTGTCGTTAAGTAAAATTAGAAGCCTTAAAATTAAACTACAAATAATAGCGTGCAACCTTGGAAATTAAAACTTCACAATTTAAAACTCAAAAACAAGTTTGAAATAAACTAAGTAAAAGAGCGGGAAAAAAACTAGATTTGCAAATCAAGCCAAAAACAAAACTCAGACCTGAGTCCGATCGTAATGCGATCGTACTCAAGAAGTAATTCAGATCACAACGCGATCGTACCCAAAATAATACAATGGATCGTACTCAAACAGTAATCCGATCACACTCAATGCGATGATACCAAAAGGGATGGATCGTACTCTCCAGTACGATGGGAGGGGACGATCGTACTAACAGATCACAACGCGATCGTGGTTCCGGATCGTAACAACTGATCGCACTCAATGCAATCGAAGCAAGGACAAGAGACCCGATCGCACCCCAGATCGCAACAAGTGATCGTGGGCGTGGATCGTACCAGGGAAAGAGGAACAGATCACACTCAAAGCGATCGTAGCCAGGTGATCGTACCAAGTAAAACCTACTGAGATGGATAAGGCGTCCACGCGAGAAAATAAGCTTAATCCAATAAGAAGTAATCAAATAGCATTTTCAAACTTCTAAAAAAGTAAATAAGCATAAATTCGTTAACTTTTACAAACATTAATATACAAGACTTAATGAACCGAGCATAAAATAAGAAAACTTTTTAAAACAAAGCAGCTTATAGCTTAAACGTAGGAGAGCTTATGTAGGAATATAAAGATCAACCTCTTAATCACGAAACATCAAAATCAACACGAACTGAGAACCATTCGGATCAAACATGAACTTTTCGGATTAAGATCAAAGTAAATAAAGAAAGGTAGAAATAGATTAAAGAACAAAAAGCTTAAATTGAATTAGATTAGTGAAATCCAAAATACAAAAACCTTAAAACTTGAAAGGTAAAAATGGAGAAAAGAAAAATCTTAGTGAGAGAAAGTTGAGAACTTTCTCTCTCTAAAACTAGAGAAAATGAAAAAAAAATGAAAACCTAACTAGCTAGCTCCCCAAGTTTTGAAGTGTAGGCCTATTTATAGGCGTATGCTTTGTGGGCTTGTGAATGGGCTTCTCCTCTTCTTTCTTCTTTAGTCTTTACGTTTCTTTAATTAAACGTTTCTTAAATTGTGTATAATGAAGTTCCTTTTTCTTAGTTCTTGTCAAATTGAAAGTCCTAACAATATCGGGTTTTTAACTGTTTTTTGTTGGTAATATTTTTTGGATATTCTATTTGCTAATTCAAACAATGCCTTGCAAAACTGAAAAATATTGTCTACTTATATCTAAAACACAGTGCAAATACCAAGACTTTATCCAATTAAAATCCAAAATGTAAATATAAAAACTATAAGGACTAAAAATGTAAATTCTATGAAAAGTAAATGCTAGAAATGTAAAGCTAACAAGTACAAGGGCTGAAAGTGTAAAAACAGTTAACTATGAGGATTAAAAATGTAAACTACTAAAACAAGTAACCAATTCTTAACAAATTCAAAACTAACTAACTGATTTTGAACAAATTTCAAAATTAAAGGATCTTATTTAAGCAAACCCTAAAAAGTTTCAAGTTTATCCAAGTTTAAAACCAGATTAATTCATTAAGGACTAAAGTGCAATATTTGGAAAATTTTAATCAAAAACGGGTTTCAAACACAAATAAGCTCGTTTGAGCTTATTTCTCAACCAAAATTGTTCAAACCACTTGCAAAATGCTTAAAATCAGAAATAAGCTAGACCTGTATAAGGAAATAAGCTAACAATGGCTAAAACTCTGCTAAGCACTTTACAATAAGCACAAAATAAGCTATAAAGGAATCTAGACTTGCGCAACTGAATTTTGTAATGAAACTGATTAATAAGCTCCAAATATGAATGAGAAATCAATTCTTGTTCAAAAATATCCAGTAATAAGCCCAGAATCTGAAATAAGCTAAAAGTAGTGCTTATGTTGACCAGCGTTGACCAAACTTTTTCAATAAGCTCAAATTTTCAAAAATCAACCATGAGCACTTACTAAGTGAATTTGTAAAAGAAAATGGACTAGTTTATGAATAGGATTGTGAGATATGAAAAATCAGAATTCCATTTACAGAAACATGCATTTGCTTATAGGTTTAGATTTTTGCTTATATCTTGCTGAAAACTGGATACTGTACAAAATCCTTTTAGATTCTAAAACTTCATATTATGACCTAGAATTCAGAACTGGTTTGATGGAATTTCATTAAGAAACAAGTAAATGCTAAGCAAATCAATTTCACAACTTTTTGAACTTGACTGAAAATGACCCAAACTTTTTATACTGCCATTTGCCTCTTTGACTTAAATCTTGACTTGAAAATGACTTAAAACTATTTGTAATGACTTTGTAACTGAAAATGAATTAGAACTTGCCAAAATTTAACACTTGAACATCTAATACAAGCTAATGCCAAACACTCATTTGCTGAACTTTTTGAAGTTTTTGTGAAGTCTTTTTGAGTACAAGTTTAAACTGAGTAAAAAGCTATAGCACACTAAATTTGCAAACCAAAATGAGGTGAATGAGAGCTAATAACAAGTATTTAATACCACTAGTACATAAAATGATCAGCAAGGCTAAAGTTACTGAAATAAGCTAAAAACTAGGACAAGTATCAAACCAATAAGCAGATTAAGCTACACTTAAGCTATGACAACTCTAGAATCAAATCAAGAACAGTCTAATCAACTTTTATCATGCAATCAATAAAGATCTTAGCTAGGAATGAAGCATGCCATTGACAATTTAGAGGAACCAAAAATAAGAAGCGTTTGCACCTTTTGAAGTAACCTTTGAGAAGTAGAGGAGTGCTGAACTCTCTAGTCTAGTGCTAACCACCACCTTAGCACTAGATACAACTATCAACAATCAATCAAACAGCTACAAATCATCAACATGGTTAAAATGGCTTGAAATCATCAATTCTGCTAAAACTTGGACTGGATTCAACAAACAGCTACAAATCTTCAAGCAATTAGCTTATTATGATCAAGGTGTGATCACAACAAACTAAATCAGCAACAAGCAGGATCAATGAAGCATGAATGAGCAGTATAGAAAACAAGAAGAATTGGCGGGAAAGTGAAATTTGAATTTTATTTATGGAAAAGTTGTTACAAAGCTGTTAAGTGGTTACAAAACTAACTAACAACTCAAGAGTGTGTCAAATTCTTGAGTTGTTGAGCTAAGAACTAGAAAATGGTGAAAGAGAATAAAAGTGTGTGTGTTTTCACACTTTTCTACTACTATAAGAAATGAGGCCTATAAAAGCTATTTATAGACTGGAGAAGTAAGGTAGTTGGGGTTGGTGACGTGTTGGAACCAATCCCAGGCTTCCACGTGTCCAATGGAACTCAATTGATTTTGCAGGTTATGAACTGAAATTGGGGATTCTTCATTGAGTTGATTTCAGGTTAATTGGTTATGACCAATGGATTCGTCTCTTGATTTTGAGCAAGTTTGATGTTAAGCACTTCTCTTGAAATCCACTCTAGCTCTAACCCGATTCTGGCAATTTGTTTTGTTGAAGAAGATGCTACGTGTCACTTTGTTATTGGCTGAAAAGAGTGCACACGGATCACACTGTTTTGATTTGGTATTAAATGCTGGCGGCGATAGTGGGTATTAATTGTCATGAGGTGGCAATCCATTGTCATATTTTCTTGGCTTCTCATTGGTTGTAAGCATAACACACGGATCACACTTGTTTAACTTTCCAAAATAGGCAGAATGAACCCCTCAACTTTGGCAGATTGTATACTTTAGCTAGTAACTTCATTTTAATGGCATTTTTGGTCCTTCCACTTGCATTCTTGAATACTTTGATCCTTTGACTGAGTTGACTTGAGAGTTGACCAAATTTGACTATGATCTTGACTTTTACATATTTACACTTTTAGTCCTTCATCTTTGGCAGTTTGTCAAGATAGGTCCTTTGTCTTCAAAGTCTTGTCACTTTTGATCCTCTTTTGTCTTTTTCATCAAATTAAGCTTGATTTTTCCTTGTTTGCTTGAAAATGCATCCTTTTACCTACACAAGTGTACACAAACACAAACATACCACATAATACTGTTTTGACAAGATAAATTGGTATTTTTGCTTGTGTTTTAGGGTGATTTGTTGATAAACTGATATGAGTTTTTGCTCATATCAAATCCCCTACACTTGAACATTGTCATGTCCTCATGCAGTTCTATATATTTTAAAGCACAAATTTACATTCTCCTCATAATTAATCCACCTTGGCCATATGGAATGCATCTACACTACTCTAAACTACATGATGCCTGATTTTGATTTTTAACAATGCAATGAACAAAATACAATTCTATCTATGTCTTTTTGGTTTTTCTTGAAATGGTTTTGATGGAAATAACTCATAAAGAATTCAATGACTTTGATTAGGGCTTGGGTACCATGGACATTTATCACCCTCAAGTTTCACTTTCCCCATACTAAGCTTAAAAATGGGATCATTGTATTCACAAGTAAAAAGTGCATCAACTTATTCATGACAATTAAATGTGGAACCGGTTATTAATTGAGCAAATTGCTTGTGGGCAAATTCGTCATTATTTAAAGCGTGAAATATAAGAAATGTAAAATCCAAAAATAAGGAAGCACGGTTTTAATCCTAAGTAATCCTCTCATCCATTACTTGAAAAACCGCTCACAATTAATACAAGTCCGTTTCAAGAGTAATAAGTCATTCGCCTTATGTGTAAAATCCTCATGTCATGCTTTCATAAGTAGCTACACACTCGCTAAGGAAAGAAAAATAAAACTCACGCAATAATTTACATCCGCCGCTTTTTTGAGACTTTGGATCTTCAACCCCGCAACCCGTCAAGGTAATATTGGATTTGAGCAATCTATTGAATCCCCGCAGCCCGTCAAGGTAATATTGGAACTCAATAGTCACTATAATTAACACCACACTGCCCCTCTTGGGAGTCTTGTATATATATTTTTTTCTTTTCTTTTTTTTTTCTTTTTATTTTTTTTCTAGCCACTCATTTTTTTGTAAGCCGCTCTTATTTTTCTATATTCCTCACAAAGAAAGTAGAAAAGAATAAAAGAAAAAAACACCCGCTAAATATTGAGCATGACATAAGTCTAGTACACATAAAACGTTCTAACTTAGAATCTTAAGACGTACTTATATCAACCATGAATGATTGGACAAAAATGCATAAGAGATTACAAACCGATTAAAACCGTTCTTGATTATTTATTAAAATATATACATGCGAAGAAAATAGAGATAAAGAAGAGAAGGGTTTAGCCACAAGTAATTATCATGAAGTTTATCTAGCCCTTTTATACTTGCTTCAACTCTATCATTTCCCATTCTCCACAAATTTAAAATCTCAAATAATGAGAGTGGTGGATGCTTAGCCTAATAGACCAATGAAGGACTACATGGTTAAGGATACTAGCTAGAGAGTGCTAAGATAAGCAAACTCGGGTTGAGTCAAAATATCCATGGTGGGCCTAATATGTCAAAGAAGTCTAAACTTGTTAAACCATGTTTTATTATATTTTTCTTTTTTATATATTTTGATGCAAAATAAAGGAAGACATATATACAATGCAAATGTGTTATGCAAATTTAAAAAAAAATGAATGATGCAAAAATTATGAATGCATATTTTTGGTGGCCAAAGTAGATCAAAAATTTGAAAAATGTTTGAAAAGTTAATTTCTCAATTATCATGAAAGACAATGACAAGTTCTAGGTAAGGTCACTTCGATAGAAGACCCCCCTACACTTAAGCTAAACATTGTCCTCAATGTTTAAGAGCATGGAAGTATAAAAACTTCCCCTACGCTTATGACAATGAATAGACTTTGCTTAACCCAAGTTAAGGAAAGGACAACTATTAGTGAAATCATGTTTAAGCACAAGGTGTCAATGAAAGATCACAAAAGTAACGAAGTGAACCGGATACAAGGGCCTCATCCATAAGCTCCAAAGCATGAAATGAGTGAGCAACCCTACAAACAATCATGAAGACAAAAGAAGGTCTCCCCTACACTTACATCCAAGTCTATCCCTTTATTTCTAACCTACAACACTCTAAACCTAGTTATACGATGCTTGAGTTAATGAGTCTCTAGCTCGACTCATCCCTCAATGAATCAATTCATGGGGAAAATGGGGATCTCTTGGACCATTTCAACAGAAATGTCCTCCCAAAAATAATGCTTCACACGGTGACCATTCACTTTAAAATTTGGACCATCGGGTTGTGACAACTCAATAGTTCCATATGGAAACACTTGAGCAATAGTGAATGGACCGGACCATCTCGACTTAAGCTTGCCCGCAAAAAGTTTCAACCTTGAGTTAAAGAGGAGAACCGGCTCTCCAACTTTGAACTCACGATTCTTGATCTTAGCATCATGCAATTTCTTAGTCTTTTCCTTGTAAAGAAAAGAATTTTCATAGGCATTGGCTCTCAATTCATCCATTTCATTGAGTTGATCTTTCCTATGGGAACCGGCTTGGTTTAAATCAAAGTTAGCCCACTTGAGAGCCCAAGATGCCTTGTGTTCTAACTCGAATGGGAGGTGGCACGCTTTTCCATAGACAAGCCTATAAGGAGTACAACCAATTGGTGTTTTAAAAGCCGTCCTAAACGCCCACAAAACATCATCAAGCTTATCCGACCAAGAAGCTCGATGCTCTCCCACCGTTCTCTCTAAAATTCTCTTTAAACCACGATTTGTGACCTCGGTTTGACCATTTGTTTGAGGGTGATACGCGGTAGAAAGTCTATGATTAACTCCATATTTCTTCATAACTCTCGTGAATTGATCATTACAAAAGTGCGTACCACGATCACTTATGATGGCCCGAGGTATACCAAATCTAGCAAACAATTGTTTCAAAAACTTCACAACAACTCTAGCATCATTGGTAGGTAAGGCTTTAGCCTCCACCCATTTGGACACATAATCCACCGCCACAAGTATATACTTGTTTCCCTTAGAGGATGGAAAAGGTCCCATGAAGTCTATGCCCCACACATCAAATATCTCACACTCTTGGATAAAATTTTGTGGCATCTCATCACGTTGCGTAATTTTTCTTTGTCTTTGACACACATCACAAAATTTCACCATTTCATGGGCATCTTTGTAAATGGAAGGCCAATAGTAACCCGAATCAAAGACTTTCTTGGCGGTATAGTTGGGCCCAAAATGTACACCCGTAGGTCCTTTATGACACGCTTCTAAGATCTTAAATGCCTTGGGCCCATCTACACACCGTCTAATGATTTGGTCCGCACATTGCCTAAAAAGATAAGGATCATCCCAAAAGTAGTACTTAACTTCCTTAAGAAATTTCTTCTTTTGTTGATAAGTAAGACCCTCAATAAGCACATTGCCCACAAGATAGTTTGCTATATCCGCAAACCAAGGAGTGGCATCCTCTTGGGAAGAGATAGACATGAGCTCCTCTAATGGAAAGGATTCATTGATTTCTTGATGTGGAAAATCTCCTTGAAAAGGATGCTCAAGTCTACTCAAATGATCCGCCGCTAAATTCTCGGCCCCTTTCTTATCACGAATTTCTATCTTAAACTCTTGAAGCAACAAAACCCATCTCAAAAGCCTAGGCTTAGCATCTTGTTTTGTCATAAGATACTTGAGAGCGGAATGATCCGTATACACTATGGTTTTGGAGAGCACAAGGTATGGTCTAAACTTCTCAAAAGCATATACTATAGCAAGCAACTCTTTTTCCGTGGTAGTGTAATGAAGTTGTGCACCGGTCATGGTTTTACTCGCATAGTGTATAGGTTGAAAATGCTTATTAACTCTTTGTCCTAAGACGGCCCCCACCGCATAATCACTAGCGTCACACATAAGCTCAAAAGGTAATCCCAATTTGGAGAAACCAAAACGGGAGCCTTAGTCAATTTCTCCTTAAGTGTCTCAAAAGAATCCAAACAATCTTGGTTAAAAATGAAAGGAGCCTCTTTTTCCAAGAGGTGAGTCATCGGTCTAGCTATCTTAGAAAAATCTTGTATAAAGCGCCTATAAAATCCCGCATGACCTAAGAAACTCCTCACACCTTTAACCGAGGTGGGTGGGGGAAGCTTAGCAATCACATCAATTTTAGCTCGATCCACTTCTAATCCCTTGTTAGATATTTTGTGTCCTAAAACAATTCCCTCTTTCACCATAAAGTGACATTTCTCCCAATTAAGCACTAAACGTGTTTTTCACAACGCTTAAGCATTCTCTCAAGATTGGTGAGACATGAGGTAAATGAATTTCCAAAGACGGAAAAGTCATCCATAAAAACCACCATAGTTTGCTCTATCATGTCATGGAAAATCGCCATCATGCACCTTTGAAACGTCCCCGGTGCATTACATAAGCCAAAAGGCATCCTCTTGTAAGCAAATGTACCGTAGGGACAAGTGAATGTGGTCTTTTCTTGATCCTTAGGGTCAATGGGTATTTGGAAATAACCCGAAAAACCATCAAGAAAGCAATAGTACTCATTTCCCGCTAAGCGTTCAAGCATTTGATCCATAAAAGGTAATGGGAAATGGTCTTTCCTAGTCGCCTCATTGAGTTTTCTATAATCAATACATACTCTCCAACCGGTGACAAGTCTCGTAGGAATAAGCTCATTGTTCTCATTAGGCACTACGGTGATTCCACCCTTTTTTGGGACACAATGAACCGGGCTAACCCATGGAGAATCGGAAATGGGATAAATCATACCCGCATCTAAGAGTTTAATCACTTCTTTCTTAATTACCTCATGGATTTTTGGGTTAACTCTTCTTTGACTTTGAATGGCGGGTTTATAGTCATCCTCCATAAGGATTTTGTGTGTACAAAAATGTGGATCAATTCCCCTTATGTCGGATATTTTCCATGCTAAAGCTTTCTTTTGTTTCTTAAGGACTTCAATAAGTTTCTCATTCTCATCCTCTTTCAACTCTTTAGCAATGATCACAGGTAATTGGTCTTTGCCCTCTAAGAAAGCATACTCTAGGTGGGATGGAAGGTCCTTAAGTTCAATAGGAGGTGGACTCTCTATGGAAGGTTTTACTATGGAAGGATCCTCAATGGTAACTTCTTGTGGAATAGGAGAAGGAATAGGGTCCTCATTGAGCAACTTTTGGATCGTAAGAATATCTTCTTCCCAATTAATAGGAGAATCATCATCACCAAGAAAGTTTGACTCAAATTCCTCCAAGAGGAAATCACTCTCTCCAAAAGGTGTTAAAGAGGGAGCAATTGAGGCCACGGTTTCAACATGAGGCATCTCATCACTGGTACTCTTGCAAGCATCATGAAAGTGTTCATCACACACCTCATCTAGCACATCAACAATGTTAATAGTCTTACAAGGTCTAGACTCTTTAGCCTCTTTCCTATCACAAACTTTCCCTAACTTAAACACCACTCTCTCATCCTCTACTCTCATAATTAGTTCTCCTTCCGCCACATCTATCAAAGTACGACCTGTTCTCAAAAAGTTTCTACCAACAATCAAAGGAACTCTAGGATCCATGTCATAATCAACCACTACAAAGTCGGCTGGAAATGTAAACTTATCCACACCTACAAACACATCCTCCGCTATACCTACGGGGTAAGCTATGGTTCGGTTGGCTAATTCAAGAGTCATCCTAGTGGGAGTGAGCTCTGGAAGAGAGAGTTTTTTCCAAACCGATAAAGGCATGAGGTTAATGCTTGCCCCTAAATCCGCCAAAGCCATGCAATTTTCAACACCGGGAAAATTACAAGATATCAAGAAGCGCCCCGGATCTCCAAGTTTTGTTGGTAAAGTTTTAAGTAGCATGGCGGAATAATTTTTATTAAGGGATGTGTTTAGCAAATCAACCAATTTTTCTTTGTTTGAGAGTAAATCCTTGAACATCTTAGCAAACTATGGCATATAAGCAAGAGCTTCCGCAAAGGATATATTGATGTTGAGTTGCTTAAACATCCTTAAGAAATTTGAGACTTGGATGTCATCCTTGTTCTTTAACTTGTCCTTTTTCAACCTAGAAGGATATGGAAGAGTAGGTTTTGGTGTAGGTAGAATAGGTGTTGTAGTGGAAGATTTGTCTTTGTTAGCTTCTTCATTGGGAGGTGTGGAATGTAGAGGAGAAGTATGAATGGGTTGAGAAGGTGTGTTTAAGTGAATGGGAGCATTTTGAGGTGGTGAAGTAGAGGTAGAAGGCTTGTCACAAGTAGGAACAAAAGTGGGTTGAACAATAGGAGGTTTAGGAGGTGAAGGATCCTTTGTTGTCTTTCCACTTCTTGTTGTAATAGCATTGACATTTGCCCTTGGATTTGTTTGTGTGTTGGAAGGTAAAGCCCCTTGTGGTCTTTGATTTAATACCATTAAAAGCCTATTGGTTTGTTCATCCGATATACGTTTCATTTGGTCATTCATTCTCTTCTCAATTTCACGCATTTTCTTGTCAACATACTCTTGAGTCTCTTGCATCCCATATCCTTGATTTTGAAGTTGAGGATAAGCTTGATTTGGTATTGGAGCATATCCTTGATTGGGAAAAGGTGGAAGTGGTTGATTAAATCCTTGATGTCGTGGATAAAAGGTATTTCCTTGATGTTGAACATTGTTGGGTGCCTTGTAGTTATTTCCTTGGTAAGGTGGTCTTTGCCCTTGATTTCTTTGTAAAACTTGAGGAGGATTTTGTTGAATTTGGGTGGGTGGTTAGGGTGGGAATCTCGGTGGAGTAAGGTAGTTTTGGGACTTGTAAGAAAGGTTATTTGGATTGATATTTGGCTTGAAGTGTTCACGATGTTCGTCTTGGTAAGCATAGCATTCCCCTTGATAAACTTGCACCTTATCACATTGTTCATAAGAATGGGGACCTCCACAAGTTACACAAGAAAGAGTAATGGCATTCACATCATTTGAAGAATTGTTCAATGAAATGGTCTTAATGGCTTGAACCATCTCTTGAATCATCTCTTGTTGACCTTTATTCATTTGTTGAATGATCTCTTGGTGATATTTGAGGAATTGGTTATCACAAGTTGTTTGAGAAGTGTTTTGGATAACATGAACCCTTTCTTCAAATTGAGTGTTTCTTTGAACCATTGCTTTAGTCTCGATGATGTCCACGGCCTCTTGCATGGATTTAAGAAGAATATTCCCTCCCGCGGAAGCATTGAGTGAATCTTGGTGGTGAGATTTAAGGCCATTATAGAAAGTATTGATTTGGTGAACTTCATCCAATCCATGGTTAGGGAATCGCCTCAATAACTCTCTATACTCTTCCCAAGCATCACTAAAGGATTGACTAGGTTTTTGTTGAAAGCCTATAATTAAGTTCCTCAAGGCTATGGTCTTAGATGGAGGAAAGAACTTGTTAAAAAGCTTAGTGGTGAAACCATCCCATGTGGTGATACTATCGGGTGGTTGGGTGTCTAACCAATGCTTAGCTTGTCCCTCTAGTGAAAATGGCACTAACATCAACTTAATAGCATCATGTGGAACTCCATTGTGCTTAATGGTATTGCAAAGAGCAAGGAATCTCTTAAGGTGATCATGAGGATCATCATTCTTGTTACCATAGAAAGGTGTTTGTGAAACCATGGTAATCATAGCCGTTTTTAGCTCAAATGTATTTGCGGGAATGTCGGGAATCCTAATAGCACTAGCATATCCATGAACATTGGTTTGCAAACGTTCCATCAAAGAACGATTTATCAACAGCCATGGCTTCTTGTTGTGGATGAATCAAAGCACGATTCTCGTGACCGGCTTGATGGACGGTGGTAGTCTTACTCTTTCTCTTTTTCTTCCTTTTCAGAGGAAGAGGTTGTACACCAATCGGTATTTGTGCACGCTCGCGAGTGAGCATGCAACTTAATACGAGGAATGAGAGAGAAGCTCTCGTGTGACTTTGAAGAGAAAAGGATTATCCTCTTCGAGTTTCAATATGAAATATCCACAAGAAAATAATATATGTATGTACTACTTGGGTGCAAGACCCCCAATGAAGCCTTCCTTCTTAGAATACTCACAAGTGAACGGGGAGTTAGGTGGCGCGAAGCACTTAAGTACCTATTAACCCTTAGATGGCATTTTATAACACATCGCCTTTCTATTCACTTAAATGTTCGTATTCTTCGAATTGTTGCTTATTGAGAGTATTTATCTATTCTTGCTTTATTTTTTTTTATCGATACACGTTTCAAGGACCGGAACGCCCCTCAACACGGTGTATTGCCTTGGCAATACTTATGGAGAATATGTAGATTGGTTGTTCTTATACGTATACGTATTTACTTATAATAATATATGGAAAATATTTTTGTATTTATGAGTTTTTAAGAGAAAATACTATATGTACATAAAAACCGAGAGAATCCAATAATATATATTTTTTGGTGCAATCTCTTAGGAAAAAGATTGCTTTTTGGATTTTTTAATTTGTTTGGTCAATTCTTTAGGAAAAGAATTGTTTTGTTATTTTTTAGTTTTTATATATTTTTATATTTTTGATTTTTTATTTGTTTTTGATTTATGATACGTAAAAATAACGTTCACAAGGTGAACGGATACCAAAAGCCAATGAAAACCGTAAATCGATAGTCTCTCGTAAAGTCAAAGAACCGGCAGCGGCGCCATTTGAAATTGTGTATAATGAAGTTCGTTTTTCTCAGTTCTTGTCAAATTAAATTGTGTATAATGAAGTTCCTTTTTCTCAGTTCTTGTCAAATTGAAAGTCCTAACAATATCGGGTTTTTAACTGTTTCTGGTTGTTAATATTTTTGGATATTCTATTTGCTAATTCAAACAATGCCTTGTAAAACTGAAAAATATTGTCTACTTATATCTAAAACACAGTGCAAATACCAAGACTTTATCCAATTAAAATCCAAAATGTAAATTTTACAAACTATAAGGACTAAAAATGTAAATTCTATTAAAAGTAAATGCTAGAAATGTAAAGCTAACAAGTACAAGGGTTGAAAGTGTAAAAACAGTTAACTATGAGGATTAAAAATGTAAACTACTAAAACAAGTAACCAATTCTTAACAAATTCAAAACTAACTAACTGATTTTGAACAAATTTCAAAATTAAAGGATCTTATTTAAGCAAACCCTAAAAAGTTTCAAGTTTAGCCAAGTTTAAAACCAGATTAATTCATTAAGGACTAAAGTGCAATATTTGGAAAATTTTAATCAAAAACGGGTTTCAAACACAAATAAGCTCGTTTGAGCTTATTTCTCAACTAAAATTGTTCAAACCACTTGCAAAATGCTTAAAATCAGAAATAAGCTAGACCTGTAAAAGGAAATAAGCTAACAATGGCTAAAACTCTGATAAGCACTTTACAATAAGCACAAAATAAGCTATAAAGGAATCTAGACTTGCACAACTGAATTTTTGTAATGAAACTGATTAATAAGCTCAAAATATGAACGGGAAATCAAGTCTTGTTCAAAAACATCCAGTAATAAGCCCAGAATTTGAAATAAGCTAAAAGTAGTGCTTATGTTGACCATCGTTGACCAAACTTTTTCAATAAGCTCAAATTTTCAAAAATCAACCATGAGCACTTACTAAGTGAATTTGTAACAGAAAATGGACTAGTTTATGAATAGGATTGTGAGATATGAAAAATCAGAATTCCATTTACAGAAACATGCATTTGCTTATAGGTTTAGATTTTTGCTTATATCTTGCTGAAAACTGGATAATGTACAAAATCCTTTTAGATTCTAAAACTTCATATTATGACCTAGAATTGAGAACTGGTTTGATGGAATTTCATTAAGAAACAAGTAAATGCTAAGCAAATCAATTTCACAACTTTTTAAACTAAACTTGACTGAAAATGACCCAAACTTTTTATACTGCCATTTGCCTCTTTGACTTAAATCTTGACTTGAAAAATGACTTAAAACTATTTGTAATGACTTTGTAACTGAAAATGAATTAGAACTTGCCAAAATTTAACACTTGAACATCTAATACAAGCTAATGCCAAACACTCATTTGCTGAACTTTTTGAAGTTTTTGTGAAGTCTTTTTGAGTACAAGTTTAAACTGAGTAAAAAGCTATAGCACACTAAATTTGCAAACCAAAATGAGGTGAATGAGAGCTAATAACAAGTATTTAATACCACTAGTACATAAAAATGATAAGCAAGGATAAAGTTACTGAAATAAGCTGAAAACTAGGACAAGTATCAAATCAATAAGCAGATTAAGCTACACTTAAGCTATGACAACTCTAGAATCAAATCAAGAACAGTCTAATCAACTTTTATCATGCAATCAACAAAGATCTTAGCTAGGAATGAAGCATGCCATTGACAATTTAGAGGAACCAAAAATAAGAAGCGTTTGCACCTTTTGAAGTAACCTTTGAGAAGTAGAGGAGTGCTGACAATAACACACGGATCACACTTGTTTAACTTTCCAAAATAGGTAGAATGAACCCCTCAACTTTGGTAGATTGTATACTTTAGCTAGTAACTTCATTTTAATGGCATTTTTGGTCCTTCCACTTGCATTCTTGAATACTTTGATCCTTTGACTGAGTTGACTTGAGAGTTGACCAAATTTGACTATGATCTTGACTTTTACATATTTACACTTTTAGTCCTTCATCTTTGGCAGTTTGTCAAGATAGGTCCTTTGTCTTTAAAGTCTTGTCACTTTTGATCCTCTTTTGTCTTTTTCATCAAATTAAGCTTGATTTTTCCTTGTTTGCTTGAAAATGCATCTTTTTACCTACACAAGTGTACACAAACACAAACATACCACATAATACTGTTTTGACAAGATAAATTGGTATTTTTGCTTTTGTTTTAGGGTGATTTGTTGATAAATTGATATGAGTTTTTGCTTATATCAGTTTCCGACTTTGGATTTTGAGAAGTGTCGGTGAATGATTCCTACTTGTCCTATAATCATTTGTTTAATAGACTCGAGTTCTTCGACATATATGAATCTTCCATCTTTGGCCCCTTTCTTCGATAAATCCTCAAATAGGCACAATGACTTCAAATCTTTTGCATCTCTTGGACAATAGACTTCGTCTTGAGTCTTTTTCTTCGATAAAACCCGTGCAATCCCATGTTTTCTTCAATATTTATCCGGTTGACTCTGAAAACACAATAAACACAAAAACCACTCATAATTCCAAACAAATGATATTAAATACGTGTTTTGGTCTCGTTTTAGCCAGAAATAAGTGGTAAAAGGATGGGTGTTCTCACACCTATCAGGAAACTAGAGGAAATCATGTGATTAGGTCTTGCAAAAGCTGTTTTAGTCACATTGGGCCTAGATAGTGAAGTGAATGTTCTAGAAAGATGAACCATATCAACTTGGGAGGCAAACCGCGGTCTCGAGGATTGTGATCGCTCGGATCTAAAAGCAGTCGGTTGTCGAATGAACTGATTTGTAGGCGGTTTCCCCAAGATGGATGGTTTTTCAAGCTTAGTGCCCACACTAGTTCCTTTAGTTTTCCTTAATTCATTTCTCAAAGCAGCTATAGCAAAAACCTTTTCCTGTACTTAAGCTTTTAAAGTCTCATTATCTTTAAGCAAGTTATCTTGGGATGCCAATTTTGATTCAAGCAACTTAATTTGTTTCAAAAGATTATCCTTTTCAGCTTTAGAATCTAGAAAAGTTTGATCCAATTTTCGTTCAAGAACAACGTTTGACTTTTCAAGTTTTTCAAAATATGTTTCAAATTTCTCCGTTTTCTTTTAAAATTCAATTTTGGCACCCTCAAGCTCTGTGGATTGCTGAGCTAAAATCGTTTCAAGCTCTTTGATCCTAGAATCAGAATTATTTAAAGAAGCAGTCATAAGACACTTATCATGATATTTAGCATTTTGAACACTTTCTCTCCCATTATGACTCACATCGGATGAATCAGAAGTGGTATCGCTATCACTCTTTTCCATCCCATGTTTGGCATAATTAGGTTTAGAATGCTCAACATGCTATATATTGTTGAAACTTGGCACCTGAACAGTTGGTGCTTGTGACTTATTGCTCGTTTCATGCGTTCCTCCTGATTCCTTGCCATTGCTTACCTTGACGACCAAACTGGCACCTATTTCTTGCACGGGGTAGATGTAATCATCTTTTGACGACAACTTGAAGCATGTCTCTCTCTCTCTCTCTCATGTTCATGAGGTATTGCTGCATTCAATGACTTAGACGACTCCTTGATTCTTTGAATCTGACCCTTTTGCAACCGTATCTCGTTGTAATTAACTAACCTGACCTCAATACACTTCTCAAGTATATTGGTGTGATTGAGTAAACTGCCTTTAAAGGTTTCAGTCTGGCAACCCGTATGCAATTTGAAAATTTGGTGAAGGATTGGATTCGAATAATAAAAAGGAGGTTCCATTGTTGAGGCAAAGAAATCCTTAAATTGTATGCGAAGGATTTCTAGACATATCTTCCCTTTAACATCATGAAGATTCTCCCTTTCAAATTTCAATTGTAACGCATCCAAATTACTGAAAATCTTCTCTTTAAAATTTTCCACTTTTCCAAAGAACATTTGAACTATGGCTAGAAGTTCGGTCATGTTGTTCGGATAGAGAATTGCAAGATTTCTCTTGAGCTCGTGAAAGATTTCCAATGTTTTTTGACGTAATTTGATCTCTTTGAGTTGCATGTGTTGCAGTTCTCCCTCGTGAACTATTGAATTCAACGATTCCATTTCTAGTGCAATGACAAATCAGGTAAAGATTACGCCTTCGAGAAATCCGTCTTCAATTGCAAAGAGTAATACCCGATCAAAAAATCCGTAGGCAAAATAAACCTTGTCACTTTGACTTGTCACCTTTTATTTTTTTAATTAAACAAAAAATCCAAAACACATCAAAAAAAATAAAAAATTAAAATTAAAATTAAAATATAGCCGAATTTGTCATCAACCAATTTTTTTGTAAAATGTTATAATGTCCGTTTTAGCTTGATACAACAAGTGTATATTTATCCATATCACTTAAGCCCACACTACCAATATATCACTTATTCGTGATATATCACAAGTTTAGATGCTATCATGAAGCCCAGTCAGCCCGTCACATGAAGAAAAATAGAACGGCTCTTTTATAAAACAGATACCCGTTCAACCCATGTTTGTACTAGATACCATACTCTCACTTATATAAGCCAAGACTTCCTCACACTTAACCCTAATAACACATAACCTTCGCCGCTATCTTTCTTTATGTCCTTATAACTAATCCATCTATCATCTGATCTTCAACAAATCCATCTTATTTTATCACCACTTTATATAAATTAAATCTCTTTCACCCTTAAATAATCTCACGAATCAATCACAAATAAATAGAGAAACCCCCTTTTTTTATTTCGAACAGAAAGAAGCCTAATCCTTTTACTTTTCCGCACGAATCAAGAACTTACGAAACATACGGCATGTTGCTGTTTACCTATAAGAGTATCTCCGTTGAACCATGGAGAGCACAAAAAATAAGGCTTCAAGATCTTGATCAAACAAGGTCTCAGGTAGGTTTTTCCTGAATGCATGTGTTTGGATTATCGTGTTTTGAACAAATCGAACTAAAGAGTTGATTGAATCATACTTGTTGACAATCTTTCTTTAAGGTCGAATATTGACATGGGTTAATTCCAACACAGATCTATGATGCATGTTGTCCAGATATGAAATCTATAAAAGTTTCTTATCTTGAAAAAAAATCTGAGATCAGTTATGTTTTGGTTTCGAGTCTAGATGTGGTTGATATTTTGGAGTCGAAGGTGATTTTGGTTTGTATTGAGACGGGTGATGTGTGGGTTTTGAGAGTCTGGCGATGGTGTTTCAGTTGAGTCTGGGTTTTAAGTGATGAGGGAATTTTTGTTGGTTTGTTTCTGAGCGAGGGTGTGTTTTTGTTTAATTCGAGTCTTGCGAAAGATTTTTGGTTGAGTCAGTTTACCGAGTCAGTTTTGGAGTCGAAGTGTTGTGAAAGAGTCTTGAGTCTTGTTTGAGTGAGTCAAGGTCTGTTGAGTTTGTGGGGTTTGTTTGTAGTCAACGGTTGTGGTCGAGTCGGTTGGTGATATTGAGAGTGGTGAGTCGTGAGTTTGTTTAGATTGAAGTTTGAAGATGAAAGGAGGGTCAGTTGAATTTGTGGTTGTGAGGCTGATGAGTCTTGGTCTTGTTTTAGTCAAGTCTAAATCTGTATATGAAAATCATACACATCGCAATAAGAACGAAATAATAACACCATCGCAATAATGGACAAAAACTTCATACCATCGCATAATGACAAAGTTACCATCACAGTAATGACAAAAGTAAATTATCGCAATATCACGAAATCGTCGCAATAACAATAACAGATTGATCGCAAGATACAACACCCGTCGCAAAGCTGTCGCAATGCTGTCGCAATATGCTCAGAAACTGTCGCAACGCTGTCGCAAAATGCTCAGAAACTGTCGCAATAACTCACAAGCTGTCGCAATATACCGAACTGTGTCGCAATATCACAAGAAAACGTTCTTGCAATAAATCAAAAAGCGTCGCAATGTGCCTCGCAATATGCAAACCCTAGGCTATTGCGACGGAGAAAGTGTCGCAATAGTACAAAATTATCCCAAATTCCACTTTTTTCCACTTTTTTCGGATAAAACCCAAACAATTCGAAATTTTAAGCTAAAAAATATCCAAACACCCAAAAATTTTGCGTTTTTAACCAAAGAAACAATACCAAATCACTACCACAACTAAGTAGATGATATGTAACAAGATTAAACCATAAAAAACAAAAAAAAATTTAGATCGAATGATTTTGAATCCAAATAGACAAATCAATGATGAACAAACACAAGAACAACTTAATCAACCATGACTCTTGATACCATTTGCAGGTCCTTAGTTTCTGAGGATTGTAGATGTGTTTGATTGATCTAAAGAAAGGAGAAGAATAAAGAACTAGAGAGAGAAAGGTAAAGAGAGAAAGAAGAGAAAGAGAAGGTTGATTAAGTGAGAAGTGAAAACACAAATGACCAACCCCTCCTAACATGCTAGGAGGGGGTATATATAGCCCACCCTATATGTGGGCTATATGAGCTATATGGATTACATATAAGATCACGAGCCCATTACTTGAATATATCTTTGGAGTGACAGATCCTTTCTAAATACGTAAAAACGTATTTCCAACATCTTTGTTAACTTATTGAGTTTGACCGAGGCATTGTTGACCAAAGAGAGTTTATAAACTTCTTTCCACCGTCTTATTTTACTCTTTTGCTTTAGATGGACCATTCAAAATTTACAACTCCATTCATTGCATTTTTTCACTTCTTGGGCTTATGACCCAATATTTTCATCTGTCTCATATATTAGCAATTGGGCTTTGACCAAAATTGTAAATACTTCCTTGTTAGGATCATTAATAATTTAATGGACTTCTCAAGCACATTTAACAAATGTGGGACCCACTTAGCCCAATAATACTTATTAAACTTGAATCCTCGTATAAAAACGATCCCGGCTTTTGGCTTTTGGTGAAATCTTCAATCTCGTGTCGATCTTTAACGGTTTTTGTGATCTTGGTACCTACACACATGAGACAATAAAACAAGCATATACAAGGATATATTCATATGTTTTATGCATTTTAAGTCTGTTTTTTGATATAAATGATATGAGTAATTACACTCATATCAACACTCCTAACCAATTTGACGGTGTTACGTGGAGGCAATTTAGCAATGACGTCAACTTTAGCACGGTCGACTTCGATACCGGCTTTAGAAATTTTGTGTCCTAAAACGATGCCTTCTTTTACCATGATATGGCACTTTTCCTAATTAAGAACAAGACGAGTGTCTTTACACCGTTTAAGCATACGTTCTAAATTGGCAAGGCAAGAAGAGAAAGAAACTCCAAAGACCAAGAAATCATCCATAAAGACTTCCATAGTTTGTTCAACCATGTCATGGAATATAGCCATCATACACCTTTCGAAAGTCCTTGGAGCATTGCATAAGCCGAATGGCATTCTTTTGTAAGCAAATGTTCCATAAGGACAAGTGAATGTGGTTTTCTCTTGGTCTTTTGGATCGCTTGGGATTTGAAAATATCCAGAAAATCCATCTGAGAAGCAATAGTATTCATTTCCCGCTAAGCGCTCGAGCATTTGAACTATGAAAGTAAGTGAGAAATGATCCTTACGAGTGACATCATTAAGTTTACGATAGTGTATGCAAACACGCCAACCCGTAAAAAGTCGAGTGGGAATTAACTCATTGTATTCATTAGGAACAACGGTTATTCCACCCTTTTTGGCACACAATGAACAACGGTTATTCCACCCTTTTTGGCACACAATAGACCGGACTAACCCACGGTGAATCTAAAATAGGGTAAATCATGCCGACATCGAGAAGTCATCTCCATGAAAATTTTATCTATGCAAAAACTAGCATCAATTCTGCGAATGTCGGAGATTTTCCATGAAATTGCTTTCTTATGCTTCTTAAGAACTTCGATAAGCCTTGCTTTTTCATCCTCTTTTAAGTCCTTAGAAATTATGACGGGTAACTTATCAACTCCTTCTAAGAAAGCGTATTCGAGCTGAGTAGGTAATTCCTTAAGCTCTAAATCCGGTGGATTTTTGGTGGAGGCTTAGTCAAATTCGGATCATCGTTTGTAACTTCCTTAGGAGTAGGTGGAGAAATATGGTCCTTGTTGAGAAGTTTCTCAATAGTACGAATGTCTTCTTCCTAATCGGTGGGAGACCCGTCATATTACAAATCCACATCCTAAACTTGCTTCGAATTCGTGTAAGAGAAAGTCACTTTCTCCAAAAGGAGTCAAGAAAGGAGCAATAGAAGATATGGTCTCAACATGAGATAAGAGAAATCCCGCTCTTACAAGCCTCGTGAAAATGTTCTTCACATGCTTCATCAAGCACATCGATTAAATTCACGGATTCGGGCTCATCGAGAAGTTTAGAAAGTTTACCTATGTTAAAGATGATTTTGTCATGCCCCACCCTCATGATAAGCTCACCCGCGGCTACATCAATCAATGTACGCCCGGTCCTCAAGAAAGGTCGTCCCAAAATTAAGGGAACACGGGGATCCAACTCAGAATAGAAAACAATGAAATCGGTAGGGAAAGTGAATTTGTCGACTCCAACGAACACATCCTCGGCTATCCCCACCGGATAAGCAACCGTACGATTAGCTAACTCTAAATTCATACGAGTGGGGACTAGCTCGGGTAGAGATAATTGTTTCCACACGGACAATGGCATAAGATTGATACTCGCTCCGAGATCCGCCAAAGCCATACAATTCTCTACATCGGGAAAATTACAAGGGATAAGGAATCGACCGGGGTCACCGAGCTTAAATGGTAATTTTTTTAAAAGAACCACGGGAAAATTTTCATTCAATTGGGTGTTGGCGATATCAAGCAATTTTTCCTTGTCGGTTAAAAGGTCTTTAAACATTTTAGCGTATTTATGCATGAAAGTGATAGCCTCGGCAAAGGTGATATTAAAATTCAATTGTTTGAATATTTTCAAGAAGTTAGAAACTTGTATATCATCTTTGTTCTTGAACTTCTCCTTCCTCAACCATGAAAGGTAAGGTATATTGGGTTTTGGAGAAGATTGAGGAAGAACCGTTTCACTCACAACCTCGGGAATAGGCTTAGAATCCGAAGGGTTGGTAGAAGAATGAGGGGAAGGGTGAACATAAGGTGTAAAAGGATTGCTTAGGGGATGAATGTCACAAGTAGGTGGTGAAGAAGGGTGATTAGAAGTTGATGGAATCTCGGGTCCTTATTTATCATGGATTGGTGAAGGAATAATACTTATTCTTCCTTAGATTTAGGAACCCGGACCAAGCATACTACACGTATCCGGCCCGTCACGAATGGGTTAGATTAATGTCATTTGAGGTTATGGGCTTCGAATGAATAGTGGCCGCATAGGATATGTACGGCCTACGGCCCGGCATAGCCGGTATAGGGTTAGACAGGATCACAACCTAATTACGATTGTGATTTACCCTAATGTAGAGGATATACACTAACCATAATTAGAAGATAACAATCAAGCTAATTATGGTACTTATCCTTTTTTGGGGCCGAAGTTTCGGTAAAAGCCCACTAGGGTTTTACCGCCTATATAAGGAACCCCCAAGGGTTCCACAAAGGTATCGTATTCTTCACACTCTCACATCTCATCCGATTGCTAACCCTAAACCGATTACTTACTCTCACACTAGATTCTAATCGTAGGATACGTTCCCACGTAAGCCTAACAGCGTGCTACTTTAGTGTGCAGGATCCCAAACCGAAGTTCACTTGGTGTAGGAGCCGGAGCCCAAGCACCCGAATTAAGCCTATTTCGGGTCAAGCTAGGATCGTTTAACTTTTGAATCCACGGAGGACTTCATAGAAAGCTTCACAGACGAATGCACGCGGATAAGGCTGTTTCCAGAAGTCCTCAAGATCTCCAACTGTATGCACGACATAACAGACAAGGAACTAATCCGGCTCCTCAACGATAGAAGGCTCGAAAAGTTTGACGACTTTATGAATAGGGTTAAAAAAATTTTGGAAGGGCAGACTATCGTATCCGCGGCATACCCCTCAAGGGGAAACCAAAGCTATTGGTCGAATGACCAGTAAAAAAGGCAGTCAAACAATCAAGGCAATAACAGGAGCTCGGATTATAAAAACAAGCAAAAGGAGGACGGTCGAAAGACAAGTTCACACCACTAAAGATGACATATCGGGACATCCTACTGACGGAAGGGGAAACTTTCCAAGGCCGACGCAAAGACAACTCCGGTCGACCGTCGTTAGGGAAACCGCTTTTTTGAATTTCAAAATGACAAGGGTCATGGCACGGACGAGTGCATTCAACTCAAGAAGCACGTTGAGTAATTTATTAAGTCAGGCAAACTCAAACATCTGATCAATGACCGGAAGGATGGGAAGGATAACAAAAAGAATGACAAAAAAAATTTCCAGAAAGACACGGCCACAACAATATTTATGGTTGATTCATAGCAACGCAGGACGAAACACAAAATTAGTCAGAAATTTTATCGCAGCCAAGAAATCTCATTCCCTCCTATCACGGCGACCAACGTGGCGGACACGCCTCTCACGATTCAGGTGAACATTGGAAGTCACAACATCCATCGCATGTATGTTGATGGAGGATCATCCGCAGAGATACTCTATGAACATTGTTTCATACAGTTGAAACCAGAAATCAAAAGCCAACTAATGTCGGCCACGTCGCCGCTTATTAGTTTTAGCGGAGTTACTATTTGGCCAATAGGGCAGTTACGGTTGTTAGTAACTATCGGGGATAAAGAACATTCAACTATAACATGGATGAACTTTATGGTTATACGCTCCCATTCACCGTACAATGGTATCATCGGAAGGCCAGGAATACTCGCCATACGGGCAGTCCCGTCTACGGTACATGGCATGCTGAAATTCCCAGTTGAGGGTGGTATTGTCACTATCTTCAATTCGATAGTACCACCATTGGAATGTAATGCCGTCACAACACCAATACAACCAACCCCAAAGAAGGAAGGGTTACCCCCCGCGAATTGGAAGGTGGTTATCCACCCTGATTATCTAGAACAGGAGGTGGCTATCAGAGGAACTCTCTCCGATAAGGGAAGGAAAGCTATGTGCTCCCTCCTTAAGGAAAAGCTTGACGTGTTCGAATGGGAACCAAAGCACATGACAAGCATGTCACTCTCGGTCGCGGAGCACAAACTTCAGATCCGCCAGGGGTATCCTCCGGTGAGGCAAAAGAAGCGCGACCAAGCTTCAGAGTGCAGCCAAGTTATACTAGATGAAGTAAAAAAAAATGGTTGAGGCAGGAATTATGCGTGAGGTTTATTACCATGAGTGGCTTTCTAACCCGGTCATGGTCAAGAAACATGATGGTAGTTGGCGCATGTGTGTGGACTTCACTGACTTAAACAAAGCTTGTCCGCAAGACTATTAACCATCGCCAGAAATCGACTGGAAGGTCGAATCCCTATGCGGGTACCCATTTAAGTGTTTATTGGATGCATATAAAGGGTATCACCAGATCCAGATGTCGGAAGAGGACAAGGAAAAGACGGCGTTCCATACCAGTCGGGGTGTGTATTGTTATACAAAAATGTCATTCGGACTCAAGAATGCAAGGGCGACATAGAAACGACTCGTGGACAAGGCGTTCGACTCACAGATTGGCCGTAACCTTGAAGTCTTCGTTGATGACTTAGTTATAAAGATCCACACGGAGGATGAGCTCCTCTATGATGTCCAGGAGACGTTCGACACCTTGAGAAGGATCAACATGAAGTTGAATCCCAAAAAAATGCACATTTGGGGCAACCGGAGGAATGTTTTTAGGGTACATGATAGACCCAAATGGCATTATGTCGTGCCCTGAGAAAACGGAGGCCATGATACAGTTACCATCCCCTCGGACACTGAAAGAGGTACAATCACTGAACAGATTGTTTGCTGGGCTTAACAGGTTCCTCTCGAAGTTCGAAGAGAAGTCACTTCTTGTATTCAAAACACTCTAGAAGTACTTGAAGAAATGGGATTTCCGCTGGAGAAGAGAGGCGGAGGAGGAATTTGGGCAGTTTAAGCAGCGCCTGGCGGCCCTTCTAATGCTTGTCGCCCCAAGACCTAAGTAGGATCTAATCATGTACCTATCCGCTATGCACGGAGCAATTAGCGCCGTCCTATTGACTGACCGAGATGCAGTTCAAAGTCCAGTCTACTTTATAAGTAGAACATTGCAGGGACCAGAATTGTATTACTCCCCGATGGAGAAGCGGGTCCTATCATTGGTCTTCGCCGCAAAAAGGTTGCGCTGATACTTTCAGGCGCACCCTATTGTGGTCATCACAGACCAACCAATAAAACATATCATCTCTAGACCAGACGTGGCAGGAAGAATGCAGAAGTGGAGCATCCTTCTTGGGGAATATAGTATCACTTACAGACCAAGAACAGCCGTCAAAGGTCAAATTTTAGCAGATTTCATTGTAGAGAAACACGAGGAGGACGCGCCAATGGCCCCAAAAGAAGAAATTCCAAAGGAACCGTGGGTCCTGTTCATCAATGGATCTTCTTGCACGGATGGGTCAGGAGCAGGCCTCATACTCACAAATCTGGAGGGCATAGAATTTACTTACGCCTTGCGTTTTGAATTCACGGCCACAAACAATGAGGCGGAGTATGAAGCATTGATAGTAGGTTTTAAAATCTTGACCATAATGGCATTACGTAACCTTGAGGCCTACGTGGACTCGCGGCTTGTCGCGAATCATATCCTTGGAGAATATGTAGCCAAGGAGGACAACATGATGCAATATTTGGAAAAGGTTAAGTTACTCATCGCCGGCTTTGGGAAGTTCTCCATAGAGCAAGTACCAAGGGGAGAGAATAAAAAGGCAAATGCCCTTAGCAAAACTGGTTCCACAAGCTTTGCCCACCTATCCAAGCAGGTGTTGGTGGAGATACTCAAGGATAAATCCATCACTGGGAGGAGTTCGCATCAGTATTCGACGAGGAGGGACCTACATGGATGACCCCAATCATTAGCTACTTAACGAACGATACCCTTCCTAATGATAAGACAAAATCACGCTGAATCCGCATGAAGTCGCACCAATTTGAATTGCGCGATGGTATCCTATATAAGCGCTCATTCTTGCAGCCATGGTTACGATACTTCGTACCACGAAAAGCTTGCTATGTGATTAGCGAGATTCACGAGGGGTTGTGTGGCATGCACGCTGGCCCTATGTCAGTAGTGGCGATAGCTTTGCGCACAGGGTATTATTGGCCAACCATGCATCAAGATGCACGCAACTTAATCCTCAAGTTCAGCAATTGTCAGGTACACAGGCTAGTACTGCGCCATCTATAGTAAGAGCTCACACCTATCACAGGCTCGTGGCCATTTACAAATAGGGTATCGACATAGCCGGACATTTCTCGGTGGCAGCATGAGGCGTTAAGTTCTTGATAGTGGCCATGGACTACTTCACTCGCTCGATAGAAGACAAGGCGGTAGCCACAATCATGGGCAAACATGTAAAACATTTTGTCTGGGAAAACATTGTATGTCGTTTTGGTTTGCCAAGAGAGATCATCTCGGATAACGAAAAACAATTTGCGGACAATCCGTTCAAGGATTGGTGCGCAGCGCTGAACATAAAATGGCGCTTCGCATCAGTCAAGCATCCGCAAACCAATGACTTGGTAGAGCGGGTAAATAGAAGCTTAGGCGAAGGAATCAAAGCACGCTTGGACGACAGCAACGCCAAGTGGGTAGATGAGCTACCACATGTTTGATGCGCGAATAAAACAATGATAAACACTGCTAATGGAGACACTCCATTTGCATTAGCCTATGGTACTGAGGTAGTCATGCCAACGGAGATTGGAATGCCAACCATCCATATGGCAGAGGTTAACATCGTCACGAACGATGAGGAACTCAGGGTCAATTTAGACTTGTTAGAGGAAAAGAGGGAGATGACAGTCATCAATGAAGCTAAGGCTAATGCGGATGAAATCTATAACACCTGGTAATTTTCCCTACTTTGTAAAATGGCTATTTTACCCTTTGACTTTTTATTTAGTCATCTATGTGATTTAACTGTGTTAGAACCGGGAGGTTATCTCGCGTTTTCTGAAAAACTGTTTGCTGACGAGTAATGGCCTGACTCTGAGCTGAGTCATTATTCTGAACATTTTCTGTGAACCTGGCCAAAGTGCTGAGACGGTCAATGAATTGACGATAATCCATGAGATTATTCGTCATCTATGAATTATGTGCTTAACTGTTTAGTTTTTAGCAGCGTGATCGTATTTTCTTGAGCAGCGTATTTAAATATTTCTGTGTATATTTTATATGCCTGTATTTTAGTATTTTTGCTATTTATAGTAATAAATCGTAGTTACTGTGAATATTTAATTAACGTATCGCGTTTTCGTATTTTACGTCGTTTTTACGTTTAACCGTCGTTAACATGCATAAAATACTTTACCAATCGTAAAATGTCAGTTTCCGTCGAAAACTCATAATTTAAAATATTTCGTCAAATTTTTAAGTTTTACGTAATTTTAAACCTAACTATATACTTTTTGATATTTACCTAAAACTAACTAACCTTTTTACCTTAAACCTTTTAACTAGTTACCATAGTAAAATTTTTGAATAATTTACCCCATGTGGGACCCCCATAACCAGCCAAACCTTCACCATGTGCAAGATACACCATATTTTTACACTTTGCCAAATTAAGCTTAACTTACACTACCCTTACACATTTTAACTTATTACCACCTTAACTCTAAATCACTTCACACTTATTCACCTCACTTCACTCAACCAAAAACACACACAACACCTCTCTCTCTCTCTAAAACACACGGCACAAACACATACTCTCATTTCCACCATTGTTGATTTTTGAAAAGCTTCATTTTACCAAGATTCAACACAAAACAAATACACCCTAGAGCTTGTATAAGCATATAGAAGAATGGATTTTCTTGGTTTGACTATTTGAGAAGTTTTTGGGTTGAAGATTAGGGTAGAGTTCTTGTTGATTATTAGTGGGTATTATTGTAGATCAGTGGTTACGTAGGATCGTTACACAAGGTCATTTCTTAAATCTTTTCATCTTTTCATTTTTCCATGCATGATCTTTGTAGATCTATGTATGCATGTTACTCATCAAGTATTTTTATGAAATAAAATGATGAAAATTATTTTTGGTCATGAAATATTTCAAGATTTGTGGAAATTAAGTGTGGATCTATTAGATCCATACATGAAAATGGGTTAATTGAAAGATTTGTGAAACATATAAGTATATATATTTTGGATTTGTAAACTTGAAGAAAAATCTTTGATTTTGTTGTTGTATATGAAAAATTAGAAGAAACTAGTAGTGTTACTACTAGTGGTTACGTTTGAAAATGGTCGAAAACGAGTTTTTACGGAATATGTACAATCTGTCCGACTTTTGTAAGTGGCGTAGAGAGTCGTAAAAATTGTTTTGACACTAGTTTACTACGATTTATGAAAATATAAGTGAATACCTTCGTTTCGATATATTATGGGCTAAAAACTGAGCTAAAATGAGTAAGTTGTGGTTGTTTAAATTACGTTGACGGAAAACTTTATTTTTGGAGAACAACACTATAAGTGGTTGCTGTCCAGATTTTTAAAGTGGTCAAAACGACATTTTCGAGTTAAACGGAGTTGATTTTAGTGTCGAAATGGTTACTAAATGGTATGTATGGATGTTGGACTTGTTTTGTAAAAGCGTATTAGCTCGAAATGTGAATACTTGGTATAACGTTAAAAGTTTGAACGTTGGAAGTTGAAATGGTTACGATTGTGAAAAATGAATTGTTGAATTGTTGGCGATTGATAAATTGTTGAAAATAGGGGTTTTAGGACGAGATTTGAGTATTTACTAAAAATGGCAAATTTTTATATGACGCCGAAAGGCTGCCGAATTTTCGTTAGAATTTACGTAGGAAAATTTGTTAAGATAAATTTTGGTAAATTAAAATTTACGCCGAAAGGCTGCCGAATTTTCGTCGAGTCAAAAATAAATATTTGTGCCTAAGTATATATATTCTATAATGTTATAACGATGTAACATTTACAAGTCACGATTTTAACAACAAAATATATACTTGATCGATGAGTAACGTACGTGATGAACTATTGTGACTTATTTGCTAGCGCCTAAACTATAATATTATATTTAGGTTGTTGCTAGAGTTGTTCGCTACTATTTGATCTTACTTGTGCGGTTTGAATCGTTGCTTAAGGTGAGTTTATAGATCCCTATTAAACTGCTTTCTATGTTTAATGTTTTGGGATGTGATAAATGCTTGATGACTTGCTTCTAGACGCAAGTAAAACTTGATTTCTGTGAACGCTTTGTGAACACTATTTATGAGATAGCTTAAGTTGCTTTAGCCATAGTCCCCACTATCGTGAATCGTTAGTTACTCTGCTGGAGTAAGCTCTTATGTTACGGATAGATCTATTGAGGGTTGAAAACCTCCACTCGGGCATTCTGACGCCGGACGAGTGTGTACCATTTGTATGAACGGAGTTATCTTGGCTAGGTACTCCATTGGGGAAAAATTTATGTATGCAATCTATTGTATGTAGTGGATCACTAGTTTCGATGTCACGAGCTTAGCGCTATCATAAATATTATGAACACCGAATTTATCCTACACTTGGCACTATATCTCCTATAGTTGCATGTGTACATGAAATGAAATATGAAAATTGAATGACTATGAATTTTTACTTGAAACCTATATTCTCACCAACTTTATGTTGACCCAACATTTATCTCAGGTAATTGATGATGTGTTGTACCTGCTGTATGAAGTACTTGGAGTCCGCATGCATTTCTTGGCTATCTTCGGTCATTTATTTACTTATGCTTTTGAACTATTATCTCGTTGATGTTTAAAACTTTTACATTCCGCTGCACTATCTTTTGAACTGAGACATTTTGTACTGTGATGCTTTTTATTTAAATTCAACGAGGTATTTTTATAAAACGTCTCATTTAGAGTCGTTCTCTTGTACCTTGAACTATGATACAATGACGTAACAGCCCCCGAGCTTCACCGCTTCCGCATATCACATTTTGGGGTGTTACAGAATTGGTAATCAGAGCCTTGGTTATAGAGAACTAGGTTTGCATCTTAGGCCTAGACTATAACCGATGTGGCTACTTGTTACTCTGTATATATATGTGTACTACGTAATGTATTACGTAGGATAACACTATAAGTAATATGTAATATATATTATGTAATACGTAATATGTATTATATACATATGCATTTCGTTGATTTGCATACTTTAATTTCTATACATGATTATTTCATGCATACCCTACAACTGCTTTAATACGCGTGAATAGTTGTTGTAGGATATGTCATCGCATACTATCACGTATCATTTCGATTACATCTATAGTCTTATTCTAATCCAATCACCATTTTCGGTGTTATTTTTGGTTTTGTTTTGATCTTTGGTATTTAATCGAAACTCTTATTTTATGACTATGTACTCGATATTTTGATTATGAATGGGAATTTAAACTTATGACCTTGACCAATGACTATTCCTTTTATGTTTGTTGTACTGTTAAATTCTGCATTCTATTTTAGCATATGAAATATATAACGTGTATATTCATGCTTGAAACTTATTTGCATTGTTGTCTTAACGCAGAGAAACAATGGTGAACATACGTAACGGAATGACTGACGCTCAATTGGAAGCACTGATTACGCAACGAGTGACTGCTGCACTGGCAAACGTTCAAGCTAACAACAACGTGAACGAAGCACCGCCGAACAATGTTGACAATCGACCGCCTAAGCCGTGTACTTACAAGGACTTTAGGAGCTGTGACCCTTTGAATTTTAATGATACTGAAGGAGCTGTCGGATTAGCTCGTTGGGTTGAAAAGATGGAAGCTGTGTTCCGTGTTAGTGGATGTGCTGTTGAGAACCAAGTGACTTATTCTACATGTACTTTAGCTGCTGGAGCGTTGACCTGGTGGAACACACATGTGAAGACGGCTGGAGCCGAGGAGGCGTATGGAATGAGTTGGGAGGAACTTAAGAAGTTGTTGACTAAGGAGTACTGTCCTCGTAATGAGATTCAGAAAATAGAAATCGAATTGTGGAACTTGACTGTGAAGAACAATGATATTGGGACGTACACTAGGAGGTTTCAAGAATTGTGTTTGCTATGTCCTGGAATGGTTCCGGATGAAGAGAAGAAGGTTGAGCGCTATATTTGGGGTTTACCGAGTAGAGTTCAAGGGAATGTGACATCGTCTGGACCGACAAAAGTTAGTGATGATATAAGGATGGCTCACAGTCTGATGGACCAAGTTGTTCGAGCAAATGCTGGGTATGCCGCGGACAACAAGAGAAAGTGGGGTAATAACCAAAGGAACAACCATGGGAACAATTCGAATAAGAGGCAAGACACTGTGAAAGCGTACACTGCTGGTACTGGGAAAAGGGAGTGTACAATGGGACGTTACCTCTATGCAATCGATGCAAGCGTCACCATAATGAACAATGCAATGTACAGTGTCACAACTGCAAGAAAACTGGACACATTGCTAAGGATTGTAAGTCACCACCCAACACGAAAGCCAACGTCACTTGCTATGAATGTCAACAGAAGGGACACTACAACAATGAGTGCCCAAAGAAAAAGAAAAAGAACAAGGACAAGGACCAAGGAAAGAATGCTAAAGCTGGGGAAGCTCGTGGAAGGGTCTATGTGATAGAAGGAGGAGAAGCGCAACAAAACCCCGACGTCGTGACGGGTACGTTTCTTCTCAATGGTCGTTATGCTACTATTTTATTTGATACTGGAGCCGATAGGAGTTTTGTGTCGACTGCTTTTAGTGTTTTACTTGATGTGACCCCTTCGCCCTTAGACACTAAGTACACTATTGAGTTAGCTAATGGGAAGTTGATAGAAGCCGACACTATACTTCGTGGATGCACTTTAAATCTTCTAGGTCATCCTTTCGTAATAGACCTTATGCCTGTTGAGTTAGGGAGTTTTGACGTGATTGTCGGAATGGATTGGTTGTCGAGATATCGTGCTACGATTGTATGTGACGAGAAGATCGTTCGTTTACCATTTGGTGATGAAGTTTTGGAGATACAAGGGGATACAAGTAATGGAAAAGGGAAGTCACGACTGAACATTATCTCGCGTGTCAAGGCTCAGAAGTTGTTGTCGGAAGGTTGCCACGTATTTTTAGCCTGTGTTACTGAAAAGCGGACGGAAGAAAAACGGTTGGAAGATGTACCTATCGTACGGGATTTTCCGGAAGTCTTTCCTGAAGATTTGCCTGTATTACCGCCGGCTAGACAAGTTGAATTCCAGATCGATTTAATACCAGGAGCTGCACCTGTTGCTCGAGCGCCTTACCGTTTAGCACCGTCGGAATTGCAAGAACTAGCGACGCAACTACAAGAGTTGACTGATAAAGGATTCATAAGACCGAGTTCTTCACCCTGGGGAGCTCCAGTCTTATTTGTAAAGAAGAAGGATGGGAGTTTTTGGATGTGTATCGACTATCGTGAGTTGAACAAACTTACCATCAAGAACCGTTACCCGTTACCTAGGATCGATGATCTGTTTGATTAGTTGCAAGGATCGAGCGTTTACTCAAAGATTGACCTTAGGTCTGGTTATCACCAATTGAGAGTCCGTGAGGAAGATGTTGCAAAGACTTCTTTTAGGACTAGGTATGGACACTATGAGTTCCAAGTGATGCCGTTCGGTTTGACAAACGCACCTGCTGTGTTTATGGACCTCATGAACCGGGTGTGTAAACCGTATTTGGACAAGTTTGTCATTGTGTTCATCGATGACATACTGATTTACTCAAGGAATGAGAAAGAACATGAGGAACATCTTAAAATAATATTGGAATTGCTTAAGAAGGAGGAATTGTACGCTAAGTTCTCGAAGTGTGATTTTTTGTTGCCAAGAGTACAATTTCTAGGTCACGTTATAGATAGCAAGGGGATTCATGTTGATCCTTCCAAGATTGAATCAATTAGGGAGTGGAATGCTCCTACGACACCAACTGAAATTCGCCAATTCTTAGGACTCGCCGGATACTACCGAAGGTTCATCGAGGGATTCTCGAAGATCGCAAAACCATTGACGAAGTTGACTCAAAAGAAGGTGAAATACGAATGGGGAGATAAGGAGGAATTAGCATTCCAAAAGTTGAAACAAATGTTGTGTAGTGCGCCTATTCTATCGTTACCAGAAGGATCGGAAGACTTTGTGGTCTACTGTGATGCATCGGCAAAAGGATTGGGAGCTGTGTTGATGCAAAGGAAGAAAGTTATCGCTTACGCGTCACGACAATTGAAAACGCATGAGAAAAACTACACTACGCACGACTTGGAGTTAGGAGCGGTAGTATTTGCCTTGAAGTTGTGGAGACACTACTTGTATGGAACCAAGTGTGTCGTCTATACCGATCACAAGAGTTTACAACATATTCTTGATCAGAAGGAACTGAACATTAGACAACGTCGATGGATCGAGTTGCTCAATGATTATGACTGTGAAATCCGTTACCACCCTGGGAAGGCCAATGTAGTGGCGGATGCGCTAAGTAGAAAGGAACAACTGATGACACGTAGAGTTAGATCGTTAGCTATGGTTATCAATCCGAACTTACCCGTGCAAATTCGTGAAGCACAAACCGATGCTCTTAAGCCTGAACATGTTGAAGATGAGAAACTAGGAGGAATGGTTACAAAGAAATTGGAGACTAGCAATAATGGAACGCTATGTCTGAATGGTAGAAGTTGGTTACCACGGTTTGGAGGACTAAGGGACGTGATTATGCACGAGTCGCATAAATCTAAGTATTCGATTCACCCAGGATCTGACAAAATGTATCAGGATATGAAGAAGCTGTATTGGTGGCCAAATATGAAAGCTGAAATCGCTACTTACGTAGGGAAGTGCCTGACTTGCGCTAGAGTGAAAACAGAACACCAAAAACCATCTGGATTGTTGGTTCAACCTGTAATTCCTATGTGGAAATGGGAAAATATAACCATGGATTTCATAACTAAGCTACCTAAAACGACAAACGGATACGACACAATTTGGGTAATTGTGGATCGACTTACGAAATCTACACACTTTTTGGCAATGAAGGAAGATGATTCAATGGATAAGCTTACGAGACTTTATCTGAAGGAAATAGTCACAAAACATGGAATACCGATCTCGATAATTTCTGATAGAGATGGTAGATTTACTTCGGAATTCTGGAAATCACTTCAAGCGTTGGGTACGCAATTGGACATGAGTACTGCTTATCACCCGCAGACTGACGGACAGAGTGAGAGAACTATTCAAACGCTGGAGGACATGTTGCGTGCTTGTGTGCTTGACTTTGGAAAGCAATGAGACAGACATTTGCCTCTAGTAGAATTCTCTTACAACAATAGTTATCATACCAGTATTAAGGTTGCACCGTTTGAAGCGTTGTATGGTCGTAAATGTCGCTCGCCTGTATGTTGGAGTGAGGTTGGGGATAGTCAACTCACTGGCCCTGAACTCATCCGTGAAACGACTGAGAAGATTGTTCAAATCAAGAGCCGAATTCAAGCATCCCGTGATCGTCAGAAGAGTTACGCCGACGTTCGACGTGAGCCTCTATAATTTCAAGTGGGAGATAAAGTGATGCTAAAAGTATCGCCTTGGAAAGGTGTAGTACGTTTTGGCAAGCGAGGAAAGCTAAACCCCCGTTATATTGGACCTTTCAAAATTCTGGCAAAGGTTGGAACTATAGCCTATCGTCTCGAATTACCGCAAGCGTTGAGCCGCGTGCACAGCACTTTTCATGTGTCGAACTTGAAGAAGTGCCTTTCTGATGAAACACTCGTTATACCATTGGAGGGACTCCGAATCGACGACAAGATGCAATTTGTCGAGGAACCTGTTGAAATCATGGACCGTGAGGTCAAACGATTGAAACGGAGTCGTATTCCTATCATCAAGGTGAGGTGGAATTCTAAACGTGGACCTGAATTCACTTGGGAGCGTGAGGATCAATTTCGCAAGCAATATCCGCAACTCTTTGACAATTCTAGAAACTGTGACACTCCTAAGCTTTGAGGACAAAGCTTCTCTATCAAGGGGATGATGTAACACCTGGTAATTTTCCCTACTTTATAAAATGACTATTTTACCCTTTGACTTTTTATTTAGTCAATTATGTGATTTAACTGTGTTGGAACCGGGAGGTTATCCCGCGTTTTCTGAAAAACTGTTTGCTGACGAGTAATGGCCTGACTCTGAGCTCAGTCATTATTCTGAACATTTTCTGTGAACCTGACCAAAGTGCTGAGACGGTCAATGAATTGACGATAATCCATGAGATTATTCGTTATCTGTGAGTTATGTGCTTAACTGTTTAGTTTTTAGCAGCGTGATCGTATTTTCTTGAGCAGCGTATTTAAATATTTCTGTATATATTTATATATGCCTGTATTTTAGTATTTTTGCTATTTATAGCAATAAATCGTAGTTACTGTGAATATTTAATTAACGTATCGCGTTTTCGTATTTTACGTCGTTTTTACGTTTAACCGTCGTTAACATGCATAAAATACTTTACCAATCGTAAAATGTCAGTTTTCGTCGAAAACTCGTAAATTTAATATATTTCGTCAAATTTTTAAGTTTTACGTAATTTTAAACCTAACTATATACTTTTTGATATTTACCTAAAACTAACTAACCTTTTTACCTTAAACCTTTTAACTAGTTACCATAGTAAAATTTTTGAATAATTTACCCCATGTGGGACCCCCCATAACCGGCCAAACCTTCACCATGTGCAAGATACACCATATTTTTACACTTTGCCAAATTAAGCTTAACTTACACTACCCTTACACATTTTAACTTATTACCACCTTAACTCTAAATCACTTCACACTTATTCACCTCACTTTACTCAACCAAAAACACACACAACACCTCTCTCTCTCTCTCTAAAACACATGGCACAAACACATACTCTCATTTCCACCATTGTTGATTTTTGAAAAGCTTCATTTTACCAAGATTCAACACAAAACAAATACACCCTAGAGCTTGTATAAGCATATATAAGAATGGATTTACTTGGTTTGATGATTTGAGAAGTTTTTGGGTTGAAGATTAGGGTAGAGTTCTTGTTGATTATTAGTGGGTATTATTGTAGATCGGATCGTTGTGGTTACGTAGGATCGTTACACAAGGTCATTTCTTAAATCTTTTCATCTTTTCATTTTTCCATGCATGATCTTTGTAGATCTATGCATGCATGTTACCCATCAAGTATTTTTATGAAATAAAATGATGAAAATTATTTTTGGTCATGAAATATTTCAAGATTTGTGGAAATTAAGTGTGGATCTATTAGATCCATACATGAAAATGGGTTAATTGAAAGATTTGTGAAACATATAAGTATATATATTTTGGATTTGTAAACTTGAAGAAAAATCTTTGATTTTGTTGTTGTATATGAAAAATTAGAAGAAACTAGTAGTGTTACTACTAGTGGTTACGTTTGAAAATGGTCGAAAACGAGTTTTTACGGAATACGTACAATCTGTCCGACTTTTGTAAGTGGCGTAGAGAGTCGTAAAAATTGTTTTGACACTAGTTTACTACGATATTATGAAAATATAAGTGAATACCTTCGTTTCGATATATTATGGGCTAAAAACGGAGCTAAAATGAGTAAGTTGTGGTTGTTTAAATTACGTTGACGGAAAACTTTATTTTTGGAGAACAACACTATAAGTGGTTGCTGTCCAGATTTTTAAAGTGGTCGAAACGACATTTTCGAGTTAAACGGAGTTGATTTTAGTGTCGAAATGGTTACTAAATGGTATGTATGGATGTTGGACTTGTTTTGTAAAAGCGTATTAGCTCGAAATGTGAATACTTGGTATAACGTTAAAAGTTTGAACGTTGGAAGTTGAAATGGTTACGATTGTGAAAAATGAATTGTTGAATTGTTGGCGATTGATAAATTGTTGAAAATAGGGGTTTTAGGACGAGATTTGAGTATTTACTAAAAATGGCAAATTTTTATATGACGCCGAAAGGCTGCCGAATTTTCGTTAGAATTTACGTAGGAAAATTTGTTAAGATAAATTTTGGTAAATTAAAATTTACGCCGAAAGGCTGCCGAATTTTCGTCGAGTCAAAAATAAATATTTTTGCCTAAGTATATATATTCTATAATGTTATAACGATGTAACATTTACAAGTCACGATTTTAACAACAAAATATATACTTGATCGATGAGTAACGTACGTGATGAACTATTGTGACTTATTTGCTAGCGCCTAAACTATAATATTATATTTAGGTTGTTGCTAGAGTTGTTCGCTACTATTTGATCTTACTTGTGCGGTTTGAATCGTTGCTTAAGGTGAGTTTATAGATCCCTATTAAACTGCTTTCTATGTTTAATGTTTTGGGATGTGATAAATACTTGATGACTTGCTTCTGGACGCAAGTAAAACTTGATTTCTGTGAACGCTTTGTGAACACTATTTATGAGATAGCTTAAGTTGCTTTAGCCATAGTCCCCACTATCGTGAATCGTTAGTTACTCTGCTGGAGTAAGCTCTTATGTTACGGATAGATCTATTGAGGGTTGACAACCTCCACTCGGGCATTCTGACGCCAGACGAGTGTGTACCATTTATATGAATGGAGTTATCTTGGCTAGGTACTCCATTGGGGCAAAATTTATGTATGCAATCTATTGTATGCACTAGATCATTAGTTTCGATGTCACGAGCTTAGCGCTATCATAAATACTGTGAACACCCAATTTATCCTACACTTGGCACTATATCTCCTATAGTTGCATGTGTACATGAAATGAAATATGAAAATTGAATGACTATGAATTTTTACTTGAAACCTATATTCTCACCAACTTTATGTTGACCCAATTTAGTATTTATCTCAGGTAATTGATGATGTGTTGTACCTGCTGTATGAAGTACTTGGAGTCCGCATGCATTTCTTGGCTATCTTCGGACATTTATTTACTTATGCTTTTGAACTATTATCTCGTTGATGTTTAAAACTTTTACATTCCGCTGCACTATCTTTTGAACTGAGACCTTTTGTACTGTGATGCTTTTTATTTAAATTCAACGAGGTATTTTTATAAAACGTCTCATTTAGAGTCGTTCTCTTGTACCTTGAACTATGATACAATGACGTAACAGCCCCCGAGCTTCACCGCTTCCGCATATCACATTTTGGGGTGTTACAAAATCATATTATGACTCCAAAGTTAAGGGCGTTTCCTTCCGACCGGGGGATTTTGTCTATCGTGAAAATGAGGCAAGTCGTGCGGAGAACCATGGGAAATTAGGCCCAAAGTGGGAAGGACCATATGAAGTCACAAAAGCTTTGGGGTTGGGTGCGTACAATTTACATGACACGAAAGGCCGTAACTTGGACCGTACATGGAACATCTGAAACCTTAAAAAATGCTATCTCTAGAAGGCTACGGCCTATGCATGGATATTTCACTGTAGGCAGGTTCAATAAAGATCCATGTAATTTGGTTTTTTATGTTTTCTAAGTTCTATTTGTCTTAGGATTTTATTATTCTGTAAAAAAAACCCGTAACCGTGATAATAAAACGTCGTAGTGCCTAGCTAGCTCCACGGCTTGTTCTTGTGTAAATCGTGTCTTTTGTGTACACTTAGGATTATTTTTGCTTATATTCTTAGGTGTTATTTCTTATTCATACGCATTCATTCCGCCGTACATGTACTATTCGTTTCCATGTGAAGCCAGAAGATTAAGTGAACCTAATAATTCAACATGTGCATAAGAGGGATGCAATCCCCGCGACATGGATCATGAATTCTTGCTAGAGACCTTATTCAAAAGACGTTGTAATAAGTTTCCACATACCATCCTTATAAAAGGCCGGAGATGATAAATCCATACAATGCACGTCTAGTAAAATATATGCTTTGTCTTTATGTTAGGGGTGATACGTCACGCGTGGATGTTTAATCTAATGGATACACGACTATCTCATAATAAAGACAAGTCTCAAACACATACACTTGAGTGTCGTGGACATCCACGGACAAAAGTGTCACAGTATAAACATGTTATATGGTTTATTATATATGATAAATGCTTGACGGTACGAATGCTGTGGACATCGATGGACGAATATTACAAAATATAAGTTAATGTTTGATACACTGGTTTGTTATGGGGTTCAGATTATGTCTCGGAATCTTCTCGAATTGATAACGGTTTAAAGTGGAATAGTTTTTCTTGGTTACAAAAAAGGGGATTGGTTTTCTAATCTACTAAAAGGATTAAATGCATAAAGTGATAAAAACTTAAACCAAAACAGTTAATAAAATAAAGCTTGAATTAAAATTAAACAATAAAACAGTAAACAATAAAATACCACTTAACACTGATTCGGAATGCTCAAAAGGAAACTGATCCGGAATATTTATGACAAAAACTGCTCATTCAGAAGAATTAATTGATTCGGAATATAACTGATTCGGAACAAACTGATTTGGAACAAATAAAACCCTTCATTCGAAAAAAAATCAGATTCGGAACTTTAAAAAAAATTCAGATTCAGAACTTTTAAAACATCTGGTTCGGAACTTTTAAAACAAATCTGGTTCGGAACTTTTAGCAAGAAATTGGTTCGGAACTTTTCAATGAAATCTGGTTTGGAACATTTGAATAAAAATCTGGTTCGGAACTTTTAGCAAGAAACTGGTTCGGAACTTTTCAATGAAATCTGGTTTGGAACTTTCAAAGTTGGTTCGGAACTTTTTACACAAAGCTGGGTCGGAACTTTTAGCAAAAATCTGGATCGGAACTTTCGAATCAACTTTGTTCGGAACTTTTGAAATCTTTGATTCGGAACTTAAACAATAAACTGGTTCGGAACTTTTGAAATTAAGCTGATCCGGAACTTCAAACAAAAGAATTGATTCGGAACATGCTATTGATTCGGAATCTGGGGAAACGAAGAACAGTAGAACAGACAAAAACAGGGTAGTATGATTTTTATCAAATCAAGCCAAATTTAACCAAAAGATTTAAACCAAACTAAACACTAATCATTTATCAACCATAAACAACAAATCAAAACATTAAAAACACAAAACCCACTTACTTTTGAAGATCAAAATCAACTAAATAAGAACATTAAAACTTTGAATCAAAGAACAAGATGAACAAGATGAAATGGAAAGATTATATTAAATGATTAAGGTTTAAACAATCAAAGGAAAAGATTAAAACTACAAGGTTAAAGATTGAATCAAAGAAAAATGAAAATCACCAACACCTTAGTGGTGTTGGCTTCTTCCCTACGAAACAAAAAAGAAAGAATTGGAAAAATGAAAAACTTTTCAAAAAGTGTGAAGGGGTGGTCTTTATATAGTCCTTGTCTTTGGTTGGTGAGTGGGCTTTCTCCCGTTCTTCTTGTCTTCTCGTCTTTTCAGAAAAGTTGACGTTTTCGATTCTGATTCGGGATTTGTCGTCGATTAAATTCAACTCGTCTTTTAATTTCTTCGTTTAATAGACTTGAGTTTCTTCGACATATGTAAATCTTCCATCTTTGGTCCTTTTCTTCGATAAATCTTCAAATAGGCCCATTGACTTCAAATCTTTTTCATCTCTTGGACAATATACTTCGCCTTGAGTCTTTTTCTTCGATAAAACCCGTGCAATCCCATGTTTTCTCCAATATCCATCCGGTTGGCTCTGAAAACACAATAAACACAAAAACCACGTATAATTCCAAACAAATGATATTAAATACGTGTTTTGGTCTCGTTTTAGCCAGAATTAAGTGGTAAAAGGATGGGTGTTTACACACCTATCAAATCCCCTACACTTAACCATTGCCATGCCCTCATGCAATGCTTAGTGATAAAGAATTTTTACACTTTTCTCATAATCAATCAACCTTGGCCTTATTAACATACTACTAAAAAAAATTAAAGTACTAAGAGAAATTAAAACTTTAAAGTAAACAAAATGATAGAAAACCATTTTCACTTGAAAATAGCTATATGGAAATAACTTGCAAAGAGATCAAGGATTTACATTAGGGCTTTGGTGCTGCGAAGATTTATCACCCTCAAGTTTCACGTTCCCCAAACTAAGCTTAAAAACGAGATCATTGTTATTATAAGTTAGCAAATCAAACACTTACACACATGGCTTAATTATATGCTTAAACTCCCTTATTCCTAGGTGTATCTCTTATATTTTATTTTTGTCTTAGAATGATCATGAAGATGCATTTTTTGACTTATTGCGATAGTTTATTTAGGCTGAAAGCAAAGTAGGACGATTTGATCAATAGTTAGCTAAAGGACAAAATCTCTTAAAACTGCTTCTCGGGATATCAAAAAGTTCATATCTTGGCATAACTCGCTTCACGATTTGAGACCTTTCTCGGGCTGATATTTGGCATGTACTTCATACTTCATATCTTGAGAGACGTTCTTGAGATAATGGTCTTCTCTTCGTGAATAGAGTTCTTCACTTGGAGTATTTTTGAGGGATACTCCACTTTGTTGACCACGACTTCATGATTATTTCTTCAATCGTTATTTAGGATTTTGAGATACAACGATCCGCCTCCTTTTCGGACTTGGATCTATTTATCCTCATACCTTGTTAGGGTCTTTTCGGATAGACTTCTCCATGATCTTTATGGGAGTTGATTGCTTTTCGTCGTGAGTCTTGATCCTTCACATTGATTTTGGGAATAATGCTTTTCACATCACCTTGGATCTTTAGCAATAAGATTGAATCCTCATGCCTTGTTAGGGCCTTTTCGGACTCGCCAATCTTCGCACCCCGCTTCATTCGTTATGCCTTGGCTATGAACTCTTATCATTACCGAGCAACTTTTAAGCGATCTTGGGCTAGAAGCTATGTAACCTTTCAAATCGTACCACCTTACTTATTGCAGATAAGTTATTAGCAAGTGATGGGAGAATAGGCAAATAATTACACCAAGTGAGCTTGTGCAAGAATACCGACTTATAATTGAGTCTATCATTTCTCGTTCTCCACAATTTAAAAAAGAAATGAGACTCGTGGATGCTTAGCCTAGTAAACCAATTAAGGTCTACATGGTTAAGGATACTAGCTAGAATAAACTTGGACAAGTCTATTCGGGTTGAGTCAAAATAATCGCAACGGGCCTAATATGTCAAAGACTTCAAAACTAGCTACACCACTTTATTAATATTTTTGACTTTATTGCGGGATATATACATATGAAAGCAACGATAAAAATTTAAAAATTAAGACTAAATGGCCAAAGTTAATAAAAAATTTGAAAAATGTTGAAAAAGATGATTTTCCGGTTAAATGAAGGCATTTTAATGGAAAAGTCCACTTAAAACTTCGATAAAAGACCCCCTACACTTAAGATAAACATTATCCTCAATGTTTAAGCATGTGGGAAAAGTCTCCCCTACACTTATGACATTGTGCACGTTGGTTAAATCAAGCTAAGGAAGAGACGACTAAAGTGATCAATTTCAAATGTGAGTATGAAGAAAATTGAATCACGATAGTTGAGAGATAGAACCGGATTGCGGATAACACGGGAGCACGGTTCTTCAAAGGTTCCAAAAGTGCATTCATCCCTGTAATCACATCACCACACAAACACAAACAACATATAGAGGTCCCCCTACACTTAGGAGGTTAAAATGGAAAAGGATAGATACTCGGGTTGCCTCCCGAGGAGCGCTTGTTTTGATAACCGAGTCACGAGCCTGACTCGACCCAAAATTAGTTCATGGGGAACGTGGTGAGGGATGGAATCATCTCATGAGAGATGTCCTCACCAAAGTACAACTTCACTCGTTGGCCATTCACCTTAAAATTAGGTCCATTAGGTTGAGCGAGCTCGAGAGTACCATATGGAAAAATTTAGGCAATGGTGAATGGGCCGGACCAACGAGATTTCAGCTTGACCGAAAAGATTTTCAATCGAGAGTTGAAGAGTAAAACTTTGTCTCCAACTTGGAACTCTCAGTTTTTAATCTTAGAGTCGTGAATGAGCTTAGTCCTTTCCTTATAGATTAAAGAATTTTCATAAGCCTCATTACGGAGTTCATTGAGCTCATTGAGTTGGATCTTGCGTAGGTCGCCGGCTTTGTTGATATCGAAATTAGCCCACTTCAAGGCCCAGTAAACCTTGTGCTCCAACTCAATGGGGAGGTGGCATGCTTTCCCGTACACGAGACGATATGGTGTACAACCAATCGGAGTCTTGTATGCGGTACGAAAAGCCCACAGAGCATCATCAAGTTTATCGGCCCATGAGGCACGATGCTCTCCCACGGTTCTTTCAAGAATTCGCTTTTATCCTCGGTTAGAGATTTCAGCCTGGCCGTTAGTTTGTGGGTGGTAAGCGGTGGAAAGACGATGATTTACACCATACTTAGCCATGACTCTCGCAAATTGATCATTGCAAAAATGAGTCCCGCGATCACTAATAATGGCACGAGGCACACCGAATCTAGCGAACATCGATTTCAAAAAGTTACAAACCACTCTTGCGTCATTAGTGGGTAAAGCTTTGGCTTCAACCCATTTAGAAACGTAGTCAACGGCTACAACGATGTATTTGTTTCCTTTAGATGAAGGGAATGGCCCCATAAAGTCGATACCCCAAACATCAAAGATTTCACATTCTTGTATGAAATTTTGAGGCATCTCATCTTTATGTGTGATCTTGCCTTGTTTTTTGCAAGCATCACAATGTTTAACCATCTCGTGAGCATCACGATAAATGGTGGGCCAATAAAATCCCGAGTCAAACACTTTTTTGGCGGTGTAGTTGGGACCAAAGTGACCACCGGTGGGTCCTTTGTGGCAAGCTTCGAGAATGTCTAAAGCTGCCGGTCCATCAACACATCGGCAAATAATCAAATCAGCGCATTGTTTGAAGAGATACGGGTCATCCCAAAAGTAAGTCTTAATGTCTTTGAAGAACTGTTTCTTTTGCTGGGATGTTAACCCGTCAATGAGAATTCCACCCGCAAAGTAGTTTGCAATGTCCGTAAACCACGGGGTTTGTCCTGATTCGAATTGATAGAGATTAAGGTCTCCAGGGGAAAAGAGTCATTGATCTCTTTGTTCGGATGTTCCCCTTGATAAGGATCCTCAAGTCTGCTGAGATGATCCGCGACTAGGTTTTCAGCTCCCTTCTTATCACGAATTTCGATTTTAAATTCTTGAAGTAGCAAAACCCAGCGAAGAAGTCTTGGTTTGGAATCTTGTTTAGTTAACAAGTACTTCAACGCGGAATGATCGGTATAAACGATTATGGTAGAGAGGACAAGATAGGGGCAAAATTTTTCAAAAGCATAGACAACAGCTAAAAGCTCTTTTTCGGTTGTCGTGTAATGCAATTGAGCCCCCGTCATTGTCTTGCTAGCGTAATGGATCGGTTGGAAGTGTTTGTTCACTCTTTGGCCCAAAACCGCTCCAATGGCATAGTCACTAGCATCGCACATCAACTCGAAAGGCAGCTCCCAATTAGGGGTAACCAAGACCGGTGCCTTAGTAAGCTTATCCTTAAGAAGGTTGAAGGCTTCAATACACTCGTTGGAAAAGATAAAAGGGGTATATTTCTCCAAGAGGTGGGTCATCGGGCGAGCGATTTTAGAAAAATCTTTGATGAATCGACGGTAGAAGCCCGCATGACCAAGGAAACTTCTCACACCCTTCACGGTTGAAGGTGGAGGCAATTTAGCAATAACATCGACTTTAGCACGGTCCACTTCAAGACCGGCTTTGGAGATCTTGTGTCCTAGCACGATGCCCTCTTTTACCATGAAATGGCATTTTTACCAATTAAGAACAAGGCGAGTGTCTTCACACCGCTTAAGCATACATTCTAAATTGGCAAGGCAAGCAGAGAATGAATCGCCATAAACCGAGAAATCATCCATGAAGACTTCCATAGTTTCTTCAACCATGTCATGGAAGATAGCCATCATACACCTTTGGAATGTCCCAGGAGCATTGCATAAACCGAAAGGCATGCATTTGTAAGAAAATTTTCCGTAGGGACAAGTGAATGTGGTCTTTTCTTGGTCTTTGGGATCGATGGGAATTTGAAAATACCCAGAGAAACCGTCTAAAAAGCAGTAATAGTCATTACTCGCTAGACGCTCGAGCATTTGATCCATGAAAGGAAGAGGAAAGTGATCTTTTCTCGTGGCATCATTGAGTTTGCGATAGTCGATACAAACTATCCACCTAGTAACGAGACGAGTAGGAATCGACTCGTTGTGTTCATTTAGAACAACGGTTATTCCGCCCTTCTTGGGCACACAATGGACGGGACTAACCCATGGCGAATCCGAAATAGGGTAAATCAAGCCGGCATCAAGAAGTTTGATAACCTCTTGTTTGATGACGTCATGAATGCGAGGATTAACCCTTCTTTGGCTCTGGATTGCGGGTTTAAAGTCATCTTCCATGAGAATCTTGCGAGTACAAAAGTTTGGATCAATTCCGCGGATATCGGAAATTTTCCAAGCAATTGCCTTCTTATGATCTTTAAGCACGGCGATGAGGCGAGATTTATCTTCTTTGTTCAAGTCCTTAGCAATGATGACAGGGGACTTCTTCTTTTCTTCAAGGAACACGTACTCAAGATGGGGCGGCAACTCCTTAAGTTCTAAATCCGGAGGACTTTTGATGGGAGGCTGTTGTTCTCATTCAATCCATAACACAAGATTTAGAAGAGGTATTTAGAGAGAGAAAGAGAAGAAAAGTAGAGAGAGAAACAAGAGAGATTTGGAAGGTTTATGTTTACTTGAGAGAGAAAGTAAAATGAACCAACACCCTCTTCCACACATGGAAGAGGGTTTATATACCCTTGGCCTTTTGGGCCGTGGGCTTTGTTTCCTTGGGCCGGGCTTGGCTTTGCTTGGGCTTACTCCCCTAACTTAGACAATATTAGCTTAAAGTCCAAGCCCGGTTTTTCCCGACTAACCTATTACAATACAAGACCTTTAACGACTAAGATGACCTATTACATTCTTGTTCGACTATATAAGATATAGGGCTAACAATCTCCCCCAATGTATCGGTCATCTTAAAAAGCTTAAAAAGCATAAGATGATTGAGTGAATACATTCTTGTAGAGGAGATCTTCCTGCTTTGGTCTTGTATCTTGGTCTTGTTTGTAACAGCTTTGTTCCTTCATGCTTTCGTGATCTTTATCTTGAGCCTTTGTCATTTGACTTTGAGTGCTTGAGATCTTCATCTGTACTCCTTGTGACTAAGATGACCTATTACATTCTTAGGTATCTTGATTATCGCCATCTTGTGCTCTTGTGACTTCTGAATCGACATCGGTATCACAGCTACGCCACCTTCTTGATATGCAGCAACATATATAGACATGGATAAAATGGGTTTGAACATTTCACCCTAACTCGGTAGCGTTTTACCTCTGGTCGGTGAAGACCGGCTAACGGTATTAAATACCGTACCTGTGATCAGGTAGATTCGATTAAGAACCTCCTTGACAGGGTTTCCCGGCGGTAGTAGCCAGTTCTCTTTACTCGACCGTCTCAAAGCAGAATGCGAACGTAAAGAGTGAATCATAAGGATAAATTATCCGTCTGATTAGAGTCGTCAATTCAGATTTCCTGGAAAAAGTTTGATTCTAAAAGAATCGCACCATTTTTGCTTTCCAGTTTGTCACAAGCTTGATTCATAGAGAATCTTACGAGTTACCTACCGCAGTGCTGTTTGATGTTGACACTGGAAGGATTTCCATTCGTCACTGTGAACACTAATGAGTGTCACTCTGAATGTTCTGGCAAGATCACATGGATTTTGCGAAGAAACCTGGAATCAAGTTTGAATCAATTAAGAATCCAAACTTAGTTGCTTTCCAGTTCTCACAAGTTTGATTCGTGTAGAATCGCGCAAGTTACCTACCATGAGCTTGTTTGATGCTGGCTCAAGCAGGATTTCCATCTTCATTGTGAATCGTATCACTCAGATGTTCTGGCAATATCACAAGGATAATGCGTAGGACTCGATTGTGTCCTAATGAGATGATAGATAGATCTCATTTGGATCTAGACTCATTAGTGCATTTTGGTATTCGGAGGCTGGAGCAGACTGCCACCTTTTCAATATTAACTGACTCGGAGTGAGAAAGTCAATAGATACGTGTTGATCTCCGTGACAATGAGACAAGTTTCTTTTAAGAGAAACTCGAATGGCTGGGGAAGGGTTGTGCATCGTATCACTGGGTCCATGACACTTGTCTTCAAAAGATGTGTTAACCCGGTTTCTACCTAAGTTGCATAGAATATTCAACTCCTTCAATGCTTACCAATACGTCATCATTAGCACCTTGTTGTGATTGTTCCAGTGCTAACTTAAGTACTTGGTCCGCATTCAGCTTCATTCCACTCCATCTTTCCTAAGGACAACTATTTCTAGCCATGGAATGTCCTTGGGTAGATCCCTCCGGTTCTGGTTGGATCATAGGACTTAGTTTCCTATCCTAAACCACCTTTTGACTCCATCGTTCCATCGTGGATAGTAGGTTGTTTTGGGTATAGATCATAACCATAAACCATTGAAAACCATTCAAAGTGTTTGATAAAAATCAAAACTTTTAACACTTGAAAGTTTTACATTTCTGAAAAGCTCCCCCTACACACATGCATCGATATACGAAATAGTTTGGCATGTGAAGGAAAGAGTTGCACTTGAGTCTTTAAGATCACATGTTGCGATATATTACATTTTAATCACATTTTCTCCCCCTATCTCTAATATAAAAATATAATATTAGAGATACCAATTGATTAAAATATGACATTTTCCGAAAAATCGACGGGAGAGAAACATGTGTGCACGCATGAATCATGGAACATTTTCAGTCGGGTCGCTCCCCCTCAACAATATATGTGTGTCTTGAGACAAAATTTGACAAAATTTTAGAAAAACGACACCACAAAATATGTTGAGGTACGGAGTTGAGATGCCTTTTCCGATATAATATATTACATTTGACAATTTCATATCATTTTCGGAATGTGTTGGATACATAAAATATGACAATTTTAGAGATGTACCCAACAACATTAAAAGGCTTGATTTTAAAACGCTCCCCCTCAAAAATTGATCAAAATAACATATGACAGTTTTGAGATATAGAAACCACTTGTGAGGAAGGGAGTGTTGAACACACAATTTTGAAAGATTTAGAAAAACCTTTTGAGAAATTCTTGAAAAATTGTGTTCAACGATTTTAAAATAATCAGGATAGAAGACTTCTCTTCTATTGATTAGGGAAAGCGCACTGAAACGTACACTCTACTTTAGGGTCCGTTTTTCATGAGCTTAAAACTTTGAATGTTTTGATGAGAAGCTCATGACCGAGAAATATGAATTTCTCCTTGAGAAGGATAAGTTATCGTCCGAGATAAACTTTCCTTAGTTGAGGTCCGAGTTCTAAGCTGTGATGCGCCTAGAAGTCATTGTGAGAGAATATCAAGCAGCTTCATTTGCCAAAACCTCCAAGTCTTCTGGAGTCATATACTTCATACCAAGACGGCCAACGAGATACGCAAACCTATCTTTCGATAGAGCTTTTGTAAACAAGTCTGCCAGCTGGTACTCAGTTCTGACAAAGTATAATTCCACGATGCCACGTTCCACTTGTTCCTTGATGAAGTGATATCTGACATCGATGTGCTTGGTGCGGGAGTGCTGAACTGGATTGCAAGATATGGCTATGGCCGACTTTGAGTCACAATACATAGGTATTTTATCAAAGTGGAAGCCATAATCCGTGAGTTGAGTTCTCATCCAGAGGACTTGAGCACAACACGCGGATAGAGCCACATATTCTGCTTCAACTGATGAGAGCGAAGTGCAATCCTGCTTCTTTGACGACCAGCTGACAAGCTTGTCTTCCCCTAGAAATTGTATGCTACCAGAAGTGCTTTTACGACTATCAAGACAACCTGCGTGATCAGAATCTGAAAAAGCTGTTAGATGAAAACCGGTTTCCCTCGGATACGAGAGTCCTATGTGAATGGTATTCTTAAGGTACCGAAAGATCCGTTTAACCTCTTTGAGGTGCTTTTGAGTAGGTCTGGCTTGATATCGTGCACAATAGCATGTGGCATGATGAATATCAGGCCTGCTGGCTGTAAGGTACATAAGTGACCCGATCATACTGCGATATCGCGTTTGATCTACGGGATATGAGTACAAGTTAGCGTCTAGGGATGTGGTCGACAATGGTGTACCAACGCAAGCACATGAGGTCATACCATGCTTTTTAAGTATCTCTTGAGCATACTTAGCTTGGTTAATGAAGATACCACGTGGGGATTGATGAATCTGGAGGCCTAAAAAGAATTTTAGCTCCCCCATCATTGACATTTCAAATCTGCTGTGCATTAATTTTTCAAAACGTTTTGAAAGTTTTGGGTTCGTAGAACCAAAAATAATGTCATCAACATAAACTTGCACCAGCATTATGTCATCCCCATATTTATTAGTAAAGAGAGTAGGATCAATAGAACCTTTGGAGAATCCTTTGGATGTTGGGTCAAAAAGTTGATGTGGTAGAAACTCAAAAACGAAGAAAACATGAAGAAATTGTCCAAGCGTTGTCAAGAGTTAATCAAGCGTTGATAAGAGCAAATTAGGCGTTGATGGCTCAAGCATTGTCGTGTGCAATCCAAGCATTGTCACATGTAATTCAAGCATTGACAAAACGTAGACAAAGAAGCTTATGGAAGCTTCTATTTAGATAAACATGCAAAAGATATTCTGCATAAGTTTATTTAAATAGAAGATTTACTTGTTTATTCATCATTATCTCTTGTAAACCCTAATCCTTACACTATAAAAGGAACCAAGGGTCTTAGGTTTTATTCATTCAATTCATTCACAATGTAAACCTAAAGTGTGTGTCGACTAGGTGTGGGATTCAATGTACACACACCTAGTGGTTGTTCGTTATTAATATAATGAGCAATCCGATTGTTTTAATTCATGTTTTGTGCCTAAACACCTTGTTAATGCTTGTTGTTCTAATTCCGCTTTGATTGTTTAATCATATGAACAATGATCATTCCTAGTAGCTTCAAAGATCCGGAAACCAAGGTTTCCACAATTGGTATCAGAGCCTCGTGGCTCGTGATGCTAGGACCAACAAGGTGTTCGTATATTGTGAAGAAGAAGAAAAATTCGTATAGAGTTTTTCTGGACGTTTTTGTGTGCGCAACAGTATTCAGAAGGTCATAACTTTTGATTGAACCGTTGGATCGTCACGAAATTTTATATGTGTGTTCTACATACATAGATCTAAACATCCACCGGAGGGATTGTCGAGTTTTATCCCCAGGCAAAAGTTATTAAGCGTCAAAATCAGCAGTAGGATGAATGCAGTTTTTCTGTGGACAGCCATGTTCAAAACACGATCTCTCCTTCGTTAACCGTTGGATCTTCATGATTTTTGAACTGTAGATTCTTGGCACTTGTGTCTAGGATCTCACCGGAGCGATTTTCGATCTGAGCCCTAATGAAAAAGTTATTCAAGGTCGAAGGTTGCTGTTTAAAGGTATTAATGTTTTGCTTTCACATAAAATCATGAACTAGGGTTTCTCAAACCCTAGATCTACATAAAAAACAGGATGTTATAAGGATTGTGGCTGTGGTGATTCAAGTTAATACTTTATCTAAGGTTTCTACAAACCCTAAGTTAGGGTTTTGAAGTTATAAACTCTAGATCTACTTCAAAACAGAAAAGATGTGTTACTGTGTTCACACGACCATATGACAAACCGTAATATTGGTGGAGAATTCATGTGTTCACACGGATTAAGAACTGTGATTGGCAATTGAACTTGTGTTCACACGATTGATACTACAATGGTCCAATTCATTCAAACGATCAAAGATTAAATAGCAATTGAGTGTTCACACGGTTTGACGAATGTGATTCGTTTAAAATCATTTCAAGGTTAGAATACTATGATATGATGGTGACGTGATAGCATTGAAAGATAATGTGATAGTTTTCACACGATACAACCAATTAATCAGAAGAAGTATTCACATGAGTATGGTTTGACGCTGACAAAAATGGACGCTGACACGGTTTATGGTTGGCGCTGACGTTTGGAATTTGGACGCTGACAGAATAAGTCAACGCTGATAGAGTTGACAGTGTCGTCCGATATATGAACTTCAACGCTGATAGGTATTGTCCGATATTGGACAATACATCTGCCAAAGATATTGGACAGAAGAGGATATTGGACAACACAAGGTTTGCTGCTGTTTGAGAAAATTAGACGTTTTAAGCACACAAAAAGGAGGAAAATACACACGAAGGTATATGGAATCTCCGTTTTAATTTAGAATATCATGATGATATTTATTGCTCAGATATTTTTAAACGGAATTAATGATCTTAAAGCGAGTTAGCAACAATTCATGAGATAATGGGAGTCTTCATGAAAAGGTGTTAGCTTAAGGGGAAGAATTCTTATGGTAAGTTTGATGATTGAAGAAGATTTTCGTGAGTTTGTGTTCTATCATATCTTAAAGTGCCATAGACTTTAAAGGTAACTTGTTCGTGCTTTACATGTTTGGTGATGAAGACTTGTCATAACACTTGAAGGAGTTACATTATCGTGCTCAATGTCTCACAAAGGATGAGAATATTGACAAGAGATCGAGGTCTACTTATACTTAGCTCCATGAGTATAAGTTCTTAGTCACATGGATAGTACAAGACATGGAACATAGGTTTGGGTTATTCTACTTCTACATCAAAAATATTATATTAATTGTTCTTCAAGATCATTACTTAGACCTACTTTTGGAGAATCTTCAACATTGCATACATTGTTTACTTCCTTGTTGATGTGACAAAAAGGGGAAGAAATACGTGCTACACTTGAGGGGAAGCAATTTGAAGATCATGTATAACTTACAAGAGATACACATAGAGTTTTTCCACTATCAACTAGGGGAAGATTGTTGGGTCAAAAAGTTGATGTGGCAGAAACTCAAAAACGAAGAAAACATGAAGAAATTGTCCAAGCGTTGTCAAGAGTTAATCAAGCGTTGATAAGAGCAAATTAGGCGTTGATGGCTCAAGCATTGTCGTGTGCAATCCAAGCATTATCACATGCAATTCAAGCATTGACAAAACGTAGACAAAGAAGCTTATGGAAGCTTCTATTTAGATAAACATGCAAAAGATATTCTGCATAAGTTTATTTAAATAGAAGATTTACTTGTTTATTCATCATTATCTCTTGTAAACCCTAATCCTTACACTATAAAAGGAACCAAGGGTCTTAGGTTTTATTCATTCAATTCATTCATAATGTAAACCTAAAGTGTGTGTCGACTAGGTGTGGGATTCAATGTACACACACCTAGTGGTTGTTCGTTATTAATATAATGAGCAATCCGATTGTTTTAATTCATGTTTTGTGCCTAAACACCTTGTTAATGGTTGTTGTTCTAATTCCGCTTTGATTGTTTAATCATATGAACAATGATCATTCCTAGTAGCTTCAAAGATCCGGAAACCAAGGTTTCCACATTGGACACCAAGAAGTTTGAAAGTTCTTCGTACCATGCCCTTGGAGCTTGTTTAAGTCCATATACAGCCTTCTTGAGAGATAGACTTTGTCTGAATGATGAGGATCGATGAATCCTTCCGGCTCATTCACATACACTTCTTCCTTCAAATGACCGTTGAGAAAAGCAGTTTTAACGTCCATCTGAAAAACCGTGAAGCCTTTATGTGCAGCATAAGCAAGGAATATCCTGACTGCTTCCAAACGAGCGACTGGAGCGGATGATTCATCGTAGTCTATGCCTTCTTGTTGACGGTATCCCTTAACCACAAGACGAGATTTGTTTTTGATGATGGTTTGTTCTTCATCCAGTTTGTTTTTCCAGATCCATTTGAAATCTAAAATTGACATTCCATAGGGTCGATCAACAAGTTCCCAAACATTTAGGCGTTCAAACTGATGAATTTCGTCTTGCATTGATTCAATCCACGCATGATCAGTCATGGCTTGTTTGATGTTTGTAGGTACAGTTGAACTCACGGTGAGTGCATACATACACACATCGCCATCGGTTTCGAGTTGTCTGCGTGTTCGAACCGGTTTTGAAGGATTTCCAATGACTTGCTCCAATGGATGATCACGTGTCCAATGGTGAGTGGATGGATATGGTTGGTAGAATGTATGCATGTTGGACGGATCAACATGTTGAGTAGAAGACTCTCCGACTTCGTGTACCGGTGTACCGAACGGATTGATAAATTCTTCATCGTCAGGTTGTGCATCGACTTCTTGATTGTTGTTACCTCCTTCAGCATTGACAGTTGGTGATGTTGGTTGTATGACAGTTTCTTGAGTTTGTTGAGTATCCAATGGAATATTCTCTTGAGCAACGGTTGCTGAAGTAGAGGCAGTTGTGTCTTTTTGACTTTGTTCGAGTGCATCAGTAGTGGTGACAGCGGAAGGCTTTGACACAACTTGATTGTTTCCATGGTAATATTCATCAAACATTGGATCATATAAATCAACCAACTCATTCATATGTGTTGTATCCGTCGAGTCTGCTGTAGGATTACTTTGTTGACATTCTTACACGGGATGTACACTGTTTTGTGTAGGTGCCATTTCTGGACATTGAGGTGCGGGACTTGAGCTGTTGTGATCAAGTACCATTAGTGGCAATTCGTCAAAGTTCACATGAATTGTTTCGACAATAATCTTTGTTCTCTTGTTATAGACCCGATATCCTTTCGACAATGTAGCATACCCCACAAAAATACATGCATCACCTTTTTCTTTCATCTTGTTGAGATTCTCACCGTCTTTAAGGATGTAGCATAAAGATCCAAATACGTGAAAGAATTTTACAGTAGGTTTTCTGCCATTGATGATGTGGTAAGGTGTCTTTTCATGTCAAGGGATGACGAGAGAACGATTCTGAGTATAACAGGCAGTTGCAATTGCTTCAGCCCAGAAGAATAGCGGTAACTTTGAAGCAGAAAGCATTGTTCGAGCAGCCTCAACCAAAGTACGGTTTCGTCTTTCGACAACGCCGTTTTGTTCAGGAGTTCGAGCAATAGACGTTTGATGTTCGATGCCTTCTTCTTGAAAGTAAGATTGCAAGTTCTTGTTCAAAAATTCAGTACCCCTATCCGTTCTTACGGTTAAGACTTGAGCTTGAAGATTTCGTTGTATCATCTTGAGAAAGTTTTTGAGAACCTCTGGTGTTTCATCTTTGGACCTTAAGAAGAAAGTCCATGTGTATCTAGAGTAATCATCAACAATCACGAGAATATACTTTTTCCCGTTAATACTCTCTACACGCACGGGACCACATAAATCCATGTGTAGAAGTTCTAATCGTCCTTTTGAGCTTGGGGTAGTCTTTGATTTGAAAGACTTCCGTTTTGCTTTCCCCAACTCACAAGAAGAACAAAGATGGTCTTTGACGAATTTCAACTTAGGAAGACCGGTCACAATATCATTCTTAGAAAGCAAGTTGATGGTGTCAAAGTTGAGATGTGACAATCGTTGATGCCATAACCATGCTTGAGATGAAGAAGCTTTAGCCATTAAGCAAATTGGATTTGTTGAAGATGTGTCTTGAAGAGTTACTGTGTAGAGATCAGAACCACGAGAACCTGTAAGAAGGTCATTCCTATCGTAGTCTCTAACATAGCAAGTAGATTTCCGAAAAGCCACTTCCAAATCTGCATCACAAAATTGACCAACCGAGAATAAATTGTGATTCAGTCCCTCGACGTAATAAACCCGTTTTATAGTGATACTCCCTTGAACCAAGTCTCCATATCCGGGTATCGGTGCAAATTGATCATTTCCAAACCGTACCGTACCCAGAAACTTCTCCACGAAGTTAATGAGAAGCTTGAGATTGCCCGTCATGTGCTTTGTGCACCCGGAGTCCATTATGAATAGGATGATTTCGACGAGCTGCAGAAGAATTAGAAGACAATGTAGCATTTGACAAATGGGAGCCCTTGATAGAAACGGGTTCCAAAATTGTAGTGGGCCTAGATGCAAAGTCTACAGGCAAGCTGATATTCCTAGACCCAATCACTAAAGTGGTTAACTTAGGTACCCATTTGTACCCGGGTGGTGTAAATCTCGAATACCCCCGTGTACATGTCCTAATCATGTTCTCATATAGCTTCTTTAATCTGTTTTGTTTACGCAGAGTAGTAGAGTCTAACGCACTTAGTTTCTTAAGTGGTTGATCAGTGGATTGGTTCAAAGTTCTTGTGGGTTCTCTAGTACTAGTGGGCACAGGAATAGGCTTCCTAGTTCTAGTATTCACGCCATTATGATTAAGAGCACAAGCATCATGATTGAAAGTACGAACACATTTTCCACATTCAACACAAACAACTTCAACATTCGAGGTCTTAGCATTTAAACTGTCATTACAAGCAGTTACAGACGTTTTATTCTTAGAAAACTTAAAATTCCTACGGTGATCTTCTACTTCCTTCTTCTTCCCTTGACTATTGTTAGGCATGACTCTATCTTCAATTATAGTGCTCTTAAGCTGTGGTCCGCTAACACTAGTAGTGGGATTTACTCCTGTAGAAGAAGACACACGTTGATTAGTTTTCCTAGTATTCTGAGGTAACTGCGTAGTTCCAGTTTGAGTGGACCTAGTGTTCATCTTATACATTCCAGGTGCTATCACATTAGTGCTCTTATCATTTCCTATCTTAGGCAAAGTCTGTGGGGATTGTCCCAAAATAGATGATTTAGGGCATTTAACCGCATTCGGTTGACGAACAGCGGATGGTTTACCCAAAACAGACTTTCCTTTCATTTTCTCAGTGAGTTTCTGTAACTCACTTATGGCAATGTCCCTTTCTTCTAGCCGAGCTTTCAAATCATTTATTTCGAAATCTTTTTCATTTAGTAGACGAAACGAAGAAGCTGACATTTCTTGACACTTTTTATGATTATGAGATTTTTCACCTTTTTGTAAAGCAAGTTCAAGAGAAATGGAGTGTTTCTCAAGTTGAGAAAAGCTTTTCGAAAGTTTGTTGTATGACTGAATTTGTTTTGAAAGCTCTACTTCAAGATTGCGACATTTCTCGTCCGATTCTGACGCTAGACATGCTACATGACAATATTGATCAAGATCGGTATACACACCAAGTATAGCATTCATATGGTCAGCATAAAAGTATTCCTTAGAAAGTCGATCAATTTCGTTAGAAAGTTGGTGTTCTTGTGTCTTTAATTTAATTTGAAGAAAATCAACTTCATCTTCAAGAGATTTGACATAGCTTAAATCAGTTAACATTTCCTCAGTGAGAGCATTATAAAACATTTCCACATTTTTTGAAAGATCATCAATGGTTGGAACAATGCATTGTTGAATGACGACTTCTACTTGTGGGTTAGGTTTAATATTCCAAATGGTATCCCTAGAAACTTTTTCATAGTCGACGACACCTTTGTACAGATTTAAAACCCCTTGTTTTATAAACTCAAATTGCTGAACACTTTTGCTTTTCTCATCCCATTTACGTTTTTCATCCAAAATTCGCTTTTCTAACAAAATTGATTGCTTTTTGAAACTCCTTTTTAAAGAAACTTTCTTTTGTGGTTCATCACTTGGTGGTGGAACACTATTATACATCTTTTGTTCTTTTGAAAGTTCTTTTTGAGGGACAAACTTAATATGATTGTTAGAATCAGAAAGGTTTATTAAATCACTTAAGTTTGATCGACTTTCTTCTTGTTGACGAATGATTTCGTCGCAGTCAGGGGAAAGCATAAGAGCAAGATTATCAAGATAACAACCGATATCATAAAGAGCAGGCTTGGTACTTTGAACTTTCTTGAGATAATCAGGCTTGACAAAACTCGTTTTCATATTTCTATTGAGCATATTCATAGTTTGAATAGACTGAGCCGTTTTGTAAACAATGTTGTTTAACGTGTCGACTCTCTTTTCCAAAGCAAGAATTTTTTCAATATCCTTTTCTTCACGAGTTTTATAAAGCTCAGTTTGTTCTTTGTTAACCGACTCTAATTCAGTAATTTGGAGTTTATGTAGCAGCAGTTGTTCTTCAAGTTCCGATATCTTCTGTTTTGACATATGAGTTTCGTGTGTTACTTCAGAACAATATTGTTCGTTGAGCACCTTACGTTCATATACCAAACCATTAGCTATTGCAACTCGTCGATCAGCTTCTTTTACATAATCACACTCTTTAAGCCTGTCTATCTCCTCGGCTAAGGATGTGTTTGCTTGCTTCAAACGTTTATTAGCATCTTTGTTTTCCTCAATTTCATGTTTTAAAGAATCAATTATAGACGCAAGCAAATCACGGTCCTCATCCGAGTCAGTATCCTGAGCAGCATTACCGTCATCATTACACATATGCTGTGAATCCGTAGAGATATTGCTATCCTCCGTGTCCATTACATATGTGTCATTGATGCTTTCGGGTTGCTCAGGATGTCGTCGTTCATTAGCAAACACATTATAGTTATCATTTGTTGGTACCTTTTCAATTGGCTCAGTATCAAAGATAGGTCCAGAAGTATCAGCAGTCTCTGGAAGCACTTCTTGAATCTTTGCCATGTACACATAATGTGCCTCTAGCTCTTGATCATCGACTTCATCATCAGTGTCATCACGCCAGTCAACTTCATCTGCTGTGAGTGGAATTCCTGCTTCTTCTTTCTTGCACAGCAACATCTTTTCCTTGTGATATTCCTATCCTAAACCACCTTTTGACTCCATCGTTTCGTCGTGGATAGTAGGTTGTTTTGGGTATAGATCATAACCATAAACCATTGAAAACATTCAAAGTGTTTGATAAAAATCAAAACTTTTAACACTTGAAAGTTTTACATTTCCGAAAAGCTCCCCCTACACACATGCATCGATATACAAAATAGTTTGGCATGTGAAGGAAAGAGTTGCACTTGAGTCTTTAAGATCACATGTTGCGATATATTACATTTTAATCACATTTTCTCCCCTATCTCTAATATAAAAATATAATATTAGAGATAGGGGGAGAAAATGTGATTAAAATGTAATATATCGCAACATGTGATCTTAAAGACTCAAGTGCAACTCTTTCCTTCACATGCCAAACTATTTCGTATATCGATGCATGTGTGTAGGGGGAGCTTTTCGGAAATGTAAAACTTTCAAGTGTTAAAAGTTTTGATTTTTATCAAACACTTTGAATGGTTTTCAATGGTTTATGGTTATGATCTATACCCAAAACAACCTACTATCCACGACGGAACGATGGAGTCAAAAGGTTGTTTAGGATAGGAAACTAAGTCCTATGATCCAACCAGAACCGGAGGGATCTACCCAAGGACATTCCATAGCTAGAAATAGTTGTCCTTAGGAAAGATGGAGTGGAATGAAGCTGAATACGGACCAAGTACTTAAGTTAGCACTGGAAAAATCACAACAAGGTGCTAATGATGACGTATTGGTAAGCATTGAAGGAGTTGAATATTCTATGCAACTTAGGTAGAAACCGGGTTAACACATCTTTTGAAGACAAGTGTCATGGACCCAGTGATACGATGCAAAACCCTTCCCCAGCCATTCGAGTTTCTCTTAAAAGAAACTTGTCTCATTGTCACGGAGATCAACACGTATCTATTGACTTTCTCACTCCGAGTCAGTTAATATTGAAAAGGTGGCAGTCTGCTCCAGCCTCCGAATACCAAAATGCACTTATTGAGTCTAGATCCAAACGAGATCTATCTATCATCTCATTAGGACACAATCGAGTCCTACGCATTATCCTTGTGATATTGCCAGAACATCTGGGTGATACGATTCACAATGAAGATGGAAATCCTGCTTGAGCCAGCATCAAACAAGCTCATGGTAGGTAACTTGTGCGATTCTACACGAATCAAACTTGTGAGAACTAGAAAGAAACTAAGTTTGGATTCTTAATTGATTCAAACTTGATTCCAGGTTTCTTCGCAAAATCCATGTGATCTTGCCAGAACATTCAGAGTGACACTCATTAGTGTTCACAGTGACGAATGGAAATCCTTCCAGTGTCAACATCAAACAGCACTGCGGTAGGTAACTCGCAAGATTCTCTATGAATCAAGCTTGTGACAAACTGGAAAGCAACAATGGTGCGATTCTTTTAGAATCAAACTTGTTCCAGGAAATCTGAATTGACGACTCTAATCAGACGGATAATTTGTCCTTATGATTCACTCTTTACGTTCGCAGTCTGCTTTGAGACGGTCGAGTAAAGAGAACAGGCTACTACCACCGGGAAACCCTGTCAAGGAGGTTCTTAATCGAATCTACCTGATCACAGGTACGGTATTTAATACCGTTTAACGGTCTTCACCGACCAGAGGTAAAACGCTACCGAGTTAGGGTGAAATGTTCAAAGCTATTTTATCCATGTCTATATATGTTGCTGCATATCAAGAAGGTGGCGTAGCTGTGATACCGATGTCGATTCAGAAGTCACAAAAGCACAAGATGGCGATAATCAAGATACCTAAGAATGTAAGAATGTAATAGGTCATCTTAGTCACAAGGAGTATAGATGAAGATCTCAAGCACTCAAAGTCAAATGACAAAGGCTCAAGATAAAGATCACGAAAAGCATGAAGGAACAAAGCTGTTACAAACAAGACCAAGATACAAGACCAAAGCAGGAAGATCTCCTCTACAAGAATGTATTCACTCAATCATCTTATGCTTTTTAAGCTTTTTAAGATGACCGATACATTGGGGGATATTGTTAGCCCTATATCTTATATAGTCGAACAAGAATGTAATAGGTCATCTTAGTCGTTAAAGGTCTTGTATTGTAATAGGTTAGTCGGGAAAAACCGGGCTTGGACTTTAAGCTAATATTGTCTAAGTTAGGGGCGTAAGCCCAAGCAAAGCCAAGCCCGACCCAAGAAAACAAAGCCCACGGCCCAAAAGGCCAAGGGTATATAAACCCTCTTCCATGTGTGGAAGATGGTGTTGGTTCATTTTACTTTCTCTCTCAAGTAAACATAAACCTTCCAAATCTCTCTTGTTTCTCTCTCTACTTTTCTTCTCTTTCTCTCTCTAAATATCTCTTCTAAATCTTGTGTTATGGATTGAATGGGAACAACATTTGGTATCAAGAGCCTATAGTGGATAGGTGATTGAAGATTCGTGTGGTGTGTTCTTGATTTTTCGTGGTCATTTTGATCTATATATCACGTCCAAAAATTTTTTCTTGTGTTTTTTATGGTTTTTTCTTGATACAAATCTTCTACATAGTTGTGGTAGAGATTTGGTATTGTTACCTTGGCTAAAAACACAAATTTTTTGGGTGTTTTGATCATTTTTTGGCTTAAAATCACGAATTGGTTGAGTTTTGTCCGAGAAAAGGGGGAATTATTCCGATCAGGTCATCAGAAAAGGGCTTACAGTTATTCCGATTAGTGTAATCGGAATAGGGTTTATACATTCCAATTGGGTATTCCGATTGGGTATTCCGACAAGACATTCCGATTGGGCATTCCGATTGGTCATTCCGATTTGGTCATTCCGAATGGTCATTCCGATTTGGTCATTCCGATTGGTTATTCCAATTTGGTCATTCCGATTTGGTCATTCCGATTGGTCATTCCGATTTGTCATTCCGATTTGACATTCCGATTAGGGTATTCCGATCAAGGTCATTCCGACAAGGTTATTCTGATGGACATTCCGATGGATATTTTGTTTGAGTAATTATTAGACTTAGCCACTGTCTGCGTGTTCGAACCGATTTTGAAGGATTTCCAATGACTTGCTCCAATGGATGATCACGTGTCCAATGGTGAGTGGATGGATATGGTTGGTAGAATGTATGCATGTTGGACGGATCAACATGTTGAGTAGAATACTCTCTGACTTCGTGTACCGGTGTACCGAACGGATTGATAAATTCTTCATCGTCAGGTTGTGCATCGACTGCTTGATTGTTGTTACCTCCTTCAGCATTGACAGTTGGTGATGTTGGTTGTATGACAGTTTCTTGAGTTTGTTGAGTATCCAATGGAATATTCTCTTGAGCAACGGTTGCTGAAGTAGAGGCAGTTGTGTCTTTTTGACTTTGTTCGGGTGCATCAGTAGTGGTGACAGCGGAAGGCTTTGACACAACTTGATTGTTTCCATGGTAATATTCATCAAACATTGGATCATATAAATTAACCAACTCATTCATATGTGTTGTATCCGTCGAGTCTGCTGTAGGAGTACTTTGTTGACATTCTTGCACGGGACGTACACTGTTTTGTGTAGGTGCCATTTCTGGACATTGAGGTACGGGACTTGAGCTGTTGTGATCAAGTACCATTAGTGGCAATTCGTCAAAGTTCACATGAATTGTTTCGACAATAATCTTTGTTCTCTTGTTATAGACCCGATATCCTTTCGACAATGTAGCATACCCCACAAAAATACATGCATCACCTTTTTCTTTCATCTTGTTGAGATTCTCACCGTCTTTAAGGATGTAGCATAAAGATCCAAATACGTGAAAGAATTTTACAGTAGGTTTCCTGCCATTGATGATGTGGTAAGGTGTCTTTTCATGTCTAGGGATGACGAGAGAACGATTCTGAGTATAACAGGCAGTTGCAATTGCTTCAGCCCAGAAGAATAGCGGTAACTTTAAAGCAGAAAGCATTGTTCGAGCAACCTCAACCAAAGTACGGTTCCGTCTTTCGACAACGCCGTTTTGTTCAGGAGTTAGAGCAATAGACGTTTGATGTTCGATGCCTTCTTCTTGAAAGTAAGATTGCAAGTTCTTGTTCAAAAATTCAGTACCCTATCCGTTCTTACGGTTAAGACTTGAGCTTGTAGATTTCGTTGTATCATCTTTAGAAAGTTTTTGAGAACCTCTGGTGTTTCATCTTTGGACCTTAAGAAGAAAGTCCATGTGTATCTAGAGTAATCATCAACAATCACGAGAATATACTTTTTCCCGTTAATACTCTCTACACGCATGGGACCACATAAATCCATGTGTATAAGTTCTAATCGTCCTTTTGAGCTTGGGGTAGTCTTTGATTTGAAAGACTTCCGTTTTGCTTTCCCCAACTCACAAGAAGAACAAAGATGGTCTTTGACGAATTTCAACTTAGGAAGACCGGTCACAATATAATTCTTAGAAAGCAAGTTGATGGTGTCAAAGTTGAGATGTGACAATCGTTGATGCCATAACCATGCTTGAGATGAAGAAGCTTTAGCCATTAAGCAAATTGGATTTGTTGAAGATGTGTCTTGAAGAGTTACTGTGTAGAGATCAGAACCACGAGAACCTGTAAGAAGGTCATTCCCATCGTAGTCTCTAACATAGCAAGTAGATTTCCGAAAAGCCACTTCCAAATCCGCATCACAAAATTGACCAACCGAGAATAAATTGTGATTCAGTCCCTCGACGTAATAAACCCGTTTTATAGTGATATTCCCTTGAACCAAGTCTCCATATCCGAGTATCGGTGCAAATTGATCATTTCCAAACCGTACCGTACCCGGAAACTTCTCCACGAAGTTAATGAGAAGCTTGAGATTTCCCGTCATGTGCTTTGTGCACCCGGAGTCCATTATGAATAGGATGATTTCGACGAGCTGCAGAAGAATTAGAAGACAATGTAGCATTTGACAAATGGGAGCCCTTGATAGAAACGGGTTCCAAAATAGTAGTGGGCCTAGATGCAAAGTCTACAGGCAAGCTGATATTCCTAGACCCAATCACTAAAGTGGTTAACTTAGGTACCCATTTGTATCCGGGTGGTGTAAATCTCGAATACCCCCGTGTACATGTCCTAATCATGTTCTCATATAGCTTCTTTAATCTGTTTTGTTTACGCAGAGTAGTGGAGTCTAACGCACTTAGTTTCTTAAGTGGTTGATTAGTGGATTGGTTCAAAGTTCTTGTGGGTTCTCTAGTACTAGTGGGCACAGGAATAGGCTTCCTAGTTCTAGTATTCACGCCATTATGATTAAGAGCACAAGCATCATGATTGAAAGTACGAACACATTTTCCACATTCAACACAAACAACTTCAACATTCGAGGTCTTAGCATTTAAACTGTCATTACAAGCAGTTACAGACGTTTTATTCTTAGAAAACTTAAAATTCCTACGGTGATCTTCTACTTCCTTCTTCTTCCCTTGACTATTGTTAGGCATGACTCTATCTTCAATTCTAGTGCTCTTAAGCTGTGGTCCGCTAACACTAGTAGTGGGATTTACTCCTGTAGAAGAAGACACACGTTGATTAGTTTTCCTAGTATTCTGAGGTAACTGCGTAGTTCCAGTTTGAGTGGACCTAGTGTTCATCTTATACATTCCAGGTGCTATCACATTAGTGCTCTTATCATTTCCTATCTTAGGCAAAGTCTGTGGGGATTGTCCCAAAATAGATGATTTAGGGCATTTAACCGCATTCGGTTGACGAACAGCGGATGGTTTACCCAAAACAGACTTTCTTTTCATTTTCTCAATGAGTTTCTGTAACTCACTTATGGCAATGTCCCTTTCTTTTAGCCGAGCTTTCAAATCATTTATTTCGAAATCTTTTTCATTTAGTAGACGAAACGAAGAAGCTGACATTTCTTGACACTTTTTATGATTATGAGATTTTTCACCTTTTTGTAAAGCAAGTTCAAGAGAAATGGAGTGTTTCTCAAGTTGAGAAAAGCTTTTCGAAAGTTTGTTGTATGACTGAATTTGTTTTGAAAGCTCTACTTCAAGATTGCGACATTTCTCATCCGATTCTGACGCTAGACATGCTACATGACAATATTGATCAAGATCGGTATACACACCAAGTATAGCATTCATATAGTCAGCATAAAAGTATTCCTTAGAAAGTCGATAAATTTCGTTAGAAAGTTGGTGTTCTTGTGTCTTTAATTTAATTTGAAGAAAATCAACTTCATCTTCAAGAGATTTGACATAGCTTAAATCAGTTAACATTTCCTCAGTGAGAGCATTATAAAACATTTCCATATTTTTTGAAAGATCATCAATGGTTGGAACAATGCATTGTTGAATGACGACTTCTACTTGTGGGTTAGGTTTAATATTCCAAATGGTATCCCTAGAAACTTTTTCATAGTCGACGACACCTTTGTACAGATTTAAAACCCCTTGTTTTATAAACTCAAATTGCTGAACACTTTTGCTTTTCTCATCCCATTTACGTTTTTCATCCAAAATTCGCTTTTCTAACAAAATTGATTGCTTTTTGAAACTCCTTTTTAAAGAAACTTTCTTTTGTGGTTCATCACTTGGTGGTGGAACACTATTATACATCTTTTTTTCTTTTGAAAGTTCTTTTTGAGGGACAAACTTAATATGATTGTTAGAATCAGAAAGGTTTATTAAATCACTTAAGTTTGATCGACTTTCTTCTTGTTGACGAATGATTTCGTCGCAGTCAGGGGAAAGCATAAGAGCAAGATTATCAACATAACAACCGATATCATAAAGAGCAGGCTTGGTACTTTGAACTTTCTTGAGATAATCAGGCTTGGCAAAACTCGTTTTCATATTTCTATTGAGCATATTCATAGTTTGAATAGACTGACCCGTTTTGTAAACAATGTTGTTTAACGTGTCGACTCTCTTTTCCAAAGAAAGAATTTTTTCAATATCCTTTTCTTCACGAGTTTTATAAAGCTTAGTTTGTTCTTTGTTAACCGACTCTAATTCAGTAATTTGGAGTTTATGTAGCAGCAGTTGTTCTTCAAGTTCCGATATCTTCTGTTTTGACATATGAATTTTGTGTGTTACTTCAGAACAATATTGTTCGTTAAGCACCTTACGTTCATATACCAAACCATTAGCTATTGCAACTCGTCGATCAGCTTCTTTTACATAATCACACTCTTTAAGCCTGTCTATCTCCTCGGCTAAGGATGTGTTTGCTTGCTTCAAACGTTTATTAGCATCTTTGTTTTCCTCAATTTCATGTTTTAAAGAATCAATTATAGACGCAAGCAAATCACGGTCCTCATCCGAGTCAGTATCCTGAGCAGCATTACCGTCATCATTACACATATGCTGTGAATCCGTAGAGATATTGCTATCCTCCGTGTCCATTACATATGTGTCATTGATGCTTTCGGGTTGCTCAGGATGCCGTCGTTCATTAGCAAACACATTATAGTTATCATTTGTTGGTACCTTTTCAATTGGCTTAGTATCAAAGATAGGTCCAGAAGTATCAGCAGTCTCTGGAAGCACTTCTTGAATCTTTGCCATGTACACATAATGTGCCTCTAGCTCTTGATCATCGACTTCATCATCAGTGTCATCACGCCAGTCAACTTCATCTGCTGTGAGTGGAATTCCTGCTTCTTCTTTCTTGCACAGCAACATCTTTTCCTTGTGATATTCCTATCCTAAACCACCTTTTGACTCCATCGTTCCGTCGTGGATAGTAGGTTGTTTTGGGTATAGATCATAACCATAAACCATTGAAAACCATCCAAAGTGTTTGATAAAAATCAAAACTTTTAACACTTGAAAGTTTTACATTTCCGAAAAGCTCCCCCTACACACATGCATCGATATACGAAATAGTTTGGCATGTGAAGGAAAGAGTTGCACTTGAGTCTTTAAGATCACATGTTGCGATATATTACATTTTAATCACATTTTCTCCCCCTATCTCTAATATAAAAATATAATATTAGAGATAGGGGGAGAAAATGTGATTAAAATATAATATATCGCAACATGTGATCTTAAAGACTCAAGTGCAACTCTTTCCTTCACATGCCAAACTATTTCGTATATCGATGCATGTGTGTAGGGGGAGCTTTTCGGAAATGTAAAACTTTCAAGTGTTAAAAGTTTTGATTTTTATCAAACACTTTGAATGGTTTTCAATGGTTTATGGTTATGATCTATACCCAAAACAACCTACTATCCACGACGGAACGATGGAGTCAAAAGGTGGTTTAGGATAGGAAACTAAGTCCTATGATCCAACCAGAACCGGAGGGATCTACCCAAGGACATTCCATAGCTAGAAATAGTTGTCCTTAGGAAAGATGGAGTGGAATGAAGCTGAATGCGGACCAAGTACTTAAGTTAGCACTGGAACAATCACAACAAGGTGCTAATGATGACGTATTGGTAAGCATTGAAGGAGTTGAATATTCTATGCAACTTAGGTAGAAACCGGGTTAACACATATTTTTAAGACAAGTGTCATGGACCCAGTGATACGGTGCACAACCCTTCCCCAGCCATTCGAGTTTCTCTTAAAAGAAACTTGTCTCATTGTCACGGAGATCAACACGTATCTATTGACTTTCTCACTCCGAGTCAGTTAATATTGAAAAGGTGGCAGTCTGCTCCAGCCTCCGAATACCAAAATGCACTTATTGAGTCTAGATCCAAACGAGATCTATATATCATCTCATTAGGACACAATCGAGTCCTACGCATTATCCTTGTGATATTGCCAGAACATCTGGGTGATACGATTCACAATGAAGATGGAAATCCTGCTTGAGCCAGCATCAAACAAGCTCATGGTAGGTAACTTGTGCGATTCTACACGAATCAAACTTGTGAGAACTGGAAAGCAACTAAGTTTGGATTCTTAATTGATTCAAACTTGATTCCAGGTTTCTTCGCAAAATCCATGTGATCTTGCCAGAACATTCAGAGTGACACTCATTAGTGTTCACAGTGACGAATGGAAATCCTTCCAGTGTCAACATCGAACAGCACTGCGGTAGGTAACTCGCAAGATTCTCTATGAATCAAGCTTGTGACAAACTGGAAAGCAACAATGGTGCGATTCTTTTAGAATCAAACTTGTTCCAGGAAATCTGAATTGACGACTCTAATCAGACGGATAATTTATTGATGAGATGGCATTTATACATGATCTCATCGTTCTTTTCGGGCTTTAAATGCATAAAAATGTCATTAAAATACCATATATATGCTTGTGTTTGTTACTTGTGTATTTTAGGTATTGATATCGTGAAAAAGACAAAAGATCACAAGTTACAAGGAAAAACGGACACGAGAAACGAAGCCGTACAATGAACCGGGCCCTAATCATGGAATTCTCATCAAATACCCTTGAAGATTTGAAGACAAACAAGTTTGATCCTCCAAGAATGAAGAAAAGACACTTAAAACCCTTGTATATTAATAATTACAAGTTTGGTCCCTTAAGTTTGTCAAAATTGCAAAAAGGCCCTTCAACTTTGAAGAAATGACAAGATTGGTCCCTCAACAAAATCAATTTGTCATTTATGGTCCCTCATGAAGTTAAAGATACAAAGAAGACCTTTGAAGATCAAGATTGTCCAAGATCAGCCCTTGAATTATTCAAAAATGCCAAAAACAACCCTTGATAACCTTTGTGTGAAGTTTGGTGCCAAAAATGTAAAAGGTGGAAAGTTATTAACAAAGGAGTCACGTTTTCTAGGGCTGAAACTTTATTTGCCAAGAAACTCAAAAGAAAAGGACCAAAGGTGCACACTTTCAAACATTCAAACCAAAAACGCGCCTAACACTTTTCTTTCCCCCAAATACGGATCAAAAAGTTTACTGTTACCCTTTCACCCTCCCAGATTTTACTTCACTTAAACCAAGGTAAAAAATCAATTGCTTTGGCACATGTGTGATTCACACATGCAGAAAGCTTTCCCACACCTAAAACCCTCAACCCACTCACTGTAGACCCCACCCCCAATTCCCCATTCAACCAATCAGCATACACCTTGGTCCCCAAGTTAAATGACGTGTCCAAGATCAACAGCTAGGATCTTATGCTTACTCCCAACGCAAAAAGGAACGAATGAGATCAAAAAGGACACCTCAACACCAAAAACGTAAAAGGGCAAATTGGAGATTTTCTAGTGATTAGGGTTTTGTTTTTAGGATTCTAGAATAGTCTATGAGTAGTATAAAAGGAGACCCAAGCTTGTGGTGATCCCTTGTTCCAGTTTTCCTCAATTAAATCTTGTAATTCCTTTTAATTAATATAAAAGTTGGTTTTTGTTAAAGAAAAACAATTTAATCCCTTTTTATGATTTCTTAAAGTTGGTGTTTATTGTTGAAGGAAAACTGAGTTCCATTTTCTATTTGGTCAAGTAATTTTGATTTTCAAAATTGTTTGAAGGTTTCTGAAATTTGAGATTTTTGACAGAGATTGTTTCAAGTTTTGATGTTAAGAGGTTAAGTTAATTTGGTGAAATAGTGTTTATAAAACGTGTTAAGAAGGTTTAAAAGGTTTTGGAAGTTTTTAAGAAGGAAGAAAAGAAATCAGAATAATATTATATTGCTTGTTTTTTTTGTGTTCTTTTTCTTTGATTTTCTTAACAGGTTTGAAGGTGTGTTGCTGTTAAAGGATCAGCACCAACCCGAGTTGGTATTGGAGGTGGATTTACATCCACTAGGGCTTTGGATGTAAAGCCCTAAGGTAAATCTTCTTTTTCCTTTTGAAAAATTTCAGAAAATTGAGTTTCATTTGATTTGATTGATTTGGTGGTATTTGTTGTTAAGGCTGTATGATTTGAGTTGATTTGTGATTGTATGCATGCTATATGATCATAGGACCAGTTTTAGTAAGTTTTTAAAGGTATTGGTTTGTTAAAATTTGGATTCTAAGTTTTAAAAGGGTGTTTGGAAACGTATTTAAGCAGGGTACTTAATCCTTGATTGAGTTTGAAAAGTTGTTAGAAGAGTTGAATCAGGTTAAGATAGGTTGCATGTTAGTTCTAGGGTAGATTAGAACAAGATTTGAAACAAGTTTGGTGAGTAAAAAGTGAAAATAGCATAGAGATCTGCTTATGCCACTTTCTGCTTAATTTTTATGAGATTTGTAAGCTTGATTCTTGAATTCTGTTGAGACTTAGGGTGTTAAAGGTTTGCAAACTGGTTTTGCATCATTCTGTGGGTTTGTGTGCATAATTTGGGCAATCAAAGTTCATTAGAGTGCAAGTAGCTAAGCCACAAAGTCCACCAGACTTCATTTCTTTGTATCAGCAACCCTTAAGTGCTTTGTGTGCATTTGATTGTGCCAATTTTGTGCTAAGAGTGCTAGTATTTGCTTGTTAATTGACTCCTTGTGCTTCAATAAGCACAAGGGTGCCCCCTTTGTTCAAAATCACACACCAAATAAGCATCAGTCAAGTCCTCTTGGCTACATTCAAAAGCAAGAACACAAAGCAACTGCTTGTGTTCATTATTGAACCTGGATACGTTTTTGATCAATTTGGCTTAATCTTGTGTTTAAAAAGGTGTATTGGATTGAGTTTACAAGCTTTTAAGTGTCAGTGTTGGGTTTGGAAAGAAAAAAAAATAAAAAAGAAAAAAGAGCAAAAAGCATCACCCGTAGCAGGACTCGAACCCCAGACCTCTCGAAGGAGGGTTAGGAGCTCTACCGCTAATCTAGATGTGCTTTTTACGTTAGTGTTTGATTTCAAATTCTATTTAACCACGTTTTGTTTTTCTAGCTTATAATAAAATCCGTAGCTTATTTACCATTTTCCAGCTTATTTGCTTTTTGTTTTTGGCTTATTTGATTTTTCCTAGGACCTAGATAAACTTAGGGATTTTTCTAGCTAGTTTTCTTAATTTTCCTTTTATTTATTTATTTTCTAGCATTTATTTATTACCCGTATTTTATTAAATCATTAAAAAATAGAAAAAAGAGTTTTTATTTTTAGGAAAAATAATTTTTAGGTTTTAAAATAATATTTTGAGGTTTACCTAGTTTAGGTTTTATAAACTTTAATTTTTAATTTTATATTATTTTAAGGTTTTTTATAAACTTTAAACATTTTTATAAAATTATTAAAAAGGGTTTAGGAACTTTAATTTGTGTTTTTCTCTTAGTTAGAATATTTTAAGATTTTAGAAATTTTTTAGAATTAATTTTAGAAACTTTTTATTTTTAGCATTATTTTAATATTATTTTATTATTAAAATTTCAAAGTTTTATTTTTCTTTATTTTTCATTTTTCTTAAGTTCTTTAGCATTAATTAGGACTTTAATCATTTTTAGAATAGTTTTATAGCTTTTAGATTTATTTTTATAATTATTTTAAGTTTAATTAGTTTTTAATCATTTTAAATCATTTTTAGAGTTTTAAAAATAGTTTTAATAGCTTTTAATTTTTATAAAATTACTTTTTAGTCTTCTAATAATATAAGTTAAGTGATTATTCAATAAAATCATATTTTAGACATTTGAATTAGTTATATTTAATTTTAGGGCTTTAATTAGCATTTAAAATTAAATATTTAATTAATAAAAGGTTTTAAAATATCTTTGTTGGATTTTTATCTTTATTTATATTATTTTAGACTTCTTTTTAGTCTTTTTAATTCTTGATTTTGTTTTTGGTCTTAGTATAATTTTTTTATTTGGGCAGTTTTTCACGACTTTACGTCTTTTACGTCGTAGTGTAATTTTAACGTAACCGTCTTTTCATCCTTTCATCCCCATTCTCTTAATATTAATCTCAAATAATTACAAGTTAATTCACACACATATACCTCCTTGGGAAACGAACTTTCTCTCTTTTTAAGTGATTGGGTCATTAGTGTTGATTTTTCCTAAAATCATCACTCGATACTTACCGCTACTTTTAGTTGCTTGTTTTTCCTAAAGCAAGTATCTAAATTTACCACAATCATTTTTGGCGCCGCTGCCGGGGAGGTGTGTTGTGCTTTAATTTGGAAGCTTTTGTTTTTGATATTATCCATAATAAGTATTTGTGTTAAGTGGAACTCCCATAACACGTATTATCGGTTTTCTTGGTTTTCTTGTATAAATATTACTATATTGTATTAAGTATCACAATCAATATACAATATCTCCAAAAGTGTGAAAACATAACCTTAATTGGGATTTGATCTCCTAATTATTGTATTCGAATCTCAAACAAAAAGAAAAGGCAAAAATAGATAAATACTTTCGTGAAGCTCGATTTTGAAAAATACAAACTATAAGGTGGGTATAAGGCGGGTATTATAAAATATACCCTAAGGAAAAAGGCTCTTAAGTGCTTCGCGCCGCCTCGTTTCCCCGCTTGCTTGTGAGTATTTTGACATTGAAGGCTAATCGAGGGTTTTGCCGCCCAAAGTATTAATACGTATACTATATTTGCTTGGTTTTCTTTGTGATTAAACCCTCTTGAACAATTTGGTTTTCACCAAAGTTCTAAAGTCATTAGAAGGCGTTCACTCCACGTGATCATTTTCATTCCTTTGAGGCTTCTTTAATCAAGAGTTTGATTCGAGGAGAGATTTTGTAGAAGATACACCAAAATCCAAAAAAATTAAATATCATCAAAAACACAAAGAAAATTGAAAATCCACAAAACAACCAAAAAGAATCTTCTTTGCTCACCTCCCATTCTTCGTGAAGTTTATGATCACTCGTAATCAAGCAAAACGAGCTCGTAAACGTCTTCAAAAGCAAGCAAATCAAGGATCGTTGATTGTTGAAGAACCTCCAATTGTTGAACCTATTGTAGAACAAGAAGTCGTCATGGCTAATCGTACTATGATGGAGTTGCTACAAGCACCCACCGAGGGTTTTGGAGAGGCCATTGTGATTCCCGCCATCCTTGCGGAGAATTTCGAGATTAAGACGGGTTTAATGTCGATGTTGCAAGCAAATAAGTTTAGAGGTCACGAGAAAGACAACCCGCATTACCACATTAGGAATTTCAACCGTCTCACCGCTACTAGCAAATTCAAGGATGTTCCACATGACGCCATTAAGATGATGTTGTTTCCATACTCGTTGGATGGTCCCACAAAAATTTGGCTCGAGAAAGAACCGCCAAATTCGATTTTGACATGGGCCGATCTCGTTTCTAAGTTTGTGAACAAGTTTTTTCCACCATCTAAAACAACACACTTAAAAAATGAGATTTCACGATTTGTGCAACGTAACAATGAAAGTTTTTCAATGGCATGGGAACGATTTAAAGAGATGTTACATGAATGTCCACACCATGATTTTTCGGAATTGCATCAAATTGATACTTTTTATAATGGGCTTAATGATCATGAACGAGATTATTTGAATGCCGCCGCGGGTGGTAATTTTTTGTGCAAGACGACAAATGAGGCTTTACAAATTATTGAAAATCGATCTAAGGTTTATAGCCCTCGTAACACACCGAGTGTTGCCAATATGGGTTCGTCATCTTCGTCACAATCGTCTCGTAGCATTAACGCCTTACATGATGAAGCTAATGAGGAAAATCGGTTTTTTGATAGATTTGCTAATCTAATGTCCCATTGGAAGGCTCAAGAAGCTTCCAATTCCGCTTCGGTTAAAGCGGTTGCTAAGAGTTGTTTATCTTGTGGGGGAGCTCATGATCTTTCCGAGTGCATTACCGCGGATGGTAACACTTCGAGTGCTTACGTAGCAACGGGAACTTACAACCAAAACGGCCAAGGTTCCCGCCAAAATCAAGCTCCACCAAATCAAAATGCTAACAATTATCGAAACAACAACCAAGGTAATTACCAAGGCAACACACGCAATTACAACAAAGGGAATTATCAAAGTGGGAATGGACAAATCTCTAATCAAAACCAAAACCGTGATTTTCAAAACACTACACAAGGTTTTCAAAATGCTCACACGAAAAATTTGCAAGGAGAATTTTTGGATTATGCAAAAGCAAATGATGCTAAATTTGATAATATGCAACGTGAGATGATTAGCTTAAGATCCGAGTTGAAAAACGAGCTTAAAAATGAACTTGCTAATGAACTTAAAACTCATGCAAACAAAATGGAAGGAAATGTCCAACGTCTTCAACAAAACCAACAAAAGATGGAATTAGGACAACATGAGATTAAGCAAGAGTTATTAAAAGCGGATGCTAGGCAATCTAAATTTGAGGACCGAATGGCTAAGATGTTTGAAGCTATCATGTGTAAGCCCTCTTCTTCGGGTGGTCTTCCTAGTGATACCATTAACAACCCGAGGGGAGAATTGAAGATTGTTGCTACACGAAGTGGTAAAACTTTCAAGGAACCAATCTCTCGTCCAAGTACTTCTACGGAGAAGGAAATCGAGAAAGAACCCGAGGTGATGGTCGAAAAGGAGCACATTACAATCCCACGAAGTACCGCTCAAACCACACCTACGGTTGAACCAATACAAATTGTGGAACCCGAGTTTCCAAGGTCGTTGCCTAATGACCAACCCACACCACCTTTACCCTACCCTTCGAGACGTAACAAAGAGAAAGCACAAGAAAGGAACAATTATCAATTTGAGCTATTTATGAAAATGTTTCGTGATTTGCACTTTAACATAAGTTTTGCCGATGCTCTTATCATGATGCCTCGATTCGCCGCAAACTTCAAAAGTATGCTAAACAACAAAGAAAAGTTACAACAATCGTCTAGTTGTTCATCGGTTTTTCTAAGCCGCATACCACAAAAAGTCGGTGATCCCGGTAAATTTTTGATTCCGTGTGCTATTCAAGATATGGAGGAATGCTACGCCTTGGCCGATCTTGGTGCTAGTATTAATTTTATGCCTCTCGAGATTTTCAAATCGCTTTCGCTTCCGGCTCTTACTCCTTCGAACATGTCTATCGAGATGGCCGATCATTCTACGATCATGGCATGTGGAGTAGCCGAGGACGTTTTCGTTAAAGTCGGAAAGTTTTACTATCCCGTTGACTTTATCGTTGTAGACATTCCCATCGATCGAAAAGTTCCTCTCATTTTGGGTCGTTCATTTTTGGATACATCAAGAGCACTTATCGATGTTCATGCTCGAAAAATCACCCTTCGTTTCAATGAAGAAGAACTTGTCATCAATGCAACACAAAACTCCAATCTTTCTCATGTCTATTATATTGCAACTTTAAACCATGGTGACTCGACCAATGTCATTTGCAAAGAATTTTCACCAAGAGTTTTAGGGAATGTCGCCAAAAACAAATTACCATTTCCTCCGCCGGTGGAGGTTATGAGTGTAAAGCCTACAAAGAAGAAACCGTCAATACTTGAATCGAAAAATCCTTCGCCTCACCTCGAACATTCATTCTTAAAAAGTGTTGATAAGTTGCCGGTTTCTACGAAAGATCCTTCGGATGATGAATATGTTGACCCCAATGGGGAGGTTTTCTTCGTCGATAAACGTTTTGAAAACTTGCCACCACCAAAACCAAAACGGTTTCAAAATGTGAGAATTTTTAGTGTAACTAACATCGTCTTAGAAACACCGAATATTTTCGACATAATCAAAAAGGGTTTTCATAAGGAGAGTTTAAAAGATAAAAAAGGAAATGATCTTAAATGTGATTTAATTGATTTTTCTACAAATCTAACTCCGTCATCACCACGTGTTTTGAGTGCTACAAACTCGTCTACTCCTTTTGACGATGCTTTGTGTGGACCTAGTGTGGGGGAAGCCCCTAATGTTCCCTCATCCTTGTCCACCGAGGACGAGATATTCGATCCCGGAATTTCATGTAAAGGGAAATCTCGGTCTTCCACCGATGCAATAAATGGAAAATCTTTCTATTTGCTTGGTGCGAGTCTACCTCGAGTAGCTCAAACGTTTGTCTTACCAATTGTCCCACCCTTCTATTTCTCATCTCTTTTCTTCAAACTCATTGAGTTTATGGCACATGTTGAAGTGGCGTTGATTTGTTTTTCCAATAAAAACGAGAACGCCATTTTCGACCCCGGTATTTTGCATCATCTAAGGACTTAGTCCTTTATACCGGTTGCTTTTTGGGCCTTGTTTATCATGTAAGCCCCACCAAAAATTGACCATACCATGATTTTCCCTAAATGTTCACATTTTGAGGGGATCGAGTCGAGCTCATGACTCGGTAATAAAAAACGAGGTGCCTCATGGGGGAGATCCCATGCTTATCTTTATGCTTACTTTTCACTAATAAGGGGACTTGTACCCTTCCAACTCGTTGTCTCGTGGTTGTTTGTGATTGTGTTATCTAGATCATCATCATCATCTACGATTGAAGACTCTCGTGTTCGTTTACGTGAGCCTCCATCGTTGTTTGAAGAAGTTTTTCACGATTCCATGACATATCCTTTATTGTTCTAACAAATATCTTTTAGCATAATTAATAAACGGCTTTAGATATATTGTTGATCACCCTTTCCATGCTAGATCCTAAGCATTCGATTCTTCGTCTCTAGTATGGGGGTGCTCCACCTTTAGACTCGAAACATTGAGGACAATGTTTAACTTTAGTATGGGGGGGTGAATAGGTACTTGCTTTGCTACGCCCTCACGTTTTCCAATTTTCAATGTTTTGTTTTGCTAATAAGGCTAAAAATGGCCAAATTTTAAAATTTTTCTTAGTTTTCATAAGTGTTTTTAAGACACGAATGTATATTTTCCGATGGGTAGAATAAGAGTTAATTTTTGACTTGATGGGCATTTGGAGCCATTTACATTCCTTAACCCGCTCAATTCAAGTTTTGCTAGACTTTTATATAGGGAGCTTTAAAACGCGAAAGTCTTAATTCATTCGGGTTAAGAACAAGAACTTTTCGCATGTTCCTATAATTGATTCTAGAAAGTCACTTATCAAGGGAACTTTAAAACGCATTCTCTAAACTTGAAAAAGTCCAAGAAAGTGCAAGATCCTATAGGTGGCTTGAAAACCCAAAACTTTGATTTGATATAGTCTTAATGAAAGCTAATCCAAATTTGGCTTAATTTTGACTTGCATGGCTAAGTATTCACGAGTCTCTTTAATTAGAGGTCTTTATATAGTGAAGAACGAGAAATGATAGAGTTAGACAAGTGATCATGCTAAACGTAGAACATGAAAGTGTTCTTTCAAAAACTCATATGTTTTTAATTGTGGCTTTTTCTTCCCATAAGATCAATGCATTAGGAATAAATCATAATTGCAATAAGTAAGGTCGTACGATTTGAAAGGTTACTTAGCCTCTAGCGCAAGATCGTTTAAAAGTTGCTCGGGGTTGAATAGAGTTCATAGCCAAGGCATAACTTATTGAAGCGGGACGCGAAGATTGGCGATCATCCAAAAAGGCCCTAACAAGGCATGAGGAGCTCTATTTTTGCTAAAGATCCAAAGATGATGTGAAGTATCATTATTCCTAAATCAATATGAAGGATCGAGACACACGACGAGAAGCAATTACTCCCCTAAAAGAATGGAGAAAGTCTATCCAAAAAGACCCTAACAAGGTATGAGGATAAATATATCCAAGTCCGAAAAGGAGGCGGATCGTTGTATATCAAAATCCAAAGTAAAGATTGAAGAAAAATGATGAAGTCGTGGTCCAATATGAAGAATCTCTCAAAAACGTCAAGTGAAGGAATTCCAAAATATGAAGAGAAGACCATAATTTCAAGAACGTCTTCCCAAGATTTGAAGTATGAAGTACATGCCAAATATCGGTCCGAGAAAGGTCTCAAATCGTGAAACGAGTTATGCCAAGATATGAACTTAAGGAGATACACGAGAAGCCGTTTTAAAAGATTTTGTCCTTCGGCTAACTATTGATCAAATCGTGCTACTTTGCTTTCGGACTAATAACTACTCAAATAAGTCAATATGTATCACTTGTGATCCATGACAAATAGATAAAAAATGCTAGTAACCCATTTCCTTTTATAATAACTAGGATTGCGGGGAGAAAAAGTATTACATAATTTGGACGTATGAGTAGTGTTAGCATTGTGACTTGTACCAACAATGATCTTGTTTTTGCACTTAGCATGGAATGTATGACAATCAAGGACGACGAAGTTTACTCTAAGGGACATTAACTTGTTTCTATTCTTTGACCCTAAAAGTCACCTTTTAGTGATGAAAATCATACATTATGTCTTTACACATTCTCGTAGTTTGTTGCAAGTCTTTTACTTTTCAATAAAGGTTAAAAAAATTGAACTTTGGTGATGCTTAGATACTTTATTCTAGCATTGCGTGAGGACACGGCAATGGCTTAGTATGGGGGAGTGATGAGATGCCATTTATACATGATCTCATCGTTCTTTTCGGGCTTTAAATGCATAAAAATGTCATTAAAAAACCATATATATGCTTGTGTTTGTTACTTGTGTATTTTAGGTATGGATATCGTGAAAAAGACAAAAGATCACAAGTTACAAGGAAAAACGGACACGAGAAACGAAACCGTACAATGAACCGGGCCCTAATCATGGAATTCTCATCAAATACCCTTGAAGATTTGAAGACAAACAAGTTTGATCCTCCAAGAATGAAGAAAAGACACTTAAAACCCTTGTATATTAATAATTACAAGTTTGGTCCCTTAAGTTTGTCAAAATTGCAAAAAGGCCCTTCAACTTTGAAGAAATGACAAGATTGGTCCCTCAACAAAATCAATTTGTCATTTATGGTCCCTCATGAAGTTAAAGATACAAAGAAGACCTTTGAAGATCAAGATTGTCCAAGATCAGCCCTTGAATTATTCAAAAATGCCAAAAACAACCCTTGATAACCTTTGTGTGAAGTTTGGTGCCAAAAATGTAAAAGGTGGAAAGTTATTAACAAAGGAGTCATGTTTTCTAGGGCTGAAACTTTATTTGCCAAGAAACTCAAAAGAAAAGGACCAAAGGTGCACACTTTCAAACATTCAAACCAAAAACGCGCCTAACACTTTTCTTTCCCCCAAATACGGATCAAAAAGTTTACTGTTACCCTTTCACCCTCCCAGATTTTACTTCACTTAAACCAAGGTAAAAAATCAATTGCTTTGGCACATGTGTGATTCACACATGCAGAAAGCTTTCCCACACCTAAAACTCTCAACCCACTCACTGTAGACCCCACCCCCAATTCCCCATTCAACCAATCAGCATACACCTTGGTCCCCAAGTTAAATGACGTGTCCAAGATCAACAGCTAGGATCTTATGCTTACTCCCAACGCAAAAAGGAACGAATGAGATCAAAAAGGACACCTCAACACCAAAAACGTAAAAGGGCAAATTGGAGATTTTCTAGTGATTAGGGTTTTGTTTTTAGGATTCTAGAATAGTCTATGAGTAGTATAAAAGGAGACCCAAGCTTGTGGTGATCCCTTGTTCCAGTTTTCCTCAATTAAATCTTGTAATTCCTTTTAATTAATATAAAAGTTGGTTTTTGTTAAAGAAAAACAATTTAATCCCTTTTTATGATTTCTTAAAGTTGGTGTTTATTGTTGAAGGAAAACTGAGTTCCATTTTCTATTTGGTCAAGTAATTTTGATTTTCAAAATTGTTTGAAGGTTTCTGAAATTTGAGATTTTTGACAGAGATTGTTTCAAGTTTTGATGTTAAGAGGTTAAGTTAATTTGGTGAAATAGTGTTTATAAAACGTGTTAAGAAGGTTTAAAAGGTTTTGGAAGTTTTTAAGAAGGAAGAAAAGAAATCAGAATAATATTATATTGCTTGTTTTTTTTGTGTTCTTTTTCTTTGATTTTCTTAACAGGTTTGAAGGTGTGTTGCTGTTAAAGGATCAGCACCAACCCGAGTTGGTATTGGAGGTGGATTTACATCCACTAGGGCTTTGGATGTAAAGCCCTAAGGTAAATCTTCTTTTTCCTTTTGAAAAATTTCAGAAAATTGAGTTTCATTTGATTTGATTGATTTGGTGGTATTTGTTGTTAAGGCTGTATGATTTGAGTTGATTTGTGATTGTATGCATGCTATATGATCATAGGACCAGTTTTAGTAAGTTTTTAAAGGTATTGGTTTGTTAAAATTTGGATTCTAAGTTTTAAAAGGGTGTTTGGAAACGTATTTAAGCAGGGTACTTAATCCTTGATTGAGTTTGAAAAGTTGTTAGAAGAGTTGAATCAGGTTAAGATAGGTTGCATGTTAGTTCTAGGGTAGATTAGAACAAGATTTGAAACAAGTTTGGTGAGTAAAAAGTGAAAATAGCATAGAGATCTGCTTATGCCACTTTCTGCTTAATTTTTATGAGATTTGTAAGCTTGATTCTTGAATTCTGTTGAGACTTAGGGTGTTAAAGGTTTGCAAACTGGTTGTGCATCATTCTGTGGATTTGTGTGCATAATTTGGGCAATCAAAGTTCATTAGAGTGCAAGTAGCTAAGCCACAAAGTCCACCAGACTTCATTTCTTTGTATCAGCAACCCTTAAGTGCTTTGTGTGCATTTGATTGTGCCAATTTTGTGCTAAGAGTGCTAGTATTTGCTTGTTAATTGACTCCTTGTGCTTCAATAAGCACAAGGGTGCCCCCTTTGTCCAAAATCACACACCAAATAAGCATCAGTCAAGTCCTCTTGGCTACATTCAAAAGCAAGAACACAAAGCAACTGCTTGTGTTCATTATTGAACCTGGATACGTTTTTGATCAATTTGGCTTAATCTTGTGTTTAAAAAGGTGTATTGGATTGAGTTTACAAGCTTTTAAGTGTCAGTGTTGGGTTTGGAAAGAAAAAAAATAAAAAAGAAAAAAGAGCAAAAAGCATCACCCGTAGCAGGACTCGAACCCCAGACCTCTCGAAGGAGGGTTAGGAGCTCTACCGCTAATCTAGATGTGCTTTTTACGTTAGTGTTTGATTTCAAATTCTATTTAACCACGTTTTGTTTTTCTAGATTATAATAAAAGCCGTAGCTTATTTACCATTTTCCAGCTTATTTGCTTTTTGTTTTTGGCTTATTTGATTTTTCCTAGGACCTAGATAAACTTAGGGATTTTTCTAGCTAGTTTTCTTAATTTTCCTTTTATTTATTTATTTTCTAGCATTTATTTATTACCCGTATTTTATTAAATCATTAAAAAATAGAAAAAAGAGTTTTTATTTTTAGGAAAAATAATTTTTAGGTTTTAAAATAATATTTTGAGGTTTACATCTAGTTTAGGTTTTATAAACTTTAATTTTTAATTTTATATTATTTTAAGGTTTTTTATAAACTTTAAACATTTTTATAAAATTATTAAAAAGGGTTTAGGAACTTTAATTTGTGTTTTTCTCTTAGTTAGAATATTTTAAGATTTTAGAAATTTTTTAGAATTAATTTTAGAAACTTTTTATTTTTAGCATTATTTTAATATTATTTTATTATTAAAATTTCAAAGTTTTATTTTTCTTTATTTTTCATTTTTCTGTTCTTTAGCATTAATTAGGACTTTTATCATTTTTAGAATAATTTTATAGCTTTTAGATTTATTTTTATAATTATTTTAAGTTTAATTAGTTTTTAATCATTTTAAATCATTTTTAGAGTTTTAAAAATAGTTTTAATAGCTTTTAATTTTTAGAAAATTACTTTTTAGTCTTCTAATAATATAAGTTAAGTGATTATTCAATAAAATCATATTTTAGACATTTGAATTAGTTATATTTAATTTTAGGGCTTTAATTAGCATTTAAAATTAAATATTTAATTAATAAAAGGTTTTAAAATATCTTTGTTGGATTTTTATCTTTATTTATATTATTTTAGACTTCTTTTTAGTCTTTTTAATTCTTGATTTTGTTTTTGGTCTTAGTATAATTTTTTTATTTGGGCAGTTTTTCACGACTTTACGTCTTTTACGTCGTAGTGTAATTTTAACGTAACCGTCTTTTCATCCTTTCATCCCCATTCTCTTAATATTAATCTCAAATAATTACAAGTTAATTCACACACATATACCTCCTTGGGAAACGAACTTTCTCTCTTTTTAAGTGATTGGGTCATTAGTGTTGATTTTTCCTAAAATCATCACTCGATACTTACCGCTACTTTTAGTTGCTTGTTTTTCCTAAAGCATGTATCTAAATTTACCACAATCATTTATCCTTATGATTCACTCTTTACGTTCGCAGTCTGCTTTGAGACGGTCGAGTAAAGAGAACTGGCTACTACCGCCGGGAAACCCGGTCAAGGAGGTTCTTAATCGAATCTACCTGATCACAGGTACGGTATTTAATACCGTTTAACGGTCTTCACCGACCAGAGGTAAAACGCTACCGAGTTAGGGTGAAATGTTCAAAGCCATTTTATCCGTGTCTATATATGTTGCTGCATATCAAGAAGGTGGCGTAGCTGTGATACCGATGTCGATTCAGAAGTCACTAGAGCACAAGATGGCGATAATCAAGATACCTAAGAATGTAAGAATGTAATAGGACATCTTAGCCACAAGGAGTACAGATGAAGATCTCAAGCACTCAAAGTCAAATGACAAAGGCTCAAGATAAAGATCACGAAAGCATGAAGGAACAAAGCTGTTACAAACAAGACCAAGATACAAGACCAAAGAAGGAAGATCTCCTCTACAAGCATGTATTCACTCAATCATCTTATGCTTTTTAAGCTTTTTAAGATGACCGATACATTGGGGGAGATTGTTAGCCCTATATCTTATATAGTCGAACAAGAATGTAATAGGTCATCTTAGTCGTTAAAGGTCTTGTATTGTAATAGGTTAGTCGGGAAAAACCGGGCTTGGACTTTAAGCTAATATTGTCTAAGTTAGGGGCGTAAGCCCAAGCAAAGCCAAGCCCGGCCCAAGGAAACAAAGCCCATGGCCCAAAAGGCCAAGGGTATATAAACCCTCTTCCATGTGTGGAAGAGGGTGTTGGTTCATTTTACTTTCTCTCTCAAGTAAAGATAAACCTTCCAAATCTCTCTTGTTTCTCTCTCTACTTTTCTTCTCTTTCTCTCTCTAAATATCTCTTCTAAATCTTGTGTTATGGATTGAATGGGAACAACATTTGGTATCAAGAGCCTATAGTGGATAGGTGATTGAAGATTCGTGTGGTGTGTTCTTGATTTTTCGTGGTCATTTTGATCTATATATCACGTCCAAAAATTTTTTCTTGTGTTTTTTATGGTTTTTTCTTGATACAAATCTTCTACATAGTTGTGGTAGAGATTTGGTATTGTTACCTTGGCTAAAAACACAAAATTTTTGGGTGTTTTGATCATTTTTTGGCTTAAAATCACGAATTGGTTGAGTTTTGTCCGAGAAAAGGGGGAATTATTCCGATCAGGTCATCAGAAAAGGGCTTACAGTTATTCCGATTAGTGTAATCGGAATAGGGTTTATACATTCCGATTGGGTATTCCGATTGGGTATTCCGACAAGACATTCCGATTGGGTCATTCCGATTGGTCATTCTGATTTGGTCATTCCGATTTGGTCATTCCGATTGGTTATTTCGATTTGGTCATTCCGATTTGGTCATTCCGATTGGTCATTCCGATTTGTCATTCCGATTTGACATTCCGATTAGGGTATTCCGATCAAGGTCATTCCGACAAGGTTATTCCGATGGACATTCCGATGGATATTTTGTTTGAGTAATTATTAGACTTAGCCACTGTCTGCGTGTTCGAACCGGTTTTGAAGGATTTCCAATGACTTGCTCCAATGGATGATCACGTGTCCAATGGTGAGTGGATGGATATGGTTGGTAGAATGTATGCATGTTGGACGGATCAACATGTTGAGTAGAAGACTCTCCGACTTCGTGTACCGGTGTACCGAACGGATTGATAAATTCTTCATCGTCAGGTTGTGCATCGACTGCTTGATTGTTGTTACCTCCTTCAGCATTGACAGTTGGTGATGTTGGTTGTATGACAGTTTCTTGAGTGTGTTGAGTATCCAATGGAATATTCTCTTGAGCAACGGTTGCTGAAGTAGAGGCAGTTGTGTCTTTTTGACTTTGTTCGGGTGCATCAGTAGTGGTGACAGCGGAAGCCTTTGACACAACTTGATTGTTTCCATGGTAATATTCATCAAACATTGGATCATATAAATCAACCAACTCATTCATATGTGTTGTATCCGTCGAGTCTGCTGTAGGAGTACTTTGTTGACATTCTTGCACGGGACGTACACTGTTTTGTGTAGGTGCCATTTCTGGACATTGAGGTGCGGGACTTGAGCTGTTGTGATCAAGTACCATTAGTGGCAATTCGTCAAAGTTCACATGAATTGTTTCGACAATAATCTTTGTTCTCTTGTTATAGACCCGATATCCTTTCGACAATGTAGCATACCCCACAAAAATACATGCATCACCTTTTTCTTTCATCTTGTTGAGATTCTCACCGTCTTTAAGGATGTAGCATAAAGATCCAAATACGTGAAAGAATTTTACAGTAGGTTTCCTGCCATTGATGATGTGGTAAGGTGTCTTTTCATGTCTAGGGATGACGAGAGAACGATTCTGAGTATAACAGGCAGTTGCAATTGCTTCAGCCCAGAAGAATAGCGGTAACTTTGAAGCAGAAAGCATTGTTCGAGCAGCCTCAACCAAAGTACGGTTCCGTCTTTCGACAACGCCGTTTTGTTCAGGAGTTCGAGCAATAGACGTTTGATGTTCGATGCCTTCTTCTTGAAAGTAAGATTGCAAGTTCTTGTTCAAAAATTCAGTACCCCTATCCGTTCTTACGGTTAAGACTTGAACTTGAAGATTTCGTTGTATCATCTTGAGAAAGTTTTTGAGAACCTCTGGTGTTTCATCTTTGGACCTTAAGAAGAAAGTCCATGTGTATCTAGAGTAATCATCAACAATCACAAGAATATACTTTTTCCCGTTAATACTCTCTACACGCATGGGACCACATAAATCCATGTGTAGAAGTTCTAATCGTCCTTTTGAGCTTGGGGTAGTCTTTGATTTGAAAGACTTCCGTTTTGCTTTCCCCAACTCACAAGAAGAACAAAGATGGTCTTTGACAAATTTCAACTTAGGAAGACCGGTCACAATATCATTCTTAGAAAGCAAGTTGATGGTGTCAAAGTTGAGATGTGACAATCGTTGATGCCATAACCATGCTTGAGATGAAGAAGCTTTAGCCATTAAGCAATTTGGATTTGTTGAAGATGTGTCTTGAAGAGTTACTGTGTAGAGATCAGAACCACGAGAACCTGTAAGAAGGTCATTCCCATCGTAGTCTCTAACATAGCAAGTAGATTTCCGAAAAGCCACTTCCAAATCCGCATCACAAAATTGACCAACCGAGAATAAATTGTGATTCAGTCCCTCGATATAATAAACCCGTTTTATAGTGATACTCCCTTGAACCAAGTCTCCATATCCGGGTATCGGTGCAAATTGATCATTTCCAAACCGTACCGTACCCAGAAACTTCTCCACGAAGTTAATGAGAAGCTTGAGATTGCCCGTCATGTGCTTTGTGCACCCGGAGTCCATTATGAATAGGATGATTTCGACGAGCTGCAGAAGAATTAGAAGACAATGTAGCATTTGACAAATGGGAGCCCTTGATAGAAACGGGTTCCAAAATTGTAGTGGGCCTAGATGCAAAGTCTACAGGCAAGCTGATATTCCTAGACCCAATCACTAAAGTGGTTAACTTAGGTACCCATTTGTATCCGGGTGGTGTAAATCTCGAATACCCCGTGTACATGTCCTAATCATGTTCTCATATAGCTTCTTTAATCTGTTTTGTTTACGCAGAGTAGTGGAGTCTAACGCACTTAGTTTCTTAAGTGGTTGATCAGTGGATTGGTTCAAAGTTCTTGTGGGTTCTCTAGTACTAGTGGGCACAGGAATAGGCTTCCTAGTTCTAGTATTCACGCCATTATGATTAAGAGCACAAGCATCATGATTGAAAGTACGAACACATTTTCCACATTCAACACAAACAACTTCAACATTCAAGGTCTTAGCATTTAAACTGTCATTACAAGCAGTTACAGACGTTTTATTCTTAGAAAACTTAAAATTCCTACGGTGATCTTCTACTTCCTTCTTCTTCCCTTGACTATTGTTAGGCATGACTCTATCTTCAATTCTAGTGCTCTTAAGCTGTGGTCCGCTAACACTAGTAGTAGGATTTACTCCTGTAGAAGAAGACACACGTTGATTAGTTTTCCTAGTATTCTGAGGTAACTGCGTAGTTCCAGTTTGAGTGGACCTAGTGTTCATCTTATACATTCCAGGTGCTATCACATTAGTGCTCTTATCATTTCCTATCTTAGGAAAAGTCTGTGGGGATTGTCCCAAAATAGATGATTTAGGGCATTTAACCGCATTCGGTTGACGAACAACGGATGGTTTACCCAAAACAGACTTTCCTTTCATTTTCTGAATGAGTTTCTGTAACTCACTTATGGCAATGTCCCTTTCTTTTAGCCGAGCTTTCAAATCATTTATTTCGAAATCTTTTTCATTTAGTAGACGAAACGAAGAAGCTGACATTTCTTGACACTTTTTATGATTATGAGATTTTTCACCTTTTTGTAAAGCAAGTTCAAGAGAAATGGAGTGTTTCTCAAGTTGAGAAAAGCTTTTCGAAAGTTTGTTGTATGACTGAATTTGTTTTGAAAGCTCTACTTCAAGATTGGGACATTTCTCGTCTGATTCTAACGCTAGACATGCTACATGACAATATTGATCAAGATCGGTATACACACCAAGTATAGCATTCATATGGTCAGCATAAAAGTATTCCTTAGAAAGTCGATCAATTTCGTTAGAAAGTTGGTGTTCTTGTGTCTTTAATTTAATTTGAAGAAAATCAACTTCATCTTCAAGAGATTTGACATAGCTTAAATCAGTTAACATTTCCTCAGTGAGAGCATTATAAAACATTTCCACATTTTTTGAAAGATCATCAATGGTTGGAACAATGCATTGTTGAATGACGACTTCTACTTGTGGGTTAGGTTTAATATTCCAAATGGTATCCCTAGAAACTTTTTCATAGTCGACGACACCTTTGTACAGATTTAAAACCCCTTGTTTAATAAACTCAAATTGCTGAACACTTTTGCTTTTCTCATCCCATTTAAGTTTTTCATCAAAAATTCGCTTTTCTAACAAAATTGATTGCTTTTTGAAACTCCTTTTAAAAGAAACTTTCTTTTGTGGTTCATCACTTGGTGGTGGAACACTATTATACATCTTTTGTTCTTTTGAAAGTTCTTTTTGAGGGACAAACTTAATATGATTGTTAGAATCAGAAAGGTTTATTAAATCACTGAAGTTTGATCGACTTTCTTCTTGTTGACGAATGATTTCGTCGCAGTCAGGGGAAAGCATAAGAGCAAGATTATCAACATAACAACCGATATCATAAAGAGCAGGCTTGGTACTTTGAACTTTCTTGAGATAATCAGGCTTGACAAAACTCGTTTTCATATTTCTATTGAGCATATTCATAGTTTGAATAGACTGACCCGTTTTGTAAACAATGTTGTTTAACGTGTCGACTCTCTTTTCCAAAGCAAGAATTTTTCAATATCCTTTTCTTCACGAGTTTTATAAAGCTCAGTTTGTTCTTTGTTAACCGACTCTAATTCAGTAATTTGGAGTTTATGTAGCAGCAGTTGTTCTTCAAGTTCTGATATCTTCTGTTTTGACATATGAATTTCGTGTGTTACTTCAGAACAATATTGTTCGTTGAGCACCTTACGTTCATATACCAAACCATTAGCTATTGCAACTCGTCGATCAGCTTCTTTTACATAATCACACTCTTTAAGCATGTCTATCTCCTCGGCTAAGGATGTGTTTGCTTGCTTCAAACGTTTATTAGCATCTTTGTTTTCCTCAATTTCATGTTTTAAAGAATCAATTATAGACGCAAGCAAATCACGGTCCTCATCCGAGTCAGTATCCTGAGCAGCATTACCGTCATCATTACACATATGCTGTGAATCCGTAGAGATATTGCTATCCTCCGTGTCCATTACATATGTGTCATTGATGCTTTCGGGTTGCTCAGGATGCTGTCGTTCATTAGAAAACACATTATAGTTATCATTTGTTGGTACCTTTTCAATTGGCTCAGTATCAAAGATAGGTCCAAAAGTATCAGCAGTCTCTGGAAGCACTTCTTGAATCTTTGCCATGTACACATAATGTTCCTCTAGCTCTTGATCATCGGCTTCATCATCAGTGTCATCACGCCAGTCAACTTCATCTGCTGTGAGTGGAATTCCTGCTTCTTCTTTCTTGCACAGCAACATCTTTTCCTTGTGATATTCCTATCCTAAACCACCTTTTGACTCCATCGTTCCGTCGTGGATAGTAGGTTGTTTTGGGTATAGATCCTAACCATAAACCATTGAAAACCATTCAAAGTGTTTGATAAAAATCAAAACTTTTAACACTTGAAAGTTTTACATTTCCGAAAAGCTCCCCCTACACACATGCATCGATATACGAAATAGTTTGGAATGTGAAGGAAAGAGTTGCACTTGAGTCTTTAAGATCACATGTTGCGATATATTATATTTTAATCACATTTTCTCCCCCTATCTCTAATATTATATTTTTATATTAGAGATAGGGGGAGAAAATGTGATTAAAATGTAATATATCGCAACATGTGATCTTAAAGACTCAAGTGCAACTCTTTCCTTCACATGCCAAACTATTTCGTATATCGGTGCATGTGTGTAGGGGGAGCTTTTCGGAAATGTAAAATTTCAAGTGTTAAAAGTTTTGATTTTTATCAAATACTTTGAATGGTTTTCAATGGTTTATGGTTATGATCTATACCCAAAACAACCTACTATCCACGACGGAACGATGGAGTCAAAAGGTGGTTTAGGATAGGAAACTAAGTCCTATGATCCAACCAGAACCGGAGGGATCTACCCAAGGACATTCCATAGCTAGAAATAGTTGTCCTTAGGAAAGATGGAGTGGAATGAAGCTGAATGCGGACCAAGTAGTTAAGTTAGCACTGGAACAATCACAACAAGGTGCTAATGATGACGTATTGGTAAGCATTGAAGGAGTTGAATAGTCTATGCAACTTAGGTAGAAACCGGGTTAACACATCTTTTGAAGACAAGTGTCATGGACCCAGTGATACGATGCACAACCCTTCCCCAGCCATTCGAGTTTCTCTTAAAAGAAACTTGTCTCATTGTCACGGAGATCAACACGTATCTATTGACTTTCTCACTCTGAGTCAGTTAATATTGAAAAGGTGGCAGTCTACTCCAGCCTCCGAATACCAAAATGCACTTATTGAGTCTAGATCCAAACGAGATATATCTATCATCTCATTAGGACACAATCGAGTCCTACGCATTATCCTTGTGATATTGCCAGAACATCTGGGTGATACGATTCACAATGAAGATGGAAATCCTGCTTGAGCCAGCATCAAACAAGCTCATGGTAGGTACCTTGTGCGATTCTACACGAATCAAACTTGTGAGAACTGGAAAGCAACTAAGTTTGGATTCTTAATTGATTCAAACTTGATTCCAGGTTTCTTCGCAAAATCCATGTGATCTTGCCAGAACATTCAGAGTGACACTCATTAGTGTTCACAGTGACGAATGGAAATCCTTCCAGTGTCAACATCAAACAGCACTGCGGTAGGTAACTCGCCAGATTCTCTATTTAATACCGTTTAACGGTCTTCACCGACCAGAGGTAAAACGCTACCGAGTTAGGGTGAAATGTTCAAAGCCATTTTATCCGTGTCTATATATGTTGCTGCATATCAAGAAGGTGGCGTAGCTGTGATACCGATGTCGATTCAGAAGTCACAAGAGCACAAGATGGCGATAATCAAGATACCTAAGAATGTAAGAATGTAATAGGTCATCTTAATCACAAGGAGTACAGATGAAGTTCTCAAGCACTCAAAGTCAAATGACAAAGGCTCAAGATAAAGATCACGAAAGCATGAAGGAACAAAGCTGTTACAAACAAGACCAAGATACAAGACCAAAGCAGGAAGATCTCCTCTACAAGAATGTATTCACTCAATCATCTTATGCTTTTTAAGCTTTTTAAGATGACCGATACATTGGGGGAGATTGTTAGCCCTATATCTTATATAGTCGAACAAGAATGTAATAGGTCATCTTAGTCGTTAAAGGTCTTGTATTGTAATAGGTTAGTCGGGAAAAACCGGGCTTGGACTTTAAGCTAATATTGTCTATGTTAGGGGCGTAAGCCCAAGCAAAGCCAAACCCGGCCCAAGGAAACCAAGCCCATGGCCCAAAAGGCCAAGGGTATATAAACCCTCTTCCATGTGTGGAAGAGGGTGTTGGTTCATTTTACTTTCTCTCTCAAGTAAACATAAACCTTCCAAATCTCTCTTGTTTCTCTCTCTACTTTTCTTCTCTTTCTCTCTCTAAATATCTCTTCTAAATCTTGTGTTATGGATTGAATGGGAACAACATTTGGTATCAAGAGCCTATAGTGGATAGGTGATTGAAGATTCGTGTGGTGTGTTCTTGATTTTTCGTGGTCATTTAGATCTATATATCACGTCCAAAATTTTTTTCTTGTGGTTTTTATGGTTTTTTCTTGATACAAATCTTCTACATAGTTGTGGTAGAGATTTGGTATTGTTACCTTGGCTAAAAACACAAAATTTTTGGGTGTTTCGATCATTTTTTGGCTTAAAATCACGAATTGGTTGAGTTTTGTCCGAGAAAAGGGGGAATTATTCCGATCAGGTCATCAGAAAAGGGCTTACAGTTATTCCGATTAGTGTAATCGGAATAGGGTTTATACATTCCGATTGGGTATTCCGATTGGGTATTCCGACAAGACATTCCGATTGGGTCATTCCGATTGGTCATTCCGATTTGGTCATTCCGATTGGTCATTCCGATTTGGTCATTCCGATTGGATATTCCGATTTGGTCATTTCGATTTGGTCATTCCGATTGGTCATTCCGATTTGTCATTCCGATTTGACATTCCGATTAGGGTATTCCGATCAAGGTCATTCCGACAAGGTTATTCCGATGGACATTCTGATGGATATTTTGTTTGAGTAATTATTAGACTTAGCCACTGTCTGCGTGTTCGAACCGGTTTTGAAGGATTTCCAATGACTTGCTCCAATGGATGATCACGTGTCCAATGGTGAGTGGATGGATATGGTTGGTAGAATGTATGCATGTTGGACGGATCAACATGTTGAGTAGAAGACTCTCCGACTTCGTGTACCGGTGTACCGAACGGATTGATAAATTCTTCATCGTCAGGTTGTGCATCGACTGCTTGATTTTTGTTACCTCCTTCAGCATTGACAGTTGGTGATGTTGGTTGTATGACAGTTTCTTGAGTTTGTTGAGTATCCAATAGAATATTCTCTTGAGCAACGGTTGCTGAAGTAGAGGCAGTTGTGTCTTTTTTACTTTGTTCGGGTGCATCAGTAGTGGTGACAGCGGAAGGCTTTGACACAACTTGATTGTTTCCATGGTAATATTCATCAAACATTGGATCATATAAATCAACCAACTCATTCATATGTGTTGTATCCGTCGAGTCTGCTGTAGGAGTACTTTGTTGACATTCTTGCACGGGACGTACACTGTTTTGTGTAGGTGCCATTTCTGGACATTGAGGTGCGGGACTTGAGCTGTTGTGATCAAGTACCATTAGTGGCAATTCGTCAAAGTTCACATGAATTGTTCGACAATAATCTTTGTTCTCTTGTTATAGACCCGATATTCTTTCGACAATGTAGCATACCCCACAAAAATACATGCATCACCTTTTTCTTTCATCTTGTTGAGATTCTCACCGTCTTTAAGGATGTAGCATAAAGATCCAAATACGTGAAAGAATTTTACAGTAGGTTTCCTGCCATTGATGATGTGGTAAGGTGTCTTTTCATGTCTAGGAATGACGAGAGAACGATTCTGAGTATAACAGGCAGTTGCAATTGCTTCAGCCCAGAAGAATAGCGGTAACTTTGAAGCAGAAAGCATTGTTCGAGCAGCCTCAACCAAAGTACGGTTCCGTCTTTCGACAACGCCGTTTTGTTCAGGAGTTCGAGCAATAGTTTTTGAATTCAGACCAGTTACCACACAGGCAGAGGATGGCACTTCATCAACTATACGAGCTATGGAGGATTTTGACACATGTTCTGCTGAGAAAAAGAAACTCCTCCAAGCTGAAGCTGATGCTGTAAACTTCATACTCACTGGAATTGATAACGATATCTATTCCACAGTTGATGCATGTCCTAATGCTATGGAAATGTGGAATGCAATTCATCGATTGAAGCAAGGTGAGTCGATCAATGTTCAAGATCTTGAGACTAATCTACTTTGGGAGTTTGGAAAATTCACATCTGAAGATGGTGAATCCATTGACTCATATTACTCGAGATTCTACAAAATGATGAATGCGCTTGTCAAAAATCAGTGCACCATCTCCAATCATCATGCCAATGTTCAGTTCTTACTTCAACTCAAACCGGAATGGCAAAGGTTTGTGACTTTGGTCAAACAAAGGGAGGATATCAAGACTATATCTTACCACAAACTTTATGATATCTTCAATCACACGATACTATAGGCTCTGATACCAAATGTTGTTCCCATTCAATCCATAACACAAGATTTAGAAGAGATATTTAGAGAGAGAAAGAGAAGAAAAGTAAAGAGAGAAACAAGAGAGATTTGGAAGGTTTATGTTTACTTGAGAGAGAAAGTAAAATGAACCAACACCCTCTTCCATACATGGAAGAGGGTTTATATACCCTTGGCCTTTTGGGCCATGGGCTTTGTTTCCTTGGGCCGGGCTTGGCTTTGCTTGGGCTTACGCCCCTAACTTAGACAATATTAGCTTAAAGTCCAAGCCCGGTTTTTCCTGACTAACCTATTACAATACAAGACCTTTAACGACTAAGATGACCTATTACATTCTTGTTCGACTATATAAGATATAGGGCTAACAGAGGCGTATTCAAATTCGGTGCATCAATAGCAATAGCCTTGGGAGATGGTGGAGAAATATGGTCCTCTTTCAGAATATTCTCAATGAGACGAATGTCTTCATCCCAATCGGTGGGAGAATCGTCATTTTCTAAGTTCACATCTCCCATGGTTGCTTCAAAATCTTTCCAAAGGAAATCACTTTCTCCAAATAGAGATAGTGATGAATCAATAGAGGAAACGGTCTCAACATTGGGAGGAGAGATAGGAATACTTTTACAAGCATCTTTGAAGTGTTCTTCACAGGCCTCATCAAGAACTTCGATACAATTAACACTCTCGTATGAATAAGGCTGTTTAGAAAGCTTTCCCATGTTGAAGACAATTTTATCGTCACCCACTCTCATGATAAGCTCACCCACTTCTACATCGATGAGAGTGCGACCGGTCCTCAGGAATGGACGACCAACAATTAATGGCACACGAGGGTCCATATCGTAGTCAACCACGATGAAATCGGCGGGAAAAGTGAATTTGTCGACTCCTACAAAGACGTCTTCGGCTATCCCCACTAGATAAGCAACCGTACGGTTAGCTAATTCCAAAGTCATTTTGGTGGGGACTAGCTCAGAGAGAGATAATTGCTTCCAAACACTTAAAGGCATTAAGTTAATACTGGCACCTAGATCGGCTAGGGCCATGCAATTCTCTAATCCCGGGAAGTTGCAAGGGATTAAGAAGCGACCCGGATCACCAAGTTTGGTTGGCAATTTCCTTAAGAGCACTGCACAACAATTCTCATTAAGTTGGGTGTTAGCAATATCAAGAAGCTTCTCCTTGTCGCTAAGAAGATCTTTGAACATTTTCACATATTTGGGCATGTGAGCGAGAGCCTCAGCGAAGGAGATGTTGAAATTCAATTGTTTAAACATTTTGAGAAAGTTTGAAACTTGAATATCGTCCTTGCTTTTGAGCTTCTCTTTCCTCAAGCTTGAGGGATAAGGTATATCGGAAGAAGAGGAAGGCTTTGGGATCGAAGGATCACTCACATACTTGGGTGGAGGAGGGGTAGGAGTAAGAGATGGAGAAATTGGGGAAGTAGAAGGATGAAGAATATGAGTAGGTGACTCGTTTTCCTTAGTCACAATCACCGGTGGAGGTATAGGAAGCTCGGGTTCCTTGGTACCTTTGCCACTATGAGTGGTGATTGCTTTCATCTTCCCTCTTGGATTCGCAACGGTGTTACTCGTAAGAGTACCCGAAGAAGAGGATTGATTACCTTGGAAGAAACCAGCCATCATGTTCCTTAAGTCATTTGTTTGACTTGCCAAAGTGTTTCGCATATCAGCTTGAAGATCGTTTCCTTGTTTCACCATGTCTGCTTTCAAGTTGAGCACTTCCCGCTGGAGATTTTCCACGATCACATCATTGGTCCTCATGTAGGTTTCAACATCTTGGTGTAATGTGGTGGGTTGGTTGGGAGGAGGAGCATGGTAGGCGGGTGGTTGATAAGCAGGTTGTTGGTAAACTTGGTTGTTTCTTTGAGGTAGATATGGTTGTCTTTGAGGTGGTTGGTATGGTGCACGAGGTTGTTGTTGAGGAGAGCGATTGAGGTTTTGTTGTTGGTTTGGGTTGTTAGGAGGAAAACCGGGCGGGGAAAGAAAGTTGTTTGAGCGATAGCTGAGCAAGTTGCGGTCTCCTTGAGGACGAGCTTGATAAGCGGCCGGAGGATAGATACCGTATGCTGCATTAACATTCTCAGAAGGATAGTCTTGGGTGGTGGTACAAGTGGTGTAAGAGTGAGGACCCCCGCATATTTCACATGGTTGGCTTACAGCATTGACTTGAGCGTTTTTAGCGTTGATGTTGTTGGTGTTTCTAGCGGTTTGGGTGGAAAGCGATTCAAGAAGTGACGTAATTTTGTCAAGTCTCTTGTCGTTGTCACTAGAACTAGCACTAGCGGCATTGGTCTGAACACTCTTGGTTTGCACTCTAGACTTATTCTCAATAATATCCCAAGCGGCATTAGAGGTCTTAACCAAAATATTACCCCCCGAGGCACTATTTAGTAAATGTTGGTCATTCATGCTTAAACCATTATAAAAGGTATTAATTTGGTGCACTTTGGTAAAACCATGTTGTGGGCATTTTCTTAAAAGGTCTTTGAAACGGTCCCAAGATACACTAAACGACTCATCGTACTTTTGTTCAAAATTAATGATTTCATTCCGCAAAGCGGTAGTACGAGAGGGTGGGAAAAAGTAGTTGATAAATTTGGTCTCCAAATCCGTCCACGTCAGAATACTTTGTGGCGGTTCCTTTGTAAGCCAATGCCGGGCTTCTCCCTCTAAAGAGAAAGGAAAGAGTTGCAAACAGATTACCTCTTGTGGAACACCATTGAATTTGACCGTATTTGTGAGTTGCAGGAATCTCTTGATGTGGTCATGTGGATCATCAATGGTACGTCCCAAGAATGGTTGAGCATAGACCATCTGGATAAAGCCGGATTTGAGCTCAAAGTTGTTGGCTGCAATCGCGGGTATGACAATTGGATCATTGTTGTCGTCTACATGTGCTTGCAAAAGTTCAATCATCGGGCGATTGTCCGGTAGGGGCTCATTGTTGTTGTTATTATTGTTGTTTTGAGGTGGGTTATTGTTGTTGTTGTGTACACCGGCCATGTCTAAGTCTTCGAGATGCTCGGGCTCTTGATAAGACGTTGAACGTGTACGCATGCACCTGAAAAAGAACTAACAAAGCAAACAAGAAATATTTTTGGTTTTTATGGTTTCTTAATTTTTTTTTTTTGTATTTTTGAAGATTTATATTTTTAGGGTTTTTTGAAATTTTTTATGAAAAAGTAACGTTCACGGTGAACGGATCCCAAAATCCAAGTTCTCACAAGAAACTGTTAATCTTAACGAGAAGAGCCGACAACGGCGCCATTTGATACACTAGTTTGTTACGGGGTTCAGAATATGTCTCGGAATCTTCTCGAATTGATCATGGTTCAAAGTGGAATAGTTGTTCTTGGTTACAAAAAAGGGGATTGGTTTTCTAATCTACTAAAAGGATTAAATGCATAAAGTGATAAAAACTTAAACCAAAACAGTTAATAAAATAAAGCTTGAATTAAAATTAAACAATAAAACAGTAAACAGTAAAATACCACTTAACACTGATTTGGAATGCTCAAAAGGAAACTGATCCATAATATTTATGACAAAACTGCTCATTCGGAAGAATTAATTGATTCAGAATATAACTGATTCGGAACAAACTGATTTGGAACAAATAAAACCCTTCATTCGAAAAAAATCAGATTCGGAACTTTAAAAAAAATTCAGATTCAGAACTTTTAAAACATCTGGTTCGGAACTTTTAAAACAAATCTGGTTCGGAACTTTTAGCAAGAAACTGGTTCGGAACTTTTCAATGAAATCTGGTTCGGAACTTTTGAATAAAAATCTGGTTCGGAACTTTTAGCAAGAAACTGGTTCGGAACTTTTCAATGAAATCTGGTTCGGAACTTTCAAAGTTGGTTCAGAACTTTTTACACAAAGCTGGGTCGGAACTTTTAGCAAAAATCTCGATCGGAACTTTCGAATCAACTTGGTTCGGAACTTTTGAAATCTTTGATTCGGAACTTAAACAATAAACTGGTTCGGAATTTTTGAAATTAAGCTGATCCGGAACTTCAAACAAAAGCATTGATTCGGAACATGCTATTGATTCGGAATCTGGGGAAACGAAGAACAGTAGAACAGACGAAAAACAGGGTAGTATGATTTTTATCAAATCAAGCCAAATTTAACCAAAAGATTTAAACCAAACTAAACACTAATCATTTATCAACCATAAACAACAAATCAAAACATTAAAAACACAAAACCCACTTACTTTTGAAGATCAAAATCAACTAAATAAGAACTTTAAAACTTTGAATCAAAGAACAAGATGAACAAGATGAAATGGAAAGATTATATTAAATGATTAAGGTTTAAACAATCAAAGGAAAAGATTAAAACTACAAAGTTAAAGATTGAATCAAAGAAAAATGAAAATCACCAACACCTTAGTGGTGTTGGATTCTTCCCTACGAAACAAAAAAGAAAGAACTAGAAAATGAAAAACTTTTCAAAAAGTGTGAAGGGGTGGTCTTTATATAGTCCTTGTCTTTGGTTGGTGAGTGGGATTTCTCCTGTTCTTCTTGTCTTCTCGTCTTTTCAGAAAAGTGGACGTTTTCGATTCTGATTCGGGATTTTTCGTCGATTAAATTCAACTCGTCTTTTAATTTCTTCGTTTAATAGACTTGAGTTTCTTCGACATATGTAAATCTTCCATCTTTGGTCCTTTTCTTCGATAAATCTTCAAATAGGCCCATTGACTTCAAATCTTTTGCATCTCTTGGACAATAGACTTCGTCTTGAGTCTTTTTCTTCGATAAAACCCGTGCAATCCCATGTTTTCTCCAATACCCATCCGGTTGGCTCTGAAAACACAATAAACACAAAAACCACGTATAATTCCAAACAAATGATATTAAATACGCGTTTTGGTCTCGTTTTAGCCAGAATTAAGTGGTAAAAGGATGGGTGTTTACACACCTATCATCATGTCTCCTGTTCAGACTAGAAGATCTCATCAGAATCTTGGAGGATTTATTGCCAATATACACAAGAAGGTTGATACCCCTCTTGTTCAAGCATGTTTGTTTGCCTGTTTTCTGTCACAATAGGAACCCAAGAAAATTTTTGATGCTCTCAAAGAACCAAGTTGGGTGGAAACAATGCAGGATGAGCTTCACCAATTTGCTATTCAGGATGTGTGGGAGCTGGTTGATTGTCCCAGATATGTCAGACCTATTGGGACAAGATGGGTTCTTAGAAACAAGAAAGATGAAAGAGGCATTGTGGTCAGAAACAAGGCACGTTTAGTGGCTCAAGGATATACATAAGAGGAAGGGATAGACTATGAGGAGGTCTTTGCACCAGTTGCAAGGATTGAGGCTATAAGGATATTTCTAGCCTATGCTTCCTGCATGGGCTTTACTGTCTATCAAATGGATGCGAAGAGTGCTTTTCTTTATGGCACAATTGTTGAAGAGGTTTATGTAATGCAGCTTCCTAGTTTTGAAGATCCAGAGCATCCAGACAAGGTGTATAGAGTCAAGAAAGCTATGTATGGACTTCATCAAGCCCCAAGAGCATGGTATGGCACATTGTCCACCTATCTGGTGGAAGATGGATTCAAACGGGGAACCATAGACCAGACCTTATTTACAAAGAAGACTGGTAAGGATGTCTTACTTGTTCAGGTCTATGTGGATGATATCATCTTTGGCTCCTCAAACACAAAGACGAGTGAAGGCTTTTCCAAGCTTATGACAAACAAATTCAAGATGAGTGCAATGGGGGAGATGAACTTCTTTCTAGGGTTACAAGTTCAGCAGAAAGAAGATGGTATCTTCATCTCTCAGGATAAATATGTGGCAGAAATATTGAAAAAGTTTGGCTTTTCTCCACATGAAAAACGGGCTAGTACTCCTATGGATAGAGAACACCCTTGGGGAAAAGTTGGAGATGGAAAAGATGTGGATGTCAGGCACTATAGATCAATGATTGGTTCATTGATGTATCTCACAGCCTCAAGACCTGACATTATGTTTGTTGTGTGTGCATGTGCACGCCATCAAGTGACTCCCAAAGAGTGTCACCTTCATGCTGTCAAGAGAATCTTTAGGTACCTTAGATGTTATCAAGACCTTGGATTAAGGTATCCAAAAGATTCACCATTGGAGCTTATTGCATATTCAGACAGTGACTATGGTGGTGATAAATTTGATAGAAAATCCACAACTGGTGGATGTCAGTTTCTTGGGAGTAGGTTGATATCTTGGCAATGTAGGAAACAAACAGTGGTGGCCAATTCTACAACTGAAGTAGAGTATGTTGCAGCAGCTGCTTGGTGTGGACAAGTCTTATGGATTCAGAACCATCTGTTGGATTATGGGTATAATTTCATGCATACCAAGATTTTTGTAGACAATAACAGTAATTTATGCATTATTAAAAATCCTGTACATCATTCTAAACAAAAAACATATAAATTAGACATCATTTTATAAGAGATTGTTTTGAAAAGGGTTTAATACAACCAGATAGGGTTGACACAGAGGAAAATGTGTCTGATTTAGTAACTAAACCTTTTGATGAGATGGCATTTATACATGATCTCATCGTTCTTTTCGGGATTTAAATGCATAAAAATGTCATAAAATACCATATACATGCTTGTGTTTGTTTACTTGTGTATTTTAGGTATGGATATCGTGAAAAAGACAAAAGATCACAAGTTACAAGGAAAAACGGACACGAGAAACGAAGCCGTACAATGAACCGGGCCCTAATCATGGAATTCTCAACAAAAACCCTTGAAGATTTGAAGACAAACAAGATTGATCCTCATTTATTGAAGAAATGACACTTAAAACCCTTGTAAATTCATAATTACAAGTTTGGTCCCTTAAGTTTGTCAAAATTGCAAAAAGGTCCTTCAACTTTGAAGAAATGGCAAGATTAGTCCCTCAACAAATCAAAATTGCCATTTATGGTCCCTCATGAAGTCAAAGATGCAAAGAAGACCTTTGAAGATCAAGAAAGTTCAAGATCAGCCCTTGAAATATGAAAAAGTATCAAAAACAACCCTTGATAACCTTTGTGTGAAGTTTGGTGCCAAAAGTGACAAAGTGTGAAAGATATTAACAAAGGAAAACGTTTTTTAGGGCTGAAAACCTTATTTGCCAAAAATCTCAAAACAAAAGGACCAAAGGTGTCTAGTTTAAACGTTTAAACCAAAACACGCGCCAAACAATACCTTTTCCCCCAAATACGGATCAAACAGAGTTACTGTACACCCTTTTCACCCCCAGTTTTCACCTCACTTAAACCTTGGGTAAAAATCAATTACTCTTGCACATGTGTGATTCACACACACAGAAACAAATCCCACGCATAAAACCCTCATCCCATTCACTGTAGACCCCACCCCCAATTCCCCTTTCAACCAATCAGAACACGACTTGGGCTCCAAGCATAATGACGTGTCCTCAGTCAACAGCTATGGTTATTTGCTTACTCCCAACGCAAAAATAAACGTCCAGGATCCAATTTGACAGCTCATCACTCAAAAACGTAAAGGGGCATTTTGGAGAATTTCTAGATTAGGGTTTGTGATTTTAAGCATTCTAGAATAGTCTTTAGGTAGTATAAAAGGAGACCCAAGCTTGTTGGTGATCCCTTGTTCCAGTTTTTCTTCCAAAAATTTTGTAATTCCTTTTAATCAATATAAAAGTTTGGTGTTTGTTTTTAAGCAATTTAATTCCTTTTTATTTTTTTTAAAGTTGGTACTAATTGTGGAAGAGAAACTGAGTTCCATTTGTTAATTGGTGAATTAATTTTGTTTTCAAACTTATTTCATAAAGTTTTCTGAAATTTGAATTTCTTGGTAAGAAATTGTTTCATTAAGGGGTTTAGTAATTAGTGATATAGTGATCTGAAAACTTGTTTGAGAAGTTTTTAAAGTTTTTGGAAAAGGTTTTGAGAAGGTTAAGTGAAAACAGATTATATACATATTGTTTGTGTTATTGTGTTTTGCTTTGATTTTGTCTTAAACAGGAAGAGTGTTGTTGATTGAGTTCTGCATACACCCGGGTGTATAAGGAGGTGGATTCACATCCACTAGAACCCTGGATGTAGGGTTCTAAGGTAATCCTTTTTTCCTTTTTGAAAATTTCAAAAAAAGTGAAGTTTGGTGATATTGCATGAATCTGCTTAGATTGTGTGTTTAAGGTGTTTGATTTATGTTCTGGTGAGTTTGTATGCATTTTAGATGATCATAGGAACAGTTTGAATAGATTTTAAAGTGATTTGATTTGAAAAGTTTGGTTTTCAAAAGTTAAAGGGCTGTTTGGATAAGTGATTTAGCAGGGTACAAATTTTGATTTGTGCTTTGAAAAGGTGTTAGAATAGTTGAAATAGGTTGCTATAGGTTGCTAGTTAGTTGGTAAGTAAATTTGGTGAAGTTTTGTAACAAGTTCAAGTGATAAAAAGTGAAACAAGTAGCCATAATCTGCATAATCATTATTCTGCTTATTTTTTTCCTTGATTTTGTGCTAAGATCTCCAAAATTTGTTAAGTGTAAGGGTGATTTAAGGTTGGATTTGGTTTGTATGTTGATTAGTGAGCATGTGTGCAAAATTTTGGGATTGGAAAATCAGTTTTGTGCAAGTAATTAGCTATTTAAGCCACCAGACCTAGTCACTTTATCACAGCAACTCTCATTAGCTTGTGTGTGCTTTGTTTGAGTACTTTTGTGTGCAAGGTGCTTGTATTTTGATTATCAGTGACTCCTTGTGCTCCAAAAAGCACAAGGGTGCCCCCTTGTCCAACAATCAACTCCAAACAATCCACAACCAAGACCTCTTGGCTAAATCCACAAGCAAGAACACAAAGCTTAACCTGCTTGTGTTCAAGTTGAACCTGTCCACGTTTTTCAATCTTATTTGTGTTTAATCTAGTTAAAAAAGGAAGTTGGATTAAGTTTTTGAGCTTTTAAATTGCACAGATTGGTTGGAAAAAGTAAAAAATAAAAAAGAAAAAAAAAGGGGCAAAAAGCATACCCGTAACAGGACTCGAACCCCAGACCTCTCGTTGGAGGAGTAAGGGCTCTACCGTTAATCTAGATAGCTTTTTACGTCTAAGGTTGATTTCAATATCTATTTAACACGTTTTTGAGTTTGCTTAATAATAAAAAGCCGTGAGCAAATAAGCTCATTTGAGCTTATTGGTTTAACGTTTTTGCTTATTTTTATTTTTCCTAGGTTATAAATAGTGTTTAAGATTTTTCTAGCTGATTTTTATATTTTTCACTTTATTTAATTATTTTCTATGCATTTTTTTTTATCCGTATTTTAAAAAATCAATAAAAAATAGAAAAAAGAGTTTTAATTTTTAGGAAAAATTATTTTTAGCTTTTAAAATAATATTTTGAGGTTTACATCTAGTTTTGGTTTTATAAACTTTAATTTTTAATTTTATATTATTTTAAGGTTTTTTATAAACTTTAATTAATTTTATAAAATTATTAAAAAGGGTTTAGGAACTTTAGTTTGCATTTTTCTCTTAGTTAGATTATTTTAAGATTTTAGAAATTTTTTAGAATTAATTTTATAAACTTTTTATTTTTAGTATTATTTTAATATTATTTTATTATTAAAAATTCAAAGTTTTATTTTTATTTCTTTTTCATTTTTCCTAGGTTCTTTATCATTAATTAGGACTTTTCCCATTTTTAGAATAATTTTATAGCTTTTAGATTTATTTTTATAATTATTTTAAATTTAATTAGTTTTTAATCATTTTAAATCATTTTTAGAGTTTTAAAAATAGTTTTAATAGCTTTTAATTTTTAGAAAATTACTTTTTAGTCTTCTAATAATATAAGTTAAGTAATTATTCAATAAAATCATATTTTAGACATTTTTATTAGTTGTATTTAATTTTAGGGCTTTAATTAGCATTTAAAATTAAATATTTAAATAATAAAAGGTTTTAAAATATCTTTGTTGGATTTTTGTCTTTATTTATATTATTATTGACTTCTTTTTAATCTTTTATTTACTTTGTTTTTGGTTTTAGTTAAATTTTTAATTTGGGTAGTTTTTCACGGCTTTACGTTTACGTCGTAGTGTAATTTTAACGTAACCGTCTTTTCATCCTTTCATCCCCATTCTTCTCAATACTAATCTCAAACATTTACAAGTTGAATCCCACACTTATACCTCCTTGGGAAACGAACTTTCTCTCTTTTTAAGTGATTGGGTCATTAGTGTTGATTTTTCCTAAAATCATCACTCGATACTTACCGCTCATATACGTTCTTTTGTTTTCCTAAACAAGAGTCGTATTTTACCACAATCATTTTGGCGCCGCTGCCGGGGAGGTGCGTTGTGCTTTAATTTGGAAGCTTTTGTTTTTGATATTATCCATAATAAGTATTTGTGTTAAGTGGAACTCCCTTAACACGTATTATCGGTTTTCTTGGTTTTTTCTTGTATAAATATTACTATATTGTATTAAGTATCACAATAAATTTACAATATCTCCAAAAGTGTGAAAACACAACCTTAATTGGGATTTGATCTCCTAATTATTGTATTCGAATCTCAAACAAAAAGAAAAGGCAAAAATAGATAAATACTTTCGTGAAGCTCGATTTTGAAAAATACAAACTATAAGGTGGGTATAAGGCGGGTATTATAAAATATACCCTAAGGAAAAAGGCTCTTAAGTGCTTCGCGCCGCCTCGTTTCCCCGCTTGCTTGTGAGTATTTTAAGATTGAAGGCTAATCGAGGGTTTTGCCGCCCAAAGTATTATTACGTATACTATATTTGCTTGGTTTCTTTGTGATTAAACCCTCTTGAACAATTTGGTTTTCACCAAAGTTCTAAAGTCATTCGAAGACGTTCACTCCACGTGATCGTTTTCATTCCTTTGAGGCTTCTTTAATCAAAAGTTTGATTCGAGGAGAGATTTTGTAGATTGTTGTCTACGAAGATACACCAAAATCCAAAAAAATTAAATATCATCAAAAACACAAAAAAAATTGAAAATTCACAAAACAACCAAAAAGAATCTTCGTTGCTCACCTCCCATTCTTCGTGAAGTTTATGATCACTCGTAATCAAGCGAAACGAGCTCGTAAACGTCTTCAAAAGCAAGCAAATCAAGAAACGTTGATTGTTGAAGAACCTCCAATTGTTGAACCTATTGTAGAACAAGAAGTCGTCATGGCTAATCGTACTATGATGGAGTTGCTACAAGCACCCACCGAGGGTTTTGGAGAGGCTATTGTGATTCCCGCCATCCTTGCGGAGAATTTCGAGATTAAGACGGGTTTAATGTCGATGTTGCAAGCAAATAAGTTTAGAGGTCACGAGAAAGACAACCCGCATTACCACATTAGGAATTTCAACCGTCTCACCGCCACTAGCAAATTTAAGGATGTTCCACATGACGCCATTAAGATGATGTTGTTTCCATATTCGTTGGATGGACCCGAAAAAATTTGGCTCGAGAAAGAACCGCCAAATTCGATTTTGACATGGGCCGATCTCGTTTCTAAGTTTGTGAACAAGTTTTTTCCACCATCTAAAACAACACACTTAAAAAATGAGATTTCACGATTTGTGCAAAGAAATAATGAAAGTTTTTCAATGGCATGGGAACGATTTAAAGAAATGTTACATGAATGTCCACACCATGATTTTACGGAATTGCATCAAGTGGATACTTTTTATAATGGGCTTAATGATCATGAACGATATTATTTGAACGCCGCCGCGGGTGGTAACTTTTTGTGCAAGACGACAAATGAGGCTTTACAAATCATTGAAAATAGGTCTAAAGTTTATAGCCCTCGTAACACACCGAGTGTTGCCAATATGGGTTCGTCATCTTCGTCACAATCGTCTCGTAGCATTAATGCCTTACATGATGAAGCTAATGAGGAAAATCGGTTTTTTGATAGATTTGCTAATCTAATGTCCCATTGGAAGGCTCAAGAAGCTTCCAATTCCGCTTCGGTTAAAGCGGTTGCTAAGAGTTGTTTATCTTGTGGGGGAGCTCATGATCTTTCCGAGTGCATTACCGCGGATGGTAACACTTCGAGTGCTTACGTAGCAACGGGAACTTATAACCAAAACGGCCAAGGTTCTCGTCCAAATCAAGCTCCACCCAACCAAAATGTTAATAATTATCGAAACAACAACCAAGGTAATTACCAAGGCAACACACGCAATTACAACAAAGGGAATTATCAAAGTGGGAATGGACAAATCTCTAATCAAAACCAAAACCGTGATTTTCAAAACACTACATAAGGTTTTCAAAATGCTCACACTAAAAATTTGCAAGGAGAATTTTTGGATTATGCAAAAGCAAATGATGCTAAATTTGATAATATGCAACGTGAGATGATTAGCCTAAGATCCGAGTTGAAAAACGAGCTTAAAAATGAACTTGCTAATGAACTTAAAACTCATGCAAACAAAATGGAAGGAAATGTCCAACGTCTTCAACAAAACCAACAAAAGATGGAATTAGGACAACATGAGATTAAGCAAGAGTTATTAAAAGCGGATGCTAGGCAATCAAAATTTGAGGACCGAATGGCTAAGATGTTTGAAGCTATCATGTGTAAGCCCTCTTCTTCGGGTGGTCTTCCTAGTGATACCATTAACAACCCGAGGGGAGAATTGAAGGTTGTTGCTACACGAAGTGGTAAAACTTTCAAGGAACCAATCTCTCGCCCAAGTACTTCTACGGAGAAGGAAATCGAGAAAGAACCCGAGGTGATGGTCGAAAAGGAGCACATTACAATCCCACGAAGTACCGCTCAAACCACACCTACGGTTGAACCAATACCAATTGTGGAACCCGAGTTTCCAAGGCCGTTGCCTAATGACCAACCCACACCACCCTTACCTTACCCTTCGAGACGAAACAAAGAGAAAGCACAAGAACGGAACAATTATCAATTTGAGCTATTTATGAAAATGTTTCGTGATTTACATTTTAACATAAGTTTTGCCGATGCTTTAATCATGATGCCTCGATTTGCCGCAAACTTCAAAAGTATGCTTAACAACAAAGAGAAGTTACAACAATCGTCTAGTTGTTCATCGGTTTTTCTTAGCCGCATACCACAAAAAGTCGGTGATCCCGGTAAATTTTTGATTCCGTGTGCAATACAAGATATGGAGGAATGCTACGCCTTAGCCGATCTTGGCGCTAGTATTAATTTGATGCCTCTCGAGATTTTCAAATCGCTTTCACTTCCGGCTCTTACTCCTTCGAACATGTCTATCGAGATGGCCGATCATTCTACGATTTTAGCGTGTGGAGTAGCCGAGGACGTTTTTGTTAAAGTCGGAAAGTTTTACTATCCCGTTGACTTTATCGTTGTAGACATTCCTATCGATCGAAAAGTTCCTCTCATTTTGGGTCATTCATTTTTGGATACATCAAGAGCACTCATCGATGTTCATGCTCGAAAAATCACCCTTCATTTCAATGAAGAAGAACTTGTCATCAATGCAACACAAAACTCCAATCTTTCTCATGTCTATTCTATTGCAACTTTAAACCATGGTGATTCAACCAATGTCATTTGCAAAGAATTTTCACCAAGAGTTTTAGGAAGTGTCTCCAAAAACAATTTACCATTTCCTCCGCCGGTGGAGGTTATGAGTGTAAAGCCTACAAAGAAGAAACCGTCAATACTTGAATCGAAAAATCCTTCGCCTCACCTCGAACATTCATTCTTGAAAAGTGTTGATAAGTTGCCGGTTTCTACGAAAGATCTTTCGGATGATGAATATGTTGACCCCGATGGGGAGGTTTTCTTCGTCGATAAACGTTTTGAGAACTTGCCACCACCAAAACCAAAACGGTTTCAAAATGTGAGAATTTTTAGTGTGACTAACATCGTCTTAGAAACACCGAATATTTTCGACATAATCAAAAAGGGTTTTCATAAGGAGAGTTCAAAAGATAAAAAAGGAAAAGATCTTAAATGTGATTTAATTTATTTTTCTACAAGTCTAACTCCGTCATCACCACGTGTTTTGAGTGCTACAAGCTCGTCTACTCCTTTTGACGATGCTTTGTGTGGTTCTAGTATGGGGGAAGCCCCTTATGTTCCCTCATCCTTGTCCACCGAGGACGAGATTTTCGATCCTGGAATTTCATGTAAAGGGAAATCTCGGTCTTCCACCGATGCAATAAATGGAAAATCTTTCTATTTGCTTGGTGCGAGTCTACCTCGAGTAGCTCAAAAGTTTGTCTTACCAATTGTCCCACCCTTCTACTTCTCATCTCTTTTCTTCCAACTCTCTGAGTTTATGGCACATGTTGAAGTGGCGTTAAATTGTTTTTCCAATGGAAACGAGAACGCCATTTTCGACCCCGGTATTTTGCATCATCTAAGGACTTAGTCCTTTATACCGGTTGCTTTTTGGGCCTTGTTTATCATGTAAGCCCCGCTAAAAATTGACCATACCATGATATCCCTAAATGTTCACATTTTGAGGGGATCGAGTCGAGCTCATGACTCGGTAATAAAAAACGAGGTGCCTCGTGGGGGAAATCCCATGCTTATCTTTTATATTCACTAATAAGGGGACTTGTACCCTTTCAACTCGTTGTCTCGTGGTTGTTTATGATTGTGTTATCTAGATCATCATCATCATCTACGATTGAAGACTCTCGTGTTCGTTTACGTGAGCCTCCATCGTTCGTTTGAAGAAGTTTTTCACGATTCCATGACATATCCTTTATTGTTCTAACAATTATCTTTTAGCATACTTAATAAACGGCTTTAGATATATTGTTGATCACCCTTTCCATGCTAGATCCTAAGCATTCGACTCTTCGTCTCTAGTATGGGGGTGCTCCACCTTTAGACTCGAAACATTGAGGACAATGTTTACTTTTAGTATGGGGGGTGAATAGATACTTGCTTTGCTACGCCCTCACGTTTTCCAATTTTCAATGTTTTGTTTTGCTAATAAGGCTAAAAATGGCCAAATTTTAAAATTTTTCTTAGTTTTCATAAGTGTTTTTAAGACACGAATGTATATTTTCCGATGGGTAGAATAAGAGTTAATTTTTGACTTGATGGGCATTTGGAGCCATTTACATTCCTTAACCCGCTCAACTCAAGTTTTGCTAGACTTTTATATAGGGAGCTTTAAAACGCGAAAGTCTTAATTCATTCGGGTTAAGAACAAGAACTTTTCGCAAGTTCCTATAATTGATTCTAGAAAGTCACTTATCAAGGGAACTATAAAACGCATTCTCTAAACTTGAAAAAGTCCAAGAAAGTGCAAGATCCTATAGGTGGCTTGAAAACCCAAAACTTTGATTTGATATAGTTTTAATGAAAGCTAATCCAAATTTGGCTTAATTTTGACTTGCATGGCTAAGTATTCACGAGTCTCTTTAATTAGAGGTCTTTATATAGTGAAGAACGAGAAATGATAGAGTTAGACAAGTGATCATGCTAAACGTAGAACATGAAAATGTTCTTTCAAAAACTCATATGTTTTTAATTGTGGCTTTTTCTCCCATAAGATCAATGCATTAGGAATAAATCATAATTGCAATAAGTAAGGTCGTACGGTTTGAAAAGTTACTTAGCCTCTAGCACAAGATCGTTTAAAAGTTGCTCGGGGTTGAATAGAGTTCATAGCCAAGGCATAACTTATTGAAGCGGGACGCGAAGATTGGCGATTATCCAAAAAGGCCCTAACAAGGCATGAGGAGCTCTATTTTTGCTAAAGATCCAAAGATGATGTGAAGTATCATTATTCCAAAATCAATATGAAGGATCGAGACACACGACGAGAAGCAATTACTCCCCTAAAGAATGGAGAAAGTCTATCCAAAAATACCCTATCAAGGTATGAGGATAAATATATCCAAGTCCGAAAAGGAGGCGGATCGTTGTATATCAAAATCCAAAGTAAAGATTGAAGAAATTATGGTCTTCTCTTCATATTTTGGAATTTCTTCACTTGACTTTTCAATAAAGGTTAATAAAATTGAATTTTGGTGATGCTAGATACTTTATTCTAGCATTGCGTGAGGGCACGACAATGGCTTAGTATGGGGGAGTGATGAGATGGCATTTATACATGATCTCATCGTTCTTTTCGGGCTTTAAATGCATAAAAATGTCATAAAATACCATATATATGCTTGTGTTTGTTTACTTGTGTATTTTAGGTATGGATATCGTGAAAAAGACAAAAGATCACAAGTTACAAGGAAAAACGGACACGAGAAACGAAGCCGTACAATGAACCGGGCCCTAATCATGGAATTCTCAACAAAAACCCTTGAAGATTTGAAGACAAACAAGATTGATCCTCATTTATTGAAGAAATGACACTTAAAACCCTTGTAAATTCATAATTACAAGTTTGGTCCCTTAAGTTTGTCAAAATTGCAAAAAGGTCCTTCAACTTTGAAGAAATGGCAAGATTAGTCCCTCAACAAATCAAAATTGCCAATTATGGTCCCTCATGAAGTCAAAGATGCAAAGAAGACCTTTGAAGATCAAGAAAGTTCAAGATCAGCCCTTGAAATATGAAAAAGTATCAAAAATAACCCTTGATAACCTTTGTGTGAAGTTTGGTGCCAAAAGTGACAAAGTGTGAAAGATATTAACAAAGGAAAACGTTTTTTAGGGCTGAAAACCTTATTTGCCAAAAATCTCAAAACAAAAGGACCAAAGGTGTCTAGTTTAAACGTTTAAACCAAAACACGCGCCAAACAATACCTTTTCCCCCAAATACGGATCAAACAGAGTTACTGTACACCCTTTTCACCCCCAGTTTTCACCTCACTTAAACCTTGGGTAAAAATCAATTACTCTTGCACATGTGTGATTCACACACACAGAAACAAATCCCACGCATAAAACCCTCATCCCATTCACTGTAGACCCCACCCCCAATTCCCCTTTTAACCAATCAGAACACGACTTGGGCTCCAAGCATAATGACGTGTCCTCAATCAACAGCTATGGTTATTTGCTTACTCCCAACGCAAAAATAAACGTCCAGGATCCAATTTGACAGCTCATCACTCAAAAACGTAAAGGGGCATTTTGGAGAATTTCTAGATTAGGGTTTGTGATTTTAAGCATTCTAGAATAGTCTTTAGGTAGTATAAAAGGAGACCCAAGCTTGTTGGTGATCCCTTGTTCCAGTTTTTATTCCAAAAATTTTGTAATTCCTTTTAATCAATATAAAAGTTTGGTGTTTGTTTTTAAGCAATTTAATTCCTTTTTATTTTTTTTAAAGTTGGTACTAATTGTGGAAGAGAAACTGAGTTCCATTTGTTAATTGGTGAATTAATTTTGTTTTCAAAATTATTTCATAAAGTTTTCTGAAATTTGAATTTCTTGGTAAGAAATTGTTTCATAAGATTTGTGTTAAGGGGTTTAGTAATTAGTGATATAGTGATCTGAAAACTTGTTTGAGAAGTTTTTAAAGTTTTTGGAAAAGGTTTTGAGAAGGTTAAGTGAAAACAGATTATATACATATTGTTTGTGTTATTGTGTTTTGCTTTGATTTTGTCTTAAACAGGAAGAGTGTTGTTGATTGAGTTCTGCATACACCCGGGTGTATAAGGAGGTGGATTCACATCCACTAGAACCCTGGATGTAGGGTTCTAAGGTAATCCTTTTTTCCTTTTTGAAAATTTCAAAAAAAGTGAAGTTTGGTGATATTGCATGAATCTGCTTAGATTGTGTGTTTAAGGTGTTTGATTTGTGTTCTGGTGAGTTTGTATGCATTTTAGATGATCATAGGAACAGTTTGAATAGATTTTAAAGTGATTTGATTTGAAAAGTTTGGTTTTCAAAAGTTAAAGGGCTGTTTGGATAAGTGATTTAGCAGGGTACAAATTTTGATTTGTGCTTTGAAAAGGTGTTAGAATAGTTGAAATAGGTTGCTATAGGTTGCTAGTTAGTTGGTAAGTAAATTTGGTGAAGTTTTGTAACAAGTTCAAGTGATAAAAAGTGAAACAAGTAGCCATAATCTGCATAATCATTATTCTGCTTATTTTTTTCCTTGATTTTGTGCTAAGATCTCCAAAATTTGTTAAGTGTAAGGGTGATTTAAGGTTGGATTTGGTTTGTATGTTGATTAGTGAGCCTGTGTGCAAAATTTTGGGATTGGAAAATCAGTTTTGTGCAAGTAATTAGCTATTTAAGCCACCAGACCTAGTCACTTTATCACAACAACTCTCATTAGCTTGTGTGTGCTTTGTTTGAGTACTTTTGTGTGCAAGGTGCTTGTATTTTGATTATCAGTGACTCCTTGTGCTCCAAAGAGCACAAGGGTGCCCCCCTTGTCCAACAATCAACTCCAAACAATCCACTGCCAAGACCTCTTGGCTAAATCCACAAGCAAGAACACAAAGCTTAACCTGCTTGTGTTCAAGTTGAACCTGTCCACGTTTTTCAATCTTATTTGTGTTTAATCTAGTTAAAAAAGGAAGTTGGATTAAGTTTTTGAGCTTTTAAATTGCACAGATTGGTTGGAAAAAGTAAAAAATAAAAAAGAAAAAAAAAGGGCAAAAAGCATACCCGTAACAGGAATCGAACCCCAGACCTCTCGTTGGAGGAGTAAGGGCTCTACCGTTAATCTAGATAGCTTTTTACGTCTAAGGTTGATTTCAATATCTATTTAACACGTTTTTGAGTTTGCTTAATAATAAAAAGCCGTGAGCAAATAAGCTCATTTGAGCTTATTGGTTTAACGTTTTTGCTTATTTTTATTTTTCCTAGGTTATAAATAGTGTTTAAGATTTTTCTAGCTGATTTTTATATTTTTCACTTTATTTAATTATTTTCTATGCATTTTTCTTTATCCGTATTATAAAAAATCAATAAAAAATAGAAAAAAGAGTTTTAATTTTTAGGAAAAATTATTTTTAGCTTTTAAAATAATATTTTGAGGTTTACATCTAGTTTTGGTTTTATAAACTTTAATTTTTAATTTTATATTATTTTAAGGTTTTTTATAAACTTTAATTAATTTTATAAAATTATTAAAAAGGGTTTAGGAACTTTAGTTTGCATTTTTCTCTTAGTTAGATTATTTTAAGATTTTAGAAATTTTTTAGAATTAATTTTATAAACTTTTTATTTTTAGTATTATTTTAATATTATTTTATTATTAAAAATTCAAAGTTTTATTTTTATTTCTTTTTCATTTTTCCTAGGTTCTTTATCATTAATTAGGACTTTTCCCATTTTTAGAATAATTTTATAGCTTTTAGATTTATTTTTATAATTATTTTAAATTTAATTAGTTTTTAATCATTTTAAATCATTTTTAGAGTTTTAAAAATAGTTTTAATAGCTTTTAATTTTTAGAAAATTACTTTTTAGTCTTCTAATAATATAAGTTAAGTAATTATTCAATAAAATCATATTTTAGACATTTTTATTAGTTGTATTTAATTTTAGGGCTTTAATTAGCATTTAAAATTAAATATTTAATTAATAAAAGGTTTTAAAATATCTTTGTTGGATTTTTGTCTTTATTTATATTATTATTGACTTCTTTTTAATCTTTTATTTACTTTGTTTTTGGTTTTAGTTAAATTTTTAATTTGGGTAGTTTTTCACGGCTTTACGTTTACGTCGTAGTGTAATTTTAACGTAACCGTCTTTTCATCCTTTCATCCCCATTCTTCTCAATATTAATCTCAAACATTTACAAGTTGAATCACACACATATACCTCCTTGGGAAACGAACTTTCTCTCTTTTTAAGTGATTGGGTCATTAGTGTTGATTTTTCCTAAAATCATCACTCGATACTTACCGCTCATATACGTTCTTTTGTTTTCCTAAACAAGAGTCGTATTTTACCACAATCACCTTTTGATACTGGAAGGTTCCAATACTTGGTAACAAGTATTGGAATGATCAATCTCACTTAATATGTGTTTTGGGGTCTTTTTGTAAAAGTATGTACAGGATATGCAATGTTATTGGTCTTTTTGAGAAGTTAGATTTTCCACTATATTTTTCTAACACTGACAAAGGTTACCTTAACGCTGATAAGTGTTATCGTGACGTTGTCAGCAACAATGTTAGTTTTGTGCTTTTTGATCTAAGTGTGCAGGCGTTGTTAGCATTGTACCATTGGATACAGAGTTGCTTATGGATCCTTGGAGAATCTATTGGAGCATGTTTCAATTTATGGATGATGGTTGGAATATTTATATTCCTATCTTGACATAAATTTTTATATTCATGCATATTGTTGGGCAACATATGTATCACAGTTTAAAGGGAGGTTTTAGGAACCTTTAGGACTTTTGGGTATTCTTATAATACTCTTATCACAATTCTAGATTTTGTCCATAGGTGAGTATGAATTAGTTTACTAAATCATGAGGCACTGTAGCATGCAAAGTTGATATACTATGCATGCTGCCAAGACATTTTTGGCCTAGAATTGGATGTGGTCTGTTGGGAGACTTGGGAATGATTTATAATGGGTTTTACCTGAGAGTTACAAGGGATTTTATGAGATAACTTAATTGTTAAGAATTTTGGTTAGCAAGGGACACTAGAGGACTGTTATGTCTATCTTGCGTAAGCAAGTGTGCATAACTGGACAGTGCTTGCTGCCCTATAATAATTATCAATTTATAGGTTATCTTCACTAGGATAAATTACTTTGTTAAGGTCCTTTTTCATTTTTATTACTTTTATTTTTGGACGCTGACAAGTATTTTTCCAAGCGTTGTTATGACCAATTTAGACGCTGACATGGCTTTGGCGAACGTTGACAAGAATATAGCCGTTGGGCGTTGATGGGTTATTTTTGACCGTTGACACTCATTGGGACCTCCCAGTTGTTATTTTTGACGAATTTTGGGGCCGTAATTTTGGTAGCAGATAACTTTTAATTAATGCACAAGATAACTTATTTTCTTTTCAATATTTTCATCATTATATTTTTAAAATAGTTGCCTAATTTTGACAAATCACATGTGCCTATCTCTCCTATATATTTGGCTCCTATTTTTAAAACAGGGTACCTCATATTCTTGTCTAACAAATTTATCCTATAATTCATCATTCTCAATAATTCACAAACAGCTTTCTTCAACAATGGCACCAAAGTTTAAACCATGTGACTTGGTATTGGCATTCAAGAGTCAGCACAACATGATTGCTTATTTGGACGCTGATGATACTTTGTTTCCACAATACACCTAGATGGTGGCGTATTTGAATGCATCTCCTATTAGGTATGCTCTTTGTCATGCTCCTCTTATCCCTGTCACTCATATTAAACAGTTTTGGAACACTGTTAGTTCCTCAACAATTAATAATGTGACTACATTATCAGCTATTGTTCATGGGCGTACTTGGGTGGTTACTGAAGCCTTGGTTCGCCAGGCTTTACATCTTGATGAAGCAGATGGTATAACCACCCTCCCCATTAATGAAATAGAACAAGGACTTCAGGCTTTGGGGTATCCTTTCCCTGATGAGGGCACTTTAAACAAATATCATAAAAAAGAGTTTCCCCCAGCCTGGAAGTACCTCATACATGTCATTCTACAATGTTTGAGTCCCAAATGTACTACACACAATGAAATTAATAGATCAATTGCTAGTACAATTGTGTGCATTGCAAATGGGCAAAATTTTAATTTTTCAAAACTGATTTTTGATGGCATGTGTAAAAACAAAGGGAATAAGATGACTTTGGCTTATCCCAGATTTTTGCAAATGGTTTTTGATGTGCAAATTTACTGCACAAGGGAGCATGATGACTTTTATGAGATCCCTGTGCAAAAGAAAGCTATTTTTACCAAGATGAACTCACCCCCTCACCGTGTATTACCCCTCAACCAAGCTATGCTTGCTGTTATTGCAGCAGCACAACCCCAACCAGACCCACAACCACAACTTGACCCAATACCAGAACCTTTGCCTTCACCTCAACACATGTAAATTGACCAAGAACCCTTCAACGCTGACATGTTAAATGTTGGCGTTGCCACAAGTAATCCAAACGTTGACACCTTTCCTTCACAGACCCAAACACCCCTTAACCTTCAAACTATCACTCAATCCACATCCTCTTCTACCCCACCTGAATATAGGTTACAAAAACACCCAAGGACTACTGGAGTGTTCTCCTCTAGTGGTCCTAGCCATGTAGCAGAGAGAACCACCACCACAAGTGTGGTTGGTGCTATGGATGAGGCTGGGACTATTGGTTTTGGCTTAGATGCAGGCCAAGACAGTCCTAACATCTTTAAGACCTCATCCATGCCCCATGACTCTACTTTGGGAGGTCAAATACCCATTCTAGAGGAGGGCAGATTGGAACCATACACATTGATGGAATTGACGGTTGTTCTGCATTAGCTTGCAAAAGCAAAATGCAGAATTGGTACAAACAGTCAGTACACAAGGCCTTGAACTCAAGCAATTGAGGGAGAGGATTGTCATTTTGGAGAATGCTAGCACTAGGCGTGGGATGGAGGAATCTTCCAAAGGGGAGGATGAGCAGATTAATGTGAGTGACAAAGGCTCACATGAGGGAGAATCTTTGGGTATTGCTGAAGCCCTCACTGCATTGAAGAAGCAACCAGGTTTTGATAGATCTCTGGTTACTCCTACAAATTTGAACTTGTCTTTTATAACTATGTTGAAGCAGTTTACAAGAGACGCTGAGACAAGTAATTTGGGCGTTGACAAGCAAAATTTAAACGCTGACACATCAAGCGCTGACATGAGTAAATTGGGCGCTGACACAAGGAATTTGAGTGTTGACAAACCTGTAAAGATGGTTGATGTATTCCAGTCATCAGCTATCATCAAAGAAGTGTCTTCAAAGGTATTACCATCATCCTTACCCATCATTGATCCATTAGATAAGGGTAAAGGAATTATGGTAGAAGTAGAAGTTCCAAAGGATGCCGCACAGGTAGAGTTTGATTCAAGGTTGGTGGCACAACTCATGGAACAAGAAAGGAAGAAGGTTGGTGAATCACCATTTGTTGTCACTTCTGAGGAACAAGAAGGAAGTGATGAAGAAAGTTCAGATTCAAGTGTGATGATAATTGAACAACCAGAAAGACTTGAATATGGTGATGACTTGGCAAGGGTGAAGATTAGAGAGTTAAAATTGCAAGTAGACTTTGATATGCCAGATGTAGTTCAGATGTACCATGCTTGCGAGAATAGGATAACGGAGACTCCAGATTTGACTATTTCAGACCAAATTTGGGGATTGAAGATTCTTCTAAGAGTTCAAAGAGACTACAAGGTCATTCTGAAACATAAGGCTAGCAATGTTTTCTCACTGCTGAAGAAGGATAGAAGAGAGCTTTACTACATGTTACTCAGATGTCATGGAACTTGATGGACCTTCAAGAAATTACAGGGATTATCTTTTCAAGAATTGGAGTACAAGGCTTATCCCATTTGGGCAAAAGTGTAGGAAATGAACACTCTAAGACTTCTTTCATATGAAAGGAAAGAAGAACTTGTAGAAGAGATGGAGATTCAGAAGGCAATGATTGTTCCAAGGCCTTTGAAGAAGGGAGTTCCACTTGAGTTTCCTAAAGATCTAAATAAATTGGTTCCCAGTGAAGCTGTTCTTAGAAGGAGCATTAAGGTCTCACCCATGGAAGCTTCAGATATGGTACAAGTGTTACCTCTTGATGCCAGAAACCCTATCATTTGCTATGAGGAAGATGCAAGTGGGTTTTGGAAGATTGGCAGATATGGGAAAGAGGTACACACATTTACTACCCTTGTCTCTCTTTGCAAGTATGGATAGAGAAGACTTGGCAGACCTTTGGAGGTTGTTGATAGCCAAGTATGAGACTGAAGCTCCTACTTCAGTCATTGGAATAAAACTTTGGTCAACATTCAAGAGAATGTGTGCACCAGTAGAAGAAGATCCTGTTTGGAAGGATCTTGAGGATGATATCAGTGGTCTTTAATGGCGTTTGTATTCAGCTGCTGGTGTGTATTATTTAAGCTCTACAAAGTTTGCTGAGTATCTTCTTGTAGATGCTCAGTATCCCATGTCCAAAGAAGTTTTGGACAAGATGAAGACAACACAGCTGGAGATTAACTATTCAAGTGACGTGGCCAAAGATTTGATTAGGCATGTTTATTACCAATATGATAAGATTTTTAAGATTCCTCCTAGTTCTTAATTTTTATTCAGAAACTTGATTACTAGAGTAGATATCAAGTTTAGGGGAGGATTGTTGGGAATAAAATGTAGCCAGTCCACTTGAACGCTGACAAGAAGAAAGCAAGCGTTGATTAGAAGAGAACAAGCGCTGACAGATCAAGCGTTGACAGGAAGAAGTCAAGCGTTGATAGGTTGAAGACAAGCACTGATAGAAAGATATTGTCTACGCGTATTTTGTTTCTAGTTTGTTTCTAGTAAAGATAGGATCAACAATGTATTTTCTACAATTATCTTTACCTAGAATAGCTGATACGTAGACTCTTGTACAAGGCTTATTATGTCTATAAAAGAAGACCTTTAGGTTATGTTTCAAATAAGTTTTCATACGTTAAACACTTTCATTGTAAGCAAGTTCGTTATTATCAATCAAGTGAAAGTTTGTTTTACAACTGTTTGTGTGTTCTTGTTTGAGTGTTAATTCCGCATAACACTAAATTGTTTCATACATAACCAAAGTTTCTCTACGTGTATAACTTGATCTAATCTCATTCACACAAGCTAAATCGATCTAAGTTTGGGATCAACAAGTTATTTATTCCTCTCCTTTCTTTAGATCAATCAAACACATCTACAATCCTAAGAAACTAAGGACCTACAAAAGAAAAACAAAAAAAACGATAGAAATAATATTGGGGAAGAACTCGCAGCCAGTGAAGAACCCTAATTAAAAGGGGGTTTCTCAAATCACAAAGCGGGTGATCATCACGCAGCCTAATCATAAAATTCAGGAAGAAAGAAGACGCGTGTATTCACTCAGATTCCAAGTACCAAGTGCCAGGGTGGCACTTGGTTGCTTTACAGACCATCTCTGATTGGTCAATTCACTGCATACCAGTCAAGGAGCCAATCCCAACCTGCCACATAAGTTCCAAACTAGCACAACTTCATCCAACGTGGCAATCCGCGTGATCAAAGGCAAATCACAACCCTTGGATCGTAACAAGGTGGAAAGAGAAAGATAAAAGATGATACAAAGGCCAAGAATCATTCTCCTTCAAAAACCCTCACTCTCGGGTTCGCTATAAATACCCCTAATTCTTCTTGTAAAAGTATCCCTTTTTCTATACTGTTATAATGCTATTTTATAGATAGGAATTGTAATTTTCTTTTTCTTAAGTATTGTAATGTTTGATGGGAATAAATAAAGGATGATTTTCAGTCTAAAAATCTCTTATTCTGCGTTTGTTAATTTTATAAAGAGTGTTTGTAATTTAAATCTATAAAAATCATTATAAGTGAATTGTTGTTTATATCAGCGCGAATCATAGCTTTTGCGAACGATATAGAGGATTAGGGATATAAATGTTTATCCCACTGATAAACATAAAAAAACTGAAGCTGCTGGTTCTGGTAATATTATTGGTTTGAGAGTTTGTTCGATGGTGGATGGTTATTCATGGTGTTTGGTTCGAGTTGTTTATTATGGTGGTTTGATAGTTGGGGTCATGTTTGAATAGGCCAGCTCAGCGCTGTGCTACATCATCAAATGATATATTCATAGAAATGGTTAAACTCATCTTTATTTTTCAAGTATAATTGTAATGTGCATCGTGTTTAGTTTTATTTTAAGGTTTTTGAATCTGCTTAGTTTTCGCGTTTTAAATCTGTTATTAATTAAGAGGTGTTGAGTGATTTAGTTGATTTGCGTTCTAACTACTTAAACTTGAGTGTTTGGAAACTGATTATGAAATTCGTTGTTATTTGGTTAAATGTTAGAACCATGAATCTGGTTGATTTGATTAATCTGCTAAGATGAAATGGATTTGTTATTAACTTTTGGTTTGATCGTGGATGGATATGCTTGTAATAGATCTGTTATGATTTTCAGTTTGTATGGTTTGATTTGATCAATTTAAATGTCTGTTGAAACTGCAACAAACTTTTGAATCTGCATTTTTGTTTTTTTTCTGATAATTAATCTGGGTTCATCTTATGGTGATAATGATCAGTGTTTTAGTTCTTATTGCTTAAACTCCCTTTTTATTAAATACTAGTTAATAAAAAAGGGAGTTTAAGCTGTCACAATATACTTTTTATTTGCTGAGATTAAACTTTCTGCTGTTGTTTTCAATCTGATGACAATTTATTCGATTAGCTGCTAAGTTTAAGTTGTAAAAGGTATTTGAATTGTTATTCCGTATTTGTTGGTTTAGTTAATGTAGTGCTTTTATTGATTTTAATTGATTAAATATGTTCTTGGCTTAGCTGACCCACGTTTGGGTTATTCATTTTGATTTTACAGTATTTAGAGGCTATAGTTTACATATCTAAATTGCTGATTTTGTAGTTGATTTTTCTTTTCTTAATTGTTGTTTGTTTGATTCCAGTTGTTTAGGTTGACTGATTTTGTTGTATGATTTTTGGATGTATTGTAAGTTATTTTTATAGACTGTGCCAAAAATAAAATAATATCCAAAAATTTGCCACTCCTGTGGTTCGAACACAAGACCTCTCGGTTCTAGGTGTAACAACTCAACCATCTGTGCTAGATATACTTTTTGTTATTGTTATGAGTTTGCAGTTAATTATGATCTGACTTTTGAACTGACATATTAAGTAAAAAAACGTTTGTCACATTTCTTTTGTTAGTTTTAAAATTAAACAAACTTATTATCACTTTTAATATTAAAATGTTTATTTTAATTTGTAAAAAAAAGTATTAGTTTTAAATAAAATAAAATTTTAATAGAAATTAAATAAAAAATTAAAATAATATAAAAATAAATAAATAAATAAATAATAATATTTTAAATTTTTCTCGATTCGCGTGTCTTGTAATTTTTAGCTTCGACATTTAAATATTTTTATTTCATAGAATTTTATATAAGTACGACTTTAAGATTTAATTTGGGTAGACGATTCATGCACTTTTGTTAAAAAAGGTAGGATTTTAGATAAAAAACAGAAACAAATTCAAATCGATTGTCCAATTCAAAACGAAAGTCTTAAATTCACAATTTCTTCGTGTACAACGAACCGGGATCACTCTCGTGTTTAATTAATCCGTCTTTATCTTATTTAGACTATTGCATTTTCCTAAAGGTAATTTTCTTAATTTGCTCTATAACGTATTACATTAAAATACACTAACACTTCCCCACACATCAAAATTTTTGGCGCCGCTGCCGGGGACACTCACAATCCTATGATTTTTATCGACTAATGTTTTATTTTAAAGAATAATTAATAAACGACTTATAGATTTGCGTACTCTTACCATGTTAGGACTTTTGCATTCGACTCTTCCTGTTCTAGCAAGGGGGTGTTACTCATGAGAATAGGAAACATTAAGGACAATGTTTAGTTTTAGCATGGGGGAGTCAATCGATATAATCGCTTGCAATTACTTTTGTCATGTTCAAACGTAATTGCTTTTCTCATTTTTCATTAAAAAATTTAAATTTTAGTATATTTTTTGTTTAATAATAAAGAAAATAAGTGTTTTTGACAAAAATGTAGGCTTTTCGTTGGTGAAAATAAGAATACTTTTTAACTCGATCGATTTTTACCTTTGCTCATTCCTTAACAAGCTTGAATCAAGTTTTGCTAGACTTTTATATAGGGAACTTTAAAATGCGAAAGTCTTAACTTATACGGGTTTAAGAACAAGAACTTTTCGCAAGTTCCTATAATTGATCCTAGAAAGGAACTTTAAAACGCAAATTCTAAACTTGAAAAATTCAAGAAGATGCAAGATCCTATAGATGACTTGAAAACCCAAAGCTTTGATTGAATAGGCTAAGTGTCCATTAGTCTGACATCTTTAAGAACAAGAGATGATAGAGTTTATCATAAGTTTTGAGGTTAAGTCTTCCTTTTATAAGTTATTTTGTGTTGACTCTTTCTCCTCGTATTTATTTTTCACGCTTGAATATTTAATTGTTTAATAAATGAAGTTTTTAGCGGTTTGGGTTCAATATCTTAACTCGTAACTCCTTCTTTTTCTTCCCTTGTAATTGAAGTGAGAACACATTGAGGGTGTCAGCGTCTTGGACTTTTTGATCATGGGATTGCGGAATTTGGCTTACTATATATATCATATATAATAAGAAGAATAAATAAAAACATGTTGTAAAATCCATGATTTTACCATGAGAAAAATGTAATAAAAGTCTACCCAATGATACCAGAACATTCCTCAACCTAGTAATAGTAATCAAGTTTCGAGGACGAAACTCAAGGTGGCATGCGGATGGTGTAAAACTTGAGATTTTTCGTTCAATAAATAATAATGAAGTATGTTTCAAAATCCATTTTGAACAATACGAAAGTTATTGGAATTGAAAACAAGACAAAAGTTGTACAACCCGCGTACTGACAATTTAATAATTTAATTACATAAATTATTGTCGAGAGATACTTGATAAACGATTTGATTAAATTGTTTAATATTTCATTTATCTACGGAGAGGTTAAATGAGAAGTATCTGTATTAAAACGATACTCACGTTATAAAAACGATAAATCATAAATTATCGTCATTTAGAAAAACGAACACGTTTTTCGTGTTTATAAGTAATATAAATACTCCATTTAATTGGAGAAATGATTTTAAGATCAATGCCGTGTTTTCGTGAGACGAAACAAATTTTATAAATCACGAACGAGTCTCGAACCAATTATTAACGAAGTAATAATAAAACTTGCGTTTTAGTCCCTATAGTATGGAAATCTTCCACCTTGTAACCAACTAGCACATATAAAAATAGAAATTAGGGTTTGTTGCTCATTTCTAACCCAAGCCTCCACTTACACACACACACACATCTTAAAAATGGCAGCCGCCACTTTTCCGGTGGCATTTTCCGGCGTCATTTTCCGGCCAACTTCCGGCCACCTTCACCACTTTAGAAAATCGTCCATATTGCTTAGATCTTATAGATCTGCTTAATCCATCATCAAAATCGACCCCACCATATTTTCTTGGTCGTTGCCGCCGTACAACCACCAACAGCCACCACCATTTTGTGGCTCCTAGCCACTAGCCGCCACCTTTTCATGGCTCCATCACCACCACAGCCCCATCACCATCTCCACATACTCCAGCCGTGACTCCACCACCATCAGCCATCCATCACACTCGTCATATACTCCAGCCGTCACATGCATCCTCACCACCACCTTTGTCTAGCCGCCACTGTTCATCTCCTTCGTGACCACCATCTCCACCAACAAGTGGCCGTCACCACCGTCCATGTTATAGATGGTGTTTGTCTCAGATCTATGTACAACCAAGGGGTGTTTACCTTGCTATATAATAGATCTGTAACGGAGCTGTTAAGGCGTGTTCATTGCCTCGGGATTATAAAGTGAAGGGGGTGTTTGTTGGCTGGTGGTAGAACGAAGACAGAAGGGCTGTTTGGATCTGCGTTTATAGCAGACTGAAGGGCTGCTTGGATCTACCTTTTATAGCGGACAGAAGGGCTGTTTGGGTCTGCTGTTGGAGCGACATGCATGGCGTCTAGAGTGGATGTTGGAGCAGCAGCCTCAGGAGTGTTTAGATCTGCTAATTTGGGTGCGTTTGGAATAGCAGAAAGGTCTAAGGGGCGTTTGGGACTGCTGATAGGCTGCCGAGATGTATATAGCGATTAGGGTATGTTTATGTTGTAATATAGATCTGCATGTAGAATATTACCACCGTTAATGTATTATATACCACCGACTGTTATAAGATCCCACTGTTAACTTTACAGTTCCCACTATTAGCTTAACAGTTTCCACTGTTAGCTATACAGTTACTACTGGTAGCTTTAATGTTACCCCGTTAGCCTAAATGTTGACCACTATTGCCATTGACCATTGTTGTTGCCACTCTTTTTACTAAGGTACCCACTGTTGGCCTAAATAAGCCACTGTTGGTACACGAATGATTATTCTAATAGTTTCAAATTTAAAATAATATATTTTTACTAACTGGTAACATGTTTTTAATGAAGATTAATTAATAATAATTAATTATTAATTATTTCTGGAACCTTATAAACTATTAAATAAATTTAATATTTTATTTATAAAAATTACGACATCATACATGTTTTATAAACATCAGAGGTACGTGGAAACAGTAAACGGACAACATGCACACTTAATTATCATCATAACAGTATATATAAAAATAATTAAATATACTGTGGTAACAAGAATAAACGTACGACTAATCAAACTGCATGCATTTATTATTTATACATATACTGGGACCTACTTAATTACTTAGGTATTCGATGTACTATGTGCTTTGTGAATTGTATACTTGATCATCCTCGAGCTGTATTATACAGGTGAGTTCATAGCCTCGCATTTTAAATCCTTTTTATGATTTTACTAACCCACGAGGGGGAGACATGCTATTAAATAATTGTAACTTGTTTGACAATATGACTATAATATGTTTTATAGAACGCAAATTGAACTATAACCTGTTTAAACAATATGATAGATATTTATTCTATAGAACGCAAATTGAATGGTACTCTTAATTACGATTGCTTATTATAGAAACTGTTAAATTATGGGAAATTGCCCGAATGTTTTAAATAGATCTATTTGGGATTGACCATCCCCATCTGGGTGAGTCATGCTCACTGTGCCTTGGCCGGGACAACAGATGTATACCATGTTGGAACAAGGTTTGGGTGTCTTTTTGTAGGACACTACATTCTCATCTGTTGAGAACTATGGAAGGTTAAGCTTTAGTTTCGAGTAATAGAAAATGTAATTATCTTTTGTATACATGCTTTGTTCATTGATACTATCTGTAAGGTTTGTGTTACTAAACTTAATCATACACTGCTTAGTAAAATACTGTAATGGAAATACTGGATATAATAATCTTGATTATTTTACACTGCTTAGTAAAATACTCTAATGGAAATATTGGATATACTAAACTTGATTATTTTACACTGCTTAGTAAAATACTGTAATGGAAATATTGGATGTACTAAACTTGATTATTTTACACTGCTTAGTAAAATACTGTAATGGAAATATTGGATATACTAAACTTGATTAGTTTACACTGCTTAGTAAAATACTGTAATGGAAATATAGGAAATACTAAACTTAATCTTGCACTGCTTAATAAAACATAGTGAACTTGATTTTATACTTCTTAGTACATTATGGAATAAAATAATTGGAAACTTTGAATTTGACTTTTATATCAAATACTTAACAACACCATGTAGGACAATATAAAATCCTAAACTATGATTTTACAAAACTCTATGAATTCACCAACTTTATGTTGACCGTTTTAAGCATGTTTTTCCCAGGTTATTAAGCAAGATTAATTGAGCATGTATTGAGCATCATTTAGGAGAATAAAAGTGACGTGGAATTTATCACTTTATTGGGAAATTTATAACAAATGTTATTCAATGATTTAAACGATTGTATCAAATTAATGTTTACATCAATTGTATTTCAAAAATCATATAATTATGATTTGTGTTTTGTTAGTTATTTGCTCATCGATCCACCACTGTGATACCCGATCTGGGGGTGTTATAGAGAATGGTATCAGAGCATTAGTTATAGCAAACCGGATAAAATTATAAATAATATAAGAATAAAAATATTTCTCTTTTATTTAAAAGCTGGACTATAACTTTATAAAAATATTTAGGGGATTTTTTTTTGGGACATACTTATAGAGCATATAGCATAGAGAGCATGCATAACTATATGATTTAAGTACGCATTCATTATTCTCTGCATTTATAATTGTTGATGGTATTAGATGCTAACTGTGTACGTATTTACGTATTATGACTATTTAATATTTATTCTAAAAATATTAAAATATTCAAGTATTTAATGATCAAATAAACATGCCATGTTAGTAGGGAGCTTTATATTAAAGATGTTCCATCTCGATATTTCGTTTTGACTGTGTGGTTGGGTTTACGATTTAAAGTGCCCTCGCTCCTCAAACGTTTATAGAATGGCTTATGAAGTATGATGACCCGAACAATGCATTGTAAACACGAACAATATAATACATAACGAAACCTTGGAAATATTTAAACGAAAATTAAATAAACTTTAGAAACATTCGTAAATATAATAGAATCTCTATAAATCATTAGAAAATAAAAGAAGATTTTTAAATCTAAATAGATTTTTTTATTTATCTGTGGAAACTCTAAATTGATTTTATAAAATCAAACTGAATATAATGCATCTTGCAAAATCTTGGGAAACCTAAATTTAGATTTTATAAATCCTTGGTAAACCTAATTAGATTTTATAAATAATGAAAAATCTAATAAAATGTTGGGGAAATTTACAAATGTTTTTAAAATTTTAAATGCATCTTTAAAATCCTTACCATGTCTTTGGTAAACTTAACTAGATTTTTATAAATCTTGGGAAACATCTAAAATTAGATTATAAATCTTTCTTTGGAGATCGTGATTAATCTTGTTGGACTTTTGATTAACATGCAAACCTATGATGAACCTATATCTTATTTTTGAACTTGAAAATAAATCATAAACATATAACAAGCTTAAACCTCATTTTGAACACCAAGATTTAACTATTAGCCGTGGGTTATAAGCTCATCTTAAAGCTTATGACTAACATACAAACTTGTAACTAACTTGGATCTTATTTGAAACACACATAAATAAAACATGCCTTAGGTTTTTACTCTGTATTTAGAGATCTTGACGTAATCTTTATAAACCAGTAATAAGTTTGTAAGGTTACCTAAATTTCACACCTAGATAAATGATTAATATTATTAATGGACTAGTTAAGACCATGTAACAATAGCCCAAAACTTGAATAGTCCCAATACAATATAGCCGTGTATAAACAAGAACCTACTTAGCTAATCTTGAATGATTAATAGACTCAAAATATGCTTAGGCCCATTAGGAAACCCATTAGCTCCTTTGGCACATTTAAATAAGCCCATTTAGTGTTTTTATACTTGAATAAAGTTTTTATACCAAATATAACCCATAGAAACTTTTTGGACTGAAAATGTCAATTTATTAACCTTATGGATTAATACTATGACGTTTGAAACTTGTCTTGATAAAACAGAAATTACAAGGACTAATATTGTGAATATTAGAAAGTCTAGGGACAAATTGTGACTTATTAAACCTTAAGGACTATTTTTGTAAATTCTTGAAAAGTTAAATTGACATTTTATAACTCTAAGGACAAATTGTGTAATTAGGTGAAACATTTAGGAACCCTAGGGATTATTCTCGCCGCTTAATGGAAGTTATAAAATCTAGTTTTAACTAGAGGGACTACTCTTGGCATATCCCGAAAGTATTATAAGCCCTAATGACTAAAAGTGTTAAGAATCGGAAAGTATACATTTAGTAAAATATGGAGGGACTTGCTTTGCAAATAATCGAAAATTTAACAAACCCTAGAGACTTTTACTTCATTTAATGAATTAAAAACTTGAATGAATCCTAAACTAAAAAGGACTAGAACTGTCATTTTCTCAAACTGGTAATCGAAGGGGGTTATTATCGAACTTGCGGAAACTTTGGGGACATTAAATTAGATCTAATAACATATATTTATTTTTTTTAACTATTTATATAAATAGTATATGGAGTTTAATGAACAAGAATTATAAGAGTAAAATACAAAAATTGTAAGTAAAATACTTTTACTTAAACGATATTATTAATAACAAATTTAAATGGAAGTTATTAATACCTGTACAACGATGTATTTAACTAAAATACACTAACGTAAATGAACTGCCTAAAAACGAATGGATATCGTAATGAAATCTAAATAAATATTATACTAAGATTTTCACTTTCTTCATGATTACCTGATACGTCTGTTTAAGCTTTTACGCTGATTATTCCTTATACTATTTGATAACTACTATAATATATCCTTGTATTATAAGTTGATTTTACCATTTTGGTTTTATAAACCATCGTACTCAATGTTCTAGAACTTAACTGTCATCACTTTTGCATAATTTCATGAAGTGTTATTCCAACTTGAGCATATTATCTTTTCGTAGTTATTTGATAAATATGAACATGTTAGTCTATTTTGACTATTTAGGCAACTGACTTGCCACATAACAAATGCGGATTTACAACAACCATACATATTGGAATATTTAAAAACAGACTAGGGAGCATTACCTCATGTACCACATTTTATTAAATGTTTGAACGTGTTGTATCTGTTTAAGCTTATACGTTGATTAATCCTTTTATCTGTTTAGTAACTATTGTAATATAATATTATATTATATATATATGATCTCCTTTTTTGATACGTATTCTTACGCACGTTATCGCACGTTAACGTTTATTTTTCTCTTGCTTATGATTTTATACGTATATCTACGGAACGCGACTTATTAACGACTCATACACGTTTGCTTATGATGATTTCATGTGGTACTATTTGGATAAGTTTTCATCTTTAAATGATGCGGTGGGACCCAAATCAAGATACTTATGATTCTATATTTTACATATGGAACCTGGGTCTCCTGATCCTAAGTTAATTATGATTCCATCTTTAGACGGAATGGGACGTCTAAAGGTGAAACCATAAGCCACCAGACCAGAAGTTTATTTATAAAATTCATATCAAGGTGGAATGGGACGCCTGAAGACGAAAGTTATAAATAAACGGGCTGTAAAGTATCTTAATAATATCTATTTCTTAGATATTATATTTTAAATGATAAGCCTTACCGGGAATATTTAGGTAAGGTGGGCTATGAAATCCTTATTGAAACGAATTAGGACGCTTTTTCGTTTGAATAAAGAAATCATAGGTCACCGATTGGAGTTATAAATTTCACCTTACATGGTGAGGATGCTTATCGATGTAAATAGAAATTTATAATCACATGAGCTTAAATATATTCGACATGACTCCTTATTGATATTATTTTATCCAGCTACGTAATGTATTCCTTTTTTACTCGCGATTCCCACCAGTAATACCTTATCTTTAAGATAACTTACTATTGATATCATTATTATATCATCATCTCGAAACCTAAGGAAGATTCGTATTCATCTCTTTTGAATCATAGCATTGTGCTATCGATTTTCGACTTATTTTAATCCAAGTGTTCTTTCCGCAGCATCTGACCCCTTTTCTAGGAGTGTTCTTTTCCGCTGCATTCGAACCCTTTGGGGGTATTCATTTCCCCGCTGCATTGGAACCCATCGGGAGTGTCCACTTTTGTTTCATTTGACCTCTTTAGGGCCGTCACAAAATATAAAGTTGATTCATCTGCCATTAGAGAATGAAACTTCGATCATTCAAGAAGGCACGGACTTTATCGACACTAGACTTAGTGTCATTTCTTGTACTGAAGCCCAGAAATACTTGGTAAGAGGATACCTTATCTTCTTAGCTCACTTTTCTCCAATCGACGAAAAAGACAAATCCAACCATAAAGACATGCCCAACTCATAATGGGTGTATTTTGCAGGGTTATGTTTGTCATCTTCCAGAAAGAGATATTGGATATCCCATACTCTTTGAGCAATCTTCTTCCTCTTCGGATCCAATTAGTTCGACAATACCATTGTTTAGCAAGCCCTAAAATGAATGACTTCCTCCTTTTAGAAGTCAAAATTTGTGCAAATTTTGGACCACTTACATTGAACTCACAACCCTTTCCGCATCTCCCAAGAAATGCGCACTTCTTTATTCTTGGTATCTTCTTTGATTTCCATCCTTTGAAGTACTTCTTTTCTACGCAACTTATGCCCCAGCTCAGCCACAAATGGATCAGATTCTTTGCAACTTCCTACCCAATCACCATCAACAATAATCTTAACCATCCCGTTGGTTAAAGCTTTTGTGTCAAAATAATGTTTGCATTCCGTAGGCTAGAAGTATACCGGAAAGCCTTTCGCGTATAATTGTTGACTCAAGAGCGTATTAATGACTTCATTCTAAATGTCACCTATGATTTTAAACTCGAGTTCACAAGATCACACGTCCAAGGAAAAGTGTCCTCATTTGTTCCCTGGACGAGTAACTTCATTTTCAGCTTCGATGACGAAGCTAAAATAACGGGTAGGTGGTGTAAAACCCCAAAAATTTTGGTTTTTACACACGTCACCGGCTTCATTTGTAACACCCCACTATGATAAGTGGACCGTTACGCGTAATTATGGCGTGTCATCAAAGCATGCAAGGTAATATGTATTTAAACATACATGACCATAGGAAAAACCGGAATCAAACATCGGTTCCTAAACATAAGCCCAAAACATAAATAAAGTAAAATAAATGAGAAATGACAAAACAAGCATAAGTATATAAAGGCAAAAGGAGAAGAAGTCTATGGCAGCTTCCATCCTATGCATGTCCTCCAAATTCTCGAGTCTGTCCTTGGGTACCTGCCGTTTTGGGACATGGAAAGGAAAGTAACGGCTGAGCAAAACGCTCAGTGCACAGATATAGACATAGTATGAATGACTGAAACATAATAAAGACTTAATAGCAGCGGAAATGTATAAGTCCTGGAAAACCTGGAACATGTTCATAAAACTGGTTTTATAGTTTGAAAAGCCTTACGTTTATCTTGTAAAAACTGTTTAACATGTTTACCATTAGCCAATATAGGTCATGAATTATAAACGTGCATGAATACTTGGAGGGGTGACCTTGTCATGCAAATTAGAGGGGCTACCTCTAATAATATACTGGTTTGGGTAGGAGGGATCAACTCCTTGTGAAGGATGCAAGGCACACACCACATTCACCTGAATAAACTGCTGAAAACATGTAAATTAGGATGCACCCATACGCCCCACCTGATAATAATAATATGGACAAAAGCTAAAGGGACGCCACGAGCTATCACTCCGTCGTGGTGGAATCATAACACTGGTGCCTCCAGTGTTATGGTTATGATACCTCCATAACTAGGTGAAACTGGTCATGCATGTATATGGCTTTAGGTATCTACTTAAACATAAGCAATTCAAAAACATATAAAACATATACTGGGGAAAACAGTTGGCTGCATACGGGAAATCCTAATAAGGAAGAATGTCCATACTGAAAGGACGGAGAATCCGTACCTTAAGTCCAGTGAACGAAGAAGACGAACAGAAGAGAGTCCTACTTGGGTATCACTAATGCTACATATATACATACGTGTATAAGTATCTGATTACTGAGTACGTAACTGGTTTTATATCATGTCTTAGCTTGTTTTATATGTTCATGTCATGTTTTACTGATTTAAGCTTTATACTGTATTTATGATGTATTTTTCCTATTCTGATTAAGTATTTCTTGTATTTCTTGTACTATTATACTTGTTGTGCAATAATAAGTAACTTTTCAAAAATAGCAGGTTTCCTAAAATAGAAAGTTTTCAAGAAAAAAAATAGAAAGTTTCCAAAAATAGATTTACTGCTTAAAATAGATAAGTTTTTAAAAATAGAAAGTTTCCATAAATAGATTTTCTGCCTTAATTAAATAAGTTTCTAAAAATAGGAAGTTTCCATAAATAGAAATAAGCTGGATTATTAAGCTAAATATATAAGCTTAAGTGTTTACTGATTAATATACTAAGTCATGTAATTAAATAGTATAGTTTATTAATTATTTCATGTAGATTAAATAAACTATATGTTATATGATTTAATTAAATATAAGCATGATTTAATTAAATTAAAGTGTTTAAAATACTTAGGTTAAAACATGTATTAATATAACCTAAGTCATGGTTATTAATTAATTACATTTCATGTTTAATTATAATTAATACTATTGTGTAAAATAAATAATTAAATACTTAGGTTAAAATCATGTATTAATAATAATAATAATTAACCTAAGTCCATGTCTTAATTTAATTAATTACATACCATGCCAAATTAATTTAATTAACTTGTAAAATATATACTTGTAAAATTAATTAAACTTATAAAGATAATCATGAACCGAACCTGTGTATTACACGTTTAAACATGACATGAACCAGAACGAATTAATTTAATAATTATTGTATAACTAAGGTTTAATTAACATAGCGTAACTGGACAAGATTTAATCAATATTAATTAAATTAAATAAAATTAATATTGCATGATAAATTTAATACCCTAATTAAATTAATAAAAAAATATAACTTGAAGAATGTTAAACCAAACACCCCTTTTAAAAACCCTAAAACTAACAACCAAACACACCCTTAACTATCTGTTAAACCAAAAACCAAACGCACCCATAACTACCAGTTTCCCCTGCCTGAATAAAACTTCCACCGACCTGCCTGGTTTCCCACCGACAACAGTAGTTTCAACTGCCACTGCGCAGGGTTTGATTCCCATTGAGGGCTTGTTTTTTGCCACCGTTAGGCTAAAACACCCATCCCTTGGCTGAACCACTGCCCACGAGGGCTATGGATGAAGTGCCTAGGATCCCCACTAGCTGCGGCAGCAACAAGCAACACCACCGAGAGTTGTAACTCTCGGCTGGTCAACCCAACCAACAAAAACCCGAAACAGACCCATTGAATTACATGTTTATAACCTCAATTGACATGTTAAACCTTTGATTCCCTTTCTGTTCAAGATTCGAGGTCAACAGAAATTAATTAAGAAAAGATTAGGGTTTAGGAGTTACCAAGTGTATGTTATGGTTTAGGGATTTGAACACTATCACGAATCCTGTTAATAAAAGGTCAAAACCGACTCCCTTGATTTGTTATTGAAGAACGACGGCCAGAAGAGAAAAAAAATAGAGCAGACAATTTCGTGGTTTTGTTTTAATCTAGGGTTTCGTGTCTTTTCCCCAAAATTTATAAGTTCCCCCGTGTTTTATTTCTCTTGGACTCCTAAATGGGCCATGGGCCCTATCTCTTCTTGTTTCACTTGTTGTACACGCGGCCCAATCACACGCGAGTTCTCGATATCCGTGGCCTAAATTATAATCGTATAGGCTCACGTTTTAATTTCCATGTTATAAGTTATTGATCTGTTAAAGTATTTTAAGTAACCACTTAATTATGAGGTACGTAATATTTGTCGTACTCTTATTAATATACTTAATGCTTGAATTAAATGTTCGCTATACGTGTCTTATAATACTGATGGACAGTTTCTAAATTGTTCGTGATTGTAATTATTTTCATTAATAGTTATCGTGTACTGTCATGTAATTAATACTTATCGTGTAATAACACGTACGTAATTCTTGTAATTATTATTCGTGATACGTGTTTGTGTTATACAAGGAAAGTTTTAATCCTGTACGTACGATCATAAGTGTACTGTTCATGGTAAAAGCATGCGGGTTTTACAACTCTTCCCCCTAAAAAGAATAATTCGTCCCCGAATTATAGATAACGTAAACTGAAAGAGAAACACACCCGAATTAAACTAGAAGGGTATGTAAGACAACGGAATATGAAGGTGACATTGTAGAAGGGAACGTGGAACGTGACATGCTAAAAGGACATGGAAAGTGACATGACTGAAAGAACATATCTAATCGATAAGAGAAAAATAGATAAGAAGTCCGGATGAACTTGTCCGTTTCCAAGTGGCTTCCCTCTTGGAACGATTCCTTCTTCAGATCTTGACACAATGTTAAATCTTGGTCCTCCTGACCTTGACTTGAAAAGACGAAGAGTTCCGTAAGATGGATCCCTTGAATTTGATCGAGGGAATAAGAATTAATGTGCAAGGGTAATTGAAACGTTATGGTGCAATTCAATCTAACTAAACTAATAATTAGCAACGATGCGCGAGACATATTGGAACGTAGTACGTGAAAATTTTTGAACGTGATACGTGAAAAATTTTGAACGTGATACGTGGAGATATGGTGAGTGTAGTATGAGCAAACATATCGTGATCCATGATACGTGTAACATATCGTGAACGTGATATGAGGAACATGGAATGAACATGACATGTGAAACATATCGTGAACATGTAATACAACTGTGGTAATGCCAAACGCTACAAGGTAAGACGTGGAATGTGACGTGAAACATCTATCTGAGGATAAGGAGTTATACTAAACTCGAGTCTGGTCTCTCCAGTCCTTTCAAAACTTCCCAGAAAGAAGATGAACGTAAAATCGTAAGCGAGAATACTATCATGAAAGTGAATAGTGTCCTGAACGTGAGCGTGAACGCAAGTCTTGAAATTAGAACAAGGACGTGAACGTAAATAAGGAGCACAAATGAAACCTTTGTCTGACTCGATAGCTGACGAATTACCAAGTGATAGGATGAGCCTTGGCTGGAACATGTCCGATCAATCTGTTGGTTCTGTAATCCTTGCGGATGTAAGGATTCTGCAGACTTGATCAAACTGTGACAATAACCCATATAGCATCATGCTTCTTCTGATTTTGCGTTAATCTAGTAACCAAAATCCATGGAGATCTTGTCCCATTCATGTTCACAATTTCTGTTGGTGAAGAAACATCTTAGTCGGTTGGTGTTCTATCTTAGTTTGTTGGTATGTCAGGTACTTAGATATGAAAGTAACTGTATCTTGCTTCATAGAACTTGATACATAGGAGTTTGCGAAACTCTAAGTCTCTGAATTTAGACTTTTCTTAGCGTAGGATTTCCTAGAACACCTAGTGTAGTGTAGGGTTCTCACCTTTACGCATAAGCTGAGTCATGGTAAGGTTAACCGTGTGAATCCATGGAATTCAGCGTGTCATTATAATCAATCAGAATTTATATTGGAAAATTCAAGGTGAAATTTCTCCTATCGTAGAATTTGCAACATGGTGAAAATATCGTCTTCCTTCTCTTCACCAGACTTTAGAGAAGGTTAGGTTGTCATAGATGAAAACACTGATGAATTTGTTTATGAGTTCCTGGAAACTCAATCTATTATGTCCCTAATGCTGTTGGACCACTTATGAGACTAATACAAAATCATGAATCTAGCGCGACCGAGTCGTGAGCGAATAGCAGTCATGGAAATGTCCTACTCTTTCACTCGTCACTGTTGGCAGCATGATCATGAATCCGATCTTGGAAAGTGTTTAACACCTTAAGTCGATTGTACATGTTGTCAATACGTAGAGGATAATAACGGTTATGAATGGTGATTTGCTTAAATTGACAGTAGTCGACACATAACCTCATGTTACCGTCCTTCTCCTTGAAGGTTCATCTGGAAAGTATGGGAAGATTTTGGTATAATCGGCCGGTTATGCGTAAATGGGACTTCAGTGGTCGTGTCTTAAGTGACAGCTAGGAAATTTTAGTATTCATGGCAAACGAAGCACGTGCTTGTAAATCATAGATAATTTGTACATATTTTCCTGATGGAAAACCATGGTGAATGTATTCAGGAGTCTGAAGCTGTACATAATCGTGAATCGTAGCAGGGTGTGCTGTTCGTAGTCCATAATTAGGATTAAATTCAACTCATGTCTGTCTGAGGTAATGCGTTGGCAGCTTGATTCTCATCCTTAGGCTGAAAGAAACCTTCGTATATATAGGGGATACGAATAGCATCCCATATGGTCATGAATATATGAAATATGGGTGCAAGAGATGAAAGTGTCAACGAGCAAACGTGACAGATCTCACAGTTACGCAGGTGATGGTACTGAAATCCTTGTGGCCTGATTAATACATTGCACAACAAAATGGATATACCCTTTGGAGGGTACCCTGGATTTCTTAGGGAGGTTCCAGAATTGGACGTGAGTCTCTTGGGAAATATTAGCATGACATGTGTCTTGACTGGTGTCTTGAAATGTGTCTTCAGAAAGTATACGTGAGACATGTGTCTTGACTGATGTCTTGACATGTGTCTCGAGATGTGAAACAAGTAGAACTACAAATATTAGGTTATTATGCCAGAATTTGGCGGATCGGTTGGACTACTGATCCTTTGTAACTCTCGGCTGGTCAACCCAACCAACCAAAACCCGAAACAGACCCATTGAATTACATGTTTATAACCTCAATTGACATGTTAAACCTTTGATTCCCTTTCTGTTCAAGATTCGAGGTCAACAGAAATTAATTAAGAAAAGATTAGTGTTTAGGAGTTACCAAGTGTATGTTATGGTTTAGGGATTTGAACACTATCACGAATCCTGTTAATAAAAGGTCAAAACTGACTCCCTTGATTTGTTGTTGAAGAACGACGGCAAGAAGAGAAAAAAAAATAGAGCAGACAATTTCGTGGTTTTGTTTTAATCTAGGGTTTCTTGTCTTTTCCCCAAAATTTATAAGTTCCCCCGTGTTTTATTTCTCTTAGACTCCTAAATAGGCCATGTGCCCTATCTCTTCTTGTTTCCCTTGTTGTACACGCGGCCCACACACACGCGAGTTCTCGATATCCATGGCCTAAATTATAATCGTGTAGGCTCACGTTTTAATTTACGTGTTATAAATTATTGAACTGTTAAAGTATGTTAAGTAACCACTTAATAATGAGGTACGTAATATTTTTCGTACTCTTATTAATATACTTAATGCTTGAATTAAATGTTCGCTATACGTGTCGTGTAAAATCCATGATTTTACCATAAGAATAATGTAATAAAAATCTACTCAACGATCCTAGATCATTTCTCAACCTAGTAATACTAATCGAGTTTTGAAGACGAAGCTCAAGATGGTATGTGGATGGTGTAAAACCCGAGATTTTTCATTCATTAAGTAATAATGAAGTATGGTTCAAAACCCTTTTTGAATAATACAAAAATCATCGGATTGGAGAAGTGGACAAAAGTCATGCAAACCGTGTACCGACAATTTAATAATTTAAGTACATAAATTATTGTCAAGAGATATTTGATAAATGATTTGATTTAAATTGTTTAATATTTCATTTATCTACGAAGAGATTTAATGAGAAGTATCTTCACTAAAACGATACTTATTCTTGTTAAAATGATATATGATAAATAATCGTTGTTTAAACAAACGCACACATTATTTATATTATAAGACATATAAATAATACATTTTATTGGAAAAATGATTTTTAAAAACAATGGCGCAATTCTCGTGTCTTGAATCGTCTATTAGGTCACATGATAAAATCTTACACTTTAGGCCCTTGTAAAATAATTGCAACCCATGCCCCTCAACTATTCTAAACCTTTCATATTGGCTTTTATAACTTTGAAGGGTATAAATAGGGACATTAGGGTTTTGTCCTTACATAACCCTAACCCTAGCCTCCATTTTACACACACACACAACAATGGAAGCCACCACAAATCCGGCCGCCACAAAAACATGCCGTCGCCACCTTCATCTTTATAAGATCTAGTAGATCTATGGTGTGCACCACTATGGTGACCGAAACCCCACAGCCGCCACCCATTTGAGGGTGTTTGTCTCAGATCCAAGCCCTAGCCGCCACCCTTTTGGCTAATACCACCACCATTTCGTGGCTCCTAATCATGTAGCCGCCACCCTCATTCTTTTTTTGTTATAGATCTAATGGATCTATGCATGCACTATGAAATCCACCATCATTCCGTGGCCCCTAGCCACTAGTCGTGGCATCAACATCACCAAATCACCATTTTCATTATTTATACAAGCTCGAATCCTATCATAAATTATTCGTCTATAATCATCACAACCAATAGCGTTGTTCATCTACCCATTTGGAGCCTTGAATAAGGAGATGCATACACTTCGTGGGGCTGAAGTTGAGGGTCATGTTCAATGGCTAATGCATGTCTAGATCTTAGTTAGATCTATGATTATACGGGTCTAACTAAGAAGATCTAATTGGTGCATCCGTCCTTTCGTTTCTAGATCTCGGATCTAAGGTCTACCCCACTTTTCTCTTGACTTTGATCTCTTCATTTTATTTCTTATATTAAATAGATCTCATATATTCTGAAAATATATATACAAAAGATAAATAATGAGTATTTGGACATTGTATATGAGTTGTTGACACTAAAATAAAGCTAAACAAGCCCAAGTAACGATTTGATTCACAACAATTTATGAACCCTAACAAAAACAGATTGCATGTAAAAATCAGTAGGTTTGGGATACTAAAAACTTACACATTAAGATAGATAATTGTTTTGTGATTAATTCCCTGGGTGGCTCGTCTCGTGACGAATTTTAGATAGTAAGATATGACCAAAATAGTGAAAACTAGTCAGATCTGAACATACTGTTTTGATGGACTGTTTTCTCGTAAAATTTATATACTAACCTATGAATATGTAAAACTAAAAGTTGTAGATAAAATCATGAACAAGTATAACTAATTGGATGATTTACTAGTTCCTTACGGTTTGGAAATGGCGACCAAAATGGTGAAAACGAGTTTGGCTGCCCAAAATCAGCCAACTCTTCTAAGTTAGGAAATGGGTTAATTAGCTATGAAAAATATAAATTTGGGGTAATTAGACTTATAATAAGTATAGTACATGGGTTAATGATAGTTTTGGTAAAAAGAATACACTTAGATGATTTACGGTTCAAGAGATATGAACAAATTAGTGGGACATGTCGGAAAATTATAATAAACGGATTATAACTCATTAACGTAAAATATGATGATTTTTATATAAACCAACGTGGTAGGATCCACTTGTCGGGGATCTTGGAATTATTTATATACTGATGAATAGATGACCCGAGACCCGACCAACGTGAAATATTAAGTGTATGTGGTTGTGATGTGTTTTAGAACCTAAAAACTACACAAAGTGAACTTGGGCCAAAAAAACCCAACTTACACTTGTAATGGCTATTGGGCCATTCGTGGACCTAAGATATATATAACCATTTTGGAGTAATATACTGAATTTAGAATGGACTTAAGTCAAATACTTGGGTAGTGGACCACTATCGGGCTTAAGATGGGCTAAAAGTGTCAACTTGGATTTTTCACTTAAAATGACTAAGTGTTCACCTAAAAAGTTTTATAAATAATCATAAAACTTATGCAATGTCCAAGAACTTATTAAAACATACTTATTACATGTATGTCCTTTGTACTATCTATTAAGACTGTACTATTTGATTAGGCATAACTTTGGCGTGAGCATTATTTAGATATTCATATTAAACAGTTATTGCCTACTCCCAGGTGAGTTTACAGCCCCATATAAACTCTTGATAAATCTTTCTCTTTTGGGAAACAAAATATGCAAAGATATAATGGATATAACCGGATTGTATAAACCTTTCTATGACTGTTTATTATTGAAACTGTTAAATTATTATAAATTGCCCAAATGTTATAAATAGATCTATTAGGGATTAACCATCCCCGTCTGGGTGAGTCATGCTCAGTGTGCCTTGGCCGGGACAACGGACGTATACCATGTTGGAACAGGATGGGTGTCTCTTAGTGAGACACTACATCCTCATCTGTTGAGGACTATGGAGGTATAACTTCAGTTTCTAATAATAATAAACAAACGTTATTTACATTTTAGTGAGAATGCTTTGTGCATTATCACTTCTTTGCTTAATGCATGTCCAAACTAATAAACTGTTAAAGTCTGTAAATAAGTCTGTAAATTCACCAACTTTATGTTGACCCCCTTTAGTATGTTTTGCACAAGTTATTTAGCAAGATTATCTGAGCATGGATTGAGCATCATTTAGGAGCATAAAAATGACGGGGGATTATCTTTTACTAGGATATTCATAACAAATGTTATTCAACGATTTAAACGATTGTACCAATTCAATGTTTACATCAATTGTATTTCAAAAATCATATAATTATGATTTGTGCTTTGTAAGCTATTTGCTCATCGATCCACCACTGTGATACCCGCTTTATGGGGGTGTTACAGAGAATGGTATCAGAGCTTTATTTATAGCGAACCAGATTAATTTTTAAATAAAATAAGAATAAAAATATTTTTCTTTTATTTAAAACTGGACTATAACTTTATAAAAATCTTTTGGGGATTTTTTTGGGACATACTTAGAAAGCATATAGCATAGACAGCATGCATAACTATATGATTTAAGTACGCATTCATTATTCTATGCATTCGTAATTGTTGATTGTATTAGATGCTAACTTGTACGTATTTACGTAATATAACTATTTAATATTTATTATAGACATATTAAATACTCAAGATACGTAATAAAATAAATAAACATGCCATGTTAGTAGGGAGCTTTATACTAAAGATGTTACATCTCGATATTACGTTTCGACTGGGTGGTTGGGTTTACGATTTAAAGTTCCCTCGCTCCTCAAACGTTTATAGAATGGCTTTTGAAGTATGATGGCCCGAACAATGCATTATAACCACGAACAATCTAATACATAACAGACACATGAAAATACTTAAATGGAAATTTAAATAAAAACTTTGGGAACATTAGAAATCTAACAGAATCTCTATAATCCGTTAGAAAATCTAAGAAGATTTTTTTTAAAAGTCTCTAAAAATCTAAATAGATCTATCTATTTTACTTAAATTTTGAAAATCTAAATTGATTTTTATAAAAATCTAACTAAACAATATGCGTCTTACAAAAATCTTGGGGGAAATCTAAACTATATTTTTATAAATCTTTAGTAAACCTAAATAGATTTTTTTAACTATTGAAAAATCTAATAAAATGTTGGGGGAAAAATCTAAAAATTAGATTTTAAAAATTTTCTTTGGAGATCTAGACTTAAACTTTATGAACCAATAAGCTTGTAAGGTTTCATAAACTTCACACCTAGATAAATGGTTAAGTATTATTAATGGACTAAAATATGTTTAGGCCCATTAGGAAGACCATTAGGCCCATTTATTGTCTTATGGACCTATGTAGTAAAACTCTAACATTGATGGATCTAAAACTATAATTAGGCCCCTTAAAAAATTCTTAGCTCATAAGAATTGTTAATGGATCTTGTAAGCTCAATAAGGGTTGGGAAGCCCATTACCTCTCTTGGTGCACTTAATAAGCTCACTTAGTAATTTTACACTTAAGTAAAGTTTTTATACTAAAGCTAACTTATAAAAACTTTTAGACAAAGAACATTAGTTTATAAAACTTATGGCTTAAAACCATGACAATTGAAACTTGTCTTGATAAAACAGAAACTACAAGGACTAATATTGTAAATATCTGAAAGTGTGGGGATTAAAATACCATTCGTAATTTATTAGACCTTAAGGACCACTTTCTAAATTCTTGGAAGTTAAACAGTCATTTTTAGGACTCTAAGGACTAATGATGTAATTAGCCGAAACAATTAGAAGCCCTAAGGATTAGTTCGCCACTTATTGGAAATTATAAAACCTAAGGTTAAATTGAGGGATTATTTTCACCATCTCCCGAAAATACTAGAAACCCCAAGGACTAAAGCTGTTACGAGCCAAAAAATGTACGTTTGGTAAAATTTAGAGGTACTTGTTTTGCAAATAACCGAAAAATTAGCAAACCCTAAAGTCCTTTATTTCATTTAGTGAATTAAAAACTTGAATGAATCCAAAATTTAAAAAGGACTAGAACCGTCACTTTATCAAACTAGTAATCGAAAAGGTTAATCCTTAACTTGTGAAAATTTAGGGACATGAATTAAATTTAATAACCTACTATTATTTTTATTAACTTTTCATATAAGCTATATAAAACTTAAGATACATGGATTTCAAAAGTGAAATACCACACTTGTAAGAGAAATACTTTTACTTAAGCGATATTATTAATAAGAAATCTAAAATGGAAGTTATTAATACTTGTACAACTATATGTCTAACTAAAATACGGTAACATAAATGAACTTCCTAAAAACAAGTGGATATCGTAATAAAATCCAAACAAATTCTAAAAATCTTATACTAAGATTTTCACTTTCTTCGTGATTACTTGATACGTCTGTTTAAGCTTTTACGCTGCTTGTTACCTGTACTATTTGATAACTATTATAACTTGCCTAATATCATGAAGTGTTCTTCCTACTTGAGCATACTATCTTTACATAGTTATTCGATGAATAGGAACTGGTTAGTCTATTCTAACCACTAGGATAACTGACAGGCCACTTAATGAAAACGAATTTACAACAAACATACAAATTGGAATATTTAAAAACAGACTAGGAAGCATTACCTAGCGATCTACATTTCATTAAATGTTTGAATTTGTTGTTATGTGTATATATATACATATATATATATACCTTAGTAGAAGGAACTATACGATATGATGCACATGCTTATGATTGTAATATATTAATATATATTATATTATACATATGAACTCCTTGTTTGATGCGTACTCTCGCGCACGTTATCGCGCGTCAACGTGTATTTTCTCTTGCATATCATTTTGTACGTATATCTAGGGAACACGACTTATTAACGACTCATATACGCGTGATTTTTATAATATCATGTGGTATTATTTGGATAAATTTGCATCTTTAAATGATGCGGTGGGACCCAAAATCAAGGTACTTATGATCCTATATTTTACATATGGGACCTGAGACTCTTGATCTTAAGTTAATTATGATTACGTCTTTAGACGTAATGGGACGTCTAAAGGTGAAATCATAAGCCACCGGACCAGAAGTTTACTTATAAAATTCATATCACGGTGGAATGGGACGCCCGAAGATGAAAATTATAACTAAACGGGCTGTAAAGTATCTTAATAATATCTATTATCTTAGACATTATACTTATCCTAAATAATAAGCCTTGCCGGGAATATTTAGGTAAGGTGAGCTATGAAAACATTATTGAAACGAGTGAGGACGTTTGTTCGTTTGAATAAAGAAATCATAGGTCACCGAATGGAGTTATAAATTTCACCTTACATGGATGAGGACGCTTATCGATGTAAATAGAAATTTATAATCACATGAGCTTAAATATATTCGACATAACTCATTATTGATATTATTTTATGTATCCAACCATGTAACGTATCCCTCCTAGACACGCGATTTCCTCCAGAAATATCTTATCGTTATTACATCATCATCAAGTAGAAAAATAAGAAGACTCGTATTCGTCTCTTTTGGATCATAGCATTGTGCTCTTGATTTTTGGGCTTATCCTTAGCCCAAATGTCATTTCCGCTGTATTCAATCGCGTTCGGGGACGTCCATTTCCGTTGCATTTGATTCCTTTAGAAATGTCCATTATCCGCTGCATTTGAATCTTTTTGAGGGTTCCTACTTTCCGCTGCATCTGACCCCTTTCAGGGAGAGTTCTTATCCGCTGCATTTTGAACCCTTTTCGGGAGTGCCCACTTTCGTTTCTGTGACACCCTAGAACCGATGTCATTAACGTTACCCTAAATTACGCTAATTTTTGAAATTTTTAATAAATTTTAATTTCTATATATATAAGTATATTGGTTAAAGCCGATGTTCGAGGTTATAATATTTACGATTGACGATTCAAGAAGGACGATGACGATTACGATCCCGATGGATGCCCAAATTTCTATAATTATTGACGATTTATCGATGATGTAATTTTTCGAGAATTTTACTTCCGGTTCGTGTTAAGTTGAGTCGGGTGAGTTTTATAGCCTTCCGAGTACATTTAAAGTATCCCAAAAGTATTTTGGAGTGTTCGGGATGATTTCCGACTCCCATAAAATTTTCTAAATTGACTAGTGAGTCGATCCCGCAAAGTTTCAGTGACGTTTTTGTTTAAGGCCAAAAAGAAATCCAAAAAATACCACTTTGGCCCCTCCCATCTCACAAAATGTGACAAACACAAACACACACAACACTTAACAAAAAAAAATCAAACAACTCTCTCTCTCTCTCTCTAGGCCGACGGCCAAACACCCACACCACCACCATCCACCATTTTTTTTGAGTTTTGACAAAATCTAACCTTAGACCACCTTCTAAAATCCATTGGTGAGTGTTAATCCATGGTTATTTCAAACATGCATTAACAAAATTTTTCCAAAAATTTTCAAGATCATTCAAACTCGTTTTTGAGGTTAATTGGATTAATGCATGTTAAATTCATGTATAAGGAGAGTATAATCACTAATCAAACCCACCAAAATTGATTTGGTTGTGGTGATTTGGTCACCCAAACCCCACGGCAAAAGGGGGTGTTTGGGGAGCCATGGTGATTGATGATTTTGAGCATTGGTTTTGTGTTTAGCCTTGTGTTTATTGATGTGTTAAATGGGTACAAGTGTTTGCATGTTTGTTTTTAGATTTTTAGATTATAAGGTTGATGATCAATAGGGGTTAGGGACTGAAATTAGTGTTTGGTTATGATTGGGAATGCTTAGGATGAAGCCTAGTAATGATTAATAGGTTTGGAATCGAGCTTAAGTATGATTTTGGTATGGATAAATTTAGGCAGAAAGTTTAAGACCTTTTCATAAAAATAATTTTTCCTACAGGTCTAGATAGCTAAATGTAGTCATAGAGGGTCTTCTTAGCTTTAATTTGGTATAAGGTAGAGCTCGTGACTCTAAACGAGCTAAAAGTTATGAGGTTTTAAAGATCGTGTACCGGGAGACGAGAACTTTCATAATCCGAATTTATGTAAAGTTTTAGTCAAATCCCGAGGACCACAAGTATGAATTGGTAAAAGGTCAAGGGTCAAATTTTGGTCACAAACCTGTGTAATTGAGTCTATAAGTGTACTTAGGAGTCAAAGAAGTCAAAGGTGCATTTCAAATAGGTCAAAGAAGTCCAAGTTGGTCGAAGTACAATTTCAGCCCGGAAAATGTAGTTTTGGAAAAGCGTTGAGTAACGGGTCATAGAAGTAAAAACTTTTATTGGGATTAAAAATGTGTTATCTACAGGTCTTATAGTATTTTTGAGAATTTTGTCAAATTTTATAGGAATGGTTAAATATAGTAAAACAGCCCGTACTTTCGGTAAGTACCGGCGAAAATGAGTAAAAATGGATAACGTAAATAATAAGAACGAATGGTGTAAAATGAGTGATGCTTGTTGTTATGTTTCAGCGTGAGTTATAATTGTCCTAAGTGACTAGTATCTATGTATTTTATACAGTACCGTAAGGTATTTAAAATGAGATTACTCATTACGCGTTATTTGTTGATAGGTGTTGATTTACCCGGGCATCCGTATCGTCGTCAGTGATCATCTCTCGAACTACCGACTACTTAATATATAAGGTGTGAATTTATAGCCTCGCTTACTATTATTTCAAACTGTTTTACCCGCGAGGGAAATGCATGCTAGTTTTTAAAAGGAACGTATGTCATGAATGATTGTTAGACCCGAATGTTGCCTTAGAAATTGTGTTGAGTACCTAGTTGCAAAAGACCCTAATTTCATGAACTATTAACTATTGTCTTGCCCTCGAGAAGGGGGAAATAGCCGCTTATACAAAGTGATAGTACTATGGGGTTGACTACCCTATCCGAGACGAGGGCTAGTACGTTGATACCCCCTGCGGACGGATAATTTGTGATAAGAGAAAAGGTATAATTGCAACTGATGCCTTATTAGGGGCCATGGTTTCATCTGAGTCACGCCGGTAATTATTACGCGGGTGATTGAGTTAACGGTTTAGTGTCATGAGCTTAAACACAATTGTCAGTATCCTGAATATAGATTGTTTGATCGACAAGTCTATGAATGATCACGAATGGTTTTTATTTCATATACGTTCAAAATGAATTGTAAAACCTATGAATTCCACTCAACGTTTTCGTTGACCAAATTTTGGCATGTGTTTCAGGTAACCGCTGAAGTGTAGCATGGAGCGTGCATGGGATGGATGTTGTGTGTATGGCTTGGAGTCTGCTTGTTTTTCCTCCCTTTTCTACTTAAACATTTCTAATTTTAATGTTATGTTGTTGTGAAACTGAAATTCTTGGGTCGAGATTCATGGGGACCGAAAACGCTAAACTCTGTTGTACCAAGTAGGGTTGGAAAAACCGTGGACATGTATCATCTAACAATTTTTAACTCAAGTTTTAAGTTGACGTCTTTTTAGAGTCGTTTGATATATCTTGTGTGCAATGATAACTGTGTAGCACCCAATGTTGTAGTTCCGCTGCGCATGGCATTTTGTGGGGGTGTTACAGATTGGTATCAGAGCCATGAGTTATAGAGAACTAGGTCGTTTTTGAAAATCCTAAACTATAACTTTTGGTGTCGTAAGAAATGATCCAAGCACACACAACTATCCTGCATGGCTCCGGTAAGATTTATTTTTGTATTCATGGCATTTGACGTATACTTTTGAGTTGAAGTATATATGTGGGTAATTATTACGTAAGTATGGAAATTACTATATGTAGACGTTGAAATTATACGTGGAATATCCGACATCGTAATTTTTGTATTAATCATGCATGAGCATCATATTATTACATTTTGGGCATATGTACCACCTTTGCATTGCATTTGCATGCATGTATTTATAAATATTGTATAATTACTTATGTACCCTCCGAAATTCGCTGTTATTGCAGGAATGGCCGAGGTACCGCCTAATGATAATTAAAACGATTACGTCGTAGGTCGCGAAGGGGGAAGTGTTGGGACAGCTGCTGTAGGACAAGCTGAGACGAACGATGTGCAAGCCCAGGACCTCGACCAAAGAAGAACTACTTGCCCCAGGCCTATGTGTACTTCCCATCTGGTTGGTGCACCAGGTATCCCCAGAAGATCCGAAGGTGCAGTGAGCGCAAATTCTCTTCATCAAGGCATCTCAAGAGTTTGCTGCCCCGGACCGAGAGTTTATCATGACGTACGGCGTGTTGTGAGAGGTTTGGACGAATCAATGTGCATGCGGTACATAGTGGAATCAAGGGTGATCAGTAGATTCGACGAGAATGAAAGGGCAGACCAAAGACTGTTGGAAAGGACTGCAAGAATTGAGTATGATGGAAATGTAAACAAAAGTGATATCAACAGTCTAAGATCGATGGTTGCGAATTTGAGCGCTAGTCTTGACCGTGTTAGGGAAGATCAAGTGAGGTTGTCAAGGATGCAGAGTTGGGAACATCGAGTGAGAGCATCATTGCCCCCAGATTGGAGATTCGTGGACGATTTGGAGATGGAGGCTAATGACTTCATGATCCAGCCACCTACCAGAGGTGCTTGTATTACTGTGGGAAGTCAGGTAGCGATTGAGTGTGGGTCTACGTCAGGGACGAAAAAGGAGACTGAATGTGGGTCGAATGACAAAGGAAAGAGAAAAATGGATGATGTGGACGAGGACGATAGCGATGAGGAACCCGAGGAAGATGATGACGAACCGCCATCCAAGAGGCCGTGTGGATCACCACATGCCTAGTTGCTTGTCTTGTATTTTTTTTCTTTGATCATTGTAATAGAACTGTTTTAGACTTTTGTATGATGGCATTATGACGAAAAACTTGAGGACTTAAGTTTTATGGTGAACGATTGTAGTGGCAATACTTGTCACAATTTTGGTTAATTATCAATACAATCCATGTTACCTTTCATGATCTGTGATATGTCTTAAATTTGATCTTTTGTGATGTGAATTGATGAATATTAGTAACTCTGTAGTGATGTGTCGTTGTATGTATATTATGTCTTGAAAGAGAAATCCATCTTAATCTTGATATGTATACTTACATTGTTTTTCTATTTTCCCTGTCTTGCAGAAAGAGATATTCGATAGCACCATGCCTCCAAAGTTAACCGCCGATCGTGTAAACACAATGATTCAGGAAGCTATAGCAAATGCGCTAGAAGCAGACCGAGCCGGGAGAAATCAGGACCAGGGTAGAAACGCGGGGAGACAGCAAGCCCCGAGAGTGTGTACCTATTCTAGTTTTATGAAATGCGGTCCCACGTAATTTCGTGGAACTGGTGGAGCTCTAGAACTTAGAAGATGGTTGGAAAAGGTTGAAAGTACTTTCGAAATCAGCGGTTGTTCAGAAGCGGACAAGGTGAAGTTTGCGGCTGCTACGTTTCTTGATGATGCGTTAAGTTGGTGGAACACCCAAGTAGCCACTGTTGGATTGGCTGTAGCGAATGCAAGGACATGGACTGCGACAAAAGCTCTGTTGACTAAGAAGTTCTGCCTGGAAGAGGAATTGGGTCAATTGGAAGATGAGTTGAGGCACCTGACCTTGAAGAACAATGATATCGCTGCTTACACCAGGAGGTTTAATGAATTAAGCCTTTTGTGTCCAGACGTTTTTGCCAATGATGCCAAGAAGATGAAACAGTACATCAAAGGTTTATCTAGTAATATCAAGGGTGAGACGACTTCGTCTAAACCTGGGTCGTTTGATGAAGCGGTCCAGATGGCTCACGCATTGATGGACGTCAAGCTCCAGGACAAGCAGAACTTCATCGCTGAAGGGAACAAGAGGAAATGGGAAGCGGCACAAAGCAATCAATCCCAGGGCCAGAACGGAGGTGGAAATCGAAACAACAATGGTCAGAACCGCAATCAGCAGTTTAACCAACGAAGGAATGAAGGGATGAGGGCTGTGACGAACCCCAGAGGAGTAAAAGTGAATCCCCACTGTGGTAGGTGCAATTTGTACCATGTCGGGAATTGCCCGCCTGCATGCGGCAAATGTGGAAAAGCAGGTCACAGGACGTCTGGTTGCCGAGCGGGAGGAGTAGCCACTGGGGCGAATGCTATCAGAATGAGGGGATGTTTTGGATGTGGAGAGAGAGGCCATATGCAAGTGAATTGCCCGAAGGCAGGAAACAAGCGGGGAGGTAACAATGCTGCTGCCGTGTATCAAGTAGGGACGGCTGATAAACCACAGGGTCCTAACGTGGTTACCGGTACGTTTTTGCTAGACGCTTGTTATGCTAGTATTTTGTTTGATTCTGGCTCCGACAAGAGTTTTGTAGATGTTAAATTTAGTCGTCATATCGATAGAAAACCGGTGTTGTTAGCGACTAGTTATAACGTTGAGTTAGCCGATGGAAAAATTGTTAGTACGAATTCTATACTGAAAGGGTGTACCTTGAAGTTAGGAAATTACGCTTTTAAAATCGACTTGATGCCTATAGAGCTAGGATCGTTTGACGTGATTGTGGGAATGGATTGGCTAATGGCGCACAGTGCTATGATCGTCTGTGGCGAGAGATTAGTTCAGATTCCGTTGAGGAATAAAGTCTTGACGGTGAAGGGAGACGAATGCACTTCTCGTTTGAAAGTGATTTCCTGTTTGAAAATGATGAAGTATGTAGAGAGCGGATGTGATGTGTTTTTGGCACAAGTTTCGAGTGATGGTGATTTAGAGGCGAGGATTGAAGAGGTACATGTTATCTGCGAATATCCGGAAGTTTTTCCAGACGAGTTGCCGGGTTTACCTCCCACCCGTGAGGTCGAGTTTCGAATTGATTTGGTGCCAGGAGCTGCGCCGGTTGCGCGTGCACCTTAACGCTTAGCACCATCCAAGTTAAAGGAGTTATCGGATCAACTGAAGGAATTGATGGACAAGGGATTTATTAGGCCGAGCTCATCACCTTGGGGAGCGCCAGTGTTGTTTGTGAAGAAGAAAGATGGTTCATTTCGGATGTGTATTGACTATAGGGAACTCAACAAGCTGACGGTTAAGAATCGGTACCCATTGCCGAGGATTGACGATTTGTTTGATCAATTGCAAGGTTCCAGTGTATACTCAAAGATCGATTTAAGATCAGGGTATCATCAACTGCGTGTAAGAGAGGAGGATATTCCTGTAACTGCCTTTCGTACGCGGTATGGACACTTTGAATTTCGAGTGATGCCGTTTGGGTTGACAAACGCGCCTGCTGTATTCATGGACCTCATGAATCGCGTGTGCAAGCCGTATCTAGATAAGTTTGTTATTGTTTTCATCGATGATATACTTATTTATCTAAAAGTAAGGAGGAGCACGAGAAGCACCTGAGGAAGATTTTGGAGTTGTTAAAGAAGGAGAAGCTGTATGCGAAATTCTCGAAGTGTGAGTTTTGGTTAGAGTCCGTGCAATTCCTAGGTCACGTGATTCATAGCAAGGGAGTTCGCGTGTATCCTGCCAAGGTCGAAGCGATCAGGGAATGGTCGGCACCGACAACGCCGACTGAAGTTCGACAATTCCTTGGTTTAGCTGGGTATTATCGAAGGTTCATTGAAGGATTTTCGTTGATTGCAAAACCATTGACAAAGCTTACCGAAAATAATAGGGTGTATGAATGGGGAAATGAGGAAGAACTCGCTTTCAAAACGCTCAAGGACAAGTTATGTTCCGCACCGATATTGTCATTGCCTGAAGGAACCAAAGACTTTGTAGTGTATTGTGATGCATCTCGTAAGGGTTATGGAGCGGTATTGATGCAACGTGAAAAGGTGATAGCTTACGCATCGAGGCAACTGAGGAAGAATGAGGAGAACTACACGACGCACGATTTGGAATTAGGAGCTGTAGTTTTTGCGTTGAAGTTGTGGAGACACTATTTGTATGGGACGAAGTGTGTTGTATTCACTGACCACAAGAGTTTGCAACACATTTTAGATCAAAAGGAGTTGAATATGCGACAGAGACGATGGGTTGAACTACTGAGTGATTACGACTGCGAAATTCGCTACCACCCTGGCAAGGCGAATGTTGTAGCGGATGCACTGAGTAGGAAGGAACGGGAGAAACCTTTGAGGGTCAGAGCTTTGGTGATGACTGAGAGCGTTGACTTAACCGAAACTATACTGAAGGCTCAAGAGAGGGGACTAATGAAAGGGAATGTTGAAGCTGAGAACTTGGGACGAATGTTGAAACCTCTTTTCGTGATTAGGTCAGACGGACTGAGATATTTTGAAAATCGGATTTGGTTACCATTGTGTTCATCTGAGGAAGGAAAGCCTGGAGTTCGAGAATTGGTTATGAACGAGTCTCATAAGTCGAAGTATTCGATACATCCTGGATCGGATAAAATGTATCACGACCTGAAGAAAGTTTATTGGTGGCCGAATATGAAGGCGGATATTGCTCGTTACGTTAGTAAGTGTTTGACTTGCGCGAAGGTTCAAGCAGAACATAAGAAACCATCTGGATTGTTGGTACAACCAGAGATCCCAGAATGGAAATGGGAGAAAATCGCTATGGATTTCGTGACGGGTTTACCTAGAACTCCTAGTGGATGTGATATGATATGGGTAATTGTGGATAGATTAACGAAATCTGCTCATTTCTTACCTATGAAGAAGACGGACAGCATGGAAAAGCTAGCCAGTGTGTACGTGAAAGAGATCGTCTGCAGACATGGAGTGCCGTTATCGATCATTTCGGATCGCGATAGTAGATTTACTTCGGAATTTTGGAAATCGCTTCAACGTGCGATGGGCACTGAATTGAGTTTAAGTACGGCTTATCACCCGGAAACTGACGGCCAGAGTGAACGAACTATTCAGACGATGGAGGACATGCTCCGATCATGCGTGATTGATTTTGGAGGAAGTTGGGAACGCCACTTGCCTCTGGTGGAGTTTTCGTATAATAATAGTTATCATGCGAGTATCAAGGCAGCACCGTTCGAAGCATTGTATGGAAGGAAGTGTAGATCGCCTGTGTGTTGGAGTGAAGTAGGAGAAAGTCAATTGACTGGACCCGAAATGGTTTTAGAAACGACAGAGAAGATTGTGCAAATCAAGAACCGACTACTTGCTGCGAGAAGCCGACAGAAGAGTTATGCCGATAACAGAAGGAAACCGTTGGAGTTTGAAGTCGGATATATGGTTATGCTCAAGGTATCGCCGTGGAAGGGTGTAATTCGTTTTGGGAAGAAAGGAAAGTTGAGTCCGAGGTATATTGGACCATTTAAGATCGTTGAACGAATTGGACCGGTAGCGTACAAGTTAGAATTGCCGAGCGAGCTTAGTGCTATTCACGACACGTTTCACGTATCGAACCTGAAGAAGAGTTTGGCGGATAAGGAATTGGTGATTCCTTTGGACGAGATTCGACTGGACGACAAAATGCATTTTGTGGAAGAACCTGTGGAAATTATGGACCGAGAGGTCAAGAGGCTGAAGCGTAGTAGAATTCCTATTGTGAAGGTTCGATGGAATTCTTAGCGTGGACCGGAATACACCTGGGAACGTGAGGACTTTTTCAAGGAAAGGTATCCTCATCTGTTCCAGCAGAACGAAATGTGAGTACAAGAAGAGGCGAGCGCCGGGACGTCGCTCTCTTTAAGGAGGGGTGGATGTGACACCCTAGAACCGAGGTCATTAACGTTACCCTAAATTACGCTAATTTTTGAAATTTTTAATAAATTTTAATTTCTATATATATAAGTATATTGGTTAAAGCCGATGTTCGAGGTTATAATATTTACGATTGACGATTCAAGAAGGACGATGACGATTACGATCCCGATGGATGCCCAAATTTCTATAATTATTGACGATTTATCGATAATGTAATTTTTCGAGAATTTTACTTCCGGTTCGTGTTAAGTTGAGTCGGGTGAGTTTTATAGCCTTCCGAGTACATTTAAAGTATCCCAAAAGTATTTTGGAGTGTTCGGGATGATTTCCGACTCCCGTAAAATTTTCTAAATTGACTAGTGAGTCGATCCCGCAAAGTTTTAGTGACGTTTTTGTTTAAGGCCAAAATAAATCCAAAAAATACCACTTTGGCCCCTCCCATCTCACAAAATGTGACAAACACAAACACACACAACACTTAACAAAAAAAAAATCAAACAACTCTCTCTCTCTCTCTCTAGGCCGACGGCCAAACACCCACACCACCACCATCCACCATTTTTTGAGTTTTGACAAAATCTAACCTTAGACCACCTTCTAAAATCCATTGGTGAGTGTTAATCCATGGTTATTTCAAACATGCATTAACAAAATTTTTCCAAAAATTTTCAAGATCATTCAAACTCGTTTTTGAGGTTAATTGGATTAATGCATGTTAAATTCATGTATAAGGAGAGTATAATCACTAATCAAACCCACCAAAATTGATTTGGTTGTGGTGATTTGGTCACCCAAACCCCACGGCAAAAGGGGGTGTTTGGGGAGCCATGGTGATTGATGATTTTGAGCATTGGTTTTGTGTTTAGCCTTGTGTTTATTGATGTGTTAAATGGGTACAAGTGTTTGCATGTTTGTTTTTAGATTTTTAGATTATAAGGTTGATGATCAATAGGGGTTAGGGACTGAAATTAGTGTTTGTTATGATTGGGAATGCTTAGGATGAAGCCTAGTAATGATTAATAGGTTTGGAATCGAGCTTAAGTATGATTTTGGTATGGATAAATTTAGGCAGAAAGTTTAAGACCTTTTCATAAAAATAATTTTTCCTACAGGTCTAGATAGCTAAATGTAGTCATAGAGGGTCTTCTTAGCTTTAATTTGGTATAAGGTAGAGCTCGTGACTCTAAACGAGCTAAAAGTTATGAGGTTTTAAAGATCGTGTACCGGGAGACGAGAACTTTCATAATCCGAATTTATGTAATGTTTCAGTCAAATCCCGAGGACCACAAGTATGAATTGGTAAAAGGTCAAGGGTCAAATTTTGGTCACAAACCTGTGTAATTGAGTCTATAAGTGGACTTAGGAGTCAAAGAAGTCAAAGGTGCATTTCAAATAGGTCAAAGAAGTTCAAGTTGGTCGAAGTACAATTTCAGCCCGGAAAATGTAGTTTTGGAAAAGCGTTGAGTAACGGGTCGTAGAAGTAAAAACTTTTATTGGGATTAAAAATGTGTTATCTACAGGTCTTATAGTATTTTTGAGAATTTTGTCAAATTTTATAGGAATGGTTAAATATAGTAAAACAGCCCGTACTTTCGGTAAGTACCGGCGAAAATGAGTAAAAATGGATAACGTAAATAATAAGAACGAATGGTGTAAAATGAGTGATGCTTGTTGTTATGTTTCGGCGTGAGTTATAATTGTCCTAAGTGACTAGTATCTATGTATTTTATACAGTACCGTAAGGTATTTAAAATGAGATTACTCATTACGCGTTATTTATTGATAGGTGTTGATTTACCCGGGCATCCGTATCGTCGTCAGTGATCATCTCTCGAACTACCGACTACTTAATATATAAGGTGTGAATTTATAGCCTCGCTTACTATTATTTCAAACTGTTTTACCCGCGAGGGAAATGCATGCTAGTTTTTAAAAGGAACGTATGTCATGAATGATTGTTAGACCCGAATGTTGCCTTAGAAATTGTGTTGAGTACCTAGTTGCAAAAGACCCTAATTTCATGAACTATTAACTATTGTCTTGCCCTCGAGAAGGGGGAAATAGCCGCTTATACAAAGTGATAGTACTATGGGGTTGACTACCCTATCCGAGACGAGGGCTAGTACGTTGATACCCCCTGCGGACGGATAATTTGTGATAAGAGAAAAGGTATAATTGCAACTGATGCCTTATTAGGGGCCATGGTTTCATCTGAGTCACGCCGGTAATTATTACGCGGGTGATTGAGTTAACGGTTTAGTGTCATGAGCTTAAACACAATTGTCAGTATCCTGAATATAGATTGTTTGATCGACAAGTCTATGAATGATCACGAATGGTTTTTATTTCATATACGTTCAAAATGAATTGTAAAACCTATGAATTCCACTCAACGTTTTCGTTGACCAAATTTTGGCATGTGTTTCAGGTAACCGCTGAAGTGTAGCATGGAGCGTGCATGGGATGGATGTTGTGTGTATGGCTTGGAGTCTGCTTGTTTTTCCTCCCTTTTCTACTTAAACATTTCTAATTTTAATGTTATGTTGTTGTGAAACTGAAGTTCTTGGGTCGAGATTCATGGGGACCGAAAACGCTAAACTTTGTTGTACCAAGTAGGGTTGGAAAAACCGTGGACATGTATCATCTAACAATTTTTAATTCAAGTTTTAAGTTGACGTCTTTTTAGAGTCGTTTGATATATCTTGTGTGCAATGATAACTGTGTAGCACCCAATGTTGTAGTTCCGCTGCGCATGGCATTTTGTGGGGGTGTTACAGTTTCATTTGACCCCTTTAGGGTGTCACAGAAAAGAGAGCTGGTTCATCTGCAATTCAGAAATGAAACTTCGATCATTCGAGGTGATGATAACACTGACTGTTTGACACTAGACTTAGTGTCATCTCTTGTACCGAAGACCAGAAATACTTGGTAAGAGGATGCCCTATCTTCTTAACCCACATTTCTTAAGTCGACGAGGAAGACAAACCCAAGCATAAAATACATGCCCAACTCCCAATGGGTGTATTTTCTAGGGTTATGTTCGTCATCACCCAAAAAGCGTTATTTGATGTCTAAAATTATTTTGGACAGTCTTTTTCCTCTTCGGATCCAATTAGTTCGACAATACCATCACCCACTAGATGCTGGGAGATGAGAATTCCACTCTTTAGAAGTCAAAATTTATACAAAATTTTGAACCAGTAATAATGAATGCATGACCCTTGTTGCGACACCCTGCAAGGCGCACACTTCTTTATTCGTGGTATCTTCTTTTATTTCCACCATTTGAGGTACTTCTTTTCTGCGCCTCTCTCACTTAACCTAACGGCAAATAAAGCATATTCCTTGCAACCTCTTACGCAAACGCCATCGACAACAGTCTTAACCTCCTTGTTGGGTGGAAACTTTAGTACCATTAACTAATGTTTGTACCTCGCTGCCTAGAGGTTAAGATCATAAGTCTTTTCTTAAAGCTGCTAATATAGGAAGGGTTAAAGTTAAACATGTTTGTTTTACCTTTAACCCCCAATTTTACATCCGCGGGTATGGAGATATAACTGGTATCTCACCCATGAACAGGTTGTAGAATTAGTGCGTCCCCGGATTCCCCAGCGGATGAAACAAGTACGATAAACATTGGAAGTACTTCTTCTCCATGCAACTTATGCCCTAGCTCACCTACAAATGAAGCAGATTCTTTGTAGCTTCCTACCCAAGCAACACCCACAAAAATCTTAGCCATCTCGCTGAGTGAAGCTTTGGTGTCAAACTAATGTTTGCCTTCTACAATCTAGAAGTATATCGGGAAACCCTTCGCGTGAAAATTTTTGACGCAAGAGAGGTACCAGCCAAAACTATATTTCTAACTTGACATCGCATAAGCCTATTAAAGTTTAATCGACTTAAAAATCTCTTGATAAACTAGTAGAAACATTAATGAACTGTTATCTACACGCATTGGGGCCCCGGAGGCACATCCAATGAAAACCAAGACTTTAGACGAGTTTGTCCTAGTCAACCCAACCTTGTAAACTTAAAACTTAAGTTCATAAGATTACAAGTTTAAGGAAAAGTGCCCTCACTTGTTCCCTGAATAAGTAACTTCATCTTTAGCTTCGAGAGCGAAACTGAAATAACGGGGCGGTGAAAAACCCCAAAGATTTGGGTATCTACACACGTCACCGACTTCATTAACGTTGTCATTCATCGTATTATATTGTAATAAACTACCTTTACAATGTATCATCACAAGACTTACTGTGATTTGGCGAATGATTTCTTAAATTTCTAAGTGACTCATGAATTGTGCATGATAGCTTGAATAAAACCCGAAAGCTTATCATGGTAAACAAAAGATCTAGTACATCTACTCAAATCCTGCCCAACAGGTCTACTAGATAAGGCTGGTACTGGTAGGGCTTGTAAGGCAGCAGGTGCCGACAGGGTACTCTACGATACCTCTATAAGCCAATCAGGACTCCTTAAGCAAACTGAGTACAATCAGCAACTGGGACCGCAGTCTGTCAATGACTCCTCGAAGGTAGGCGGTCTCTGCTGTCACTCAATCATGGCAAACAGCTACAAGATCAAAGAAGATGGACGAGAACTGCCCTTGTGCAGTAAGAGAAGTGTGGGTCTTATGCTGAAGGCCCCCCTCCAAGGTGTGATTATGCCGATGGGGGAAGAAGTTCTCCTCCAACAACCACTAAAAGGCCTCGTGGCTCAATAACCTCGTGCAATCTAGGTATTTACCCATATGGTCCAAGAGAGAGAGTCTATGCGCTCATGCATGGCAGTGTACTCCACCTGGCATGCTATCAACAAGCTGTGGACGTCCGTCATGTTCTGCTCCTGGCTCATGGCCAGAGCAGCAATCCGAACTTGAACAAGATTAGCATGTCTAGTTCTGGAACCCTCTCCGGCTTCAAGTCTTGGCTTGTAGGTTTTCCAAATGAATATCAATCGTCATGAGCTTAACCAACTAAAGGTAGTTAACCCTACCTCGAATCTTCCAAATTGACAACCTCCTAGAGTGTCCTCTCTAAATTGTCATTATTTTTTCTGCGAACATCTACCGCTTTGTCAAATTGACGGCCAAACTTTTCAGATAATTCTGTCTTTCCGTGATTGATTGCAGCATCCAAATACTGCTCAAACGGATGTATAGGGTGACCCGGATAAAGATCTCCTTGCATTGCCTTCTGTCCATCCGTAGCGGTAGCATCACTCAGATACTGCCCAATCGGACTTATAGAGCAATCTGAATAACTATCTCCTTACATTTTGGCACCATTTGTTTCTGAGCATGTCTAAGACGAACCTTTAGATCTATGAAATCTATACCCTAACAGATGACAAAGTTTTTGATAGCTTCGAGGATGAAGCTAAAATAACGGGGTGGTGCTGTAAAATCCATGATTTTACCATAAGAATAATTTAATAAAAAACTACTCAACGATCCTAGATCATTTCTCAACCTAGTAATACTAATCGAGTTTCGAAGACGAAGCTCAAGATGGTATGTGGATGGTGTAAAACCCGAGATTTTTCATTCTTTAAGTAATAATGAAGTATGGTTCAAAACCCTTTTTGAACAATACAAAAATCATCGGATTGGAGAAGTCGACAAAAGTCATGCAAACCGTGTACCGACAATTTAATAATTTAAGTACATAAATTATTGTCAAAAGATATTTGATAAATGATTTGATTTAAATTGTTTTATATTTCATTTATCTACGGAGAGATTTAATGAGAAGTATCTTCACTAAAACGATACTTATTCTTGTTAAAACGATATATGATAAATAATCGTTGTTTAAACGAACGCACACATTATTTATATTATAAGACAAATAAATAATACATTTTATTGGAAAAATAATTTTAAAAACAATGGCGCAATTCTCGTGTCTTGAATCGTCCGTTGAGTCGTCCGAATGAGTCCCGAACCATTTATTATTAAACACATGATAAAATGTTACACTTTAGGCCCTTGTAAAATAATTGCAACCCATGCCCCTCAACTGTTCTAAACCTTGCATATTGGATTTTATAACTTTGAAGGGTATAAATAGGGACATTAGGGTTTTATCCTCACATAACCCTAACCCTAGCCTCCATTTTACACACACACATAACAATGGCAGCCACCATAAATCTGGCCGCCACAAAAACATGCCGCCGCCACCTTCATCTTTATAAGATCTAGTAGATCTATGGTGTGCACCACTATGGTGACCAAAACCCCACATGTGACAATCCGTCAAATTATGGTCAATATTTTATTCTCAATTATTTATTTGAAAATATTATTTTTAATGTTATAATATGAACTCACTTATTTTTGGGAAGTAATTTGGATTTACGTCTTGAAGTAGCATCGACTACGTGATTCTACGTTACGTGCTTACGTTTACATACACCGTTTTTGGTGACAGTCTGACATTTTAGAAAATAAATTTATCCGTGAATATTATTTCGGAATTCTAAATTTGTGTTGGTTCATAAACTCACAAATTTACGAGAAGAGATTAGGACTTACGATTTTAATTTAACGTCCTTTACGACTAAACCGGAAACCTTAGGATTACGTATTTATGTTTTCGAACTCCGTTTTTGATGAGACAATTTTTATTAGATTCGTTTTGTGCCGTTGATTCATAATTTATAAAAACGTTTTTCGTAAAACGACCCGAGGGCACGCAAATCGAGGAAACTAGAATCGAGGAGTACCCGTAAATTAGCGGGATGGGACAAAACTAATTTATCCCACCCCACTACAAAGGGAAGGCCCAAGCTAGGACACCACATCAAAGATGTGGCATCTTTACACTATCTTAAGTTACACTTGTAGCTTAGCTTCCTTTTGAAGCCACTAACTTGTCAAAACCACTAGCAAAACCATTTCTCCATCCCATCTCATGCAAACCACTCATACTCTCCTCCCTCACTCTCTCTATTCCGTCCCATATTCACCCAAAACAACCCTCATTTGATCAAATTTAACCATGGAATCATATGTATAATTTACATATGATGAAAACCCATTGAAGTTATGAAGATTGGAGGTGATCTTAACATGTAAAAAGGAGTTTTCAAGGGAGTTTGGGGCTGATTTCTCAAGGAGTTTTCATGAAGAACAAGGGATGATTTTTGGAGGAATCTAAAAATACTTGGTGATGCTAGAAGTGGTGTTGATATCTCATAAGATTGGTTACCCAAAACCAAGTCTTGTTCATCAAAAACCTCATCTTTTCATCACTAATGGTGGTATAGAGATTGTTCTTCCTATCCTCTTGTTATTTTGATTATGTAATCTTGTATTTTCTTTATTTATGTATATTTATATGATGATGAATGATGATTAAAAATATTATGTGGGGATTTGGTGTTGATAGATTTGATAAACATGGGTAAAAAGATGGAAAACCATAGGTAACAAGGTTAAAATCTTGCTAAATATGATGGCTGTATAAAAACAGTAAGTTACCAAATGATAAACTGATAAAATTGCATGGTATGATCCATTTACAGTAAGTACAAGATGTTATACACATGTGAGAGTTGGCCATGCAATGGAATCAAAATAATGAGTGAGATATGATCAAAACAAGTTAGGTGGTCTAATCTGAATAAGCAGTTTTGTAGGGACTGTTAAGGCATGATAAACTCAAAATGGGCAGTAGCTATAACTAAGTTAAATGTAGCACATAATATTAAGAACATGTCACCCAAAAATGAGCTTCTATTTCATTATAGAACTCTAGATATGGTAAAAATGGTGAACATGAAGATAAAAATCAGATTTTTGGAATTAATGTTTATTATTATTATATAAGCACTCAAATTTTAATGTATAAAATGTAAGAATAAAAACCCACTAACTTATAAAACTTATTTATATAAATATATAAAAGGTTAATTAGATGGATAAATTATATAAATGGTAATGAAATAATATTTATAAGTAATAAAAACTATAAACTTGATTTTTACGACTTTTTCGGCTATCGCTGTAAAATTAACGTTTTTCGCCAAATAAAACTTAGACGACCACACCCGTCTAATGTAAAGTTTATAAAAGTCATATACTGATATATAAGTATCTAATACAATTAAAAACCGATAAAACCCAAACTATAAGAAATACGGACATTTACGAGCTAATTAAGCATATTGGACTAATAAATGGACTAAATAAGATAAAAACTTGTAAAAAGAACTTATTGGGCTTAACCCATTTGGTCCCAACATGGAAAGTATACATACTGATAATATAGGTATAAAAGGGATTAAAACAAGTTAGAGAACTTATAATAAGTTTATTGGACTTAAAACACGTAAATAGGTAAAACTAGTAAACTAGTATAAACGTTACCGACACATAACTCTAAAATGAGCAAACGAGAATATGTAAACCCACTTGATCATCATATATATAAAATCATCATATGTATACATAATTGTTATTTTTAAAAGTTCATTGGACATGAGTCTAAGACGAGTATTATTTGTCTAGGTTTCCGTGATTGAAGCACGTACCGTACGTCCGAATTGCCGATAACCCGCCTTCCCACATCAACGTGAGTTCATAGCCTCACACTCTTTTAAATGTTTTATAAATGTTTTATAAACCCGCGAGGGAGATAACATGTTAGTTTTTATAAAATAGGACACCATTTGTCCCGATTGTTTGTTTATTGATTTGGACCCGAATGATTGAATGACCCGATTGTATGACCCGATAAATGATTAAAGGACCCGATAGATGAAATTAAATGGATTATTAAAGTTAGGTTATGTCACTAAAAGTCCCATTAGCATGAATTGTGAACTACCGGGATTTGGTAGACGCTTATGCATTTAATAGTACTATTTGGGGACGATCACCCCAGTTCGCGCCTTGACGGTTGATCCCCGTCGTGCCACATTGATTGGTAAGCGAATTTATGTATGAGAAAATTTCCATAGCGTGACCTTTGTGACGACACGCTACTTTAGATGGGCAAAATTGGTATCGGGTTAGCTACCCGTTGTTGGTTTAGTAAGGTAACAATGTCATGCGGCTTATAATAATCCGACTAACGAAATACTACTAGACGCTCCGAATTACGATGTATTGCCTGACTAGCAATACAGGGTCATACTATTGATATTATGTTTGTGTTTTGGTTTTCATAACCATATTCATATAACGGTTTTTATTTGATTTTATACAACGTCATAAGACGTATTGTATGATGTTTTTACGACATTGGCTTGTATAATGATTTTTAAGGCAAATGCCTATATTATGATTTTCGATAAGAATATGTGTAAAATGACTTTGGCTATTTTATGGCCTATTACAAAGATTTGTATAAAATGATTTTGGCTATTTTACGGCCTATTACAATGATTTGTACGAATTGATTTTTGGTACTAATTTTATACCAAAGTTATATTGATGGAATTTATTAAACTCTATGAATTCACTCGGCGTTATCGCTGACCTTTTCTTTTAACATGTTTTATCTCAGGTACTTGAAGGTAATTCTCGGGAAGACGACAAGAATTCATGGCCCGCACTTAAACAATATTTTTCCATTTAAATACTTTGTAAAACTTTGTATGAAATATAATGACTTGGGACCGATGTAACTTTGATATTTATGAATGGAAATGATTTATTATTAAACGACGCGATTTTTATGCGTTGTCTATGATGTGAGTAATGTGCTATCCCGTAACACCAACGAGTCTTCCGCTGTATTGAGTTGTATAAATTTGGGGGTGTTACAGTTTGGTACCAGAGCTCTCGTTAAGAAGAACGAAAGATTTTTAAAACCAAGGTTTTGAATAAAACATTTCAAAATCTTTTAACTATAAACATTTTTCTAAAAATGTCTAAAAATCTTTTGACTATAACGGTGCCGAAGAATTCCCGAGTTACCGACAAGACCTGACTGAGAAGTGTTATTTTAATATATATATAACTTGGATTATATATATATGATGTAATTTTACTACATGATTGTTTGATGATTATTTTGATATTTATACGAGGTATTTATACGATGTAGATTGTCACAAGTAACCCTAAATCCCCTAGTAAATTAATCGAAGCTATTCTCGTAGGAATTCTAGCTATCCTAGATCTAAACCAAGTTGTGGATATTTATGATCCCAACAAAATGGTTGATATTCGTAGAAGTGTAGATATTAGTTGATTGTGATATTAAGAAAGAATTGGCGAGATTAAGACTGATATCGATGTCATGACGATCTTTTCTTATAGAATGGAGTTGACAAAATGTTACCACCTAGAAAGATGTCATCTGATTCATTGTCATCCAATTCTTAAATTGAAATCGAAAGGATGAATGTTGCACTTGAGGCTGTCATTGGAACCATTACCCAAAAGCCTCATGCCACCAATACCTTTCCGAGAAGTCTAATTGACTGATCGAGTCATTTCATACTAGTGACTCATTTGATAATTGTTGTTGTAAGAGCTATAGGATTGGAATTAAGTGTTGATCATATTAAGATTTTATTGCCTTTACAAGGCCGAAGAATAAGGTTGTAAGTATTGGAGAAAGAAGTAGGATATCGAATTGAGTATAAAAGTGGTTGAAATTTGAATAAAATAAAATTTAACTCGTATGGAATAAGAAATTGTTAAGAGGAAGTCGTTAAGTTCTTTGATTGAACTATAAGGTTTTAAATGATTGTTAGTTCGTGTTAAGGGTTGTTCCTAGGCCATTGTCCACTAACGAGGATGCCTAGTGTCCAAGAAATAAATAGAATAAATCTTCTTCTGAATTGAGACCGATGGATCTTCTGGGACAAGTAGAACACCTAATGACTCTTGTAGATTAGTATTCATTGTGGTATCTTTTAAAAATAATCCCTAACTTAACTGATATATCAGTTGGTAGGATGAGTTCTGAGAATTGTATGACATAGTGACACGTAATGTGTTACGGTACAATTTTGACTTGTTTGTGATTAATGAAAAAGACTACCTTTGATTGCTAAATTCTACATGTATCGATGTTATCTATCCTTTATTGCTTCATCCTAATGTTCGCATTAGTGATGCAACCATTGAACAAGTACTCGTCTTGATCTGAGTTACGTTGTAGATTATTCTTTTTGAGTGCCATCGGGATCATGAACCTCATGATTAATTGGCTAAGCTCATTTCCTACCATGTTGTAGTTAGTTCTTGGTGAACAACTTTTCATCACTCTTTTGCAGATCACACATTGTTTTTATAAAATTAAAACGGTATGCCTTGAGAAAAATTAAATTTTCATCACTATAAGGATTGTTCATAGTGAGATTTATAAGTGATTGATATCAATATGAAGTTGTTTATGAAATGCCTTGGAAAACCTAATTGTTTTCATAACTAAGAAAACCTTTGTAAATTTATTTTTGATTCTTATTTAAGAATTAAGCATGAAAATGTTTTTATTATAAACATGATGGTAAAATTTTGACGAACTGAGTATTGCATCGTTAATCTTGAAATTGTATATAGTTGCGCGCCTACATACAATTGGAATGAACCATGCAAGGCTGACTAGTAGTCACCATAAATCTGATTAATAAACACTAAATTTTCTTTAAAGATTGTGAAAGATTAAATTTTATGAGATCTGCAAGAAGTGAAAAATAGGGACATAGTGTTAGGGACACCTACATATGTGCCTATAGCATCTATTATTCTGAGTCGAATTTACTCATCTGTCGAATTTGTCTCATTTGACATTTGACAATTCTTTCTTGTCCAATTATCCCGTAGTGAGATTCTTAGGAAAAGTATCCGATTACCGAGTGTTGATACCTGATTGGATGTATTGACGTTCTTATCATTTCTTATGATTTGATTTCATTAGAATGACCTGGGTAACGATCCAAGGAGCTTTCGAATGCGTACTCATATTATGAAAACATGGGATATATTCATATTCATTAAATGTTTTCGTCTGTGTCTGATTCGAAATTCTCTCGCATAGATTTTGCGTTGACCTTACTCTTTTAAGGTTAGTTATGTCTCCTGATATCCTTGAATTTGTGAAGGATTATGAGTTATTATTAGTCTTTTGAGAAGTTCACATCTTATCAACGGCAATAAAACTGGAAAGTTGATAGTGCCAGTAGAATGGATTGATTGATTATGACATGACGACATTGTCTTAATTGATGGGAACTCGAGTAGAATTCCCTAAATGATAAGATGTTGATTATCAAAAGTGATCCAAATAATTCTTGATGGATGACCATATCCTGCATTTAGACTTGAAATTATATTTGTGAATGGTTGTGAATTAGTCATAGATATTATAATCTAGAAGAACCTAATATGAATTTATTAAAAGATGTCTATCTTATCTGAAACTTTAGGAGGTATTTGTTGGTGAATTACCTAGACTTTCGCCATTAAGGCAAGTTGAAATTGGTATTGATTATATTTCCGGTGCTGCACTTGTGGCTTGTGCACTGTACGTCAGCACCATCTGAATTTAAGGAATTACCGTACAACTGAGAGAGTTGTCGGAGAAAGATTTTATTATACCAAGCCTGTCATCCTGAAGAGCTATGGTGTTATCATTCCTTATATTTATAAATTACTGTGAACTGAGTAAATTGACAATCGAAAACAATATCCATAACTCGAAATGGAAGATTTGTTCGATCATTTACAAGGTTTTGGATCCACGGCATGGTTATTATCAACTTCGCGTCCGCGAAGAAGATTATCTATTCCAATCACTACATCCAGAACTTGTAATGAATGTTATAAGTTTCACGAGATGACGTTTGGATTGACTAATACACACATAGCATTCATAAATTTGGTGAATCACGTGTGAAGGCTGTAATTTGATAAATACATGCTTGTGATCATTAAGGGCCGTTTGTTTATTTATAAGAATAGAAAGGAGTTAATAATTAATTATAGATTGCCTTGAATTGACCGAACAATAAACACATGTACCTTGAATATCTAATATGTGATTAAAGACTTAAACCTTTACATGACTTAACCATGTGATTAATAGATAATGGAATATAAATTGACTCTTAAAAATTTAGAAGTCATTTAAGACTTTGAGTTATACTAAAAAAAAAAGTGCAGATATAATTTGACAAATGTTTTAACAAATGATTTTTAGGGATTATTCCCTTATACACAAACCATTTAACTAGACTTTTGTTTAGGGGTAAATGTTTGTGTATACCTCAAGATAACTTAAGAGGAATTGAGGAAACCATTTAAACCTTGACTTGAATTTGAAACGACAATTGTTGCTTTTCAACTAAGAAAATTTCGACCAAAGTATAAACAAAGAATTTTTCGAACATTTACGAATCTTATTAATTATTTTCGATAAATCAACAAAAATCTGTTAATTAAATTCAAATTTATTTTGAACATTTTTATAATTGGTCGAACTAAGAATTTAAAGCTTTTACGTTTACGCTTCATAATATTTAACTAGTAATTATTCAATTAATTATAATAATTATCGACGCTTTAGACGTTAGATTGAGTAAAACTGATAAAAATGATAGATGAGACGAAACTAAAACAAAGAAGATATGAAGAAATAATTCTAAATAAATACGGTTATGATATTTATTTCATCAGGAAAGTGAACGTAATTACCGACGCATAATATAGAAAGAATATCTGAGTGAATTGTGGACATGATAATTACATCACCATGAGAAGAGAATATAGATACCGACACATTATGTAGAAAAGATAAAGAGCCAGTTAGGACATGTTCCTTAATAATGAAGGTGCAAAATAAATTGCTGAACAATTTAAAAATAACTAATGTTTGTAAGAGGGATAATATAGATGAAAAAAAGGGGATTCGCAACTAATATGAATCATCAGAATTGAGAAGCCGATAGCATTAAATGTTTTAAAGGGCCGTTTATGGTTGCCTAAATATGGAAAATTGTGAGATATAGTTATGTTGGAATTTGTAAGTATAAGTATTCTATTTATGTCATTTATGACTAAAAGTATCTTTGTCTGAAGAAATTGTACTGATGGAAATTATGAAGGCAGACATCGCCTCATACATTAGTAAACATCTAGCTATTGCAAAGGTCATCATCTGAATTTGATTCGATTTGGGTCATCGTCGACAGACTGACCAAATCTGCTAATATCATTCTCGTTAATGATAGAATCTTGATGAAGAAATAGACTCTTTTATTTAAAGGAAGTTATATAAAAATAGTGTGCCTGTATCGATCATCTATATATCAAGATCCTCGCTTCGCATCGAATTTCTAGAGATTTGCTAAGAAGTCATTGAGAACGAACCTTGATGAGAGTACTATGTACCACCCCAATCGAAGGGACGAGGTAAAGTAACGATACAAAATACTATAAGCGCTGTTCTATGTTTGAATGATTGACCTTTGGTTATAGACCGTCTGATCGTTTTCCTTTGGAGAGATTATCATTAATAATTATCGTATTAGGATCGAGATCGAATCTTGTTAGGATCTGAATATTAGAGCATATGTAAGCAGGAGTTGAGATGAAGACACTCGACATACACCCATTGTGAGTTGGACATGTCTTTTAGGTTTAAGGTTTCCTATGATGGCGAACCTAACCTTACAAAATACCCGACCCGCGAGATCTGAAATGATTGTTGAAATTAGGATCTGATTATTGACAGCCGGTAGTGGGCAAGAGGTTATGTGAATGTGAAATGTAGATCTTGAAGTGCCAAATGGGTAGCGAAGTTATGCCACAATATTTAAACTTGGAAAAATGAATTCATGATCTGACAAATCATGGGATATAAGTCCCTGTTGTATGGGACCATAGAGACGATGTAAAAAGATTGGTTTGAAAGGCATACAAGCTGGATCTACCCTAGGACTTCAAGAACTGCGTGAATTTTGTTTCGTAAATCGAACTTGATGGAATATCTATCAAGTGAAAATCTGATTGTTCTTAGTGAAGCTTAGATCGGCGAAAAGTTGCATTCATCAAAAACCCGTGAACATCATGGATAGAGAAAGTAAGTCAACATTAAGCCTGATCTTATTCCCGTAATTATGTTTGATGAAACTCGCGTATTGTAATGAATTACACTTGTGAGAAAAGACCTAATGTGGAGGAAATACCCACATGGCTTTAACTCTATAAGAAGCGAGTAGTAAGGTAAGATGATCTTTGAGGACAAAGATCCTGTTTAGGGGTAAATGCTGTGACAATCCGTCAAATTATGGTCAATATTTTATTCTCAATTATTTATTTGAAAATATTATTTTTAATGTTATAATATGAACTCACTTATTTTTGGGAAGTAATTTGGATTTACGTCTTGAAGTAGCATCGACTACGTCTAAACCGGAGGATTCTACGTTACGTGCTTACGTTTACATACACCATTTTTGGTGACAGTCTGACATTTTAGAAAATAAATTTATCCGTGAATATTATTTTGGAATTCTAAATTTGTGTTGGTTCATAAACTCACAAATTTACGAGAAGAGATTATGACTTACGATTTTAATTTAACGTCCTTTACGACTAAACCGGAAACCTTAGGATTACGTATTTATGTTTTCGAACTCCGTTTTTGATGAGACAATTTTTATTAGATTCGTTTTGTGCCGTTGATTCATAATTTATAAAAACGTTTTTCGTAAAATGACCCGAGGGCACGCAAATCGAGGAAACTAGAATCGGGGAGTACCCGTAAATTAGCGGGACGGGACAAAACTAATTTATCCCACCCCACTACAAAGGGAAGGCCCAAGCTAGGACACCACATCAAAGATGTGGCATCTTTACACTATCTTAAGTTACACTTGTAGCTTAGCTTCCTTTTGAAGCCACTAACTTGTCAAAACCACTAGCAAAACCATTTCTCCATCCCATCTCATGCAAACCACTCATACTCTCCTCCCTCACTCTCTCTATTCCGTCCCATATTCACCCAAAACAACCCTCATTTGATCAAATTTAACCATGGAATCATATGTATAATTTACATATGATGAAAACCCATTGAAGTTATGAAGATTGGAGGTGATCTTAACATGTAAAAAGGAGTTTTCAAGGGAGTTTGGGGCTGATTTCTCAAGGAGTTTTCATGAAGAACAAGGGATGATTTTTGGAGGAATCTACAAATACTTGGTGATCCTAGAAGTGGTGTTGATATCTCATAAGATTGGTTACCCAAAACCAAGTCTTGTTCATCAAAAACCTCATCTTTTCATCACTAATGGTGGTATAGAGATTGTTCTTCCTATCCTCTTGTTATTTTGATTATGTAATCTTGTATTTTCTTTATTTATGTATATTTATATGATGATTAATGATGATTAAAAATATTATGTGGGGATTTGGTGTTGATAGATTTGATAAACATGGGTAAAAAGATGGAAAACCATAGGTAACAAGGTTAAAATCTTGCTAAATATGATGGCTGTATAAAAACAGTAAGTTACCAAATGATAAACTGATAAAATTGCATGGTATGATCCATTTACAGTAAGTACAAGATGTTATACACATGTGAGAGTTGGCCATGCAATGGAATCAAAATAATGAGTGAGATATGATCAAAACAAGTTAGGTGGTCTAATCTGAATAAGCAGTTTTGTAGGGACTGTTAAGGCATGATAAACTCAAAATGGGCAGTAGCTATAACTAAGTTAAATGTAGCACATAATATGAAGAACATGTCACCCAAAAATGAGCTTATAGTTCATTATAGAACACTAGATATGGTAAAAATGGTGAACATGAAGATAAAAATCAAATTTTTGGAACTAATGTTTATTATTATTATATAAGCACTCACATTTTAATGTATAAAATGTAAGAATAAAAACCCACTAACTTATAAAAATTATTTATATAAATATATAAAAGGTTAATTAGATGGATAAATTATATAAATGGTAATGAAATAATATTTATAAGTAATAAAAACTATAAACTTGACTTTTACGACTTTTTCGGCTATCGCTGTAAAATTAACGTTTTTCGCCAAATAAAACTTAGACGACCAAACCCGTCTAATGTAAAGTTTATAAAAGTCATATACTGATATATAAGTATATAATACAAGTAAAAACCGATAAAACCCGAACTATAAGAAATACGGACATTTACGAGCTAATTAAGCATATTGGACTAATAAATGGACTAAATAAGATAAAAACTTGTATAAAGAACTTATTGGGCTTAACCCATTTGGGACCAACATGGAAAGTATACATACTGATAATATAGGTATAAAAGGGATTAAAACAAGTTAGAGAACTTATAATAAGTTTATTGGACTTAAAACACGTAAATAGGTAAAACTAGTAAACTAGTATAAACGTTACCGACACATAACTCTAAAATGAGCAAACGAGAATATGTAAACCCACTTGATCATCATATATATAAAATCATCATATGTATACATAATTGTTATTTTTATAAGGTCATTGAACATGAGTCTAAGACGAGTATTATTTGTCTAGGTTTCCGTGATTGAAGCACGTACCGTACGTCCGAATTGCCGATAACCCGCCTTCCCACATCAACGTGAGTTCATAGCCTCACACTCTTTTAAATGTTTTATAAATGTTTTATAAATGTTTTATAAACCCGCGAGGGAGATAACATGTTAGTTTTTATAAAATAGGACACCATTTGTCCCGATTGTTTGTTTATTGATTTGGACCCGAATGATTGAATGACCCGATTGTATGACCCGATAAATGATTAAAGGACCCGATAGATGAAATTAAATGGATTATTAAAGTTAGGTTATGTCACTAAAAGTCCCATTAGCATGAATTGTGAACTACCGGGATTTGGTAGACGCTTATGCATTTAATAGTACTATTTGGGGACGATCACCCCAGTTCGCGCCTTGACGGTTGATCCCCGTCGTGCCACATTGATTGGTAAGCGAATTTATGTATGAGAAAATTTCCATAGCGTGACCTTTGTGACGACACGCTACTTTAGATGGGCAAAATTGGTATCGGGTTAGCTACCCGTTGTTGGTTTAGTAAGGTAACAATGTCATGCGGCTTATAATAATCCGACTAACGAAATACTACTAGACGCTCCGAATTACGATGTATTGCCTGACTAGCAATACAGGGTCATACTATTGATATTATGTTTGTGTTTTGGTTTTCATAACCATATTCATATAACGGTTTTTATTTGATTTTATACAACGTCATAAGACGTATTGTATGATGTTTTTACGACATTGGCTCGTATAATGATTTTTAAGGCAAATGCCTATATTATGATTTTCGATAAGAATATGTGTAAAATGACTTTGGCTATTTTATGGCCTATTACAAAGATTTGTATAAAATGATTTTGGCTATTTTACGGCCTATTACAATGATTTGTACGAATTGATTTTTGGTACTAATTTTATACCAAAGTTATATTGATGGAATTTATTAAACTCTATGAATTCACTCGGCGTTATCGCTGACCTTTTCTTTTAATATGTTTTATCTCAGGTACTTGAAGGTAATTCTCGGGAAGACGACAAGAATTCATGGCCCGCACTTAAACAATATTTTTCCATTTAAATACTTTGTAAAACTTTGTATGAAATATAATGACTTGGGACCGATGTAACTTTGATATTTATGAATGAAAATAATTTATTATTAAACGACGCGATTTTTATGCGTTGTCTATGATGTGAGTAATGTGCTATCCCGTAACACCAACGAGTCTTCCGCTGTATTGAGTTGTATAAATTTGGGGGTGTTACACCACAGCCGCCACCCATTTGAGGGTGTTTGTCTCGGATCCAATCCCTAGCCGCCACCCTTTTGGCTAATACCACCACCATTTCGTGGCTCCTAATCATGTAGCCGCCACCCTCATTCTTTTTTTTTGTTATAGATCTAATGGAACTATGCATGCACTATGAAATCCACCATCATTCTGTGGCCCCTAGGCACTAGCCGTGGCATCAACATCACCAAATAACCATTTTCATTATTTATACAAGCTCGAATCCTATCATAAATTATTCGTCTATAATCATCACAACCAATAGCGATGTTCATCTACCTATTTGGAGCCTTGAAGAAGGAGATGCATACACTTCGTGGGGATGAAGTTGAGGGCCATGTTGAATGGCTAATGCATGTCTAGATCTTAGTTAGATCTATGATTATACGGGTCTAACTAAGAAGATCTAATTGGTGTATCTGTCCTTTCGTTTCTAGATTTCGGATCTAAGGTCTACCCCACTTTTCTCTTGACTTTGATCTCTTTATTTTATTTCTTATATTAACTAGATCTCATATATTCTGAAAAAATATATATAAAATATAAATAATGAGTATTTGGACATTGTATATGAGTTGTTGACACTAAAATGAAGCTAAACAAGCCCAAGTAACGATTTGATTCACAACAATTTATGAACCGTAACAAAAACAGATTGCATGTAAAACTCAGTAGGTTTGGGATACTAAAAACTTACATATTAAGATAGATAATTGTTTTGTGATTAATTCCCCAGGTGGATCGTCTCGTGACGAATTTTAGATAGTAAGATATGACCAAAATAGTGAAAACTAGTCAGATCTGAACATACTGTTTTGATGGACTGTTTTCTTGTAAAATTTATATACTAACCTACGAATATGTAAAACTAAAGGTTGTAGATAAAATCATGAACAAGTAGAACCAATTGGATGATTTACCAGTTTTTTACGGTTTGGAAATGGCGACCAAAATGTTGAAAACGAGTTTGGCTGCCCAAAAACAGCCAACTCTTCTAAGTTACGAAATGGGTTAATTAGCTATGAAAAGTATAAATTTGGGGTAGTATAGTACATGGGTTAATTATGGTTTTGGTAAAAAGAATACACTTAGATGATTTACGGTTCAAGAGATATGAACAAATTAGCGGGACATGTCGGAAAATTATAATAAACGGATTATAACTCATTGACGTAAAATATAATGATTTTTATATAAACCAATGTGGTAGGATCCACTTGTCGGGGGTCTTGGACTTATTTATATACTGATAACTAGATGACCCGAGACCCGACCAACGTGAAATATTAAGTGTATGTGGTTGTGATGTGTTTTAGAACCCAAAAACTACACAAAGTGAACTTGGGCCACAAAAGCCCAACTTACACTTGTAATGGCTATTGGGCCATCAGTGGACCTAAGATATATATAACCATTTTGGAGTAATATACTGAATTTAGAATGGACTTAAGTCAAATACTTGGGTAGTGGACCACTATTGGGCTTAAGATGGGCTAAAAGTGTTAACTTGGTTTTTTCACTTAAAATGACTAAGTGTTCACCTAAAAAGTTTTATAAATAATCATAAAACTTATGCAATGTCCAAGAACTTATTAAAACATACTTATTACATGTATGTCCTTTGTACTATATCTATTAAGACTGTACTATTTGATTAGGCATAACTTTGGCGTAAGCATTATTTGGATATTCATATTAAACAACTATTGCCTACTCCCAGGTGAGTTTACAGCCCCATATAAACTCTTGATAAATCTTTCTCTTTTGGGAAACAAAATATGCAAACATATAATGGATATAATCGGATTTTATAAACTTGTCTATGACTGTTTATTATTGAAACTGTTAAATTATTGTAAATTGCCCAAATGTTATAAATAGATCTATTAGGGATTAACCATCCCCGTCTGGGTGAGTCATGCTCACTGTGCCTTGGCCGGGACAACAGACGTATACCATGTTGGAACAGGATGGGTGTCTCTTAGTGAGACACTACGTCCTCATCTGTTGAGGACTATGGAGGTATAGCTTCAGTTTCTAATAATAATAAACAAATGTTATTTACATTTTAGCGAGAATGCTTTGTGCATTATCACTTCTTTGCTTAATGCATGTCCAAACTAATAAATTGTTGAAGTCTGTAAATAAGTATGTAAATTCACCAACTTTATGTTGACCCCCTTTAGTATGTTTTGCACAGGTTATTTAGCAAGATTATCTGAGCATGGATTGAGCAACATTTAGGAGCATAGAAATGACGGGGGATTATCTTTTACTATGATATTCATAACAAATGTTATTCAACGATTTAAATGATTGTACCAATTCAATGTTTACATCAATTGTATTTCAAAAATCATATAATTATGATCTGTGCTTTGTAAGCTATTTGCTCATCGATCCACCACTGTGATACCCGCTTTATGGGGGTGTTACATGTCGTATATTACTGATGGACAGTTTCTAAATTGTTCATGATTGTAATTATTTTCATTAATAATTATCGTGTACTATCATGTAATTAATAATTATCGTGTAATAACACGTACGTAATTCTTGTAATTAATATTCGTGATACGTGTTCGTGTTATATAAGGAAAGTTTTAATCCTGTACGTACGATCATAAGTGTACTGTTCATGGTAAAAGCATGCGGGGTTTACATCATTATTGTTATCATTCATCATACCATATTGTAACAGACCACCTTTACAATATATAATCACAAGACTTACTATGTTTTGGCGAATGATTTCTTGAACTTCCAAGTGCATAATAAGCTGGAATACAACCCAGAAGTTTACCATGATGAACAAGAGATCTAGTACATCTGCTCAAATTCAGCTGGATGTGGCTGGTACTAGTGGGGCTGGTAAGGCTGCAGGTGCTGACAGGGTACTCTGTAATGCCTGTATAGCCAATCAGGACTACTTAAGCAAACTAAGTACAATCAGCAACTGGGACTGATGAGACTGCTTTTATACATAGTCTCATCGTCCAAAAGGGGCTTTAAATGCATAAAATATCATGAAAATGGACAAATATATGCTTGTTTGTTACTTGTGTATTTTAGGTACGAATATTGAGAAAATGACAAAAGATCACAAGAATCATGCAAAAACGAACACGGGAAATGAAGCCGCAAAATGAACCAAGCCCTAATGAAGATTTTCCAAGAAAAAACCTTGAAGATTTGAAGATAATGCAAGAAGGGTACTCCAATATTGAAGAATTGACACTTTAAACCCTTGTATCTTCATAATTACAAGATTGCTCCTTAAAGTTTGTCAAAATTACAAAAAGGACCCTTAACTATGAAGAATTGGCAAAAATGGTCCCTCAAGAATTATGACTTGTTAAGTTCAGTCCTCCAAGAAGTCAACCATACAAGTCAAGACCATTATCTATGAAGAAAATGCCAAATCAGCCCTTCAAGAATCAACAATTGGCAAGAAATACCCCTGAAAATACTTTGGAAAAGTATTTGGGGCAAAAGTGTGAAAAGTGAAACTTCAAATACAAAGGAAAATGGATTTTGGCTTATTTAAAACAAAGTAGCAAGGAAGAAATAAACAAGGGATAGTTTCTGCCAAGACAACCTAAGTAACCTAGACCAACCACCATGTGACACGTGCCCCACTAACCTAAATCAACCAATCACCACTCACCCTGCTTCTACCTCACCAATCCACTCACCCTAAAACGTTAGCTTAATTAATTATTAAGCTAAAGCACGCGCCTAACACTAATTCAAATCCTAAACCAGATCAAAACACCCACTATTCACATTATGAACACATTTGGGTTTTCTTATTTGTGTTGTAATTAGGGCACCAAATTATCTAGATTAGTGATAAGGTATCCTTAATCACATCCCAACCTTAAAAACACATGCCACATCAACCATAAGCCCCACACTAGATTCCCCTGCTACACCCTTGAACAAACTACCAAAACCTTGACATCCATCCAACGTCCAAGGTTTCTGCTTACTTTCTAAGCTTATTTTGAGCCTTTGGATGCAATTCACCCTTGCCAACTCACACAACCTACCAAAGAATGTCACATGATCTTCAAGATATTCAAATCTGCAAAGGGCAAATTGGGGACTTCATCAACATTAGGGTTACATTTTTATGCATTAAGTAGTTCATTTTTAGCCTATATAAGGCATATGACCTCTTTCATTACATTTGCTCTTGATTTTTCCTTTGTTCAAGTTCTGTAAATCCTTATTATTGAATGAAAAGTGTTTGAATCTTTGAAGAGAAACCAAGTGCCAATCTTATTTACTGCTTGTTTATGTTTAATGTTTGTTAAAACTGAATCTCAAAACGTTTTCTTAAGCTTTGTGCAAGAAATTGCATAAAGTCCAAAAAACTTGATATTTTGCTAAGACCTTGGTACATCTTGGAATTCTTGGGCTGTAAGTGGATCATAGCATCCTGATATTGTGATATCAAGGTGTTGTTAGGCTTATAACTCGGGGATAATCAAGTGTGGGGTACAAGGGTTGCATTAATCAAGGGTTTGTCACTTTTCTGTTTTTGATTTATATGTTCTAACCTTGTTGAATCTTAGCAGGGTTGTTTGTGGAAGCTTGTGCTTGTTCTTGCTAGCACATAAGCTCAAAATTCGTGGTTGTGGATGTACATCCATGAGGTTTGAACCTTTCTACCCAAAATCTGCTTAAATACTTAATTTTTGGTAATTTGGTGCATTTCCTGTGTTCTTGTGAAATTTGTGGCTTAATCTTGCTTAATACTGCATAATATAACTTTTATTGTGTTTGATTGGGCTTGGGTAACCTTGGAATACACTTACACTTGTTTAAATTTGATTTGAAAAAGATAAGGGGTGTTTGGGATTATCTGTTTAAGTGCATAGATTGTTATTGTGTTGTTAGAAAGTGTTGTTTATTGTTGGTATCTGCTATTCACTTGGTTGTGTGCTAAAACCTTGTAGGACTAAATCACATGACTAATCAAACACAAATAACATGATGATGATTAAACTAAAAAAGAAAGATTAGATTAATATGAAGAGAAGAAAAGAAATACAAAGTTGGTGTTTTCCTAGTGAGAGAAACAAACACCTTTCTCTCTCTAGAACTAATCAAATGGAAAGTACACACACAAATGAGGATTAGAAAGCCTTTTATACTAAGTAACAAATGTTTAGGAGGCCTTCCTCATTTGTGTGTTCGGGACTAAATCCCGTTACATAAACAATAATAACTAAAAACTCTCGACATCATTAAATAACATTTTTCACGAGCTTCGTAACGATATATTATATGACCATCACTTTAATTACTTCTAACATTCTCCCCCTAAGGGGTGGTCATGTAATAGTGACTTCACTTCTTTGTTGTTGTAGACTTTGAGGCTCGATGTCTTGAGAGTTTCTTCATAGTTCCTTTCATGACTTGTGATCTTGGATCTTTGATCTTTGCCTTGACTTGATCTTGTAACTTTGCCAGCTTATGTTCTTGTGTCTTTCTCCACATACTCATGTTTTGTGTTGACTTGAAAGCTTGTCAACAATTTCCTTTGATCATTAGAGTAGCGGAAGTCTTTGTCTTTATATGTTCTTGAGCTTTCTTCATTAATATGAACATGTGGTCTTGAATTACGACTTCTTGAAGTTACGCCACCGTTTGCATTCCTCCGGTTTCCCGTTATACAGTAAGAATATTGTACCTGTGATTAGGTAAGTTCAAAGAACTTCCTTGACAGGGTTTCCGGCTGTGGTAGCCGTTCTCAATACTTGAATTTATCGAAAGATAATTCATAGTAAGGAGTGAATCATGCAGTTCCATTCTGCTGATTAAGTCATCAATTCAATTTCCTGGAACAAGTTTGAATCAATTAAGAATCAAACCATCGTTGCTTTCCAGATGACACGAGTTTGATTCATATAGAATCGCACAAGTTACCTACCGCAGTGCTGTTTGATGATGACACTGGAAAAATTTCCATTCATCACTGTAAGTACTGAAAAGTATTACTCTGAATGTTCTGGCAAGATCATAAAGATATTGCGTAGAGACCTGGAACGAGTTTGAATCAATTAAGAGTCAAACCACTATTGCTTTCCAGTTAGCATATGTTTAATTCAAACTGAATCGTACATATGACCTACCGTAGTGCTGTTTGATGTTAACACTGGAAGGATTTCCATTCATCACTGTGAATACTAGAGAGTATCACTCTAAATGTTCTAGGAATACCACAAGGATAGAGCGTAGGACTCTGTAAATTATCGCTTGTGTTCTAATGATGAACAACAATTGATACAAGAGATAAGTGTCCTAATGAGATTTTTTATGAATCTCGTTGGCTCTAGACTCTATAAGTGCACGTTTATTTGGTGATCAGAGGCTGGAGCAGACTGCCACCTATTCAATATCTACTATCTCGGAGTGACAAAGACGATAGAAATGAGTTGAACTCCGTGACAATAAAACAAACTTCTTTTGAGAGAAGCTTGAGTAGGCTGGGAGGGGTTGTGCATTGCATCACTGGGTCCATGATGCTTTGTCTTCAATACCAGAAATCATCAATATGATTCTGATAATAGATGTATTGACCCGGTTTCTGCCTAAGTTGTATGGAGGGCTATTTCTTTTCACCCTTTATCCTTACATTTCTTTTTCATTCTTCAACCCCTTCAATGCTTACCAAGACGTCATAACTAGCACCTTGTTGTGATTGTTCCAGTGCTAGCTTAAGTCATTAGTCGGCATTATTCCCGTACACTCAACTACTCCATCTTTCCTAAGGACTTCTAAGTTCTAATGGATTGTCCCTGGGAAGATCCCTCTGGTTATGGTTGGATCATAGGACGAAAACCTAACCACCTTTTGACACCAATATCGTCGTGAATAATTGTGTTGAAGGGTATAGGTATCGTAACCAGAAAAACCTGTTGAAAAAGCAATCAAAGTGTTGATAAAATCAGAGTTTACACCTTGAAGGTTTTTTGTATCACCCAAAACGCTCCCCCTACACATGTGCTTCAAAATGCGAAAGAAACTAAGTAAACATTATGCACATGTTAGGACGAGAAAGAACTTATCTCAACGATCTTATCCAAAATAAAACATTTTGATCACATTTTTTATCACTATTCTCCCCCTCAAAAAATGCATGAAATTGAATTTTTTGTGAAACTAGTGATAAAACATGGAGAGAGTAATGTGTCATGAAACTTTGGAACAAATGTTTATGAAATCATTATACTCCCCCTCGAAAAGAGATTCTATTTAAATATTGGAGTATATGAGCACATTGTATTGAAATAGTTTGAAAAGTTGTGTTCAAAAGTCCGAGAAAAATTGTGTTCATGAGCTTAAAACTTTGAATGTTTTGATATAAGCTCATGACCGAGAAAAATGAATTTCTCGTTGTTGAGGATAAGTCAAAGACTTTCCTTTATTTAGGGACTGGGTTATATGTGACTATAAGCCATTATGAGATGAAAATAGAAAAGACATGTTTTGAAAACATTTGAACTCTCATTCGAACCTTATGTACGTACCCGTGTCGTTATTGAACAACATTTCTAAGTACGTCCATATTAGCGATGCTGAGAGACATGTCGAAGGAGAATATTTTTGGTATGTTGAAAGATTTTCTCATTTTTTATTTTGTTTTTATAGGTTTTATCTTTTTGTATTTTGATTTTCTGATAAATATATACAAGGTTACTGCGAATGTGCAAGACGTTCAAGTTCATCAGGAGTGAAACTACGCATACCAAGTCGACGAACCAAGAATTCAAATCTGTCTTGAGAAAGAGCTTTGGTGAAGATGTCAGCTAGTTGGTAGTCCGTCTTGACAAAAAACAGTTCTATCGTTCCTCTTTCCACATGCTCCTTTATGAAATGGAATCGGACAGCTATGTGCTTTGTCTTCGAGTGTTGGACTGGGTTACAGGATATGGCTATGGCTGATTGGGAATCACAATAAATAGGAACTTTGTTAAAGTAAAAGCCATAATCCATGAGTTGTGTTCTCATCCAAAGAACTTGAGCACTACACAAGGATAGAGACACATATTCTGCTTCTGCGGTGGACAACGCCGTACACTCTTGTTTTCTTGATGACCAGCTCACTAGCTTCTCGCCTAAGAATTATGTTCCACCGGAAGTGCTTTTAAATGTATCATGACACCCTGCATGGTCGGCATCTGAAAAACCAATTAGATTAAAACTAGAATCCTTCGTATACCAGAGACCCGTGTGAATGGTTCCCTGGAGATAACGAAAGATCCTTTTAACCTCCTTGAGGTACTTCTCGGTTGGCTTAGCTTGATACCGAGAACATAAACAAGTAGCATGCACAATGTCCGGTCTACTAGAGGTTAAGTACATAAGGGACCCGTTCATTCTTCGGTATTTTGTAGCATCTACAAATGTCCCTTTCTTATCCAAATCAAGCTTTGTGTTTAGTGTCCATTGGAGTACCAATAGGATCACAGTTTTCCATTCCAAATTTCTTTAGAATTTCAAGCACATATTTGGCCTGATAAATGAAAATGCCACGGGGGATTGGTGAACTTGGAGACCAAGAAAAAACGTCATTTCCCCCATCATATACATTTCAAATTGACTTTTTATAAGGTCTGCAAATAATATGGAATATTTTGGGTTAGTAGAACCAAATATAATATCATCTACATAGACCTGAGCCACCAATTTGTCCTTGCTGTAGTGCTTGATAAACAAAGTTGGATCAATGGTTCCTTTGCTAAAGTGATTTTGTAGAAGAAATGATTGATAGGTGTGAAAACACCCATCCTTTTACCACTTATTTCTGGCTAAAATGAGACCAAAACACGTATTTAATATCATTTGTTTGGAATTATGCGTGGTTTATGTGTTTATTGTGTTTTTAGAGTTAACCGGATGAATATTGAAGGAAACATGGGATTGCACGGGATTTATCGAAGAAAAAGACTCAAGACGAAGTCTGTTGTCCAAGAGATGCAAAAGATTTGAAGTCATTGTGCCCATTTGAAGATTTATCGAAGAAAAGAGCCAAAGATGGAATATTCATATATGTCGAAGAACTCGAGTCTATTAAACAAAAGATTATAAGACGAGTTGGAATTATTCACCGACACTTCTCAAAATCCAAAGTCGGACACGTTTAATTAAAGAAACGTAAAGACTAAAGAAGAAAGAAGAAGAGAAGCCCATGAACAAAGCCCATTCACAAGCCCACAAAGCAAACGCCTATAAAGAGGACTTCTCCTCACAATTTTGGAGCTAGTTAGTTTTTCATTCTTCTTTCTAGTTTTAGAGAGAGAAAGTTCCCAACTTTCTCTCACTAAATTTTTCATCTTTTCTTTCTTTTAATTTTGCAAGGTTAAACTTTGTGTGTTTGAATTTCCATTAATCAAGTTAAAGTTTAAGCTTTGTGTTCTTAAATCTCCTTCTACATTTCTTGATCTTGCTTAATTTTTGATCCGACCCCTTAATCTTGATCCGAATCCTTCATGATCCGTGATTGAAGTTGAGATTGTATGATAAGAAAGTTCCTTTCTTGTTCTTACAAAATCTCGTACACGTTTAAGCCATAAGCTCTCTATGCTTGTTGGCTTATTTCAAGTTCTAGCTTATTGATTTTCGGATTTATTAAAAGTTTTAGTAAATTTAAAGTTCCTTTCATAAAGTGTTTGATTTTATGTTTTGAAAAGTTGTCAAATTTAAGCTTTTTAGGTTGTTTAACATTCGGATAAGATAGCTTATTATACATGCTTATTGAGTTTTAAGCTGGCCACCAAATTCGGATAAGTATTGCTTCCATCGCAATCTTGGGGATTCTACACATTCCGACGGATCACTTGTTTTGATCGCAATAACCCACTAGGGTTTTACTTTGCGATCGTTTGACATTTTCCCCTTATTCCGATCTGGATTGCGATCGCTTATTGCGATCGCATATTCCGACGGGATTTAAGGTTACCTTAAGTTGAAACGCTGCCAAAATTTTGTTTACTATATTCCGATAGAACAACATTGCGACAGAGGTATTTGGATTGGATTATTCCGATCTGATACATTCCGATCTAGGACATTCCGATTGTGATCATTGCGACAGACCATATTCCGACAGGGTTGTATTTGACATTCCGATGGGTATTCAGCTTAATATTCCGATGGTCCTACACATGGATTATTCCGATGGTTTGGTTTAGTTAAATTCCGATGCTTATGACTTTGGTGCATTCCGATAGAAACGATTTGCAATATTCCGATAGAACATGTTTTTAAGTTTTAAAGTTTTACATAAAGTTCTTTCTAAATAGATTTTAGTTTAATATTTAAAACGCTTTAATTTCGCTCAACGAATTTTCATTACTTGCATTTAGTTTACAAAGTTGAAAACCAAAACCAACCCATTTTTAGTAACCAAGAACAACTATTCCACCTTGAGCTGTGATCAATTCGAGAAGATTCCGAGCATATAAAATTGAACCCAATGAAAACCAGTGTATCAAATGGCGCCGCTGCCGGCTCTTCTCGTTAAGATTAATAGCTTTTTGTGAGAACTTGGATTTTGGGATCCTTTCACCGTGAACGTTACTTTTTCATAAAATTTTGCAAAAAAAAAAACCCTAAAAAATATAAAATTTTCAAAAATACAAAAAAAAAAAAATTAAAAACCATAAAAACCAAAAATATATCTTGTTTGCTTTGTTATTTCTTTTGCAGGTGCATGCGTACACGATCAATGTCTTATCAAGAGCCCGAGCCTCTCGAAGACTTAGACATGGCCGGTGTATACAACAACAACAACAATCCACCTCAAAACAACAATAATAACAACAACAATAACAATCCACCTCTCAACAACAATAATAACAACAACAATGAACCTTTACCGGACAATCGCCCTATGATTGAACTGTTACAAGCACATGTGGAGGGCAACAATGATCCAATTGTCATACCCGCGATTGCAGCCAACAACTTTGAGCTCAAATCCGGCTTTATTCACATGGTCTTTGCTCAACCATTCTTGGGGCGTACCATTGATGATCCTCATGACCACATCAAAAGGTTCCTGCAACTCACGAATACGGTCAAATTCAATGGTGTTCCACAAGAGGTAACCCGTTTACAACTTTTTCCCTTTTCTTTAGAGGGACAAGCCCGGCATTGGCTTGCAAGGAACCGCCACAAAGTATTCTGACGTGGACGGATTTGGAGAGCAAGTTCATAAACTACTTTTTCCCACCCTCTCGTACTACCGCCTTGCGGAATGAAATTATCAATTTTGAAACGATGAATCTTTTAGTGAATGTTGGGACCGTTTTAAAGATCTTTTAAGAAAGTGCCCACAACATGGTTTTACCAAAGTGCACCAAATTAATACTTTTTATAATAGTTTAAGCATGAATGACCAAGATTCACTAAACAGTGCCTCGGGGGGTAATATTTTGGTTAAGACTTTTAATGCCGCTTGGGATATCATTGAGAATAAGTCTCGTGTGCAAACCAAAGGTGTTCGGACCAATGCCGCTAGTGCTAGTACTAATGACAGCGACAAGCGACTTGACAAAATTACTACGCTTCTTGAATCGCTTGTTACCCATACCGCTAACAACACCAACAGCATCAACACTAAAAACACTCAAGACGCTCAAGTCAATGCTGTTAGCCAACCATGTGAAATATGCGGGGGTCCTCACTCTTACACCACTTGTACCGCCACCCAAGACTATCCTTCTGAGAATGTTAATGCAACATACGGTACCTATCCTCCGGCCGCTTATCAAGCTTGTCCTCAAGGAGATCGCAACTTGCTTAGCTACCGCTCAAACAACTTTCTTTCCCCTCCCGGTTTTCCTCCTAATAACCCAAACCAACAACAAAACCTCAATCGCCTTCCTCAACAACAACAACAACCTCGTGCACAATACCAACCACCTCACAAACAACCATATCCACCTCAAAGAAACAACCAAGTTTACCAACAACCTGCTTATCAAGCACCCGCCTACAATGCTCCTCCCAACCAACCCACCGCATTACACCAAGATATTGGAACCTACATGAGGACTAATGATGTGATCGTGGACAATCTCCAACGGGAAGTGCTCAACTTGAAAGCAGACATGGTGAAACAAGGGAACGATCTGCGAGCTGATATGAGAAACACTTTGGCAAGTCAAACGAATGACTTAAGGAACATGATGGCTAGTTTCTTCCAAGGTAATCAACCCTCTTCTTCGGGTACTCTTCCGAGTAACACCGTTACGAATCCAAGAGGGGAGATGAAAGCAATCACCACTCACAGTGGCAAAGGTACCAAGGAACCCGAGCTTCCTATACCTCCACCGGTGATTGTGACTAAGGAAAACGAGTCACCTGCTCCTATTCCTCATCCTTCTACTTCCCCAATTCCTCCACCTCTTATTTCTACCCCTCATCTACCCAAGGATGTGAGTGATCCTTCGATCCCAAAGACTTCCTCTTCTTCTGATATACCTTATCCATCAAGGTTGAGGAAAGAGAAGCTCAAAAGCAAGGATGATATTCAAGTTTCGAACTTTCTAAAAATGTTTAAACAATTGAATTTTAACATCTCCTTCGCTGAGGCTCTCGCTCACATGCCTAAGTATGCGAAAATGTTCAAAGATCTTCTTAGCGACAAGGAGAAGCTTCTTGATATTGCTAACACCCAACTTAATGAGAATTGCTCTGCAGTGCTCTTAAGGAAATTGCCAACCAAGCTTGTTGATCCGGTTTGTTTCTTAATCCCTTGCAACTTCCCAGGAGTAGAGAATTGCATGGCCCTAGCCGATCTAGGTGCCAGTATTAACTTAATGCCCTTAAGCGTTTGGAAGTAATTATCTCTCCCTGAGCTAGTCCCCACCAAAATGACTTTGGAATTAGCTAACCGTACGGTTGCTTATCCAGTGGGGATAGCCGAAGATGTTTTTGTAGGAGTCAACAAATTCACTTTTCCTGCCGATTTCGTCATTGTCGACTACGATATGGACCCTCGTGTGCCATTAATTGTTGGTCGTCCATTCTTGAGGACCGGTCACACTCTCATCGATGTTGAAGCGGGTGAGCTTATCATGAGAGTTGGTGAAGATAAAGTTGTCTTCAACATGGGAAAGCTTTCTAAACAGCCTTATTCATATGAGAGTGTTAATTGTATCGACGTTCTTGATGAGGCCTGTGAAGAACACTTCAAAGATGCTTGCAAAAGTATTCCTACCTCTCTTCCCAATGTTGAGACCGTTTCCTCTATTGATTCATCACTATCTCTATTTGGAGAAAGTGATTTCATTTGGAAAGATTTGGAAGCCACCATGGGAGATGTGAACTTAGAACATCAAGATTCTCCCACCGATTGGGATTAAGATCTTCGCCTCATTGAGAACCTTCTTAAAGAAGACAATATTTCTCCATCATCTCCCAAGGATATTATTATCGATGAACCGACTTTAAATACGCCTACCATCGAAAATCCTCCGGAGTTAGAACTTAAGGAGTTGCCGCCCCATCTCGAGTACGTGTTTCTTGACGAAAAGAAGAAGTCGCCCATCATCATTGCGAAGGACTTAAAAGAAGAAGAAAAATCTTGCCTCATCGTCGTGCTTAAAGCTCATAAGAAGGCAATTGCTTGTAAAATTTCCGACATCCGCGGAATTGATCCAAACTTTTGTACTCACAAGATTCTCATGGAAGATGACTTTAAACCCGCAATCCAGAGCCAAAGAAGGGTTAATCCTCGCATTCATGACGTCATCAAACAAGAGGTTATCAAACTTCTTGATGCCGACTTGATTTACCCTATCTCGGATTCGCCTTGGGTAAGTCCCGTCCATTGTGTGCCCAAGAAGGGCGGAATAACCGTTGTTCCCAATGAACACAACGAGTTGATTCCCACTCGTCCCGCTACTGGGTGGAGAGTTTGTATCGACTATCGCAAACTCAATGATGCCACGAGAAAACATCACTTTCCTCTTCCTTTCATGGATCAAATGCTCGAGCGTCTAGCTGGTAATGACTATTACTGCTTTTTAGACGGTTTCTCCGGGTATTTTCAAATTCCCATCGATCCTAAAGACCAAGAAAAGACCACATTGACTTGTCCCTACGGAACATTTGCTTACAAACGTATGCCTTTTGGTTTATGCAATGCTCCTGGGACGTTCCAAAGGTGTATGATGGCGATATTCCATGACATGGTTGAAGAAACTATGGAAGTATTCATGGATGATTTCTCGGTTTATGGTGATTCTTTCTCTGCTTGCCTTGCCAATTTAGAACGTATGCTTAAGCGGTGTGAAGACACTCGCCTTGTTCTTAATTGGGAAAAATGCCATTTCATGGTAAAAGAGGGCATCGTGCTAGGACACAAGATCTCCAAAGCCGGTCTTGAAGTGGACCGTGCTAAAGTTGATGTTATTTCTAAGTTGCCTCCACCTTCAACCGTGAAGGGTGTGAGAAGTTTCCTTGGTCATGCGGGCTTCTACCGTCGCTTTATCAAAGATTTTTCTAAAATCGCTCGCCCGATGACCCACCTCTTGGAAAAAGATACTCCTTTTATCTTTTCCAATGAGTGTATTGAAGCCTTCAACCTTCTAAAGGATAAGCTAACTAAGGCACCGGTCTTGGTTACCCCTAACTGGGAGCTTCCCTTTGAGTTGATGTGTGATGCTAGCGACTTTGCTATTGGAGCGGTTTTGGGCCAAAGAGTGAACAAACACTTCCAACCGATCCATTACGCTAGCAAGACAATGACGGGGGCTCAATTGCATTACACGACAACCGAAAAAGATCCTTTAGCTGTTGTCTATGCCTTTGAAAAGTTTCGCCCCTATCTTGTCCTTTCTACCACCATCGTGTATACCGATCATTCCGCGTTGAAGTACTTGTTGACTAAGCAAGATTCCAAACCAAGACTTCTTCGCTGGGTTTTGCTACTCCAAGAATTTAAAATCGAAATTCGTGATAAGAAGGGAGCCGAAAACCTAGCCGCGGATCATCTCAGCCGACTTGAGGATCCTTATCAAGGGGATCATCCGAACAAAGAGATCAATGACTCTTTTCCCCTGGAGACCTTAATCTCTATCAACTCGACTTCTGATGAAACCCCGTGGTTTGCGGACATTGCAAACTACTTGGCAGGTGGAATTCTCGTTGACGGGCTAACATCCCAACAAAAGAAGAAGTTCTTCAAAGACAATAAGACTTACTTTTGGGATGACCCGTATCTATTCAAACAATTTGCTGATTTGATTATTCGCTGATGTGTTGATGGACCGGCAGCTTTAGAAATCCTTGACGCTTGCCACAAAGGACCCACCGGTGGTCACTTTGGTCCCAACTACACCGCCAAAAATGTGTTTGACTCGGGATTTTATTGGCCCACCATTTATCGTGATGCTCACGAAATGGTAAAACATTGTGATGCTTGCCAAAAACAAGGCAAGATCACACATAAAGATGAGATGCCTCAGAATTTCATACAAGAATGTGAAATCTTTGATGTTTGGGGTATCGACTTTATGGGGCCATTCCCTTCCTCTAAAGGAAACAAATACATCCTTGTAGTCGTTGACTACGTCTCAAAATAGGTTGAAGCCAAAGCTTTACCCACTAATGATGCAAGGGTGGTTTGTAACTTTTTGAAATCGCTGTTCGCTATATTCGGTGTGCCTCGTGTCATTATTATTGATCGCGGGACTCATTTTTGCAATGATCAATTTGCAAGAGTCATGGCTAAGTATGGTGTAAATCATCTTCTTTCCACCGCATACCACCCACAAACTAATGGCCAGGCTGAAATCTCTAACCGAGGACTAAAGTGAATTCTTAAAAGAACCGTAGGAGAGCATCGTGCCTCATGGGCCGATAAACTTGATGATGCTCTGTGGGCTTTTCGTACCGCATACAAGACTCTGATTGGTTGTACACCATATCGTCTCGTGTACGGGAAAGCATGCCACCTCCCCTTACTGGGCCTTGAAGTGGGCTAATTTTGATATCAACAAAGCCGGTGACCTACGCAAGATCCAACTCAATGAGCTCAATGAACTCCGTAATGAGGCTTATGAAAATTCTTTGATCTATAAGAAAAAGACTAAGCTCATTCACGACTCTAAGATTAAAAACCGAGAGTTTCAAGTTGGAGACAAAGTTTTGCTCTTTAACTCTCGGTTGAAAATCTTTTCGGGCAAGCTGAAATCTCGTTGGTCCGGCCCATTCACCATTGCCCAAATTTTTCCATATGGTACTCTCGAGCTCGCTCAACCTAATGGACCTAATTTTAAGGTGAATGGCCAACGAGTGAAGTTGTACTTTGGTGAGGACATCTCGCAGGAGATGATTCCATCCCTCACCATGTTTCCCATGAACTAATTTTGGGTCGAGTCAGGCTCGTGACTCGGTTATAAAAAACAAGCGCTCCTCGGGAGGCAACCCGAGTATCTATCCTTTTCCGTTTTAACCTCCTAAGTGTAGGGGGACCTCTATAGGTTGTTTTTGTTTGTGTGGTGATGTGATTACAGGGATTAGTGCACTTTTGGAACCTTTGAAGAACCGTGCTCCCGTGTTATCCGAAATCTGGTTCTATCTCTCAACTATCGTGATTCAATTTTCTTCATACTCACATTTGAAATTGATCACTTTAGTCGTCTCTTCCTTAGCTTGATTTAACCAACGTGCACAATGTCATAAGTGTAGGCGAAACTTTTCCCACATGCTTAAACATTGAGGACAATGTTTATCTTAAGTGTAGGGGGACTTCTGTCGATGTTTTAAGTGGACTTTTCCATGAAAATGCCTTCATTTAACCGGAAAATCATCTTTTTCAACATTTTTCAAATTTTTAATTAACTTTGGCCATGTAGTCGTAGTTTTTAAATTTTTATCGTTGCTTTCATATGTATATATCCCGCAATAAAGACAAAAATATTAATAAAGTGGTGTAGCTAGTTTTGAAATCTTTGACATATTAGGCCCGTTGTGATTATTTTGACTCAACCCGAATAGACTTATCCAAGTTTATTCTAGCTAGTATCCTTAACCATGTAGACCTTAATTGGTCTATTAGGCTAAGCATCCACGAGTCTCATTACTTGAGATTTTAAATTGTGGAGAACGAGAAATGATAGAGTCAATTATAAGTCGGTATTCTTGTACAAGCACACTTGGTGTAATTATCTGCCTATTCTCCCATCACTTGCTAATAATTTATCTGCAATAAGTAAGGTCATACGATTTGAAAAGTTACTTAGCTTCTAGCCCAAGATCGTTTAAAAGTTGCTCGGTAATGATAAGAGTTCATAGCCAAGGCATAACTTATGAAGCGGGGCGTGAAGATTGGCGAGTCTGAAAAGGCCCTAACAAGGCATGAGGATTCAATCTTATTGCTAAAGATCCAAGGTGATTTGAAAAGCATTATTCCCAAAATCAATATGAAGGATCAAGACTCACGACGAAAAGCAATAAACTCCCGTAAAGATCATGGAGAAGTCTATCCGAAAAGACCCTAACAAGGTATGAGGATAAATCGATCCAAGTTCGAAAAGGAGGCGGATCGTTGTATCTCAAAATCCCAATTAGAGATTGAAGAAATAATCATGAAGTCGTGTTCAACAAAGTTGGAGTACCCCTCAAAAATCTCCAAGTGAAGAAACTCTATTAACGATGAGAAGACCATTATCTCAAGCACGTCTCTCAAGATATGGAGTATGAAGTACATGCCAAATATCGGCCCGAGAAAGGTCTCAAATCGTGAACCGAGTTATGCCAAGATATGAACTTTTTGATATCCCGAGAAGCAGTTTTAAGAGATTTTGTCCTTTAGCTAACTATTGATCAAATTGTCCTACTTTGCTTTCAACCTAAATAAACTATCGAAATAAGTCCAAAAATGCATCTTCATGATCATTCTAAGACAAAAATAAAATATAAGAGATACACCTAGGAATAAGGGAGTTTAAGCATATAATTAAGCCATGTGTGTAAGTGTTTGATTTGCTAACTTATAATAACAATGATCTCGTTTTTAAGCTTAGTTTGGGGAACGTGAAACTTGAGGGTGATGAATCTTCGCAGCACCAAAACCCTAATGTAAGTCCTTTATCTCTTTGCAAGTTATTTCCATATAGCTATTTTCAAGTGAAAAATGGTTTTCTATCCTTTTGTTTACTTTAAAGATTTTAATTTCTCTTAGTACTTTAATTTTTTTTAGTGGTATTTTAATAAGGCCAAGGTTGATTGATTATGAGAAAAGTGTAAATTTGCTTTATCACTAAGCATTGCATGAGGGCATGGCAATGGTTAAGTGTAAGGGATTTGATAGGTGTGAAAACACCCATCCTTTTACCACTTATTTCTGGCTAAAACGAGACCAAAACACGTATTTAATATCATTTGTTTGGAATTATTCGTGGTTTTTGTGTTTATTGTGTTTTCAGAGTCAACCGGATGAATATTGAAGAAAACATGGGATTGCACGGGTTTTATCGAAGAAAAAGACTCAAGACGAAGTCTATTGTCCAAGAGATTCAAAAGATTTGAAGTCATTGTGCCCATTTGAAGATTTATCGAAGAAAAGAGCCAAAGATGGAAGATATATATATGTCGAAGAACTCGAGTCTATTAAACAAAAGATTATAAGACGTGTTGGAATTATTCACCGACACTTCTCAAAATCCAAAGTCGGAAACGTTTAATTAAAGAAACGTAAATACTAAAGAAGAAAGAAGAAGATAAGCCCATGAACAAAGCCCATTCACAAGCCCACAAAGCAAACGCCTATAAAGAGGACTTCTCCTCACAATTTTGGAGCTAGTTAGTTTTTCCATTCTTCTTTCTAGTTTTAGAGAGAGGAAGTTCCCAACTTTCTCTCACTAAATTTTTCATCTTTTATTTCTTTTAATTTTGCAAGGTTAAACTTTGTGTATTTGAATTTCCATTAATCAAGTTAAAGTTTAAGCTTTGTGTTCTTAAATCTCCTTCTACATTTCTTGATCTTGCTTAATTTTTGATCCGACCCCTTAATCTTGATCCGAATCCTTCATGATCCGTGATTGAAGTTGAGGTTGTATGATAAGAAAGTTCCTTTCTTGTTCTTACAAAAGCTCGTACACGTTTAAGCCATAAGCTCTCTATGCTTGTTGGCTTATTTCAAGTTCTAGCTTATTGATTTTCGGATTTATTAAAAGTTTTAGTCAATTTAAAGTTCCTTTCATAAAGTGTTTGATTTTATGTTTTGAAAAGTTGTCAAATTTAAGCTTTTTAGGTTGTTTAACATTCGGATAAGATAGCTTATTATACATGCTTATTGAGTTTTAAGCTGGCCACCAAATTCGGATAAGTATTGCTTCCATCGCAATCTTGGGGATTCTACACATTCCGACGGATCACTTGTTTTTATTGCAATAACCCACTAGGGTTTTACTTTGCGATCGGTTGACATTTTCCCCTTATTCCGATCTGGATTGCGATCGCTTATTGCGATCGCATATTCCGACGGGATTTAAGGTTACCATAAGTCGAAACGCTGCCAAAATTTTGTTTACTATATTCCGACAGAACAACTTTGCGACAGAGGTGTTTGGATTGGATTATTCCGATCTGATACATTCCGATCTAGGACATTCCGATTGTGATCATTGCGACAGACCATATTCCGACAGGGTTGTATTAGACATTTCGATGGGTATTCAGCTTAATATTCTGATGGTCCTACACATGGATTATTCCGATGGTTTGTTTTAGTTATATTCCGATGCTTATGACTTTGGTGCATTCCGATAGAAATGATTTGCAATATTCCGATAGAACATGTTTTTAAGTTTTAAAGTTTTACATAAAGTTCTTTCTAAATAGCTTTTAGTTTAATATTTAAAACGCTTTAATTTCGCTCAACGAATTTTCATTACTTGCATTTAGTTTACAAAGTTGAAAACCAAAACCAACCCCTTTTTAGTAACCAAGAACAACTATTCCACCTTGAGCTGTGATCAATTCGAGAAGATTCCGAGAATAAAAAATTGAACCCAATGAAAACCAGTGTATCAATGATTCTAATTCGTCATACCAAGCCCTCGTTGCTTGTTTCAAACTATAATTGCCTTTTTCAACTTGTAGAAACCTTCAGGTTGACATACATACACATCTTCTTTTAACGGTCCATGCAAGAAAGCCGTCTTCACGTCCATTTGATACACAGTGAATGATTTTTGTGCAGCGTATGCCAAGAAAATCCTAATAGCTTCCATTCGAGAAACTTGGGCGAAGGATTCAGCGAAATCAATTCCCTCTTGTTGTTTATATCCTCTCACAACTAACCGAGTCTTGTTCCTAATGATCGTTTGCTCCTCATCCATCTTGTTTTTGAATAACAATTTTAGATTAAGGGATCGATATTGTCCGGTCGAGGTACTAACTCCCATACGTCAAGCTAGATGAACTGATTGAGTTCTTCTTGCATAGACTCAATCCATGATGCATCGGTCGTTGCTTCTTTCACACTAGCTGGTTCCATTGTGCTGACTGATAGTGCATAGATACACATATCACCGTCAGTACGGAGCTGATGTCGTGTTGAGACTGCTCTTGAGAGATTACCAATCACTTGAATCAAAGGATGATTCTTAGTCCATTTTTGTTCATGTGGAAGTGTATGAGAAACTTGATGCGAGCTCGACGGATCCACATATGGTGTTGAAGGCTGAGTAGTACTTGTGGAAGCCGCAAATGGATTAACAAACTCATGTTCGTTGAGCATCGCATTGTTTGCATTTTCAGCAACTATTTCATTCTGAAGATGAACATGATTAGGAATTTGCTGAGAATGTTGTTGAGTGGTGTCAGCAGTCGGAGACGTGGTTGGAATGTTTGGAGTCAATATGATTGAGGTTGACGTAGATGGTGCAAAAACGGATGCCGTTGGTGTAGATGCAGTTGGTGGTTCTGGAACTACCGTAGCAGGTGCAGTCGGGGCATATTGAGGAACACCAAATGACAAAGGACCCTCCATATATTCATCATAGATTGGCCCAAATAAAACTTCCAAGTCACGTTCTGAGGGTTGTAACGATGATATTGCTGACGGTGCAAATTGAAGCACGAGTCCTGAACATACGTGTCCAGAAGTCTGACTATGAAGCTCGGGGTGTGAACTTCTATGTTGAAAGGCCATACCCGAGAGTTCATCAAAAGTAACATTCATAGTCTCCATTACCTTTCTTGTCCTTCGATTATAAATCCTGTAAGCACAAGCAGTTGAAGAATAACCAATGAAAAGGACAATATTACCTTTAGGATCAAGTTTACCTATATCTTCACGATCATTCTTCGGATAACATAAAGCACCAAAGACATGTTAAAATGAAATATCCAGTTTTCTTCCATTAATGATCTCATAAGGTGTTTTGTTGAAGCGGGTGTGAATAATGGAGCGGTTTTGAGTATAACATGCAGTTGCTATAGCATCAGCCCAAAGGAATAACGGTGCACTAGAGGATAGAAGCATCGTCCGAGCAGCTTCAACTAACGTACGATTCATCCGTTCCACAACTCCATTCTGCTCTGGAGTTCTTACAGGCGAAGTTTGATGAGAAATCCCAACTTCGTCAAAATAAGCTTTCAGTTTCTGATTGGTGAATTCTGTACCGTTATCGGTTCTCACAATGATAATAGGGGCTTGAAGTAGCACTGATGTTTTCTTCAAGAAATTGATAATTACATCTGGGGCTTCATCTTTTGAAGCAAGAAAATGAACCCATGTGTAACGAGAATAATCATCCACAATTACAAGGACATACCGCTTTCCATTAATACTTTTATTTCTCATTGGGCCACACAAATCCATATGAAGGAGATGCAACCTATTCGTCGAATTTGGAACAGGTTTGGGTTTGTGAGGCTTCTTCTTGCTTTTACCTTGCTCACATGATGGACAAAGATGGTCTTTAGTATATTTGAACTTTGGAAGGCCGATAACGAGATCATCTTTAGCAAGTTGGGTGATGGCATCGAAATTGAGATGAGAAAACCTTTGATGCCATAACCATGACTTTGTTGAAGTAGCCCGGGCCATGAGACAAATTGGAGATGCATCATACATTTGAAAAAGATCAATGGTGTAAAGGTTTGTTGTGGGATTTCCTTTCAACAGATCAACTCCTTCAAGATCCCTAACAAAGTAAGTATGACTTCTAAAGGCAACCTCCAAATCTGAATCACAAAATTGCCCAACCAAGTACAAATTGTGTCCCAAGCCATCAACAAAAGAAACTCTGGTGATGATAATATTTCCCGAATGAAGATCACCATAGCCTAGAATTGCCGCAACATGATCATTTCCAAATCGAACAGTTCCCATAAAACGCCATACAAAGTTCTTGAGAAGACTTCGATTCCCAGTCATATGTTTGAAACAGCCCGAGTCCACACACCAGAGACAAATTTCAACAGCCTACCAATGATAAGAGAAGAGAAAATTTGGCAACCGGAGAAAAAGGTTCCTGTATGGTTAGGTAATAATCAAGCCATATCACATACCAACATTTCACTGTCAGTATGATATCTACTAGAATCAATAACATGACCATTAGAGGCAAAATATCTTCCAGTAGGCAACCACTTAGAGGTAACTCTAGGACTTCTAGGTGTAGCAAGACTTTCAGTGGACCCTACCTGCTTAGTTTTTGGAACATACACTTTAGCCTTAGGAATGCTATGTGTTTCGCTAATAGAAATCTTGTCAAGTCGAGTGTAACCACCATAGTTCAAACCATTCATAGTCAAACCACAAACATCATGACTAAAAGTAAAGAAACATTTATTACATTTAGCACAAATAACTTCAGTTTTTTCATTCCGAATAGCAAGTTTAAAGTCATTACATTCAGAAGAATTAAGTTTCTGATTATGAATAAAAAAGGGTAAATTCCTACGGTGTTCTTCTACTTCCACATTATTAGCCTTGGGACGACTACTTCTAGAGGCAAAAGGGACCCTATCATTCCTTGTATTGCTCGTAGGCTGTGGCCTTCTGCTCTTAGTGTAGTTGTTCATTCCTGTGGAAAAAGACACACACTTGTTAGAATTAGCATTTTTTAAATCAATGACTTGTGGTTGTGCAATAGTGGTCGGTTTTGTCCTAACGCTTGCTTTACGTTGGTTGCTAGACACAGAGATATCTACCCTAGTTTGAGATGAAGGTCTAACGCGAAACATTCCTGGGGCAATAACAACAGCTTTCATTCCAGCAGCTTTGGGGAACGGTGTTACAGCAATACGAGTGGGTCTCGAGGTTGCTGGTTTCTGGATCATCGTATCCGCACTCGAGCTAGGCTCAGAAGTCTTATCTTTTAACAAAGCCTTTAATTAACAGTTCTTACAGATTTTATCAATAAGTTTCTGATAGACAGACTTGCTTTGTTCAACAGCCCGCTTATATGAAACGACAACAGATTCTAAATCTGCAATCTTAGCTTTAAGCTTCTGAACATTACCATCACTAGCACTCTCTAACCCCGAAGAGGCCAAATTCGTTTACTTAACCCCTCCTAACTGAGCCTGCAACCGTGCGATAGTTTGTTGCATTTCATTGTAAGTTTTTTCATATGAAATCTTGTCATATTTGCATTCATCACATTGTTTGACAAATTTATTCCAGAGATCGGTGAATTCTTTATCTTTTTTAATGACATAAGATTCCATTTTCTCTTTCATAAGATCAAGCTCAGTTTAAAGGTTTTCATTATGCGACACAGAGGTACTTAACTCAACAGGGCTACTATCAATACAATCACGAGCTTTAGAGAGGCGTTCAAGATCATTTTCCAAAACTTTGATTTTATCAAGAGATTCATCAGCTTCCTTCGCCACAGATTTAAAGTCTTCAACAAAGTTGGAAAATTATTTTTGAAATGCGTTTTCCAGATTACCTAACCTAGCATCAACTTGATTAATAATCGGATTAATATCGTTTTGAAGAATTTTCTGGACCTTAATCTGAACAGGTGAAGTAAAATTTCCTCCAGTTATTTTGGAATTAACAACACGTTTAAGGATGACAAAGTTATCTTTAAGCTCGTTTAGAAATCGGCGTGTGATACTCGGTTTAGGAGGGTCATCAGACAATTCCTCACTTGGTAGCAAAAGCATTTTAGTACTCGTTTTAGATCGAACAAAAACAGTTGGATGATTAATTTTCGGATAATAAACGGGTGTCACTTCTTTATCAAGCTTTTTCATTCTTAAACGAGTCTCTACAGCAAGTTCAGTAATTTCCTCGGAATCATGCACACTAGGAGGATCATGCTCATCAGACAATAGCACACTACCATTATATAAAGTTTCATTAGTGGCCTGAACATTCTTAAGGTATCTGGGATTAGGGGGAAGAGGACAACCTAAAGCCAATTTGTATCGAGTGTAATTTATCTCATTCACTTTTGGTGCGAGAATATTTATCGTCTGCATAGTCTAGCCACGTTTAACTAAAAGGTTGTCTAATTCTCTAATCCTATCATGAGCTTTGCAAAAATCCTCAAGAAGCCCATCTTCTCGAATTTTGAAATCATGTTTCAGCTTTTTTCGTTCTTCTTGTAACTCCAAAATAGTAGATTTTTCAGTTGAAAGCTGTTATTACGAGACGTGATTTCATCATTCAATCCACCTATCTTTTTAGCACTACTTAAGTGTAAGGCATTTAATTTCTTAGTTGTGCATTTTTCTTGATAAACCGATTTAGCATGAGCTTGTTCAAGTTCTTTAATTTTAGCATGATGAATCTCAAAACTTTTCTCCCGTTCCTTATATCCCGCAAGCTCAGTGGTCAATTTGGAATTAGTTTCTCTAAACTTATTATTAAACACCGTAGCATGATCTACATCCTTAGCAAGCTTATCAAATAGAGATTTATAATACGCATGTGTCTCATCATGAAGGGTTGTAGGCTGAGCAACTTGATCCACACTAAGGTCCACACTAAGGTCCACACTAGGATCATTAAAAATAATATTACTATTCGTTTGATCCTCGTGTGTCTTAATGTAGGGCTCAAGCATCTCAGCATACTCTTCCTCCTTATTAGACATATTATATATATCATTATTTTCAAAACTTGGGTGTACCTCAGAGGGACCGTCTGAATCATAGACGGGAGCTCTGTCATCATGCATTCCTGAGGTTGATGCTTGCTGTATGTTTTCCATCAAGATGTAGTTGGCATTCACCTCTTCTTCCTCGTCATATTCTGTAGCAGAAGCCATAAGATCAAATTCCTCAGCTTGAAGTGGAATCCCTGCCTCTTCTTTTTGTGATATGAGAAGCTGAGTCTGAAGATAAGCAGCATCCCTCTTCTTTTTGGCTGTGCAATCTCGATCATAATGACCAAATCCCCTGCAGTTGTAGCACTGAATTTGAAGATTGTTGTTTCCATTTCCCGTACCAGTATTCTCAGCCCTTGCAGCCACAATGTTTTTGATTACCAACCGCTGGCACAACTATTAACCCATTCTGATTACCCACATTTGGAACATTCGGATTCTGACCACGAATTTGTCCATACTGATTTCCTGCATTCCCAACATTCTTACCATATTGTGTCCCAGCACCTACCAATTGACGATCTTGATTCGCATTCATGAAAGGTTGAGCAATATGCCTATTTCTAGTGTTCGAGGAGATTCTCTAATTGTTGTTGGTGGGGTTAATGGTAAATTTGAATGCCTTTGCGTGAAGTGCAAGACCAGTATTAATTGCATGAGTAGGATCGATGATGTCATCAAAATAGGCAATGGGTTGTCGTAAGTAGTTCACAGTAGCAGGACGTTGATATCCATAAGGGGTGATTTGTTGTTGTTGTTGTTGTGGCATGAAGTTAGTTGATGAGGGTTGATGGTAAGGTACCATGGGATATGACATAGATGATGGAGAGTTTGCCATGAAAGCCAATGGATCTTGTGTCTTGGCACGTCTTTCCTCCCTAACTTCGTTAGCTTCATATTGATTCATCTTCAAATAATCATATAGTTGAGTGTAATCCACTACATGAAGATACTTGGTTTGATTGACAAGAGTGACATATCTTGACCATTCAGAATGAAGATTGTCAAGAAATTTGATGTTTGCAGCAATTTGCACAGGTTCATGTTTGTTTCTTCTAAGATGATTCATGAGGGTTGAAAACCGATGATAGTAAGGTTCAATTTGTTCCCCCTCAGTAGACGTAAATTTCTCCCATTCACGAAGCAACTTAGTTTCCTTTTCTTGTAAACCGATTTCAGTCCCCTTCATCATTTTCTAAATCCTAAGCCACATCTCGTGTGCGGTTTCACAACTGTCGACAGCAGCATAAACATCTTCGGGAAGTCCCATGAGGATGACTTAAATTGCTTGATCATCGGCGTCGAGTTGTTTAGGTTCAGCTTCAGTTAATTCTTCATCCGTTTGCTCATGACTAGAGTCAGCCACTAGGTTAGCATTCGTAGGGTCCCCAGGCATAATGATTGTTCTTTTAACATACAGACCTTTTTGAATCGAGTTGACAATCAATTTTCCCAAAGGTTTACATTTTGCATAACGAAGGAGACGACTAGCCCATGTAGTGTAGTTCTCCTTGGTGAGCATGGGAGGACGATTCTCAGTACCCGCAGCGTAAATATCTTGTTGAGACGTCATCGTAGATGTCGTGTGAAAAAACAAGATTTCAATTCGTAGAAAGCAGAATGTTGAAGTTAAAATCCCCTAAATATGATTAAATCCCTTAACAATGAGCTCTCCTGAAACCAAAATTTTGAAAATATTTTCGGAATAATGGCTTTTTCAGAAAAAATCACTTTTTCGGAATAAAGGTTTTTTCGGAATAAAGGTGTTTTTTAGAAAAAATCACTTTTTTGGAATAAAGGTTTTTTCAGAATAAAGGTTTTTTCGAAATAAAGGTTTTTTCGGAATATAGGTTTTTTCAGAATAAAGGGGTTTTTCAGAAAAAATAACTTTTTCGGAATAAAGGTTTTTTCGGTATAAAGACTTTTTCGGAAAAATGAGCTTTTTCGGAATAACATATATTTTCAGAGAAAATGAACTTTTTCGGAAAAAAAAGTTTTCAGAGAAAAATGACTTTTTCGGAATAATGATGATTTCAGAGAAAAAGACTTTTTCGGAATATTATATTAAGATGAAACATAAATAACATGATGATGATTAAACTAAAAAAGAAAGATTAGATTAAGATGAAGAGAAGAAAAGAAATACAAAGTTGGTGTTTTTCTAGTGAGAGAAACAAACACATTTCTCTCTCTAGAACTAATCAAATGGAAAGCACACACACAAATGAGGATTAGGAAGCCTTTTATACTAAGTAACAAATTTTTAGGAGGCCTTCCTCATTTGTGTGTTCGGGACTAAATCTCGTTACATAAACAATAATAACTAAAAACTCTCGACATCATTAAATAACATTTTTCACGAGCTTCGCAACGATATATTATATGACCATCACTTTAATTACTTCTAACAAACCTGCAAGTTTTCAGTCTTGTAACCTCAAATTAAAGATTGTGCTATAACTCACTTGATTTGACTGATTTTGACCTAAGATTTTGTTAATACCTAGAGTATATGCATGTTTAGGGCTAAAAGGTGTTAAATTAAAGTTTGTGTAACCTAATTTGAAGATTTGAGTGTTTGAAATTGGCTTGGTGGTCAAGTATATCAACAAAGTGAAACATCTGCTTGTTTATTGTTCATCAGTAACTATTTTGTGCTTGAGTCTTGATTTAGGCCTTGAACCAATGCATGAAACTTGTTAATTTATGTTCATTTGAATTAAATATAGCATGTGTATGCTTTTGGTGCAATTTGGTTGGCTGAATTTTCCTAAAACAGCTTATTAAGTTCATAACTACTTATTGTTCATGTCTGTGTGAGATCTGGTGATAAATTGAATTAACTGCACTGATTGGCCATTTGTAATTGTGTTTTTATGATTGATATTGACTTCTTATAATTAACTGATCATTTGGGTGGCTTTGCTTAACTTGAATCTACAAAAAAGTCACTAAAGACAAAAATTCAATTAAGTCAAGCAGTGGGAAAATTTCCCACTGCTCAACACCCAAAACTAGCCCCTGTTAGTGTTAAGTCTCTTTTAGATTATTCATAAGCCAATTTGGCTTATACAGACTTGCAACAAATTAATTTTTGTGATAGATCTTCCTCATTTGACCCATTTATTTGATCTGGAGCTTATCAGACCTTGGCTTTGACTTTTTGCTAGGAAACTCATAAGGTTGACTTTAAATTGAGTGCTTATTTGCTTATTTCAGCTTATTGAGTGTGCTTATTGAAAAACCTTTTCTTAATTAAGCTTAGTTAAGTCATTTAAAAGCTTTTGAAAGTTGAATTAGCTCTTGGGGTGACCTAGAACTCGAAAACAACTATTTTGTCGTTTTGTGAAGATAGCTTTTAGCTTATTCAGGCTCATTTCTTGTGCTTTTTCCAATTTTCTTTTTACAGATCTCTAAAGTAACTCAAAAGAAGCTTGTGTGTCAAATTTGAGCTTATGGCATCAGCTTATAGCTTAATGGGCCAAAAAGCCCATTAAGAATAAGCTGCTTTGAAATAAGCTAGCTTAAACACATTTTCAGCTTTTGGGCCTTTAGAGTTTTGTTCTTAAAATCAAACTTTGATTCAGATAGGAGCTTTTGGGCTTATTTGGACAAGGTATTTCTTATTGGACCTCAAAGCCCATTAGGGGTATTTTTTGTAATTCCAACTTCATTTCTGTGTTTATTAGGTTAAAATAAGCTAGTTTGCAACTTTTTAGAATTTTTTTATAAATTTTGGATTTTTATTAATATTTTCTTAATATTTTATTATTATTTTATTATTAAAAATTAAAATTTAGATTTTTCAAGTTTTTTCATTTTTCTTAGTTCAAATATATTAAGTTAGGAATTTTACAATTTTTAGAATATTTTTATTGTCATTAGCTTAATTTTTAGAATTAATTTAAGTTTTAATAGTTTTTAATTGTTTTTAAATAGTTTTTATTAATTTTAAAGTATACAAAAAAAATTATAAATTTAGTTAAGTTATTTTGGAGGTTTACAATTAAAAAAATCTCATTTTGGACTTTTTGTTAATTAAATTGATTTTTGGGCTTTAATTAGCATTAAAAACTTATTATTTAATTAAATAAAAGGTTCGAGTGATTTTTGCTTTTTTGTAAACTCTAATTACATTTTTTAGGATTTATTGCAATTTTCTGGGAATTTTTAGGGTAAATTTTTAATTTTGTCACTTTTTACGTTTTACGTGTACGACATTTCGTTTTAGTTTAATTCATAACCGTAACCGTCATTCTCTTCTAATCTTTTCTTCTTTTCTTTTCTCATCAATATAATCACAAACCATTAATCAATTCTTAACACAACGCACTTGCCTCCTTGAGAACGATCCCCACTTTGGGTCATTTGTGCACGATTTTCCTAAATCGTCGTACTTATCCTAATTACACCTTGTTTTCCTAAACAAGGTTGTAAAATACACCAACATCATTTTGGCGCCGCTGCTGGGGAGGCGTGTTGTGTTTTTATTTGGAAATTGTTGTTTTTATATATAGCCATAATATCTATTTGTATTAGTAGCACTCTACTAATACGTATTATCGGTTTTTCGTTTTTTTGTGTGAATATTATTACTATATTGTATACGTAGAACAATAATTTCACAAGTACTCCAAAAGTGTGAAAACACAACCTTGATTGGGAGGTCATTACTCAATCATTGTATTCAAATCTCAAACAAGAAATCAAAGGCAAAATAGATAAATACTTTCGTGAAGCTTAATTTTGAAAAACACAAACTATAAGGTGTGTATAAGGCGGGTATTATAAAATATACCCTAAGGAAAAAGGCTTTTAAGTACTTCGTGTCGCCTCGTTTCCCCGCTTGCTTGTCCGTGTTTAGATAAAAATGGTTAATCGAGGGTTTGCCAACCAAAGTATTATCTAAGTATCATATATATTTTCTTGGTTTCATTTGATTAAACCCTCTTGAACGTTTTGGTGTTCCACCAACGTTCTAAAGTCATCGAAGCGTTCACTTCACGTGATCGTTTTCATTCCTTGAGGCTTCTTTAATCAAGAGATTTGATTAAGGAGGAGATTTTTAGATTTTTGTCTACTTAATACAATCACAAAAATCCAAAAAAAAGTAAAAACAATCAAAAACCACAAAAAAATTGGAAAAATACAAAACACCAAAAAGAATCTTCTTTGCTCATCCACACGTTGTACGTGACGTTTATGCAAACTCGCAACCAAGCAAGACGTGCACGTAAACGAAAAATCCGAAAGGAGTCAACACCTACTCATAATCTTTCTAGTGAGGAGTCTCCTATTGACGAACCTATCGTAAGAGAGGAACCAACCATGGCAAATCGAACTATGATGGAGTTACTTCAAGCACCCACCGAGGGTTATGGAGAGGCTATTGTGATTTTCGCTATCCTTGCGTAGAATTTTGAAATGAAAAAGGGTTTGTTGTCGATGATCCAAAATAACAAATTCCGTGGTGATGAAAAGGACAACACGCACAACCATATCCACCAATTCAATCGTCTTACCGCCACTTGCAAATTTAAGGATGTTGCTAATCACTCGATTAAGATGATGCTTTTTCCGTATTCCTTAGCGGGGCCCGCTAAAATTTGGTTAGAGAAAGAGCCACCCAATTCTATATTGACGTGGAAGGATCTCTTTTCTAAGTTTGTGAACCAATTTTTCCCGCCCTCTAAGACTACGCATTTGAAAAACGAGATTTCAAAATTTTCACAAGAATTTAATGAGAGTTTTTCAACGGATTGGAATAGGTTTAAGGAAATGTTACATGAATGTCCTCATCACGGTTTTTCCGACTTGCATCAAATTGACACGTTTTACAATGGACTAAATGATCATGAAAGGGATTATCTAAATGCCGCCGCAGGTGGTAATTTTTTGTGTTAAATGGTTGAGGAAGCGTTGTTGATAATTGAGAATAGATCTAAGGTGTATAGTCCACGTAACACATCGAGTGTTCGTAAGGCTTCGTCTTCGGCTTCACCTTCTTTGTCCAATACCATCGATGCTTGCCAAATTGAGGCGAACTTGGAAAACAAAATCTTTGATAAGCTTAAAGGACTTTTAATTGAATTCAAAGTTGGAGAACAAAGTGATCCCGCTACGGCTAAAGCGGTTGAGGTTTCATGTATGTATTGTGGTGGAGGTCATGATTTCTCCGAGTGCATTACCAACGGTGGTAACACTTCGAGTGCCTACGCGGCCACGGGAACTTACAACCAAAACGTTTAAGTTACCCGCTCCAATCTATTGACTCCACCGGGTTTTGCTCCCATTCAAAATGCTAACAACAACTATCGAAACAATCAAGTTGGTTTTAAAAACAACTACAAAGGAAACTATGGGAATCAAGGGGCTAATAATCAAGTTTCAAACAAAATTCAAAACAATGATTTTCAAAACAACAACAAGGGTTTGCAAACTTTGAAAGATCTTCCAAATGAATTTGTTGAATACACTAATGGAAACAATGCTAGGTTTGACAACATTCAAAGAGAAATCATTAGCCTAAGATCCGAGTTTAAGAACGACTTGAAAAAGGAGTTTAAAAATGAGTTAGCAAATGAGCTTAAAATCCATAGAAACAAAATGGAAGGAAATGTAACTAGGTTACAACAAAACCAACAAAAAATGGAACAAGGGCAACATGAAATAAAACAAGAGATGATTAAGGCTGAGAAGAGGCAATCCATGTTTGAGGATAAAATTTCATCTATGTTTGAGGCTATTATGTGCAAACCGTCTTCGAGTAGTCTTCCTAGCAACACCATATCGAACCATAAGGGAGAGATGAAAGTGATTACCACACGTAGTGGTAAGACACTTAAGAAACCGACTCCTCAACCAATTGCTCATATGGAGGAAGCAATCGAGGAAGAACCAGAGGTGGTGGTCGAAAAGGAGCATGTCCCAATGCCACGAAGTATCACTCATGCCACACCTACGGTTGACCCATTACCACATTTGGAACCCGAGATTCCAAAGGCTATGCCTATGCCTCAACCCACACCACCTTTGCCCTATCCATCGAGACTTAGAAAGGAGAAACGTCAAGAGCGTGATAGTTATCAATTTGAGCTTGTTATGAAAATGTTTCGTGACGTTCATTTTAATGTGAGTTTTGCCGATGCTTTGGTCATGATGCCTCGATTTGCCGCTAACTTTAAGAGTATGTTGAACAACAAGGAGAAATTGCAACAATTGTCTAGTTTTTCATTGGTTTATCTTAATCGCATACCTCAAAAAGTCGGTGATCCTGGTAAATTCTTGGTTCCTTGTGCAATCCAAGATATGGGGAAGAATGTTATGCCTTGGCCGATCTTGGTGCTAGTATTAACTTGATGCCACTTGCAATCTTCAAGTCGCTCAATCTTCCTAATCTAACTCCTTCACTAATGTCTATCGAGTTGGCCGACCATTCCATGATTCCCGCATGTGGATTGGCGGAAGACGTTTTTGTGAAAGTGGGAAGGTCTGTTATCCGGTAGACTTTATCGTTGTTGATATTCCCACGGATCCTCAAGTTCCTCTCATTTTAGGTCGTTCATTTTTAGATACGTCTATGGCTTTAATTGATGTGCATGCTAGGAAGAGCAGCTTACGTTTCAACGACGAGGAACTTGTTATAAACGAAACTCAAATTTCTCAAATTTCTCATGATTATTCCATTGCAACCATAAACCTCGTTGATATGATTGACGTTTTTTGCGAGGAATTTTCACAAGAAGTTTTAGGTTTTGGTGATGATGAAAATAGTGGCAATCCCACTATGTTAGATCCCATTCTTGATAACTCGACACCAACCTTCACTCCATTTGAAGGTGGTGGTTTTACGTTGGAATAATTCGATATTCCACGTACTTGTGACGAAGACCTCGACAATGATGAGGACTTCTTGATTATCAAGGATTTTCTTAACGATTTCCCATTTCCTGCACCCGAGGAGGTTATGAGTATTGAGCCCAAATCTTCAATTGAGGAACCACCTATCCTCGAGTTGAAAGATTTACCTCCTCATCTCGAATATGTATTTTTGGAGGAGGACGACAAGTTGCCGGTTATTATTGCGAAAGATCTTTCGTATGATGAAAAAACCGCACTTGTCGATGTTCTAAAGGATCACAAAGGGGAAATTGCGTGGAAGTTATCCGACATTAAGGGGATCGATCTCAAATTTTGTACCCACAAAATCTTAATGGAGGAGGATTACAAACCCGCAATCCAATGTCAAAGGAGGGTGAACCCCAAAATTCAAGACGTCATCAAAAAGGAATTCCTTAAACTCGTTGACGCGGGAATGATTTACCCTATTTCTGATAGCCCTTGGGTGAGTCCTATTCATTGTGTCCCTAAAAAGGGAGGAATGACCATTGTGCCAAACGATGCCAACGAGTTAATTCCAACTAGACTCGTGATCGGATGGAGAGTGTGCATTGACTACATAAGTTGAATGACGCCACTCGAAAAGACCATTTTCCCTTGCCCTTCATGGACCAAATGTTGGAGCGTCTTGCGGGAAATGATTTCTATTGCTTTTTAGATGGTTTTTCCGGTTACTTCCAAATTCCCATCGATCCTCGTGATCAAGAAAAAACTACGTTTACGTGTCCATATGGAACGTTTGCCTATCGTAGAATGCCATTCGGACTTTGCAATGCACCGGGAACCTTTCAAAGGTGCATGATGGCTATTTTTCATGATATGATCGAGAGACGATGGAAGTCTTTATGGATGAATTTTCCGTGTTTGGTAGTTCGTTCACTTCGTGTTTGTCGAATCTTGAGAGAATGTTGAAGCGTTGTGAGGAAACCAACCTTGTGCTTAATTGGGAAAAATGTCATTTTATGGTTAAAAGTGGAATAGTCTTAGGGCACAAGGTTTCGAAAGCGGGGATTGAGGTAGATCAAGCTAAGGTAGACGTCATCGCCAAATTACCTCATCCCAAAACCTTTAAGGGAGTTAGGAGTTTCCTAGGCCACGCGGGATTTTATCGTCGATTCATCAAGGATTTTTCAAAGATTTCTCTACCTATTACACATCTCCTTGAAAAAGATGCATGTTTTGTCTTTGACGAAGATTTGTACGAGCCTTTGAAATCCTTAAGAGGAAACATACCGAAGCTCCCATTCTTGTTGCTCCAAATTGGAACCTCCCCTTTGAGCTCATGTGTGATGCTAGTGACTACGCTATTGGGGCGGTATTAGGGCAACATCATGAAAAACACTTCTTACATATTCACTATGCTAGCAAGACGATGACCGAGGCTCAACTTAAATACACTACAACAGAGAAGGAATTTGATATGAGCTTAAACTCATATCCTTTTATCAACAAATAACCCTAAAACATGAAGCAAAATACCCAATTATTTGGCAAAAACAGTATTATGTGGTATGTTTGTGTTTGTGTACACTTTTGTAGGTAAGGAGATACATTTTCAAGCAAACAAGGAAAAACCAAGCTCAAATGGATGAAAAAGACAAAAGAGGATCAAAAGTGACAAGACTTTGAAGTTCAAGGACCTATCTTGACAAGTTATGAAAGTTGAAGGACTAGAAGTGCAAATTATGAAAAGTCAAGATCCAAGTCAAACCTGGTCAACTATCAAGTCAACTCAGTCAAAGGGCCATTTTGTACAAGTTATCAAAGTTAAAGGACCAAAAATGACAAAGGAATGAAGATCCTAACTTGAAATGGGCATCTGCTAAGTATAGGGACCAAATCTGCCAACTTTGGAAAGAAATGCAAGTTGAATCCATGTGTCAAGAGTTAAACCAATGGGAAAGGAGAATTCACTTCACACGGATCACCACATAAGCCCACTACTGCCGCCTTTCATTTATTACCATATCTCAACAGTGTAATCCGCAACACTTCTCCTCAACCAATAAGAAGATGACACGTGTCATCTTCTTTAACAAAAAATATTTCCAGGATCGGGATTTTGATAGAAGGCGTTTCATGAGAAGATCAAAACACCAAATTTGCTCGTTTTGAAGAGAGGAATACAATGGTGCAATCCAATTAACAAATTATCCATTCAATCAAAAACCCCCAATTCAGTGTTCATCACCTTCAAAGAGCAAATGCAGAATTTTTCCACGTGGCAATTTACTACTGGTTCTGACACGTCACAACTCCAACAAACTCTCATATCTTGCCTATAAATAGATAGCTTGTACCTCATTTCTAAGAGTAGCTTAATTTTGTAAAACACATAGTTAAATTTTCCCTTTCCCTTTTTCCCTCACTTTTCCCCTAACTACTCAAGAGTCTGACAAACTCTTGAGTCAGTTAGTTAGTTGTTAGCTTGTAACAAACATTTGTAACTGAATTCATGCAATAAAATTCAAACTTCATTTTCCCGCCAAATTCTGTTCTTCAAATTCCTGTTGATTCTTGTTGCTATTGGATATACTAGTTGCTGTTTGATGTTTGTTATGATCAACCAATGATCATAACTGACATTGGTGAAGTTTTGTAGCTGTTTGATCAGAATTCAAGTATCTCCATTGTTCTTGAAGATTTCATGGCAGTTTGATGATTTGCAGTTGAGTGTTGATTGATTTTAGTTGATTACTAGTGATAGGTGGTGGTATCACTAGTGCAAGAGAGCTCAGCGCTCCTCTTCTTCCCAAAGGACTTCTACAATAGGTTCTATAGCTCTTGATTTTTGTTCCTCTAAATCAGTCAATTGCATGCTTAATTTTCCTAGTTAATCTTGATGGCTGCCTGTTTTACTTGATGAGTAGTTGATGTTTGATTGATTCTAGTGTTTTGTAGCTTGATCTTGCATAATTGTGTTCTAGTTGTAGTTTCTGCATAATTCAGTTACTTTTTAGCATAATAGCTTACTTTCAGTTCTAGCCTTGGTTATTGTTTGTTCTTAGTTTGAATACACTTCATTTTGTCCATTGAAACTAGTCTGCTATAGCTTTTGTATCAGCTTAATCCAGAACTTAAAAAGCTTTTGTAAAATCTTGATCAAAACAGATAAAGGAGTGTTTGGTAGTAGCTTTTAAGTGGTTTTCAAGTGTTGATAATTGGTGTTTAAGAGTTCATTTCTAGTCATTAGGTGTTAACAATTGGTTTTAAGTCTTTTACAAGCAATAAAAATAGTCAAAAAGGCAATTGGTACTAAAATAGTTTGGGTCATCCTTTTTATCAGCTTTGGTTTAAAAACTTGTTACTTTCAATTGCTGAATTCTCTTTCATTACTTGGTTAAAATTGCTCAAACTTGTTTCTAGTTATAGCTTACATCATAAACTTTTAGTTTCTAAGAGGAAAATCTACAGTTTTAGGAATTAAGCTAGAAATAAGCTTTTTAGTCAATGAATGAGCATTTGTCATTCTCTGATGTTAAGTGCCTACTGATTTACTGGTTCTCTTAATCCACTTCACAAAAGTAATGATTTTCTTTCACCAATCCATTTAGTTAGTATTGAATATGAAGTTTTGAAGTTTTGAGCTTTTTCATAAAAATTGGTCAAACTTGGTCAACATAAGCTCAAAAGAGCTTATTTTGGATTTCTCATTCATTACTTGATGAAAATGGTTCTAGTTTGATTTCCCGTTCTTGTAATCAAGTGCTTAATCAGTTTCTTTACAAAAAACAGGTTGTGACTGATTGAAATAAGCTGTAGCTTATTTTGTGCTTATTAATAAGCACTCATTTGATTAATTCTGACTTTTAGCTTATTTCCTTGAACACACGTAGTCTTAATTGGATTTTAAGAGTTTTGCAAGTTGTTTCAGCTTAATTGGTTGAGTAATAAGCTCAAACGAGCTTAATCTTGTTTGTGTCCCGTTTTTAGTTAAAAGTTTGTAAAAATTGCACTTTAGTCCCTAGAAGTTTAATCAGTTCTAAAACCTAGCTAAACTTCCTAATTTTGTGGTATTTGCAAAATTCAGTCCTTTACATTTGAAGTTTGTTAAATTTTAGTTATCAAGTTTGTTAGTTTGTTATTATTTGGTTAGGTTGTTATCAGTTTTACAAGTTTGGTCCTTATAGTTAACTGTTTTACATTTTTAGTCCCTATAGTTGATAGAACTTACATTTCAAGCATTTACATTTCATAGAATTTACATAATCAGTCCTCTTAGTTTTATATTTTGCAATTTTAATTTTGTTTGAATAAAGATTTGGTATTTGCAACTTGTTTTACGTATAAGTAGGTTTATATTTTTCATTTTTAAATAGTGTTGTTTGAATTAGCAATAGATTACCAAGCAAGCTTGAACAACCAAGAACAATTATAAATCTGATATTGATTGGACTTTCTATTGGTTAAGAACTGAGAAAACGAACTTGCATTATACTACATTTCAGAATTCCTTGCCGTGGTGTATGCATTTGAGAAATTCCGACCTTATCTCGTCTTGACTAAATGCATAGTGTATACGGATCATTCCGCTATCAAGTATCTTATGGCTAAACAAGATACTAAGCCGAGATTACTTCGTTGTATTCTCCTCTTTCAAGAATTTGATCACAAAATCGTTGACAAAAAGGAGCCGAGAATCTAGCGGCCGATCATCTTTCTCGTTTAGAAGATCCTCACCAAAGTGTTTACGAGCCCAAGGAAATCACCGAAACATTTCCGCTCGAGACACTTGGTGTAGTGAATTCTAAGCTTGATTCTTCTACCCCATGATTTACAGACATCGCAAATTACCATGCGGGGAACTTCATCATCAAGGGTATGACGACTCAAGAAAAATGAAAATTCTTTCGTGACGTCAAGTTCTATTTTTGGAACGACCCTTACTTGTTTCGTACTTGTGCGGATCAAATTATTCGACGTTGTGTCTTTGGTATCGAAACTTCTAACATCCTTAGAGCTTGTCACGAAGGACCCACGGGTGACCACGGTGCTAATCTCACGGCTAAGAAGGTTTTTGATGCCGGTTTCTTTTGGCATACTATTTACCGAGATGCACATGAGCTTGTGAAGTCGTGTGACTCATGCCAACGACAAGGAAAAGCCTCACAAAAAGATGAAATGCCACAAAATATCATCCAAGTGTGTGAGATCTTTGACGTTTGGGTCATTGACTTTATGGGGCCGTTCCCATCATCTCGTGGTAATAAGTACATCCTTGTCGCTGTTGACTACCTATCTAAGTGGGTGGAAGCTAAGGCTTTGCCCACCAACGATTCTCGTGTGGTAATCAAGTTTTGAAAAGCTTGTTTTCTCGGTTTGGAACCCCTCGTACGATCATAAGCGATCGTGGGACCCATTTTTGTAACGACCAATTCGAAAGGGTCCTAAGGAAATATGGGGTTACACATCGTCTTTCTACGGCCTATAACCCAAAAACGAGTGGGCAAGTCGAGGTTTCAAACCGAGCTTTGAAGAGGATCTTGGAGAGATCTATTGGGGAAAACCGACAATCTTGGTCGGATAAGTTGGACGATGCTTTATGGGCCTTTAGGACCGCTCATAAGACGCACATCGGGTGCACTCCCTATTAGCTTGTGTATGGAAAGAATTGTCACTTGCCAATTGAACTCGAACACAAAGCTTATTGGACCCTAAAGCATTATAATGATGATATGGAGACCGCGGGAAAACACCAGAAAATGCAACTAAATGAATTGGATGAATTAAGGGACATTGCTTATGAAATTTCATTGATTTATAAAGAAAAGACTAAAAGGTTTCATGATTCAAAAATTAAAAACCGGGTTTTTAACATTGGGGATCAAGTTTTGCTTTTTAACTCTCGTTTGAAAATCTTTTCCGGTAAGTTGAAATCCTGTTGGTCCGCTCCATTCACCGTGACTTAAGTTTATCCATATGGGACCATCGAGCTAGCTCAAAATGATGGCCCCAATTTCAAGGTGAATGGACATAGGTTGATGCACTATTTTGGCGGGGGAAGTTCCATCCTTGAACTACCTCGACCAAATCACCTTCCCCAATGATAATTAGTATTGAGGGGATCGAGTCGAGCTCATGACTCGGTAATCAAAAACGAGGTGCCTCGTGAGGGAGTCCCATGCTTATCCTATGTACATATTATCGCTTTCTAATGTAGTAACGTGTGGGGGTTTGTGCCCTTCCAACCTTTGTTCCATGGTTGTTTGTGAATTGTGGATTTTAGATGATCATTATCTTCACGATTGGAGCCTCTCGTGTTTATTTTATGGGAGCACTCGATCGTTTTCTTCGAAGACTTTCTCAATATCCATGATATATCCTTATATGTTCTAACCTTAGGTTTTTAGCACACTTCATAAACGGCTTTAAATTTAACGGTTACACCCTTTCCATGCTAGATTAAGCATTCGACTAAGTCTCTAGTATGGGGGTGTTTGCACCCCCTAGACTCGAAACATTGAGGACAATGTTTAACTTTAGTATGGGGGGTGAATAGATATTTGCCTTGCCAAAGCTTCACGCTTTCCAAAATTTATCTTTTTGTTTATTGTTTTGTTGCAAAATAAGGTTAAAAATGGCCAAATTTTAAAAATTTTCTCATGTTTTATAAGTGTTTGAAGACATGAATGTAGATTTTCCGATGGCCAGAATAAGAGTAATTTTTTACTCGACCGTGTGTGTTGAGCACTTAGCTTTGATTCCTTAACTTTATATTAGGCTAAGTCTCTTAAATGAGGAGGAGAAATGATAGAGTTAATTATAAGTTATTATGCTAAACGTAGAGTACTCGTATTCTTTCAAAAACTTATGTGTTCTCGTTGTTTGCTTATTCTCCTTTCACTTGTAAATATTTTTTCCTTAATAAATATTGACTTAGCGGTTTAGTCTTGATTGTTGGTTTCTAGTCTTTTCTAGTAGCTTCCATGTAATTAAAGTGGGAGGACATTAAGGTATCGCCAGCGTCATGGTTTTGAAGTATTGGCAACCCGAATAAACGAAAGCTTCACCCACTAATAAGATTTCAAGTGCTCACCTAAATCAAGCAAACAATTTGAAGCTCACAAGGCCGAAAAATCTATGCAAAATTGAAAGTGAATCAAGCCTTAATCTTTGAAGCTTTAAAGATCCAAAATTCGCTTTTAGCGTGAGGATATACGTCTTTGGCCATAATAAACACCTCATGGCGAGGTTAAATAAAAGGCAAGGCAAGACCGAAGTCATAATAAAAGCTTCATGGCGAAGTTGAATAAAAGATGGAGGTAAACCTATGATAATAAGGCCCTTCCGTTAGGGGGCGTATAAAAGTCTTGGTAATAAGTCTCATGTTCAAAACCGTTATAAAACCGTGTTTATCGATCCTTCTTGTTGACTTAATTTTTTGACATCGTTGTCTATTAGGAGGGGTTATTAATTCGATGGTCTTGGTTACACCGTTAGGACTCTATTTTTAGACCTAAATCTCTATCATCGCATAAGTCAAACAATGTATCATCGTGAAACATTCAAGACAAAATAAAATATAAGAGATACAACTTAGGAAAATGGGAGGATAAGTACGTGATTAGGGCATATGAGTAGTGTTAGCATTACTAACTTATAATGACAACGATCTCGTTGCACGCTTAGCATGGAATTGGGGTGAAAATCGAGGACGATGAAATTATTTCTAATGAAGCATTCACGTGTTCTTGTTCTATGAACCTAAACGTCCCATTTTGCGATGAAAATCATACATTATGTCTAAAACGTAAGTAGAAGTAATAGTAGTAGTGTAGCTAGTTTATCGTTCAATAAAAGTGAATAAAAATGAATTTTGGAGGTGCTACGATTCTTTATTCTAGCATTGCGTGAGGGCACGGCAATGGTTAATGGTTTAGTATAGGGGAGTGATGAGACTGCTTTTATACATATTCTCATCGTCCAAAAGGGGCTTTAAATGCATAAAATATCATGAAAATGGCCAAATATATGCTTGTATTTGTTATTTGTGTATTTTAGGTGCGGATATTGAGAAAATGACAAAAGATCACAAGAATCATGCAAAAACGAACACGGAAACGAAGCCGCACAATGAACCAAGCCCTAATGAAGATTTTCCAAGAAAACCCTTGAAGATTTGAAGATTATGCAAGAAGGGTCCTCCAATATTGAAGAATTGACACTTTAAACCCTTGTATCTTCATAATTACAAGATTGGTCCTTAAAGTTTGTCAAAATTACAAAAAGGACCCTTAACTATGAAGAATTGGCAAAAATGGTCCCTCAAGAATTATGACTTGTCAATTTCAGTCCTCCAAGAAGTCCTCCATACAAGTCAAGACCATTATCTATAAAGAAAATGTCAAATCAGCCTTTCAAGAATCAACAATTGGCAAGAAATACCCCTGAAAATACTTTGGAAAAGTATTTGGGGCTAAAGTGTGAAAAGTGAAACTTCAAATACAAAGGAAAATGGATTTTGGCATATTTTAAAAAAAAAGTAGCAAGGAAGAAATAAACAAGGGATGGTTTCTGCCAAGACAACCTAAGTAACCTAGACCAACCACCATGTGACACGTGCCCCACTAACCTAAATCAACCAATCACCACTCACTCTGCTTCCACCTCACCAATCGACTCACCCCTAAACCGTTAGCTTAATTAATTATTAAGCTAAAACACGCGCCTAACACTAATTCAAATCCTAAACCAGATAAAAACACCCACTATTCACATTATGAACACATTTGGGTTTTCTTAATTATGTTGTAATTAGGCCACCAAATTATCCAGATTAGTGATTAAGGTATACTTAATCACATCCGAACCTTAAAAACATATGCCACATCAACCATAAGCCCCACACAAGATTCCCCTGCTTCACCCTTGAACAAACTGCCAAAACCTTGACAGCCATATAATGCCCAAGGTTTCTACTTACTTTCTAAGCTTATTTTGAGCCTTTGGATGCAATTCACCCTTGCCAACTCACACAACCTGCCAAAGAATGTCACATGATCTTCAAGATATTCAAATCTGTAAAGGGCAATTGGGGGACTTCATCAAAATTAGGGTTAAATTTTTATGCATTCAGTAGTTCATTTGTAGCCTATATAAGGCATAGGACGTCTTTCATTTACATTGGCACTTGATTTTTTATTTGTTCAAGTTCTGTAAATCCTTTGTCATTATTGAATGAAAAGTGTTTGAATCTTTGAAGAGAAACCAAGTGCCAATCTTATTTACTGCTTGTTTATGTTTAATGTTTGCTAAAACTGAATCTCAAAACGTTTTCTTAAGCTTTGTGCAAGAAATTGCATAAAGTCCTAAAAACTTGATATTTTGCTAAGACCTTGGTACATCTTGGAATTCTTGGGCTATAAGTGGATCATAGCATCCTGATATTGTGATATCAAGGTGTTGTGAGGCTTATAACTTGGGGATAATCAAGTGTAGGGTACAAGGGTTGCATTAATCAAGGGTTTGTCACTTTTCTATTTTTGATTTATATGTTCTAACCTTGTTGAATCTTAGAAGGGTTGTTTGTGGAAGCTTGTGCTTGTTCTTTCTAGCATATAAGCTCAAAATTCGTGGGTGTGGATGTACATCAATGAGGTTTGAACCTTTCTACACAAAATCTGCTTAAATACTTGATTTTTGGTGATTTGGTGCATCACTTGCGTTCTTATGAAATTTGTGGTTTAATCTTGCTTAATACTGCATAATATAACTGTTATTATGTTTGACTGGGCTTGGGTAACCTTGGAATACACTTACACTTTTTTAAATTTGATTTGAAAAAGATAAGGGGTGTTTGGGATTATCTGTTTAAGTGCATAGATTGTTATTCTGTTGTTAGAAAGTGTTGTTTATTGTTGGTATTTTCTATTCACTTGGTTGTGTGCTAAAACCTTCAAGTTTTCAGTCTTGTAACCTCAAATTAAAGATTGTGTTATAACTCACTTGATTTGACTGATTTTGACCTATGATTTTGGTAATACCTAGAGTATATGCATGTTTAGGGCTAAAAGGTGTTCAATCAAAGTTTGTGTAACCTAATTTGAAGATTTGAGTGTTTGAAATTGGCTTGGTGGTCAAGTATATCAGCAAAGTGAAAAATCTGCTTATTTAGTGTTCATCAGTAACTATTTTGTGCTTGAATCTTGATTTAGGCCTTGAACCAATGCATGAAACTTGTTAATTTATGTCCATTTGAATTAAATATAGCTTGTGTATGCTTTTGGTGCAATTTGGTTTGCTGAATTTTGCTAAAACAGCTTATTAAGTTCATAACTACTTATTGTTCATGTTTGTGTGAGATCTGGTGATAAATTGAATTAACAGCATTGATTGGTTGTTTGTAATTGTGTTTTTGTGATTGATATTGACTCCTTATGATTAACAGATCATTTGGGTGCCTTTGCTTAACTTGAATCCACAAAAAAGTCACTAAAGACAAAAAGTCAATTAAGTCAAGCAGTGGGAAAAGTTCCCACTGCTCAACACCCAAAACTAGCCCCTGCTAGTGTTAATTCTCTTTCAGCTTATTTATAAGCCAATTTGGATTATCCAGACTTGCAACAACTTATTTTTTGTGATAGATCTTCCTCATTTGACCCATCTATTTGATCTGGAGCTTATCAGACCTTAGCTTTGACTTTTTGCTAGGAAACTCATAAGGTTGACTTTAAATTGAGTGCTTATCTGCTTATTTCAGCTTACTGAGTGTGCTTATTGAAATTTTTTTGTTGATTAAGCTTAGTTAAGTCATTTAAAAGCTTTTGAAAGTTGAATCAGCTCTTGGGGTGGCCTAGAACTCGAAAACAACTATTTTGTCATTTTGTGAAGATAATTTTTAGCTTATTCAGGCTTATTTCTTGTGCTTTTTCCTATTTTCTTTTTACAGATATCTTAAGCAACTCAAAAGAAGCTTGTGTGTCAAATTTGAGCTTATGGCATCAACTTATAGCTTAATGGGCCAAAAAGCCCATTAAGAATAAGCTGCTTTGAAATAAGCTAGCTTAAACTCATTTTCAGCTTTTGGGCCTTCAGAGTTTTGTTCTTAAAATCAAATTTTGAGTCAGATAGGAGCTTTTGGGCTTATTTGAACAACATTTTTCTTATTGGGCCTTAAATAGCCCATTAAGGGGTCTGTTTGGACTTTTGGCCCATTTCAAGGCCCATTAGGGGTATTTTTGTAATTTCAACTTCATTTCTGTGTTTGTTATGTTAAATTAAGCGAGTTTGCAACTTTTTAGAATTTTTTATAAATTTGGATTTTTATTAATATTTTATTATTAAAAATTAAAATTTAGATTTTCAAGTTTTTTCATTTTTCTTAGTTCAAATACATTAGTTAGGAATTTTACAGTTTTTAGAATATTTTTATTGTCATTAGATTAATTTTCAGAATTATTTTAAGTTTTAATAGTTTTTAATTGTTTTTAAATAGTTTTTATTAATTTTAAAATTTTCAAAATAGTTATAATTTTATTTAAGTCATTTTAGAGGTTTACAATTAAAAAAATCTCATTTTGGGATTTTTGTTAAGTAAATTGATTTTTTGGGCTTTAATTAACATTAAAAAATTATTATTTAATTAAATAAAAGGTTTGAGTGCTTTTTGATTTTTTGTAAACTCTAATTACATTTTCTAGGAATTATTGCAATTTTCTAGGAATTTATAGGGTAAATTTTTAATTTTGTCACTTTTTACGTTTTACGTGTACGACATTTCGTCTTAGTTTAATTCATAACCGTAACCGTCATTCGCTTCTAATCTTTTCTTCTTTTCTTTTCTCATCAATATAATCACAAACCATTAATCAATTCTTAACACAACGCACTTTTCTCCTTGAGAACGATCCCCACTTTGGGTCATTTGTGCACGATTTTCCTAAATCGTCGTACTTACCCTGATTACACCTTGTTTTCCTAACAAGGTTGTAAAATACACCAACATCAGGGACCGAAGTCTACCAACGGTTCCTCGAAGGTAAGTGATCTTTGTTGTCACTCTATCATGAAGATTAGTTACCAGATCAAAGAAGGTGGACAAGGACTGCCCTTGTGCAGTGAGAGAAATGTAGGCCTTATGCTAAAGGCCCCCTCCAAGGTGTGAATATGCCGATCGAGGTAGTAGTTCTCCTCCAACAACCATTGCAAGGCCTCGTCGGTCGTGGCCCAAAAACCTCGTGCTATCTGGGTATTTACCCATATGGTCCAAGAGAGAGAATCTATGAGCTCATGCATGACAGTGTACCCCGCCTGGCCTGCTATCAACAGGCTGTGGACGTCCGTTATGTCCTGCTCCTGGCTCATGGCCAGATCAGCAATCCGAACTTGAACAGGATCAGCATGTCCAGTTTCGGAACCCTCTCCGACCTCAAATCTTGACTCGTAGGTTTCCGAATGAACATCTATTGACGTGAGCCTTACCAACTAAGTGTAGTTAACCCTACATCGACTTCTCCTAGTTAACAAACTTCTTAGATTATCCTCTCTTAATTGCCATTAATTGTTCCGCGAACTTCTACCGCTTGTCAGATTGACGGCCAAACTTTCGGATACTTTTGTCCATCCGTAATAGATAGCAGCATACAAATATTTCTCAATCGGATGTATAGAGCGACCCGGATAAAGATCTCTTTGCACTGCTTTATGTTCATCCGTAATGGGAGCAGCACCTGAATACTGCTCAATCGGACTCATAGAGGGATCCGAATAACTATCTCTTTACATTGTTGGCACCATTCGTTTCCGAGCTTGCCTAAAACAAACCTTAAAGATCTATGACATCTATACCCTAACAAATGACAATGTTTTTAATAGCTTCAAGGACGAAGCTAAAATAACCGGGCGGTGCTGTAAAATCCATGACTTTACCATGAGAAAATGTAATAAAAGTCTACCTAATGATACCAGAACATTCCCCAACCTAGTTACAGTAATCGAGTTTCAAGGATGAAACTCAAGGTGGCATGTGGATGGTGTAAAACCCGAGATTTTTCGTTCATTAAATAATAATGAAGTATGTTTCAAAATCTATTTTGAACAATACAAAAGTTATTGGAATTGAAAACAAGACAAAAGTCGTACAACCCGCGTACCGACAACTTAATAAGTTAATTACATAAATTATTGTCGAGAGATACTTGATAAATGATTTGATTAAAATGTTTAATATTTCATTTATCTACGGAGAGGTTAAATGAGAAGTATCTGTATTAAAACGATACTCGCGTTATAAAAAAGATAAATGATAAATTATCGTCATTTAGATAAACGAACACGTTTTTCGTGTTTATATGTCATATAAATACTCTATTTTATTGGAGAAATGATTTTAAGATCAATGACGTGATTTTCGTAAGACGAATCAAATTTTATAAATCATGAAAGAGTCTCGAACCAATTATTAACCAAGTAATAATAAAACTAGCGTTTTAGTCCCTATAGTATGGAATCTTCCACCTTGTAACTAACTAGGACATATAAAAATAGAAATTAGGGTTTGTTGCTGATTTGTAACCCTAGCCTCCACTTACACACACACATCTTAAAGATGACAGCCGCCACTTTTCCGGCGGCATTTTACGGCCAACTTCCGGCCACCTTCACGACTTTAGAAAATCGTCCATATTGCTTAGATCTTATAGATCTACTTAATCCATCATCAAAATCGACCCCCACCACATTTGCTTGGTCGTTGCCGTCGTACAACCACCAACAGCCACCACCATTTCATGGCTCCTAGCCACCAGCCGCCACCTTTTCATGGCTCCATCACCACCACAGCCTCGTCACCATCTCCACATACTCTAGCCGTGACTCCACCACCATCAGCCATCCATCACACTCGTCATATACTCCATCAGTCACATGCATCCTCACCACCACCTTTGTCTAGCCGCCACTGTTCATCTCCTTCGTGACCACAATCTCCATCAGCAAGTGGTCGTCGCTACTGTCCATGTTATAGAGGGTGTTTGTCTCAGATCTATGTACAGCCAAGCGGTGTTTACCTTGCTGTATAATAGATCTGTAACGGAGCTGTTAAGGGGTGTTCATTGCTGCGGGATTATAAAGCGAAGGGGGTGTTTGTTGGCTGTTGGTAGAACGAACACAGAAGGGATGTTTGGATCTGCGTTTACAGCAGAATGAAGGGCTGTTTGGATCTACGTTTTACAGCAGACAGAAGGGTTGTTTGGGTCTGCTGTTGGAGCGACATGCATGGCGTCTAGAGTGGATGTTGGAGCAGCAACCTCAGGAGTGTTTAGATCTGCTGATTAGGGTGCGTTTGGAATAGTAGAAAGTTCTATGGGGGCATTTGGGACTGCTGATAGGCTGCCAATATGTATATAGCGATTAGGATATGTTTATGTTGTAATATAGATCTGCATGTAGCATATTACCACCATTAATGTATTATATACCACCGACTGTTATAAGATCCCACTGTTAGCTTAACAGTTTCCACTGTTAGCTTTACAGTTTCCACTGTTAGCTTAACAGTTTCCACTGTTTGCTATATAGTTACCACTGGTAGCTTTAACGTTACCCCCGTTAGCCTAAATGTTGACCACTGTTTCCACTGACCGTTGTTGTAGCCACTGTTTTTAATAAGGTACCCACTGTTGGCCTAAATAAGCCACTGTTGGTACACAAATGATTATTCTAATAGTTTCGGATTAAAAATAATATATTTTTACTAACTAGTAACATGTTTTAAATGAAGATTAATTAATAATAAGTAATTATTAATTATTTTTGGAACCTTATAAAGTATTAAATAAATTTAATAATTTATTTATAAAGATTACGACATCATACATGTTTTATAAACATCAAAGGTACGTGGAAACAGTAAACGGACAACATGCATACTTAATTATCATCATAATAGTATATATAAAAATAATTAAATATATTGTGATAACAATAATAAACGTACGACTAATCAAACTGCATGCATTTATTATTTATACATATACTGAGACCTACTTAATTACTTAGGTATTCGATGTACTACGTGCTTTTTGAATTGTATACTTGATCATCCTCGAGCTGTATTATACAGGTGAGTTCATAGCCTCGCATTTTAAATCCTTTTTATGATTTTACTAACCCGCGAGGGGGAGACTTTCTATTAAATAGCTGTAACTTGTTTGACAATATGACTATAATATGTTTTATTGAACGAAAATTGAACTGTAACCTGTTTAAACAATATGATAGATATTTATTCTATAGAACGCAAATTGAATGGTACTCTTGATTAAGATTGCCTATTACAGAAACTGTTAAATTATAGGAAATTGCCCGAATGTTATAAATAGATCTATTTGGGATTGACCATCCCCATCTGGGTGAGTCATGCTCACTGTTCCTTGGCCGGGACAACAGATGTATACCATGTTGTAACTAGGTTTGGGTGTCTTTTTGTAGGACACTACGTTCTCATCTGTTGAGAACTATGGAAGGTTAAGCTTTAGTTTCGAGTAATAGAAAATGTATTTATCCTTTGTATACATGCTTTGTGCATTGCTACTATCTGTAAGGTTTGCGTTACTAAACTTAACCATACACTGCTTAGTAAAATACTGTAATGGAAATATTGGATATACTAAACTTAAATATTTTACACTACTTAGTAAAATACTGTAATGGAAATATTGGATATACTAAACTTGATTATTTTACACTGCTTAGTAAAATACTGTAATGGAAATATTGGATGTACTAAACTTGATTATTTTACACTGCTTAGTAAAATACTGTAATGGAAATATTGGATATACTAAACTTGATTAGTTTACACTGCTTAGTAAAATATTGTAATGGAAATATAGGAAATACTAAACTTAATCTTGCACTACTTAATAAAACTTACTGAACTTGATTTTATACTGCTTAGTACGTTAAGGAATGGAATAATTGGAAACTTTGAATTTCACTTTTATATCAAATACTGAACAAAACCATATAGGACAATTTAAAATCATAAACTATGATTTACAAAACTCTATGAATTCACCAACTTTATGTTGACCGTTTTAAGCATGTTTTCCCCAGGTTATTAAGCAAGATTAATTGAGCATGGATTGAGCATCATTTAGGAGCATAAAAATGATGGGGAATTTATCACTTTATTGGGATATTTATAACAAATGTTATTCAATGATTTAAACGATTGTATCAAACTAATGTTTACATCAATTGTATTTCAAAAATCATATAATTAAGATTTGTGCTTTGTAAGCAATTTGATCATCGATACACCACTATGATACCCGGTCTGGGGGTGTTACACATGTTCTCTACGAGCCTTCGGATGGGAGTCATTTAGCACTAGCCTTGTCATTAGAGCCTTAGGGTGTATGGCATGGTGATGTGTTTAATAAAAATTGCTTCATCATCATGAGCCAAAGGGTGGATGGTGAATGTCAATTCCCTTGTTTATGTCCAAGGAGCCTTAGGGTGTGGATCATAGATAAGGAGCACTTTTACATCATAAATAGCCTCAAGGTGTATGATGTAAATGTTGCTAACTCCATAAATAAAGTAAATTCGACTTTGGATGAATAATTGTTGCTTTAAGTAGTCCTATTAGCCAAATTTCGGATCCGAGAATTTATTCCTAAAATCGTGTTAAGTTATCCTTGATGTGGGCTTTCTTTAGTGACAACGGTTTTTGAGGTCGAGGTTAGGTTTTAAGTGTTGGGTTTACACCAATTTTGCCTTCATTTTCGGACTAATGATTATTAAATAAGGTAAATGAGCCTTTGGGTAAATGACAAAATTTAAAATATAGAGATACCACTAGGAATAAAGGAGATTGAGTTTAACACAAATTACTTGTATGAGTAGTCTTAACATTGGAACTTATGATAGACAATGATCTTGTTTTTAAACTTGGCATGTAAAGAGTAAAAAGTCGAGGACGGTGAATCTATTCAAGTTTTATGATCCTAAAACTTATTTTCAATAATGAAAGTAATACATTATGTCTTTGCATAATAAAGTATAAATAGTTGAATAAAAGTGTAGTTAGTAGTTTTATCTTATCATTGCGTGAGGACACGACAATTTCTTAGCAAGGGGGAGTTTGATATGAGTGTAATTACTCATACCATTTATATCAATAAACAGACTTAAAATGCATAAAACATATGAATATATCCTTGTATATGCTTGTTTTATTGTCTCATGTGTGTAGGAACCAAGATCACAAAAACTGTCAAAGATCGACACGAGATTGAAGATATCACCAAAAGCCAAAAGTCAGGATCGTCTTTTTTCGAAGATTCAAGTTTAATAAGTATTATTGGGCTAAGTGGGTCCCACATTTATTAAATGGGCCTGAGAAGTCCATTAAATTATTAATGAGCCCAACAAGGAAGTATTTACAATTTTGGTCAAGGTCCAATTGCTAATATATGAGACGGATGAAAATATTTGGTCATAAGCCCAAGAAGTGAAAAATTCAACGAATGGAGTTGTAAATTTGGAAGGTCCATCTAAAGGACAAGAGTAAAATAAGACGGTGGAAAGAAGTTTATAAACTTTCTCTTTGGTCAATAATGCCTCGGTGAAACTCAAAAAGTTAACAAAGAAAAATAAATAAAACGATAGAAGTAATATTGGGGAAGAACTCGCAGCCAGTGAAGATTCCTAATTAAAAGGGATTTCTCAAATCACAAAGCGAGTGATCATCACACAGCCTAATCATAAAATTCAGGAAGAAAGAAGACGCGTGTATTCACTCAGATTCCAAGTACCAAGTGCCAGGGTGGCACTTGGTTGCATCACAGCCCATCTCTAATTGGTCGATTCACTGCATACCAGTGAAGGAGCCAATCCTAACCTGCCACATAAGCTCCAAACTACCACAACTTCATCCAGTGTGGCAATCCGCGTGATCAAGGGCAAATCACAACCCTTGGATCGTAACAAAGTGGAAAGAGAAAGAGAAAAGATGATCCAAAGGCCAAGAATCGTTCTTCTTCAAAAACCCTCACTCTCGGGTTCGCTACAAATACCCCTCATTTTTCTTGTAAAAGTATCCCTTTTCTTTACTGTTATAATGCTATTTTATAGATAGGAATTGTAATTTTCTTTTTCTTAAGTATTGTAATGTTTGATGAGAATAAATAAAGGCTGATTTTCAGTCTCAAAATATCTTATTTTGCGTTTGTTAATTTTATAAAGAGTGTTTGCAATTTAAATCTATAAAAATCATTATAAGTGAATTGTTGTTTATATAAGCTCGAATCATAGCTTTTGTGAACGATATAGAGGATTAGGGATATGAATGTTTATCCCACTGATAAACATAAAAAAATGAAGCTGCTGGTTCAAGTAATATTTATGGTTTGTGAGTTTGTTCGATGGTGGATGGTTATTCCTGGTGTTTGGTTCGAGTTGTTTATTATGGTGGTTTGATAGTTGGGGTCGTGTTTGAATAGGCCAGCTCAGCGCTGTACTACATCATCAAAGGATATCTTCATAGAAATGGTTAAGCTCATGTTTATTTTACAAGTATAATTGTAGTTTGCATCGTGTTTAGTTTTCTGTTAAGGTTGTTGAATCTTCTTAGTTTTCGCGTTTTAAATCTGTGATTAATTAAGAGGTGTTGAGTGATTTAGTTTATTTGCGTTTTAATTGCTTAAACTTGAGTGTTTGGAAACTGATTACGAAATTTGCTGTTATTTGGTTAAATGTTAGAACCATGAATCTGCTTGATTTGAATAATCTGCTAAAATGAAATGGATTTGGTATTAAGTTTTGGTTTGATCGTGGATAGATATACATGTAATAGATCTGTTATGATTTTTAGTTTGTATGGTTTGATTTGATCAATTTAAATGTCAGCTGAATCTACAACAAAGTTTTGAATCTGCGTTTTGTTTTTTACTGGTAATTAATCTAGGTTCATCTTATGGTGATAATGATCAGTGTTTTAGTTCTTATTTCTTAAATGTATCTTAAATACTAGTTAATAAAAAAGGGAGTTTAAGCTGTCAGAATCTAATTTTTATTTGCTGAGATTGAACTTTCTGCTGGTGTTTTTAATCTGATGAGGATTTATTCGATTATCTGCTAAGTTTAAACTGTTAAAGGTATTTGAAGTGCTATTCTGTATTTGTTGGTTTAGTTAATGTAGTGCTTTTATTGATTTTAATTGAGTAAATTTGTTCTTGGCTTAGCTGACCCACGTTTGGGTTATTCATTTTGATTTTACTGTATTTAGAGGCTATAGTTTACATATCTAAATTGCTGATTTTGTAGTTGATTTTTCTTTTCTTAATTGTTGTTTGTGTGATTCCAGTTGTTTAGGTTGATTGATTTTGTTGTATGATTCTTGGATGTACTGTATGTTATTTTTATAGACTGTGCCAAAAATAAAATAATATCTAAAAAATTTCCACTCCTGTGGTTCGAACCTAAGACCTCTCGGTTCTAGGTACAATAGCTCAACCATCTGAGCTAGATATGCATTTTGTTATTCTTATGAGATTGCAGTTAATTATGAACTGACTTTTGAACTGGCATTTTAAGTAAAAAAACGTTTGTCACATTTCTTTTGTTAGTTTTAAAATTTAACAAACTTATTATCACTTTTAACATTAATATGTTTATTTTAATTTGTAAAAAAATTATTAGTTTTAAATAAAATAAAATTTAAATAGAAATTAAATAATAAAATAATAAAATAATATAAAAATAAATAAATAAATAAATAATAATATTTTAAATTTTTCTTGATTCGCGTGTCTTGTAATTTTTAGCTTCAACATTTAAATATTTTTTCCCTTAGAATTTTATATAAGTATTACTTTAAGATTTAATTTGGGTTGACCACTCATGCACTTTTATTAAAAAGGTAGGATTTTAGATAAAAACCGAAACAAATTCAAATCGATTGTCTAATTCAAAACGAAAGTCTCAAATTCACAATTTCTTCGTGTACTAGAAACCGGGATCACACTCGTGTTTAATTAATCCGTCTTTAGCTTATTTAGACTATTAGTTTTTCCTAAATGTAATTTTCTTAATTTACTCCATAACGTATTACATTAAAATACACTGACACTTTCCCAAACATCAAGTTTCTTAGGTCACATGGGTTTCTATCGATGCTTTATTCAATACTTTTCTAAAATAGCCCTACCGATGACTCACCGTCTTGAAAAGGATGCTCCTTTCATCCTTTCTCCCGAATGTCTTGAATCCTTTGAAATTCATGGTAGGAGAGGTTTTAGGTGTTGACTCCAAGATCGTTAGACTCAAATAGTCGAAACCGTTTTATCAAGGTTGTTAATTGTATATGTGATGAACACAACGGAATAATACAATTAACTAGAAAAAGATGTTTAAGAGACGAACAATTCCCAAAGAGTTTGTATTATTGATTAACACAAACTACTCTAGGTGTGTGTACATTGAATCCCACACTTAGAGATCAAACATAACAGTAGGTTACATTGTATATTGAAGTTGTGAATAAACCTACGGTCTGGTGTTCCTTTTATAACTTAAGGAACCCAAGGATATATGGAAACTAAATAAAGTATTGATGACTAAATCAAAACTGACTTATTCATCCTTATCATGTGTTGACCAAATCTTCATACTTATCACTAGCAGTGGGAAGTACTCTAGCAGGGGCAAGTACTCCAGCAGGGAAAACTTACTCTAGCAGGGGAAAGTACTTCAGTAGGGGGAACTCCTGCAGGGGGATCTCCAACAGTGGGAACTCTAGTAGTGATAATGTCCTATTTGGTCTTTCTTGTTTCCATAGTGTTTGACTCGTCAACTCTTGACCCAACAATCTTCCCCTAGTTGATGATGTCAAAACACTTCCCCTTAAACATACAACATCAAAGATTAACAGGCTGAAATTTCTCTATAGACACTTCCCCTTTTTGACATGATCAAATAGGGGTCTTGTTAGTGAACAACCTTGATTTTTAATTACTACTAATCAATACCATACTTCTAACACAAGCATTCTACTTTTCAATATACCCTCCAAGAAGCACATAGGCAGGCGATCCTAATAAAAAATGATTTTGAGCAATATATACTCACACTAGTTGTAGTAATACCAATAAGCAGTAGCAAAAACCTTCACCTCATTGTTGTATGTGAATGACTAACACTTTATCAAATAAGCTTCCCCTTAAAGTGTGCTAGTCATTGATGGATCTTCAATTCTGTAGGCTTTAAGGAATGATTACATATGAAGAAATCTAATTATAACTTACTTGATGATGAAGTAGAATAACGCGAACTTGCATTCTATATCTTGCACTAACCACGTGACAAAGTGCCCTTGTATACAAAAATCCTCGTTTACCTTTGAAACGAGACATTGAGCACGATTATGTAACTCCTTCAAGTGATAGAAAATATGTGCATAGAGTACCATAAGAGAAATCACATATTCCTAGATCTTGTATCACTTTATCACTAAGCGTGTAAGCATAAAACACATACCCACGAAAATCTGATTCGTCTTCAAATAAATAAATAATTTTCTTCGTAATCAATGAAATTTAAATGAGCCTTTATACCTTTAAACCAGTTGCTGTGAATAACCAAACTCCAAGTCACTACTGTCCCAAAACTCATATCTGACAGCAGGGGGAACTTTCAAAAATAGTGGGAATCTGTTAATGAAAGCAGGGGGATCTATTGAAGGCAGGGGGATCGTAGAAAGGGGGAACTTTTAATGCCACTATTTTTGTTATTAATTGTGCCAAACCCACACAAAATGGGAATGAATTTATAACAGGGGGATAAATAACAAAAACAGAGTGAATTAAAAATTACCTTACTGTGAAGTTTTTCCTAGTGTGTCCTATGAAAAACAATATTGATATAGTTCACTGAATTCATAAAAACAATATTAGATTGTCTTTATTGTACAAGACCAACAGCAATCCATGTGACACCTGGGACCACGAAATATTAAGCAAGGGCATGGTTATTAAGACCCCCCTAAAAATCCTATATATACCCCCCCAAAATTTTATATATTTTTTTAATTGTTTAGAATTTTTTATAATTACGGTTTTGTTATAAAACTGTGAATCGTAAAATACGGAACTAAAAAAATAAAGTTTAATAACTCAAAACTGTTAGACTGATAAAAATACACAACAAAAACTAGAAAAAAAAATAGTCCAGAAAAAAACAGGGAGACAAAAAGTACATAATATGTGTACTTTTTGTACTTTTTTGGGTTAGGGGGTACCAATAGGGGTACCCATTAAGCAAAGCAAAGTAATCATAAACAGTAAACAATGAGCAGCTGCCCTTTTTCATGGAACAAAATCCCACGTCCTTGTTTGCTTCTCAAATTAGACCACATCTAATACCTTTTAGATTAACCAATCGTGGACCACTAGTACTTCTCTATCCCACGTGACCATTAATAAACAACATATGTACCACAAGTACACATCATCAACCAATCAATTTGTCTTGTCACTTCCTGATGTCGACCCATCGTTCACATCTTCTTTCTTTGCAGCCAATATGACGTCGGATCCATTATCCCCCCTTCACATTACTTTTAACAAATAAATCACCTGGTCCCCATTAATTGTGCCCCCACACAAATTAAATGAAACGCATGACCATGTTAGTGTACAAATCAAAGCAATACGTGAACCTTTTGTCCATATCAAGAATAAAGTGCATCACGTCTTAGTTGTTGATTATTTTATTCCCAATCCACTTGTATCTTTCTTCATGATAATGAAAATAGAACAATATTGAATGTGAATAAATTATACTTACCAAACGAATGAATCTGTTCATAACCGTGAACAAAAGAGGTCATAAACAACAAACAGAAACATTCCCTAAACAGTTTCGGCCACAAATATTTTTAGGGACAAACCCTAAGCATCACCGTCATCTTCACAGTTACAATCATGAAAAACATCTTGATTCTCCTAGATATCGAGCCACCCGCTCTGATACCACTTGTTGAATCCAAGATCGTTAGACTCAAACAGTCAAAACCGTTTTATCTAGGTTTTTAATTGTATATGTGATAAACACAGCGGAATAATACAATAAACTAGAACAAGATGTTTAAGAGACGAACAATTCCAAAAGAGTTTGTATTATTGATTAACACAAACTACTCTAGGTGTGTGTACATTGAATCCCACACCTAGAGATCAAACATAACAGTAGGTTACATTGTATATTGAAGTTGTGAATAAACCTACGGTCTGGTGTTTCTTTTATAACTTAAGAAACCCAGGGATACATGGAAACTAAATACAGTATTGATGACTAAATCAAAACTGACTTATTCATCCTTATCATGTGTTGACCAAATCTTCATACTTATCACTAGCACTGGGAAGTACTCTAGCAAGGGAAAGTACTCTAGCAGGGGAAACTTACTCTAGTAGGGGAAAGTACTTCAACAGGGGGAACTCTAGCAGGGGGATCTCCAGTAGTGGGAACTCTAGTAGTGATAATATCCTATTTGGTCTTTCTTGTTTCCATAGTGTTTGACTCATCAAATCTTGACCAACATTAGGTCACGAGTTAATAAGAATTCCAACCTATCCATTATGCAAGTAAGACAATGACGGGGGATCAATTGCATTATACCACTACCAAAAAAGAGCTTTTAGTTGTAGTTTAGGCTTTTGAGAAATTCCGCCCCTATCTTGTGCTTTCCACCACCATCGTCTAAACTGATCACTACGCTTTGAAGTACTTGTTGACCAAGAAAGATGGTAAACTGATACTCCTTCGTTGGGTTTTGCTCTAACAAGAATTCAGAATCAAAATTCGCGACAAAAAGGGTGCTGAAAACCAAGCCGTGGATCACCTTAATAGACTTGAGGACCCGTATCAAGGAGAATTACAGACAAAAGAGATAAAAAAATATCTCCCTCTAGAAACTTTAATTTTTATTCACTCCAAATAGGATGACACCCCATGGTTTGCGGACATTGCAAACTATTTGGCGGGTGGTATTCTAATTGAAGGGTTATCGTCCCAACAACGCAAGAAATTTTTCAAGAACAATAAACACTATTACTTGGACGACCCTTATCTTTTCTAGAAATGTGCGGCCCAAATTATCTGACATTGTGTCGATGGGTCGGCGGCTTTACACATTCTTAAAGCTTGCCACAAACGACCCACCGGTGGTCACTTTGGTCCAAATTTCACAGCGAAAAAAGTTTTCGACTCTGGTTTCTTTTGGCCCTCCAGCCATCATGACGCGCATGAGATGGTTAAGCATTGTGATGCTTTCCATCATCAAGGAAAGATCCTCACAAAAATGAGATGCCTTAAAAATTCATTCAAGAATGTGAGATCTCCGTCGTGTGGGGCATCGATTTTATGGGGCCATTTTCGTCATCTGAGGGAAATAAGTACTTCTTTGTAGCCGTCGACTACGTTTCAAAATGGGTTGAAGCGAAGGCTTTGCCTACGAACGATGCTAGGGTTGTAATAAATTTCTTAAAACAATTGTTTGCTCTATTCGATATGCCTCGTGCTATTATTAGTGATCGTGGGACTCATTTTTGCAATAATCAATTCGCACGAGTCATGGCTAAGTATGGTGTAAATCACCGACTTTCCACCGTGTATCATCCACAAACTAATGTCCAAGGTGAGGTTTCTAATCGTGGTCTTAAGAGAATCTTAGAGCAAATTGTGGGAGAGCACCGTGCTTCTTGGTCCGATAAATTAGAAGATGGTTTGTGGGCTTTCCGTACCACTTATAAGACACCTATCGGTTGTACTCTTTATCGCCTAGTGTACGGGAAACCGTGACACCTCCCCATTGAGTTGGAGCATAAGGCTTATTGGGCTCTCAAATGGGCTAATTTTGACTTGAACAAAGCCGGCGACCATAGAAAAATCCAACTTAATGAATTGAATGAGCTTAGAAACAATGCCTTTGAGAATTTTTTGATATATCAGGAGAAAACTAAGCAAATTGATGATTCCAAGATTAAGAACCGAGAGTTCAACGTCGATGACCAAGTTTTACTTTTTAACTCTCGCTTGAAAATCTTTTCGGGCAAACATAAAAGCCGTTGGTCCGGTCCATTCACCATGGCCCAAATTTTCCCATATGGCACCATTGAGCTAGCTCAACCAAATGTGTCAAATTTTAAGGTGAATGGCCAACAGGTTAATTTTGTCACACCCCAACATGGCGGAATATGGGGCGCGACGTATGGATATCATCATAACATGGCGTGTCTATAGAGATAACTAAATGAAATAAGAAATGTCATAAAAGGTAACACAAATGTCATGACAATATCTCAACAATGCAGGAGTCTAGGTAAGTAGGTAAAAGTCCCACCTCTTACCAAAGACAAAAAATAAAACAAACAAACCAACATATAGGTGTTCATAGTATCAATTTTTAAACAAATAAAAGAAACTAAGAAGGAACGCGGATCTCCTTCTAAATGCATTCCTACGTGACTCCAAATCCTAGCCACTTATGTTCTCACGCTGAACCATAAAATATCACCTGAAAGAGACACTAAAACACGTCAACATAAAGTTGGTGAGAGTCATAGGTTTAGACTCCAACCTCAATTCAGTTATAATATATGCTGTGAATAACCACCAACAATCAAAATATATGGACAATGTGTTACAAATGTGCATTAACAACTAACAATTCAAGATTAATCATACCAAACCAAATTCTAAGGCTCCAAGCCTTTCCAAACACCATGGTCCCATAGGCGCCCATACACCTATGAACCAATCCCAAGGCCCCGCCTTGTCAACATCCCCTTGGTACCAAGTCAAATCACAAAACAATCATGAATCAATTAGCAGTTAATCACATGAGTACACACAAGTCCATCACCAATCATAAAACATTCACAGCAACACTTTACAAAACCATAACGAGTGTCTCTTCCATCCCATCTGGAAGTCAAAATCATTAAAAGATATGGGACTATGAAACTCACCTGATTCAAGCTTCATCAAATATCCGCACTCTAGCGAAAATCTAAACACACAAACATATACAATCAAGAGATGAACCACATAACAAAATGGCTCATCAATCTATGATGGATATCTAACATTATCCTATAACTTAACCTCATTCATGTGCTATAAGCATCCCATTACACTCCTCTATAAGCCCTTAATTTAGTTATATTCATAACCCGCCCCGTTAACATTTTACCCAAACCAGTCCCGATTTTCATACTCCGTATTATGAGCCAAACGCCCACCAAACCTAACCCACATTCCTTGCAATGAAAACTACATAAACTTTTATGTGTTAGCTAAAATCTCAGCCCTTGCCCCAACATCAAACCAAATTTTAAGTCCCCGATATACAACTTATACTTTCGCCTATCCAGATTTTACCGTTTTTAAACGTATGAAAAGTTTGATATGATCAGAGGGTCTTCCACTATCCCAATTGATTAGCCCTCTTACAGATATCTTATATAACATATAAAATAACTCTCATGTTCTTTTGAAAGTCCAATTGTACTCCTAAGTACCCTAACCACCTTAAAACATTAAATTAAACTTGACTGATTTCAAAACTGTTTTGACCTCCGACTGTTGTAACATGTTTTTGACCCACATCCCGACCTGTAATTCAATTCTAGTTTCTTGCATTTGAAATCCAATTCAATTATCTTTTCAGGGATATAAGATTCGAAAATTAAAATTTTGTAGAACTCTATATATGATCAAAATATTGGCCCTAAAGTTCTGCCCAGTTTTTAATTACGAATTTAATTAAACTAACCTAATTAATTACCCATAATTTATTTAATTACAAGCCCTAATTATTCTAATAATTTTTATATCATTATAATATAGATTTTATAATAAACCGTAACCTAAAACCATCATATAATGATTAAGAATGAATTAAAAACAATTAAATTGAAAAGATATTGAAGGTTTTTATCTTAAGAATAATGGAAGACACAAAAAAATATGAAGAACCCTAAAACACAAAAAAACACGTCGACCCTTTGATCTCCAGGGATTATGTTTGTTTTTTTATCTTAGTTAATACTTTATATAGTTAAAATACTAATCCTAACCCAAGTAAAATTGCCATATATAATTTCCCTACTTTTTCTCTTTTTCTTTTCCTTTTTTTTCACTTAACCGACTTATAAACCTTTAATTTCGTTTTTTTTTTCTTTTTATTATTAATAATTTTATTAATAATATTACCTTAATTATCCTTAATTTATTTAAGCTCCTAAAGCCTCCAAAACCTCAAAACCGTAAAACTAGTCAAATTTCCGCGTATACCGTAAAAGACGTAAAATATACAGTTTTATAAAAACTCTTGAAATATGAAATAAACTAATTAAATAAGTCCTAAATGACTTAAAACCATCCCAAAAAATACTCCCGTGACTAATTACCTCATCCGAGACCTCTAAATGCTAAATCGTAAATCGTAAAAATACGATTTTCTATAATACACATACGTATACGTAAACCACTAAATAACACCATCATAATTCATAGTCACTTATTTTTGAGCTCATGAACATGAAAAACATCACACATAGTTTCACTCATAAGGTACCCCGTACCCGAAATCGATGTCCCAGTCACACTCTGTTCACACCAAATAACACGTAAACACATAAAGGCACATAAGTTCGCGAAATATGCACAAAATAAAGCTAAGTGATGAACCTCAAAATCGTGGTTGTCACATCACTCCCTCCTAATAGAAATCTCGTCCCGAGATTTACTTATTAGGACCGTCATTAACAATAGTTGAGGATACTTGTTCGATGAGACTGTATTTATACATAGTCTCATCGTCCAAATCGGGCTTAAAACGCTTAAAATGTCATCAAAATACCCAAATATATGCTTGTGTTTGTTCATTGTGTATTTTAGGTACGGATATCGTGAATTCACCAAAAGATCAAAGGAATCAAACAAAAACGAACACGGGAAACGAAACCGCACAAAGAACCGGGCCCAAGAATGGAATTTCCAAAAATGCCCTTGAAGTTTGAAGATTGTACAAGTTTGGTCCCTCAACTTTTGAAGAATGACACTTTATACCCCTCAAATATCCAAAAATATAAATGGGGTCCCTAAAGTTTTATGATCTTGCAAGAAAAGCCCTTGAGAATTGTTTAAAGTTGCAATATTTATCCCTTAATCTTCCAAGTTAACAAGGGACTAAAACTGCTAAGCCAAAAGGACTAACAATGTCAAGGGATGAGGACTAAAAGTGAAAAGCTGTTAAAAGGTTGCCACTAACAGAGGGACTGAAACTGTCACCTTGCCAAACTTATTTAACCAAACCTCCATTAAACTTAACCACCCCATCCAGTCAGCTCCCACTCACAAACCTCCACCACTCCTACACCCCCACGTCACCACCCCGACCACGTCACCCTTAATTTATTAATAACTCAGTTTAAATTGAGTTTAATAATAATTAAAAGGGGCGGTAAACAACTCATATTCATCCCTTAATCCCCAGATAAACACCCAAGAACCCTAATTGGGTTTATCTTCATTACCTAAAATCAAACAATCAAACCTTCCAGAAACATAATTAACACAATCCATAACCCATTCCTACTCCCAAAAAAACGCCCCCTTCACTCATGTGACCACCCATGTCCTCCCCTGACCCACTTTTGGACTCCAAGACAAATTGACAGCGGAGTATCAACGACTCACAAGGTTTTCGTGTTTCCTAAGGGTTTTTCAAGGGCTGTGATCATACTACAATAGCTGGAATCTACTCAGCAATCACATGGCTTGTTTGACCAAGATTCTCCAAGGGCAAATTCGGGCTTTCTATAGATTAGGGTTTAGGGTTTATGCCCATTGTATTATTTAAATTAGCTTCTAGTATTTTCCATCTACTAGTATAAATACAACCGCCTGTGGTTGTATTTTGGTTGTTCCAGTTTTTTGTAAAAAATCTTAATTTATTAATGAAAATGAAAGATTGAGTTTTGAGCAATAAAATCTGTGTTCCATCTTATTCCTTGCATTAGTGTAATTCGTTTTACTGTTTTTAAAAATTAGTTTAAAAGTTTAAAAGGTTTTTAGTTTACAAGTTTCAGTTTTTCAAAAGTTTTCATAGAAAAATCCGTTTTAGGAAGTTGTGGAAAAACTTATCTAAATCTTGCAATCAGTTTTTGGTTGAAGTGAAAGTGGATTCAAAAGCTAGTTTGTTTGTTTTGACAAGTTTTTATCGAAAGTTCTCCAAGTTCAGTTTGGTTTTACTTAATTGAAGAAAATTCAGTTCTAAAAAAAGAGCTTCATATATTTTTTTATTTAGCTATAAGCTATAAGCTGACTTGTCAATAAGTCAAGCATATAGCCTATAAGCCTTTGTCTCATGTAATTTTTCTTTTGGCTTACTTTCTTGGCAGGTTCACATAATCTCCAATTTGTTGAAGATATTGGGGGTGTTTGGGACTGCTGTAGTCCCTACCCAGTTCTCTACATCAAAAGCTGCCCATAAGCTCATCATTAAGCTCTCAAATAAGGAAATAAGGAAGGCATTCAGCTCGTAAGAGGCTTGAACCCCTTATTCAACTCCTTTTTTTAGTTTATTGAACTTGGTGGATTTGTGTTTTACTTGTTTCTAGGTTAATTTACTTGTTGGTTCATGCTTATTTGTGATTTATATGCATGTTAGAAGTAATAGGAATCAGTTTGGTTTAAGTTGTATGCTATTGATTTGTTAATTTTCATTTTCAGTTATTAAGAGGGTGTTTGGATTTTGGTTTTAGCTAGAAATTTGTGACATCTTTTGGTCTTGAATCCATCTAGACATACTCCTTTTGATAGTTTTAGGTTGTATCAGTCATATGTTTTGAGTTTAGATAGGATTTAAAAGAAGTTGCTTGTTAAAATGTGGGTAATATAGCTTAAAATCAGAAAATCCTTTTTCTATGTTTGATTTAGAGTAAATTTGCCAATAAAATCTTGTTGAATGTTAGATATTAGGTCTAGTTAGAGTTTGTAGATGGTTATTAGTTGCCTGGTAAGATTTTGATCAAGATTTGCCCAATTGAAATTCGTTTTTGAAGCATATTGCACCAGCACTGTTCACCAGACCTACATTGGCATAAACAGTGACTTATTTGGCTTCTTTGTGTGCAATATTTGTATTGGATCTTGTGTTTTTATATTTTTATAGACTCCCTACACTCCACTGAGTGTAGGGTGCCAATCTTTGTCCAAGTAATCAAGCAAATATCAAGTTACACGCCAATAACCAACCAGACCCGTTTTTTATTGCTACCAATGGGAACTAGTTACCCCTGCTAGTGTTAGAAGTTCCCCCTGCTAAGCAAAAGGACAAAAGTGACCAAGTGTCACTTTCAGTTTTCATTTTTTTTGTCTTTAGTGGGTAAAAATAGGAATTAGAACTTCATTTTTGTTTCATTGTTTTTCTTATTTTATTTTTGATTTTTTGTTTAATTTATTTTCTTGTTATTGTTCATTTAATATTTTTTAGATTAAATTTCTTTTTAAATTACTTTTTAATTTTATGTTTTTGTCTTTTAGTGACAAAATTTATATTTTCTAGTTTTAAAAATTTTCATAGACTTAGAAAAATATTTTAAGACTTTTGGTTTAAAAATATTTTTACTGCTCACTTTTTAAATAATTTTTAGAATTAAATTTAGTTTAATTAGGGTTTAATTAATATCAGTTTTGTCTTTTAGTGAAATTTTTTTATTTTTTCAAACTTTTTCATTTTTCTACTGTTCATTAGTATAAATTAGCATTTTTAAAATTGTCAATTAGTTTTAGCATTATTTTATTATTTTTTATGATTATTTTAGTTTAAAAATAGTTTTTAGTGATTTAAAAATAAAAAATTAGTTTTTAAAATTTAGGAAAAATACTTTTTAGTCTCTAATTAATATAAGTAATTTATTAGTTCAATAAAAAAATATTTTGGCCTTTTTCTTAATTATATTTAATTTTAGGGCTTTAATTAGCATTTAAAATTGAATATTTAACTAATAAAAGGTTTTAAAATTTATTTTATGGATTTTTATTCTTATTTATATTATTTTAGACTTAGTTTAATCTTTTAATTAATTTTTAAGTTTAATTTTTAATTTTGTCGCGTTTTACGTAATTACGTCATCGTTTTACGTCATTACGTCGTAGTTTAATCGTAGTCGTAGCTCGTCTTTACTTTTTTCTCTTCTAAACCAAAAACGTCACTAATTCAAACTTTCATTTTAAATATTGGCACATTAATCCACACACCTCCTTCGAGAACGAACCCGCATTTATTCGGTTTTACGTTTTTCCTAAAGCGTAAGACTTAATACTTGCCACAATTATACGTTGTTTTCCTAAACACGTGTTTCTACACCTATCATTTTGGCGCCGCTGCCGGGGAGGTGTTTTTAGTGTGCCATTATTATTACTATCGTGTTTGTGTGAGTAGTGCGTTTTTGCTTTTCAATTTATGGAAAGCGTATATAACGTACATACTCATTTTTGTTATTTTCTTTATTATATTATAATATCCAAATAAAACGTGTTTAATTTTCCTAAATTAAACACACAACAATCATTTTACTATATTGTAGATATATTGGTTTTCGTTTTTCTTGTGAATATATTATTACTATATTGTATTTACGTAAGAACAATAAATATACAAGTACTCCAAAAGCGTGAAAATGCAACCTTGATTCGGGATTTCATCACTCGATCATTGTATTCGAATCTAAAGAAAAATTTTAAAGGCAAAATAGATAAATACTTTCGTGAGGCTTAATTTCAATTAACACAAACTATAAGGTGGGTATAAGGAGGTTGTATTTCACGACCTAAGGGAAAAAGGCTCTTAAGTGCTTAGCGCCGCCTCGTTTCCCTCGCTTGCTTGTGCGTGTTTTGAGAAAGAGGGCCAATCGTTGGTTTGTCGCCCAAGTATTATCTACGTATATTATATTTGCTTGTGTTTTCAAGATTAAACCCGCTTGAATGTTTTGGTGTTCCACCAACGTTCTAAAGTCATCGAAAGCGTTTACTCCACGTGATCGTTTTCATTCTTTGAGGCTCCTTTAATCGAGAAATTCGATTCGAGGAGAGATTTGTAGATTTGTGTCTACGTAATACATTCAAAAATCCAAAAAAATTTTAAAAACAATCAAAAACCAAAAAAATTGAAAAAATCGAAAAACCGCAAAAAGAATCTTCTTTGCTACCGCCCATTCTACGATTAGTGCATGCGCACTCGATCGAAGGATTATTCTAATTCTAGCGACGCTTCGAATCGACGCAATCGTAATCGAAGGAATCGTCGACGTAGACGAGAATTAGAAACCGACGTTCCTAATATCGTTGTTGAAGAGACCGTAGAGGAGATGGCCGACAATCGTTCGATGATGGAATTGCTCCAAGCGCCCACCGAGGGTTATGGAGACGCGATCGTAATTCCCGCTATCGAAGCGGAGAATTTTGAGATTAAGAGCGGAATGCTTTCGTTGATTTAAGATACAAAGTTTCGAGGTCGTGGAGCCGATAATCCTCACGACCATATTCGGAATTTTGATCATCTTTTGGCCACGAGCAAGTTTAAGAACGTCGACACCGATGTCGTCAAGCTTATGCTTTTTCCTTACTCGCTCAATGGTGCCGCCAAGGATTGGTACGAGAAAGAGCCACCTAATTCGATAACTACGTGGAAGGATCTCATCTCCAAGTTCGTTAATTATTTTTTCCCACCGTCTAGGACAACGTTTTTCAAAATTGAAATTACGAAATTTGAGCAAAAACCAAATGAATCTTTTAGAGACGCGTGGGATCGCTTTAAGGAATTGCTTAGGCAATGTCCTCACCATGGTTTTTCCGAGTTGCACCAAATCGATACGTTTTACAACGGTCTCAATTTTCAAGAACAAGATTCGTTGAATTCCGCCGCCAGTGGCAACTTTTTGTGCAAAACTCCGAAAGATGCATTGATAATTATCGAAAATCGATCCAAGGTTTATCAACTCCGCAACGCACCGAGTGTTTCCAATGTCGCCATTGTTAGTATTTCTAATCGCGACATTGAGAGAGTTGATGCGAAAGTCGACAAGTTGACGAATGTGTTTACGTCTTTTCTCGTTGATATGCAAAAGAAATATGTTCCCGCTACGGTGAAAGCGGTGGAGGTTTCGTGTACATTTTGTGGTGGACCTCATAATTATTACGAGTGTGCGGCTACGGATGGCCAAACATCGAATGTGAGTGCGTTAAATGGAAACAACAATTTTCAAAATCAAAATAACGCGGGTCCATCACAACAAGGCAATTATAACCAAGGCAACAATTTTTCGAATCAAAACCGAAACAATTTTCAAGGAAACAATCAACAAGGGAATTTTCAAAATCAAGGTTATAATCAAGGTCGTAATTTGAATTGGCAAAATCGAGACAATAATCAAAACTCAAATTTTTTAAACAACAACAATCAAGGCAACAATTTTTCAAGTGGTAATCAAGGAAATTTTCAAAGAAATAATCAAAACCAAGGGAACTTTAATTCAAATCAAAATAGTTCGTCAAACGATTTTCAAAATTACATGAAAACGAATGAGGCTAATATGAGACGATTAGAGGGAGAAAATGGTACTTTGAAAAACGACTTCACAAATACTTTGAAACTTTAAAACACAAAGATTGAGCAAGGACAAATCGACATTAAAAAGATGTTTTCGGCCATTATGAACAAGTCCTCGGGTGCTTCATCGAGTTCGTTACCTAGTGACACCGTTGCAAATCCGAAGGAACAATGTTCTCGTGAGAAAGGTCGTGTGATTACCCCTAACCTTGAAGGATTTCGAGTTGTTCCTTCTTCTCAACCCTCGACTTCTAAGACGTCTTATTGTTCTAATGTCGATGGGGTGAACGTGGCGACCAAGGGAAATAGTGCACACCCTCGTGTACCTCAAATTCCATCCACGGTTCAAAAAGAGAGCTTTATCGACCTTACCAAAGTGACCCTTGAAGAAACTTATGCATCAATCCTTCTTAAAAAACCCAAAAGGCGTATGCCGAGAAAGGAAGAGGATCCGGGCCAATTTCTACTACCTTGTGATTTTTCCGAGATTGAGGGATGTTTAGCCCTTGCCGATTTAGGTGCTAGCATCGATCTCATGCCTCATTCTCTTTGGAAATTGATGAGATTGCCTAATCTTACCCCCACGAACATGACAATCGAGCTTGCAAATTGTACTCTACTTATACCAATTGGAATAGCCGAGGATGTCTATGTCAAAGTTGGAAAGTTTGTTTTTCCCACGGATTTTGTTATATCCGATTACGAGTATGACCCTAAATGTCCCATTATTTTAGGCCGACCATTCTTATCGACGGCTCGAACCGTAATTGACGTTTACGAGAGGAGACTTACTATGAGATATGAGGATGACAAAATTGACTTTTTCGCTAGAAAATCCCAAGTGTTTAATGCTAATGAAAAAACCGAGGTTTCAAAACCTAATGATTCAAATCCTAATGATTTCAAAATGTTCACTTTAGCGGAAAGAATGAGGCTTAATGCATGTTTTGAAAGAATTAAGAAAAACAGTTTTAAAGATGATGATTTTAATGATAAAGAGTACGTGTACCTAATTCAAAAGGGTATGTGTAAATTTATGGATGAATACTCACTTTGGGATGTATTTAGTGAAACAAGTGAAACACCAATTCCGAAGGGCGACGTTAGTGCCATCACGATAATGACCAAAATGGACTCGTCTTCACCACCTTCGAAGGACCACGTCTTTGAGGCTTCAACTTCTAACTCCATCGAAGTGCCTCCTTTGCCTAGCCCAACACCTGTTGAGGCTAAAGGGTTTATCGAAATCGATCCTCTTGTCTTATAAAAGTCACCTAAGCATAGTCATTCGACTTGTAAGACCATGGTTGTGAGTGATCACATCGACACTTTCTTTGACGATGACGATGGCGATTTTGCCGAGATTAATCACGTACTTCGAAATCCACATGCAATTTTTGATTCTCCTAAAAAGAAACATGTGAAGTACGATGATTACGAGTTTGATCCTGAGATTGAGGAAATCATTGAACGAGAGCTAGCTCTTATGCCTTCACTTCCACCTACGAGTGAGGTCGATCTTTCCAAAATCGAGGATGAACTTAATAAGTTGGAACGTCTTATTTTCGATGACGAACCTACTCATGTGACCACCAAAAGTCCAATTCTCGAGGAGTTACCTAATCAACACTCCTCAAATGAGAATTACGTTTACCACATTCGCGAGGATTTAACTTATCAACAATCCCCACAAAAGGATGATGGTTTCGTGCTTGATCGTGATCTATTCGAGAGAGTTTCTAAGATACTCAAGGAGGGGAATGACCAACCTTGGTTTGACAAGCCTATCTTTGATGAAGAAATCGATGAGATCGACGTTCATGAGGATGACGAGTATGTAGACCCCGAGGGGGCGGTGTTCTTTGTTGATCGACGTTTTTAGAATTTATACAATCCACCACCCCCTAACCGCGACTTAAATGTGAGGATTTTTAGCGCGACTAAATTTGAATTTGACACACCAAATATTTTCAACATTATCAAATCGGGTTTTCATAAAGAGTTTTTAAACGATGAAAAAGGAAAAGATTTTAAAAATGTTTTAAAAGATTTTTCTACATGTTTAACTCCGTTATCACATCGTTTTATGAGTGCTACCACCTCGTCTACTCCTTTTGAAGACGGTTGGTGTGGATCTAGTGTGGCGGAAGCCCCTTATGTTCCCTCACATTTCTCCACCAAGGACGAGATTTACGATCCCGGAATTGATTGTAAAGGGAAATCTCGGTCTTCCACCGATGAAATAAATGGAAAACTTATCTATTTGCTTGGTGTGAGTCTACCTCGAGTAGCTCATTATGTTGCCTTACCCATTGCCCCACCTTTCTACTTCTCATCTCTTTTCTTCTACCCCTTTAGGGTTTCGGCTTCGGTTGAAGTAGCGTTGTTTCGTCTTTCATCCGAAAACGAGGACGCTATCTTTGACCCCGGTATACGTATATCGGGTTTTTAAAGTAATCCACGTACTTTTGGGCATTGTTTATCATGTAAGCCCAACCAAAATGACCAAACCATGATTATCCCTAAATGATCACATTTATAGGGATTCGAGTCGAGCTTTTGACTCTGTTATCAAAAACAAGGTGCCTCATGGGGGATTCTCATGCTTATCCTTGTAAATATTATCGCTTTCTTAATTAATGTAACAAGGGGACTTGTGCTCTTCCTACCTTTGTTTCGTGGTTGTTTGTGATTGTGATTTATTAGGTTCATCGTCATCATTGAAGCCTCTCGTGTTCGTTTTACAGATCACTCGAGCTTCGATCGTTGCCTTTGGAGATTCCGATATCCGATGATATCCATTTATGTTCTAACGTTTATCTTATTAGCATAATTCTTAAACGGCTTATAGGTTATTCGTTTAACCCTTTCCATGCTCGAGATTAAGCATTCGACTTCGTCTCTAGTATGGGGGTGTTTTCACCCCTAGACTTGAAACATTGAGGACAATGTTTAGTTTTAGTATGGGGGGTGAGTAGATACTTCACCTTGCTTACGTCACCACGCAATCCAATATTCATCGTTTTGTTATCGTTTTATGCAAAATAAGGCTAAAAATGGCCAAATTTTAAAAACTTTCTTGTTTTTCATAAGTGTTTAAGACACGAATGTAGGTTTTCCGATGGTGAGAATAAGAGTAATTTTTGAATAGACCGTGCGTGTTGAGCACTTAGCTTTGATTCCTTAACTTTTTAGGCTAAGTGTCTTAAATGAGGATGAGAAATGATAGAGTTATTTATAAGTCTCGTAATCGTCACGATCTCATGTGTAGTAATTATTAGCTTATTCTCCCCACGCTTTTGATAATAAATTGTTAATAAATATTGATTTAGCGGTTTAGTCACTATTGTTGGTTTCTAATTTGTTTTAGTAGCTTCCATGTAATTAAATTGGGAAAACATTAAGGTATCGCCAGCGTCACGGTTTTGAAGTATTGGCACTCGAATAATCGAAAGCTTCACCTAATAATAAGATTTCAAGTGCTCACCTAAATTAAGCAAAAATTTGAAGCTCACAAGGCCGAACAATCTATGCCTAAATTGAAAGTGAATCAAGCCTTAATCTTTGAAGCTTTAAAGATCCAAAATTCGCTTTAGCGTGAGGATATACGTCTTTGGCTAATAAAACCACCGATGAGGCGGATAATAAAAGGCAAGGCAAGACCGAAGTCATAATAAAAGCTTCATGGCGAAGTTGAATAAAAGATGGAGGTAAACCAATGATAATAAGGCCCTTCCGTTAGGGGGCATATAAAAGTCTTGGTAATAAGTCTCATGTTCAAAACCGTTATAAAACCGTGTTTATCGATCCTTCTTGTTGACTTAATTTTCTGATATCGTTGTCTATTAGGATGAATTATTAATTTAATGATTTTGGTTACACCGTTAAAACTCTATTTTTAGACTTAATCTCTATTCACGCATAAGTCAATGATGTATCCTCGTGATCATTAAGACAAAATAAAATATAAGAGATACCAAGTAGGAATAAGGGAGTTTAGGTTCGTAATTAACACTCATGAGACATGATCGTGTTGCTAACTTATGATAACAATGATCTCGTTGCACGCTTAGCATGGAATTGGGTGAAAATCGAGGACGACGAAATTATTTCTAACAAAGCATTCACATGTTCTTGTTCTATGATCCCAAAAGTCACTTTCTCGTGATGAAAACAATACATTATGTCTAAAACGCGTGTAGTAGTTTATTAAAATTTATGTCTTTAATAAATGTCATCATAAAAATGAATTTTGGAAGGGCTAAGATAAAGAATTCTAGCATTGAGTGGGGACACGGAAATGGTTTAGTATGGGGGAGTGATGAGACTGTATTTATACATAGTCTCATCATCCAAATCGGGCTTAAAACGCTTAAAATATCATCAAAATACCCAAATATATGCTTGTGTTTGTTCATTGTGTATTTTAGGTACGGATATCGTGAATTCACCAAAAGATCAAAGGAATCAAGCAAAAACGAACACGGGAATCGAAGCCGCACAAAGAACCGGGCCCAAGAATGGAATTTCCAAAAATTCCCTTGAAGTTTGAAGATTGTACAAGTTTGGTCCCTCAACTTTTGAAGAATGACAATTTATACCCCTCAAATATCCAAAAATATAAATGGGGTCCCTAAAGTTTGATGATCTTCTAAGAAAAGCCCTTGAGAATTGTTTAAAGTTGCAATATTATTCCCTTAATCTTCCAAGTTAACAAGGGACTAAAACTGCTAAGCCAAAAGGACTAACAATGTCAATGGATGAGGACTAAAAGTGAAAAGCTGTTAAAAGGTTGCCACTAACAGAGGGACTGAAACTGCCACCTTGCCAAACTTATTTAAGCAAACCTCCATTAAACTTAACCATCCCATCCAGTCAGCTCCCATTCACAAACCTCCACCACTCCTACACCCCCACGTCACCACCCCAACCACGTCACCCTTAATTTATTAATAACTCAGTTTAAACTGAGTTTAATAATAATTAAAAGAGGCGGTAAACAACTCCTATTCATCCCTTAATCCCCAGATAAACACCCAAGAACCCTAATTGGGTTTATCTTCATTACCTAAAATCAAATAATCAAACCTTCCAGAAACATAATTAACAAAATCCATAACCCATTCCCACTCCAAAAAAAACGTCCCCTTCACTCATGTGACCACCCATGTCCTCCCCTGACCCACTTTTGGACTCCAAGACAAATTGACAGTAGAGTATCAACGACTCACAAGGTTTTCGTGTTTCCTAAGGGTTTTTTCAAGGGTTGTGATCATACTACAATAGCTGGAATCTACTCAGCAATCACATGGCTTGTTTGACCAAGATTCTCCAAGGGCAAATTCGGGATTTCTATAGATTAGGGTTTAGGGTTTATGCCCATTGTATTATTTAAATTAGCTTCTAGTACTTTCCATCTACTAGTATAAATACAACCGCCTGTGGTTGTATTTTGGTTGTTCCAGTTTTTTGTAAAAAATCTTAATTTATTAATGAAAATAAAAGATTGAGTTTTGAGCAATAAAATCTGTGTTCCATCTTATTCCTTGCATTAGTGTAATTCATTTTACTGTTTTTAAAAATTAGTTTAAAAGTTTAAAAGGTTTTCAGTTTACAAGTTTCAGTTTTTCAAAAGTTTTCATAGAAAAATCTGTTTTAGGAAGTTGTGGAAAAACTTATCTAAATCTTGCAATCAGTTTTTGGTTGAAGTGAAAGTGGATTTCAAAAGCTGGTTTGTTTGTTTTGACAAGTTTTGATCAAAAGTTCTCCAAGTTCAGTTTGGTTTTACTTAATTGAAGAAAATTCAGTTCTAAAAAAAGAGCTTCATATATTTTTTTATTTAGCTATAAGCTATAAGCTGACTTGTCAATAAGTCAAGCTTATAGCCTATAAGCCTTTGTATCAGGTAATTTTTCTTTTGGCTTACTTTCTTGGCAGGTTCACATAATCTCCAATTTGTTGAAGATATTGGGGGTGTTTGGGACTGCTGTAGTCCCCACCTAGTTCTCTACATCAAAAGCTGTCCATAAGCTCATCATTAAGCTCTCAAAAATAGAAATAAGGAAGGCATTCAGCTGGTAAGAGGCTTGAACCCCTTATTCAACTCCTTTTTTAGTTTATTGAATTTGGTGGATTTGTGTTTTACTTGTTTCTAGGTTAATTTACTTGTTGGTTCATGCTTATTTGTGATTTATATGCATGTTAGAAGTAATAGGAATCAGTTTGGTTTAAGTTGTATGCTATTGATTTGTTAATTTTCATTTTCACAATTTAAGAGGGTGTTTAGATTTTGGTTTTAGCTAGAAATTTGTGACAGCTTTTGGTCTTGAATCCATCTAGGCATACTCCTTTTGATAGTTTTAGGTTGTATCAGTCATAGGTTTTGAGTTTAGATAGGATTTAAAAGAAGTTGCTTGTTAAAATGTGGGTAATATAGCTTAAAATTAGAAAATCCATTTTCTATGTTTGATTTAGAGTAAATTTTCCAATAAAATCTTGTTGAATGTTAGATATTAGGTCTAGTTAGAGTTTATAGATGGTTATTAGTTGCCTGGTAAGATTTTGATCAAGATTTGCCCAATTGAAATTCGTTTTTGAAGCATATTGCACCAGCACTGTTCACCAGACCTACATTGGCATAAACAGTGACTTATTTGGCTTCTTTGTGTGCAATATTTGTATTGGATCTTGTGTTTTTATATTTTTTATACACTCCCTACACTCCACTGAGTGTAGGGGTGCCAATCTTTGTCCAAGTAATCAAGCAAATCTCAAGTTACACGCCAATAACCCAGCAGACCCGTTTTTTATTGCTACCAGTGGGAACTAGTTACCCCTGCTAGTGTTAGCAGTTCCCCTTGCTAAGCAAAAGGACAAAAGTGACCAAGTGTCATTTTCAGTTTTCATTTTTTTTGTCTTTAGTGGGTAAAAATAGGAATTAGAACTTCATTTTTGTTTCATTGTTTTTCTTATTTTATTTTTGATTTTTCTGTTTAATTTATTTTCTTGTTACTGTTCATTTAATATTTTCGATTAAATTGCTTTTTAAATTACTTTTTAATTTTCTGTTTTTGTCTTTTAGTGACAAAACTTTATATTTTCTAGTTTTAAAAATTTTCATAGACTTAGAAAAATATTTTAAGACTTTTGGTTTAAAAATATTTTTACTGTTCACTTTATAAATTATTTTTAGAATTAAATTTAGTTTAATTAGGGTTTAATTAATATCAGTTTTGTCTTTTAGTGAAAAATTTTACCTTTTTCAAACTTTTTCATTTTTCTACTATTCATTAGTATAAATTAGGATTTTTAAAATTGTCAAATTATTTTTAGCATTATTTTATTATTTTTTATGATTATTTTTGTTTAAACATAGTTTATAGTGATTTAAAAATAGAAAAATAGTTTTTAAAATTTAGAAAAAATACTTTTTAGTCTCTAATTAATATAAGTAATTTATTAGTTCAATAAAATAATATTTTGGCCTTTTTCTTAGTTAAATTTAATTTTAGGGCTTTAATTAGCATTTAAAATTGAATATTTAATTAATAAAAGGTTTTAAAATTTATTTATTGGATTTTTATTCTTATTTATATTATTTTAGACTTAGTTTAATCTTTTAATTAATTTTTAAGTTTAATTTTTAATTTTGTCGCGTTTTACGTAATTACGTCATCGTTTTACGTCATTACGTCGTAGTTTAATCGTAGTCGTAGCTCGTCTTTACTTTTTTCTCTTCTAAACCAAAAACGTCACTAATCCAAAATTTGATTATATATATTAGCAAATTAATCCACACACCTCCTTCGAGAACGAACCCGCATTTATTCGGTTTTACGTTTTTCCTAAAGCGTAAGACTTAATACTTGCCACAATTATACGTTGTTTTCCTAAACACGTGTTTCTACACCTATCATTACTTGTTCCTCATAAACTCTTCTCGTTCCCACGTGAACTCTAGTCCATGTTTCAAATTCCATATACCCATAACTACGGTATATTACTTTTTCCAATGTCTTAGCTTCACGATCCAAAATCTCTACCGGCTATTCGATGAAATGAAGACTCGTATCCATACTAATATCATCTAACGGTACTTGTAAGTAGGTTCTTGCTCATCATTTCCTCAAGTTTAACACATGAAATACATCACGCATACTACTCAGGTCTCCCAGTAATTCCAACCTATAAGCCGCTGGTCCAATCTTTTCAAAGAATTCGAATGGACCCACGATTCTAGGTGTTAACTTCCCTTTCATCCCAAGCCACGTCACTTCTTTCCATGGTGAAACCTATAGCATAACCTTATCCCCAATCTCAAATCCCAAGGCTTACTCCTCTTGTCCACAAAGCTCTCTTGTCGGCCCTTTGCCATTTTCAACCTCTACTTAATCACTACCACCACCTCTTGTAGTTTTCCGTTCCAACTCCGGTCCAATATGTTGACTGCTTCTAACTTCACCCCACCGTTACGGTGATCCACCTCATCTTCTATGGACTAACTTCAGCAGTTTCTACTACATTTCCTATCACCAGACCTAACGGTTTTCCCTTCTGTATCACTACACTATCTTGACAACCCTTTGCTCCGTCAAGCCATTCTTCCTCCATACTACTTCTCGCTTGTCTCTCCATAATCTTAATTTCCATACCATCTTCTATCTTATCTTCAGCCAATAATTTAGGCGATCCTCTTTTATTCCCTACATTCTCATCAGCGAGGAATGCGCCCCTCTCACTAGTGACTCTCTTTGTAGAAGAATTCTTCCTAAATAAAATGCATTCCCCAACAATCTCCAAACCACACGCCCATGCTCTAGGCGTATTCCTCCATTATCCTTATGGTATGCTCATACCAACCATTAGTCTATCAATGGTATACTATGCTTACTTCCCATCATTTATTCCCTTGCCATAATCCTTCATAAACATTCCATACTTCTTAGGCGAATTTTTATGTAGAAACTCCTATCTCATCACATCCGTACGCAATCCTTCCAACTCCTCAACTACTTGACTTCTCATTCCTCTTAGAATATGGGATGAATTATTCAGTCTATCGACTATCACCCAACTCTCATCGTACTTATTCCTCTACCCCATTATGTATCCCCTCTACCATCTTCATCCTTACACCGCCCTTTCTATGCTACTCCTATCTATGTAGGAAGTATAGCATATGTCCCTTTTCTCCATATGATTGTCCAAGCCACGCAACATAAATGTTGACGCGTTCTTTGCTTTAGACAAGTACTCGTGCAACTTACATCCTTCATCCAAACCTTCCTAACACGTCATCCATATAGCTAAATTTTGTCTCAGCATCACTTCCTCCCTCTTATTCCATGTCTCATTAACTATGCTTGTCTTTCCCAGATGGTACTTGTCCTTGCAATTTTCCTTCATCACTTAACTCCACCCATCACATTTGCCAATGTTCAATCAAGAGGACTGAATATGTGTTGGATACGTTCATGATCCATATAGATCATTATGTACGTCTCCTACACCAAATGCCTCTAGCATTCTAGGCACATCGAACAATGCAGCTCTACTAACTAAGTCTTATCTAGTTCTTCTAAATCTCCAGTTCCTGCAACGTATAAGCAATCGCCTTTCTTTGTCGTCCTCGCACGCATCCAAATCCTTGCTCCACATATCGTCCTGCTACGCGAATTCGTCCAGTCCTTCTGATAATGTTAAGATTACTCATTATCCAATCCACCTCTTCAGCCTCCAAAACGCTTACTCATCCTTCTTCACTTCGCCCCTTGCTGGTTTCATGATATGACATCATCTCTAACTACTCATCATGGTAAACTTAATACTAAAACTCATACTTGAAAATCTCATGTATAATTCCTTTTCTAAACCACTCCAAAACTAACACATAATTCGCCTCACTCTCCTTCATAGACTTTGAGTAGATCAAGATGTCGTCGATACTCCTGATGACAACTTGTTTATATACGGCGAGGCACACTCAGATCATTGACTCCATGAAAACCGTTAGTGTTTTGGTGAAGCCAAATGCATAACCGTAAACCCAAAGCGTCCATTCAACATTCTTAACATCATCCCTGCATCCCCTCTTAGAAGCAACACAAACAAATTTATACCTCTTTCTACTCGTGAAATTCTACACACATTCTAAAAGATCGATACTTCTTCTTATCAACCCATCCGACCGCTTTCACATCACATTTACTACTAGGCAACTCAACCTTTATCTTCCATTCCTTGCAATTTCTAACAACTCTTGTCTTTAAAATCATTCCATCAACAATTTCCTTGGAAAGGCACTAACTACAACTCATCTTGCTCCTTCTACTGTCTTTGTTCATGGTTCTACTTCAAGATAATAGGTAAACCTACTAAATCTTAAGAAATTTATAGAATGTTTTACATACCTAACTAATATCACAAGTACCTTTGAAATATCACATCCCCTTCCAACGTTCTCTATGATGCGTTACTTGTGCCAATATCCATACTTTATACAAATCTCTATTCATCTCCCTTGGTAATCCTAAGAGACCTTATGACCACATTAGTTTGTCTTTCTACGATCTTCTAACTCTTTCCCCATCACAAAGGGCATTCCAACTATTCTCTCATATGACTATATCAATGCTCTCAATCAATACAAAACCAAAACTACATCTGGAACCCACCAGACACGACCAACGAATCAAAACTACGGTAACGACAGTTCTCGTGCACCAGTTAAAACAAGTCAGAAACCACGAGACTCAAAAGAAAACTCAAACCCAAAACATGTATCAATTCAAAATGACCCATGACAATGAAAAATAATCCAAGAAACACCCAATGGCAACCAAAAAATATTACGCCCCGCAACATATTTTTGTAAACCTTGCACGACATCGACTTTTCCTAAAAGGATATTTTTATTTACCTCACCACATCTATGTGACTCGAACAATCTACAAATAACCCTCTATACGATCTCAAGACTCAACAAAGACTAGGTACCCCGAACATCCCAAATCATAAGTTTAAAAACTACTATTCAAAACTCAACCTTCAACCCGACACTGTACAACAATTTCGACCAGGCTACTGACCTCCTATGACTATACATTCTAAATATTTGAAAAGTACATTTCGAGTACATAATTTTAGGCTTTTGAATCACCCAAAAAGCTTTAAAAACGAACAAGTTATGACCAAAACAATTTATACTAGTTGTTTTAAAAACTAAAGAATCATCTTAGTAATTAACGTAATCCTTTTTAAATGAAAAGAAATAAATGTATGTGAAATTTTCATGAACTTTTTTTAGTCCTGTATAAATAATTATAAATGACGTATATCAATTAAACTCAATTATATGAAATATTTAAGTAGGAAAATTCTATTTTTCTTTATTTTAAAGAAGGTTTAGAATTTGAAATAAATAAGTGTTGATTACATAAAAAAAACTTATGTTATATCTTGTTGTAAACACGACTCCTACACGTTACCCTTATTTTACCGAATACAATCAATTATCTAACTCGATAGTATATTTCCAAGTCTTTTTTTCAAAATATACCGACCAAAAGAAATGTAAGACTCAACACAAAAGATTTCATTATCCCAAAAGAAATCCCAAGTTATTTCAATAGACTTAAAACCAAAAACACCATTTTAAACGGACACGTGAAATAGAAAACTCGAAGAATACGCAATGGAGATTGAATATCTAAAAAGAAGCGAGCTAGACACCCTCCTAAGGATACAATTGATAATAATAGGGGATCATACATATATAGGCATATTAGGATATATATATATACTCAAATCCGTCTAACATCTACTATACAATCATGTATCCGTCCAACATCTACTATACAAGCATGTATTAATCCTCTTTCATGCAATCATACTTAGGAATCCATTGCAATTGTGGTACTTGTATAACTATGTTGGCCACCATACTTATACAATTACCCTTTCCCCAATGCACTCCCTCCTATGATGACACTTATAAGAATCAATACAACACATAACACATACATCCATCAACTCACCTAAGCACATAACCACATAAACAATAAGGTCAAAAACTCCAACTATTAAAATAACATAGTCAAACTCTTGGAATACATAAATCCATAGTCTAGCTAAAACATCAAAGACAAAATCCAAAACGAAAACATAACCAATAATAAGTCATGTCGCCCATCAGAGTCGAAACAGCTTAAAATCCTTTCTATCCACGTACTCCTAGTAACTCGAACCACCACATGATCCTTAGGGAACATGACTTTAACATCAAAAGAAAAATAATATACCTCAGGTACATAAAATAACTCAACAACAGATTGAAACTACCATGTACCAAATTATGTACTATAATGTACAATTTAAGCAAAATACAACAATGACGAGCGTGGACGATTTTGGTTCAACCCGCACTAGTCATAACCCGAAAAGAAAATTAAATGTGGATAAGTATGAACTACTATGGTTCAACCCATACTAGTCAAAACTCAACAAACCTCGCAAGTTAAAACCAATAACATCAAGAAAAAACTTCAATTAATATCAAATGCACACATTGTAACACCCCATTTTAGAAATGGAAATATCACAGTAATTATGGCGTGTCATCAAAGCATACAAGGTAAAATGTCTAAACATTACTTGACCATAAAAAGGAAAATACCGGAATCAAACATCAGTAGTCCAAAAGTAAAGCTCATCACACACAAACATAGTATAATAAAGGAAAAGGACTAAACAATGTCCAAAGCATAAGTATCATAAGGAAAGGAAATGCATAATGTAAAGAAGGCTAGACAGCTTCCAGTGCATATGTACGTACTCTTAGTGTCTACGAGCGTCCCTGAGTACCTGCCATTTTGGGAACATAGAAAAGGAAAACGGCTGAGCAAATACGCTCAGTGCACGGATGTACAATAAAGCATGAATAGAATAAGCATATAACATAATAACAGCGGAAGAAAAGTAAGTCCCGAGTAACCTGATTAAGTCTTAATAAAACTGGTTTATAGTTTGAAAGTCTTATGTTTATCTTATAAAACTGTTTGTCATATTTTACCATTAGCCAATATAGGTCATGAAAATCCACCGTGCATGAATAATTGGAGGGGTGACCTCATCATGCAAATTAGAGGGGCTGCCTCTAATTTAATATACTAGTTGTTGGGTAGGAGGGATCAGCTCCTTGTGAAGGATGCAAGGCACACACCACATTCACCATGAATCCTGAATAAAAACATGTAACTAGGATGCACCCATACGCCCCACATGATAAATATAATATGAATGGCCAAAAGCTGAAGGGACGCCACGAGCAATCACTCCACCGTGGTGAAGTCATAACATCAGTGCCTCTAATGTTATGGTTATGGTACCTCCATAACTAGGTGAAACTGGTCATGCATGTATATGGCTATAGGTATTCTTAATTAAACATAAGCAATCAAACACGTAACTTATACTACGGGAAAACAGTTGGCTGCATACGGGGAATCCTAATAAGGAAAGAATGTCCATACTGAAAGGACGGGAATCCGTACCTTATGTCCAGTGAACAAGAAAGACGAACTGCGAGAATCCTACTTCCGAATCACTAGTGCTACATAAATACGTACATGAATAAGTATCTGCTTACTAAATACATAGCTGGCTTTATGTCATGTCTTAGCTTATTTTATGTGTTCTTACTACGTTTTACTGTTTTAAAGCCTTAAACTGTGTTAAATCTTATATTCTGTTTATTCTGATTAAGTATTTCTGGTATTTCTTGTGTTATTATACTTACTGTGTAATAATAAGTAACTTTCCAAAAATAGCAGGTTTCCTAAAATAGAAAGTTTCCAAAAATAGAAAGTTTCCAAAAATAGAAAGTTTCCAAAAATAGAAAGTTACCAAAAATAGAAAGTTTCCAAAAATAGAAAGTTTCCAAAAAAAGAAAGTTTCCAAAAATAGAAAGTTTCCAAAAATAGATTTACTGCTTAAAATAGATAAGTTTCTAAAAATAGAAAGTTTCCATAAATAGATTTGTTGCCTTAATTAAATAAGTTTCCATAAATGGATTAGCTGCCTTAAATAAATAAGTTTCTGAAAATAGCTGGTTTCCATAAATAGATTAGCTGCCTTATTTAATTAAGTTTCTAAAAATAGAAGTTTCCATAATTAGAAATAAGCTTGTTAAATAAGCTAAGTATATAAGCCTAAGTGTTTTTCATGATTATTTTCTAAGTCATATGGTATATTGTATAGTTTAATAATTATTTCATGTAATTTAATTAAACTATAGGTTATAATATTTAATTAATGTATAACATGTTTTTAATTAAATAAGTTAAATACTTAGGTTAAAATATGTATTATTATATATTAATAATATAACCTAATTCATGTTAATTAATTAATTATATCTATGGTTTTAAAATAATTAATTAATTATAAGTCTTAAATATATAAATACTTAGGTTAAAATAATTTCATGATCATTAATATTTAAATAACCTAAGTCATGTTATTAAATTAATCACATCTTTTATTAATTTAATTTTAACATAAGTTCATAACATAAAAAAAAACTAACATACACCATGAACCGGATCTAGGCTAAAACATAAACCGGACATGAATCGACACCGTACCCCGAACCAACTCGGGGTACCCCGTGTTTCCCCTTGCTGCCGTGGGACCCACACACACCAACCAAGACCATATGGTCTTGGTGGTGGTCGGCTTGGCAAACCGAAACCCCTTCGGGTTTTGTTGCAGCCTACGACCAAAACAAACACCCCTTAAAAACAACCCTTTGATTTAATTTAACACCAAAACATGTTAGATCTATGATTAATCATTATGTTTTTATAAAAACATCACATGTTCATAATTAATAAATAGATTAAATCAAAAGAAAAGGTTTAAAAAGGTTTTACCGAATTCGTGGATCAAGAGAACGAAGAACCAACACGATAAATCACTAGAATTCTGAGATCCAAGATCAAGAACCACCTTGTATGGTGTTCTTAGGGTGGCGACACAAAGAGAAGGAGGAAGGAGGGTTTTTAGGTTTTTCTTAAAAATCTTCTGTAATTTTATTTTGTGTAGTGTAAAAAGTAAATAACCCCTTTAGTAAATTTGACAAATGGGCTTGGCCCATTTGTCCTTGTTTGACCGCGGGTAGGGACCCCACATGGGGTTCCCGTACCTTTTTCCGTGTCTCGTTATTTAGTTACTCGTTTGTTATTATTTATGTTCGTGTTTTAAATGTTCTCGTTACGTGAATATCGTGATCTAATATATTTAATTACGCTCGTAATAAATATATATACGTAATTAATAATAGCTCGTGTTTTAATTACGTTCATGATTTCATGATCGCATGTTCGTGATTAATTATTGTTAAATAATTATTACGTGATCGTGCATAGTAAATACTTATCGTGTTCTAACACGTACGTAATACGTAAACTCCTAACACGTAATCGTAATCATGCTATATTAGGAAAGTTTTAACTAGTACGTACGATCCTAAGGTACTATGAATGGTAAAAGCATGCGGGTTTTACAACTCTTCCCCCCTAAAAAGAATAATTCGTCCCCGAATTATAGATAAAGTAAACTGGAAAAGAAGAACATACCCGAATTCAAAATATGAAATAAGGGTAAGAAGCCCGGATAGAATCCTCCTTTTCCCAAGTGGCTTCCCGCTCGGTATGATCCCTCCATAGAATTTTGACGAATGGAATCGTCTTCTTTCTCATGACTCGTTCTTGTCTGTCAAGAACTCGTTCGGGTTCTTCTATAAAAGTGAGATCTTCACGTATCTGTTCTAGTGGATACTGAACCATGTGAAGGGGATGATACTGGTACCCTCTGAGTAAGGACACATGAAACACATTGTGCACATACGATAGCTGCGGAGGTAACGCCAATCGGTAAGATACTTCACCGACTCGTTCAATGATATCAAACGGTCCAATGAAACGAGGACTAAGCTTCCCTTTAATCGCGAAGCGTCTAACACCACATGCCGGCGAAACCTTAAGGAAGACGTGATCTCCTATGTTAAAGTGTATATCCCTACGATGCTTATCGGCGTAACTCTTCTGACGTGACCGTGCCTCCTGAATCTTCTGCTTAGCTACTGCGATCTTCTCATTTGTCATCGCTATGATTTCCGGTCCTTCGAGTGTTCGCTCGCTAACCTAATCCCAGCAGATTGGGGCACGACACTTTCTGCTATACAACATCTCAAATGGAGCACATTTGATGCTTGCGTGCCAGCTGTTGTTGTATGCAAACTCCACCAAACAGATGTATTCGTCCCAATCACCCGTCCATTCCAACACACATGACCTCAACATATCTTCCAATGTCTGAATGGTTCGCTCTGACTGTCCGTCCGTTTGAGGATGAAAAGCCGTGCTAAGCTTAAGTTGTGTACCCCAAGCTTTCTGCAGACTTTTCCAAAAGCGCGAAGTGAATCGAGGATCTCTGTCTGAGACGATGCTGGATGGTGCACCGTGGAGTCTCATGATCTCTCGTCTGTACGTATCTGCGAGTTTACTTACCGGATCTTCCTTGCGGATCGGTAAGAAATGAGCTGATTTGGTAAGTCGATCAACGATAACCCAAATTGCATCGTGCTTCCTTTTAGTAGGCGGAAGACCGGTAACAAAATCCATGGTGATTTTGTCCCACTTCCACTCTGGAATATCGAACGGTTAAAGGAGACCGCCAGCTCGCTGATGCTCGATATTAACCTGCTGGCAGGTAAGACATTTGGAGACGTAAGTGGCCACATCCTGTTTCATACCACTCCACCAAAAGTACTGCTTGATGTCATGGTACATCTTAGTCGAACCAGGATGTATCGAGAATGGGGAGCTATGAGCTTCAGCTAACAAAGCTTCCCGGAGTTCTTGGTCATCAGGAACACAAAGTCTAGTGCCCTGCCATACGATACCATCTGCATCTACTCTGAATTCTGTTTACTTCTCCAAATTTTGTACTATCGCCCAGATTTCTCCATCATCCTTCTGAGCTTCCTTGATCTTAGATAGTAACTCGGGTACTACTCTAAGATTAGCCCAGTAACCATGCTGTCCACGTACCATGATCTCGATGTCTAGTCGCTCCAAGTCTCGGATGACTTCCTCTTCGATTTTAATGCCATTGATCATTTCGGACTTCCTGCTAAGAGCATCTGCTACTACATTTGCCTTTCCGGGATGATACTGTAGATTAATGTCATAATCCTTCAACAGCTCTAACCATCTCCTCTGCCTTATGTTCAATTCACGCTGAGTGAAGATATACTTCAAGCTCTTGTGGTCCGTGAAAATGTCACATGATTCTCCATATAAGTAGTGTCCCCATATCTTCAATGCAAACACGACCGCAGCAAGTTCCAGATCGTGCGTGGGGTAATTTTCTTCATAAGGCTTAAGCTGCCGTGAAGCGTACGCGATCACTTTCCCATGTTGCATGAGAACACAGCCAAGTGCCTTCCCCGATGCATCGCTATAGATTTGAAATCCACCCGTACCAGATGGTAGAGTAAGAATAGGTGCAGATACTAGCTTCTGCTTCATGTCTTCAAAGCTCTTCTCTAGATCTTCAGTCCAGACGAATTTCTCCCCTTTCCGCATCAGTTTGGTCAATGGTAGTGCTAGGCGGGAAAAGTTCTCTACGAACCTACGGTAATATCAGCTAAGCCTAAGAAACTACGGACTTCCATCGCTGATGTCGGCCTTGGCCACTTTGTAATGGCCTCAACCTTCGCTGGATCCATAGTGATTCCTTCTGCTGATACAATGTGACCTAAGAATGCCACCTTGTCTAACCAGAACTCACACTTGGAGAATTTAGCATACAACTGCTTCTGGCGAAGAATATGTAGTACTGTACGAAGATGGTCTTCGTGTTCCTCCTTGGACTTTGAGAAAATCAGGATGTCATCGATGAAGACAATGACGAACTTGTCCAGAAATTCATGGAAGATTCTGTTCATCAAATCCATGAACACTGCTGGAGCATTTTTCAGGCCAAATGGCATAACTACAAACTCGTAGTGGCCATAGCGGGTACGAAAGGCAGTCTTAGCGATGTCCTGCTCCTTGACCCGTAGCTGATGATAGCCTGACCTAAGATCGATCTTGGAGAAGTGTTTGGCCCCTTGGAGTTGGTAAAACAGATCGTCAATGCGTGGCAGTGGATACCTATTCCGAATGGTAATCTTGTTATGCTCGCGATAGTCTATACAAAGACGTATACTGTCGTCCTTCTTCTTAACAAACAAGACCGGTGCGCCCCATGGATATGCGCTCGGTCGAATGAAACCTCGTTCCAGAAGTTCTTGTAGTTGCTCCTTCAGCTCCTTCAGCTCTATGGGAGCCATGCGATAAGGAGCCTTGGAGATTGGTTCAGGTCCTGGAATCAGCTCGATACTGAATTCCACTTCTCGTGCCGGTGGTATGCCCGGAAGTTCTGCTAGAAACACGTCTTGGAATTCCGACACTATTGGTTGATCCTAAATCGATGGAGACTCAGCATCCAGGTCGTGAACCGTAGCTAGATAACCCTCGCAGCCATGTGACAGTAGTGCACGCGCTTGCAGGGTGGATGTGACTTGTACAGACCGTCCGGGTATAAACCCATTATGAATGTACTCTAGTGCATTGACATCACCGAAGATAATTCGATATGATTGGAAGTCTATGGTAGCATGATACTTGGATAGCCAATCCATGCCCAAAATCATGTCGAAGTCATTCATGTCCAGCGAAAGTGCGTCGACAGGTCGAACCTTATCATCAAATTCAGGGGAAGACTCTTGTATACATGGGTGATTAATACAGAGTCCCTCAAAGGCGTGTAAATAGTAAGCCTATTTTATAGTGGCAAGGGAGGCATCCTAATGTTCTTAGCATAAGCAGTAGAAATAACCGAGTGAGTAGCACCCGTATCGAAAAGAACACATGCAGCGCGACCATACATATACAAGATTCCAGTGATGGTACCTGTAGACTTGTTGGCCTGGTCTCGAGATGTCATGTAGACACGCCCGGCAGTAGGGGGCGGCTTGGTGTCAGCATGTCCCGATGTACCCTCCATCTCGCCCTTATGGAAATCCTTCATAATATGGCCAGGAAGACCACACTTGAAGCACGCATCAGTATTACGGCGACATGGTCCTGGGTGCCTACGGTGGCAAGTAGAGCAAAGAGGATGAGTGTATCCTCCAGCAGGTGCTCTAGCTGGCTGAGGACCTGATAAAAACATTTTACATAAGACATGATAGTTGGGTACAAAGGACAAAAAGCGGATAATCGTAAGATTGAATACCAGTGATAGCTGGACGGCTAGGCTGCGAACCTCTCTGGTTCTGGTCCCTACCGTTTCCATGGTTCCTGGTAGAAGTTTGATAAAGTGTCAGAATATGAGTTATAACATAAAACATAAGGAATTTCGTAAGTATTAGGACCTGCTGTTATTGGAGTGCCCGACGTTGTTACGGTAATTGTCATTACCGACACGCCTATCCGTAGCAGAACGGTCATTAGTCTGACCGTTTCCCTTGGGCTGATGAGGCTGCCGCTGAGTAGCTGGCTGAGACCGGTCCCCAGTTTTCTGCCTAGAAGATACAGTTAAAGAGATGAATAATTGTCATATGGAAATTATACGGATTGGTCACCGCTTGAATACGAATGTTTACCTCTTGTCGGGTCTTTCAGCTTCCCCGAACTCATCCCTCTCCTGTAGCATCTCCAGTTTTCGTGCTGCATTGGCCACTTGTGCTACAGTGTTGAACGTAGCACACACCAGATTGTTTGCGACCGATGTGCGAAGAGCCCATCTGAAGTGATGTGCCTGCTCTTCAGGAGTACCTGCTGCCGCACCAAGGAAACCAGCCAAGCGAAGAAAGTGCTGCATAAACTCGTTGCTATTCTCCCCAGCTCTCTGTCGGATCCCATGGTACTCTCTCTTGAGCTTGTCCTGCTCAGCCTTGGGAAAGAACTGCTCCATCACCCTGTCCTTGAACTGAGCCCAAGTCAAACCAGCAACCCACTCATCACCACCTTCAGATTGCATCAATGCTAACCACCAGTTGAGTACATTGCCTTCGAACCGATAGCATGCCAACCTCGCCTTGTATGCGGGGTCACAGCCCACAGCGTTGAAAATCTTCTCGATGTGAGCCAACCAGCTTTTAGCATCGCTGGGGCTATCTGTCTTCTCAAAAGCTCGAGGGCGGAGCTTGTTGAATCTCTCCAGCCATACTGCTAATGTTACTGGAGGAGGAGGAGGAGGTGGCTGATTGTGCTGCTGATTGTTGGCAGCTTGAACTTCAGCCCAGATGCCATTCCTCAGTTGAGGAAGCAAGGCTTGCATGGCAGCCTGAATTGTAGCATTGAGCTGCTCCTGTTCGCGTGTGAGAACCATCTGACAGTATAACATAAAACATATGATTAAACAGTTCAAAACATAAAATATAAATATATACATGAAAAAAATTTATACTAAAATTTCACGAGAAAAATTTTATGCAAGAAAATTTTGTGTATGAATGCATGATGCAGTTTTATGAAAAATTTTGTATGCTCGAGAGTGAACGCCTCTGGTCAGTTCACCCAAAACAAAAGACATAGCGAGGGGACGCCTATGGGTCGGTCCCAAATCTAAAAGTTTCGATAAAACACATGCGACTAAATAGGGCCAGTCCTGTACCAACCATTACTTAGTCAAAAACCCTGCAACAATGACATGTATACGTATGCTTAAAAATGATGAATGCATGAAAACAACTATCAGTTCTAGGAAGACCATAGTGACTACCCACTAATCACAGGTCATATTTGAGAGCCTACAGGTCGAAGCCTTGGCTCTCATACCATAATTGTAACACCCCATTTTGGAAATGGAAATATCACAGTAATTATGGCGTGTCATCAAAGCATACAAGGTAAAATGTCTAAACAATACTTGACCATAAAAAGAAAAATACCGGAATCAAACATCGGTAGTCCAAAAGTAAAGCTCATCACACACAAACATAGTATAATAAAGGAAAAAGACTAAACAATGTCCAAAGCATAAGTATCATAAGGAAAGGAAATGCATAATGTAAAGAAGGCTAGACAGCTTCCAGTCCATATGCACGTACTCTTAGTGTCTACGAGCGTCCTTGAGTACCTGCCGTTTTGGGAACATAGAATAGGAAAACGGCTGAGCAAATACGCTCAGTGCACGGATGTACAATAAAGCATGAATAGAATAAGCATATAACATAATAACAGCGGAAGAAAAGTAAGTCCCGAGTAACCTGATTAAGTCTTAATAAAACTGGTTTATAGTTTGAAAGTCTTATGTTTATCTTATAAAACTGTTTGTCATATTTTACCATTAGCCAATATAGGTCATGAAAATCCACCGTTCATGAATAATTAGAGGGGTGACCTCATCATGCAAATTAGAGGGGCTGCCTCTAATTTAATATACTGGTTTTTGGGTAGGAGGGATCAGCTCCTTGTGAAGGATGCAAGGCACACACCACATTCACAATGAATCCTGAATAAAAACATGTAACTAGGATGCACCCATACGCCCCACATGATAAATATAATATGAATGGCCAAAAGCTGAAGGGACGCCACGAGCAATCACTCCGCCGTGGTGAAGTCATAACATCAGTGCCTCTAATGTTATGGTTATGGTACCTCCATAACTAGGTGAAACTGGTCATGCATGTATATGGCTATAGGTATTCTTAATTAAACATAAGCAATCAAACACGTAACTTATACTACGGGAAAACAGTTGGCTGCATACGGGGAATCCTAATAAGGAAAGAATGTGCATACTGAAAGGACGGGAATCCGTACCTTATGTCCAGTGAACGAGAAAGACGAACTGCGAGAATCCTACTTCTGAATCACTAGTGCTACATAAAAACGTACATGAATAAGTATCTGCTTACTAAATACATAGCTGGCTTTATGTCATGTCTTAGCTTATTTTGTGTGTTCTTACTACGTTTTACTGTTTTAAAGCCTTAAACTGTGTTAAATCTTATATTCTGATTAAGTATTTCTGGTATTTCATGTGTTATTATACTTACTGTGTAATAATAAGTAACTTTCCAAAAATAGCAGGTTTCCTAAAATAGAAACTTTCCAAAAATAGAAAGTTTCCAAAAATAGAAAGTTTCCAAAAATAGAAAGTTTCCAAAAATAGAAAGTTACCAAAAATAGAAAGTTTCCAAAAGTAGAAAGTTTCCAAAAATAGAAAGTTTCCAAAAATAGAAAGTTTTCAAAAATAGATTTACTGCTTAAAATAGATAAGTTTCTAAAAATAGAAAGTTTCCATAAATAGATTTGCTGCCTTAATTAAATAAGTTTCCATAAATAGATTAGTTGTCTTAAATAAATAAGTTTCTAAAAATAGCTGGTTTCCATAAATAGATTAGCTGCCTTATTTAATTAAGTTTCTAAAAATAGAAAGTTTCCATAATTAGAAATAAGCTGGTTAAATAAGCTAAGCATATAAGTCTAAGTGTTTTTCATGATTATTTTCTAAGTCATATGGTATATTGTATAGTTTAATAATTATTTCATGTAATTTAATTAACCTATAGGTTATAATATTTAATAAAAGTGTAACATGTTTTTAATTAAATAAGTTAAATACTTAAGTTAAAATATGTATTATTATATATTAATAATATAACCTAAGTCATGTTAATTAATTAATTATATCCATAGTTTTAAAATAAATGATTAATTATAAGTCTTAAATATATAAATACTTAGGTTAAAATAATTTCATGATCATTAATAGTTAAATAACCTAAGTCATGTTATTAAATTAATCACATCTTTTATTAATTTAATTTTAACATAAGTTCATAACATAAAAAAACTAACATACACCATGAACCGGATCTAGGCTAAAACATGAACCGGACATGAATCGACACTGTACCCCGAACCAACTCGGGGTGCCCCGTGTTTCCCCTTGCTGTTGTGGGACCCACACGTACCAACCAAGACCATATGGTCTTGGTGGTGGTCGGCTTGGCAAACCGAAACCCCTTCGGGTTCGGTTGCAGCCTGCGGCCAAAACAAACACCCCTTAAAAACAACCCTTTGATTTAATTTAACACCAAAACATGTTAGATCTATGATTAATCATTATGTTTTTATAAAAACATCACATGTTCATAGTTAATAAAAAGATTAAATCAAAAGAAAAGGTTTAAAAAGGTTTTACCGAATTCGTGGATCAAGAGAACGAAGAACCAACACGATAAATCACTAGAATTCTGAGATCCAAGATCAAGAACCACCTTGTATGGTGTTCTTAGGGTGGCGGCACAAAGAGAAGGAAGAAGGAGGGTTTTTAGGTTTTTCTTAAAAATCTTCTGTAAGTTTATTTTGTGTAGTGTAAAAAGTAAATAACCCCTTTAGTAAATTTGACAAATGGCTTGGCCCATTTGTCCTTGTTTGGCCGCGGGTAGGGACCCCACACGGGGTTCCCGTACCTTTTTCCGTGTCTCGTTATTTAGTTACTCGTTTGTGATTATTTATGTTCGTGTTTTAAATGTTCTCGTTACGTAAATACCGTGATCTAATATATTTAATTACGCTCGTAATAAATATATATACATAATTAATAATAGTTCGTGTTTTAATTACGTTCATGATTTCATGATCGCATGTTCGTGATTAATTATTGATAAATAATTATTACGTGATCGTGCATAGTAAATACTTATCGTGTTCTAACACGTACGTAATACGTAAACTCCTAACACGTAATCGTAATCATGCTATATTAGGAAAGTTTTAACTAGTACGTACGATCCTAAGGGTACTATGCATGGTAAAAGCATGCGGGTTTTACACACATACTCCTATGACGCCTATATCCGAGGACCCATAAGCTATAGACTAGGATACGAGACTAGGCAACCTAATTCTCTATAACCATTATCTCTGATACCATTCTGTCACACCCTAACATGGCGGAATATGGGGTACGACGTATGGATATCATCACAACATGGCGTGTCTATAGAGATAACTAAATGAAATAAGAAATGTCATAAAAGGTGACACAAATGTCATGACAATATCTCAACAATGCAGGAGTCTAGGTAAGTAGGTAAAAGTCCCACCTCTTACCAAAGACAAACAATAAAACAAACAAACCAACATATAGGTGTTCATAGTATCAATTATTAAACAAACAAAAGAAACTAAGAAGGAGCGGGGATCTCCTTCTAAATGCATTCCTACGCGACTCCAAATCCTAGCCACTTATGTTCTCACGCTTAACCATAATATCACCTGAAAGAGACACTAAAACACGTCAACATAAAGTTGGTGAGAGTCATAGGTTTAGACTCCAACCTCAATTCAGTTATAATATAAGCTGTGAATAACCACCAACAATCAATATATATGGACAATGTGTTACAAATGTGCATTAACAACTAACAATTCAAGATTAATCATACCAAACCAAATTCCAAGGCTCCAAGCCTTTCTAAACACCATGGTCACATAGGCGCCCATACACCTATGAACCAATCCCAAGGCCCCGCCTTGTCAACATCCCCTTGGTACCAAGTCAAATCACAAAACAATCATGAATTAATTAGCAGTTAATCACATGAGTACACACAAGTCCATCACCAATCATAAAACATTCACAACAACAATTTACAAAACCATAACGAGTGTCTCTTCCATCCCATCTGGAAGTCAAAATCATTAGAAGATATGGGACTATGAAACTCACCTGATTCAAGCTTCTTCAAATATTCGCGCTCTATCGAAAATCTAAACACACATACATATACAATCAAGAGATGAACCACATACCAAAATGGCTCATCAATTTATGATGGATATCTAACATTTTCCTACAAATTAACCTCATTCATGTGATATAAGCATCCCATTACAATCCTCTATAAGCCCTTAATTTAGTTATATTCATAACCCATCCCGTTAACATTTTACCCAAAACAGTCCCGATTTTCATACTCAGTATTATGAGCCAAACGCCCACCAAACCTAACCCATATTCCTTGCAATAAAAACTACATAAACTTTTATGTGTTAGCTAAAATCTCAGCCCTTGCCCCAACATCAAAGCAAATTTTAAGTCCCCGATATACAACTTATACTTTCGCCTATCCAGATTTTACCGTTTTTAAACGTATGAAAAGTTTGTTATGATCAGAGGGTCTTACACTATCCCAATTGATTAGACCTCTTACAGATATCTTATATAACATATAAAATAACTCTCATGTTCGTTTTAAAGTCCAATTGTACTCCTAAGTACCCTAACCACCTTAAAACATTAAATTAAACTCGACTAATTTCAAAACTGTTTTGACCTCCGAATGTTGTAACATGTTTTTGACCCACTTCCCGACCTCTAATTCAATTCTAGTTTCTTGAATTTGAAATCCAATTCATTTACCTTTTCAGGGATATAAGATTCGAAAATTAAAAGTTTGTAGAATTCTAGATATGATCAAAATATTAGCCCTAAAATTCTGCCCATTTTTTAAATACGAATTTAATTAAACTAACCTAATTAATTACCCATAATTTATTTAATTACAAGCCCTAATTATTCTAATAATTGTTATATCATTATAATATAGATTTTATAATAAACCCTAACCTAAATCCATCATATAATGATTAAGAATGAATTAAAAACAATTAAATTGAAAAGAGATTGAAGGTTTTTACCTTAAGAATAATGGAAGACACAAAAAATATGAAGAACCCTAAAACACAAAAAAACACGTCGACCCTTTGATCTCCAGGGATTATGTTTGTTTTTTTTATCTTAGTTAATACTTTATATAGTTAAAATACTAATCCTAACCCAAGTAAAATTGCCATATATAATTTCCCTACTTTTTCTCTTTTTCTTTTCCTTTTTTTCACTTAACTGACTTATAAAACTTTAATTTCGTTTTTTTTCTTTTTATTATTAATAATTTTATTAATAATATTACCTTAATTTTTCTTAATTTATTTCAGCTCCTAAAGCCTCCAAAACATCAAAACCGTAAAACTAGTCAAATTAACGCGTATACCGTAGAAGACGTAAAATATGCAGTTTTATAAAAACTCTTGAAATATGAAACAAACTAATTAAATAAGTCCTAAATGACTTAAAACCATCCCAAAAAATACTCCAGTGACTAATTACCTCATCCGAGACCTCTAAATGCTAAACCGTAAATCGTAAATATACGATTTTCTATAATACATATACGTATACGTAAACCACTAAATAACACCATCATAATTCATAGTCACTTATTTGTGAGCTCATGAACATGAAAAACATCACACATCGTTTCACTCATAAGGTACCCCGTACCTGAAATCGATGTCCCAACCACATTTTGTTCATACCAAATAACACGTAAACACGTAAAGGCACATAAGTTCACAAAATATGCACAAAATAAAGCTAAGTGATGAACCTCAAAACTGTGGTTGTCACAAATTTGTACTTTGGAGAGGACATCTCTCATGAGATGACTCTATCCCTCTGCACATTTCCCTTGAATTAATTCGAGAAATCGAGTCGAGCTAGAGACTCTGTGAATAAAATCAAGCATTGTATAACTAGGTTAGATTTTTCTTAGTTTTTCCTCCTATATGTGTAGTTGAGGAGTAGTGTGGGGGAGCCAAATAGTGTGTCGTTTTGTGTTGATTGTGCTGGGACTTCATCGATATATCATTCCACTTTTGGTTCTTTTTGTGGCGACCCGTGATACCGGTTCCATAGAAACTATTGTGATTCAATATTGTATATAAATAATGATTCAATTAAATTCACTTTACTTGTCTCTTCTTTAACTCGATTTAAACAACCTACTAAATGTCCTAAGTGTAGGGGAGTTTATTCTTCCATATGCATAAACATTCAGGGAAATGTTTATCTTAAGTGTAGGGGAGACTTCTATCGAAGTAAAGTGGGCTTTCCCATGAATATGTCCTAATTAAAATTGGCAAATTATATTTTCGACATTTTTTTTCAAAATTTTTGTTCTATTTTGGCCTATTAGTATTTTCCTTTGTTTCTTTTATTTCTTTTCTCGTATCGTATGTATATATTCCTATTATAGTCTTTGAAAAGTTTATTAAGTCAAAAAGGAAAAAAATGAATAAAGGATATTGTTTTAACGAGTTTAGATGTCTTTGACATATTAGGCACGTCGTGAATATTTTAACTCAACCGAGTTTACTTATCCAAGTTTACTCTAGTTAGTATCCTTAACCATGTAAATTGTTAATTCGGTTTATTAGACTAAGCATCCACGAGGCTCATTATTTGAGATTTTAAATTGTAGAGAATGAGAAATGATAGAGTTTGAAGTAAGTATAAAGGGAAAGATAAACCTCATAGGAATTATTTGTGGCTATTATACTCCCATCGGTAACTTTACTTTCTTGTCAACGCATGTATATATGTTAATAAGTAACAAAGAACGGTTTTATCGGTTTTTAGTCTCTTATGCATTTTTGGCTAATCATTTGTGGTTGCTATAAGTACGTCTTGAGATTCTATGTTAGACCATTTTATGTGTATTAGATTTTTGTCATGCTTACTATTTAGCGGGTGTTAATTTATTGTGGGGAATAAAGAAAAATAAGAGCGGCTTAAAAATGTGTAACACCCCACTTTGATAAGTGGACCGTTACGCGTAATTATGGTGTGTCATCAAAGCATGCAAGGTAATATGTAGTAAAACATACATGATCATAGGGAAAACCGGAATCAAACATCGGTTCCCAAACATAAGCCCAAAACATAAATAAAGTAAATGAACTAGGAAAGATAAAACAAGCATGAGTATATGGGGAAAAAAGGAGAAGAAGCCTATGGCAGCTTCCATCCTATGAAATTCCTCCAAATGCTCGAGTCCGTCCCTGGGTACCTTCCATTTTGGGACATGGAAAGAAAGTAACGGATGAGCATAACGCTCAGTGCACGGATATATGACATAGTATAAATGGCTGAAACATAACTAAGACTAATAGCAGCGGAAATGTATAAGTCTTGGAAAACCTAGTTGTCCGTCATGTTAACTGGTTTTTTCTGAAAACATAGCTTATGTTACTTATGAGAATTTGTATTAGTTAATGTACCAAAAGCCAATATAGGTCATGAGGTCAACAACGTGCATGAATACTTGGAGGGGTGACCTCGTCATGCAAATTAGAGGGGATGCCTCTAATTAATTGGTAAGTGGGTAGGAGGGATCAACTCCTTGTGAAGGATGCAAGGCACACCCAAATTCACCATGAAATCCTGACTGAAACATGTAACTAGGATGCACCCATACACCCCACATGATAATATAATAATACAATGGCCAAATAGCTGAAAAGGAACGCCACGAGCTATCACTCCGCCATCGTGAAGTCATAACACTAGTGCCTCTTGTGTTATTGTAATGGTACCTCCATAACTAGGTGAAACTGGTCATGCATGTATATGGCTTAGGGATTTAAATTAAACATAAAAAAATCAAAACATATAAAACATATACTGGGAAAACAGTTGGCTGCATACGGGGAATACTAACAAGGAAAGAATGTCCATACTGAAGGACGGAGAATCCGTACCTTGTGTCCAGTGAACGAAAAAAAATAACAAAAGGAATTCCTACTCCGATCTCACTAATGCTACATAAAAGGGTAAATGTATAAGTATTATGTTTATTGCGTACGTAACTGATTATAGTATGTCTTGACTTGTTTTATATGTTTTAGTCTTGTTTTACTGATTTTGATGTTATACTGCATTTATCATGTGTTTTAAGTCTTCTAGTTAAGTATTAACTGATATTCTTGTATTATTATACTTGTTGTGTAATAATAAGTAATTTCTAAAAATAGCAGGTTTCCTAAAATAGAAAGTTTCCAAAAATAGAAAGTTTCCAAAAATAGATTAACCTCTTAAAATAGATAAGTTTCTAAAAATAGAAAGTTTCTAAAAATAGTATGTTTCCTGAAATAGAAAGTTTCCATAATTAGAAATAAGCTGGATTAATAAGCTAATAAGATAAGCTTATGTTTTACTGATTAAATATACTAAGTCATGAGATTAAAAGTATAGTTTATTAATTATAACATGTTAATTAAATAAACTATATGTTATACGATTTAATTAAATATAATCATGATTTAATTAAATTAAAGTGTATAAAATACTTAGGTTAAACATGTATTAATTTTTATATTAATATAACCTAAGTCGTGATAATTAATTAATTATATGTCATGTTTTAATAATTAATTAATTACTATAGTATAAATTACATAATTAAATACTTAGGTTAAAATCATGTATTATTAAATAACAATAATAAATCTAAGTCCATGTTTTAATTAAATTAATTATATGCCATGTTAATTAATTTAATTAACTTGTAGAATAAATATACTTGTAAAACTATTAAACTTGTAAAAATAATAAACCGAACTCATGTATTATTTTATTTAAACATATCATGAACCGGCCTGTGAACCCGTGAACCGGCCGAACCAAACCCACCCGAAAACAGTGGCAAACCGGCCTAAGTCGGTTGCCCCTGCTCTCGGCAAACTGCCACCGGTACCTGCCAGTGGTCTTGTCCTCTCGGCCAGCCGCTGACACCACCAGGGTTCCCACTGACAGTGCGTCAGTGGCCCCAGCTGCCTGTGCGTGGTTCCCCCTGCTTGCCTAAAATAGCCACCGGCTTAAGCCGGTGGTGGGGAGGTGGCTGCCGAGACCTCCCAAAACCACAAGGACACCCCCGAGGCATGTCGGGGTGCCTTGTACCTGCTGCCGACCAAACCTAAACCACACCGAGACATATTTCTCGTGTGGTGGTGTGAACCAAACGACACTGAGAGTCTTGGGAATCTCGGTTTGTGTGGCGGCCGAACAACCAAACTCGAAAAAAACCTAATTAATTTTCTCCACCATTATTACTAGCATGTTATTAATCTTGTTTTTAAACCCCCATGATCATATGTGCATAAAAACATAAGAAGAATTAAAAGGAAAGGTTTTCGGATTACCAAAACATGTGTAATGAATGGAGGATGAATACACGAACACGTTCTTATGATTTGTTGAACAAAATCTACCAATCACCCACCTTTGGTGATGTAGTCGTCGACAAAGAGAGAGAAAGGAGAAAGATACATATATACATAATTATATTTTCCATAATTGTTACTTTAGTAAAATTAAACATGGGCTGGGCCCCCTCTTCTCTTGTTGTCGCGGCTTGTAGGGGCCACCAAGGGAAACCCGTAGCTTTTCCGTTTTCTAATTACTTACGTGTTCGTGTGCTCGTATTTACGTTACGTTGTTATTAAATATTCGCGTTATTATAAATACTTGTACGTAGTCGTAATAATAATATACGTAAATACATAATTATATGTTCGTGATTCTTACGTTCATGATTTCATGTTAATGATTATAATTATTATTGATAATAATTATCGAGCATTAATACGTACTTAATACTTATCGTGTAAGAAAATGAACGTGACATGACTGACAAGTACATGTGACGTTCCTTGAAAGAACATAACTGAATTATGGAATGATGAGAGGATTAAATCCGGATGGAATCGCTCGTTTCCAAGTGGCTTCCCTCTCGGAACGGTTCCTCCTCAAGATCTGGACACAAATGATAAATCTTGGTCCTCCTGACCTTGACTTGAAAATACGTAAGAGTTTATGGTTATCAACGTAAGATAGGTACCCTAACTTGATCGAGGGAATAAGGATAAACGTGCAAGGGTAACTAGAACGTTATGATGCAAAATAACCCAAACTAACTGATAATTGTAACGTCTTAGCAATGATGATCGAGACATACTGAAACATAGTACGCGAACAATTGTGAATGTGATACGTGAACAATTGTGAACGTGATACGTGGAGAGATGGTGAGTGTAATATGAGAAAACATATGGTGATCAATGATACGTGTAACATATCGTGAATGTGATATGAGGAACGTAGAATGAACATGACATGTGAAACATATCATGAACATGGAACACGACGGCGGTAACGCCAAACACTATAAGGTGAGACGTGGAATGTGACGTGAAACGTCTATCTGAGGATAGAGGGTTATACGAAACTTGAGTCTGGTCTCTCAAGTTCTTGCAAAACTTCCCTGAACGAAGATGAACGTAAAATCGTAAGCTAGAATACGATCATGAACGTGAATAGTGTTATGAACGTGAGTGTGAAAGCAAGTCATAAAATTGGAACAAGAACGTGAACGTAAATAAGGATCACAAATGCAAACTTTTGTTTGGCCCGATAGCTGAGGGATTACCAAGTGATCGGATGAGCCTTGGCTGGAACATGTCCGATCAATCTGTTGGTTCTGAAATCCTTGCGGATATAAGGATTCTGCAGATTTGATTAAACTGTTGGCAACAATCTAGATAGCATCATGCTTCTTCTAAGTTTGCGTTAATCTGGTAACCAAAATCCATGGAGATCTTGTCCCATTTCTGTTCATAATTTCTGATGATGGAAAAACATCCTAGTCTGTTGGTATTCTATCTTAACCTGTTGGTATGACATGTACTTAGATATGAACGTAAATGTATCTTGCTGCATAGAAACTGGATACGTATAAGTTTGCAAAGCTATGAGTATCCTAAATTAGACTTTTCTTAGCGTAGAATTTTCTTGGAACACCTAATGTAGTGTAGGGTTCTCACCTTTACGCATAAGCTGAGTGTTGATACGATTAACTGTGAGAATCCATGTGATTCAGCGTGTCACTGTAATCAACCAGAATTTATATTGGAAACATTCGGGGTGAAATTTCTCATGTCGTAGAATTTGAAAACTAGTACAAATATGGTCTTCCTGTTCTTCTCTAGACTTAGAGGAAATCAGGTTGTCCTCGATGAAAACACTGATGAATTTGTTTATGAGTTCATGGAAACTCAATTTATTAAGTCTATAATGCTGCTGGATCATTTATGAGACTAATACCAAATCATGAATCTAGCATGACCGAGTCGTGTACGAATAGCAGTCATGGAATGTCCTGCTCTTTCACTCGTCATTGTTGGTAGCATGATCATGAATCCAATCTTAGAAAAGTGTTTGACACTCTATAGTCGCTCACACACAATTTTCAATGCGTAGAGGAGGATAACGATTATGAAGGGTGATTTGTTTAAATCGACGGTAGTCGACACATAATCTCATGTTACCGTCCTTTTCCTTTAAGGTTCTTCTGGAATGTATGGGAAAATTTTGAAATAAACGGCTTGTTATACGCAAAAGGACTTCAGAAGTCGTGTCTTAACTGACAGCTAGAAAATTTTAGCAGTCATGGCTAACAAAGCACGTGCTTGTAAAGCATAGATAATTTGTACAAATTTTCCTGATGGAAAACCATGCTGAATGTATTCAGGAGCTTGAACATTACTGTATAAAATCATGAATCGTATCATGGTGTGCTGTTTTTAGTCCATAATTAGGTTTAAATTCAACTCACATCTGTCCGAGGTAATACGTTAGCAGCTTGGATCTCATCATTAGGCTGCAGGAAAACCTTCGTATACATGAGGGATACGAATGGCTTCCTTTATGGTCATGAATATATGAAATATGGGTGTAGGAAATGAAAGTGTCATCGAGCAAACATGACAGATCTCACTGATACGCAGGTGATGGTACTAAAATTCTTGTGGCCTGATTAATACATGGCACCATAAAATAGATATACCCCTTTGGAGGGTACCCTGAATTTCTTAGGGATGTTCTAGAATTAGACGTGAGTCATGTGTCTTGAATCGTGTCTTGGGAAATATAAGCATGACATGTGTCTTGACTGGTGTCTTGACATGTGTCTTCATAAAGTATACGTGAGACATGTGTCTTGACTGATGTCTTGACATGTGTCTCGAGATGTGAAACAAATAGGACTACGAATATTAGGTTATTATGTCAGAATTGGCGGATCGGTTGGACTACTGAACCTTTGTATTTCTGATCACGTCCGCGGCTGGAGCTTCGGTTATGATTGCTACGATAGTTACTGTCACAGTAATGGTTACTATCGTCTTATCTGTCAGTTCCATGACGGTCATTCTCATGACTGTGATTCATGTAACTATTCATCTGAGTGGCAGGCTGGTACCGGTTCTCACTCATATGACTGAAACGACAACTGAATGACATGTGACATGTAACTAAGAACTAGGGACAATGATTGATGGAAATCGTCTGGTGGTGAAGCATCTTCTCGTCTGATCGCTTTGATCTAACGCCTTTGTCTTCGTCTTGTAAGATCTCTAGGTTGTGAACATCATCAGCATCTCGTAGCGTCTCTAAAATCCGCAACATCAACCATTAGTAACATCTCCAAGCTATGAGCGGCATCAGCAGTTTGTAGAGTATTAGCACACGGAATACGCATATGGGATAGAGTACATGGAGTACACATGGAATGCACATGAAATGATCGGTATGGGGTCGATCAGCTGACATGATTTTAAAAGAAAATAATTGGTTAAACGGTTAGAGAGACCATCATGATAACCTGGCAATGCTAGTACATACCTCATTCTGGTTGCATAGAGAAACGTTAACGTGTGGTTAAACAAAGTTCAATGATGATTTTCCTGAAAGCATGATTAGTGAAAACCAACCATGACTATCATGCAAGCCGGATTAAATGAAATCCAACAATATCTTGCATGAAAGCATAAACAACAAAAGAGACATAAGACGTAAACAACATGAATACGAAATCATCATGAAGTAACATGAAACAACTTAACATGAAGGAGTATACAACATAATCAGCATGAAAATGAAGTTAACCATGATAGTATGAAAACATACTTGACATAGAGACATAGTAACTTATGAGGGGACATGAAATTTTTTTATCCTAATAAATCATGAGAAAATTTTTATACATGTAAGTAGTGAGTGAATGCATGATGCAATTTATGAAAACCATTATATGCACGAGGGTAAACGCCTATGGTCAGGTTATTCAAAACAAAAGACATGGTAAGGGGATGCCTACGGGTCGGTCCCAAAGTTAAAAGTTTTGATAAAAGCACATGCGACTAAATAGGGCCAGTCCTATACCAACCGTTACTTAGTCATAAACCTGTGACAATGATACATGGAATAAATGAATGAAACTCAGCTGTCAAAACTTAACAGAAAATTTTTATGTGACTAATTATGAACTACTAGGGTTAAGTTCACATTAGCCACAATTCACAAGGAACATCATACATGAAACAATGACACATATCTAAGTATGGATGACGGTTTTTCATCCACATTAGTAAAACAATACTGACGAAAACATCATGGTTAAAACAACAAGGCGCTGAAAACATTTATACATGAAATAACAAGCGTTGCCTTAGGAAGCTTCTAGTAACGACCCACTAGTCATAGGTCGAGTTTTAGAGCCTACATGTCGAAACCTTGGCTCTGATACCATAGTTGTAACACCCCACTTTGATAAGTGGACCGTTACGCGTAATTATTGCGTGTCATCAAAGCATGCAACGTAATATGTAGTAAAACATACATGACCATAGGGAAAACCGGAATCAAACATCGGTTCCCAAACATAAGCCCAAAACATAATAAATTAAATGAACTAGGAAAGACTAAACAAGCATGCGTATATGGGGCAAAAAGTAGAAGAAGCATATGGCAGCTTCCATCCTATGCCATGTGATTAATAGTAAGTCATGTGATTAATAGTATAGTTTATTTATTATAACATGTTAATTAAAAAACTATATGTTATACGATTTAATTAAATATAATCATGATTTAATTAAATTAAAGTGTATAAAATACATAGGTTAAACATGTATTAATTTTTTTATTAATATAACCTAAGTCGTGATAATTAATTAAATATATGTAATGTTTTAATAATTAATTAATTACTATAGTCTAAATTACATAAATAAATACTTAGGTTAAAATCATGTATTATTAAATAATAACAATAAACCTAAGTCCTTGTTTTAATTAAATTAATTATATGCCATGTTAAATTAATTTAATTAACTTGTAAAATAAATATACTTGTAAAACTATTAACCTTGTAAAAATAATAAACCAAACCCATGTATTATTTTATTAAAACATATCGTGAATCGGCCCGTGAACCCGTGAACCGACCGAACCAAACCCACCCGAAAACAGTGGCAAACCGGCCTAAGCCAGTTGCCCCTGCTCTCGGCAAACTGCCACCGGCTGCTGCCGGTGGTCTTGTCCTCTCGGCCAGCCGCTGACACCACCAGGGTTCCCACCGACAGTGCGTCGGTGGCCCCTGCTGCCTACGCGTGGTTCCCCCTGCTTGCCTAAAATAGCCACCGGCTTAAGCCGATGGTGGGGCTTTGGCTGCCGAGACCTCCCAAAACCACAAGGACACCCCCGGCGCATGTTGGGGTGCCTTGTACCTGCTCCCGACCGAACCTAAACCACACCGAGACATATGTCTCGTGTGGTGGTGCGAACCAAACGACACCGAGAGTCTTGGGACTCTCGGTTTGTGTGGCGACCGAACAACCAAACCCGATAACACCCTAATTAATTTTCCGCACCATGATTATTAGCATGTTATTAATCTTGTTTTTAAACTCCAATGATCATATGTGCATAAAAACATAAGTAGAATTAAAAGGAAAGGTTTTTGGATTACCAAAACACATGTAATAAATGGAGGATGAATACGCGAACACGTTCTTATGATTTGTTTAACAAAATCCACCAATCACCCAGCTTTGGTGATGTAGCCGCCGGCCAAGAGAGAGCAAGGAGAAAGATTAGGGTTTTGAGATTTCTTATAGTTCTTCTATGAATGAATGTATTTTCCATAATTGTTACTTCAGTAAAATTAAACATGGGTTGGGCCCCCTCTTCTCTTGTTGCTGCGGCTTGTAGGGCCCACCAAGGGAAACCCGTAGCTTTTTCGTGTTCTAATTATTTATGTGTTCGTGTGCTCGTATTTATGTGACGTTATTATTAAATATTCGTGTTATTATAAATTCTTGTACGTAGTCGTAATAATAATATACGTAAATACATAATTATATGTTCGTGATTCTTACTTTAATGATTTCATGTTCATGATTATAATTATTAATGATAATAATTATCGTGCATTAATACGTACTTAATACTTATGGTGTAATAACACGTACGTAGTTCTTGTAATTTATATCCGTGAAACGTATTCATGTCATAAAAGGAAAGTTTTAATCTTGTACGTACGATTATAAGTGTACTGTTCATGGTAAAAGCATGCGGGTTTTACAAAATGATTGGCTAGAAAAAGAAAAAAGGATAATTATTAAAAGACTCCCAAAAGGGGGCAGTGAAATGTAAAGTTTCTATCGGGTCTGAATATTACTCTTACAAGGGTTGTGGAGATCAGCTAGTTTTCCGTTCCAATATTACTCTCACAGGGGTTGCGGGATCGAGAATCCAAGGTCTTAAAAAGGCGGCTGATATAATTTATTACACGAGTTTTATTTTTCTTTTTAGGGAGTGAGTAGCTACTTATGTAAGCATGTCATAAGTTTATTACGCAAAAGACGATCAATTTATTATTTTGAGTCAGACTTATATCAATTGTGGGCGGTTATTCAAGTAATGGATGAGATGGTTATCTAACGATTCAGTGCTTCCTTATTTTGAGATTTTGTATTTTTAATATTTCATGCCAAATTAAAACAAATTTGCTCAAAAAACCGGTTTAGAGGAATAATAAGTGGGAGCATATAGTTAACACATTTAATTTTTATGAATAATTCGATGCACTTCTACTTATGAATAATAAGGATCTCATTTTTATGCTTGGTATGGGGAACGTGAAACTTGAGGGTGATAAATATTCATGATACTAAAAGCCCTAATCAAAGACATTGATTTCTTTACAAGTTTCTTCCATCGAACAATTTCAAAGTAAATAAATAAATTCAAATTGTATATCTTCTGATTCCTTTGAAAATCTTTTATCTTTTTGGTTTTATAAGTTCCCATTAGTATAGTATTGTGTCGTAGTATGTATATATAATAATAAAGGACAAAATGGGTTATTTATGATGAAAAATGTAAATGTGCTTTAAAATCGTGCATTGCATGAGGGCATTGCAATGGTCAAGTGTATGGGCATTTGATAAGTGTGTAAACACTTACCCTTTTACTACTTAAAACAAGGAAAAACCAAACCAAAACGTAAGTTTATAAACGTAAAAGTCAGAATTATGCAGGGCTTTTTGTTTTTATGTGAAATAGGTACTGTTGGGTTGGTTCCACTAGTTGTAGATCTTGCGGCCTGTTAAGGAAGGGTGAACGACTTCGGTAATCACAAGTCTATTCAAAGAGAGACTCTTAATGTAATACAAAGTATAAGTACGGAATACAAATACTAAGATCAAGAAGAAACAGAATAACTAAATAACTTGATCCTTACTAAGGATTTCTACCATTGATATGAAAATGAATACTAGTGAAAGGTGTGTCTAACCCTTCTGCCAATGGGTTCTTTTGATACTACAACGAAACCCTAAACTACATTAAACATAAAACGTCTAACTCCTGATATGCATATCCTATCCTAAGATATCTCATGCATATCCTAACAAACTACTAAGAATAATATTGTTTGACTTTCTACTAGACCAGGAGCACGTGTTGCTCCTACTACTACTAGGACTAGGAGGAACTACATACTAATAAGTGTGAAAACACTTATACTTTTACCACTTATTTCCAATAATAACAAGACCAAAACGTGTAATTTATGTCGTAAAATTCGGAATTATACGTGGTTTGTGTTTTTATTGTGTTTTAAGTCCAAAAGATGAAAAAGGAAGAAAACACGGGCTTTTATCGAAGTAAACGAGAAAAGAGGAAGTCAAGAGATCAAGAGTACTTAAAGAACGGATGTCCAAGACCTATTCTGAAGATTTATCGAAGAAAACGTCTAGAGACGGAAGTTTAATGAAGTCGAAGAACTCAAGTCTAAATTATAGAAGAAAATTATTAAGACAAGTTCAAATCCCGGGACGACATCGAGAAAAGACAAAGAATTAAATCGATTCAAGAAGAAAAGAAAGAAGGAAGCACACCATACATGCACTTCCCACTTAGCCTATAAATACCCTCCTAATCACATTAGGAGGGTGGTTACCTAGTTTTATTTTCTTTGTTTTAGTTTTTCATTTTAGAGAGAGAAAGTGTTTAACTTTCTCTCACTAAAACTTCATCTTTTCTTTTAAGTTAAGCTTTAGTTAATCTTTGTATTTGAGTTTTATTAATCAAAAAGTTTAAGTTTAAGCTTTGTGTTCTTTAATCTCCTTCTACATTTCATGATTTTGCTTATTCCTTAATCCGAAACTTCATTTTTGATCCGATTAGTTCTTAATGCGTGATTGATTTTGATGTTTTAGTCAAGTAAAAGTTAATCTTTTATCCATTCATAAGCTTTCATACGTATTGGCTATAAGCTTTTTATGCTTAGTAGCTTATTCGAATGTTTTAGCTTGTTAATTTTTAAACTTTCTTAAAAAGTTCATCTTTTTAAGGCTCGTATTATTAAGTTCATGTGTTTAGATTCAAAAGTTTTCAAGTTTGTGCTTATTTATTTTTGTCTAGAAGCTTGAAAGTGCTTATTGGTAACTGCTTATTCATTTGAGCTTATTTACTCTTTGGACGCCATTTCCATCTTAGGAGGTTTTACTTGGTCACGATCTTGGGCTACGATCGCATAGAATGCGATCTGTTTGTTCTTCCCTGGTACGATCACACGCCAAGATATCTCATTGCGATCTGTGGGTGCGATCGTGTCCTTTTACCTTGCTACGATCGCATCAGTTGCGATCAGTTGTGTTGCGATCAAAAACCACGATCAAGGACCACGATCCACTAGCTGCGATCTGTGGTTGCGATCTGGGAGTACGATCTTGCTTGCCATCGCATTGAGTGTGATTCCCTTTACTTAAATCTAGAGTACGATCGTGTGCTACGATCGTAAGCTTGTTTGAGTACGATCATTCTCTTCCATCGCATTGATTGCGATCCGTCCTACTATTTGAGTACGGTCGCATTACGATCAGACTCAGGCTTTTATTTGTTTTCTTAGATTTCAAATTTATTCTTTCCCGTCTTTTGTCTTAGTTTATTTTAAACAACTTTCCAAGTTTTTAATCATTTAGATTTTAATTTCCAAAAATTGCACGCTTTTATTTGTAGTTTAATTTTTAAAGCTTTCACTTTACACAACGACAATTTTCTTACTTGCTTTTTAAAATTTAGATAATCAAACAAACACATCCTCTTGTTTTCCAAAAGACAATTGAGTCGCACTCTTAGCCGGCAATCAATTCGAAGAGATCGGACGATAAGATTTTTTACTTGGCCAAAAGCTTTGTATTAAATAGCGCCGCTGCCGGCTCTTTTTGTTAAGATTAACGGTTTCTAGTGAGAGATGCATTGAATTTTGGGACCCGTTCTTTTAAGAACGTTATTTTCCTTGCTCAAAAATTTTCAAAAACCCATAAAAAATATAAAATTTTCAAAAATACAAAAAAAAATTAAAAAACCTATGAAACCAAAAATATTTTTCTCTTGCATTTTCTTTTTAGTGTATGCGTACTAGATCAACGTCTTATCCCGAGCCCGAGACTCTCGATAATTTAGACATGGCTGGTGTACACAACAACAACAATAATAATCCACCCCACCCCAACATGAATAATCTACCCCAACCCGACCTACGAACCATGGAGGAGCTATGCCAACCTACGATGAATGGACGTGGAGGCCCGATTGCGTCGATGCAAATCACGGCTCAAGAGTTTTCGTTGAAGCATCACATGATCCAACAAGTGCAAACTAATCCATTTCGCGGAATACCGGATGTGATGCCAACAAACACCTCGACAAATTCATTACCATCACCCAAAGCATGATGTTTCCCAGTGCTTCTATGTATGTACTTCGCCTTCAACTATTTCCCCACTCGCTTTCTCACCATGCCGAAAAATGGTTTGACCGTCTCCCAAAGAATTCTATTCATACTTGGGACGACATGACTCAATGATTTTTGTCGCGCTACTTTCCACCATCAATGGTCACGAGCCTTCGTAACCAAATTAGTGGATTCATACAAGACAATGATGAATCGCTCTTCGATGCTTGGGAACGCTACAATGATTTGATCGACCGTTGTCCAAATCATAACATGCTCCCCGTCACTCTTATTGATACTTTCTACAATGGTCTCACTTTTCGTGATCGTGATACGATTAATGCCGCCGTCGGTGGTACTTTTATGAAAAGGAGATCGGAGGAGTGTAGAGAGTTGATAGAAAACATGACTACTCACCACAAGAATTGGGATTCATCCGCATCCTCAAGATCTAACCCGAGAGTCAATGTTTCTTCTACTACTTCCAATCCCGAGATAGCCGAACTTACCCGACAAGTCGCGGAGATGAACAAGACTTAAATGACCATGGCTACAACCCACTTTCAACAAGCTAAAGCCGTTGCTATTTCTTGTGACACATGTGGTGGTCCTCACTCCTACAATGATTATCCTTCTACTCAAGGCAATTTTTGTGAAAACGTTAACGCGGCATACGGTACTTATCCCACGGGAGGCTATCAAGCTCGTCCTCAAGGAGACCGTAACTTGCTAAGTTATCGTTCAAACAACTATCTTTCACCACTCGGATTTACTCCTCAAAACCAAAACCAACAACAAAGCTATAACCGAAATAACCAAACCCAACCTCGTGCTAACAATCAATATCAATCCCAAAGAAACCCATACCCACCTCAAGGAAATTCTCAAGCTTACCAAGCTCCACCTCTCAATCAACCAACGACGTTGAATCAAGACATCGAGACGTTCATGAGGACTAATAGAGAGATGGTGACGAATCTTCAGAGTCAATTCATCAACTTGAAGGGAGACATGGCGAAACAAGGGAGCGATATTCGAGCCGAGCTAAGGAATGACATGGCAAAATAAAGCAATGATATTCACGCAGACATGAGAGACTCTTTTAGCACTCAAGCGGATAATATATGTGATATGATAGGTTCGCTTTTCCAAGGTAATCAACCCTCTTCTTCTGGTACTCTTCCGAGTAACACCGTTGCTAATCCACGAGGGGAGATGAAAGCAATCACCACTCGTAGTGGAAAAGGTTATATGGAACCCGAGCTTCCTACACCTCCACCCGTGATTGTGAACAAGGAAAAAGAACAACTTTCTACACCTCCTTTACCTTCTTACCCCATTCCTCCACCACCCAAGGATGTGAGTGAGAATTCCATTTCGAAGCCTTCATCTCAACCCAATATACCTTATCGCTCAAGGTTGAGGAAAGAGAAGTTGAAAAACAAGGATGATATTCAGGTTTCTAACTTTCTAAAAATGTTTAAACAACTGAATTTCAATATCTCCTTTGCTGAGGCTCTCGCTCACATGCCGAAGTACGCCAAAATCTTAAAATATCTGCTCAGTGATAAGGAGAAACTCCTTGATATCGCTCAGACCCAACTTAATGAGAATTGCTCTGCCGTCCTCTTAAGGAAATTACCAACCAAACTTGGTGATCCGGATCGTTTCTTGATTCCTTGCAACTTTCCTGGGGTAGAGAATTGTATGGCCCTAGCCGATCTAGGTGCTAGTATCAACTTAATGCCTCTAAGCGTTTGGAAACAATTATCTCTACCCGAGCTAGTCCCCACCCGAATGACCTTGGAATTAGCTAACCGTATGGTTTCTTATCCTGTGGGGATAGCCGAAGATGTCTTCGTCGGCGTCGATTAATTCACCTTTTCGGCGGATTTTGTTGTCGTTGACTACAAAATGGATCCTCGTGTTCCATTAATCGGTGTAAGTCCATTCTTGAAGACCGGTCGCACTCTCATTGATGTAGCCGCGGGCGAATTAATCATGAGAGTTGGTGACAATAAAATCGTCTTCAACATGGGTAAACTTTCTAAGCAGCCTTCGGAAAACGAGAGTGTTAATTTTATTGACGTTCTTGATGAGGCTTGTGAAGAACATTTCAAAGACACTTGTAAAAGTGGTTCTTCTTCTCTACCCACTATTGAGACCGTTGCCTCTATTGCTCCATCACTAACTCCATTTGGAGAAAGTGATTTCCTCTTGAAAGAATTTGAAGCAACTCTGGGAGATGTGGATTTACAATATGACGATTCTCCCTCCAATTGGGATGAAGACATTCGTACCATTGAGAAACTTCTCAATGAGGACCATATTTCTCCACAGTCTCCTAAGGCTATATCTACCGATGATCTGAAGTTGACTACACCGTCCATCGAAAATCCTCCGGATTTAGAGCTTAAGGATCTTCCGTCTCATCTCGAGTACGTTTTCTTTGAAGACAACAAGAAGTTACCGGTCATCATCGCAAAGGACCTGAAAGCAGAATAAAAATCCCGACTTATCGCCGTGCTGAAGAATCATAAGAAAGCGATTGCTTGGAAAATCTCCGATATTCGTGGAATTGATCCTCACTTTTGCACACATAAAATTCTCATGGAGGACGACTTTAAACCCATTATTCAAAGTCAAAGAAGGGTGAATCCCAAGATCCATGACGTTATCAAAAAAGATGTTATCAAACTTCTTGATGCAGGCATGATTTACCCTATCTCGGATTCACCATGGGTTAGTCCAGTCCATTGTGTGCCTAAGAAAGGCGGAATCACCGTTGTTCCCAATGAAAACAACGAGTTGATTCCTACTCGTCTCGTTACAGGGTGGAGAGTTTGTATAGACTATCGCAAACTCAATGATGCTACGAGAAAGGATCATTTCCCCTTCCTTTCATGGACCAAATGCTTGAACGTCTAGCGGGTAATGACTATTACTGTTTCTTAGACGGTTTCTCGGTTTATTTTCTAATACCCATCCATCCCCAAGACCTAGAGAAAACCACATTCACTTGTCCTTATGGAACATTTGCTTACAAAAGAATTCCTTTCGGCATATGCAATGCTCCTGGGACTTTCCAACGGTGTATGATGGCGATCTTCCATGACATGGTTGAAGAACCATGGAAGTCTTCATGGATGATTTCTTAGTCTATGGTGATTCATTTTCTACTTGCCTTGCCAATTTAGAACGCATGCTTAAGCGGTGTGAAGACACTCTCCTTGTTCTGAATTGGGAAAAATGCCATTTCATGGTAAAAGAAGGCATTGTGCTGGGACATAGAATCTTTAAAGCCGGTCTTGAAGTGGACCGTGCTAAAGTGGATGTCATAGCCAAATTACCTCCACCTTCAACCGTGAAGGGTGTGAGAAGTTTTCTTGGTCATGCGGGCTTCTATCGTCGATTTATTCAAGACTTCTCTAAAATCGCTCGCCCGATGACCCACCTCTTGGAAAAAGATACTCTTTTTATCTTTTCCAAAGAGTGTATTGAAGCCTTCAATCTTCTCAAGGATAAGCTAACTAAGTCACCGGTCTTAGTCACCCCTAATTGGGAGCTACCTTTTGAATTGATGTGCGATGCTAGCGACTTTGCTATTGGAGCGGTTTTGGGCCAAAGAGTGAACAAACACTTCCAACCAATCCATTATGCTAGCAAGACAATGACAGGGGCTCAATTGCATTATAACACTACCGAAAAAGAGCTTTTAGCTGTAGTGTATGCTTTTGAGAAGTTCCACCACTATCTTGTCCTTTCCACCAAAATTGTCTATAACGACCACTCCGCGTTGAAGTACTTGTTGACTAAGCAAGATTCCAAGCCAAGACTTCTTCGTTGGGTTTTGCTCCTTCAAGAATTCAACATTGAAATTCGTGACAAAAGGGAGCCGAAATCCTAGCAGCGGATCATCTGAGTAGACTTGAGGATCCGTATCAAGGGGATCATCCGAACCAAGAGATCAATGACTCTTTTCCCCTTGAGGCCTTAATGTCTATTCACTCCAATCTTGATGACACCCCGTGGTTTACGGACATTGCAAACTACTTAGCAGGTGGTATTCTCATCAAAGGGTTAACATCCCAACAAAAGAAGAAGTTCTTTAAAGATGTTAAGACTTACTTCTGGGATGACCCTTATCTCTTCAAACAATGTGCTGATCTGATCATTCATCGATGTGTTGATGGGCCGGCAGCTTTACAAATCCTTGAAGCTTGCCATAAAGGACCCACCAGTGGTCACTTTGGTCCAAACTACACCGCTAAGAAAGTGTTTGACTCTGGATTCTATTGGCCCACCATTTGTCGTGATGCTCACGAAATGGTTAAGCATTGTGATGCTTGCCAACGACAAGGCAAGATCACACATAAACATGAGATGCCTCAACATTTCATACAAGAATGTGAATTTTTTGATGTATGGGGCATCGACTTTATGGGGCCATTTCCATCATCCAAAGGGAACAAGTACATCCTCGTAGCCGTTGAGTACGTTTCTAAATGGGTTGAAGCTAAGGCTCTCCCAACGAACGATGCGAGGGTGGTTGTGAACTTTTTGAAGCAGCTGTTTACTCGATTCGGTGTTCCTCGTGCTATAATCAGTGACCGCGGGACTCATTTTTGCAATGATCAATTTGCAAGAGTCATGGCTAAGTATGGTGTCAATCACCGTCTTTCCACCGCCTATCATCCCCAAACCAATGGGCAAGCCGAGATTTCCAACCATGGATTGAAGCGAATTCTGGAACGTACTGTGGGAGAGTATCATGCCGCGTGGGACGACAAGTTAGACGATGCTTTGTGGGCTTTCCGTACCGCTTATAAGACCCCGATTGGTTGTACACCTTATCGTCTTGTGTACGGGAAAGCATGCCACCTCCCTATCGAGCTGGAACATAAGGCATACTGGGCCTTGAAGTGGGCCAACTTCGACATCAACAAAGCCGGCGATCTTCGGAAGATTCAACTCAACGAGCTTAATGAATTGAGGAATGAAGCTTATGAGAACTCATTGATCTACAAGGAGAAGACCAAGATCATCCATGATGCAAGAATTAAGAACCAAGAGTCCCACGTTGGTGATCAAGTTTTACTCTTTAACTCTCGGTTGAAGATATTTTCTAGAAAATTGAAGAGCCGTTGGTCTGGTCCATTCCCCATCACCAAAGTCTTTCCATATGGCACCATTGAGCTTTCTCAGCCAAATGGGCCTAATTTTAAGGTGAATGGCCAGCGTTTGAAGCTGTACTTTGGTGAGGACATCTCTCATGAGATGATTCCATCCCTCACCACGTTTCCCATGAACTAGTTTTGGGTCGAGTCAGGCTCGTGACTCGGTTATCAAAAACAAGCGCTTCTCGGGAGGCAACCCGTGATCTATCCTTTACCGTTTTCATAATAAGTATAGGGGGAGCCCCGTATGTGTTGTTGTCTTGTTTCTTATTTTGTGCAGGGATTCAAGCTTCAAAGAGCACCTCGATGACTTTTGACAAACCGTGATTTCGTGTTCCCGTCTTCTTGGTTCTATCCTAAACTGTCGTGATTCAATTTTTCATATCTTATATGTTCACATTGAAATCACTTTAGTTGTCCTTTCCTTAGCAAGACTTAAACAAAGTGCACAATGTCCTAAGTGTAGGGGAATTTATTCCCACATGCTTAAACATTGAGGACAATGTTTATATCAAGTGTAGGGGGGAATTCTATGGAAGTAAGTGGTCTTTTCCATGAATTTTCCCTCATTTTAACCGGAAAATTTGATTTTTCGACATTTTTCAAATTTTTTAATCTATTTTGGCCTTGTAGTTTTCCTTTGTTATCGTTATTTACTTTCTTTGCCAGAATAAATTTGCAATAAAGTGGTTTTAAATTTTTCAAAGTCGTGAATATTTTGACTCAACCCGAGTTTACTTATCTAAGTTTAGTCTAGCTAGTATCCTTAACGTGTTTAAGTCAAGTTTTGCTAGGCTTTTATATAGGGAGCTTTAAAACGCGAAAGTCTTAACTCTCACAGGTTAAGAACAAGAACTTTTCGCAAGTTCCTATAATTGATCCTAGAGAGTTGTTTATCAAGGGAACTTTAAAATACGATTTCTAAACTTGAAAAAGTCTAAGAATGTGCAAGATCCTATAGATGACTCGAAAACCCAAAACATTGGTTTAATAGGCTAAGCATCCACGAGGCTCATTCCTTGATATTTTAAATTATGGAGAACGAGAGATGATAGATTCAATTATAAGTTTGGTATTCTTTCGTGAATTTATGTGAGTTAATTATGAGCCTATTTTCCCATCGCTTGTTAACAAATTTATCTGCAATAAATAAGGTTGTACGATTTGAAAATTTACTTAGCTTCTAGCCCAAGATCGTTTAAAAGTTGCTCGGTATTAATTAGAGTTCATAGCCAAGGCATAACTTATTGAAGCGGGATGCGAAGATTGGCGATTCCGAAAAGGCCCTAACAAGGCATGAGGGCTACATTTTGTTGCTAAAGATCCAAAAGTTATGTGAAGAATCATTTATCAAAAATCAATATGAAGGATCGAGACACACGACGAAAAGCAAATACTCCCTGAAAGATCATGGAGAAGTCTATCCGAAAAGACCCTAGCAAGGTATGAGGATAAATAGATCCAAGTCCTAAAAGGAGGCGGATCGTTGTATATCAAAGTCCAAAATAAAGATTGGAGAAAAATGAAGAAGTCGTGGTCCAAGTATGAAGAATCTCTCAAAAACTTCAAGTGAAGAAATTCCTATTATGAAGAGAAGACCATAATTTCAAGAACGTCTCTCAAGATTTGAAGTATGAAGTCGCTGCCAAAAATCGGTCCGAGAAAGGTCTCAAATCGTGAAGTGATTTATGCCAAAATATGAACTTTATAAGGTCCCGAGAAGCAGTTTTAAAAGATTTTGTCCTTTAGCTAACTATTGATTAAATCGTCCCACTTTATTTTTGGCCTAAATAACTATCGAAATAAGTCAAACAATGCATCCTCGTGATCATTCACGACAAAAATAAAATATAAGAGATACACCTAGGAATAAGGGAGTCTAAGTGAATAATTGACCCACATGAATTTGTGTTAGTTTGCTAACGTATAATAACAATGATCTCGTTTTTAAGCTTGGTATGGGGAAAGTGAAACTTGAGGATGATAAACGTTCATGGCAGCCTAAAACCAATGTAAGTCTTTGATTTCTTTACTTGTTTTCCATCTTCTTATTTTCCTCAAATGTTTAGTATTTAATAAAGGCCAAGGTGTGTTATTTATAATGAAAAATCTATACCGTGCTTTAAAATTAATGCATTGCATGAGGGCATTGCAATGGTCAAGTGTAGGAGATTTAATAAGTGTGAAAACACTTATCCTTTTACCACTTATCTCCAATAATAACAAGACCAAAACATGTAATTTATGTAGTAAAAGTCGGAATTATGCGTGGTTTGTGTTTTTATTATGTTTTAGGGCCAAAAGTAGAAAAAGTAAGAAAACACGGGCTTTCACGGGCTTTTATCGAAGTAAACAAGAAAACACGAAGTCAAGAGATCAAGAGTACTTAAAGAACGGATGTCCAAGACCTATTCTGAAGATTTATCAAAGAAAAAGTCTAGAGACGGAAGTTTAATGAAGTCGGAAAACTCAAGCTTAAATTATAGAAGAAAATTATTAAGACAAGTTCAAATCCCGAGACGACATCGAGAAAAGACAAAGAATTAAATCGATTCGAGAAGAAAAGAAAGAAGGAAGCACACCATACATGCACTTCCCACTAAGCCTATAAATACCCTCCTAATCACATTAGGAGGGTGGTTAGCTAGTTTTATTTTCTTTGTTTTAGTTTTTCATTTTAGAGAGAGAAAGTGTTTAACTTCTCTCACTAAAACTTCATCTTTTCTTTTAAGTTAAGCTTTAGTTAATCTTTGTATTTGAGTTTTATTAATCAAAAAGTTTAAGTTTAAGCTTTGTGTTCTTTAATCTCCTTCTACATTTCTTGATTTTGCTTATTCCTTAATCCGAAACTTCATTTTTGATCCGATTAGTTCTTAATGCGTGATTGATTTTGATGTTTTAGTCAAGTAAAAGTTAAACTTTTATACATTCATAAGCTTTCATACGTATAGGCTATAAGCTTTTTATGCTTAGTAGCTTATTCGAATGTTTTAGCTTGTTAATTTTTAAACTTTCTTAAAAAGTTCATCTTTTTAAGGCTCGTATTATCATGTGTTTAGATTCAAAAGTTTTCAAGTTTGTGCTTATTTATTTTTGTCTAGAAGCTTGAAAGTGCTTATTGGTAACTGCTTATTCATTTGAGCTTATTTACTCTTTGGACTTCATTTCCATCTTAGGAGGTTTTACTTGGTCACGATCTTGGCTACGATCGCATAGAGTGCGATCTGCTTGTTCTTCCCTGGTACGATCACACGCCAAGATCTCTCATTGCGATCTGTGGGTGTGATCGTGTCCTTTTACCTTGCTACGATCGCATCAATTGCGATCAGTTGTGTTGCGATCACAAATCACGATCAAGGACCACGATCCACTAGCTGCGATCTATGGTTGCGATCTGGGAGTACGATCTTGCTTGCCATCGCATTGAGTGCGATTCCCTTTACTTAAATCTAGAGTACGATCGTGTGTTACGATCGTAAGCTTGTTTGAGTACGATCATTCTCTTCCATCGCATTGACTGCGATCCGTCCTACTATTTGAGTACGATCGCATTACGATCGAACTCAGGCTTTTATTTGTTTTCTTAGATTTCAAATTTATTCTTTCCCGTCTTTTGTCTTAGTTTATTTTAAACAACTTTCCAAGTTTTTAATCATTTAGATTTTAATTTCCAAAGAATTGCACGCTTTTATTTGTACTTTAATTTTTAAAGCTTTCACTTTACACAATGAAAATTTTCTTACTTGCTTTTTAAAATTTAGATAATCAAACAAACACATCCTCTAGTTTTCCAAAAGACAATTGAGTCGCACTCTTAGCCGGTAATCAATTCGAAGAGATCGGACGATAAGATTTTATACTTGGCCAAAAGCATTGTATTACATACCTCCTAGTTCATCTATTACAAATATCCTATTACATAGGTCCTAACAATCCTCCCCTAAACTTGAATTTGACTGGTTGAGTTCAAGTTTCTTGGTAGATCTGGGAAAAGCAGCACGAGGATTGAAACAGCAAAATGAAAGCAGCAAAATAACCATCAGAAGTGAAGGCATAAAGAACGCTGCAACTAAGAACACTAAGAAGCTTCTTGAAAGCATATGTTGTATAACTGAGGATAAAAGTTTAGTCGTATATGTCACCGAGAGATAACCTCCATAAAACATAGTCATAGCTACCACCATCATCTTCAAACAAACAGTTGATGCAATAACACATTCAAATATTAAAGGTTAACGTATCACCGTCATCTTCAAATTGAATAATTGGGTTTTCTTGATCCACCATTGTTAATCACGACTGATATTAAGTTTGGGAGAAGGAAAAATCGTTTTTGGGGCTAAAGGGATTGGAACCTATCTGCACATGTTGAATCTTCACAGAATCATGAGCAGTTTTGATAAGCCTTTACCAAGTAGCTGCTCGCTCTTAGACTAGCTAGTCTTTGTGGTGGAATAAGCATCACCCTGGGAGAACAGAACCCAGACCAACTCTTAGAACGTAAATCAATGGTGAGTGGGATTACCCTAATGATTTTGGGAAAATCATCACATCCGTCAACGGATTTGATTGAAGTCATTACTAGAAGCCATACCCTTCCGGACTAGTCAACTCTTAGCAATAAATCATCGGTGAGCTGAAAACCCTATAGCTTTGAGCAAGCTATTACAACTATCAACGGATTTGATAAAAGTATTTACCAAGATCCATACCCCCTTGTACTAGCCACCTTTCATTCTAGGACCAAGGCAAGTGAAAACCCTCTAATTTTGGGTAAACTAGCAACCATCAACAGATTTGAGAATCACACCAGAGTCGTACCCTCATGGTGAACCAACTCTTTCTTGTCTGCAAGACATGGTGATTTGAACATCATTTGTTGTGTGGAAGAAATCCAACACCAGTAGCACATCACATAACAGCCCAAGTCTAAAAAATCCAAGACATAAAGAGTTTCTTTAAGGAAAACTATAAGCATATATTATATAAAAGTATATATATATATATATATATATATATATATATATATATATATATATATATATATATATATATATATATATATATATATATATATATATATATATATATATATATATATATATATATATATATATATATATATATATATATATATATATATATATATATATATATATATATATATATATATATATATATATATATATATTTAAAACAATGAAAGTGTTAGTCACCAATCACTATACATATTGGGAAAAGAATGTATAAGAAATCAAAAGTATAGAAGAAACAAACCAATCACTGACCAGAAGCAGCAACCTTGTCTGCAAGATGCCGATCTTGAATACCTTCAACCAAGGTGGTGGCCATAGCAGACTCGTTACCATAAGGAGCATTTGACACCACCAGGTGACACTCCAACATAGCTTCCATGCTAGCAATGGTAAGAGGATACATCAAATCCACAAGCATAAACACACAAGCACTAGATTCCAACTCTAGCACATGCACACCACAACCCGCATACAACTTCCATCTTCGGGGCTGCTCCTTCCACACCCCAGCACTAGGAGTATCAGGGGGACAGTCCAACATCATCTCCAAATCACCTCAAAGGACCAACCCAGGCCAGTTAGGAACATCACTAGGAGACCGTTGGATAGCAACATCAACCAATTTGTACAGTAGAATAAGATCACGACGTTCTACCCAAGATAATATGCTTTGCAGCCCATAGACATATTTGTGGTAGCCATCACTAATCATGATCAAATGTGTATATTTACCAGCAACAATGGGGGATGGTTAAACCTCCCAATGCACAATCCAGCCACGGCCAAGGGGCATGTCATCATTGATATCAGAAGCGACATCAATTAAGTGGGCAGGATCCCTCTTCTACAATGGAACTGTCTTACCACGTCGAGCCTTTTTCTTGCGAATAAACCGGCGAGGGGTGGGGACAGTAGTAGAGGGTTCCTCCTTAATCTTGACGGTAGTGGCAGCAGCAGTAGAAGGATGAGCATCATTCTGACTAGTCAGATCAACAAGCTTTGGATCAGTAGCAGCTTCATCTGCAAGTGGTGTAGGGGTTGGTGCAGAAACCGGTGGAGGAGTAGGATCATCAGCAGGAGTAGGATTAACAACAGGTGTGGTGGTATCTTCAACATGAGAATGGGTGGGATAAACCTTTGAAGAAGGAGTCAAGGGAACAGCAGAAGTATCTTCAGCAGAAGTTAGGAAACTAGAGGTACCTTCTTCTTGAACACCAGAGGATAAAGTGGGAGCAGTATTAGGATTGGGGGTTTGAACAACATGAGGAGGTGGGCGAAGGATGGAATTAGCAGGCTTGGGCGCATTCTTTTGCTTGATCATCTTTGTATACAAATCCTTAAGCTCATCATCAGACAACTTCTTGAATCTCTTCCAAGTCCAGCCATAGGTGAAGTAGGATCTAGATTGATCTTTCACATATTGATGCATTAGCTTCTTTTGTTCAGCATAAGAGAGAGGTCTGTTGCGTCGAAGCTGTCTAAGTTGAGCAGCCAAACTTTCCCTTTGTCTTTGAACCAGAGACATAGATCGCTTCACCCAATTTCCTTAGTTCACATCCAAACCAAAGATATCAGAGAACTAAGAAACATCCGTGGTAAGGATGGTAACAACATCCATCCACTCCTTTTTATCCCAAAACATGGCGTTGTGCTTAACCTGTTCATAGTGTTGTTTCTTTAAAGCTTCATCCTCAGCCGTAGCCGTTGAGGCAGCCGCAGCCTCTTGGTCTAATTCCTCTTGGAGTTTCTGAGCAGCCTCCTCTCCCATTCTTTCTTCTTCCAATTGTCTACGGGCTCTCTTCCTAGGAGGGGTGGGTGCATCAGTCATTGGGGCTTTACCCTTGTTGTCATGAGAGGGACCAGGAGTTGAGGTTTAAGGACCAGAAGTATCAGTCCTTGGCACGGGGCCAGCAGCAGTTGGTGGAATGCTTGAAGAACTAGGAGGAGCAAGTAAGTCTTCACTCGGCTTTGCGACAAAAGCAGCCCTGGCCAAAATAGTCAAACCATTTTCCTCCTCCTCTTCATCAATATTAGATACAACCATCTTCTTCTTATGGCGCTTCAGCAACTTTTCCAACCACTTGACCCTGTTTGCCAAAGGGAGTACAAAATCCCTAGTGAGCTTTTGATGCTTGTTGAGCTCATCCTCCAAAGATAGTATCTTCTTATAGTACCTGTGCACTAAAGAAAGCAATAAAGTGAGAGTAACGGGTTCCTCAGCATCCCCACCAAGAGGACTTGGTTTGGGGGATGCATCATTGGGACAAGAAGCAATTGATTGGTTAGCCATATGAACATGAGAGCTAGAAGGCTCCTCAGCTGAGGGGTGAACTTGTAACACCCCATTTGGTAAATAGAATGTCACGCGGGATTATAGCGTATCATCAAAGCATACAAGAAAAATGTCTTAAAAAATTACATGACCATAAAAGGAAATACCGGAAACAAATATCGGTACCCCAAAGTATAAGCTCATCATACACAAACATACGTACTGTAAAGGAAAGGACTAAACAATGTCCATGGAAACAAGTAGCAAAATGTATGACGAAATGAATGAAGTAGAGAAGGCTAGAAAGCTTCCAATCCATATGCATGTACGCTTAAAGTCTATGAGCGCCCTTGAGTACCTGCCGTTTGGGAACATGAAAGGAAAACGGTTGAGCATAACGCTCAGTGCACGGATATACAAGTATGAAATGGAATAACATAAACATATAAGACTAATAGCAGCAGAATATCATAAGTTCTAAGTAATTTGGATTCATGTTCATAAAACTGGTTTTATAGTTTGAAAAGACTTATCTTTCTATAAAAATATGTTTAATTACCCAATTAGCCCATATAGGTCATGAGGTTCCATCGTGCATGAATACTTGGAGGGGAGACCTCGTCATGCAATTAGAGGGGTTGCCTCTAAATAATTAGTCTGGGTAGGAGGGATCAACTCCTAGTGAAAGATGCAAGGCACACATCGCATTCACTCTGATAATACTGCTAACAAGTAACTAGGATGCAACCATACACCCCACATGATAATATAATATAATGGCCAAACTGAAAAAGGGACGCCACGAGCAATCACTTCACCGTGGGGAAGTCATAACACTAGTGCCTCCAGTGTTATAGTTATGGTACCTCCATAACTAAGTGACACTGGTCATGCATGTATATGGCTTAGGCTCTTATTCTAACATAAGTATCTAACATATAAAAAAATACTGGGAAAACAGTTGGCTGCAGTCGGGGAAACCTAATAAGGAAAAAATGTCCATACTGAAAAGGACAGGAAATCCGTACCTTATGTCCAGTAAACGTAAGAAGACGAACAGAAGAGAGTCCTACTTCGATCTCACTATTGCTATATAAATAGTATTGATGTAATGTTTTTGCTACCCTTTAGGAAAAGGATGACAAAATAATGGTAAGCGTTAAGTGTCGGTTTAGGAAAACCGTGTGTAAATGACCCTAAAGTGAGGTGAGTTCGTTCTCGAGGAGGAAAGTGCGTTGTGTAATGAATTGATTTTGATTTGTGATTATATTGAGAAAAAGAAAATAGAAATGGGGTAAGAAGAGAAAGACGGTTACGAAGACGGATCGAGCTAAGACTAAAAAGGCGTTCACGTAAAACCGTAAAAAATTATACTAAGGAACAGTAAAAAATGAAAAAGTTTGAAAAATATAAAATTTTGCACTAAAGGACAAAAATAGTTTGAATAAAAACCCTAATTAAACTAAATTAATTCTAAAAAATAATTAAAAGGTGAACAGTAAAAACTTTTTGAACTAAAAATCTTAAAATGTTTTTCTTAATCTATGAAAAATGTTAAAACTGAAAATTAACACTTTTTCACACTAGAAGACAAAAATCAGAAATTAAAAAGTATTTAAAAATGCTATTAAACCTAAAAAATAGCAAATGAACAGTAATAAAAATTTTAATTAAACTGAAAAATCAGAAATAAAATAAGAAAAATATAGAAACAATTTTCAGGTCCTAATTCCTATTTTCACCCACTAAAGACAAAAAAGATAGGTTTCTGATAGTGACACTTGACTGGCTTTGTCTTTTTGTATAGCAGTACTAACCAATACACTAGCAGGGGTAACTTTTTTCCCACTGCTAGTGTAAAAATATGGTCTGGTGACCTTTGAGCTTAGGAAAGCTTGTATGTTTGGTTTTCATTGGACAAATGGGCACCCCTACACTCAGTGGAGTGTAGGGAGTCAGATTAAACAAGAAAAGCACAAAGTCTTTCACACAAATCAAGCAAAAATAGCACACAAAGTTACTGATTGGGCATGTATGGTCTGATGAATAGTTTGCTGGTTCAACTTGCACAAAAACGGATTTCACTTGCTCAAATCTTGCACACAAAGATACCAAATAACATACAAGCTATTGCAAACCCTACTTAGTACTTAACCTTAACAGATTATCAAATTGGTGATCAAAAATAAGCTAAAACAAGGCTGAAATACCCCTTACTGATTAATGACTATGTTTACCAACATAACAGCATACAAAATGAGATTTTACTTACTAATATTAAACCAAAGACTGAAATAACCTAATACTAACTATATCAAGTGTATTAGGACTGATTAATGGCCAAAAGCTGTCACAAGACTAATTTAATAAGCAGATCCAAACACCCCTTAATAAACAGAACATGAATTTTTTGAAACCAAATAAGATCAACACTTAACCACAATGATTCAAAGCACTACTAACATGCATATTCCACCTAATTGAGCATAATTAAACAGCTTAACAAGCATTTACACAACTTTCATACAAAATCACATAAATCTCATCAATAACAATTTTTGAAACTGAAAACAAGGAAAAAGGGATTTACCTTGTGGGACCCACATCCAGGTCCCACAATGGCTACATAGCCATCTCCTACAAGCCTGGGCTTGTGCAGAATCTTCTTTGGCTGTTTGAAATGAAGATGATGGTGATGATGGTGTGAGTTCTTGTTTTGAACGTGCCAAAAACAAACAACCAATAGCAAGAATAACCTGGTACAAGAGCTTATAGGCTATAAGATTGACTTATTGACAAGTCAACTTTATAGCTTATAGCTTAAAAAATGAAGCAGAAATATTAAAAAAAATGATTTTCTTTTGAATGAAAATTTGAAAATTCAAAAAACTTGGAAAGACTTGAAAACTGATCAAATAGCTTATACAATCTTAGTAGCTTATTGGGTTATCCACCAATAAGCTATAGCTCCTATAACTATACAGAAAGTCCAAGGCTTTGGATTGAGTATCCTCTCACCAAACCTTAACTTTCTGAATTAAGGTTATCAAAACCAAAAGAGATTTATGGAACTCAGATTATGCTTTTCAAACAAACACCAACTTTTAAATAATAAAAAGGAATTACTTTATAAACACAAATACCAACTTTTATAACTTTAAAAAGGGACTATAATATTTTTAAAAGAAAAAATATGGAACAAGGAAAAATGAGACACATACGTCTCATTTATACAAGCTAGAAGAACAATCTAGAATGCTAAAAAAATGCTAAAACCCTAATGGCATGAAATTCCTTTGTTGCCCTTTGTTGTTGACTGAATTCTTGGTCAAAGAAGGTATCTTGTGAGCCTGCTGGAACCATGTGGGATGTACAGCTGTTGCTAGTGAATCTTGAGCGTTAAAATGATCTTGGGGGCCAAGGAGTGAAGTTGGTCCATTGATTCTTCTGAAGTTTTGGAGTTTGTGGAAAGGGACGGGGCAGGGGTGGCATGTGGGGTGGTCTGGAGTGGTGATGTGGCATTGTTAAGAGTGAGAAAAGGATGAGGGTTTAGTCAATTAGATTTCTGGAAGCAATTATCAAAAACCCCTTTGATTAGCTGTTGATTCGTCCTGGGGTTTTTTAGGGTTTATGGTTGATTTGGGGAAAGTTTAATCCATATTGGGGAGTTTAATATTTGAAATTTGTGTTTTGGTGGGAGTGTTAACTTAATAACTGATTAAGTTATTAAGTTGTGGGTGGAAAGCAGACGTGGAGGCTAGGGAGTGTGTGATTGGTTGGTGTGGGGTGAGGGGGTGACGTGGAGGGTGCTGGTTGGGTGGTATGAGATTGTTGTCTGGGCAGATTAGGTCCCTTGGTTTCCATCATTTCTTCACTTGGTATAAAACAGCAAAAACTTTGAGTCCCTTTGTATTTAAGTTTGCCAATTTGTCAATTTTGGCACAACTCATTTTCAAACTTTTAGACAAGGGCTTCTTTTGTACTTTCTTCATTCTCCAAGGACTGAATATGCAAATACTTGATATTTTAGGGACCCACAAGTAATTTTGAGGATTTACAGGGGTATAAAATGACAAGTCTTCATTTCTTGAGGGACCATTCTTGCCAATCTTCAATTCTTCAAGGTCATTTTTGGAAATTCCATTCTTGGGCCCGGTTCATTGTGCGGCTTCGTTTTCCGTGTTCATTTTTGAATGATTCTTGTGATCTTTTTGTCATATCCTCAATATCCGTACCTAAAATACACAAGCAACAAACACGAGCATACATTTGGCAGTTTTAATGATATTTTATGCATTTTAAGCCCGATTTGGAGGATGAGACTATGTATAAAAGCAGTCTCATCACTCCCCCATACTAAACCATTGCCGTTCCCTCACGCAATGCTATAATAAAGTATCGTAGCGCCTACAAAATTCATTTTATTCACTTTATTGAATGATAAACTAGCTACACTACTACTATTACTACTACTAGTGTTTTAGACATAATGTATGATTTTCATCGCAAAATGGGACGTTTAGGTTCATAGAATAAGAACACGTGAATGCTTCGTTAGAAAGAATTTCACCGTCCTCGATTTTCACCCCAATTCCATGCCAAGCGTGCAACGAGATCATTGTCATTATAAGTTAGTAATGCTAACACTACTCATATGCCCTAATCACGTACTTATTCTCCCATTATTCCTAAGTTGTATCTCTTATATTTTATTTTGTCTTGAATGTTTCACGAGGATACATTGTTTGACTTATGCGATAATAGAGATTTAGGTCTAAAAATAGAGTCCTAACAGTGTAACCAAGACCATCAAATCAATAACCCCTCCTAATAGACAACGATGTCAAAAAATTAAGTTGACAAGAAGAATCGATAAACACGGTTTTATAACGGTTTTGAACATGAGACTTATTACCAAGACTTTTATACGCACCCTAACGGAAGGGCCTTATTATCTTTGGTTTACCTCCATCTTTTATTCAACTTCGCCATGAAGCTTTTATTATGACTTCGGTCTTGCCTTGCCTTTTATTATCCGCCTCATCGGTGGTTTTATTAGCCAAAGACGTATATCCTCACGCTAAAGCGAATTTTGGATCTTTAAAGCTTCGAATATTAAGGCTTGATTCACTTTCAATTTTGAATAGATTTTTCGGCCTTGTGGGGCTTCAAATTGTTTGCTAGATTTAGGTGAGCACTTGAAATCTTATTATTGGGTGAAGCTTTCGATTATTCGGGTGCCAATACTTCAAAACCGTGACGCTGGCGATACCTTAATGTCTTCCCAATTTAATTACACGGAAGCTACTAGAAAAGACTAGAAACCCAACAATCCTAACTAAACCGCTAAGTCAATATTTATTAAGCAAAAATATTTGCATGCGAAGGGAGAATAAGCAAATAACGAGAACACATGAGTTTTTGAAAGAATACGAGTACTCTATGTTTAGCATAGTAACTTATAATTAACTCTATCATTTCTCGTCCTCATTTAAGAGACTTAGCCTAATGTGAAGTTAAGGAATCAAAGCTAAGTGCTCAACACGCACGGTCGAGTCAAAAATTACTCTTATTCTCGCCATCAGAAAATCTACATTCGTGTCTTCAAACACTTATAAAACATGAGAAAAATTTTAAAATTTGGCCATTTTTAGCCTTATTTTGCAACAAAAACGATAAACAAAAAGATAAACTTTGGAAAGCGTGAAGGTTTGGCAAGGCAAGTATCTATTCACCCCCCATACTAAAGTTAAAGATTGTCCTCAATGTTTCTAGTCTAGGGGTGCAAACACCCCCATACTAGAGACGAAGATTCGAATGCCTAATCTAGCATGGAAAGGGTGTAACCAATAAATTAATAGCCGTTTTATGAAGTGTGATATAAACCTAAGGTTAGAACATCAAAGGATATATCATTTGGATATTGAGAAAGTCACCAAAGCAAACGATCGAGTGCTACCATAAAACGAACACGAGACGCTCTAATCGTGAAGATCATGATCTAAAAACCACAATTCACAAACACCCACGGAACAAAGGTTGGAAGGGCACAAATCCCCTCACATTAAACTAATTAGAAAGTGATAATATGTACATGGATAAGCATGGGTCTCCCCCACGAGGCACCTTGTTTTTGATAACCGAGTCAAAACCTCGACTCGAATCCCCATAAATGTGATCATTTAGGGATAATCATGGTATGGTCAATTTTTGGTGGGGCTTACATGATAAACAAGGCCCAAAAACAACCGGTATTAAGGACAAAGTCCTTTGATGGTGAAAAATACCGGGATCGAAGATGGCATTCTCGTTTTCATTGGAAAAACAAATCAACGCCACTTCATCATGAGTCAACAAAAACCCAAAGGGTTCAAGAAAATTGATGAGAAGAAATAGAAGGGTGGGACAATGGGTAAGTCATAGAAACATTGAGCTACTCGAGGTAGACTCGCACCAATCAAATAGAAAGATTTTCCATTTATTGCGTCGGTGGAAGACCGAGATTTCCCTTTATAAGCAATTCCGGGATCAAATATCTCGTCCTCGGTGGAGAAAGGGGAGGGGACATAAGGGGCTTCCCCCACACTAAGTCCACACAAAGCATCGTCAAAAGGAGAAGACGAGCTTGTAGTACTCAATACACGTGGTGATGACGGAGTTAGAATTATAGAAAAATCTTTTAAATTCAATTTAAAATCTTTTCCTTTTTCATCTTTTAAACTCCCCTTTTGAAAACCCGACTTAATTATGTCAAAAATATTTGGTGTTTCTAAAGCAATGTTAGTCACACTAAAAATTCTCACATTTGAAAACCGTTTTGGTAAAGGTGGTGGTAAGTTCTCAAAACGTTTGTCAACAAAGAAAACTTCCCCATCGGGATTAACATATTCATCATCCGAAGAATCATTCAAAATTGGAATCGTAGGCTTAACACTCTTAACCTCCATCGGCGGAGGGGACGAAAAATCGTTTTTATCATCAACTCCTAAAACTCTTTTTGAAATCCTTTTGCAAATGTTTTTGATGGGATTGACATTGTACAAAGACGTGATAGAATACACATGAGAAAGTGTGGAGTTTTGAGTTGCATTAATGACGAGTTCTTCCTCATTGAAACGAAGAGTGTTTTTCCTAGCATGCACATCGATAAGTGCTCTCGAGGTATCCACAAATGATCGACCTAAAATTAGAGGAACTTTAGGATCGATGGGAATTCAACAACAATAAAGTCTACGGGATAGTATAACTTTCCAACTTTCACGAAGACGTCCTCGGCTACTCCACAAGCTAGAATCGTAGAATGATCGGCCATCTCGATTGACATTCTTGAAGGAGTGAGATTGGGAAGATTGAGCGATTTAAAAATCTCAAGAGGCATCAAATTAATACTAGCACCAAGATCGGCCAAGGCGTAGCATTCCTCCATGTCTTGTATAGCACATGGGATTAAAAACTTGCCGGGATCACCGACTTTTTGAGGTATGCGGCTAAGAAAAACCGATGAACAACTAGACGATTTTTGCAATTTCTCTTTGTTACTCAATATACTTTTGAAGTTCGCGACAAATCGAGGCATCATGACCAAGGCATCGGCAAAACTTATATTAAAATGAAAGTCACGAAACATTTTAATAAAAAGTTCAAATTGATAATTATTTCGTTCTTGTGCCTTTTCCTTGTCTCGTCTTGAAGGGTAGGGTAAGGGTGGTGTGGGTTGGGGAATAGGCAAAGGCCTTGGAATCTCGGGTTCCATGATTGGTATTGGTTCAACCGTAGGTGTGGTTTGAGCGGTACTTCATGGCTTGGAATTTGCTCCTTTTCTACCACCACATCGGGTTCTTTCTCTTTTTCCTTCTCCATAGAAGTACTTGGATGAGAAATGGGTTCTTTGAAAGTTTTACCACTACAAGTAGTAATAACTTTCAATTCTCCTTTCGGGTTCACGATGGTATCACTAGGAAGACCACCCGAAGAAGAGGGTTTACACATGATAGCTTCAAACATTTTTCCCATTCGGTCTTCAAACTTAGATTGCCTAGCATCCGCTTTTAACAACTCTTGCTTAATCTCATGTTGACCTTGCTCCATTTTTTGTTGATTTTGTTGGAGTCGTTGAACATTTCCTTCCATTTTATTAGCATGAGTTTTAAGTTCATTAGCAAGTTCGTTTTTAAGCTCGTTTTTCAACTCGGATCTTAAGCTAACCATTTCACGTTGCATATTGTCAAACTTAGCATCATTTGCCTTAGCATAATTCAAAAATTCTCCTTGAAGATTTTTGGTGTGATCATTTTGAAAACCTTGTGTGGTAGTTTGAAAATCACGGTTTTGGTTTTGGTTTGAAATTTGCCCATTCCCACTTTGATAATTACCCTTGTTGTAATTACGTTGATTGCCTTGATAATTACCACCTTGATTGTTGTTTCGATAGTTATTAGCATTTTGATTTGGTGGAGCTTGATTTTGGCGGGAACCTTGACCGTTTTGGTTGTAAGTTCCCGTGGCTACATAAGCACTCGAAGTGTTACCATCCGCGGTAATGCACTCGGAAAGATCATGAGCCCCACCACACGACAAACAACTCTTAGCAACCGCTTTAACCGAAGCGGAATTCGAAGCTTCTTGAGCTTTCCAATGGGACATAAGGTTAGCAAATCTATCAAAAAACCGATTTTCTTCATTTGCTTCATCATGTAAGGCATTAATGCTATGAGACGATGATGAGCCCATTTTGGCAACACTCGGTGTGTTACGAAGTCTATAAACCTTAGACCTATTCTCAATTATCACCAAAGCTTCCTCGACCGTTTTACACAAAAAATTACCACCCGCGGCGGCATTTAAATAATCTCTTTCATGATCATTAAGTCCATTGTAAAACGTGTCAATTTGATGCAAGTCGGAAAAACCGTGATGAGGACATTCATGTAACATCTCCTTAAACCTATTCCAAGCCGTTGAAAAACTTTCATTTAATTCTTGTGAAAACTTTGAAATCTCATTTTTCAAGTGCGCAGTCTTAGAGGGCGGAAAAAATTGGTTCACAAACTTTGAAACGAGATCCTTCCACGTCAATATAGAATTGGGTGGCTCTTTCTCTAACCAAATTTTAGCGGGCCCCGCTAAGGAATACGGAAAAAGCATCATCTTAATCGAGTCATTCGAGACATCCTTAAATTTGCAAGTGGCGGTAAGATGATTGAATTCGCGGATATGGTTGTGTGGATTGTCCTTCTCATCACCACGGAATTTGTTGTTTTGAATCATGGACAACAAACCCGTCTTAACCTCAAAACTCTCCGCAAGGATAGCGGGAATCACAATAGCCTCTCCATAACCCTCGGTGGGTGCTTGAAGCAACTCCATCATAGTTCGATTAGCCATGGGTGCTTCTTTCACTACGATGGGTTCGTCAATAGGAGACTCCTCACTAGAAGGAGTGGTTGATTTGTTTCTTCGTTTACGTGCACGTCTTGCTTTGGAGCGAGTTTGCATAAACGTCACGTACAATGAGGGGACGAGCAAAGAAGATTCTTTTTGGTATTTTTACTTTTTCAATTTTTTTGTAGTTTTTGATTGTTTTAACCTTTTTGGAATTTGTGGAATGTATTAGGTAGACACAAATCTACAAATATCCTCCTTAATCAAATCTCTCGATTAAAGAAGCCTCAAGGAATGAAAACGATCACGTGAAGTGAACGCCTTCGATGACTTTAGAACGATGGTGGAACACCAAATCGTTCAAGAGGGTTTAATCAAATGAAACTAAGAAAATATATATGATATGTAATAATACTTTGGGCGGCAAAACCCTCGATTAGTTTTCAATCTCAAAATACGCACAAGCAAGCGGAGGAAACTAGGCGACGCGAAGCACTTAAGAGCCTTTTTCCTTTAGGTCGTGAAATACAACCGCCTTATACCCACCTTATAGTTTGTATTTTTCAAAATCGAGCTTCACGAAAGTATTTATCTATTTTTGCCTTTTTCTTTGGTTTGAGATTCGAATACAATGATTGGGTAATGACCTCCCAAGTCAAGGTTGTGATTTCTCACGTATTTGGAGTACTTGTGAATTTATTGTTCTACGTATACAATATATTAATAGTATTCACACAAAAACAGAAAACCGACAATACGTATTAGTAGAGTGCTACTAATACAAATACTAATTATGGTTAGTATATAAAAAACAACAATTGCAATCAAAACACAACACGCCTCCCCGGCAGCGGCGCCAAAATTGATGTAATGTTTTTGCTACCCTTTAGGAAAAGGATGACAAAATAGTGGTAAGCGTTAAGTGTCGGTTTAGGAAAACCGTGTGTAAATGACCCTAAAGTGAGGTGAGTTCGTTCTCGAGGAGGCAAGTGCGTTGTGTAATGAATTAATTTTGATTTGTGATTATATTGAGAAAAATAAAATAGAAATGGGGTAAGAAGAGAAAGACGGTTACGAAGACGGATCGAGCTAAGACTAAAAAGGCGTTCACGTAAAACCGTAAAAAAGCTACAAATTAAAAATTTTAAACCTAAAAATTAATTAAAAGCTAAAACTAAGTTTAAAATAATATAAATAAGAACAAAAATCCAATAAAAATATTTTAAAACCTTTTATTAATTAAATATTCAATTTTAAATGCTAATTAAAGCCCTAAAATTAATATAATTAATAAAATGTCCAAAATATTATTTTATTGAACAAATAACTTACTTATATTATCTAAAGACTAAAAAGTATTTTTCCTAAATTTTAAAAACTATTTTTCTATTTTTAAATCACTAAAAACTATTTTTAAACCAAAATAATCATAAAAAATAATAAAATAGTGCTAAAAATACTTTGACACTTTTGAAAATCCTAAATTATACTAAGGAACAGTAGAAAAATGAAAAAGTTTGAAAAATATAAAATTTTGCACTAAAGGACAAAAACAGTTTGAATAAAAACCCTAATTAAACTAAATTAATTCTAAAAAATAATTAAAAGGTGAACAGTGAAAACTTTTTGAACTAAAATTCTTAAAATGTTTTTCTTAATCTATGAAAAATGTTAAAACTGAAAATTAACACTTTTTCACACTAGAAGACAAAAATCAGAAATTAAAAAGTATTTAAAAATGCTATTAAACCTAAAAAATAGCAAATGAACAGTAATAAAAATTCTAATTAAACTGAAAAATTAGAAATAAAATAAGAAAAATATAGAAACAATTTTCAGGTCCTAATTCCTATTTTCAGCCACTAAAGACAAAAAAGATAGGTTTCTGATAGTGACACTTGACTGGCTTTGTCTTTTTGTATAGCAGTACTAACCAATACACTAGCAGGGGTAACTTTTTTCCCACTGCTAGTGTAAAAATATGTTCTGGTGACCTTTGAGCTTAGGAAAGCTTGTATGTTTGGTTTTCATTGGACAAATGGGCACCCCTACACTCAGTGGAGTGTAGGGAGTCAGATTAAACAAGAAAAGCACAAAGTATTTCACACAAATCAAGCAAAAATAGCACACAAAGTTACTGATTGGGCATGTATGGTCTGATGAATAGTTTGCTGGTTCAACTTGCACAAAAACGGATTTCACTTGCTCAAATCTTGCACACAAAGATACCAAATAACATACAAGCTATTGCAAACCCTACTTAGTATTTAACCTTAACAGATTATCAAATTGGTGATAAAGAATAAGCTAAAACAAGGCTGAAATACCCCTTACTGATTAATGACTATGGTTACCAACATAACAGCATACAAAATGAGATTTTACTTACTAATATTAAACCAAAGACTGAAATAACCTAATACTAACTATATCCAGTATATTAGGACTGATTAATGGCCAAAAGCTGTCACAAGACTAATGTAATAAGCAGATCCAAACACCCCTTAATAAACAGAACATGAATTTTTTGAAACCAAATAAGATCAACACTTAACCACAATGATTCAAAGCACTACTAACATGTATATTACACCTAATTGAGCATAATTAAACAGCTTAACAAGCATTTACACAACTTTCATACAAAATCACATAAATCTCATCAATAACAATTTTTGAAACTGAAAACAAGGAAAAAGGGATTTACCTTGTGGGACCCACATCCAAGTCCCATAATGGCTGCATAGCCATCTCCTACAAGCCCGGGCTTGTGCAGAATCTTCTTTGGCTGTTTGAAATGAAGATGATGGTGATGATGGTGTGAGTTCTTGTTTTGAACCTGCCAAAAACAAACAACCAATAGCAAGAATAACCTGGTACAAGAGCTTATAGGCTATAAGATTGACTTATTGACAAGTCAACTTATAGCTTATAGCTTAAAAAATGAAGCAGAAATATTAAAAAAACTTATTTTCTCTTGAATGATAATTTGAAAATTCAGAAAACTTGGAAAAGACTTGAAAACAGATCAAATAGCTTATACAAGCTTAGTAGCTTATTGGGTTATCCACCAAATAAGCTATAGCTCCTATAACTATACAGAAAGTCCAAGGCTTTGGATTGAGTATCCTCTCACCAAACCTTAACTTTCTGAATTAAGGTTATCAAAACCAAAAGAGATTTATGGAACTCAGATTATGCTTTTCAAACAAACACCAACTTTTAAATAATAAAAAGGAATTACTTTATAAACACAAATACCAACTTTTATAACTTTAAAAAGGGATTACAATATTTTTAAAAGCAAAAATCTGGAACAAGGAAAAATGAGACACATACGTCTCATTTATACAAGCTAGAAGAACAATCTAGAATGCTAAAAAAATGCTAAAACCCTAATGGCATGAAATTCCTTTGTTGCCCTTTGTTGTTGACTTAATTCTTGGTCAAAGAAGGTATCTTGTGAGCCTGCTAGAACCATGTGGGATTTACAGCTGTTGCTAGTGAATCTTGAGCGTTAAAATGATCTTGGGGGCCAAGGAGTGAAGTTGGTCCATTGATTCTTCTGATGTTTTGGAGTTTGTGGAAAGGGACGGGGCAGGGGTGGCATGTGGGGTGGCCTGGAGTGGTGATGTGGCATAGTTAAGAGTGGGAAAAGGATGAGGGTTTAGTCAATTAGATTTCTGGAAGCAATTATCAAAATCCCATTTGATTAGCTGTTGATTCGTCCTGGGGTTTTTTTAGGGTTTATGGTTGATTTAGGGAAAGTTTAATCCATATTGGGGAGTTTAATATTTGAATTTTGTTTTTTGGTGGGAGTGTTAACTTAATAACTGATTAAGTTATTAAGTTATAGATGGAAAGCAGACGTGGAGGCTAGGGAGTGTGTGATTGGTTGGTGTGGGGTGAGGGGGTGACGTGGAGGGTGCTGGTTGGGTGGTATGAGATTGTTGTCTGGACAGATTAGGTCCCTTGGTTTCCATCATTTCTTCACTTGGTATAAAACAGCAAAAACTTTGAATCCCTTTGTATTTAAGTTTGCCAATTTGTCAATTTTGGCACAACTCATTTTCAAACTTTTAGACAAGGGCTTCTTTTGTACTTTCTTCATTCTCCAAGGAATGAATATGCAAATACTTGATATTTTAGGGACCCACAAGTAATTTTGAGGATTTACAGGGGTATAAAATGACAAGTCTTCATTTCTTGAGGGACCATTCTTGCCAATCTTCAATTCTTCAAGGTCATTTTTGGAAATTCCTTTCTTGGGCCCGGTTTATTGTGCGGCTTCTTTTCCAGTGTTCGTTTTTGAATGATTCTTGTGATCTTTTTGTCATTTCATCAATATCCGTACCTAAAATACACAAGCAACAAACACGAGCATACATTTGGCAGTTTTAATGATATTTTATGCATTTTAAGCCTGATTTGGACGATGAGACTATGTATAAAAGTAGTCTCATCTAGTATACGTGTATAAGTATTCTGATTACTGAGTACGTAACTAGTTGTATATCATGTCTTAGCTTGTTTAATATGTTCATGTCTTGTTTTACTGATTTTAACGTTATGTTGTGTTTATCATGTATTATGTATATTCTGATTAAGTATTACATGTATTTCTTGTATTATTATACTTGTTGTGTAATAACAAGTAACTTTCTAAAAATAGCAGGTTTCCTAAAATAGAAAGTTTTCAAAAATACAATGTTTCCAAAAATAAAAAGTTTCCAAAAATAGATTAACTTCTTAAAATAGATCAGTTTCTAAAAATAGAAAGTTTCCAAAAATAGTAAGTTTCCTGAATTAGAAAGGTTTCATACTTAGAATTAAGCTGAATTAATATCATAAGTCATGTAGTTATAGTATAGTTTATTAATAATATCCTGTTAATTAAATAAACTATAGGTTATACGATTTAATTAAATATAAGCATGATTTAATAAAATTAAAGTGTATAAAAATACTTAGGTTAAAACATGTATTAATACTATATAAATAATAACCTAAGTCATGATTATTAATGAATTATATTTCATGTCTAAATGATTAATTAATACTATAGTCTAAATAAATAATTAAATACTTAGGTTATAACATGTATTATTAAATAAATAATAATTAACCTAAGTTCATGGTTTAAATAAGTTAATTATATGGCATGCTAAATTAATTTAATTAACTTGTAATCTTATATTCTTGTAAAAATTAATTAAGCTTGTAAAATTTAGCCATGAACCGGACCAGTATAATTAATTAAACATGTCGTGAACCAGACCCATGAAAACCCGTGAACCCGTCTGAACCAAACACCACTAAAAACAGTGGCAAACCGACCGAACCGTTTGCCCCTGCTTTTGTTAGGCTGCCACTGGCTGCTACCGGTGGTCTTTGCCTCTCGGCTAGCCGCTCCTAGCAGTGGAGTTCCCACCGGCTATGTGCCAGTGGTTACCCGCTGTTGCGTGTTGTTTCCCCCTACCAGACCAAGTCTAACACCGGTTGTGTGCCGCTGGTGGGGATGCTGTGTGCTGCCATGACCCAAACCAACCACAAGGACACCCCCGACTCGCGTCGGGGTGCCTTGTCCCTACTGTCGACTGAACCAAACACCACCGAGACATAAGTCTTGGATGTTGGTGCGAACCAAATGACGCCGAGAGCCATGGGGCTCTCGGTTTGTGTGGCGGCCGAAATAAACAAACCCGGAACAACCCTTTTAATTTACCCACCATTATTATACATTTTTTAATTCCTGTTTATTAATCCCCATGATCATGTGTTCATAATAAAATTAAAAGAATTTAAAAGAAAGGATTTACGGATTACCAAACGCGTGGAATAAATGGAGAACGATTACACGAACACACTCTTAGAATTTCTTGAACAAAAATCAAATCAAACACCGCCTTTGGTGTTTGTGTTACAGGTGGCCAAAAGAGAGACAAGGGGTAGGGTTTTTGCAATTTTTGTGAAAACTCTGTAATGTATTATTTCCCTTTTTGTTATTTTTTGTAAAACCAAAACATGGGTTGGGCCCACTTTCTCTCTTGGTGCCGCGAATTGTAGGGCCCACAAAGGGAAACCCGAAGCCTTTCTCGTGTCTATTTTATTACATGTTCGTGTGTTCGTGTTTACGTGTTACGTTATTATTAATTATTCTTGTTATTATAAATACTTGTACGTAATGATATTTATCGTATTAATAATATACGTAAATACATAATTATATGTTCATGGTTCTTATGTTTATGATTTCATGTTCGTGATTATAATTATAATTGATAATAATTATCCTGTATTAACACGTACTTAAAGCTTATCGTGTAATTATTCGTACATAACTTCTGTAATTTCTAATCGTGACACGTGTTCATGCTATAAAAGGAAAGTTTTAATATGTACGTACGTTTGCTAAGGGTACTATTCAATTGTAAAAGCATGCGGGTTTTACAACTCTTCCCCCTTAAAAAGAATAATTCGTCCCCGAATTATAGATAAAATAAACGGAAAGAGGAACGTACCCGAATCCAAAATATGATATGAGGGTAAGAAGCCCGGATAGACTCCTTTGTTTCCCATGTGGCTTCCAGCTCAGTATAGTCCCTCGAAAGGATTTTGACGAATGGAATCGTCTTCTTCCTCATGACTCGTTCTTGCCTGTCAAGAACTCGTTCTGGTTCCTCTATGAAGGTAAGATCTTCACGAATCTATTCCAGTGGATACTGAACCATGTGAAGGGGATGATACTTGTACCCTCTGAGTAAGGACACATGGAAAACATCATGAACGTGAGAAAGCTGCAGAGGTAATGTTAAACGATAAGATACTTCACCTACTCGCTCAATGATATCAAACGGTCCGATGAATCAAGGACTGAGTTTCCATTTGATTCTGAAACGTCTAACACCATGTGCTAGCGATACCTTGAGAAAGACGTGATCTCTTAAATTAAAATGTAGGTCCCTACGATGCTTGTCGGCATAACTCTTATGAAGTGAATGTGCCTCTTGCAATTTCTACTTAGCTACAGCGACCTTCTTGTTGGTCAACTCTATCATTTCTGGTCCTTCAAGTGTTCGCTCACAAACCTGATCCCAACAGATTGGGGCTCGACACTTTCTGCCATACAACATCTCGAATGGTGCACACTTAATGCAGGCGTGCCAACTGTTGTTGTATGCAAACTATACCAAACAAAGGTAATCTTCCTAATCTACTGTCCATTCCAACGCACATGACCCTCAACATGTCTTCTAATGTCTGAATCGTTTGCTCCGATTCCCCGTATTTTTGAGGGTGAAAAGCCGTGCTAAGCTTAAGTTTTGTACCCCAAGCTTTCTGCAGACTCCTCCAAAATTCGCGAAGTGAAACGAGGATCTCTAACCGAGATGATACTGGATGGAGCACCATGAAGTCTCATGATCTCCTTCTTATAAGTGTCGGAGAGTTTACTGACCGGATCATCCTTGCGAATCGGTAAGAAATGAGCTGACTTAGTGAGTCGATCAGCGATAACCCAAATCGCATCGTGCCTCCTCTTTGTCTGCGGAAGACCGGTAACAAAATCCATGGTGATCTTGTCCCACTTCCACTCTGGAATGTCTAACGGTTGTAGTAAACCACTAGACTGCTGATGCTCGATCTTAACCTGCTGGCAGGTAAGACATTTGGAGACGTAAGTAGCAATATCATATTTCATACCACTCCACCAAAAGTACTGCTTGATGTCGTGGTACATCTTGGTCGAACCAGGATGAATGGAGAATGGGAAGCTATGAGCTTCAGCTAATAACGCTTCCCTGAGAGTAGGATCATCAGGAACACAAAGTCTAGTGCCCTGCCATAAGATACCATCGTCATCTAACCGAAACTCTGTCTGCTGTTCTAAGTTCTGAATGATCACCCAAATTTCACCATCATCCTTCTGAGCTTCCTTGATCCTGGGGAGTAACTCAGGTTCCACTCTAAGATTAGCCCAGTAACCGTGGTGTCCACGTACCATGATCTTGATGTCTAGTCGCTCTAAGTCTCTTATAATTTCCTCCTTAGTTTTATTGCCGTTTATCATACCGGACTTTCTACTAAGTGCATCTGCCACTACATTCACATTGCCCGGATGATACTACAGATTAATGTCAAAATCCTTCAACAACTCTAACCATCTTCTCTGTCTCGTATTCAGTTCACGTTGAGTGAAGATGTACTTCAGGCTCTTGTGGTCTGTGAAGATGTGACATTATTCTCCATACAAGTAGTGCCTCCATATCTTCAATGCAAACACGACTGCTGCAAGTTCCAAGTCATGCGTAGGGTAATTTTCCTCATAAGGCTTGAGCTGTCGCAAAGCGTATCCAATCACTTTCCCATGTTGCATGAGAACACAACCAAGTCCCTTCCTTGAAGCATCACTATAGATTTGAAATCCACCTGTACCATATGAGAGAGTAAGAATCGGTAAAGATAGTATCTTCTGCTTTAGGTCTTCAAAGCTCTTCTCTCTTTCTTCAGTCCAGACAAATTTCTCCCCTTTCCGCATCAGTTTGGTCAATGGCAGTGCTAAAGGGGAAAAGTTCTCTACGAACCTATGGTAGTAACCAGCTAAGCCTAGGAAACTGCGAACTTCAGTCGCTGATGTTGGACTTGGCCACATGGTAATAGCCTCAACCTTTGTTGGATCCATGGTGATTTCTTCTGTTGATACAATGTGTCCTAGAAACTTCACCTTGTCTAACCAGAACTTACACTTGGAAAATTTAGCATACAGCTGCTTCTGGTGAAGTATCTATAGTACTGTACGAAGATGGTCTTCGTGTTCCTCCTTGGACTTAGAGAAAATAAGGATGTCGTCAATGTAGACAATGACAAACATGTCCAGGAACTCATGGAAGATACAGTTCATCAGATCAATGAAAACAGCTGGAGCATTGGTAAGGCCAAAAGGCATGACTACAAACTCGTAGTGCTCATAACGTGTAAGGAAAGCAGTCTTGGCGATGTCCTAGTCCGACCTCAGATGAATCTTGTAGAAATGTTTGGCCCTTTGGAGTTGGTCAAAGAAGTCATCAATGCGTGGCAGCGGATACCTATCCCTGATGGTGATCTTGTTGAGCTCGCGATAATCTATGCACAGACGCATGCTGCTGTCCTTCTTCTTTACGAACAAAACAGGTGCGCCCCATGGAGAAGCACTAGGTCGAATGAAACCGCGTTCTAACAGTTCCTTCAGTTGTTCATTGAACTCCTTCAACTCTATGGGAGCCATGCGATAAGGAGCCTTGGATATTGGCTCAGCTCCTGGGACGAGCTAAATATTAAATTACACTTCACGAGCAGGTGGTATGCCCAGAAGTTCTTCTGGAAACACGTCTGGGAATTTTGACACGATCGGCTGATTCTGGATAGATGGAGATTCAGCCTCCAAATCATGAACTGTCGCAAGATAGCCCTCACAACCATGTGACAGCAGTGCACGTGCTTGTAAGGTCAATATTATTTGTATAGACCTTCCGGGTATAAACCCGTTGTGAATGCACTCTGGTGCATTCACATCACCAAAGATGACACGATATGTATGGCTGTAACACTCCACTTTGATAAGTAGACCGTTACGCATAATTATGGCGTGTCATCAAAGCATGCAAGGTAATATGTAGTAAAACATACATGACCATAGGGAAAACCGGAATCAAACATCGGTTCCAAAACATAAGCCCAAAACATAAATAAAGTAAATGAACTAAACAAGCATGAGTATATGGGGAAAAAAAGGAGAAGAAGCCTATGGTAGCTTCCATCCTATACAATTCTGTTAGCCCTATATTTTATATAGTCGAACAAGAATGTAATAGGTCATCTTAGTCGTAAAGGGTCTTGTATTGTAATAGGTTAGTCGGGAAACCAGGCTTGGACTTTAAGCTAATATTGTATAAGTTAGGGGCGTAAGCCAAAGACAAAGCCAAGGCCGGCCCAAGGATACTAAACCCACGACCCATATGTCAAGGGTATATAAACCCTCTTCCATGTATGGAAGAGGGTGTTGGTTACCATTTTACTTTCTCTCTCTAAAGTGATTAACCTTCCAAATTCTCTCTTGTTTCTCTCTCTAATTTTATTTCCTTTCTCTCTCTAGAATCTTGTGTTATCGATTGATATAGGAATAACATTTGGTATCAAGAGCCTATAGTGGATATGTGATTGAATATTCTTGTGTTGTGTTCTTGATTTTTTGTGCCTATTTTGATCTAAAACACACGTCACAATTTTTTTTTGGTTTTTATGGTCTATTCTTGATACAAATCATCTACATACTATTGGTAGTGATTTGGTATTTTTACTTTGGTTAAAAACACAAAATTTTGGGTGTTTGGATCATTTTTTGGCTCAAAATCTCGAATTGGTTGTGTTTTGTCCGAGATAGGTGCATATTACGATCGCAATAACATTGGGGTTTTACATTGCGATACATCATTCCGACAGGTATTTCGGTCGCAATAACCTTAGGGTTTTACTTTGCGATTATACATTCCGATCATTTATTCCGATCGTGGATTGGGATAGCCCCTGGCATCGTACATTGCGATCGGGTATAAGGCATATTGCGACGTTACTCTGTCAAAATTTTGAGAACATTGCGATAGGTATTGTGGTCCAACATTCTGACAGTTAACATTGCGATAGGTATTGTGATCACATATTCCGATAGGTATCATTGCGATAGGTATTGCGACAGACTTCACATTGCGATAGACCTCACATTGTGATAGAAGCATATTGCGATACAAGGGATATTGCGATAAGAGTGACATTCCGATGAGTATTGCGCTGGGTAACATTCCGATGGACATATAAATTTTGTTTGAGAATTTTTAGACTTAGCCACTATCTAGACTAGTCTCCGAACATAGTTTACACGAAGATTAAAAAAAATAAAAAATAAAAAATAAAAAAAAATCTCGAGTTAAAAAATTTTAGGTCAAGTAAATTCAAATTTTTTCCCTACTAGTTTTTGGCTATTTCAAACTCAATTTCAAAATTTGGCGATACAAAATTTTTTGGCTTACCGTTTTGTCGGACTGGGGAATTTATTGTCGGACTGAGAAAAAATCTGATTTTTCGGAATTTCAACCACAATAAAATCACAACACATCAATTAAGATCCGTAATCCATACACATCGTATCTTCTTCGATACATCCGTTCAATGGACATCTTCGTGGATTCAACACCAAAAACGTCCATGACTGAGATGAATAAAGAGAAGATGCAGAATCTAGAGGTGCAGACAAATACTGAGACTCCAATCAGTAAACTTTCTAACAAGGATTGTACCACCAAAATCGTTCATTCAATCAAATACAAGATGTCAAAAGCAAAAGAAAGATGCATGAAACACATGAAGTTGCTTCAGTCACACCTTCAGGTTCTTTCAAGAGAAGACCTAAAAGGCACTCGTCTTGAAGTTGGATTCAAACGGGTATTGTTTCTACTATTTGGTCAAGACGTTGAGACATTCACCAGAATGATGCTACTTAATGTGGACCATATTCAACAAGAACTTGAGAGAGATGATTTTCACGAGATTATATCCATAGAGGTCCTTTTAACTCTCAACGATCAGTTCCAGCTGTTAACTAAATCAAGTGGCTTATCCAAAAACGATCGAGAGTTCACAAGCACATACTTTACCAAATATACTCTCGTAGATCTTCAAGCGTTCAAAGAGACACTTCTTCAACATATGAGTAATATAAAGAAGTCAATTGCTGAAAGAACACTCCATCAAAGGCAATTTAAAAGAAGGGTGAATCAAAGACTGATACAGATGAAAGAGAGCACTGTCGATAAAGATCAAGCATTGGATGCTTCTTCGGTTGATACAGAGAGCAGCGGAACAGAATCAGAAACGCAGCATACCAGTACTAGCTCAGGGAATGATCAAACAACAAATGATGCGGATATCAGACCCATTTATGATGATCAGCCAATGGATATGGTACCTTTAAATACTGAATACGATGTTCCTTAACATACTGAGCAATCTGAACCCATTTTGACACGTATCTAGTAGAAAAGGTTGATATCAATACCACACCTGATTCATCAGATACGAGTACTAATGGAGGAGAGACTTCCCAGGATGTTGATTTTAATATTCACGAGCTCGAAACTTTGTTAGCTCAAAAGACAAAAGATTTTAAGGATGCCAAACTCGATTTTTCAATGAAAAATAACAAATTTGAGACTTATTTTGAAAAACTTGAAAAAGCAAATGTTGTTCTTGAAAAAAAATTGGATCGTAAGATTCAAGATTTCAACACGGAAAAAGAATATTTTTTGAAACAAATAAATTTGTTAGAATCAAAGTTGGCTTCTCAAAATCCAAGTCCTCCGCCTGCTTCACTGAGTGAAATATCTATGCAACCTATCGTCACTGTAGATAGTAATGATGCGAATGCAGAAAATGACATATTTGACAATATGAATATTAAGTTAGAACAACGTGTCTCTCAATTACTTCTACAAAATGAGCAGTTAAAAGCTCAGATTCAGGAAAAGGTTTTTGCACTAACAGCGGTGAAAAATGAATTAAGGAAGCTAAAAGGAAACAGTGTGGATACTAAGTTAGCAAAACACTCAGTCTTGGGGAAACCTCCTTCTTAATTATTCAGAACTCGCTCAGTTGCTAGACAACCGAATGTGTTAAAATCTGAACGACCCAAAACGTCGAACGCGAGGTTTGCATCCCAAGTTGACGTGCATAGCAATTTTCCTAAACCAGTCACTCCACAATCTAGACCCTCCTTAAGAAATTATGCTTCTGCAAAACCCGATCACATGAATGCTTCAAGCAAATCTAGATCTAGCTTCAAGAACATGCCTAGATGTAGTTCAAATGACACGGGTCATAAAAGCTATCTAGAGGATGCTAAGAACAAGACACAAGCAAAAGATAGGAAAAAACCAGACCTTGGAGCGATGATCACACATCTAGAAATTCTAGACCCTTCTATGATGTGCACAAATCCGCCAACCCTAGGAACTCAAGATCTTTATCAGATGCTAAGCACTTTGTTTGCACGAAATGTAACAAATGCGTGTTTAATGCCATTCACGATGATTGTATCACTAAAGTCCTCAAAAAGGTGAACTAAAATGCTAGAGCCCCACAAAGACGGAACCCTAAAGGAAATAGGTTTTCTCCAACTAAGTCTTCTGCAGTGCATGAGAAATATATGACTCTTAGACCATATCTTAGGTGGATACCAACGGGTAGAACCTTTAAAACAATTGGTCTTAGATGGGTTCCTACTGGAAAGATATTTCCCTCTAGCACGAAAAAGGTTCAAGGTGAACCCCAACACGGTTCTAATAAAGATATCAGTAACCGACAAGCAAGCATACAAACTACTGATAAAAGTGCAGGTAATAAAGTAACGATTCAACAAGAACACAAAGGTTTTCCATATTCATTCCGTTCAACAAAAGACACTCTCAGAGTTTGGTTGCTGAAGAAGCAAATATCAGAGAAATACGTGTCTTAGGGGTTTCACAAGTAAGATTCAAAATGACTTACAGTCGCATATCAGACTGTAACTCGAACATCCAAGAAAGGGAACTTTATCTATTCAACGATACGTTACTGATATTGTGTATAATGCAGTTCGTTTTTCTCAGTTCTTGCTAATTGAAAGTCCAATCAACATCGGGTTTTTAACTGTTTTTGGTTGTTAATCTTTTTTGGATATTCTATTTGCTAATTCAACAAAGCCTTGCAAAATTGAAAAAGATTACCTACTTATATGTAAAACATTGTGCAAATACCAAGTTTTTATTCAAATAAGATTCAAAATGTAAATTTTAAAACTAAAAGGACTGAAAATGTAAATTCTATGAAAATTAAATGCTCAAAATGTAAAGTCTAACAAGTATAAGGACTGAAAGTGTAAAACAGCAAACCAAAAGGATCAAATATGAAAACTATGTAACAAACTAACCAAATTTGTAACAAATCACAAAACTGCTAACTAAATTTTAACAACTTTCAAACTGAAAGGACTTAATTGTGAAAACCCTAAAAAGATGTGAGTTTAGCCAAAGTTTTAAACTGTTTAATACACTAAGGATCAAAATGCAATTTCTGAAAATATTTAAGCCAAAACGGGTTTCCAAGACAAATAAGCTCGTTTAAGCTTATTACTGAACCAAATTCAGTCAAACCAATTGCAAAACACTTAGAATTCAAAATAAGCTAGACCTGTAAGAGGATTTTGGCTGAAGGATACTAATAAGCAAATAAGCACTTCACAATAAGCACACAATAAGCTCTAGGACAATCTGAAAATGCACAACTGGATTTTTGTGCTTAAACTGATTAAACAGCTCAAAATAAGAATGGGAAATCAAGTCATATCAAAATTCACCAAGTAATAAGCCAGGAATTTGAATTAAGCTGAAAATGGCTTATGTTGACCAGGCGTTGACCAAAATTTTTGACAAAAAGCTGAAACTCTCAAAAATCATCCAATATCATCTACTAAGTGGATTTGTGAAAGAAAATTGCAAAATTAATGAATAGAATCAAAAGATCTAAAAATGCAGTTTTCATTTACAGAAACATTGCTTTTCTCAAGCATTCAGATTTTAGCTTATTTCTCCTAGCTTAATGGAAACTGTATCAAATGCTTATAGGATATGAAAGTTAATATATTGATCTACAATTGAGAACAGGTTTGGCAAGATTTCATCAACAAACAAACAAATGCCAGCTAAATGAAAATGACAACTTTTTAAAGCAAAACTGAATGTAAATTGACCCAATCCTTTTTCTTGCCAATTGCCTTTTTGACCTTCAAGTTGACTTGAAAATGACTTAAAACACTTTGTTATGACCTATCAACTAGAAATGAAAAGTAACTTGTCAAAATCCAATACTTGAAAATCAATTACCATCTAATGCCAAACACCCCTTTATCAGTTCTTAATGAAAATTTTCAAAGACTTTGCAAGTTCTAATTCAAGCTGAGTGAAAAGCAATTGCAAACCAATCTCAATGCTCAAAATGAAATGTAATGAAACTGCTAGGAAGTATTTATTACTGCTAGAACTCAATTAAGATAGGTAGGCTAAAAGTAACTGAAATAAGCTATCAGCTAGATCACAATCCAAAGTAATAAGCAGATAAGCAAAACTAAGGCTACCAACTAACTAGAATCAATCCACAACCAAGCTAACAAGTTTTATCATACATTCACAAAGGATTTACACTAGAAAAGAAGCATGCAATTGACAATTTTAGTGGAACCAAAATCAAGAAGCATTTGAACCTTGTGAAGAAACCATTGGGAAGTAGAGGAGTGTTGTACTCTCTACCCTAGTGCTAACCACCACCTTAGCACTAGCTCAACAATCTACAATCAACAGATCAGCTACCAATCAACAAGAATCCTCTCCATGGCATGAACTCATCACTTGAGCTATGGATTTGAACTGAAATCAACAAACAGCTACAATTCTTCCTTCAAAGTTAGTTATGATCAATGTATGATCATAACAAACTCAAAGCAGCAACACAAGTATCAATTGAAGCAGGTATGAACAGTAAATGATGAAGATAGAATTTGGCGGGAAAAGGTGAATTTGAATTTTATTAATGGAATTCAGTTACAAAGTTGTTGAAAGGATGCTAACTAACTAACTAACTCAAGAGTGTGTCAAACTCTTGAGTAGTTTAGCTAAAAAGGGAAAAGATTAAAAGGAAAAGGTAAATGTGTGTTTTTTTCACAATTACAACTACTTACTACAAATGAAGCTAAAACAGACTATTTATAGACTTGAGAAAGAGAAATGTTGGGGTTGGTGACGTGTTGGAACCAATCCCAGCATTCCACGTGGCATAATTCTGCTAAGTTCATCTTGCAGGTATGAACATGAATTAGGGCTTTTTGATTGAGTTGATTTGATGTTAATTGGTGATGACCATTGTGTTCGTCTCTAAAAAATAAGCGCTTTTGATGTTCACAACTTTCCATGAAATCCATTGTAGCTCAAAAACGATCCTGGGAAATTTTTCTCTTTTGAAGATGACACGTGTCGAGTCCTGAATGGCTGAAACAAGTGCACACGGATTGCACTGTTCAGATACGTTCATTAATGAGTGGCGGCTAGTGGATATTTAATGCTTGTAATTTTGGAAATCCGTATGCTTGTTTTGCTGCCTTCTCATTGGTTAAAAATGTATCACATGGATTGAACTTGTATTAATTTCCAATATTGGCAGATTTAGCCCCTAGACTTTGGCAGCTTGTATCTTTGAGCTTGTAACTTCATTCCTTTGGCATTTTTAGCCCTTCAACTTCCATTCTTGAGCAAAATTGGTCCTTTGACTGAGTTGACTTGAAAGTTGACCTTGTTTGACTATGATCTTGACTTTTTACAATATTTACACTTTGGTCCTCCATCTTTGGCAGTTTGTCAAGATAGGTCCTTGTACTTCAAAGTCTTGTCACTTTTGATCCTTCTTTGTCTTTTTCATCAATTTAAGCTTGATTATCCCTTGTTTGCTTGAAAATGCATCCTTTTACCTACACAAGTGTACGTAAACACAAACATACCACATAACACTGTTTTTGCAAGATAAATTGGTATTTTGCTTCATGTTTTAGGGTTATTTGTTGATAAATTGATATGAGTTTTAGCTCATATTAAATCCCCTACACTTGAACATTGTCATGTCCTCATGCAATTTTATATATATTAAAGCTCAAAATTACATTCTCCTCATAATTAATCCACCTTGGCCATATGGAATGCATCTACACTACTCTAAACTACATGATGTATGATTTTGGCTTTTAACAATGCAATGAGCAAAATACAATGCTATCAATATCTTTTTGATTTTTCTTGAAATGGTTTTGATGGATTTAACTCATAAAGAATTTAATGACTTTGATTAGGGCTTGGGTACCATGGACATTTATCACCCTCAAGTTTCACTTTCCCCATACCAAACTTAAAAATGGAATCATTGCATTCACAAGTAAAAAGTGCATCAAATTATTCATGACAATTAAATGTGGAACCGGTTATTATTTGAGCAAATTGCTTGTGGGCAAATTTGTCATTTATTCAAGTGTGAAATATAAGAAGTGTAAAATCCAAAAATAAGGAAGCATGGTTTAAATCCTAAGTAATCCTCTCATCCATTACTTGAAAAACCGCTCATAATTAATACAAGTCCGTTTCAAGAGTAATAAGTCATTCACCTTATGTGTAAAATCCTCATGTCATGCTTTCATAAGTAGCTACACACTCGCTAAGGAAAGAAAAAAATAAAACTCACGCAATAATTTACATCCGCCATCTTTTTGAGACTTTGGATCTTCAACCCCGCAACCCGTCAAGGTAATATTGGATTGGAGCAATCTATTGAATCCCCGCAACCCGTCAAGGTAATATTGGAACTCAATAGTCACTATAATTAACACCACACTGCCCCTCTTGGGAGTCTTGTATATATTTTTTTTCTTTTTATTTTTCTTCTTTTTTTTTCTAGCCACTCATTTTTTTATAAGCCGCTCTTATTTTTCTTTATTCCTCACAAAGAAAGTAGAAAAGAATAAAAGGAAAAACACCCGCTAAATATTGAGCATGACATAAGTCTTGTACACATAAAACGTTCTAACTTAGAATCTTAAGATGTACTTATACCAACCATGAATGATTAGACAAAAATGCATAAGAGATTATAAACCAATTAAAACCGTTCTTGATTATTTATTAACAATTATATACATGCGAATAAAATTGAGGTAAAGAAGAGAATGGTTTAGCCACAAGTAATTATCATGAAGTTTATCTAGCCCTTTTACACTTGCTTCAACTCTACCATTTCCCATTCTCCACAAATTTAAAATCTCAAATAATGAGATTGGTGGATGCTTAGCCTAATAGACCAATGAAGGACTACATGGTTAAGGATACTAGCTAGAGAGTGCTAAGATAAGCAAACTCGGGTTGAGTCAAAATATCCATGGCGGGCCTAATATGTCAAAGAAGTCTAAACTTGTTAAAACCATGTTTTTTTTATATTTTTGATGAAACATAAAAGAAGAAATATATACAATGCAAATGTGTTATGCAAAATGATTGATGCAAAAATTATGTATGCATATTTTGTTGGCCAAAGTAGATCAAAAATTTGAAAAATGTTGAAAAATCAATTTTCCATGTTATCATGCAAGACAATGACAAGTTCTAGGTAAGGTCACTTCGATAGAAAACCCCCCTACACTTAAGCTAAACATTGTCCTCAATGTTTAAGAGCATGGAAGTATAAAAACTTCCCCTACACTTATGACAATGAATAGACTTTGCTTAACCCAAGTTAAGGAAAGGACAACTATTAGTGAAATCATGTTTAAGCACAAGGTGTCAATGAAAAATCACTATAGTAACGAAGTGAACCGGATACAAGGGCCTCCTCCATAAGCTCCAAAGCATGAAATGAGTGAGCAACCCTACAAACAATCATGAAGACAAAAGAAGGTCTCCCCTACACTTATCTCCAAGTCTATACCTTTATTTCTAACCTATAACACTCTAAACCTAGTTATACGATGCTTGAGTTAATGAGTCTCTAGCTCGACTCATCCCTCAATGAATTAATTCATGGGGAAAATGGGGATCTCTTGGACCATTTCAACGGAAATGTCCTCCCCAAAGTAATGCTTAACACGGTGACCATTCACTTTAAAATTTGGACCATCGGGTTGTGACAACTCAATAGTTCCATATGGAAAAACTTGAGCAATAGTGAATGGACCGGACCATCTCGACTTAAGCTTGCCCGCAAAAAGTTTCAATCTTGAGTTAAAGAGGAGAACCGGCTCTCCAACTTTGAACTCACGATTCTTGATCTTAGCATCATGCAATTTCTTAGTCTTTTCCTTGTAAAGCAAAGAATTTTCATAGGCATTGGCTCTCAATTCATCCACTTCATTGAGTTGATCTTTCCTATGGGAACCGGCTTGGTTTAAATCAAAGTTAGCCCATTTGAGAGCCCAAGATGCCTGGTGTTCTAACTCAAATGGGAGGTGGCACGCTTTTCCATAGACAAGCCTATAAGGAGTACAACCAATTGGTGTTTTAAAAGCCGTCCTAATAGCCCACAAAGCATCATCAAGCTTATCCGACCAAGAAGCTCGATGCTCTCCCACCGTTCTCTCTAAAATTCTCTTTAAACCACGATTTGTGACCTCGGTTTAACCATTTGTTTGAGGGTGATACGCAGTAGAAAGTCTATGATTCACTCCATATTTCTTCATAACTCTTGTGAATTGATCATTACAAAAGTGCGTACCACGATCACTTATGATGGCCCGAGGTACACCAAATCTAGCAAACATTTGTTTCAAAAACTTCACAACAACTCTAGCATCATTGGTAGGTAAGGCTTTAGCCTCCACCCATTTTGACACATAATCCACCACCACAAGTATATACTTGTTTCCCTTAGAGGATGGAAAAGGTCCCATGAAATCAATGCCCCATACATCAAATATCTCACACTCTTGGATAAAATTTTGTGGCATCTCATCACGTTGCGTAATTTTTCCTTGTCTTTGACACACATCACAAAATTTCACCATTTCATGGGCATCTTTGTAAATGGAAGGCCAATAGTAACCCGAATCAAAGACTTTCTTGGCGGTATAGTTAGGTCCAAAATGTCCACCCGTAGGTCCTTTATGACACGCTTCTAAGATCTTAAATGCCTCGGGCCCATCAACACACCGTCTAATGATTTGGTCCGCACATTGCCTAAAAAGATATGGATCATCCCAAAAGTAGTACTTAACTTCCTTAAGAAACTTCTTCTTTTGTTGATAAGTAAGACCCTCAATAAGCACATTGCCCACAAGATAGTTTGCGATATCCGCAAACCAAGGAGTGGAATCCTCTTGGGAAGAGATAGACATGAGCTCCTCTAATGGAAAGGATTCATTGATTTCTTGGTGTGGTAAATCTCCTTGAAAAAGATGCTCAAGTCTACTCACGTGATCCGCCGCTAAATTCTCGGCCCCTTTCTTATCACGAATTTCTATCTTAAACTCTTGAAGCAACAAAACCCATCTCAAAAGCCTAGGCTTAGCATCTTGTTTTGTCATAAGATACTTGAGAGCGGAATGATCCGTATACACTATGGTTTTGGAAAGCACAAGGTATGGTCTAAACTTCTCAAAAGCATATACTATAGCAAGCAACTCTTTTTCCGTGGTAGTGTAATGAAGTTGTGCACCGGTCATGGTTTTACTCGCATAGTGTATAGGTTGGAAATGCTTATTGACTCTTTGTCCTAAGACGGCCCCCACCGCATAATCACTAGCGTCACACATAAGCTCAAAAGGTAATTCCCAATTTGGAGAAACCAAAACGGGAGCCTTAGTTAATTTTTCCTTAAGAGTCTCAAAAGAGTCAAAACAATCTTGGTTAAAATTGAAAGGAGCCTCTTTCTCCAAGAGGTGAGTCATCGGTCTAGCTATCTTAGAAAAATCTTGTATAAAGCGCCTATAAAATCCCGCATGACCTAAGAAACTCCTCACACCTTTAACCGAGGTGGGTGGGGGAAGCTTAGCAATCACATCAATTTTAGCTCGATCCACTTCTAATCCCTTGTTAGATATTTTGTGTCCTAAAACAATCCCCTCTTTCACCATAAAGTGCCATTTCTCCCAATTAAGCACTAAACGTGTTTCCTCACAACGCTTAAGCATTCTCTCAAGATTGGTGAGACATGAGGTAAATGAATTTCCAAAGACGGAAAAATCATCCATAAAAACCTCCATGGTTTGCTCTATCATGTCATGGAAAATCGCCATCATGCACCTTTGAAACGTCCCCGGTGCATTACATAGGCCAAAAGGCATCCTCTTGTAAGCAAATGTACCGTAGGGACAAGTGAATGTGGTCTTTTCTTGATCCTTAGGGTCAATGGGTATTTGGAAATAACCCGAAAAGCCATCAAGAAAGCAATAGTACTCATTTCCTGCTAAGCGTTCAAGCATTTGATCCATAAAAGGAAGCGGGAAATGGTCTTTCCTAGTCGCCTCATTGAGTTTTCTATAATCAATATAAACTCTCCAACCGGTCACAAGTCTCGTGGGAATAAGCTCATTGTTCTCATTAGGCACCACGGTGATTCCACCCTTCTTTGGAACACAATGAACCGGGCTAACCCATGGAGAGTCGGAAATGGGGTAAATCATACCCGCATCTAAGAGTTTAATCACTTCCTTCTTAATAACCTCATGTATTTTTGGATTAACTCTCCTTTGGTTTTGAATGGCGGGTTTATAGTCATCCTCCATAAGGATTTTGTGTGTACAAAAATGTGGATCAATTCTCCTTATGTCGGATATTTTCCATGCTAAGGCTTTCTTGTGTTTCTTAAGGACTTCAATAAGTTGCTCCTTCTCATCCTCTTGTAAGTCTTTAGCAATGATCACAGGTAATTGGTCTTTGCCCTCTAAGAAAGCATACTCTAAGTGGGATGGAAGGTCCTTAAGTTCAATAGGAGGTGGACTCTCTATGGAAGGTTTTACTATGGAAGGTTCCTCAATAGTAACTTCTTGTGGAATAGGAGAAGGGATATGGTCCTCATTGAGCAACTTTTGGATTGTAAGAATATCTTCTTCCCAATTAATGGGAGAATCATCATCACCAAGAAAGTTTGACTCAAATTCCTCCAAGAGGAAATCACTCTCTCCAAAAGGTGTTAAAGAGGGATCAATTGAGGCCACGGTTTCAACATGGGGCATCTCATCACTAGTACTCTTACAAGCATCATGAAAGTGTTCATCACACACCTCATCCAACACATCAACAATGTTAATAGTCTCACAAGGTCTAGACTCCTTAACCTCTTTCCTATCACAAACTTTCCCTAACTTAAACACCACTCTCTCATCTTCTACTCTCATAATTAGTTCTCCTTCCGCCACATCTATCAAAGTACGACCCGTTCTAAAAAATGGTCTACCAAGAATCAAAGGCACTCTAGGATCCATGTCATAATCAACCACTACAAAGTCGGCCGGAAACGTAAACTTATCCACACCTACAAACACATCCTCCACTATACCTACGGGGTAAGCTATGGTTCGGTTGGCTAGTTCAAGAGTCATCCTAGTGGGAGTGATCTCGGGAAGAGAGAGTTTTTTCCAAACCGATAAAGGCATGAGGTTTATGCTTGCCCCTAGATCCGCCAAAGCCATGCAATTTTCAACACCGGGAAAATTACAAGGTATCAAGAAGCGCCCCAGATCTCCAAGTTTTGTTGGTAAGGTTTTAAGTAACACCGCGGAACAATTTTCATTAAGGGATGTGTTGGGCAAATCAACCAATTTTTCTTTGTTGGAGAGTAAATCCTTGAACATCTTAGCAAACTTTGGCATATAAGCAAGAGCTTCCACAAAGGATATATTGGTGTTGAGTTGCTTGAACATCCTTAAGAAATTGGAGACTTGGATGTCATCCTTGTTCTTTAACTTGTCCTTTTTCAACCTTGAAGGATATGGAAGAGTAGGTTTTGGTTTAGGTGGAATAGGTGTTGTAGTGGAAGATTTGTCTTTGTTAGCTTTTTCATTGGGAAGTGTGGAAGGTAAAGGAGAAGTATGAATAGGTTGAGAAGGTGTGTTTGGGTGAATGGGAGCATTTTGAGGAGGTGAAGTAGAGGTAGAAGGCTTGTCACAAGTAGGAGCACAAGTGGGTTGAACAATAGTAGGTTTAGGAGGTGAAGGATCCTTTGTTGTTGTTCCACTCCTTGTTGTAATGGCATTGACATTGGCCCTTGGATTTGTTTGTGTGTTGGAAGGTAAAGCCCCTTGTGGTCTTTGATTTAATGCCATTAAAAGCCTATTGGTTTGTTCATCCGCTATACGTTTCATTTGATCATTCATTCTCTTCTCAATTTCACGCATTTTCTTGTCAACATACTCTTGAGTCTCTTTCATCCCATATCCTTGATTTTGAAGTTGAGGGTAAGCTTGATTTGGTATTGGAGCATATGCTTGATTGGTGAAAAGTGGAAGTGGTTGTTTAAATCCTTTTTGTGGTGGATAAAAGGTATTTCCTTGATGTTGAACATTGTTGGATGCCTTGTAGTTATTTCCTTGGTAAGGTGGTCTTTTCCCTTGATTCCTTGGTAAATTTTGAGGAGGATTTTGTTTAATTTGGGTGGGTGGTTGGGGTGGGAATCCCGGTGGAGTAAGGTAGTTTTGGGACTTGTAAGAAAGGTTATTTGGATTGATATTTGGCTTGAAGTGTTCACGATGTTCCTCTTGGTAAGCATAGCATTCCCCTTGATACACTTGCACCTTATCACATTGTTCATAAGAATGGGGACCTCCACAAGTAACACAAGAAAGAGTAATGTCATTCACATTATTTGAAGAATTGTTCAATGACATGGTCTTAAAAGCTTGAAGCATTTCTTGTTGTCCTTGTTTGACTTGTTGAAGGATCTCTTGTTGAATTTTGAGGAGTTGGTTATCACAAGGTGTTTGAGAATTGTTTTGGAGAACATGAACCCTTTCTTCAAATTGATTGTTTGTTTGAACCATTGCTTTAGTCTCAATGATGTCCAAGGTCTCTTGCATAGATTTAAGAAGAATATTCCCTCCCGCGGAAGCATTGAGTGAATCTTGGTGATGAGGTTTAAGGCCATTATAGAAGGTATTGATTTGGTGAACATCATCCAATCCATGGCTAGGGCATCGCCTCAATAACTCACTATACTCTTCCCAAGCATCACTAAAGGATTGACTAGGTTTTTGTTGAAAGCCTATAATTAAATTCCTCAAGGTCATGGTCTTAGATGGAGGAAAGAACTTGTTCAAAAACTTAGTGGTGAAACCATCCCATGTGGTGATACTATCGGGTGGTTGGGTGTCTAACCAATGCTTAGCGGGTCCCTCTAGTGAAAATGACACTAACATCAACTTAATAGCCTCATGTGGAACTCCATTGTGCTTAATGGTATTGCAAAGAGAAAGGAATCTCTTAAGGTGAGCATGAGGATCATCATTCTTGTTACCATAGAAAGGTGATTGTGAAACCATAGTAATCATAGATGTGTGTAGCTCAAATGTATTTGCGGGAGTTTCGGGAATCTTAATAGCACTAGCATATCCATGAACATTGGTTTGCATACGTTCCATCAAAGAGCGATTATCAATAGCCATGGCTTCTTGTGGTGGAGGAGTCAAAGCACGATTCTCGTGATCGGCTTGATGGACGGTGGTGGTCTTACTCTTTCTCTTTTTCTTCCTTTTCGGAGGAAGAGGTTGTACACCAATCGGTATTTGTGCACGCCCGCGAGTGAGCATGCAACTCAAGACGAGGAATGAGAGAGAAGCTCTCGTGTGACTTTGAAGAGAAATGGATTATCCTCTTCGAGTTTCAATATTAAATATCCACAAGAAAATAACAATATACGTATGTACTACTTGGGTGCAAGACCCCCAATGAAGCCTTCCTTCTTAGAATACTCACAAGTGAACGAGGGGTTAGGTGGCGCGAAGCACTTAAGTACCTATTGACCCTTAGATGGCATTTTATAGCACATCGCCTTTCTATTCACTTAAATGTTCGTATTCTTCGAATTGTTGCTTATTGAGAGTATTTATCTATTCTTGCTTTATTTTGTTTGATCGATACACGTGTCAAGGACCGGAACGCCCCTCAACACGGTGTATTGCCTTGGCAATACTTATGGAGAATATGTAGATTGGTTGTTCTTATACGTATACGTATTTACTTATAATAATATATGGAACATATTTTTGTATTTATGAGTTTTTTAAGAGAAAATACTATATGTACATAAAAACCGAGGGAATCCAATAATATATATTTTTGGGTGCAATCTCTTAGGAAAAAGATTGCTTTTTGGATTTTTTAATTTTTTTGGTCAATTCTTCAGGAAAAGAATTGTTTTGTTAATTTTTTAGTTTTTATATATTTATATTTTTGATTTTTTTATTTGTTTTTGATTTTGATACGTAAAAATAACGTTCACAAGGTGAACGGATCCCAAAAGCCAATGAAAACCGTCAATCGATAGTCTCTCGTAAAGTCAAAGAACCGGTAGCGGCGCCATTTGATATTGTGTATAATGCAGTTCGTTTTTCTCAGTTCTTGCTAATTGAAAGTCCAATCAACATCAGGTTTTTAACTGTTTTTGGTTGTTAATCTTTTTTGGATATTCTATTTGCTAATTCAACAAAGCCTTGCAAAATTGAAAAATATTACCTACTTATATGTAAAACATTGTGCAAATACCAAGATTTTATTCAAATAAGATTCAAAATGTAAATTTTAAAACTAAAAGGACTGAAAATGTAAATTCTATGAAAATTAAATGCTCAAAATGTAAAGTCTAACAAGTATAAGGACTGAAAGTGTAAAACAGCAAACCAAAAGGATCAAATATGAAAACTATGTAACAAACTAACCAAATTTGTAACAAATCACAAAACTGCTAACTAAATTTTAACAACTTTTAAACTGAAAGGACTTAATTGTGAAAACCCTAAAAAGATGTGAGTTTAGCCAAAGTTTTAAACTGTTTAATACACTAAGGATCAAAATGCAATTTCTGAAAATATTTAAGCCAAAACGGGTTTCCAAGACAAATAAGCTCGTTTAAGCTTATTACTGAACCAAATTCAGTCAAACCAATTGCAAAACACTTAGAATTCAAAATAAGCTAGACCTGTAAGAGGATTTTGGCTGAAAGATACTAATAAGAAAATAAGCACTTCACAATAAGCACACAATAAGCTCTAGGACAATCTAAACATGCACAACTGGATTTTTGTGCTTAAACTGATTAAAGAGCTCAAAATAAGAATGGGAAATCAAGTCATATCAAAATTCATCAAGTAATAAGCCAGGAATTTGAATTAAGCTGAAAATGGCTTATGTTGACCAGGCGTTGACAAAAATTTTTGACAAAAAGCTGAAACTCTCAAAAATCATCCAATATCATCTACTAAGTGGATTTGTGAAAGAAAATTGCAAAATTAATGAATAGAATCAAAAGATCTGAAAATGCAGTTTTCATTTACAGAAACATTGCTTTTCTCAAGCATTCAGATTTTAGCTTATTTCTCCTAGCTTAATGGAAACTGTATCAAATGCTTATAGGATATGAAAGTTCATATATTGATCTACAATTGAGAACAGGTTTGGCAAGATTTCATCAACAAACAAACAAATGCCAGCTAAATGAAAATGACAACTTTTTAAAGCAAAACTGAATGTAAATTGACCCAATCCTTTTTCTTGCCAATTGCCTTTTTGACCTTCAAGTTGACTTGAAAATGACTTAAAACACTTTGTTATGACCTATCAACTAGAAATGAACGTTAACTTGCCAAAATCCAATACTTGAAAATCAATTACCATCTAATGCCAAACACCCCTTTATCAGTTCTTAATGAAAATTTTCAAAGACTTTGCAAGTTCTAATTCAAGCTGAGTGAAAAGCAATTGCAAACCAATCTCAATGGTCAAAATGAAATGTAATGAAACTGCTAGCAAGTATTTATCACTACTAGAACTCAATTAAGATAGGTAGGCTAAAAGTAACTGAAATAAGCTATCAGCTAGATCACAATCCAAAGTAATAAGCAGATAAGCAAAACTAAGGCTACCAGCTAACTAGAATCAATCCACAACCAAGCTAACAAGTTTTATCATACATTCACAAAGGATTTACACTATAAAAGAAGCATGCAATTGACAATTTTAGTGGAACCAAAATCAAGAAGCATTTGAACCTTGTGAAGAAACCATTGGGAAGTAGAGGAGTGTTGTACTCTCTATCATAGTGCTAACCACCACCTTAGCACTAGATCAACAATCTACAATCAACAGATCAGCTACCAATCAACAAGAATCATCTCCATGGCATGAACTCATCACTTGAGCTATGGATTTGAACTGAAATCAACAAACAGCTACAATTCTTCCTTCAAAGTTAGTTATGATCAATGTATGATCATAACAAACTCAAAGCAGCAACACAAGTATCAATTGAAGCAGGTATGAACAGTAAATGATGAAGATAGAATTTGGCGGGAAAAGGTGAATTTGAATTTTATTAATGGAATTTAGTTACAAAGTTGTTGAAAGGATGCTAACTAACTAACTAACTAACTCAAGAGTGTGTCAAACTCTTGAGTAGTTTAGCTAAAACGGGAAAAGATTGAAAGGAAAAGGTAAATGTATGTTTTTTTCACACTTACAACTACTTACTACAAATGAAGCTAAAACAGACTATTTATAGACTTGAGAAAGAGAAATGTTGGGGTTGGTGACGTGTTGGAACCAATCCCAGCATTCCACGTGGCATAATTCTGCTAAGTTCATCTTGCAGGTATGAACATGAATTAGGGCTTTTTGATTGAGTTGATTTGATGTTAATTGGTGATGACCATTGTGTTCGTCTCTCAAAATAAGCGCTGTTGATGTTCACAACTTTCCATGAAATCCATTGTAGCTCAAAAACGATCCTGGGAAAATTTTCTCTTTTGAAGATGACACGTGTCGAGTCCTGAATGGCTGAAACAAGTGCACACGGATTGCACTGTTCAGATACGTTCATTAATGAGTGGCGGCTAGTGGATATTTAATGCTTGTGATTTGGCAATCCGTATGCTTGTTTTGCTGCCTTCTCATTGGTTAAAAATGTATCACATGGATTGAACTTGTATTAATTTCCAATATTGGCAGATTTAGCCCCTAGACTTTGGCAGCTTGTATCTTTGAGCTTGTAACTTCATTCCTTTGGCATTTTTAGCCCTTCAACTTCCATTCTTGAGCAAAATTGGTCCTTTGACTGAGTTGACTTGAAAGTTGACGTTGTTTGACTATGATCTTGACTTTTTACAATATTTACACTTTGGTCCTCCATCTTTGGCAGTTTGTCAAGATAGGTCCTTGTACTTCAAACTCTTGTCACTTTTGATCCTTCTTTGTCTTTTTCATCAATTTAAGTTTGATTATCCCTTGTTTGCTTGAAAATGCATCCTTTTACCTACACAAGTGTACACAAACACAAACATACCACATAACACTGTTTTTGCAAGATAAATTGGTATTTTGCTTCATGTTTTAGGGTTATTTGTTGATAAATTGATATGAGTTTTAGCTCATATCAGTTACCCTCAAAACGAGAATCTAATTTTTCTCGGACACAAGCTTACAATAAAACTATTCAAAAGTTTTAAGCTCGTGTATATGACTTCTAAGCGCATCACAGCTTAGGACTCGAACCTAAAATAAGGAAAGTTTATCACAGATGATAACTTATCCTTCTTAACGAGAAATTCATATTTCTCGGTCATGAGCTTCTCATAAAAACATTCTAAGTTTTTAAGTTCATGAAAAACGACTTCTAAGTAAATGTCAGCTTAGACCTCGAACCTCAACTTAAGAAAAGTTTATCAAGGATGATAACTTATCCTTCACAACGGGAAATTTATTTTTTCGGTCACGAGCTAGTCACAAAACAATCCAAGTTTTGAGCTCATGAAAAACGGACCCAACAGGGAAGTGTACGTTTCAATGCGCTTTCCCTAAGCAATATATGAGAAGTCTTCTATCCTGATTATTTTAAAACCGTTGAACACAATTTTTCAAGAATTTCTCAAAAGATTTTTCTAAATCTTTCAAAATTGTGTGTTCAACACTCCCTTCCTCATATGTGGTGTTTATATCTCAAAATTGTCATATGTTATTTTGATCAATTTTTGAGGGGGAGCGTTTTAAAATAAAGCCTTTAATGTTGTTGGGTTCATCTCAGAAATTGTCATATTTTATGTATCCAGAAATGAAATTGTCAAATGTAATATATTGAATCGGAAAAGGCATCTCATCTCCGTACATCAACATATTTTGTGGTGTCCGTTTTCCAAAATTTTGTCTCAAGACACACATATATTTTTAGGGGGAGCAACCCGACTTAATGTTTCATGATTCATGCGTGCACACATGTTTCTCTCCCAAACGGTTTTTTCCGAAATTGTCACATTTTAATAAATTGATATCTCTAATATTATGTTTTTATATTAGAGATAGGGGGAGAAAATGTGATTAAAATGTAATATATCGTAACATGTGATCTTAAAGACTCAAGTGCAACTCTTTCCTTCACATGCTAAACTATTTCGTATATCGATGCATGTGTGTAGGGGGAGCATTTCGGAAATGTAAAACTTTCAAAGTGTTAAAAGTTTTGATTTTTATCAAACACTTTGAATGGTATTCAATGGTTTTATAGTTACGATCTATACCCAAAACAACCTACTATCCACGACGAAACGTTGGAGTCAAAAGGTGGTTTAGGATAGGAAACTAAGTCCTATGATCTAGCCAGAACCGGAGGGATCTACCCAAGGATATTCCATAGCTAGAAATAGTTTTCCTTAGGAAAGATGGAGATGAATGAAGCTGAATGCGGACCAATTACTTAAGTTAGCACTGGAACAATCACAACAAGGTGCTAGTGATGACGTATTGTTAAGCATTGAAGGAGTTGAATATTCTATGCAACTTAGGCAGAAACCGGGTCAGTACATCTATTGAAGACAAGTCATCATGGACCCAGTGATGCAATGCACAACCCTTCCCAGCCATTCGAGTTTCTCTCAATAGAAACTTGTCTCATTGTCACGAAGATCAACACATATATATTGACTTTCTCACTCCGAGTTAGTTAATATTGAAAAGGCGGCAGTCTGCTCCAGCCTCCGATTACCAAAATGCACTTATTGAGTCTAGAGCCAAACGAGATCTTTCTATCATCTCATTAGGACACAATCGAGTCCTACGCATTATCCTTGTGATATTTCCAGAACATCTAAGTGATACGATTCACAATGAAGATGGAAATCCTGCTTGAACCAGCATCAAACAAGCTCATGGTCGGTAACTTGTGCGATTCTACACGAATCAAACTTGTGAGAGCTGGATAGCAACTAAATTTGGATTCTTAATTGATTCAAACTTGATTCCAGGTTTCTTCTCAAAATCCGTGTGATCTTGCCAGAACATTCAGAGTGACACTCCATAGTGCTCACAGTGACGAATGGAAATCCTTCCAGTGTCAACATCAAACAGCACTACAGTAGGTGACTCGCAAGATTCTCTATGAATCAAGCTTGTGACAAACTGGAAAGCAACAATCGTTCGATTCTTTTAGAATCAAACTTGTTCCAGGAAATATGAATCGACGACTCTAATCAGACGGATAATTTATCCTTATGATTCACTCTTTACGTTCGCAGTCTGCTTTGAGACGATCGAGTAAAGAGAACTGGCTACTACCGCAAGGAAACCCTGTCAAGGAGGTTCTTAATCGAATCTACCTAATCACATGTACGGTATTTAATACCGTCTAACGGTCTTCACCAACCGGAGGTAAAATGCTACCGAGTTAGGGTGAAATGATCAAAGCCATTTCGTCCGTGTCTATATATGTTGATGCATATCAAGAATGTGGCGTAGTTGTGCAACCGATGTCGATTCAAAAGTAACAAGAGCACAAGATGGCGATTATCAAGATACTTAAGAATGTAAGAATGTAATAGCTCATCTTGTCACAAGAGCACAAGATGAACACTATCAATGATAGACTGAAGATCTCAAGCACTCAAAGTCAAAAGACAAAGGCTCAAGATAAAGATCACAAGGCATGAAGGAACAAAACTGTTACAAACAAGATCAAGACCAAGATACAAACAAAGAAGGAAGATCAACTCCACAAGAATGTATTCACTCAATCATCTTATGCATTTTAAAGATGACCGATACATTGGGGGAGATTGTTAGCCCTATATTTTATATAGTCGAACAAGAATGTAATAGGTCATCTTAGTCGTGAATGGTCTTGTATTGTAATAGGTTAGTCGAGAAAACCGGGCTTGGACTTTAAGCTAATATTGTATAAGTTAGGGGCGTAAGCCCAAGACAAAGCCAAGCCCGGCCCAAGGATACTAAACCCACGGCCCATATGACAAGGGTATATAAACCCTCTTCCATATGAGCAAGAGGGTGTTGGTTACCATTTTACTTTCTCTCTCTATAGTGATTAACCTTCTAAATTCTCTCTTGTTTCTCTCTCTACTTTTCTTACCTTTCTCTCTCTAGAATCTTGTTTATGGATTGACATGGGAATAACAAATTACTCCAAATGCTCGAGTCCGTCCTTGGTTAGCTGTCGTTTTGGGACATGGAAAGGAAAGTAACGGCTGAGCATAACACTCGGTGCACTGATATACGACATAGTATAAATGGGTGAAACATAACTAAGACTAATAGCAGTGAAAATGTATAAGTCCTGGAAAACCTAGTTGTCTGTCATGTTAACTGGTTTTAGTTCTGAAAACATAGCTTATGTTACTTATGAAAATTTGTATTAGTTAATGTACCAAAAGCCAATATAGGTCATGAGGTCAACAACGTGCATGAATACTTGGAGGTGTGACCTCGTCATGCAAATTAGAGGGGATACCTCTAATTAACTGGTAAGTGGGTAGGAGGGATCAGCTCCTTGCGAAGGATGCAATGCACACACCACATTTACCATGAAATCCTGACTGAAACATGTAACTAGGATGCACCCATACGCCCTACATGATAATAAAATGAAACAATGGCCAAATAACTGAAAAGGGACGCCACGAGCTATCACTCCACCATGGTGAAGTCATAACACTAGTGCCTCTAGTGCTATGGTTATGGTACCTCCATTATTAGGTGAAACTGGTCATGCATGTATATGCCTTAGGCATTTATATTAAACATAAGAAAACCAAAACATATAAAACATATACTAGGAAAATAATTGGCTGCATACGGGGAATCCTAATAAGGAAAGAATGTCCATACTGAAGGACGGGGAATCCGTACCTTGTGTCCAGTAAACGGAAAAGAAGAACGAAAGGAAGTCCTACTCCGATCTCACTAATGATACATAAAAGGGTACATGTATAAGTATTCTGTTTACTGTGTACGTAACTAATATAGTATGTCTTGACTTGTTTTATATGTTTTAGTCTTGTTTTACTGATTTTGATGTTATATTGTATTTATCATGTGTTTTAAGTCTTCTGATTAAGTATTAACTGATATTCTTGTATTATTATACTTGTTGTGTAATAATAAGTAACTTTCTAAAAATAGCATGTTTCCTAAAATAGAAAGTTTCCAAAATAGAAAGTTTCCAAAAATAGATTAACCTCTTAAAATAGATAAGTGTCTAAAATAGAAAGTTTCTAAAAATAGTAAGTTTCCTAAAATAGAAAGTTTCCATAATTAGAAATAAACTAGATTAATAAGCTAATAAGATAAGCTTATGTTTTACTGATTAAATATACTAAGTCAAGTGATTAATAGTATAGTTTATTAATTATAACATGTTAATTAAATAAACTATATGTTATACGATTTAATTAAATATAATCATGATTTAATTAAATTAAAATGTATAAAATACTTAGGTTAAGCATGTATCAATTTTTATATTAATATAACCTAAGTCGTGATAATAAATTAATTATATGTCATGTTTTAATAATTAATTAATTACTATGCTCTAAACACATAAATAAATACTTAGGTTAAATCATGTATTATTCAATAATAATAATAAACCTAAGTCCATGTTTTAATTAAATTAATTATATGCCATGTTAAATTAATTTAATTAACTTGTACAATAAATATACTTGTAAAACTATTAAACTTGTAAAAATAATAAACCAAACCCATGTATTATTTTATTAAAACATATCATGAACCGGCCCGTGAAACCGTGAACCGGTCGAACCAAACCCACCCGAAATAGTGGCAAACCGGCTTAAGTCAGTTGCCCCTGCTCTTGGCAAACTGCCACCGGCTGCTGCTGGTGGTCTTGTCCTCTCGGCCAGCCGCTGACACCACCAGGGTTCCCACCGACAGTGCGTCAGTGGCCCCTGCTGCCTGCGCGTGGTTCCCCCTACTTGCCTAAAATAGCTATCGGCTTAAGCTGGTGGTGGGGTTGTGGCATCCGAGACCTCCCAAACTACAAGGACACCCCCGACGCATGTCGGGGTGCCTTGCACCTGCTGCTGACCGAACCTAAACCACACAGAGACATATTTCTCGTGTGGTGGTGCGAACCAAATGACACCGAGAGTCCTGGGACTCTCAGTTTGTGTGGCGACCGAACAACCAAACTCGAAAACACCCTAATTAATTTTCCCCACCATGATTATTAGCATGTTATTAATCTTGTTTTTAAACCCCCATGATCATATGTGCATAAAAACATAAGAAGAAATAAAAGGAAAGGTTTTCGGATTACCAAAACACGTGTAATGAATTGAGGATGAATACACGAACACGTTCTTATGATTTGTTGAACAAAATCCACCAATCACCCACCTTTGGTAATGTAGCCGCCGTCCAAGGGAGAGCAAGGAGAAAGATTAGGGTTTTGAGATTTCTTAAAATTATTCTATAAATGAAAGTAGTTTCCATAATTGTTACTTTAGTAAAATTAAACTTGGGTTGGGCCCCCTCTTCTCTCATTGTCGGGGCCCACCAAGGGAAACTCGTAGCTTCTCCGTGTTCTAATTATTTACGTGTTCGTGTGCTCGTATTTACGTTACGTTATTATTAAATATTCGTGTTATTATAAATACTTGTACATAGTCGTAATAATAATATACGTAAATACATAATTATATGTTCGAGATTCTTACGTTCATGATTTCATGTTCATGATTATAATTATTACTGATAATAATTATCGTGCATTAATACGTACTTAATACATATTGTTGGAGCATAGTTTGGCTAGGCCGGTCTGACGACTCTCCTAGGCCGTTCGTCGTCTTCCCGGGTCCTGAGTAATGCTGCAAACAAAGGTAAACCGGTTAGACGTGGACCCGAGGCCGGATCCCCGGGGTCCACCTCCGACGGTCAAGTTAGTATCGGATGAATATGTTGTATAAGAGGTGTAGTTATGAGAGAGAACCTGTTGTAGAATGAGACCCCTAGCCTTGTTTATATAGTGCTAGGGTTTCTTGAAGGATAAGTAAGGTGTGTGTGGGCCGCGGGCCTGTCGGGCTGGGCCCTTAACCGACTGTACGTCGACATGTCCCCCAGTCTAGTATGATATGGTTCATGATCATGTTATGCTAGACTCATTCGTGTATCATGCTCACTAACAACCGCGTGCGGCTTGCTGCTAGGACATCCTCATGGGTCGTCCATAACATATGGCTCCACTCGTAAATGGGCTACCTTTTAGTAAAAAGATGATGGGTTGGGATTGTGAATAGTGAGCATAGCCACTATACGCCATCATGTCCCCCCAGTCTAGTATGCGAGGTTATCACCGAGGTTACTAGACTTTACACCATATCCGTTACTTGTAAGCATATCCACGCCGAAAGAACTGGGAAAACATGTATACGTAAGACGGGTGGTTGTGCTCGAATGCTTGGTTTCCCGTGATTAGACGGTAAGGACCCCGTAAGAAGAAAACGTGTTCTATAGCCGGGGTAACACTGGCATTGGCAAGGTATAATTCTTATTCATCTCTACCGTGAGGATGATTAGGAGGTTTTGTGAAGGTGGAGGTGGAACCCATATCCTGCATCGTGAACATTTGAAGACGTACTTCTAATACCCACTAATGATACAGCATAGTGCGAATATTGCATTCGTCTTAAGGCCAACAAAATTCGTACTTCTGTGGCAAAGTGATGCGGATATTAAATCCGTCTTATGGCCACGACATTTGATAACGACTTTCAAAATTTTTCACGGTTTTTCCTGGATTAAACGGTATAAATTTTGGAAATTCACTCTTAGCCAGGCCAAGTAATTCGTCGCGGAAGACGTACTTCCGTAACAAAGATATGAACCAACAGAAGACGTAATTCTGTGGCAGAATGAGCCAGTGGAAGGCGTACTTCCACGGCAAAGGTAACAAGAGAGTGGAAGACGTATTTCCACGACGAAGACAACGAGCCCATGGAAGGAATACTTCCACGACTAAAATAAGGCGCCAGTGGAAGAGTACTTCCACGATGAAGGAGAATGCGCCCGTGGAAGAATACTTCCACGGCGAACGATAAGGAGGCCGTGGAAGAATACTTCCACGGCGAAAGATAATGAGCCCGTGGAAGAATACTTCCACGGTGAAAGATAATGAGCCCGTGGAAGAGTACTTCCACAGCGAAAGATAATGAGCCCGTGGAAGAGTACTTCCACGGCGGAAGATAATGAGCCCGTGGAAGAGTACTTCCACGGCGAATGATAATGAGGCCGTGGAAGAATACTTCCACGGCGAAAGATAATGAGCCTGTGGAAGAATACTTCCACGGCGAAAGATAATGAGCCCATGGAAGAGTACTTCCACGGCGAATGATAATGAGGCCGTGGAAGAATACTTCCACGGTGAAAGATAATGAGCACGTGGAAGAAAAATTCCACGGCGAAAGATAATGAGCACGTGGAAGAATAATTCCACGGCGAAAGATAATGAGCCCATGGAAGAGTACTTCCACAGCGAAAGATAATGAGCCCGTGGAAGAGTACTTCCACGGCGAATGATAATGAGGCCGTGGAAGAATACTTCTACGGCGAAAGATAATGAGCCCGTGGAAGAATACTTCCACAGCGAAAGATAATGAGCCCGTGGAAGAGTACTTCTACGGCGAATGATAATGAGGCCGTGGAAGAATACTTCCACGGCGAAAGATAATGAGCACGTGGAAGAATACTTCAACGGCGAAAGATAATGAGCACGTGGGGGCGAAAGATAATGAGACCGTGTAAGAATACTTCCACGGCGAAAGATAATGAGCCCGTGGAAGAGTAATTCCACGGCGAAAGATAATGAGCCCGTGGAAGAGTACTTCTACGGCGAAAGATAATGAGCCCGTGGAAGAGTACTTCCACGTCGAAAGATAATGAGCCCGTGGAAGAGTACTTCCATGACGAATGATAATGATGCCGTGGAAGAATACTTCCACGGCGAAAGATAATGAGCCCGTGGAAGAATACTTCCAGGGCGAAAGATAATGAGCCCGTGGAAGAGTACTTCCACGGCGAATGATAATGAGGCCGTGTAAGAATACTTCCACGGCGAAAGATAATGAGCACCTGGAAGAATACTTCCACGGCGAAAGATAATGAGCACGTGGAAAAATAATTCCACGACGAAAGATAATGAGACCGTGTAAGAATACTTCCACGGCGAAAGATAATGACCCCGTGGAAGAGTACTTCCACGGCGAAAGATAATGAGCACGTGGAAGAATACTTCCATGGCGAAAGATAGTGAGGCCGTGTAAGAATACTTCCACGGCGAAAGATAATGAGCACATGGAAGAAATGCTTCCACGACGAAAGATAATGAGACCGTGTAAGAATACTTCCACGGTGAAAGATAATGAGCACATGGAAGAGATACTTCCAAGGCGAAGATAATAAGCACGTGGAAGAGATACTTCCACGGCGAAGATAAGAAGCACGTGGAAGAAATACTTCCACGGCGAAGATAATAAGCACGTGGAAGAGATACTTCCACGGCGAAGATAAGAAACCCGTGGAAGAGATACTTCCACGGCCAAGATAAGAAGCTCGTAGAAGAAATACTTCCACGGCGAAGATAATAAGCACGTGGAAGAGATACTTCCACGGTGAAGATAAGAAACCCGTGGAAGAGATACTTCCACGGCCAAGATAAGAAGCACGTGGAAGAATACTTCCACGGCAAAGATAATAAGCACGTGGAAGAGATACTTCCACGACGAAGATAAGAAGCACGTGGAAGAATACTTCCACGGCGAAAATAACGAGCACGTGGAAGAGATACTTCCACGGCGAGGATAACGAGCACGTGGAAGAAATACTTCCACGGCGAGGATAACGAGCACGTGGAAGAAATACTTCCACGGTGAAGATAATAAGCACGTGGAAGAGATACTTCCACGACGAAAATAATGAGCACGTGGAAGAGATACTTCCACGTCGAAGATAATAAGCACTTGGAAGAGATACTTCCACGGCGAAAATAATGAGCACGTGGAAGAGATACTTCCACGGCGAAGATAATAAGCACGTGGAAGAGATACTTCCACGGCGCATGAATAAGCCACCGGAAGAGATACTTCCGTGGCAACGACATAAGCCAATGGAAGAGATACTTCCATGGCGTAGAAACAGGCGCATGGAAGGAGTACTTCCACGGCGAAGGAATAAGCCAATTGAAGAGATACTTCCATGGCGCAGAAACAAGCGCGCGGAAGGAGTACTTCCGCGGCGAAGGAATAAGCCAATGGAAGAGATACTTCCATGGCACAGGAACAAGTGCGCGGAAGGAGTACTTCCGCGGCGAAGGAATAAGCCAATGGAAGAGATACTTCCATGGCACAGGAATAAACCGGCAGAAGGCGGACTTCTGCGGCAAAGGAATAAACCGGCAGAAGGCGGACTTCTGCGGCAAAGGAATAAACCGGCAGAAGGCGTACTTCTGCGGCAAAGGAATATATCCAAGGATATTTGTGTGACGTGCACATAAATAGTGGTATCATTATACCCTAGTAGCCCCCCAAGTTTAATGGTGCTACACTCGAATAGTAGTATTAAACTTAATCAAGTTTTCAAAAAAAATTACGATCACGTAGACCAGTATGAATGGACGTACCATAGCCGCGTACTAAAGATAGAAATTGGGTTCGAACGTGCGAACCAACGCGGATGGGTCGTGCCATAACCGCGAATTGTCACATAGTTTAAGACGTATCTTAACTAACTTATGGGATGAGCTATGTTATTACGTGCGGCGTACCGCTACTACCATAAGGACGGTCAAAGTTTTGACAAAAATTTGTTAGACGTGCACAGTGTGTCTTTTGCAAGTCCATCATGAGTCATGTGGTTTGCGTAACTTACTACAACGTCTTGATAGCAAGGTGTCTAACAAGGATACATGATCCATGGTCGTTGGGGTTGCATCCCTCTTACACGACAAGTTGAATTATTAGGTTAACTCAATCCTCTTATTCCACCCGGGAACGATGTGTACATGTACGCCCGTAGGCAGAAGATATCCGAGTGTACGGACTAGCACATATATATAAATATGTATAATCACTTAATACTAGACATGAAAATATCTATTTAGATATGTATTGAGAGATGCAAAAGTTAATGTAAAAGGTATATTAGATCTTGTTATCAAGTTAAGAGAGATACATAATATCTTTTATTAAGATAGAAAAAATTTAGGTAATATATTGTTACCTTAGTGAAAAATAAATATGCGTAATATTTTATAATTGAATAAAATATTGGAATATATCCTTACCAAATTTTAAAAACAAATAATATCTTTCTATTAATTGAAAAGATATACGGAATATCTTTTATTAAAATAAACAATATATTCGAAGATGTGGACTAACGTGGAGGGACGCTGCTCATAATCGCGATTAAAAAATAAAATATGTTCAAATGTGCGGACCATCGCAGAGTAAAAAAAGTCAGATCGCGACATGATATTAGTAGCTGCGCCGCGACGCGACATATACGAAACATATAGTGACAAAATAAAAAGATATATGTATTATTTGTTTACCACCTTTTAGTACATTAATAATATCCTTACTAATATACAACATGACTCGTAAAGAAACACGTCTTTTATGTTAACGCCGTTTCTTAAAGCTACAAAGCATATATAGTCATGTAACCTCTCAAAGTCACATATAACATCAAAGAATAGTAATAATTTTATTACCGAATCTTCTATTTTCATAATCAAGTAATGAAGATAGCATCTTATATTTAATTGGGGTTCCACAATCATAGCAACGAAGCAAAAATATTTTAACCCCTAGGCATATTTTAAAGATCTCCACGACTATATTTTTTAGATGATATTAAAAATCGAATGGCATTCATTGATTCATACATGACATAATGCATAATGGAGTAAAGCTAGTAGTTTAGATATAGCGTAATGCATAATAAAGTGAACGAAAAACGGCGATAGAAAAATATTCGGTGCTACCGATTTTTCATAATGATATTTGCTTTTTGGTAGTACTCAGGTAATATATTTATCAATTCTAAAATATATGAGCAAATCTTTTACTAAAAAATAATGATATTATTTGAAAATATCCGCTTGTTAAGACGGAATACCGTAAGCTTGTGATAAAAGAATGTTATCGGCATATAGGCGTAGGCTTTGTAGCAGAATATAGGCATGTACCTTAGCAAGATGTAAGCATAATATAATATAAAGCATAAAGCATATACATGATAGAAGAGGATATCATCATCATGCTTACTTGATGGCGACATTAAATTTTTTAGCAGCGTAGAACATGCAAAAAATGAAAAGAACTAGGATTACCGAGTTTTTACGTCCATGTTTGCTTTTTGGTAAGATGAGGCCACGGGACAAAGTATGTTCAGGGTCCCACGGATGGCGCCAACTTGTTGGAGCATAGTTTGGCTAGGCCGGTCTGACGACTCTCCTGGGCTGTTCGTCGTCTTCCCTGGTCCTGAGTAATGCTGCAAACAAAGGTAAACCGGTTAGACGTGGACCCGAGGCCGGAGCCCCAGGGTCCACCTCCGACGGTCAAGTTAGTATCGGATGAATATGTTGTATAAGAGGTGTAGTTATGAGAGAGAACCTGTTGTAGAATGAGACCCCTAGCCTTGTTTATATAGTGCTAGGGTTTCTTGAAGGATAAGTAAGGTGTGTGTGGGTCGCGGGCCTGTCCGGCTGGGCCCTTAACCGACTGTACGTCGACACATATCATGTAATAGCACGTACGTAGTTCTTGTAATTTATATCCGTGAAACGTATTCATGTTATAAAAGGGAAGTTTTAATCTTGTACGTACGATTATAAGTGTACTGTTCATGGTAAAAGCATACAGGTTTTACAACTCTTCCCCTTTAAAAAGAATAATTCATCCCCGAATTATAGATAACATAACTGAAAGAACATGAACGCGACATGACTGACAAGGACATGGAACGTGACGTTCCTGGAAAGAACATAACTGAATTATGGAATGATGAGAGGAATAAATCCGGATGGACTCGTCCGTTACCAAGTGGCTTCCCTCTCGGAATGGTTCCTCCAGAAGATCTTGACACAAATGATAAATCTTGGTCCTCCTGACCTTGACTTGAAAATACGTAAGAGTTTATGGTTATCAACGTAAGATAGGTCCCCTAACTTGAACGAGGGGATAAGGATTAACGTGCAAGGGTAACTGAAATGTTATGATGCATAATAACCCAAACTAACTGATAATAGTAACGTCTTATCAATGATGCGCGAGACATACTGAAACGTAGTACGCGAACAATTGTGAATGTGATACGTGAACAATTGTGAACGTGATACTTAGAGAGATGGTTAGTTTAATATGAGAAAACATATGGTGATCAATGATACGTGTAATATATCGTGAACATGATATGAGGAACATAGAATGAACATGACATGTGAAATATATCGTGACCATAGAATACGATGGCGGTAACGCCAAACATTATAAGGTGAGACATGGAATGTGACGTGAAACGTCTATTTGAGGATAGAGGGTTATATTAAACTTGAGTCTGGTCTCTCAAGTTCTTGCAAAACTTGCCTGAATGAAGATGAACGTAAAATCGTAAGCCAGGATACGATCCTGAACGTGGATAGTGTTATGAACATGAGTGTGAAAGCAAGTCATAAATTTGTAACAAGAACATGAATGTAAATAAGGAGAACAAATGCGAACCTTTGTCTGGCCCGATAGCTGAGGGATTACCAAGTGATCGAATGAGCCTTGGCTGGAACATGTCCAATCAATCTGTTGTTTCTAAAATCCTTGCGGATGTAAGGATTCTACATATTTGATCATACTGTTGGAAATAACCCAGATAGCATCATACTTCTTCTGAGTTTGCGTTAATCTGGTAACCAAGATCCATCGAGATCTTGTCCCATTTCTGTTCACAATTTCTGATGATGGAAAAACATCCTAGTCTGTTGGTGTTCTATCTTAACTTGCTGGTATGATAGGTACTTAGATATGAACGTAAATGTATCTTGCTTCATAGAAACTGGATACGTAGAAGTTTGCAAAGCTATGAGTCTCCCAAATTAGACTTTTCTTAGCGTAGAATTTTCTTGGAACACCTAACGTAGTGTAGGGTTCTCACCTTTACACATAAACTGAGTGTTTGTATGATTAACCGTGAGAATCCATGTGATTCAGCGTGTCACTTTAATCAACCAGAATTTATATTGGAAAAATTCTAGACTTAGAGGAAATCAGGTTGTCCTCGATGAAAAAACTGATGAATTTGTTTATGATTTCATGGAAACTCAATTTATTAAGTCCTTAATGTTGTTGGAGCATTTATGAGACTAATACCAAATCATGAATATAGCATGGCCGAGTCGTGTATGAATAGCAGTCATGGAATGTCCTACTCTTTCACTCGTGAATGTTGGCAGCATGATCATGAATCCGATCTTGGAAAAGTGTTTGACACTCTATAGTCGCTCACACATAATTTTCAATGCGTGGAGGAGGATAACGGTTATGAAAGGTGATATGTTTAAATCGACGGTAGTCGACACATAATCGCATGTTACCGTCCTTCTCCTTTAAGGTTCTTCTGGAATGTATGGGAAGATTTTTGAATAAACGGCTTGTTATGCGCCAAAGGACTTCAGTAGTCGTGTCATAATCGACAGCTAGAAATGATAATTTGTACAGATTTTCCTGATGGAAAACCATGTTGAATGTATTTAGGAGCCTGAACATTACTATACAAAATCATGAATCGTAGCTTGATGTGCTGTTCGTAGTCCATAATTAGGTTTAAATTCAACTCGCATATGTCCGAGGTAGTGTGTTAGCAGCTTAGATCTCATCATTAGGATGAAGGAAAACCTTCGTATACATGAGGGATACGAATGGCGTCCTTTATGGTCATGAATATATGAAATGTGGGTGAAGGAGATGAAAGTGTCATCGAGAAAACGTGACAGATCTCACTAATACGCAGGTGATGGGACTGAAATTCTTGTGGCCTTATTAATACATGGGACCACAAAACGGATATACCCTTAGAGGGTACCCTGAATTTCTTAGGGATGTTCCAGAATTAGACGTGAGTCATGTGTCTTGACTCGTGTCTTGGGAAATATAAGCATGACATGTTTCTTGACTGGTATCTTGACATGTGTCTTCAGAAAGTATACGTGAGACATGTGTCTTGACTGATGTCTTGACACGTGTCTCGAGATGTGAAACAAATAGAACGACGAATATTAGGTTATTATGCCAGAATTGGCGGATCGGTTGGACTACTGAACCTTTATATTTCTGATCACGTCCGCGTCCGGAGCTTCAGTTGTGATTGCAAGGATAGTTGCTATCACAGTAATGGTTACTATCGTCTTGTCTGTTAGTTCCATGACGGTCATTCTCATGACTATGATTCATGTAACTATTCATCTGAGTGGCCGGCTGGTACCGGTTCTCACTCATATGACTGAAATGACAACTGAATGACGTGTGACATGTACTAAGAATTAGGGACAATGATTGATGTAAATCGTCTGGTGGTGAAGCATCTTCTTGTCCGATCGCTTTGATCTAACGCCATTATCTTCGTCTTGTAAGATCTCCAGGTTATGAATAGCATCAGCATCTCGTAGTGTCTTTAAAATCCGTAGCATCAACCCTTATTAACATCTCCAAGCTATGAGCGGCATCAGCAGTTTGTAGAGTATCAGCAAGTGGAATACGCACATGGGATACAGTACATGGAGTACACATGGAATGCACATGAAATGATCGTTATGGGGTCGATCATCTGACATGATTTCAAAGGAAATAATTGGTTAACCGGTTAGAGAGACCATCATGATAACCTGGCAATGCAAGTATATACCTCATTCTGGTTGCATAGAGAAACACTAACGTGTGGTTAAACGAATTTCAACGATGATTTTCCAGAAAGAATGATTAGTGAAAACCAACCATGACTATCATGAAAGCAGGATTAAATGAAATCCAACAATACTTTGCATGAAAGCATAAACAACAAAAGAGACGTAAGACGTACACAACATGAAGACGAAATCATCATGAAGAAACATGAAGGAGTATACAACATAATCAGCATGAAAATGAAGTTAACCGTGATAGTATGAAAACATACTTGACATAAAAACCTAGTAACTTATGAGTGGACATGAAAAAAAATATATGCCAATAAATCATGAGAAATTTTTTATGCATGTAAGCAGTGTGTGAATGCATGATGCAATTTATGAAAACCTTTATATGCGCGAGGGTACACGCCTATGGTCAGTTTACTCAAAACAAAAGACATGGTGTGGGGATGCCTATGGGTCGGTCCCAAAGTTAAACGTTTCGATATAAGCACATGCGATTAAATAGGGCCAGTCATGTACCAACCGTTACTTAGTCATAAACCCGCGACAATGATACATGGAATAAATGAATGAAACTCAGTTGTCAAAACTTAACAGAAAATTTTTATGTGACCAATTATGAACTACTTGGGTTCAGTTCACATTAGCCACAATTCACAAGGAACATCATACATGATACAATGACACATAACTAAGTATGGATGACAGTTGTTCATCCACATTAGTAAAACAATACTGACAAAAACATCATGGTTAAAACACCAAGGCTCTGAAAACATTAATACGTGGAATAACACGCGTTGCCTTAGGAAGCTTCTAGTGACTATCCACTAGCCATAGGTCGAGTTTTAGAGCATATAGATCGAAACCTTAGCTCTGATACCATAATTGTAACACCCCACTATGATAAGTGGACCGTTACGCGTAATTATGGCGTGTCATCAAATCATGCAAGGTAATATGTAGTAAAACATACATGACCATAGGGAAAACCAGAATCAAACATCGGTTCCCAAACATAAGCCCAAAACATAAATAAAGTAAATGATAGGAAATACTAAACAAGCATGAGTATATGGGGCAAAAAGGAGAAGAAGCCTATGGCAGCTTCCATCCTATGCAATTCCTCCAAATGCTCGAGTCTGTCCTTGGGTACCTACCATTTTGTGACATGGAAAGGAAAGTAATGGCTGAGCATAACAATCAGTGAATGGATATATGACATAGTATAAACGGCTGAAATATAACTAAGACTAATAGCAGCGGAAATATATAAGTCCTGGAAAACCTAGTTGTTTGTCATGTTTACTGGTTTTAGTTCTGAAAACATAGCTTATGTTACTTATGAAAATTTGTATTAGTTAATGTACCAAAAGCCAATAGAGGTCATGAGGTCAACAACGTGCATGAATACATGGAGGGGTGACCTCTTCATGCAAATTAGAGGGGATGCCTCTAATTAACTGGTAAGTGGGTAGGAGAGATCAACTCCTTGTGAAGGATGCAAGGCACACACCACATTCACCATGAAATCCTGACTGAAACATGTAACTAGGATTATGCCCCACATGATAATATAATAATACAATGGCCAAATAACTGAAAAGGGACGCCACGATCTATCACTCCGCCGTGGTGAAGTCATAACACTAGTGCCTCTAGTGTTATAGTTATGGTACCTCCAAAACTAGGTGAAACTTGTCATGCATGAATATGGCTTAGGCATTTAAATTAAACATAAAAAAATCAAAACATATAAAACATATACTGGGAAAACAGTTGGCTGCATACGGGCAATCCTAATAAGGAAAGAATGTCCATACTGAAGGACGGAGAATCTGTATCTTGTGTCCAGTGAACTGAAAAGAAGAACGAAAGGAAGTCCTACTCCGATCTCACTAATGCTACATAAAAGGGTACATGTATAAGTATTCTGTTTATTGCGTACATAACTGATTATAGTATGTCTTGACTTGTTTTATATGTTTTAGTCTTGTTTTACTAATTTTGATGTTATACTGTATTTATCATGTGTTTTAAGTCTTCTGATTAAGTATTAACTGATATTCTTGTATTATTATACTTGTTGTATAATAATAAGTAACTTTCTAAAAATGGCAGGTTTCCTAAAATAGAAAGTTTCAAAAAATAGAAAGTTTCCAAAAATAGAAAGTTTCCAAAAATAGATTAACCTCTTAAAATAGATATGTTTCTAAAAATAGAAAGTTTCTAAAAATAGTAAGTTTCCTGAAATAGAAAGTTTCCATAATTAGAAATAAGCTGGATTAATAAGCTAATAAGATAAGCTTAAGTTTTACTTATTAAATATACTAAGTCATGTGATTAATAGTATAGTTTATTAATTATAACATGTTAATTAAATAAACTATATGTTGTACGATTTAATTAAATATAATCATGATTTAATTAAATTAATGTGTATAAAATACATAGGTTAAACATGTATTAATTTTTATATTAATATAACCTAAGTCGTGATAATTAATTAATTATATGTCATATTTTAATAATTAATTAATTACTATAGTCTAAATTACATAAATAAATACTTAGGTTAAAATCATGTATTATTAAATAATAATAATAAACCTAAGTCGATGCTTTAATTAAATTAATTATATGCCATGTTAAATTAATTTATTTAACTTGTAAAATAAATATACTTGTAAAACTATTAATCTTGTAAAAATAATAAACCGAACCCATGTATTATTTTATTAAAACATATCATGAACCGACCTGTGAACCGGCCGAACCAAACCCACCTGAAAACAATGGCAAACCGGCCTAAGCCAGTTGCCCCTGCTCTCGGCAAACTGCCACCGGCTGCTGCCGGTGGTCTTGTCCTCTCGGCCAGCCGTTGACACCACTAGGTTCCCACCGACAGTGCGTCGGTGGACCCTACTGCCTGCGCGTGGTTCCCCCTGCTCGCATAACATAGCCACCGGCTTAAGCCGGTGGTGGAGTTGTGGCTGCTAAGACCTCCAAAAACCACAAGGGCACCCCCGACGTATGTCGGGTGCCTTGTACCTGCTGTCGACCGAACCTAAACCACACCGAGGCATATGTGTCGTGTGGTGGTGCGAACCAAACGACATCGAGAGTCTTGGGACTCTCGATTTGTGTGGCGGCCGAACAACCAAACCCGAAAACACCCTAATTAATTTTCCCCACCATGATTATTTGCATGTTATTAATCTTGTTTTTAAACCCCCATGATCATATGTGCATAAAAACATAAGAAGAATTAAAAGGAAAGGTTTTTGGATTACCAAAACACGTGTAATAAATGGAGGATGAATACACGAACACGTACTTATGATTTTTTGAACAAAATCCACCAATCACCCAGCTTTGGTGATGTAGCCGTCGGCCAAGAGAGAGCAAGGAGAAAGATTAAGGTTTTGAGATTTCTTAAAATTCTTCTGTGAATGAAAGTATTTTCCATAATTATTACTTTAGTAAAATTAAGCATGGGTTGGTCCCCCTCTTCTCTTGTTGTCGCGGCTTGTAGGGCCCACCAAGTGAAACCGTAGCTTTTCCGTGTTCTAATTATTTACGTGTTCGTATGCTTGTATTTACGTTACATTATTTTTAAATATTCAAGTTATTATAAATACATGTACGTAGTCGTAATAATAATATACGTAAATACATAATTATATGTTTGTGATTCTTACGTTCATGATTTCATGTTCATGATTATAATTATTATTGATAATAATTATCGTGCATTAATACGTACTTAATACTTATGGTGTAATAACACGTATGTAGTTCTTGTAATTTATATCCGTGAAACATATTCATGTTATAAAAGGAAAGTTTTAATCTTGTACGTATGATATAAGTGTACTGTTCATGGTAAAAGTATGTGGGTTTTACAATGGCAGTCTATGGTGGCGTGATGTTTAGATAGCCAGTCCATGCCTAATATCATGTCAAAATCGCACATATCCAGAGGAAGTGCTTCAACAAGACGAATCTTGTAGTCAAACTGTAGGGGAAGGCTCTTGTACACATGGGTTATGCGTACAGAGTCTCTTAAAGGCGTGGAAATGTTTAAAACATTCTCTAAAGGCATATGGGATATCCTAACATTCTTGGCATAAGCAGTAGAAATGACCGAGTGAGTAGCACCCGTGTCGTATAAAACACATGCAACTTGATCATACAAATACAAGATTCTAGTGATGGTACCTGTAGACTTGTTGACCTGATCGCGAGAAGTCATGTAAACGCGTCCACTAGTAGGAGGCGGCTTGGAATCATCATGTCCAGATGTGCCCTTCATCTCGCCCTTGCGGCAGTCCTTCATGCGATGACCAATAAGGCCACACTTGTAGCAAGCGTCGCTGTCGCGGCGACATGGCCCTGGGTGCCTACGGTTGCAGGTAGTGCACAGAGGGTGAGTATACCCTCCTGCAAGTGCCCTTGCTGGCTGGGAGCCTGTTTGGAAAAGTACACATGAGACATGATTTTTAGGTACAAAAGGACAATGCGGAAAATCGTAAGATGTATTAACAGTGATAGTTGGACGGTTAGGCTGTGAACCTCTTTAGTTTTGCTCCCTCCCGTTACCATGATTCCTGGTAGAAGATTGTTAATGTGTCAGAATTATGACTTATCACATGTAACATAAGGAAATGAGTAAGTGTAAGGACCTGATGCTGTTGGAGTTTCCAGCGTTGTTACGGTAATTATCATTACCGCCACGCCTATCCGTAGCAGAACGGTCTTGAGTCTGACCGTTACCCTTGGGCTGAGTAGGCTGTTGCTGAGTAGCCGGCTGAGACCGGTCCCTAGTCTTTTACTTGAAAGATGCAGTATAAAGAGAAAGATAAATATTGGATAGTACTGAATGAATTTGAAAAGGTCACCACTGAATAACAAATAAATACCTCTTCTTGGGTCTCTCTGCTTCCCCGAACTCCTCTCTTTCTTGCAGCATCTCCAGCTTACGTGCTGCTTTGGCAACTTGTGCCACCATGTTGAAAGTTGCACACACCAAGTTGTTGGAGACCGATGTACGAAGAGCCCACCGAAAGTGGTATGCTTGCTCTTCAGCAGTACCTGCTGATGCGCCAAGAAAATCAGCCAAACAAAGAAAGCGCTGCATGAACTCGTTGTTGTTCTCCCCAGCTCTCTGCCTTATTCCGTGGTACTCCCTCTTCAGCTTGTCTTGCTCAGCCTTGGGGAAGAACTGTCCCATCACTAACTCCCTGAACTAAGCCCAAGTCAAACCAGCCACCAAATTATCGCCTCCCTCAGACTGCTTGACTGCCTTCCACCATCCCAGTACATCACCTTCGAACTTTTAATAGGCCAACCTCGACTTGAAGACGGGGTCACAGCCCATTGCATCGAATATCTTCTCCATATGAGGCAACCAGCTTTCAACTTCACTAGGCTATCAGTTCTCTCGAAGGATCGAGGACGTTGCTGGTTGAATCTCTCCAGCCATCTGACTAATGTTGCTGGAGGAGGAACAGGAACTGGGTGTTGTTGCTGGATGTTGGCAGCCTGTACCGCAACTCTGATTTTGTTCCTCAGCTGAGGAAGCAAAGCTTGCATCGCAGCTTGGACTGCTGCATTGAGTTGTTCTTGCTCGCGTGTGAGAACCATCTGACAGTATAAAACGAAAATACATGATTAAAATGATTAAAACATAAAATATATACATGAAAAAAATTTTATGTCAATAAATCATGAGAAAATTTTATGCAAGAAAAATAATGCATGAATGCATGATGCAGTTTTATGAAAACTTTTATATGCGCGAGAGTGAACGCCTATGGTCAGTTTACATAAAACAAAAGACACGGCGAGGGGAGGCCAATGGGTTGGTCCCAAAGTTAAAAGTGTCGATAAAAGCACATGCGACTAAATAGGGCCAGTCATGTACCAACCATTACTTAGTCATAAACATGCGATAATGACATATAACATGAATGCATGAAAAGAATGAATGCATGAAAACCGACTGTCAGTTCTAGGAAGACCATAGTGACTACCCACTAATCACAGGTCATGTTTTGAGAGCCTACAGGTCGAAGCCTTGGCTCTGCTACCATAACTGTAACACCCCATTTTGGTAAATGGAATGTCACGCGTGATTATGGCGTGTCATCAAAGCATACAAGGAAAATGTCTTCAAACATTACATGACCATAAAAGGAAATACCGGAAACAAACATCGGTACCCCAAAGTATAAGCTCATCACACACAAACATAAGTACTGTAAAGGAAAAGGACTAAACAATGTCCATGGAAATAAGTAGCAAAATGTATGACGAAATGCATAAAGTAGAGAAGGCTAGAAAGCTTCCAATCCATATGCACGTACGCTTAAAGTCTACGAGCGCCCTTGAGTACCTTCCGTTTGGGAACATGAAAGGAAAATGGCTGAGCATAACGCTCAGTGCACGGATATACAAGTATGACATGGAATAACGTAAATATATAAGACTAATAGCAGCGGAATATCATAAGTTCTAAGTAATATGGATTCATGTTCATAAAACTGTTTTTATAGTTTTCAAAGACTTATATTTCAATGAAAATCTGTTTAATTAGCCAATTAGCCCATATAGGTCATGAGGTTCCACCGTGCATGAATACTTGGAGGGGAGACCTCGTCATGAAATTAGAGGGGTTACCTCTAATTAATTAGTCTGGGTAGGAGGGATCAACTCCTAGTGAAGGATGCAAGGCACACATCGCATTCACTCTGATAATACTGCTAACAGGTAACTAGGATGCACCCATACGCCCCACATGATAATATAATATAATGGCCAAACTGAAAAAGGGACGCCATGAGCAATAACTTCACCATGGGGAACTCATAACACTAGTGCCTCCAGTGTTATGGTTATGGTACTTCCATAACTAGGTGACACTGGTCATTTATGTATATGGCTTAGGATCTTATTCTAACATAAGTATCAAACATATAAAACAAATAATGGGAAAACAGTTTGTTAGGAATTAATTTGATGAGACAAAACAAGAATAATGAAAAAAGAAGGACTTATATGCAAAAAGAAAGCTTTACAAGAATATGGAGCCCTTTCATACAACAAGGAGGACTTATTAGTGAAAGATGGAGGGACTTCTAGTGTAATTAGATTTCTTGTAGAAAGTGGTATGTGTAGTATATAAACACATACACCCTACGTGAATATTCAATCCCATTATTCACAATGTAGTCTTAAAGTTGAGTCGTGTGTTCTAGACGTGTGTAACCTTGTAAACACGTCTAGGTTTGTTACTTGTAATCGTTTGAAGTTTAATACAAGTAAACGTTAGAAAAGAAACACCTTGTTCGTAATCAATGTTCTAATTCCGCTATGTTTATCATATGAACGTTGATTATCCTAGTAAGCTTAATCGATCCATGAATAATGGTTTCCACAATTGGTATCAGAGCGGGTGGCTCTCGATGCTACGATCAAAAAGGTGTTCGAGTCGAAGAACGAAGCTTAAAAATTCGTCCATGATTTTATGGTCTGATCTCACTGCGCAACCGTTTTTAAACAGCGATATATCTGTCGTTAACCGTTGGATCGACGTGAAATTCGAACTCTAGGTTCTTGGGATATATATCTTGAATCTCACCGGAGGGATCGTTGATCTGAGATATTATGACAGAGATATACATCGTCGAAGTAGGCTGCAGAAGTAGGTATAAAATTTTCTGTTTTTGCTTTTATTAAATAAGATTCAGGGTTTCTTCCCCTAAACCCTAGACCGACTTTAAAGCAGAAAAGTATGAGCATCATGGCTTTTGTGATGTTAAGATTTTCGTTTTAGGGTTTATGTTTCATCAAACCCTAGATCCACTAGTTTTATGGTTCTTTGCAAGAAAGTATAGTAGTCCTGGCGTACTTCATGGTTTAATAATGTTGTAGCTACAGCAAGCAGATCATGGTTTAGTTGCTTGTTTGTATAAAAGATGTAATGGTTCTATGTTAGTACTTATGGTCCATCGAATGAAGATACAAAGATGCTATGTGGTCCGTATGTGATAGCAGTTAACAAGGACATACTTGTGTGTCAATGTTGACTGCAATTACATACAGTTGGTTGAATCTGGTGAGAGACGATTTGAATAAATTTGATGTGGTCCCGATATTGCTCGATCAGGAGAAGAATATATGGACTATCATGTATATATGATCTCACATAATTAGCAGACGATGGTATTCGATTTGTGGTCACATGATTTCTGTTACAACTGTTAAAGACGAATGATGGCAGAGAACAAAAGCAGAACAGGATGTCGAGTATGGTCTCAAGTATTTTTGGTTGTACTTTTACACGCTGCTACTAACAAGAAAAGATCGTGTGCAAAAATCAGTTTGGCATTTCGTAAAATATGGGATATGGTCAAAATTGAATTTGCATTCACGTGATGCATTATGGCTAAAAGGATATCAATGAGGTAACTTTATTTTCTCATAATCTGATTATTGTTTCTTTATAATTCACTTGGGATCAAACAAGTGCTCACAAGGAAAATACGTTGGATGCAATTAAGAGGTACTAATTCATTATGGTCCTATGGTACAATAATATTTGTGTGATAGTATAATCTTTCAAGTTGGAAGAAAAAGGAGAAAAGCAGATTGCTTTTTGGTTTGTATGGTAGAATGCAAGAAGAGGTGTCCGCCAAGGTACAATGATAATGTGCAAATTGTATACGGTGGCAGCATTAAGCAAAGAAAGTGGTACAGTGGGTAATATATTTACCCATTGACGAAAGTTATTTAGCCACAGATGGTGTTAGTGGCTGAGTCAAGTCGCTGACAAGAATAAAACACACGCTGACAAGGAAGACGCTGACATGTTGTAATTTAGAGGCTGACATCGTGTTGTCCGATATATGGTTTTTCAGCGTTGAAAAGTATCGTCGGATATCGTACAGTACATACAGAAGATATATTGGATGACTAAGGATCCCGGACAGAATGTCTGTTTAAAATTTTATAGCTCATTTTGAAGATTGTGTTTTGATACAATAAAGTTTTATTTGATTATGTGACAAGGCTAACCTTGCGGTTACGTACCGACTTAGATTAAAAGCAGAACGCCGACAGAGGCAGCAGTTGCATAAAAGAAGAGGATGATGTTGTAGTTAGATGATTTTCATTGCAAATTGGAGGTTTCGATGAAGAGGTTTGATTATTGCTTCTTTGGTGTTGGAGTTGTTTTTCGCAGATTTGTATTTTATCATATCTCAAAAGATTCTCCTCTCTTTTGAGATAACTTGCTTGTTCTTTTAATGGTTGGTGACGAAGACTTGTCTGAATCTTGCAATTAGGTGACATTTCTATCACTTGAAAGAGTTACTTATCGTGCTTAGTGTCTTACAAAGGATGAGGATTTTGACAAGAGATCGAGGTCTTCTTATACTTTAACGTTTTCATATAAGTTCGACTTCACATGGATAGTGCAAGATATAAGGTACAAGCTTGGGAGATTCCACTTCTTCAACAAATAGGTTATATTCGTTTTTCCTCATTCGTAATCTACAATTAGAGTATACATGGTTCGTGATTCATTTACATGCACCACTCAAGGGGAAGCGTTTATTAGTTGTTTATCTTTTGAAGACCCATATTAGATGTGACAAAAAAGGGGAAGAAGATTCAAAGATCAGGGTATGCAACTTAATTTTATGTGGTGATATGTTTTACAAGAAATCTTACTTTAAGGGGAAGCTTGTTTCATTCGTGAAAGATCAAGATTTGAAGATTAGTAATGTCATCATCAAATAGGGGAAGATTGTTGGGAATTAATTTGATGAGACAAAACAAGAATAATGAAACAAGAATGACTTATATGCAAAAAAAAGCTTTACAAGAATATGGATCCCTTTCATACAACAAGGAGGACTTATTAGCGAAAGATGGAGGGACTTCTAGTGTAATTAGATTTCTTGTAGAAAGGGGTATGTGTAGTATATAAACACATACACCCTATGTGAATATTCAATCCCTTCATTCACAGTGTAGTCTTAAAGTTGAGTCTTGTGTTCTAGACGTGTGTAACCTTGTAAACACGTCTAGGTTTGTTACTTGTAATCATTTGAAGTTTAATACAAGTAAACGTTGGAAAAGAAACACCTTGTTCGTAATCAATGTTCTAATTCCGCTATGTTTATCATATGAACGTTGTTGATTATCCTAGTAAGCTTAATCTATAAATGAATAATGGTTTCCACACAGTTGGCTGTATAAGGGGAAACCTAATAAGGAAAGAATGTCCATACTAAAAAGGACGGGAAATCCGTACCTTATGTCCAGTGAACGAAGAAGACGAACGGAAGAGAGTCCTACTTCGATCTCACTAATGATACATAAATAGTATATGTGTATAAGTATTCTGATTACTAAGTACGTAACTGGTTTTATATCATGTCTTAGCTTGTTTAATATGTTCATGTCTTGTTTTACTGATTTTAACGTTATGTTGTGTTTATCATGTATTCTGTATATTCTGATTAAGTATTACTTTTATTTCTTGTATTATTTTACTTGTTGTGTAATAACAAGTAACTTTCTGAAAATAGCAGGTTTCCTAAAATAGAGAGTTTCCAAAATAGAAAGTTTCCAAAAATAGATTAACCTTTTAAAATAGATCAGTTTCTAAAAATAGAAAGTTTCTAAAAATAGTAAATTCCTGAATTAGAAAGTTTCAATATTTAGAATTAAGCTGAATTGATATCATAAGTCATGTAGTTATAGCATAGTTTATTAATAATATATTGTTAATTAAATAAACTATAGGTTATACGTTTTAATTAAATATAAGCATGATTTAATTAAATTAAAGTGTATAAAAATACTTAGGTTAAAACATGTATTAATACTATATTAATAATAACCTAAGTTATGATTATTAATTAATTATATTTCATGTGTAAATAAGTAATTAATACTATAGTCTAAACTAAATAATTAAATACTTAGATTATAACATGTATTATTAAATAAATAATAATTAACCTAAGTTATTGTTTTAATTAAATTAGATATATGCCATGTTAAATTAATTTAATTAACTTCTAAACTTATATTCTTGTAAAAATTAATTAAGCTTGTAAAATTTATCCATGAACTAGACCCGTATAATTAATTAAACCTGTCGTGAACCGGACCCATGAAAACCCGTGAACCGGTCCGAACCAAACACTCCTAAAAACAGTGGCAAACCGGCCGAGCCGGTTGCCCCTGCTTTCGTTAGGCTGCCACCGGCTGTTAACGGTGGTCTTTGCCTCTCGGCTAACCGCTACTAGCCGTGGAGTTCCCACCGGCTGTGTGTCGTTGGTTACCCGCTATTGCGCGCTATTTCCCCCTGCCAGACCAAGTCTGCCACCGACTGTGTGCAGGTGGTGGGGCTGCTGTGTGCTGTCGTGACCCAAACCAACTACAAGGACATCCTCGACTCGCGTTGGGGTGCCTTGTCCCTGTCGTCGACCGAACCAAACACCACTGAGACATATGTCTCGGATGGTGGTGCGAACCAAAAGACGCCGAGAGCCATGGGGCTCTCGGTTTGTGTGGTAGCCGAAACAAACAAACCCGAAACAACCCTTCTGAATTTACCCACCATGATTATACAAGTTTTAATTCTTGTTTATTAATCCCCATGATCATGTGTTCATAATAAAATAAAAAGAATTAAAAAGAAAGGTTTTACGGATTACCAAACGCGTAGAATAAATGGAGAACAATTACACGAACACACTCCTATAATTTCTTGAACAAAAATAAAATCAAACACCTCCTTTGGTGTTTGTGTTGCCGGTGGCCAAGAGAGAGACAAGAGGTAGGGTTTTTGCAATTTTTGTGAAAACTTTGTAATGTATTATTTCCCTTTTTGTTATTTTTAATAAAACCAAAACATGGGCTGGGCCCCCTTTCTCTCTTGGTGTCGCGGCTTGTAGGGACCACAAAGGGAAACCCGAAGCCTTTCTCGTGTCTATTTTATTACATGTTTGTGTGTTCGTGTTTACGTGTTACGTTATTATTAATTATTCGTGTTATTATAAATACTTGTACATAACGATATTTATCGTATTAATAATATACGTAAATACATAATTATATGTTCGTGATTCTTACGCTCATGATTTCATGTTCGTGATTATAATTATTATTGATAATAATTATCGTGTATTAACACGTACTTAATGCTAATCGTGTAATTTTACGTACATAACTTCTGTAATTTCTAATCATGACACGTTTTCATGCTATAAAAGGAAAGTTTTAATATGTACGTACGTTTGCTAAAGGTACTATTCATGGTAAAAGCATGCGGGTTTTACAGAACTGGACTAGGAGGGGGAGAATCAACAAATGGGGACACATGTGGGCGAGAAGAAGAAGTAGCCTTTGAGGTAAATGGCATTTCTACCACCACCTCTCTAGTCGGTTCCTCAACCTCCACATGAGTTACCCCAGCAGCAGGAACCTCCTCCTCCATGGGATCATCAACCAACTGAGGTTCCTCCTCGGCTTAAACAGCCGGAGGAACCACATTGGGACCCCCTTGGGCAAGGCCTAGCATAACAACAGTGAGGGGCCTTTGAGGACCAAGATATCCAATCGTCATATTCACATATACTTTTGGATTGAGCTTAGAAGACACATATTATTTCCTATTTCTAGGAAAACACATAAGTATCTATTGTAAGAACCTAGGATACATGAGAAACATCTGTTTCGAACCAGTAGCACTAAGATTGCTAACCAACCCATAGATAACGAGAGAAGTTAAACCAACGACATTGGGCAATACACACCAAACCAATAGCAAGGGAGATGGGAAATGCATCCCAAGTCCCAGCTTTGGGACTCAAGCAGTGTATCAAGAAGTGGACAAGCAGCTTCCATTGAGGGGAAAACCGATTTTTTTGAAAATTAAACTTCCGCTCATGGTTGTACCCTATGGCAGTCATCCCATCCAATACTTCCGCATTAGGAAGAGAATTAAAGCCATCCTCATCTTGGAGATGAAGGGCATACCTGATGCATGCTTTAGTCACCACATAAGAGCGACCATCAATAGTAGCATGGAGCTCCAATGGCGACCCAAAACCTCGTGGATGTTGGTAGTAGCCCAGAACTGACGAATGATAGAGTCATACACAATGGGGCAAACAGTAAAGGCATACCTGAGATTAGAAGCCTCGATGTACTCCAAGATGTCAAGGAACTCCTCCCTTCTGGGGCCTTCTCCGAGATAGGCAACGTTGTTGTGATCGGATTTGTACTAAAGATATGCCATTGATGATGATTGAGGATTGGAAGATGATTGCTTGAACATGGTTAAGGGTAGGAGCGTGTGTGTATGTGTGTTTAAGTTGTGATAAATGAGTCAAGTGATCCCTTTGACCATAAATAATGGTGAGGGAAAACTGTTTATTGACCCCTAATTACGGGGGTTGCCCTTTCTAAGTTAAGGCATTAATGATGAGTAACCACTTGCCATTTAATTCATTATTAGAGAATCCAAGTTACCAAAGATAAAAAAATATGAGTACCAGAAGTAACTTGCATTGACTGAAAGTCAAAACGGCTAGAGGTCAACGCTAGGAGCAGCAAGTGGTGAACAAAAGTCAACATAATGAATAATGACCTAAAGTGATACTAGAAGTCAAACACAAGTGGATAATAGGGGTTTTGGCCCACTAGGAGCATAAGAGTGCCACTAGGAGTAACCAAATTCTTCCACCAGAAGTTGCACACACAGCAAATACCCATGTAAAATGTTGTAAGTAGCTACCAGAAGTAAGAATGTACAAGTATACATTTACAAGAATCCTCCACTTAGGCTTTGCCTCCCATCGATCCTAGACCTTAAGTATTGACCATACCAATGTGAACCAACAAGTGGTTAAACCTTGGACCATCAAACTCTTTAGTCAACAAATCAGCAACATTATCATCCGTATGTACCTTGAGAACCTATATCAGCTTCTTTTCATTGATATCGCGTATAAAATGGTGCTGAATCTCTATATGCTTGGTTCGTTGATGAAACACATGATTCTTCACAATGCAGATAGTTCTTTGATTGTCGATGAAGATTTTGGTGTTCATAAAGTTGAAACCATAATCTAGCATCTGGTTTTGTATCCACAAGACTTGTCCACAGCAACTAGCAGCAGCTACATATTCAACTTCTATTGAGGAAGTAGCTACTATAGTCTGTTTCTTACACTGCCATGAGATAAGTCTTCGTCCCAAAATTTGACAACCACCAGTAGTTGACTTCCTATCATTATTAGCACCTGCATAATCACTATCACTATAGGCTTCAAGAACAAAAGGTGATTCTCTTGGATACCACAAGCCTAGCTTGGGTTGTGCCTTGATATACTTGAAGATTTTCTTGACAGCATTCAAATTAGACACGGTGGGTGCCACCTGATGTCTAGAACAAGCACTAATAGCAAACATAATGTCCGGGCGTGAAGCAGTCAAATACATGAGTGAGCCAATCATGGACCTGTACATATGAACATTTAACAGAGGATCTGGCTCATTTTTTAGTTTGACTTTAGTTACCTCATAAGGTGTTTTTCTTGGTCTAAGAGTTTCCACATCAAACTTCTGAATTATCTCATGCACATATTTATCTTGACTAATGAAGATACCATCCGACTGCTGCTTGACTTGGAGACCAAGGAAAAATGTTAGTTCTCCCATGGCACTCATCTGAAATTCGCCTTTCATTAACGGTTAAACTTATCACACCGTTCCTTCTTAGTAGAGTCGAAGATAATATCATCCACATATACCTGAACCAGGATAATGTCTTTGGCATTCCTGTTAAGGAAAAATGTTTTGTCAATAGTGCCTCTACTGTGGCCATGTTTCAACAAGAAAGTGGATAGACGCTCATACGAAGCTCTAGGAGCTTGATGAAGTCCAAAAAGAGCTTTGACCACCTTTAGAATTTCTAAGGATGAAGGGGATCCACACAACCCTTAGGTCGAGTGACATATACTTCCTCATCAATCTTGCCATATAGAAATGTACTATTGACATCCATCTGAAAAACCGTAAATCCAATATAAGAAGCAAAAGCCAAAAACAGACGAATGGCCTCAATTCTTACAACGGGAGCAAAAACTTCAGAATAGTCAATGCCTTCAAGTTAAGTGTGACCTTGTGCTACTAGTCTAGCCTTATTCCTCACCACAATACCCCTTGCATCTTTCTTGTTTTTGAGAATCCATTTGGTACCAATTGCTGTCTTTCCATCAGGTAAATCAACTAGGATCCAAACATTCTGAAACAAGAACTTCTGCACCTCCTTCTGCATAGCCTCTACCCAACTTCGATCCTCAAGAGCATGTGAGACTGACCTAGGTTCCACTTGTGACAGAAAACAAGCAAACAAACAGTGAAGAAAATCTGTGTGATTATTACGCTTTTGGTCTTCAATGTAGCTCACAAGAGCATGATGACCAGAATTTGCTTTCTTATGCATGCCGCGAGTCTTGACAGTAGAACCATGATCTCTTATGATTTGAGTAGTAGGATGCACTTTATGGATCTACTGAATAGGTGTAGGAGCTACTTCTACTTCTGGTGACGTGTTATTAAGATCCCCAACTATGCCATCATCATATGAAGCAGAGTCAAAAATCCCATCTATTGGTTGCTTATGAATATCATCCAGCTTAGTTGAAGACTTCTTTTGATAGTTTCCTAGGTCAGAAGGACCAGATAACCTAGTTGTGGAAGTTGGATCACTAATAGGGCTTCCAATAGGTGTTGAACTCGCACTAGGAGTAACAATAGGATCACTAGGAGGAACTGGTACAATAGGCGTACCCAAAGGAAACTCAAAGCCACCTTGAGTAGCTGCTATAGTAGCATCTTGTTGTTGCTTAAGCAGTGTATCAAGATCTCTGTGTGAGTCCACAATGTCTGATGAAGTAGAACCAACAGGAGTAGCAGTGTTGTCGGGACAGACTATTGTGGAATAGGATGGTATGACAAGGATGTCATCATCCTCATCTGAGTCCGAAAAGCCAAAGGTAGCACCTGCACCAGAAGACGCAAACACTTATGGACCTGCATTTTGGTTAGTTTTGAAACAAAAATATACCATTGAGTCACTAAGATAATCAAGATCAAAATACCATTAAGGACCTTTGCCTTGGATGTTTGTCTTCTCCTCAAAGTACATGAGATTGATAGTTTCAATGACACGCTTGGCAGTGAGATTGTATACCCTATAGGATCTCGAGTGAGCTGAATATCCCACAATGTAGCCTTCTTCTAACTTGCCATCAAATTTCCCCAAATAGTCACTAGTGTTGAGAATGGTGATAGGACAACCAAATGGCTTCAAATGTGTAATGCTTGGGACTTTGGTTGTGAGTAGCTCATATGGAATGTTCTTATGTGGATTGGTAATGGAAACCCTATTCAACACATAACACACAGTGTTGACAGCTTCTGTCCAAAACATAGTTGGAAGCTTTAATTTATTTATTGGTATAAGGTAAACTTTTATTAAATTTATCAAGTCACATTATTAATTAATAAATCATGTTTTTCATTATTAATTAATAATCATTTTTAGCCTAAGTTTTTAATTTAATGAGCATTACTAATATATCATCATGTCTTATAAATTAAGATTATTAAGCACTAGCTTATATTTTGGACATTAAATCAAGCTTATTTCTAATTATGGAAACTTACTATTTTTGGAAACTTTCTATTTTTGGAAACCTTATATTTTAGAAAGTTACTTATTATCACACTACAAGTATAAGAATACAATAATACATGAAATATATAATCATAATACATGTAAAACATGAATAAATACAAGATAACATTAACAGTAAAACATGAAAAGAACATAAAAAATAAGTTAAGAATACACAGAACCAATAACACACTCAGTAATCAGAAAACTCATACACGTCCCTTATTTATGTTGTATCCGCGGAGTCGAAGTAGACCGTTCAGCTTTCCTTCTAGCTTCACCACTGGACATAAGGTACGAATATTCCGTCCTTCAGTATGGACATTCTCTTCCTATATTAGCATTCCCCGTTTACAGCCAACTGTTTTCCCCAGTTATTTTATATGTTTTGAATACTTATGTTTTGTTTTAAATGCCTCAGCTGTATATACATGCATGCCACGTCATCTAGTTATAGAGGTAACATAACCATAACACTGGAGGCACCAGTGTTATGATTTTCCCATGACGGAGTGATTGCTCGTGGCGTCCCTTTCAGTTTTGGCCATTTATTTATATTATCATGTGGGGCGTATGGGTGCATCCTAGTTACATGTTTTGCAGGATTTTCATGGTGAATGTGGTGTGTGCCTTGCATCCTTCACAAGGAGTTGATCCCTCCTACCCATACTATTATAATTAGAGGCAACCCCTCTAATTGTATGATGAGGTCACCCCTCTAAGTATTCATGCACAATGATATCTCATGACCTATATGGGCTCTTGGCTAATTAAAATGCAGTTTTCATATTAAACATAAGTCTTTTCAAACTATAAAACCAGTGTTATAAACACATACCAGGTTTTCCAGGACTTATACATTTCCGTTGTTTTCAGTCTTATTTATGTTTTAGTCATTCATACTATGCCATATATCCGTCACTGACTGTATTGCTCAGCCGTTACTTTCCTTTCCATGTCCCAAAAACGGCAAGTACCCAAGGACAGACTTGAGCATTAGACTTCTTCTCCTTTCGCCTTCATATATTTATGCTTGTTTGGACACTTGTTTTGTCCTTCTAATTTCATTTACTTTATTTATGTTTTGGGCTTATGTTTGGGAACCGATGTTTGATTCCGGTTTTCCATTTTGGTCATGTATGTTTTGTAGATTTTACCTTGCATGCTTTGATGATATGCCATAAAAACATGTAACGGTCCACTTATCAAAGTGGGGTGTTACAGATATGGTATTAGAGCCCAAGTTTTCGCCCTGTAGGCTCTAAAACTTGAGCTGTAACTAGTGGGTAATCACCAGGATCTTCCCAAGCCGACGTTGATGTTCCACACATTGATATTTCCAAAACCTTGTTCATTTTAACCATGATGTTTTCTCTCGGAATTGTTTTTTTGGATTGATGAATTTTCATCCATGTGAATTTTGACTAGTATGAACTGAACCACCGTTGTTCATACTTAGTCACACGTTTTCTATTAAGTTCTTGACAGTTGATTTTCATTTATTTATTTTCATGTATTATTGTTGCAGGTATTTTGACTAAGTAATGGTTGTTACATGACTGGCCGTATTTATTCGCATGTGCTTTTCATTCGAATTTTGTTTTGGTGAACCGACCCATAGGCGGTCACCCTCGCTCATGTCAATTTTATTTTGGTGAACTGACCTATAGACGTTCACCCTTACTCATTTCAATTTTGTTTTGTGAACCGACCTATAGGCGTTCACCCTAGCCATGTAAATTTTGTTTTGGTGAATCGACTCATAGGCGTTCATCCTTACTCATGTCAATCTTGTTTTGTGAACTGACTCATGGTCGTCCACACCAACGATTTTCAGATTTCATTTCATTACAGTCATATTTCTTTCATATCCCATCATTAATTGTTATGTCTCTTTATGTCAATTATGTTTTCATACTTTCATGGTTGACTTCGTTGTCATGCTGATTATGTTTCAATGCTCCCTTATGTTAATTTTGGTCCATGTTTTTTCGTGTTGATTTTTCTTTCATGCTAGACATTGATGGATAGTATTGAATCATGCCTTCGATAGTCATGGTTGGTTTTCATTAATCATGTTTTCATGTTGGCCATCATTCGATTTCTTTAGTCATGCTTTTGTGCTTCGTACGCAACTAGAATTATGTCAACGCTAAATTTGCTAGATTAAGAAGTTGTCCTATTTAGTTTGGTTTTAACCATTTAATCTTTTTCCTTCCTCTGATCATGTCAGATGGTCGACACCCATATCAATCATCTCATGTGAATTTCATGTATGCTCCACCTACCATATTTCATGTGTACTCTACGTACCGAACCACATGTGTACCTCATGTGTTACATTCCGGAGGTATTCCAGTTAACGTGCTCCATGTGTAGTGGTAATCGATTCTCTACTTTCTCAGATGTTTTCCACGTTCCAATGTTGTTCAAAAGATGATACGGCTCGCAGCTTGGAGCAACCAGACGAAGGCTATTAATCGAAGCAACCAGACTAGAATTATACTTTATCCACCATAGGTTACCATTTATTTCATATCCTTACCTTCTCAGTCATATGTCGCGTGCCATTTAGTTGTTTTCCAGCATAGGAGTAGGAACCGGCATCCGCCGACCACTCAACTGGAAGTTACATGAAGCACAGTCATGAGAATGACAGTCATGGAACTGACAGCCGAGACGATTGTGACCACTATCGTGTCTGCAACTATTCTGGTAATCACAAAAAAAACTCTGGTAACAGACGTGATCAGAAATACAAAGGGTCAACAGTCCAACCGATCCGCCAATTCTGGCATGATAACCTAAGATTTTCAATTTTATTCGTTTCACACCTCGAGACACATGTCAAGACATCAGTCAGGACACATGTCTCGCGTATATATTTCTGAAGACACATGTCAAGACATCAGTTAAGACACATGTCATAAGCATATTTTCTCAAGACACGTGACTCACGCCTATCTTGTGAGAACTCGTATTTTTTTTGGTAATTAAATTGTTCTTTTATTCGAACCTTTCAATTTTATAATGATTAACCTGTTTCTTTTACTTTTGCATGCGTAAATCTTGAGAATTCAAGAATTTTAAATTAAATTGTATTTTAATTATTTTTCTAACAATTTAAAATAATTTATTTTGAATTATTAAAATTTTATTTTATTTGTCCATATTTATTAAAATCAAAACTTTTGATTTAAAAGCACTCGCAAGTGTTTTATAAAAAGTTTACCCGATTCGATGGAACGAGAACCGATGGCTATTTCAAATATATGAAGTCAAAATTTTGTTGTTTCCATAAACATCCTCAATATGACATATAATTATTTTCTAATGTCGTCGTTTTAAAATTTTCATTTAACGAGCCTTTTACGTTAAATTTTGATAAGCCTTTGGGCATCATTCTTTTATGCGACACGTTAAAGCTTATTAAATTATAAGCCCTCATTTATTTAGCAAAATAACAATGCACTCTGAATGCCGACGTTTTTATTTTATATCGAGCGTGTATTTTTCGTGTTTTACGCATATCTTCTAAATCGTGTAATTTTTAAAATATCTAGCTTTGATAGTACCCAGTTTATCAAAATTCAACAAATTATAACAGTTTACCAACCTATCTTGTGCCAATTTTGGCGTGACATATAACTAAGAAAAAAACATTGGTCTTGTGAGTCATCTTACTAGATGACTATTGTTAACAATATTTTTAACGTGTCTCACTACTACACATCTAAAATTAGATGTCAAGTTTATCCACCCTCATTTCATAAATAATACATTCTTTGTTTTTTTTGTTTTTTTCTTACCGTAAATCATCCACCACAAAAAAAAACAAGGATTTCAAAGAGTTGATTGATGATTATTGAGGATAAACTAAAGTGATTGAAAGGTTAATAGCTTGGTGAAAATCTAATTGGATGTGTAGGTTGTAATCTCTTGATCAATTGTTATTGTTCTTAAATCTATAATCATCCATCATCATCTATTGTAAGCATCTTCAATTTTTTTATATCTATTATTTTTATATAATCATTCATAGGTTTTGATTAATTTCATTTTGATACTTATATATTCATGTTTATTCTTTGATTTCATTGATTATGGCATTGTATGAGATTAGGTGAATTTGAAATGGGTTAAAACTAGTGTTTGGATAGATTGGATTGCTGATTTTGATAGGCCTGTGTTGGTTGGCTGTTTTAAAAATGTTTCTTGAAATTCCCATTTAAAAGAAAAATAGGATGAGGTAGCTCCAGGTCTTAGGTTCGTTTTTCTGGCTCGTTCAATCCAAGACGAGCTCCGATGATTTAGTTATGATTTAAATGGTTAATGTGCGCAGATTTTGCACACCTGCTGTATATGGCCAATAACTCAAACATTTTGTACATAAACACCCAAATATGTAAAACTATGACCTGTAGAGGACTCTTATATATTTCATTTCCAATTTGTCTCATCTTAATTGGGTCTATAGATTGGAGGATACATCAACATTAGTGGACTGATTATATTTTGGTATAAATTTTGAAGGTCTGTGATGTTTGGTTGATTTTGAAAATGTTAAATGGGTTTATACAGTTAGTTAAAAATATATGGACATAGATACAGTTCTTAGCTTGATGTTTCAAGAAAGCTCATTGTGAGATGTGTTACGGTTATTTAATTATGATTTTTGTGGTAAAACGGGTCTGATTTTGCACACTGCTGATAAACGGGTAATAACTCAAGATTTTTCTACAATCTTTTAAAAAGAGCTCTTGATCCATGTAGAGAACTCAGTGGGCTATCACCTCCCACTGAGTTTGCTTTGATATCACTTGTAGATTTCAAATAACGCCTGTATCCGTAAGCCTTAAAAATCAGTCACATGTTTTCTTTAGGACTGACTTGTAGTATTATAAATCCAATTTAACTGAGATTTATGGTTTTATGGTAATTGTTACAGAAAAGTAGACTCTTTTAGGATTCTAGGGATGTAAAGAAGTAGTCTTAACGATTTACGGTTTGAGAATTATGATTTTTGCAAGTCGAATAAAGTTTCGGCCAAATTAGTAAAACTATTGTAGCAGCGTCTTAAAAAGTGTCGGGAACTTACTATTTTTGGAAAGTTTGACTTTTGACTCTTGAAAATCCTATGCCTAATATGTATGAATCAAGTATAATCATGTGCATTCATTCCATTTTACACATATGCCTAAGATGCATAATTCGTTTCTAGGTGGTTCCTAAGAAACTTTTGGTTCTCCCGTCGATTTCTATCGCATCTTTTGATCTTGCGGCTTAAGGTGAGTTCATAGCCCCTTTTCTTATATACTTTGTTACAAATTGCGGGGTGAGAATAACATGTGTGGAATACAATCATTTAAAACTTTTAGTTTGCTATCCGAGAACTGTATGCTTCCCCATATTACACATTTACTTATTAGTACCTTTGTCAAAAAGCCCCTACATCATGAACCGTTAATTCACATTTTGCAAGCGTGAATGATGTGGATGGATCCATCGGGATTGACAATCCCCGTCCTGATTACCTTGACACACTTACATTTGACTACCTAAGTATTTTGACTAGATACATACTAGGGGTAAAACTGTTATGTTAAAGCTTCGGTGTCGTGAGCTATTGAAGTAATTAACCATTAATGATTTTGTATGACGGTACTAAATCATATCATGTTGCTATTCTTATAAAATTTATGTTTGTATTCCACATCACTACTTATTAAACCTATGAATTTCACTCAGCTTTATGTTGACCTTTTTACATGTTATTTCTCAGGTAATACTTATGCTTAATTTTGCTAAGGATGGGAGCCCGCAGGATATTTTCGCAGCTTGGAGATTTCTGTGTTATTTTTAAAGTTTGATTTTAGTAAAAGATCACAGAAGTTTATTTTGGATTTTTGGTAACTATATATTACAAAACCATGTATAAATAATAGATTTATCTGCTTATAAAACTCTAGGACCTTTGTATAAAAAAAACTCTGATGTTTTTGATGTAATGTATATGTCTTTATTACGTCAACTTGTGTCAACAGTATTTTATTATTTCTTGTACCATGACGTGGTACCCCTATGTTTCCTATGTGTTCCTTGTCAGATTTTGGGGGTCTCACAGATTGGTATCAGAGTATTAGTTATAGGTAACTGATTCGTTTTCAAAACTTAGTCTATAACCGAAAGTTCAAATATTTCATGTTTCTAAGTGTCAAACACAGAATCTACCATTGTTGTTCGATATCTGCGCGGGTAATTCTCTAATCCTTATTATTTACTTTTAAATTATCGTTGTAGTATTTCATTTCTTGATTACATTTTAAAATATTACATTACCCTAATGACGATAATTAATATTTCTTTCCAAATCCTTTGTGTTTCATGAATTAGCATTGGATCTTATTGTGATTACATATGCCCTTACCGCATTACCTGAATTCTTATTTTTGTGAATTGATCTTGTTGCAATAATTTTATATTGTTATGACATTACATACTCGTATTCGGGGTACATATGCTGCCGACTTTTCATACTCACTTTTCTGAGTAATATTTCTATTTTGTTTATGCGTGATACGATTGACCTCATATACTCGTTCATTTTGAACCATCAGTTTTCTCAACTCACTTTTACATGTTGTGTGTATTTTCGTGATACCATTGTTTGGGATTAAGTAAGTATCGCTTTCGATGAAACTTCCAATTTTCATTTTACTACTGTACGTGTTACTTTCATTGGTAAACCTCTTTAAGATATATATTTAGATATCCAATTTGTTTTCTGACCATTCTTGATTGGATGTCTAGTCTATAGACCTTTGGCCCAGTGTGTCCCAGGAAAAGACTAAAGGACATCGTGTAAGTCACACATCTCGAAACATTCTTTAAATCCGTGTTGAATATATCGTGGGTTTTTGTAACCTTGATTGACCTTTACGCTACCGTCTTACACGACACTCGTATATCGATTAAATATTATTTCACTGGTCATGCTACGTTTCAAGTTTGAATTACAAAGTTCGTTTGTACCTTGGAAACACCATCTTCATCTTGTAATTCATATCCTCTAATACGTGGCGATTGTTTGGAATACAATTCTACTTCTATAAACTTGTATCATTCCCTTTATTAAACCTTCTCGCTCCAGGAGTGCGACTAGTTCATAATCCATTCCTTTCTTGATAATATTCTTTGTAAATTTCCACCTCGATTGTAAGATTTCTTATCTTGATCCAATTTCATTTTAATCTTTATTCTTATTGATGAGTTTTCTGTTTTTGATGTTCTTGGATGATTTGTGATTAATGGTATGACATTAGGATGGTATTAGGATACATAGAAAGCTAAGTTATGTTGTTGAAATTGATGTTTAGAGGTGTTTCGATGTGACCATTTTAGCACAGCGGGTTTGGGGTTTATTTCGGCAAATTTAAACTTTTCCAAACTGATTTTTTTAAGGTCTTGGTTGAAAGGTAATGTCACAAGGTTCGTTTCTGTATAAAATTTGCTTTCTAACTCTTTAAAATAAGAAAGTTATGACCTATTTAACCCTTATGTTTTGCCTTGGGTAGTTAGTAGACATTATAACCTTAGCTTGGCCGCTGAGCTTGCGTTACTAGCCACCACCAATCGAATTTTATGATTAAAATGGTGATCGTTAATTTTATAACTGATTTTCTAAAATTTTGACCTTTTGCTAAGATGGATTTTTTTTCCCATTTCAAAAACTGAGATAAATTCATATAGCTAGGTATGTCAGATATGAAAATACTATTAATGCAATAATGCCTAAAAACGTTACTTGAATTTTTCGGTCTCGCTTAGTTTTGATTACGACAATATGTAAAAACAAGCATTTACGAAAACAACAAAAAACGAATTATTGAGTTCAAGTTTTTTTCATTTTACCCATTTTCACTTAAGGTATAAATAAACAAGTACTAACCTTAATCAAGTGATCAAGTGATTTAATCTTTTTTTAAAGCTCACTTTTTATTAAGTGTGACAAGTTTTTATTAAACTTTCTTTTTAAGAAAATGTTTTATTAAATTAATTATTTGAAAATTTGAAAATGGCATATTCTTATTTGGTTAGGAATATTCTATCAGGATATTTTTTAAACCAGATATGACCTCCACCACTAAAGGACAAAAAGGGAGCGTAGTCTAGTCCAGCGGTACCTTAGCTCCTAGGCGGTTCCTTATCGATAAGGTACCGCGGGCTAAGATAACGTACCGCGGGCAGATATAGCCGTTGGCCCTTTGTCCTATAAATAGTGGACCATTCTCAGCTTTTCAATTCACCTTTTTTGCACATCTATTTCTAGATTCAAACACTCTTCTTTAATCACTCAAACCTTTGATCATTTGTTTGATTACTACTTGTTTAAGAAGTGAATCTTGTTCTTCCATCCCTTCCTCTCCAAGTGCAAAGAGAAGAACACTATCCTTATGAAGTGTTGAGTCCACCACCAAAGATCCATTGAAGATCTAATTTTATATATTTGTAGTTGTGTCATAGTTGTGAAGATCCAAGTAGTTGTGTCTATTTGGAAGTTGTGTATGTACCTAGTATAGTTGTGTAGATTGGTCCTAGCTACGATTAGGGCTCGACTTTTAGCTTAGAGTCGGAAATTGGTTAAGCGACGTGTACGTTTTTCTCCACCATAAGAAGCTTGTTGTGTAGTGAACTCTCGAGTAAGAAGTACTCGAGGAGTGGAGTAGGAACGAGGAGTGAGCTTCGTTGCCGAACCACTATAAATCCTTGGTGTTCGGTTTGATCTTTCTTTACCCTTAACTCTTTACATTCTTTATTCTTTGTGCATATAATTTTTGTTAGTATTAGTTTAGTTACACTATCATTGTTCATATTGTGCATAAGAAGATTTCACATATTTCCTCAAGCCTAAGTTTTTGAAAAAGGATTTTTGAAAACCACATTTTAACAAGTAAATATAAGAAACTATTCAACCCCCCCCCCCCTTCTAGTTTCTACAATAGGTTTCAGAGCGGGTTGCTCAAGAATTTGGTGCCTTTTGTGAAGCTCATTGTATTACCCATAACTTCTCGGCTCCTCACACTCCACAAATCAAATAAGGTAGTTGAAAGGAAGAATAAGACTCTCCAAGAGATGAGTAGGACGATGCTAAACGAGCAATCTTTGCCTCAAAATTTTTGGTGCAATGCCTTGGACACATCGACTTATATTCTCAACCGAATTCTTATTCCACCTTTCATAGGAAAGACCCCCTAAGAGATTCTTAAAGGTAAGAAACCATCATTGGAATACTTTAGGGTGTTTGGAAGCAAGTGCTTTATCCTCAACACCAAAGACTACCTTACCAAGTTTGACCCAAAGTCTTACGAATGTATCATTTTAGGTTATTCTCGAACTAGCAAAGCCTACATTGTCCTAAATAGAACCTCGGGGGTTATTGAAGAATCACTCAACGTAACCTTTGATGAAACCCCTCCCTCACCCAAGACACCACCATTGGTTGATGATGACTTGGATGAATTAGAAGTAGTAAAAGCCAAAGAGGTTAGAAAAATAGGAGTTGAAGACCTTAGTGTTGAAAAGGAAGTAAACATTAAGGAGTCTAGGGATCATACTCTCAATAATGTCATTGGTGACTTAAATCAAAGGACCCTAAGATCTCAAGTCCAAAACCAAAGCAACTTCTTTTTTTTCGTCTCCTTGATTGAACCAAATAATGTTAAAGAAGCTTTGGCGGACGAGAGTTGGGTCATTGCGATGCAAGAAGAATTGAATCAATTCGTTGCCAATGACGTTTGGGAACTTGTTCCTCCACCTAGAAGTTCTACCATTATAGGAACCAAATGGGTATATAGGAATAAGTTAGATGAGAATGGTGTTGTGTCTCGTAACAAAGCTAGACTTATATCACAAGGCTATAATCAACAAGAAGGGATTGATTATGACGAGACATATGAACCGGTAGCTAGATTAGAATCCATTAGAATCCTTTTAGCCTACGCTTGTGCCTTAGACTTTAAGCTTCAACAAATGGATGTAAAGAGTGCATTTCTTAACGGTTTGATCAATGAGGAGGTATATGTGGCTCAACCTCCCGGCTTCATTGATTTTGAGAAACCGGATCATGTTTACAAGCTTAAGAAGGCACTTTATGGTCTCAAACAAGCACCCAAAGCTTGGTATGATAGACTTAAAGCGTTTCTTGTTAAACATGAGTATACCATGGGGATGGTAGACAATACTCTCTTTACAAAGAAGAAAGGTTCTCACCTCATAATCGTACAAATATATGTTGATGACATTATATTTGGCTCAACTTGTCAAGAATTGTGTGATGACTTTGCCAAAATCATGCATGATGATTTTGAAATGAGTATGATGGGAGAACTTAACTTCTTTTTAGGACTCCAAATTAAACAAATGGACGATGGTATTTTCTTTAGTCAATCTAAGTACGCTAAAGAAATGCTAAAGAAATTTGGATTAGAAGAATCTAGACCAATGAAGACCCCAATGGCCTCAGATACTAAACTCACCGTAGATGATGATTGTGAGTCAGTAGACAACACCAAATATAGAGGTATGATTGGTAGTTTGTTGTACATAACGGCAATTCTACCGGATATCATGTTTAGTGTTTACCTTTGTGCTCGCTTCCAAGAGGCTCCCAAAACCTCTCACCTCGAAGCGGTTAAGCGTATGTTCCGATACATTACAGGCACTATACATTTAGGATTTTGGTATCCTAAAGGGACCGGCGTAGAAACCATTGTCTACGCGGACTCGGATCATGCGGGAGACTATGTGGACCAGAAAAGCACTAGTGGAGTTTGTACCTTCATGGGTTGTTGTTTAACTTCTTGGTTCTCCAAGAAACAAATCGCTCTTGCGATATCCACCACGGAAGCCGAGTATGTGAGTGCCGGAAAAGCATGCAAACAAGCTCTATGGATGAAGCAAGCGCTTGTTGATTACGGGATTTATCTTGATGATGTTCCCATCATGTGCGATAATAAAGGTGCTATAGACCTTAGAAAGAATCCCGTGCAACATTCGCGAACCAAACACATAGAAATTCGACACCATTTCCTTAGGGATAATGTTCAAAAGGGGAACATTTCAGTTTAGAAGGTACCCTCCAAAGACAACTTAGCCGACATCTTCACTAAGCCACTTAAGATGGAACCTTTTAATTACTTGCGTCTAGGTCTAGGATTAATGGAACATCTTCCTTAATTTCCTTTCCCTTTGTGTGTTTTCTTTTACCACTTTGAGTCATTGAGTCCTCCAAACTCTTTTTGAAAAACACTCTCTTCTCCTTTTCAAAATTCTCAAAGTTTCTTTCGAAAATGGTTGAGAAATACGTTTGAAATTGTTAATTCAATCTAAAAACGATTTTTCATAGATTCTCGCTATTAATCTAGAGCTTACATAATTCATATGTATGATTCTCTCAAACATAGTAGGAACAAGATAGAATCATGGAGGATCATTGTGTCATGACTTAAGGTCTTGTCTTACACACCTCCTACATCGATTTTTTTTAAATCAATGTATTTTGGTCAAATCTCTATTTGGTAAGTTTGCATATGTTTTCTTTGTCTATCTTTGCTTCTAAGCATATCCATTTGATAAGTTAGACTAGAAAAATAAGATTTGCTGAAAAATCTTCCTCCAAACACCAAACACAGCCTCTGTAGGCGGTTCCATATGTGAACCACGGTGCCTTATTGATAAGGTACCGCCAGCCTAGATAAGGAACCGCCTACAGTGCCTTCCTTTTTCGGGTTTTTGTCTGAAACTCCAGATTTGCTCCAACATTTTTGAGAATCTTTGTTTCAAACCCTTTGACCACCCCAAAAATACCCTAAGCCTTCCCTATTTAAACCATAAGCATTTTGCCATACTTCACACCTCAAAATGTCTTACTCTCCCAATGAAAGCCTTGAATCTACTTCATTTTCTCCAATTGCTTTCAATCCCAACTCACCCAAAAACCTTTACAATCCAAACCCACCCAAGAACACTCTTAATCACATCTCTCCTACCAAGAATGTTGATTTTGGAACATCTTTTCTTCCACCACCACCCTTTAGTGTTCTTCCTCCTTCTCATGATAATGTCATGCACCATGGAACATATTGTCATTGTTGTTAATATCAACATCTTGCTATGGCACACATCTATGAGGATTTGAGCTACATCAAGAGTCTCTTAATCAAGCCTCCTCTTCACTTTGATTATGAGATCTCCAACAAGCCACCACCACCACCCTCCGCGATTACCTTGTCTTTCATATAAGCATTGGTTGCTTATCCACAAGACACCAAATTCAAGCAAATCTTAGAATTCTAGAATAACTAGGATTAGATTTATGCTTTTGGCTTGTTTCTTTTTCCATACATCTTTGTATGATGTTTTTTTAGTAACCTATCTTGGATCTTTGTCTTTTTGTTTTCTTCTCTTTTATTTTGTGACCTATGGCTATATCTTGTTGGTTGTTTCTTTTGTTCAACTAACCCTTCTATGTAGCTTGTCACCATATCTCGATTCCTCGGTGCCCCAATCTAGGGGGAGTAAGCACCAAGGGTTAGTCTTTGCAAAGTCCGTTTCTTCAACACCGACTTGTGCAACCTTTTTGCTTCGACAAAGGGGGAGAAATGAATAAACTCGTCTTCGAAAATCTTGTTTTTTGTGTGATTGATTTTATGTATTGTCGGAATCAAAAAGGGGGAGATTGTTAATGCAATAATGCCTAAAAACGTTACTTGCATTTTTCGGTCTCGCTTAGTTTTGATTAAGACAATATGTAAAAACAAGCATTTACGAAAACAACGAAAAACGAATTCTTGAGTTCAAGTGTTTTTCATTTTACCCAATTTCACTTAAGGTATGGATAAACAAGTAGTAACCTTAATCAAGTGATCAAGTGATTTAATCTTTTCTTAAAACTCACTTTTTATTAAGTGTGACAAGTTTTTATTAAACTTTCTTTTTAAGAAAATGTTTTATTTAATTAATTATTTGAAAATTTGAAAATGGCATATTCTTCTTTGGTTAGGAATATTCGATCAGTATATTTTTTGAACCAGATATGACCTCCACCACTAAAGGACAAAAAGGGAGCGGAGTCTAGTCCAGCGGTACCTTAGCTCCTAGGCGGTTCCTTATCGATAAGGTACCGCGGGCTAAGATAAGGTATCGCGGGCAGATATAGCCGTTGGCCCTTTGTCCTATAAATAGTAGACCATTCTCAGCTTTTCAATTCACCTCTTTTGCACATCTATTTCCAGATTCGAACACTCTTCTTTAATCACTCAAATCTTTGATCATTTGTTTGATTACTACTTGTTTAAGAAGTGAATCTTGTTCTTCCATCCCTTCCTCTCCAAGTGCAAAGAGAAGAACACTATCCTTGTGAAGTGTTGAGTCCACCACCAAAGATCCATTGAAGATCTAATTTTATACACTTGTAGTTGGGTCATAGTTGTGAAGATCCAAGTAGTTGTGTCTATTTGGAAGTTGTGTATGTACCTAGTATAGTTTTGTAGATTGGTCCTAGCTACGATTAGGGCTCAACTTTTAGCTTAGAGTCAGAAATTGGTTAAGCGACGTGTACGGTTTTCTCCACCATAAGGAGCTTGTTGTTTAGTGAACTCTTGAGTAAGGAGTACTCGAGGAGTGGAGTAGGAACGAGGAGTGAGCTTCGCTTCCGAACCACTATAAATCCTTGGTGTTCGGTTTGATCTTTCTTTACCCTTAACTATTTACATTCTTTATTCTTTGTGCATATAATTTTTGTTAGTATTAGTTTAGTTACACTATCATTGTTCATATTGTGCATAAGAAGATTTCACATATTTCTTCAAGCCTAAGTTTTTGAAAAAGGAGTTTTGAAAACCACATTTTAACAAGTAAATATAAGAAACTATTCAACCCCCCTTCCCCTTCTAGTTTCTACAAATACATTTCCGAAGGTATAAGGTTCATCGTCTATCTCTTCATAACGAAGAAATAGCACGCATTTTAGAAACTAGTCTAATAGGGAACAACCGACCTAAACTAGTGTTTGGTTTAGCGTGCTTGGTATGGTTAACGGGTGTTTAGCCAAGATTTATCACTTGAAACATTTGAGAAACATATTATGCTGACTTTTGATGCAAAGGTTTAGTGTCCGTTAGCTACCTTTAAGTTTTTGAGACATAAGTGGGTATTGTTGACTTATTTGAAAAATGTAAAAAATTATGCTTTTATCGCTGCTGTCATAGGGATAAGTGTGTCGTAAAAGTGATTTCAGCCTTCGGATAAAACTACAAAGTTGTTCGGAATGATGTTTTTAATCACCTACGCGGAAACGGAAGCTTTAAAGTGGTCATTTGACCGTCAAAAATGCAAAATACAGACATTAACGTTTGACTTTTTCGCGCAGAATGCGTTTTGGTTTTTATTTTTAAAGAGGCATCTAGACTTCAAAACTTTTCTTAAAATTCACAAGATATTAACTTCATTATGTATAAAACTTCTCTGAATTTTTGTAGAATTTTTTCCAAGAGTCTATATAGGTTTTTTAAGCCTCGCGAAAAGGAGTTTTCTACACTTTTTCATTAAACGAGTAAATGACTAGTTCATTACCCAAACGCCCCTTAAGCAAGCCTAAACCTTATGGAATGGATTTGGGATGATCTATATTCATACTTAGATGTATAGCATTATAATTGAAGTGAAATTTAGGTCTAATGATTAGTAATTCGCCTCAAGTCCGATAAGCCAAAAGTTGACTATTTTCTATATATTTAGTCAAAACTTATAAAAATGAGTTCTAAGCTATATATCTTGATGAAACAAGTTTGTATGACCATATTTTGTTGTATTCCACTAACTTACATGTATTTTTGTAACAACTTTTCATTATTGAGTCATACTCGGGTAATACTTTGACCTTTGTTGACTTTTTACGTATTAGGTCGCAGTTAACATATAATTGGCGTTTTCAGGTTCCAAATTGTTTGAGAATCTTAGTCTAAGACACTTAACTTTCATTTTATGTATTTCCTACAGACTGTAAGCTTTATAGGTCACGTTTTCACTTAGACTTGGTTACTTGTACAAGTTACTTATGTATCTCAATTTTTACAAAATATTTTGATACAAACGTTTTATACTTTTATAAAACAAATATCTAAGGTCTTGATCACACTTGTAGGCCGCGGATAGTTCTTAAAGTATTACTATTTCCTTTCTTTAGCCGGATCTCTATCTACATGCATATGGATTCCTTTATCCTTTCTTTTATACATGACTCATTTGTCATTTCAATTTATATTTCTTTTCTTCTATCGCACCACTGATTTGGGTCAAGATTTGAAGTTCTCATTTTCACATCTTGCATCATCATTTTTGACAGGTGTCTCACGACGATTATGGCTAAATCTTTTGAAACCTTATCACATTGAAACCATTTCATAGATTTTCTTATGAACTACTCTTTACTACTCTCGTGTAACTTACTCGTTGTTTTATAAGATATCACTATGTCACTATATAATCTTAAACTGGTATTGTTTTCGTATCATTTTACAAATTGTTCTTCATTGGTCTTATTAAGAATTCTTGTAACATTAAAATTGTTGATTTAAATATCTAGCCAATTACTTACTTGCTAAAAGTTTCTTGAATTATTCCGATTTCTATTTTTTGTATTATATATATATAATTTAAATATATAATATGTAATACTAGTTTGACGAAACTCTACATCGCATTGCTAGTCCTAAATTATGCATGGATTGATCACCTATGCGTAATTTAGAAGGAGCAATGCGAGGCCGAATAGTAGTCACCTTAAATATTTGGCCAAGAACCAACATTTTACTTGTGTTTCTCAAAATTTAGGTAAATTAAAATTTTGAAAACTTTTAGATATTATGCGAGTAGAACCTGTTCATGATATACGCATTTGTTTCCTTTTCTTTTCTTGAACGAATTACGTGTCTGCGAGCACATATATCTTTACTTAACAATCTTTGTTTTACCTGTTACCTCATCTTCCCTCGTGACCATTGGTGCCAGACTTGGAAGTTTCATGTTTTTATGTATCTTCATCAACCAACCTTCTTTATCTACTTTGGTAGACGTTCGAAACGTCTCTAGATGCGAATAATGATTTATGACTGGATGCGAACGATGATTTCTTATATTTTGTCATGATGTGTCTTTGAATCTATCGTCTCAAAATTCATTCGTGTATTGTGGAAACCTTGGTTTCCGGATCTTTGAAGCTACTAGGAATGCATCATGTTCATATGATTATACAATCAAAGCGGAATTAGAACATAACACATTAACAAGGTGTTTAGGCACAAATAACATGAATTAAAACAATTGGGATGTTCATTATATTAATAACAAACATCCACTAGACGTGTATACATTGAATCCCATGTCTAGTGCACACACACTTTTAGGTTTACATTGTAAATGAATTGATGAATAAAACCTAAGACCCTTGGTTCCTTTTATAGTGTAAGGATTAGGGTTTACAAGAGATAAGAATGAATAAACATGTGAATCTTCTATTTAAATAACTATATACAGAATATATCCTGCATATATATCCAAATAGAAGTTTCTAAAGGCTTCTTTGTCTACGTTTTGTCAATGCTTGAATTGCATGTGACAATGCTTGAATTGCTCTTGACAATGCTTGCTTCCATCAACGCCTAATTTGTTCTTGTCAACGCCTGGAATGCTCTTGTCAACGCTTAGACAAATACCTTCATGTTTTCTTCGTTTTTGAGTTTCTGCCACATCAACTTTTTGACCCAACAATCTTCCCCTAGTTGATAGTGGCAAAAATCTATGTGTATCTCTTGTAAGTTGTACATGATCTTCAAATTGCTTCCCCTCAAGTTTACCATGTATTTCTTCCCCTTTTTGTCACATCAACAGGAAAGTAAACAATGTATGCAATCTTTGAAGATTCTCCAAATGTAGGCTCTATGTAATGATCTTGAAGAACAATTAATATAATATTTTTGATGTAGAAGTAGAGTAACCCAACCTTGTGTTCCATGTCTTGTACTATCCATATGACTAAGAACTTATACTCATGGTACTAAGTATAAGTAGACCTCGATCCCTTGTCAAAATTCTCATCCTTTGTGAGACACTGAGCACGATAATGTAACTCCTTCAAGTGTTATGACAAGTCTTCGTCACCAACATTTAAAGCACGAACAAGTTACCTCTAAAGTCTATGACTGGGAGTGCACGACTTTAAGATATGATAGAACACAAACTCGCGAAAATCTTCTTCAATCATCAAACTTACCATAAGAATTCTTCCCCTTAAGCCAACACCTCTTCATAATAAATTTAATGAAATAACATCTTCATACCATATGTAAAAGTTTCGCAATGGATAACTCTTTCACAAGGTTATCACGATTACATAGTTTAAATATCCATCAAATTCCATGAATAGTTGCTAACTCGCTTTAAGATCATTAATTCCTTTTAAAAATATCTGAGCCATAAATATCAACATGATATTCTATATTAAAACGGAGATTCCATGTACCTTCGTGTGTAAATACCACCTTTTTGTGTGCTCAAAACGTACTAATTTTCTCAAACAGCAGCAATCATTGTGTTATCCGAGATCCTTCTCTATCCAATATATCTTGAATGTGTATTGTCACATATCGGACAATACCTAATAGCGTTTGAAAAACCATATCTCGGACGACACTGTCAACCTATCAGCGTTGACTTATTCTGTCAGCGTCAAATTCCAACACGTCAGCGCCTACTCCACTCTTGTCAGTGTCTTCTTTCTGCTGACGTCATCTAGGGTAACAAACCTCTTTCTAGCAGCAATTGTAGCTAACTGTTTGTATCCTCAAAAATAGGAAACCATATATTTCGTTCAAAAATATGAACAAACTTTTAGGATCCACGTTAAATAAAGAGGATATATCACAGCTATCAACATCTCATCAAATCCCAAAATATTAGGACTTTTGAAACTCTATCACGTGTAAACTGCTAATCACCCTTTTCTCACGTATTAGTAGGACCACTCAAAAATAGAATCAAATCATGAAATCTCGTCCAAAAATAGCTCATATCTGCTCCATAATTTACGTATGAAGAATAAATGAGTATCCCATGTTTGATAAATAAACCTCCGGTTTTTAAGAGGGTCCCACGTATATCCAGTACACATTACACAGCAACTCCTGAATTGTAGGGAGTCCCACGTCTTTTCTCTTCTTCTGATATGTCAAAATCAAATATCATTCGTAGCTACCCTTGAATTGGCCAATCACATGTGAAGCACCGTGTGAACACAAAGTTGCAATATATATACTTTACTCCTTTGGCCGTGTGAACACAGTTTGCTTCTTTCTCTTTACTAGCAGCCAACAACGTTCAATTAAATGACATCAACGTCACCCTTTGAGTTAGACTTAATACTTAGATCGTGTGAACACAAACCCTTTCCTCCAATAAGAATCATCTAATTGTGTGAACACACAATAAATAATAAGTAAAACTGCTCACGTAATTTGCTCTTCATCAGACCTGATGATTTACTCTTTGAAAGTCCCACACAGAAACAATATATGGCTTGTCCAAAGATCACGCATGAATAAGATATTCATGGAAATAAATCACCAGCTCTTCGATCAGCCAACGAATTAGCATTCTGTTTGAACAATCACAATCTTGGATCTAGGGTTTACTCAAAAACCCCTTTTCTTGCTGCTATCAATCCATACTCAAACTCTCCTTTTCTGGAATAGATACGATCTAGGGTTTACAGAAACCCTAAATCATTATTTTATGTAAAACAGGAAATCTGGAAATCACTCATCAGCCAACTTTGACGCTTAATAACTTTTGCCTGGGGATAAAACTCGACAATCCCTCCGGTGGATGTTTAGATATATGTATGTAGAACACACATATAAAATTTCGTGACGATCCAACGGTTCAATCAAAAGTTATGACCTTCTGAATACTGCTGCGCACACAAAAACGTCCAGAAAAACCCTAGACGGATTTTTCTTCTTTTTACCATACACGAACACCTTGTTGGTCCTAGCATCACGAGCCACGAGGCTCTGATACCAATTGTGGAAACCTTGGTTTCCGGATCTTTGAAGCTACTAGGAATGCATCATGTTCATATGATTATACAATCAAAGTGGAATTAGAACATATCACATTAACAAGGTGTTTAGGCACAAATAACATGAATTAAAACAATTGGGATGTTCATTATATTAATAACAAACATCCACTAGACGTGTATACATTGAATCCCACGTCTAGTGCACACACACTTTTAGGTTTACATTGTGAATGAATTGATGAATAAAACCTAAAACCCTTGGTTCCTTTTATAGTGTAAGGATTAGGGTTTACAAGAGATAAGAATGAATAAACATGTGAATCTTCTATTTAAATAACTATATACAGAATATATCCTGCATATATATCCAAATAGAAGCTTCTAAAGGCTTCTTTGTCTATGTTTTGTCAATGCTTGAATTGCATGTGACAATGCTTGAATTGCTCTTGACAATGCTTGCTTCCATCAACGCCTAATTTGTTCTTGTCAACGCTTGGAATGCTCTTGTCAACGCTTAGACAAATACCTTCATGTTTTCTTCGTTTTTGAGTTTCTGCCACATCAACTTTTTGACCCAACAAACTATGTGTCGACTTTGCTCTCTCTTTGCTAATTTTGTTCATTTTGCTGGAATTACTCTCAAGTGACTTCTTAAGAACTTTCCTTGATTCAAAACTTTGTTTTGTGGCTTTTCTCTTTCGATCGTGTCACCGAGAACTTAATAAGCCGTTGTTGGTGACGGCAACCACACTCTGAATTAATATTGCTAAATACTTTGTTCTTATTATTTTTATCATCGATTCCTCTATTCTATCATGCTCGTTGAGAAATTGGTACGAATTTTGTTTTATTCCCTCTTGTCATTGCTTGCATACTAATTGTTGACAATTATTTTGCTTCATATTCGTTTGCTATCTTGTCATCTTTGAAAACTGAATGTGTCCCCTGTTTACTATTTGAGGCATTAAACACCATTATGGATTTCTATAAATTATTCTGAATTTTTTTTAAGAACGTTTTACACATTTTACCAAGCGTTGAAATTACCAAAATACCCGTTTCAAGTTAAACGTCGGATTTATACATCCTATTTGCTAGATTTGTAGCTAGTGCTTTAAAGGACGCCATACCTTATCTTTTAAAGTAATTGAATTTATTTTTATCATATTTCCAAGTTAATGAAATTACTGATGTAATTTATATTTCTGTTAATGATTCTAAAAAATATGGAAATTTGATTTTCTCTAATCGCAACCATAAACCCGAGTTTTAACAATAATTTTATGAAATCATCCAAAATTTCTTAAGACGATCAAAATAATATTTGAAATGTTTGACTTTTACTTTGAACACCATCTTTATCAAAGAAAAGACATAGCGATTGTTTACTGATTCAATATATAATTTCAGTTTAATCCCAATGTAACATAGTTAAAATTTTCCTTTACTAATAGTTTTAATTTCAAAACACCAAACACCTTGATAAGCAAAGTATCCTTATATATTCTCGTCTCTTTCCGTCTCCAGTTGAACTCTGAGGGACCAGAGTTCCTTTAGGGGTGCCGACTGTGAGAAATCGTATTTTTTTGAGTAATTAAATTGTTCTTTTATTCGTACCTTTCAATATAATAATGATTAACCCGTTTCTTTTACTTTTGCATGCGTAAATCCTAAGAATTAAAGAATTTTAAATTAAATTGTATTTTAATTATTTTTCTAACAATTTAAAATAATTTATTTGGAATTATTAAAATTTTATTTTATTTTTCCATATTTATTAAAATCAAAAGTTTTGATTTAAAAGCACTCGCAAGTGTTTTATAAAAAGTTTACCCGATTCGATGAAACAAGAACCGATGGCTATTTCGACTATATGAAGTCAAAATTTTGTTGTTTCCATAAACATCCTCAATATGACATATAATTATTTTCTAATGTCGTCGTTTTAAATTTTTCATTTAACGAGCCTTTTACGTAAAATTTTGATAAGCCTTTGGGCGTCATTCTTTTATGCGACACGTTAACGCTTATTAAATTATAAGCCCTCGTTTATTTACCAAAATATCAATGCTCTTTGAATGCCGACGTTTTTATTTTATATCGAGCATGTATTTTTCGTGTTTTACGCATATCTTCTAAATCGTGTAATTTTTAAAATATCGAGCTTTGATAATACCCAGTTTATCAAAATTCAACAAATTATAACAGTTTACCAACCTATCTTGTGCCAATTTTGGCGTGACATATAACTAAGAAAAAAACATTGGTCTTGTAAGTCATCTTACTAGATGACTATTGTTAACAATGTTTTTAACGTGTCTCACTACTACACATCTAAAATTAGATGTCATGTTTATCCACCCTCATTTCATAAACAATACATTCTTTGTTTTTTTTTGTTTTTTTCTTACCGTAAATCATCCACCAAAAAAAACAAGGATTTCAAAGAGTTGATTGATGATTATTGAGGATAAACTAAAATGATTATTGAAAGGTTAATAGCTTGGTGAAAAGCTAATTGGATGTGTGGGTTGTAATCTCTTGATCAATTGTTATTGTTCTTAAATCTATAATCATCCATCATCATCTATTGTAAGCATCTTCAATTTTTTTTATACTTATTATTTTTATATAATCATTCATGGGTTTTGATTAATTTCATTTTGATACTTATATATTCATGTTTATTCTTTGATTTCATTGATTATGGCATTGTATGAGATTGGGTGAATTTAAAATGGGTTAAAATTAGTGTTTGGATAGATTGGATTGCTGATTTTGATAGGCCTGTGTTGTTTGGCTGTTTTATAAATGTTTCGTGAAATTCCCATTTAAAAGAAAAACAGGATGAGGTAGCTCCAGGTGTTAGGTTCATTTTTCCGGCTTGTTCAATTCAAGACGATCTCGGATGATTTAGTTATGATTTAAATGGTGAAGGTGCGCAGATTTTGCACACCTGCTGTATATGGCCAATAACTCAAAAATTTTGTACATAAACACCCAAATATGTAAAACTATGACCTGTATAGGACTCATATATCTTTCATTTCCAATTGGTCTCATCTTAATTGGGTCTATAGATTGGAGGATACATCAACATTAGTGGACTGATTATATTTTGGTATAAATTTTGAAGGTCTGTGATGTTTGGTTGATTTTGAAAATGTTAAATGGGTTTATACAGTTAGTTAAAAATATATGGACATAGATACAGTTCTTAGCTTGATGTATCAAGAAAGCTAATTGTGAGATGTGTTACGGTTATTTAATTATGATTTTTGTGGTAAAACGGGTCTGATTTTGCACACTACTGATAAACGGGTAATAACTCAAGATTTTTCTACAATCTTTTAAAACGAGTTCTTCATCCATGTAGGAGAACTCAGTGGGATATCACCTCCCACTGAGTTTTCTTTGATATCACTTGTAGATTTTAAATTACGCCCGTTTTCTGTAAGCCTTAAAAATTAGTCACATGTTTTCTTTAGGATTGACTTGTAGTATTAAAATTATAAATCCATTTTAACTGAGATTTATGGTTTTATGGTAATTGTTACAGAAAAGTAGATTCTTTTAGGATTCTAGGGATGTAAAGAAGTAGTCTTAACGATTTACGGTTTGAGAATTATGATTTTTGCAATTCGAATAAAGTTTCGGCCAAATTAGTAAAACTATTGAAGGCCGCATCTTTAAAAGTGTCGGGAACTTACTATTTTTGGAAAGTTTGACTTTTGACTCTTGAAAATCCTATGTACAATGCCTAATCTGTATGAATCAAGTATAATCATGGGCATTCATTCCATTTTACAGATATGCATAAGACGCATAATTCGTTTCTAGGTGGTTCCTAAGAAACTTTCAGGTCTCCCGTCGATTTCTATCGCATCTTTTGATCTTAGGGCTTAAGGTTAGTTCATAGCCCCTTTTCTTATATACATTGTTACAAATTGTGGGGTGAGAATAACATGTGTGGAATACAATCATTTAAAACTTTAGTTTGCTATCCGAGAACTGTATGCTTCCCCAGATTACACATTTACTTATTGCATTAGTACCTTAGTCAAATAGCCCCTACATCATGAACCGTTAATTCACATTTTGCAAGCGTGAATGTTGTGAATGGATCCATCGGGATTGACAATCCATGTCCTGATTACCTTGACGCACTTACATTTGACTACCTAAGTATTTTGACTAGATACTTACTAGGGGTAAAACTGTTATGTTAAAGCTTCGGTGTCGTGAGCTATTGCAGTTATTAACCATTAATGATTTTGTACGACGGTACTAAATAATATCATGTTGCTATTCTAATAAAATTTATGTTTGTATTCCACATCACTACTTATTAAACCTATGAATTTCACTCAGCTTTATATCGACCTTTTTACATGTTATTTCTCAGGTAATACTAATGCTTAATTTTGCTAAGGATGGGAGCCCGCAGGATATTTTCGCAGCTTGGAGATTTCTGTGTTATTTTTAAAGTTTGATTTTAGTAAAAGATCACAGAAGTTTATTTTGGATTTTTGGTAACTATATATAACAAAATCATGTATAAATAATAGATTTATCTGCTTATAAAACTCTGGGACCTTTGTATAAAAAAACTCTGATGTTTTTGATGTAATGTATATGTCTGTATTACGTCAACTTGTGTCAACAGTATTTTATTATTTCTTGTACCATGACGTGGTACCCCCATGTTGCCTACGTGTTCCTTGTCAGATTTTGGGGGTCTCACATATCTTCTGAAACAACCCTAAGTAATCCAGAGTACCCTTCAAGGGGTATACCCATTATGTTGTGTCATGTATAAATCAGGCCATAGGAATCTTAGTACCATCACCGGCGTATTATTCACGTTTGGACACGCAGTGAAATCTGCCACGTCTACTTCATATATCGACATGGCACTTTCATTACCTATTACATATTTTATACATCCATGACCATAAAGGACGTCAGTCGTATCCACCATGGGTATGAAGGTTTTCCTTCAGTCTAATGATAAGATCCAATATACTAATGCACTTGCCCCAAACAAATGCGAGTTAAAATGACTCTGACTATGGACTATGGACAGGACACCATGCTACGATTGGTCACCATTCATATCAGATTATGTACAGCGATGTTCAGGCTCCTGAATACATTCAGCATGGTTTTCCATCTGGAAAACCTGTACAAATATCTTCGATTTACAAGCACGCGTTGTTATTCCATGGTTGCAATTTTTTTTCTAGCTATCAGTTATGACACGATATCTGAAGTTCCTTTTATTCATAATCAGCCGATCATTTTAGAGTTTTCCCTGATATATTCCGAAAAGACCTTCGAGTATACTTTCCATTCACAAGGTGAAACTTAACATCGAGCATGTTGAAGGATCACCTGCACGAGATGTTTGAAGAAGCTCATTCGGTAGGTGTATCACCATGGTGTGCACCGGTTATGTTTAATAAGGAGAAGGACGATAACATGAGATTATGTGTCGACTACCGTTGATTTAAACAAATCACCATTCATGACCGTTATTCCCCTCCACGTATTGACAATGTGTCTTTTCAACTCTAGGGTGCTAAACACTTTTCCAAGATCGACTTATGATCATACTCCCAACAGTGGCGAGTGAGAGAGCAGGACATTTCTATGACTACTTTTCGCGCACGATTTGGTCATGCTAAACGCATAATTGTGTTTTGGTTTCACGAATGCCCCAACAGCATTTATGGACTTGACGAAGGGAGTTCCCCATAAACTCATAAACAAATTCGTTAGTATTTTCATTGATGACAACCTGATCTTCTCTAAGTATAGAGAAGGGCACGAAGACCATATTCGCACTATGTTGCAAATTTTATGATAGAAGAAATTTCATAGTGAAATTTTTCCAGTTCGAATTCTAGTTGATTTTAGTGACACGCTGAATCACATTGATTCTCACGGTTAAGCTCACCGTGACTTAGATTACGCGTAAAGGAGAGAACCCTAAACGAAATTATTTGTGCCAAAGAATCCTACGCTAAGAGAAGTCTAATTTCAGAGACACATAGTTTTCCAAGTTCTATGTATCCAGTTTCTATGGAACAAACTGTAGTTACGTTCATATCTAGATAACTAACATGCTAGCATGTTAAGATTAAACACCCACATGCTAGTAGTTTATCTCAACCAGTAGAAATTTTTAACAAATTCGTTAGTAATTTATCTACATGGATTTTATTACCGGTTTATGGCAGACCTAGAAGAAGCTTGATGCTATCTAGGTTGTTTCCAACCGTTTGACCAAGTCTATATATTCCTTCCATCTGCAAGGATTTCATAGCTAGCAGATTACCAGACATCTTCCACCCAAAGATCGTACGGTTACTTAACGCTCCTCCAGCTATCGATTTCACGATTTGCTTCAGCACTCATGTTCCTGACGTCGTTCACGTTCATGATCGTATTCTAGCTTATGATTTATGTTTCACATTTTCGTTCTGGAAAGTTTTGATGAAAGTGTAGGAGACCAGACTCATGTTTAATAAACGTTCCATTCTCAGACAAATGTTTCACGTCATATTTTGCGTCTCATCTCGTATCATTCGGCGTTACCTCCTTAGTTTTCTCATGTTCACGATATGTTACAAATGTCATGTTCATTCCATGTTTCTCATATTACGTTCACGATATGTTGCACGTATCATCGTCCACCATATGTTTTCCATAGTACACTCACCATATCTCCACGTATAACGATCACAATTGTTCACGTATCACGTTTACAATTGTTCACGTACTACGTTTTAGTATGTCTCGCGCAATTTCTAAGATGTTATTAATGTTAGTTACTCCGGCTTAATTGGCATAGTAACGGTTCAGTTACCCTTGCACGTTAATTCTCATCCCCTCGATCAAATGTATGAGGACCTATCTTACGTTGATGAACCAAAAATTGTTATGTACCGTCAAGTCAGGGTCATGAAGACCAAGATTTTTGTTCGTCTCAAGATCTTTTAGAGGGACCGTTCCGAGCGGGAGGCCACTTGGAAAGGAGGAGTCCATCCGGACTTCTTATTCTTTTATTTCCATTAATCAGATACGTTCTTTCCATCACGTCACGTTCCATGCCCTTTTTAGCCATGTCACGTTTCATATTTCTTTCAGACATGTCACACTCATGTCCTTCTAGCTCACATGTCCTTTCAACTTTTGTGTTCTTTCAGCCTTTGTAACTCCATCAACTTATCTTACCATTGATTCGAGGACGAATGATCCTTTAAGAGGGGAAGAATTGTAAAATCCGCAACAGTATCACGTCTCTAATTCGAGGAGGAATTATTCTTTTAGAGGGGAAGAGTTTTAAAACCCTCTTAAAATCTAAGAAAATACTTTTATTACTCGAAATCACGAATTTAAATTAAACGTCACATTAAGTATATCGTATTTTTCATAGTTTATTCATACATATTAAACCCGAACTCGTGTGCAAAGAAAATTATAAAGTCGGAAAATAAAACAAACACACATTTGTGAGTTGGGCGCGGCTACAAAACAAAAAGGAAAAGAAAATGGGCCTTGTGCCCAGCCCATTTGAATAATAAACCACCACGGGTTTTGTTTTACCTTTATTTTTACAAAGACAAGATAGGAAAAATTAGGGTTTGTGGGGTGTGTGGTGTGCCGCCGGCTGAAAACAAAAACAAGGGGAGACGAGTTGATTTTGGTTTTGGTTCCATTCGGGTTCGTTGTGTTCTATTCCGCGATCATCACAAGCAAGTAAAAAATTTTAACTCTTTTGCTTTTCTTTTAAAACTACGAATCCATCTTTAAGAAATCAAAAACATGGGATCTATAGGTTTTAATCATGAAATAAAATAATGGTCGGGTTTTTTGTTTGATTACACGAAAACCAAGAGCCTCATGGATCTTGGTGTGTTTTTGTTTTGGCCAAGCCGCGACCCACTAAGGGTGCGGTGGTGGTCCTGGTGTTGTCAAAAGCAAGAAGAAACCAAACGGGGGAAAACCAAGTGCAGTCGGGGGGTGTTTGTTTTGGGCAGTCGGTGGGTACTATGGTCACGGCAGGATGAAACTGGCCAAACCAGTGGGAACCCGTGGTTACTAGTGGCGACCGGCAGCAGTTCAAAGCTGTTGGCTGTCGGCTTAAACATACAGCCGCCAGCTGTTGGAGTGAGTTTTGGTTGGTTTGTTTGGGTTAGTGCGACCGAGACTTGGGTGTCTCGGTAGGCTCAGGTTTTATGGCTCGGGAAAAATTTAGGAATGCATTTAAACAAGTACATTTTTATTAAGTTAATTTAATTAATTAAATTTCATGTATAATTAAATTAACTAGTAACTTAGGTTATAATTATTTATAAAATTATCATGGAATTAACCTAAGTATTTATATTGACTAAATTAAATTCAAAACCATGCTTTAATTTAACTATTGATATAAGGTACAGTTTTATTAAATTTATCAGGTCACATTATTAGTTAATAAACCATGTTTTTCATTATCAATTAATAATCATTTTTAGCCTAAGTTTTTAATTTAATAAACTTTACTAATATATCATCATGTCATATAAATTAAGGTTATTAACTAGCTTATATTTTGGACTTATAAATCAAGATTATTTTTGATTATGGAAACTTACTATTTATGGAAACTTTCTATTTTTGAAAACTTGTTATTTTTAGAAAGTTACTTATTATTACAATACAAGTATAGTAATACAATGATACATGAAATACATAATCAGAATACATGTAAAACATGAATAAATACAAGATAACATTTAAAACAGTAAAACATGATAAGAATATATAAAATAAGTAAGAACACACAGAACCAGTAACACACTCAGTAATCAGACAACTCATACACGTCCCTTATTTATGTAGTATCTGCGGAATCGGAGTAGATCGTTCAACTTTCCTTCTAGCTCCACTACTGGACATAAGGTACGGATATTCCGTCCTTCAGTATTGATATTCTCTTCCTTTATTAGGATTTCTCATTTGTAGCCAACTCTTTTCCCCGTTTATTTTATATGTTTTGAATATTTATGTCTATCCGCATTAAAATACCATGAAAAGTACATGTGAACAGTAAATACACGAAAATAAAATAAAATTAAAACTTTCTATTTATAATACAGTACACGTGCACAACATTTAAAACACGACACTTGAACACGATAATAAACGTATATCAATTAACTTAGAAAAGTTACGGTTTTACCTTGTGGACTACATGTGGCCGCGGCATTGACAAGAGAAGGGAAAGGAATGGGCCTTTTGGCCCATGACCCAATACTACTCCTTAACTAATTGAAACAGTAGGTAAATTAAACATAATAACACTTTACAAAAAAATCAAGAAACCCTACTTTGGTCTCTCTCTTGCCGCCGGCCTATACAAGAACACAAGGGTGTTCAGGTTTGATTTGATCTTTGATATTTGGTTGTACGTGTTCGTGTTATTAATCGTTTTTCATTCACGCATCGGGTAACATCATAACCTTTATTTATATTCTTTTAATTGATTTATGATGAACATGTTATTAAATCATAAAAACAAACATGAAAACACGTTAGGTTAAACAAGAAACATGATTAAGGGTTGTTTTGGTTGGTTTGTTGCTCGGTCGACGTATCACCGAGAGCACCCCGGGATCTCGTCTTGTTCTTTGCACCACCACCGACACCACCAAGTCTCTACTTGGTTGGTTCGTGGGTCGATCGCACACAAGTGGAAACCCAGACCTTGCGTCGCGGTGTTGGTTTTTTTTTTTGGCTTAGTGTCAACCGAGAAATCTTGTCTCAGTGGGACTTAGTAACAAGAACAGTGGAAACCGGCTTAAGCCAGGGTCTCGTTTGGTTCGACAGTGGGTAGCCGACAGCGAGCAGGGGAAACAATGGCCAGGCAGTGGCAACTGGCGAGCCGGGTAGCCACTGGCCGTGGGTTAGCCGCCGACTGACACTACTAGCCGTCGACTATGTGGTGTCGGCTAGGCACTTTTCACGCTTGGGATAATTTTAAACACGGGTTCGGGGCTCATGAATTTATAAAAGTAGTTTATAATTTTAATTAAATTATTTGCAAGACTATTTAATTTAATTAAAAACATGACTTAGGATTTAAATATTAAAATTAATATTTCTTGATTTAACCTAAGTATATTATTAGCCTAATTTAATTAAACATGTTATTTTAATTAAATTCATATAACCTATAGTTATTAAACCAATCATGTTAATTATTTAATAAGCTATAATACTTAATCCATTACTTGTATTTTTACTAATAAACTTTACCTTATATTTTAATAATCCAGCTTAATTCTAATTATGGAAACTTACTATTTTTGGAATATTTCTATTTTTAGAAACTTACTATTTAAGGAAACCTCCTATTTTAAGAAAGATACTTAGTATTACAATACAAATATTATAATACCTTATTACATGAATAATAAACAACAGTATACAAGAATAATTACAGGTAATACTTAAAACAGTTATAACATGACAGAACATGAATAGTAAGCTAAGAACACACAGAACCAGTAAAACACATGTATCTCAGACAACTCATACACGTCCCTATTCTTATGTAGTATTATCCGTTAAGGCGGAGTATGTTCTTCAGCGTTTCTGTTAGCTTCTACTAGACACGAGGTACGCATTTTCCGTCCTTCAGTAAGGACACTCTCTTCCTTTATTAGGATTTCCCGTATACAGCCAACTGTTTTCCTAGTAGTTATAGATTTAAATGCTTATGTTTCATTAGTTACCTTAGCCATATACATGCATGCTAGTTTCACCTACTTATAGTGGTACCATAACCATAACACTTGAGGCACCAGTGCTATGACTTCACCACGGCGGAGTGATAGCACGTGGCGTCCCTTCAGTTTATTTGGCCTTTATTATTATTATATTATCATGTGGGGCGTATGGGTGCATCCTAGTTACAGTTTCAGTCAGGATTTCATGGTGAATGTGGTGTGTGCCTTGCATCCTTCACAAGGAGCTGATCCCTCCTACCTAGACCATATTAATTAGAGGCAGCCCCTCTAATTACACGACGAGGTCATCCATCCAAGTATTCATGCACGTTGTTGACCTCATGACCTATATTGGCTTTTGGTATATTAAACTACTAAAGATTATCATAAGTAAGCATAACCTATGTTTTCCGAACTAAAACAAGTAAACATGTTATACGCCTAGGTTTCCCAGGACTTATTCATTTCTGCTGCCATTCATGCTTTATATGCTCTTTATATGCTTTCATTATTCTATGTCTTTCCATGCTTTATTGTATATCCGTGCACTGGGCGTTATGCTCATCCGTTTTCCATTTCCATGTTCCCAAACGACAAGTACCCAAGGTCGCAAGTAGGATCTCTAGAGTATGTGCATTCAAATAGAAGTTATACAGCCTTCTATATCTTATGCATTTATCATACTTTATCTTACTTTATATCATGTTGAACATTGTTTAGTCCTTTCCTTTACAGTACTTATATTTGCTTGTGTTTGAGTTACTTGGACTACCGATGTTTTTTTCCGGTATTTCCTTTTATGGTCATGAATGTTTAGACATTTACCTTGCATGCTTTGATGACACACCATATATTACTATGATATTCCTTTTTACCAAATGGGATGTTACGATTATGGTATCAGAGCCATGGTTTCGACCTGTAGCTATGTAAACCATGACCTGTGACTTACGGGTAATCGCCAGTGTCTTCCTAGACCAGACAGTTGGTTTTCATCCGTTCATTTCATTTTTAGTTCATGTATTCATGTCATGCGTTCATCTTATTATCACAGGAATTTTGACTATGTAATGGTTGGTACAGGACTGTCCCTATTTAGTCGCATGTGTTTTTATCGAAACATTTTATTTGTTTAGTAGAACGACCCATAGGCGTCCACACTTGCCTTTTTGTTTTGTGAACCGACCCATAGGCGTCACTCATGGACATATCATCATATTTAATTAACCATGCATTCTAAACTGTTTTATGCATCATAAATTGTTTCATGTTTTATACACTGTTCATGCTATTTTTTTCCATTCATGTCATATTTTATCAGAGTCATTATTTATGATGCATTTTGTTTTAAACTGTCAGATGGTGAACACACGCAATGCTGAAGAATTGGTTGAAACTATCAATGTAGCTTTGCAAGCTCTCCTTCCCCAACTTCACAATGAAATCAGGGACGAAGTTCATGCTAAAGTCCACGCTCATGGCGTTGAATTCGGCCCTCATCAGCAGCATAACAACGATCCTCCATCTCCACCACCTGTTACCCTTTTGACTTGGTTGGAGTGATTCAACAAACAGAGACCTCGTTCGTTTGAGCAGACTGACAACCCCTCTGAGGCTGAAGCTTAGATTTCTCACATTGAGAAGATATTTGATGCGATGGGTTGTGACGGCGTCTTCAAGGCAAGATTGACTTGCTATAAGTTTGAAGGTGATGTGTTGCAGTGGTGGAAATCAGTCAAGCAGTCCAACGGTGGTGATGATTGGGTTGCACTGTTGACATGGGACCAGTTTAAGGAGCTCTTCCTTAATCAGTACATTCCACATGTTAAGCAAGATAAACTTCAGAGGGATTATCATAATATCTGATAGGTTGCTGGGTAGAACAACAATGAATTCATGCGGAGGTTTCTTTGTTTGGCTGGATTTTTGGGTGCAATAGTTGGTACTACTGAGGAGCAAGCTGAGAAGTTTCGTTGGGCTCTTCGCACTTCGGTTGCCAACAATTTGGTTTGTGCTACGTTCACTACAGTGGCACAGGTGGCCGATGCAGCCCGTAAGCTTGAGATGCTTCATGAACGAGAGGAGTTTGGTGATGATCGATCAGAGAAGAGGTATCTTCAATCACCAACCGTTAGTCATCCATTTCTTTCAGTACTTTCATTATTATACCATCCTCTGTTAAACTTTATATGTCAGACAGAAGACTGATGACCGGAAAGCTACGGTCGCTCAACAACAATCATCTAAGGGAAACGGTCAGTCCAATGACCGTTCTGGTTCAAATAGGCGTGGCGGTAATGACAATTACCGTAACAATGAAAACCACTCTAACAACAGCAGGTCCCTATATTTACCTTTTTTGTGATTAAACTGTCTTATGTTATGGTGTTCTGACACTACAGCGACACATATTCAAGAACAATGGGAACGGCAGGGATCAGGACCGCATAGGTTCGCAGCCTAACCGTTCTACTTCATTTGGTAACTATTAAACCTTCTGTGTAATCAAGCTTATGTTCCATGATCATGTCTCATGCATGAAATCTTGAAACATGCTCTCAGCTAGCTAGGACGCCTGTTGGAGGGTTCACGCATCCTATCTGCCCTACTTGTTCGCGCAGACATTCTGGTGTTTGCCATTGAGGTACTAGTGGTTATTTCTAGTGTGGCCAGCAAGGCCATCAGTAGAAGGATTGTCGCCAACGTGAGGTAGAACGCACCTATAGACATGCCAACTCCAAACCACCTCCTACTTCAGGTCGCATGTTCACAACTACTAGAGATCAGGCGAATAAGACTTCAGGTACCTTCACCGGGAATCTCTTTATGAATTGTCTGGAAGCATTCGTTTTGTTTGATACTAGAGCGACTCATTCAGTCATATCCACTGTTTTTGCTACACGTGTTAGGATTTCCCCTATGCCGTTATATAATGCCTTAAGCATTTCCACGCCACTTAGGGACTCTGTGCGAATCACCCAGGTGTACAGAGATATTCCCCTATAATTTGATGTTAGAATCCGCAGAGTTGATGCACTTCCTTTGTACATGTGCGATTTTGACATGATATTGTGCATGGACTGGTTATCCAAACACTATGCTACGATAGACTGCCACACTTATCGGCTTACTTTTGGTGATGTTAAATCTCCGGAGTACATACACCATGGTTTTCTGCCAAGGAAGTCTGTAAAAATTATTTCATTCATGGAGGCGCGTGCATTACTAAAATACGGCTGTCAGGGATTCATAGCCAACATTCATGAAATTTCTACCGAGTCTCCATCAATTGTAGATCAGCCTATTGTGTCGGAATTTCCTGACGTATTTCCTGATGAACTTCCGGGCATACCACCTGTTCGGGAATTCGATTTTGGAATTGAGCTCCTTCCAGGAGCAGAGCCAATTTCCAAGGATCCTTACCGCATGGTTCCCATTAAGCTTAAGGAGTTAAAAGATCAGCTGCATGAATTTCTGGAGCGAGGTTTCATCCGTCCTGGTGCATCACCTTGGGGTGCACCGGTACTATTCGTGAAGAAGAAAGACGGCAGCATGCGTTTGTGTATAGATTATCGTGAGTTGAACAAGATCACGACCAGGAATCGTTATCCTTTGCCGCATATTGAAGACCTTTTCGATCAACTTCAAGGCGCAAAGTATTTCTCCAAGATTGATCTGAGGTCCGGCTACCGTCAGTTACGGGTTAAAGAGCAGGATACTGCTAAGACTGCTTTCCGTACACGTTATGGGCACTACGAGTTCGTAGTCATGCCATTCGGACTCCAAAATGCTCCAGCAGTCTTCATGGATTTGATGAACCGTGTCTTCCATGAGTTTTTGGAAAAGTTCGTTATCATTTTCATTGATGACATCCTGATATTCTCCAAATCCAAGGAGGAACATGAGGAACACCCTTCATACATTCGTGTAGATTCTTCGTCAAAAGCAGTTGTATGCCAAGTTCTCCAAGTGTGAGTTCTCGTTAAGCAAGGTGGCATTTCTTGGCCATATTATATCTGCAGAGGGGATCACCATGGATCCTGCAAAGGTTGAAGCCATTACAAAATGGCCGAGACCTACATCTGCAACAAAGGTCAGAGGTTTTATGAGTTTAGCTAGCTACTACCACAGGTTTGTAAAGAATTTTTCACGGTTAGCCTTACCTTTGACTAAGATGATGAGGAAAGTAGAGAAATTTGTCTGGACTGAAGAACGAGAGAAGAGCTTTGAAGACCTTAAGCAGAAGTTAGTGACTGCACCTATTCCTACTCTCCCATCTGGTACACGTGGATTTCAGATCTATAGTGATGCTTCTGGAAAGGTTATAGGTTGTGTTCTCATGCAACATGGGAAGGTTATTGCATACGCATCACGACAGCTTAAACCTTATGAAGAGAACTATCATACACATGACTTGGAGCTTGCAGCAGTTGTTTTCACATTGAATATCTAGAGGCATTATTTGTATGGAGAATCATGTGAGATCTTCATATATCACAAGATTCTCAAGTACATCTTCACCCAGAAATAACTAAACATGAGACAGAGAAGATGGTTAGAGCTACTGAAGGATTACGACACCAACATTTCAGTACCATCCTTGTAAGGCGAATGTGGTGTCAGATACTCTAAGCAGAAGGTCGGGTATGATTGCTGGCATATGGATTGCAAAGGAGATCATCTGTGACATGGAGATGACCGATATTGAGTTTTGTGTACGAGGACAACCTGGCGAATCTTAGAGTGGAACCAGACTTACATTCTAGGATCAAAGAAGCTCATAAAGACGATGGTGAGATTTGGGCTATCATTCAGAACCTTGATCAGCAGACGGAGTTTCGTGTTGATAGTGACGGTATCTTATGGCAGGCCATTAGACTAGTGGTTCCTGATGACTTTACACTCGGTGAAGCTGTGCTGACTAAAGCTCACAGCTCTCCATTTACCATACATCCTGGTTCCACCAAGATGTACCACAACATCAAGTAGCATTTTTGGTAGATTGGTATGAAGAAGGATGTTGCCACCTTCGTTTCTAAATGTATGATCTGCCAGCAGATTAAGATCGAACACCAGAGGGCTAGTGGTTTACTACAACTATTAGATATTCAAGAATGGAAGTGGGATAAGATTTCCATGGAATTTGTTACTGGTCTTCCGGTAACTTAGAGGAAACATGACGCCAACTGGGTTTTAGTTGATAGATTGACCAAATCTTCTCATTTTCTGCCAATCCGCAAGGAGCATCCGGTTAGCAAATTGGCAAACACTTTCTAGAAGGAGATCATGAGATTGCATGGTACTCCATCAGAAATCATCACTAACAAAGATCCTCGTTTCACCTCACGTTTTTGGCAGAGTCTGTAGAAAGCTTGGGGCACCAGACTTAAGCTCAGTACTGCCTTTCATCCTCAGACGGACGGACATACAAAGCGTACCATTCAGACATTGGAGGACATGCTGCGGGTGTGTGCTCAAGAATGGACAGGAAGCTGGGACGATTATATCTACCTAGTGGAATTTGCATACAACAACAGTTGGCACGCTAGCATCAAGTGTGCATCGTTTGAGATGTTTTATGGTAGGAAGTGTCGTGTCCCAATCTGCTCGGATCAGGTGGGCGAACGACTGATCGAGGGTCCTGAAATGATTCAAGTAACTAATGAGAAGGTCGTCGTCGCCAAGGCGAAGCTTCAGGAAGCTCGTGATAGCCAAAAGAGCTATGTTGATAAGCATCATAGAGATATATCTTTCAACATAGGTGATCATGTATTCCTCAAGGTATCACCTGCACGTGGAGTGATGCGCTTTGGAATCAAAGGGAAGCTCAGTGCTCGCTTCATTGGACCGTTCGACATCATAGAACGTGTTGGTTAAGTTTCATATCATTTAGCGTTACCGCCTCAGCTATCACACGTTCACAACGTGTTCCATGTGTCCTTACTCAGAGGATACAGATATCATCCACTTCATGTTTTTTAGTATCCACTTGATAAGATTCGAAAGGATCTTTCACATGTCGAAGAACCCGAGAGAGTTCTTGAATGACAAGATCGTGTCATGTGGAGGAAGACGATCCCATTCGTCAAAATCCTCTAGAGGGATCATCCTGAGCGGGAAGCCACTTGGGAGGCGGAGAAGTCTATACGGACTTCTTACCATCATTTCCATTTCTTATTCGGGTATGTTTTCTTTTAGTTTACGTTTTCTCTAATTCGAGGACGAATTATTCTTTTAGAGGGGAAGAGTTGTAAAACCCGCATTAAAATACCATGAACAGTACATGTAAACAGTAAATACACGAAAATATGATAAAATTATAACTTTCCAATTATAATATAGTACACGTGTCACGACATTAATAACAAGTAATTACGTATATTATAAATTTGACATGACCACGATATAAATACACAACATTTAAAACACGACACTTGAACACGATAATACATGTATATTAATTAACTTAAAAAAGTTACGGTTTTACCTTGTGGACTCCATGTGGTCACGGCATAGACAAGAGAAGGGAAAGGAATGGGCCTTTTGGCCCATGACCCAATACAACTCCTTAACTAATTGAAACACTAGGAAATTAAACATAATAACACTTTACAAAAAAATCAAGAAACCCTACTTTGGTCTCTCTTGCCGCCAGCCTACACAAGAACACAAGGGTGTTCGGGTTTGATTTGATCTTTGATATTTGGTTGTACGTGTTCGTGTTATTAATCCTTTTTCATTCGCGCAGCGGGTAACACCATAACCTTTTCTTTTTATTCTTTTAATTGATTATGATGAGCATGTTATTAAATCATAAAAACAAACATGAAAACATGTTAGGTTAAACAAGAAACACGATTAAGGGTTGTTTTGGTTGGTTTGTGGCTCGGTCGACGCACCACCGAGAGCACCCAGGGCTCTCGGCTTGGTCTTTGCACCACCACTGAGACCACCAAGTCTCGACTTGATTGGTTCATGGGTCGATCGCACACAAGGGGAAACCCCAACCTCGCGTCGGGGTGTTGGTTTGTTTTGGTTTTGTGTCAGCTTGAGACATCTTGTCTCGGTGGGACTTAGTAACAAGAACAGTGGGAACCGGCTTAAGTCGGGCTCTCGTTTGGTGTGACAGTGGGTAGCCGACAGAGAGTAGGGGAAACAATGGCCAGGCAGTGGCAACCGGCGAGCCGGGTAGCCACTGGCCGTGGGTTAGCCGCCGACTGACACTACTAGCCGCCGGATATGTGGTGTCGGCTAGGCACTTTTTAGGCTCGGGATAATTTTAAACACGGGTTCAGGGCTCGAGAATTTAAAAAGCAGTTAATAATTTTAATTAAATTATTTGCAAGACAATTTAATTTAATTAAAAACTCGACTTAGGTTTTAAATTTTAAAATTAATATTTCATGATTTAACCTAAGATATTATTAGCCTAATTTAATTAAACATGTTATTTTAATTAAATTCATATAACCTATAGTTATTAAACTAATCATGTTAATTATTTAATAAGCTATAATACTTAATCCATGACTTGTATTTTTACTAATAAACTTTATCTTATATTTTAATAATCCAGCTTAATTCTAATTATGGAAACTTACTATTTTTTGAAACTTCCTATTTTTTGAAACTTTCTATTTTTAGAAACTTACTATTTTAGGAAACCTGCTATTTTTAGAAAGTTACTTAGTATTACAATACAAGTATTATAATACCTTATTACATGAATAATAAACAACAAGATACAAGAATAACTATAGTTAATACTTAAAACAGTTAAAATATAACAGAACATGAATAATAAGCTAAGAACACACAGTACCAGGAAAACACATGTATCTCAGACAACTCATACACGTCCCTATTCTTATGTAGTATTATCCGCAAGGCAGAGTAGGTTCTAACAGCGTTTTCGTTAGCTTCTATTGGACACGAGGTATGGATTTTTCGTCCTTCAGTAAGGACACGTTCTTCCTTTATTAGGATTTCTCGTATGCAGCCAATGGTTTTCCATGTAGTTACAAATTTAAATGCTTATGTTTTATTAGTTACCTTAGCTATATGCATGCATGCCAGTTTCACCTAGTTATGGAGGTATCATAACCATAACATTGGAGGCACTAGTGTTATGACTTCACCACGACGGAGTGATAGCTCGTGTCGTCCCTTCAGTTTATTTGGCCTTTATTATTATTATATTATCATGTGGGTCGCATGGGTGCATCCTAGTTACAGTTTCAGTCAGGATTTCATGGTGAATGTGGTGTGTGCCTTGCATCCTTCACAAGGAGCTGTTACCCAGACCATATTAATTAGAGGCATCCCCTGTAACACCCCCAAATATTCATACTTTAGTTCAGCGGAAGAGTCGTTGGTGTTATGGGATAACACATTACTCAAATCATAGACAACGCTTAAAATCGCGTCGTTTAATAATAAAGCATTTTCCATTCCTGAATATCAAATTTACATAGGTCCCAAGTTATAGTGTTTCATACAATTTTACAAATATTTGAATGGAAATTTTTATTTAAGTGCGGGCCATAAATTCTTGTCGTCTTCCCGAGCATTACCTTCAAGTACCTGTGATAAAACATGTTAAAAGAAAAGGTCAGCGAAAACGTCGAGTGAATTCATAGAGTTTAATAAAAACCATTAATATATCATCAGTATAAAATTATTACCGAAAATCATTTTGTACAATTCTTTATCATAGGCCATAAAATAAGCCAAAAACATTTTATACAAATTTTGTTGTAAATCATACTATATGCTTTTGCCTTCAAAACCATTATACGAACCAATGTCGTAAAAACATCATACAATACGTTTTATAACGTTGTATAGAGTTAAATAAAAACCGTTATATGAATATGGTTATGTAAAACCAAAACACGAACATAATATCAATAATAAGACCCCGTATTGCTAGTCAGGAAATATATTGTAATTCAATGCGTATAGCAGTATTTTCGTTATTGGATTATTATAAGCCGCCTGACATTGCTACCTTACTATAACAAACAACAAGTAGCTAACCCGAAACTCGTTTTCCCATCTAAAACAGCGTGTCGTCACAATAATCACGCTTATATAAATCTTCTCATACATAAATTCGCTTACCAATCAATATGGGATGACGGAGATCAACCGTCAAGGCGCGAACTGGGGTGATCTTCCCCAGATAGTACTATTATATGCACAAGCGTCTACCAAATCCCGGTAGTTCATAATTCATGCTAACGGGACTTTTAGTGACATAACCTAACTTTAATAATACATTTCATTTTATTCATCGGGTCATATAATCATTCATCGGGTCATACAATCATTCATCGGGTCATATAATCATTCAGGTCCATATCAATAAGCATACAATCGGGACAACTGGTGTCCTATTTTTATTAAAAACTAACATGTTATCTCCCTCACAGGTTTATAAAACATTTCATAAAAACATTTTAAAGAGTGCGAGGCTATGAACTCACGTTGATTGGGAAAGGCGGGTTATCGGCGATTTGGACGTACGGTACGTGCTTCAATCAAGGAAACCTAGACAAATAATATGCGTCTTAGACTCTTGTCCAATGACTTAATAAAAACAATGGCTATGTATATATATGATGATATTGTAAGTATGATGATGATCAAGTGGGATTTTATATCTTCATACACATTAAAGTGTTATGTGTTAGTCAAATTTTTGACTTTTTATACTAGTTTCAATCCAATTCTATATTAAGGCCCAATAAGCCCATTAAAAGCCCAATACATTATATTAGTGTATTTTATACTTTTAATATTAGACCTATACTCATATGTTGGGCCCAAGTGTGTTAATCCCAATGAGTAAGTCCATTAGTGTTTATTCAAACTAGTTGGGTCAATAGTCCAATAAGGCTACTTTGGCCCGTTAATGTCCATAAGTTATAAAGCTCGGGTTTTATCGGTTTTTACTTGTCAAATGTTATTATACATCAGTATATAAGTTATAAAAAGTTTGCATTAGACGGGTCCGACCGTCTAAGTTTTAATTGACGAAAACGTTAATTCTTCGGTTTTAGCCGAAAAGACGTAAAACTTATGTATATAGTTTTATAACTTATAAAACTTATCAAATTGCCATTTTATAAAATGTCCCATTTAATTATCAAGGTATATACTTATTTATAATTAATATATAAGTTAGTAGGTTTTAGGTATACATTTTATATTAGTTTTACTTGAGTGCTAATTTTATAATATGTACTTTTATTTTACAAATCTGATTATGAATTTCACTTTCACGATTTTTACCATATCTTGAGTTCTACAAGGAGATAGAAGCTCATTTTTGGGCAGCACAAACTACATAATATTTTCTACATTCAACTCTATTTTAGCTACTGCTCAATCATCCTCTAAATGTCCCTAACAGTTCTCCAAAACAGACTATACATATTTGGACTTCAATAATGTTTTGATCATATCTCACTCATTTTATGGATTCCAATGAGTGGTCAACTCTCACATATATATAAGTCACATACCTTACTGTATATTAAACTATCCAAGTCAGTTTAACAAGTTATCATATGGTTCTTTACTGTTTTACACAGACTACAATTTTAGACATGATTTTAACATCTTTTCATGTAGCTTTTAATCATTTTAACCAAATTTATCAACACCAAATCCCCACATGATATTTTGATCATCATTCATCATCATATACATATACATAAATGAAGAAAATACAAGATTACATATTCAAAATAACAAGATGATAGGAAGAAATAATCTCTATACCACCAAAGTAATGAAATGATGAGTTTTTGGATGAACAAGACTTGGTTTTGGGTAACCAATCTTATGAGATATCAACACCACTTCTAGGATCACCAAGTATTTGTAGACTCCTTGAAAAATCATCCCTTGATCTTCATGAAATCTCCTTGCTAGTTGTTAAGATCACCTCCAATCTACAAGTCTTCACAGGGTTTTCATCTTGATCAAGTTTAAACACAAGATTTGTGGTAGAAACTTGATCAAATTATGGTGTTTTGTGGTCGTGAAAAGTTGATGAGGATGGTGATTGTGGGAGGGTTATGAACGTCCAAAGAAAGAGAGAGAGTGAGATTGGGAAAGGTTTTAGCTAGTATTGCATGTAAGAAAAGTGAGAAAATGGTTTTGAGGTAGTAGTTTGGTGGTTTAGTAAGATTTGAGGAAAAGTGTCCCTCATGCTTGTAAAATCTTGCCACCCATAGTGGGGGTGAGACAAGTTATACTTGTTTCATCCCCATTAATTTACGGGTACTCCTCGATTCTAGTTTCCTCGATTTGCGTGCCCTCGGGTCGTTTTACGAAAAACGTTTTTATAAATTACGAATCAACGGCACAAAACGAATCTAATTAAAATTGTCTCATCAAAAACGGAGTTCAAAAACGTAAATACGTAAACTTAGGGTTTCCGGTTTAGTCGTAAAGGACGTTAAATTATGCACGTAAGTCCTAATCCCTTCTCGTAAATTTATGAGTTTATGAACCAACACAAATTTAAAATTCCATCATAATATTCAAGAATAAATTTATTTCCTGAAATGTCGGACTGTCACCAAAAACGATGTATGTAAACGTATGCACGTAACGTAGAGTCCTCCGGTTTAGACGTAGTCGTTGCTACTTTGAGATGTAAACCCAAATTTCTTCCCAAAAATGAGTGAGTTCATAATATAACTAAAATAATGGTTTTAACTAATACTTGAGAATAAAATATCGATCATAAATTGACGGATTGTCACAGCATTTACCCCTAAACAGGATCTTTGTCCTCAAAGATCAATTTATCTTACTACTCGCTTCGTATAGAGTTAGAGCCATGTGGGTATTTCCTCCACATTCTTTCTTTTCTCTCAAGTGTAATTCATTATAATACGCGAGTTTCATCAAACATAACTACGGGAATACGATCAGGCTTAATGTTGACTTGCTTTCTCTATCCATGATGTTCACGGGTTTTTGATGAATGCAACTTTTCGCCGATCCAAACTTCATCAAGAAGTAATCAGATTTTATTTTGATAGACATTTCATCAAGTTCGATATACGAAACATAATTCACGCAGCCCTTGAAGCCCTAGGGTAGATCCAGCTTATATGCCTTTCAAACCAACCTTTTTTTACATTATCTCAATGGTCCCATACAACGGGGACTTAATTCCCATGATATTTCCGATCAACAATTCACTTTTTCCATGGTGAAATTTTTTGCATAACTTCGATACCCATCCTGTACTTCAAGATCTACATTTCATATTCACATAACCTCCTGCCCACTACTGGCAGTCAATAATCAGATCCTAATTTCAACAATTATTTCAGGTCTCGCGGGTCGGGTATCTTATAAGGTTAGGTTTGTCATCATAGGCAACCTTAAACCTAAAAGACATGTCCAACTCACAATGGGTGTATGTTGGGTGTCTTCATCCCAACTCCTGCTTATAGGTGCTCTCATATAGATCCTCACAAGATTCAATCTCAATCCTAATACGATAATTATCAATGATAATCTCTCCAAAGGAAAACGATTATACGGCTTATTACCAAAGGTCAATTATTCAAGCATAAAACAACACTTCTAGTGTTTTGTATCGTTACTTTACCTCGTCCCTTCGATTGGGGTGGTAAACAGTACTCTCATCAAGGTTCGTTCCCAATGACTTCTGAGCAAATCTCTAAAAAATCAATGCAAAGCGAGGATCTTGATAGAGATGATCGATACAGGCACACTATGTTTACACAACTCCTTTAAATACAAAAGAGTCAATTTCTTCATCGAGAATTTATCATTAACGGGAATGATATTAGTAGATTTGGTCAGTCTGACAATGACCCAAATCGAATCAAATTCAGATGATGACCTTTGCAATAGTTAGACGTTTACTAATGTATGAGGCGATGTCTGCCTTCATAATTTGCCATCAGTACAACTTCTTCAGATAAAGATACATTAAATCATGTTGGAAATACGTTTTTACGTATTTAGGAAGATTCGGTTACTACGACAATATATTAAGTAGTAGCTCGTAGTCTAGATATCTTTATTAAACAAACAAAGTCAAGCCTAGCCTACAACATGTGTAGGCCGGCCCAACATTGTAAGCCCAAGACCATCACAAGGCTTGGGTATATAAACCCTCTCCTTTGATGGAGAGGGTGTGTGTTCTTCATTTTAACACATAGTGAAAAAGTGTTTTTCTTTCACTTTCTCTCTCTAAGTGTGTGTGTTCTCACCATCTCTCTATCTCTTTCTCTCTCTAAAAACATAAGCAAGATTTACATATCCTACAAATCAGAAATAGCATGAATAGAATACTTAATCTTATGAGATTCCAACATGACTAAATCTCAAAATCTCCATATTTAGGCAACCACAAGTGGCCTTTAAAACATTTAACGCCATCGGCTTCTCAATTCTAATGGTTCACATTAGCCGCGAACCCCTTTTATTATCTATATTATCCTTTTTAAAAGCATCAGCTATATTTTAAATTGCTCGGCACTTTATTTTGCACAGTTCATTACTAAGGAACACATCCAAGTTGATTCTTTATCCTTTTACATAATGCGTCAGTAATTACATTCACCTCCCCCGATGAAATAAATATTATGACCATATTCATTCAAAAATTCTTTCTTCATATTTTTTAAGTTTTAATTTCGTCTCAACTATTATTTTTATCAGTTTTGCTCAATCCGACGTCTAAAGCGTCGATAACCATTACAAGTAATTAAATAATAAATATTTAATTTTTAACGTAAACGTAAACGTAAAAAATTTAAATTTCTTAGTTCGACCAATTATATGAAAATGTTCAAAATGAATTTGAATTTAATTAACACGATTTTTGTTGATTTATCGAAAATAATTAATAAGTTTTGTAAATGTTCGATAAATCTTTGGTTATACTTTGGTCAAAATTTTCTTAGTTGAAAAGCAAAAATTGTCGTTTCAAATTCCAAGTCATGATTTAAATGGTTTCCTCAATCCCTCTTAGGTTGTCTTAAGGTATACACAAACATTTACCCCTAAAGGAGTTTAGTTAAATGATTTGGGTATGAGGGAATAATCCCCTAAAAATCCCTTTGATAAAACATTTGTCAAAACATATTTGCACTTTCTTTTTGGTATAACCCAAAGCCTTAATGGTTCTAATCTCTGAAGAGTCAATATAGATTCCATTATCTATTAATCACACGGTCAAATAATGTAAAGGATTAAGCCTTAAATCCCATGTTAAATACTCAAGTTACAGGTTTTCATTGCTCGGCCAACTCAGGGCAGTCTATAAATGATTATTAACTCCTTCTTATTCTTAGAAACAAACAAATGGTCCTTAATGATCACAAGCATGAACTTATTAAAATACAGCTTACACACGCGATTCATCAGATTCGTGAATGCTACATGTGCATTGGTCAATCCAAACGACATCACGTGAAACTCATAATGTTCATTATAAGTTCTGAATGTAGTGATTGGAATATTAAATCTTTTTCGCGGACCTGAAGTTGATGATAACCATGCCGTGGATCAAATTTTTGAATATACGCTAGAACCTTCTAAATGATCGAACAAATCTTTCATTTTGGGTAATGGATATAGATTTTGATCGTCAATTTACCTAGTTCACGGTAATCAACAAATATAAGGAATAATAACACCATAGCTCTCCATGATGACGAGCTTGGTAGATTAAAATCTTTTTTCCGACAGGTCTCTCAGTTGTACGGTAATTCTTTTAATTCAGATGGTGCTGACGTACAGTGCACACGCCACAGGTGCAGCACCGGGAATATAATGAATACCAAATTCAACTTGCCTTATTGGTGAAAGTCTAGGTAATTCACCAGCGAATACCTCCTAAAGTTTCAGATAACAGAAACATCTTTTAATAAATTTACTATAAGTTCTTTCTAGATTACAAGATCTATTACTAGTTCATAACCATTCATGGTATAATTTCAAGTCTAAATGCAGGTTATGGTCACCCATCAAGAATTATTTAGATCACTTTTGATAATCAACATCTTATCTTTTAGGGGATTTCTACTCGAGTTCCCATCAATTAAGACAATGACATTATGTCATAGTCAATCAATCCATTCTATTGGCACAATCAACTTTCTAGTTTCATTACCGTTGATATGATGTGAACTTCTCAAAAGACTAATAATAACTCGTAATCCTTCACAATTCAAGGATATCTAGAGACATAACTAACATCAAAAGAGTAAGGTTAACGCATAATCTACGCGAGAGAATTTCAAATCAGATAAAGACGGAAACATTTAACTAATATGAATATATCCCATGTTTTCATAATTTGAGTATGCATTTAAAAGCTCCTCGGATCGTTACCTAGGTCATTCAAATGAAATCTAATCAAAAGAAATGATAGGAACGTCGACACACCCAGTCAGGTACCAATACTCGATAATTAGATACTTTTCCAAAGAATCTCACCACGGGAGAATTAGAAAAGGAGGGGATATCAATTGTCAATTAAGACAATTTCCATAGATGATTAAATTCGATTCAGAAGAATAAATAGTACGGGCACATATGTAGGTGTCCCTGACAATATTTCCCTATTTTGTACTTCTTGCAGATCTCATAAAATTTAATCTTTCACAATTTCAAGGAAAATTCAATTTTTCTAAAGGGACACTGTTTTATCTTATAAAAAACTTTATTTTGGTAATGATTACTTATAAATCTCAATTTAAATAGTCCTTACGGTGATGAAAATTCAATTTTTCTAAAGGGACACTGTTTTATCTTATAAAATAATGAGTGATTTGCAAAAGAGTGATGAAAAGTTGTTCACCAGAACTAACTACAATATAATAGGAAATGAGCTTAGCCAATTAATCATGACGTTCATGACCTCGATGGCATTCAGGAATACAAAGAGAAGAATCTATAACGTAACTCAAACCGAGATGAGTTCTTGTTCAATGGTTGCATCACTAATGCGAACATTAGGATGAAGCAATAAAACATAGATAACATCGATACATGTAGGGTTTATCAATCAAAGGTAGTCTTTCATTAATCACAAACAAGTCAAAATTGTACCGTAACACATTACGTGCTGCCATGTCATACAATTCCAAAAACTCATCCTACCAACCGATGTCTCAGTTAAGTTAGGGATTTTAAAAGATACTACAATGAATATTAATCTACAAGAGTCATTAGGTGTTCCACCTATCCCAGAAGATCCATTGGTCCTAATTTAGAAGAAGATTTCTTCAGTTTATTTCTTGGACACTGGGCATCCTCGTCATTGGACAATGGCCTAGGAACAATCCTAAATTCACAAGTAATCCAAAAGTGTGAAAACACAACCTTGATTGGGAGGTCATTACTCAATCATTGTATTCGAATCTCAAACAAGAAAGAAAGGCAAAATAGATAAATACTTTTGTGAAGCTTGATTTTGAAAAACACAAACTATAAGGTGGGTATTATAAAATATACCCTAAGGAAAAAGGCTTTTAAGTGCTTCGCGCCGCCTCGTTTCCCCGCTTGCTTGTGCGTGTTTAGATAAAAAGGGCTAATCGAGGGTTTGCCAACCAAAGTATTATCTAAGTATCATATATATTTTCTTGGTTTCATTTGATTAAACCCTCTTGAACGTTTTGGTGTTCCACCAATGTTCTAAAGTCATCGAAGGCGTTCACTTCACGTGATCATTTTCATTCCTTGAGGCTTCTTTAATCAAGAGATTTGATTAAGGGGGAGATTTGTAGATTTTTGTCTACCTAATACAATCACAAAATCCAAAAAAAGTAAAAACAATCAAAAATCACAAAAAATTGGAAAAATTAAAAACACCAAAAAGAATCTTCTTTGCTCACCCCTACGTTGTACGTGACGTTTATGCTTTCTCGTAATCAAGCAAGACGTGCACGTAAACGAAAAAACCGAAAGGAGTCTACACCTACTCCTAATCTTTCTAGTGAGGAGTCTCCTATTGACGAACCTATCGTAGAAGAAGAACCAACCATGGATAATCGTACTATGATGGAGTTACTTCAAGTACCCACCGAGGGTTATGGAGAGGCTATTGTGATTCTCTCTATCTTTACGGAGAATTTTGAAGTGAAAAGGGGTTTGTTGTTGATGATCCAAAACAACAAATTCCATGGTGATGAAAAGGACAACCCGCACAACCATATCCGCCAATTAAATCGTCTTACCCCCACTTGCAAATTTAAGGATGTTGCTAATGACTCGATTAAGATGATGCTTTTTCCGTATTCTTTAGCGGGGCCCGCTAAAATTTGGTTAGAGAAAGAGCCACCCAATTCTATATTGACATGGAAGGATCTCGTTTCTAAGTTTGTGAACCAATTTTTCCCGCCCTCTAATACTACGCATTTGAAAAACAAGATTTCAAAATTTTCACCAGAATTTAATGAGAGTTTTTCAACGGCTTGGAATAGGTTTAAGGAAATGTTACATGAGTGTCCTCATCACGGTTTTTACAACTTGCATCAAATTGACACGTTTTACAATGGTTTAAATGATCATGAAAGGGATTATCTAAATGTCGTCGCAGGTGGTAATTTTTTGTGTAAAACGGTTTAGGAAGTGTTGTTGATAATTGAGAATAGATCTAAGGTGTATAGTCCATGAATCACATCGAGTGTTCGTAAGGCTTCGTCTTCGGCTTCACCTTCTTTGTCCAATACCATCGATGCTTGCCAAATTGAGGCAAACTTGGAAAACAAAATCTTTGATAAGCTTAAAGGTCTTTTAGATGAATTCAAAGTTGGAGAACAAAGTGCTCCCGCTACGGCTAAAGCGGTTGAGGTTTCATGTATGTATTGTGGTGGAGGTAAAGATTTCTTCGAGTGCATTACCAACGGTGGTAAAACTTCGAGTGCCTACGCGGCCACGGGAACTTACAACCAAAACGGTCAAGTTAACCGCTCTAATCAATTGACTCCACCGGATTTTGCTCCCAATCAAAATGCTAACAACAACTATCGAAACAATCAAGTTGTTTAAAAAACAATTACAAAGGAAACTATGGGAATCAAGGGTCTAATAACAATCAAGTTTCAAACAAAAATCAAAACAATGATTTTCAAAACAACAACAAGGGTTTGCAAACTTTGAAAGATCTTCCAAATGAATTTGTTGAATACGCTAATGGAAATGATGCTAGGTGTGACAACATTCAAAGAGAAATCATTATCCTAAGATCCGAGTTTAAGAATGACTTGAAAAAGGAGTTGAAAAACAAATTAGCAAATGAGGTTAAAATCCATACAAACAAAATGGAGGGAAATGTAACTAGGTTACAACAAAACCAACAAAAAATGGAACATGGGAAACATGAAATAAAACAAGAGATGATTAAGGCCAAGAAAAGGCAATCTATGTTTGAGGATAAAATTTCATCCATGTTTGAGGCTATAATGTGCAAACCGTCTTCGAGTAGTCTTCCTAGTAACACCATATCGAACCCTAAGGGAGAGATGAAAGTGATTACCACACGAAGTGGTAAGACATTTAAGGAACCGACTCCTCAACCAATTGCTCCTATGGAGGATGCAATTGAGGAAGAACCCGAGCTGGTGGTCGAAAAGGAGCATGTACCAATCCCACGAAGTACCGCTCATGCCACACCTACGGTTGACCCATTACCACATTTGGAACCCGAGATTCCAAGGGCTATGCCTATGCCTCAAACCACACCACCTTTTTCCTATCCATCGAGACTTAGAAAGGAGAAACGTCAAGAGCGCGACAACTAGCAATTTGAGCTTTTTATGAAAATGTTTCGTGCCGTTCATTTTAATGTGAGTTTTGCCGATTGTTTGGTCATGATGCCTCGATTTGCCGCTAACTTTAAGAGTATGTTGAACAACAAGGAAAAATTGCAACAATTGTCTAGTTATTCCTCGGTTTATCTTAACCGCATACCTCAAAAAGTCGGTGATCCCGGTAAATTCTTGACTCCTTGTGCAATCCAAGATATGGAAGAATGCTATGCCTTGGCCGATCTTGGTGCTAGTATTAACTTGATGCCACTTGCAATCTTCAAGTCGCTCAATCTTCCTAATCTTACTCCTTCACTAATGTCTATCGACTTGGCCGATCATTCCACGATTCCCGCATGTGGATTGGCGGAAGACGTTTTTGTGAAAGTGGGAAAGTTCTATTATCCGGTAGACTTTATCGTTGTCGATATTCCCACGGATCCTAAAGTTCCTCTCATTTTAGGTCGTTCGTTTTTAGATACGTCTATGGCTTTAATTGATGTGCATGCTAGAAAGATCACCTTACGTTTCAACGACAAGGAACTTGTTATAAACGTAACTCAAATTTCTCCAATTTCTCATGTTTATTCCGTTGCAACCATAAACCTCGTTGATATGATCGACGTTGTTTGCGAGGAATTTTCACAAGAAGTTCTAGGTTTTGGTGATGATGAAAATAGTGGCAATCCCACTATGCTTGATCCTATCCTTGATAATTCGACACCATCCTTCACTCCATTTGAAGGTGGTGGTTTTACATTGGAAGAATTAGATGTTCCACGTACTTGTGACGAAGACCTCGACAATGATGAGGACTTCTCGGTTATCAAGGATTTTCTTAACGATTTCCCATTTCCTCCACTCGAAGAGGTTATGAGTATCAAGCCCAAATCTTCAATTGAGGAACCACCTATCCTCGAGTTTAAAGATTTACCTCCTCACCTTGAATATGTATTTTTGGAGGAGGACGAAAAGTTGCCGGTTATTATTGCGAAAGATCTTTCGGATGATGAAAAAACCGCACTTGTCGATGTTCTAAAGGATCACAAAGGGGCAATTGGGTGGAAGTTATCCGACATTAAGGAGATTCATCCCAAATTTTGTACCCACAAAATATTAATGGAGGAGGATTACAAACCAGCAATCCAATGTCAAAGGAGGATGAACCCCAAAATTCACGACGTCATTAAAAAGGAATTCCTAAAACTCCTTGACGTGGGAATGATTTACCCTATTTCTGATATCCCTTGGTTGAGTCCTATTCATTGTGTCCCTAAGAAGGGAGGAATGACCGTTGTGCCAAACGATGCCAACGAGTTAATTCCAACTAGACTCGTGACCGGATGGAGTGTGTGCATTGACTATCGTAAGTTGAATGGCACCACTAGAAAAGACCATTTTCCCTTGCCCTTCATGGACCAAATGTTGGAGCGTCTTGCGGGAAACGATTTCTATTGCTTTTTAGATGGTTTTTCCGGTTACTTCCAAACCCCCATCGATCCTCGTGATCAAGAAAAAACTATGTTTACGTGTCCATATGGAACGTTTGCCTATCGTAGAATGCCATTCGGACTTTGCAATGCACCAGGAACCTTTCAAAGGTGCATGATGGCTATTTTTCATGACATGATCGAGAAGACAATGGAAGTATTCATGGATGACTTTTCCGTGTTTGGTAGTTCGTTCACTTCTTGTTTGTCGAATCTTAAGAAAATGTTGAAGCGTTGTGAGGAAACCAACCTTGTTCTTAATTGGGAAAAATGTCATTTTATGGTTAAAAGTGGAATCATCTTAGGGCACAAGGTTTCGAAAGCGGGGATTGAGGTAGATTAAGCTAAGGTAGACGTCATCGCCAAATTACCTCATCCCAAAACCGTTAAGGGAGTTAGGAGTTTCCTAGGCCATGCGGGCTTTTATCATCGATTAATCAAGGATTTTTCAAAGATTTCTCGACCTATTACACATCTCCTCGAAAAAGATGCACGTTTTGTATTTGACGAAGATTGTGTACGAGCCTATGAAATCCTTAAGAGGAAACTTACCGAAGCTCCCATTCTTGTTGCTCCCAATTGGAACCTCCCCTTTGAGCTCATGTGTGATGCTAGTGACTACGCTATTGGGGCCGTATTGGGGAAACGTCATGAAAAACACTTCTTGCCTATTCACTATGCTAGAAAGACGATGACCGAGGCTCAACTAAAATACACTACAATGGAGAAGGAATTCTTTGCTGTGGTGTATGCATTTGAGAATTTCCGACCTTATCTCGTCTTGACTAAATGCATAGTGTATATGGATCATTCGGCTATCAAGTATCTTATGGCTAAACAAGATGCAAAGCCAAGATTACTTCGTTAGATTCTCCTCCTTCAAGAATTTGATCACAAAATCGTTGACAAAAAAGGAGCCGAGAATCTAGCGGCCGATCATCTTTCTCGTTTGGAAGATCCTCACCAAAGTGTTTACGAGCCAAAGGAAATCACCGAAACATTTCCGCTCGAGACACTTGGTGTAGTGAATTCTAAGCTTGATTCTTCTACCCCATGGTTTGCGGACATCGCAAATTACCATGCGGGGAACTTCATCATCAAGGGTATGACGACTCAAGAAAAACGAAAAATCTTTCGTGACGTCAAGTTCTATTTTTGGAACGACCCTTACTTTTTTCGAACTTGTGCGGATCAAATTATTCGACGTTGTGTCTTTGGTACCGAAGCTTCTAACATTCTTAGAGCTTGTCACGAGGGACCCACGGGTGGTCACCACGGTGCTAATCTCATAGCTAAGAAGGTCTTTGATGTCGGTTTCTTTTGGCCTACTATTTACCGAGATGCACATGCACTTGTGAATTCATGCGTCTCATGCCAACGACAAGGAAAAGCCTCATAAAACGATGAAATGCCACAAAATATCATCCAAGTGTGTGAGATCTTTGACGTTTGGGGATATGACTTTATGGGGTCGTTCCCATCATCTCGTGGTAATAAGTACATCCTTGTCGCCGTTGACTACCTATCTAAGTGGGTGGATGTTAAGGCTTTGCCCACCAACGATGCTCGTGTGGTAGTCAAGTTTTTGAAAAGCTTGTTTTATAAGTTTGGAACCCCTCGTGCGATCATAAGCGATCGTGGAACCCATTTTTGTAACGACCAATTCGAAAGGGTCCTAAGGAAATATGGGGTTACACATCGGCTTTCTACGGCTTATCACCCACAAACGAGTGGGCAAGTCGATGTTTCAAACCGAGCTCTGAAGAGGATCTTGGAGAGATCTATTGGGGAAAACCGACAATCTTGGTCGGATAAGTTGGACGATGCTTTATGGGCCTTTAGGACCGCTCATAAGACGCCCATCGGGTGCACTCCTTATAAGCTTGTGTATGGGAAGAATTGCCATCTACAATTGAACTCGAACACAAAGCTTATTGGGCCCTTAAGCATTGTAATGATGATATGGAGACCGCGGGAAAACACCAGAAAATGCAACTTAATGAATTAGATGAATTGAGGGATATTGCTTATGAAAATTCATTGATTTACAAAGAAAAGACTAAAAAGTTTCATGATTCAAAAATTAAAAACTGGGTTTTTAACATTGGAGATCAAGTGTTGCTTTTTAACTCTCGTTTGAAAACATTTTCCGGCAAGTTGAAATCCCGTTGGTCCGGTCCATTCAACGTGACTCAAGTTTTTCTTTATGGGACCATCGAGCTAGCTCAAAATGATGGCCCCAATTTCAAGGTGAATGGACATAGGTTGAAGCACTACTTTGGCGGGGAAGTTCCATCCTTGAACTACCTCGACCAAATCACTTCCCAAATGATAATTAGTATTGAGGGGATCGAGTCGAGATCATGACTCGGTAATCAAAAACAAGGTGCCTCGTGGGGGAGTCCCATGCTTCTCCTATGTACATATTATCGCTTTCTAATGTAGTAACGTGCGGGGGTGTGTGCCCTTCCAACCTTTGTTTTGTGGTTATTTGTGAATAGTGGATTTTAGATGATCATTATCGTCGCGATTGGAGCCTCTCGTGTTCGTTTTATGGGAGCACTCGATCGTTTGCTTTGAAGACTTTCTCAATATCCACGATCTATCCTTTTATGTTCTAACCTTAGGTTTATAGCACACTTCATAACGGCTTTAAATTTAACGGTTACACCCTTTCCATGCTAGATTAAGCATTCGACTACGTCTCTAGTATGGGGGTTTCCAACCCTTAGACTCGAATCATTGAGGACAATGTTTAACTTTAGTATGGTGGGGTGAATAGATACTTGCCTTGCCAAACCTTCATGCTTTCCAAAGTTTATCTTTTTGTTTATCGTTTTGTTGCAAAATAAGGCTAAAAATGGCCGAATTTTAAATTTTTTCTCATGTTTTATGTGTTTGAAGACACGAATGTAGATTTTCCGATGGCGAGAATAAGAGTAATTTTTGACTCGACCGTGCGTGTTGAGCACTTAGCTTCGATTCCTTAACTTTTATATTAGGCTAAGTCTCTTAAATGAGGACGAGAAATGATAGAGTTAATTATAAGTTACTATGCTAAACGTAGAGTACTCGTATTCTTTCAAAAACTAATGTGTTCTCGTTGTTTTGTTATTCTCCATTCGCTAGTAAATATATTTTTACTTAATAAGTATTGGTTTAGCGGTTTAGTCTTGATTGTTTGTTTCTAGTCTTTTCTAGTAGCTTCCATGTAATTAAATTGGGAAGACATTAAGGTATTGCCAGCGTCACGGTTATGAAGTATTGGCAACCCGAATAATCGAAAGCTTCACCCAATAATAAGATTTCAAATGCTCACCTTAATCAAGCAAACAATTTGAAGCTCACAAGGCCGAAAAATCTATGCAAAACTGAAAGTGAATTAAGCCTTAAACTTTGAAGCTTTAAAGATCCAAAATTTGCCTTAGCGTGAGGATATACATCTTTGGCCATAATAAACACCTCATGACGAGGTTAAATAAAAGGCAAGACAAGACCGAAGTCATAATAAAAGCTTCATGGCGAAGTTGAATAAAAGATGGAGGTAAACCTATGATAATAAGGCCCTTCCGTTAGGGGGCGTATAAAAGTCTTGGTAATAAGTCTCATGTTCAAAACCGTTATAAAATCGTGTTTATCGATCCTTCTTGTTGACTTAATTTTTTGACATCGTTGTCTATTGTTAGGGGCTATTAATTCGATGGTCTTGGTTACCACATTAGGACTCTCTTTTTAGACCTAAATATCTATTATCGCATAAGTCAAACAATGTATCCTCGTGAAACATTCAAGACAAAATAAAATATAAGAGATACAACTTAGGAAAATGGGAGGATAAGTACGTGATTAGGGCGTATGAGTAGTGTTAGCATTACTAACTTATAATGACAATGATCTCGTTGCACGCTTAGCTTGGAATTGGGGTGAAAATCGAGGACGACGAAATTATTTCTAACGAAGCATTCACGTGTTCTTGTTTTATGAACCTAAACGTCCCATTTTGCGATGAAAATCATACATTATGTCTAAAACGCAAATAGAAGTAATAGTAGTAGTGTAGCTACTTTATCATTCAATAAAAGTGAATAAAACTGAATTTTGGAGGTGCTACGATACTTTATTCTAGCATTGCATGAGGGCACGGTAATGGTTTAGTATGGGGAAGTGATGAGACTGCTTTTATACATAGTCTCATCGTCCAAAACGGGCTTTAAATGCATAAAATATCATGAAAATGGCCAAATATATGCTTGTGTTTGTTACTTGTGTATTTTAGGTACGGATATTGAGAAAATGACAAAAGATCACAAGAAATATGCAAAAACGAACACGGGAAACGAAGCCGCACAATGAACCAAGCCCTAATGAAGATTTTCCAAGAAAAACCCTTGAAGAATTGAAGATTATGCAAGAAGGGTCCTCCAATATTGAATAATTGACACTTTAAACCCTTGTTTATTCATAATTACAAGTTTGTTCCTTAGAGTTTGTCAAATTTACAAAAAGGGCCCTCCACTTTGAAGAATTGGCAAGAATGGTCCCTCAACAATGAAAACTTGTCAAATTCAGTCCTCTAAGAAGTCAACCATACAAGTCAAGACCATCATCTTTGAAGAAAATTCCAAAACAACCCTTCAAGTATCAAGAATTGGCAAGAAATACCCTTGAAAATACTTTGGAAAAGTATTTGGGGCAAAAGTCTAAAAAGTAAAACTTTCAATACAAAGGAAATCTGAGTTTTACTTATTAAACTTCAAGTGACAAAGAAAGAAGAAACAAGGGACTGAAATGGGCAGACAATGAAACATACCTAGACCACTCACACCCCTACACGTGTCCCACTATCCCATTTCAACCAATCAAAGCCCACCCTGCTTCCACCTCACCATCCACTCACCGTTTAATATTTAATTAACTTTTCAAATGTTAATTAATATTAAAAACATGCGCTAAACACTTTTTAAACCTAAAACAAAGATCAAAATAGCTGTTCTTCATGTTCTTTATAAATTTGGGCATTTTTTAATTACCAACAATTAAACCCTAATCTCTTCTAGATTAGTGATTAGGGTGGTCCTAATCATAACCCAACTTTGAAAACCCATGCCACATCATCACCTTGGTCACATGATAAAACCTTATACACGGTTTTGGGAGAAAACGTCAAAACTTGCAAGCCATCCAACGCCCAAGATTGTAGCTTCAAACTTAAGCTCCTTGTGAGCCTTTGATCACTTCCACATGCTTGACACCTCACCAAACTGCCAAAATTCAGTCACATGATCAAGCATAAAGCCAAAACTCTCAAGCGCAAAATGGGACTTCTACAGCTTTAGGGTTTACGTTTTTTATGTTCTTAGTTAGTCATTGTAGCCTATAAAAGGCATAGAACATGCTTCATAGCAAGTTGCTCTTGATTTTTCCTAGTTCACTTTTCTGTAAATCCTACTTTCAGTTTATGAAATAGAGTTTGAATTTGTGAATAAAAACCAAGTGCCAATCTTTTATTCTGCTTGTTATTGTTTAATGTTTGCTAATCTTGAATCTTGAAATGTGTTTTCAAACCTTGTGCAAGAAATTGTACAAGAGCTCAAAATTTGATATTTTGCTAAGGCTTGGTTTAAACCTTGGAATTCGTGGGCTATAAGTTGATCATAGCACCCTGATAAAGAGTTATCAAGGTGTTGTGAGGCTTATAACTTGGGGATAAACAAGTGTGGGAACAAGGTTGCATTAATCAAATTTTATTTTCCATGTGTCACCTTTCTGTTTTTGATTTTATTGTGCTAACCTTGTTGAATCTTAGCAGCTTGTTTGTGGAATCTTGTGCCTTGTTTTGCTAGGCACATCAGCTCAAAAATTCGTGAGTGTGGATGTACATTCATGAGGTTTGAGTTCTTGAACCCAAAAATCTGAAGAAAAAAAAACATGATTTTAATGATTTTGTGTTCTGCTTGTGTTCTTGTTGTTTTTGTGGCTTAATCTTGCTTGATACTGCATAATATATTTGTTATTGTGTTTGATTTGGCTTGGGTAACATTAAATCACACTTATACTTGTTTAATCTTGAAGTGAAAAAGATAAGGGGTGTTTGGGTTAACCTGCTTAAGATCATAACTTGTTATTGTGTTATTGGAAGTTGTTTGTTTAAGTTTGTATCTGCTTATCACTTGGTTGTGTGCTAAAACCTACAAGTTTTCAGCTTTGAAACATCAAATTAAAGATAGTGCTATATCTCACTTGATTTGGCTGTTTTTGACCTAAGATTTTGGAAACACCTAGAGTGTATGCATGTTTAGGGCTAAAAAGTGTTAAATCATAGTTTGTGTAACCTGTTAACAAGATTTGAGTGTTTGAAGTTCGACTTGTGGTCAAGTATATCAGCTAAGTGTCATAACTGCTTGTTTAGTGTTCATCAGTAACATTCATAAGCTTGAATCTTGATCTAGACTTTGAATCAGTGCATGAAACTTGTTGATTATTGTTCATTTGAATTAATTATAGCTTGTGTATGCTTTTGGTGAAGTTTGGTTGGCTGAATCTTGCTAAAAGTGCTTACTGAACCATAATTGCTTATTGTCCATATCTAGGCTAGGTTTGTGGATGTTTTGATTAAACTGTATTAATTGGCTGATTGGAATTGTGTTTTTGTTGCTTATATTGACTCTTTATGATTAACTGATCATTTAGGTGCCTTTGCTTAACTTGAATCCACAAAAAAGCCACAAAAGACAAAAAGTCAAATTGGTCAAGCAGGGGGAAAAGTTCCCACTTCTCAACCTCCAAAACTAGCCCCTGCTAGTGTAAATCATCACACAGGTTATTTATAAGCCATTTTGGCTTATCCAGACGTGCAACAACTTATTTTTTGTGATAGATCTTCTTTATTTGACCCATTGATTTGATCTGGAGCTTATTAGGGTTTGACTTTGACTTTTTACTAGAAAACTCATTAAGTTGACTTTTACATAAGTGCTTATCTGCTTATTCTGGCTTATTCCTTGTGTTTATTTGAAAACTTTTTGATTATTTTGCTTAATTAAGTCATTTCAAACCTTTTGAAAGTTGAATCAGCACTTGAGAAGGTCTAGAACTTAAAAATGACTATTTTGTCGTTTTGTGAAGAGAGTCTTGGCTTATTTCTTGTGCTTTTTCCAATTTTCTTTTTACAAATCTCTTAAGTAACTCAAAAGAATCTTGTGTGTCAAGTTTTAGCTTATGGAATCAACTTATAGCTTAATGAGCCAAAAAGCCCATTAAGAATAAGCTGCTTTGAAATAAGCTAGCTTAAACACATCTTCAGCTTTTGGGCCTTCAGAGTTTTGTTCTTAAAATCAAATTTTAAGTCAGATAGGAGATTTTGTCTTATTTGGGCAACATTTTTCTTATTGGGCCTATTTCAAGCCCGTTAAGGGACTGTTTGGACTTTTAGCCCATTTCAAGGCCCAATAGGGGTATTTTTGTAATTTCAACTTCATTTCTGTTTTATTTAGGTTAAATTAAACTAGTTTTCAACTTTTTAGATTTTTTTATAAATTTTAGATTTTATTAATATTTTATTATTATTTTATTATTAAAAATTAAAATTTATATTTTTCAAAGTTTTTCATTTTTCTTAGTTTAAACGCATTAAGTTAGGAATTTTAAAATTTTCAGAAAATTTTTATTGTCATTAGATTAATTTTAGAGTTATTTTAAGTTTTAATAGTTTTTAATTGTTTTTAAATAGTTTTTATTAATTTTAAAATTTTCAAAAATAGTTTTAAATTTAGTTAAGGTATTTTACAAGTGAAAAAAATCTCATTTTGGGCTTTTTGTTAATTAAATTGATTTTTGGTCTTTAATTAGTATTAAAAATTTAATATTTAATTAAATAAAAGGTTTGAGTGATTTTCGATTTTTTGTAAACTCTAATTACATTTCTTTTAGGATTTGTTGCAATTTTCTAGAAATTTTTAGGGTAAATTTTTAATTTGGTCACTTTTTACGGTTTTACGTGCACGATTATTCGTCTTAGTTTAATTCATAATCGTAACTGTCATTCTCTTCTAATCTCTTTTCTTCTTTTCATTTCTCATCAATATAATCACAAACCATTAATCATTCCTTAACACAATGCACTTGCCTCCTTAAGAACGATCCCCACTTTGGGTCATTAGTGCTTGGTTTTCCTAAGCCGACACTTAATACTTGCCCTATTTACCCCCTTTTCCTAAAGGTGTGTAAAATACTCAACATCACCATGCTTCATTTCTACGCATCAAATGGACGCACAAGATCATTTTACACCCACTTGCATCTCCACAAACAGCCAAATTCTTCACATGGACTCAAGAATATTCAAACTTCAAAGGGGCAATATTGGGACTTCATACATTAGGGCTTTTAGTTTTACAGCTTTCAAGGAACTTGTAAACCCTCTATAGAAAGGGTCTTAGTCTTGCATTTACCCTTGTACTTGGTTTTCCTTTGGTCAAAAGTCTGTATATCATTTGTTCTATGAATGAAAAATGTTTGAACTTTGTGATGAATTCCAAGCACCACTTTTACTTTTCTTGTTATAGTTTAATGATTTAAGTTTGTGATTTGAGGTTTCAAAGTATGGTTTCAACTTTATGCATTTGTGTTTCAAAGTTTTCAAAAATCTAGTTTTTCCAAATTTCTTGTTCAACACTTGAAATTTTTGGGCCTTTGATTGATCATCTCACCCTGATAAGAAGATTATCAAGGTGGAGTGAGATCTTTGTTTGGAAACATTCAAGTTGTAGGGTACAACTTTGGAAGAAATCTGTTTCATTTTATTTTTTTTATATAAACTGTTTGCTCTTGACCTTGTTGAATCTTAGAAGGTGTTTTTATTGGAAGCTTGTGGTTATTGTGCTACCACAAAAGCTATAACATTCAGGAGTGTGGATGTACATTCCTGAGGTTTGAGGATTTTTCTCCTTTTTAAGATCTTTTCAAAGTGATTTTGGTGTCTGATGTTGTATGGTGCTATTTGATGCATGGATTCTTGTTCTAATTGCATGATATTGTTGTTATAAAGCATGTTTAACCTTAGCTAAGTCTGAAAAACACTTTTGCTTTGTTAAACTTGATTTAAAGGTTTTTAACTAGTGTTTAGGATTGCATGTTTTGTGATTTTTATGAGAGATTGAGTAAGTGTTTAGGGTTGTTTTATGTTTACATCTGTTATTGAGTTGGTTTAGAGTAAACAACTGCTTAACTTGTGCTTTCAAACACCAAATCTGAATCTTTGGCAAATCAAGCTTGTTTTAAGTCCTTCTGAACTGAAAACTTGTCAACACCTAGATTTCATGCTTAACTAGGTCTAACAAGTGATAAAACAAAGTTTGTGCAACCTGTTTTGTGGATTTGAGGAGTGGAAGTTCATGTTTTGGTCAAATAGTTCAACAATAGTATTTTGGTGTTCATCAGTAATTGTGCTTGATTAAGTCTGTGGTTGGTGTTTTATGCAGTTGGTGAACTTTGGTTAGGTTATTCTTGCTTAAATAATTCTTAATACCACCAGACCTTGCTTATTTCCATGTTTGAGCATTGATTTATTAAACTGTATCATTTGGCCTGTTAGATTTGTGTTTGTTTGCTTGATTGAGACTCCCTACAACTTAATGGTTGTAGGGGTGCCTTGTTTGTCCAAAATCTCCAAGTGAAACTCTCTAAAAACAAGAATCAGTTCACAAGCAGTGGGAACTCCTTTCCCACTGCTGCTAGCCACTGCTAGTGTTATTTGTAAAAAAGCTTATCATTAAGCCATTTTAGCTTATTCAAACGTGCAACAACTTTGATTTTGTAATCAGTCTTCCTTATTTGACCCATTTACTTGATCTGGAGCTTTATGGCCTTTGACTTTTTGGTTTGACTAGAAAACGAATTGACTTTTGTTTTTCTTAATAGCTTATTGATTAATCCAGCTTATTTAGTGTGCTTATTTGAAAACTTTTTATTGATTTGTCTTAATTTGGTCATTTAAAACCTTTTGCAACTTGAATCAGCTCTTGAAGTGGTCTAGAACTCGAAGACGACTATTTTGTCGTTTTGTGTAGAAAGTCTTGGCTTATTTCAGGCTTATTTCTTGAGCTTTTTCATTGTTTCTTTTTACAAACTGCCTTATAATCTCATAAGAAGGATGTGTGTCAATTTTCAGCTTATGGCATTAGCTTATGGCTTAATGGGCCAAAAAGCCCATTAAGAATAAACTGTTTTCTATTAAGCTATGATAAGCACATTTTCAACTTTTGGGCCTTTAGAATTTTTGTTTAAAATCAAGTTTTAAGCTTATCTGGAAATTTTGAGCTTATTGGGTGAACATTTTTGTTATTGGGCCTAATAAGCCCATTTAGCAATCTGTTTTCACTTTTGGCCTATTTGGAGGCCCAATAGGGGTATTTAGGTCATTTCACTTTCACTTCTGGTTTTATTAAGTTAAAATAAAATAGTTTGCAAGTTTTTAGAATTTTTTTATAATTTTTGAGTTTTTAATATTATTTTAATATTTAATTTTAATTTTTATTTATTTTAAATAGTTTTAATTAGTTTTAAATTTTTCAAAAATACTTTTTAGTTTAATTAAGTTATTTTAAAGGTTTACGAATTGAAAAATCTTATTTTGGGCTTTTTATTAATTAAATGTATTTTTAGGGCTTTTAATGCATTAAAAATTAATTATTAATTAAATAAAAGGTTTGGAAAAGTTTTGATTTTTGATAAATTCTATTTGCATTTTTAGTTTATTGTGATTTTCTAGGAATTTTTAGAGTAATTTTTAAATTTCGTCACGTTTTACGTTTTAGCTTTCGTCGTAGTTTAATCTTAGTCGTAATCGTCATCATTTTCTTTCCCCTTTTCTTTCTCAATACTAATCTCAAACTTAATCAAGTTTAACACACACACACCAAGCTTCCTTGAGAACGATCTCACACAAGGGTCATAAGCACTTGGTTTTGCTAAACCATTTGTTTAATACTTACCGCTTTTGCCTCGTTTTTCTAAACGAGTGTGAAATTACAACTATCATTTTGGCGCCGCTGCTGGGGAGGCGTGTTGTGTTATGTTTGAACCATTTTGTTTTTGATGTTATCCATAATAATTTTTTGTGTGATTAGCACTCTAATCATACGTATTATCAGTTTTCGTTTTTTGTGAAGAAATATTACTATATTGTATTACGTATCACAATAAATTAACAATACTTCAAAAGCGTGAAAACGCAATCTTAATTGGGATTTCATCATTCAATTATTGTATTCGAATCTAAAGCAAAAGAAAAAGGTAAAATATATAATTACTTTCGAGAAGCTTGATTTCAATTAACACAAACTATAAGGTGGGTATAAGGCGGTTGTATTTCACGACCTAGGGGAAAAAGGCTCTTCAGTGCTTCGCGTCGCCTCGTTTCCTCCGCTTGCTTGTGCGTGTTAAGAGAAAAAGGGCTAATCGAGGGTTTGCCAATCAAAGTATTATCTACGTATCATATATATTTGCTTGGTTTCAAAGATTAAACCCTCTTGGATGTTTTGGTGTTCCACCAACGTTCAAAAGTCATCGAAGGCGTTCACTCAACGTGATCGTTTTCATTCCTTGAGGCTCCTTTAATCGAGAAATCGATTCGAGGGGAGATTTGTAGATTTGTGTCTACGTAATTCACAAGAAAAATTAAAAAAAAGTAAAAACAATCAAAAGCATAAAAAAGAATTGGAAAAAGTAAAAACATCAAAAAGAATCATCTTTGCTCATCCCCACGTTGTACATGACGTTTATGCAAACTCGTAACCAAGCAAGACGTGCACGTAAACGTAGAAACCGAAAGAAAGGAAAACCAACGCCTTCTAGTGAAGGATCTCCTATTGACTAACCCATCATAGAACAAGAAGCTCCCATGGCTAATCGTACTATGATGGAGTTGCTTCAAGCACCCACCGAGGGTTATGGAGAAGCGATTGTGATTCCCGATATCCTTGCGGAGAACTTTGAGGTTAAGACGGGTTTGTTGTCCATGATAAAAAACAACAAGTTTCGTGGTGACGAAAAGGACAACCCTCATAACCACATTCGCCAATTCAATCGTCTAACGGCAACTTGCAAGTTTAAGGACGTCTCGAACGACTCGATTAAGATGATTCTTTTTTCGTATTCCTTAGCGGGGCCCGCTAAAATTCTGTTAGAGAAAGAGCCACCCAATTTTATATTGACATGGAAGGATCTCGTTTCAAAGTTCGTGAACCGATTTTTCCCGCCCTCTAAGACTACGCACTTGAAAAATGAGATTTCAAAGTTTTCACAACAATACATTGAGAGTTTTTCACGACTTGGAATATGTTTAAGGAAATGTTGCATCAAATCAACACGTTTTACAATGGATTGAACGATCATGAACGAGACTATCTCAATGCCTCCGCGGGTGGTAATTTTTTGTGTAAAACGGTCGATGAAGCATTGTTGATCATTGAAAATAGGTCTAAGGTTTATAGCCCTCGTAGCACACCAAGTGTTAACAAGGCTTCGTCTTCGTCTTCATTGTCACAAACCATTGATGCTTGCCAAATAGAGGCTAATATTGAAAACAAGATTTTTGATAAGCTTAAAGGATTATTGAAAGAATTTAAAGTTTGTGAACAACCCACTCCCGCTACGGCTAAAGCGGTTGAGGTTTCTTGTGTTTATTGTGGTGGAGGTCATTATTTCTCCGAGTGCATTACCACCGGTGGTAACACTTCGAGTGCCTACGCGGCCATGGGAACTTATAACTAAAACGGTCAAGTTACCGCACTAATCAAATGACTGCACTGGGTTTTCCACCAAATTAAAATGCTAACAATTATCGCAACAATCAAGGTGGTTACCAAGGAAATCAAAAGAACAATTACAAGGGTAACAATTACAACAATGGGAATCAAAGGACTAGTAGTCAATTGCAAAATCAAAACCAAAATCGTGATTTCCAAAATGTCAATCAAGAGCTTTCAAATACATTTTCAAAAGATATTCCAAGTGAGATTTTGAAATATTTTAAGGCTAATGAGGATAGGTACACAAACAGCTAATGATGTAATTAACCTAAGGACTAGGTTTGAAACTCATAGCAACAAAATGGAAGGAAATGTGGTTAGGCTCTAACAAAACCAACAAAAAATGGAACATGGTCAACATAAGATTGAACAAACCTTACTTAGGTGGGAGCAAAATCAAAAAGCCGAAAAAGAGCAAGATAGACAAGAACGTCAAAAGACGGAAAATAGACTTTTAGATGCTATCATGATGAATAAAGCCTCTACTTCGGGTTGTCTTCCTAGTAACACCGTGTCAAACCCTAAGGGAGAGATGAAAGTGATTACCACACGAAGTGGTAAGACCTTTAAGGCACCGACTCCTCAACCAATTACTCCTACGGTGGAGGAAATTGAGGAAGAACCCGAGGTGGTGGTCGAAAAGGAGCACATTACAATCCCACAATGTACCGCTCAAACCACACCTACGGTTGACCCTTTACCAACATTGGAACCCGAGATTCCAAAGGCTATGCCGATGCCTCACCCAACACCACCCTTACCTTACCCATCGAGACTTCGTAAGGAAAAATTGAAAGAACGAGATAATTACCAATTTGAGCTTTTTATTAAGATGTTTCGTGATTTTCATTTTAACATAAGTTTTGCCGACGCTTTAATCATGATGCCTAGATTTGTCGCCAACTTTAAGAGTATGTTGAACGACAAGGAGAAATTGCAAAAATTGTCTAGTTGTTCATCGGTTTTTCTTAACCGCATTCCTCAAAAAGTCTGTGACCCCGGTAAATTTTTAATTCCGGTTGGTATTCAAGATATGGAAGAATGCTATGCCTGTGACCCCGGTAAATTTTTGATGCTTCTTGACATATTCAAGTCGCTCAATCTTCCTAATCTTACTCCTTCAAGAATGTCTATCGAGATGGCCGATCATTCTATGATTCCCGCATGTGGGTTGGTAATGAAGAGATTTTGCTAGGTTCATTTGTTGTTCTCGGTATCTTAACGAATTGATCTAGGTTCTATGTGTGACTCAGTCGTACTTTGGTGAAACAAATATTTTGGGTTGTTTTTAAAATAAAAGTGCAAAACTTTAAATGTAAATGACGTTAAAGTAAATCTAGGTCTAATTAAAATAAAAGGCAAGTATTTAAAATCGTGACGAGAATTAAAAGGGCACTAAACGTAAATAACGCAAACTTAAAACTAACTAAGGCAAACTTAAAACGAAACTAAAACTAAAACTTAAACTAAGGCAAGGCTAAAATAAATCTAAGGCAAATAAACTTAAAGTGCGACTAAGGAAAAAGGCGGGAAAAATAAAGCTTGAATTTAAAAAGCAGAAACTTAAAAACTAAGATTAAAGAAACCTGAAAATCAGCTTATCCGGAATAATACCCTTATTCGGAATAAATGGCTTACTCGGAATATGTCACCTATCCGGAATAATCCTCTCTATTGGGAATATTCGTCTATTCGGAATAATCTGCCTATTCGGAATCTTGCTATTCGGAATGTTTACCCTATTCAGAATAAGTTTCCTATTCGGAATAAGTTCCCTATTCGGAATAAGTTTCCTATTCGGAATAAGTTTCCTATTCGGAATAAGTTCCCTATTCGGAATAAGTTTCCTATTCGGAATGCTCAGTCTATTCGGAATAATCTCCTTATCCGGAATATTGGATATTCCGGATAAACAGCCTGTGAAATCCTTCGTTTGGAATGTCTGGGAAAGATCAGAACTTGAAATTAAATGGTAATTAAGGTGCAAGACAAGTATTTAAATTTGACAAGTAATTAAATGTGCATAAATTTAAAGTGGAAGAAATGGTTTGTCAAGCCACCCAACAAAAATGAAAAGATTAATCCTAATGACTATATATAGGGGAGGATTAAGGAATGCTTAGGAAGCTTCCTCCCCTCTTTCCTTTCTCCTTAATTTCATGCTTAGTCCCTCTCTTCTTAATCTCTTGTTAATTGCACTATTAGTCCTTAAGCCTTTAAATCTTCTTTAATCTTGGACTTTAATGACTTTTGGCTCGGGATTTCTTTGAACTCGTCTTTTAATTCTTCAATAAAATAGACTTGAGTTCTTCGGATTTAAGTAAACTTCTGACTTTTGACTTTTTCTTCGATAAATCTTCAGAATTGGTCTTGGACTTCCGTTCTTTTTGCACTCTTGACTTCTCGACTTCATCTTTCATCTTTTTCTTCAATAAAAGCCCGTGAATGCCGTGTTTTCTCCACTTTTCACAATTTCGTCCTAAATCACAACAAAAACACAAACCACGCATAATTCCGATATAAAAGACATAAAATACACGTTTTGGCTCGGTTATTATTGTAATTAAGTGGTAAAAAGGATGGGTGTTTACACACCTATCAAATCCCCTACACTTGACCATTGCAATGTCCTCATGCAATGCATTAGTTACAAAGCACGTTTACACTTTTCATCATAATCAATCCATAGTGGCCTTTATTAAAGAGATAGAAAATTACAAACTTTCAAAGTAAAGAAATCAAAAGGCATACCTTGGGTTTTGGAGATGTTATGAATAATCATCATCCTCAAGTTTTCACTTTCTTTAAACCAAGCTTAAAAACGAGATCATTGTTATTATAAGTTAGCAAACTAACACGAACTCATGTGGGCCAATTATTCACTTAGACTCCCTTATTCCTAGGTGTATCTCTTATATTTTATTGTTGTCTTGAATGATCACGAAGATGCACTGTTTGACTTATTTCGATAGTTATTTAGGCCGAAAATAAAGTGAACGATTTAATCGATAGTTAGCTAAAGGACAAAATCTTTTAAAACTGCTTCTCGGGACCTCATAAAGTTCATATCTTGGCATAACTCGCTTCGCGATTTGAGACCTTTCTCGGACCGATATTTGGCAGCGACTTTATACTTCAAACCTTGAGAGACGTTCATGAAATAATGGTCTTCTCTTCATATAGAATTTCTTCACTTGAAGTTTTGAGAGATTCATACTTGGACCACGACTTATTCATTTTTCTCCAATCTTTATTTAGGACTTTGATATACAACGATCCGCCTCCTTTTTTGACTTGGCTTTATTTATCCTCATACCTTGCTAGGGTCTTTTCGGATAGACTTCTCCATGAACTTTGGGAGTATTTGCTTTTCGTCGTGTGTCTCGATCCTTCATATTGGTTTTCGATAAATGATTCTTCACATCACTTGGGATCTTTAGCAACAAAATGTAGCCCTCATGTCTTGTTAGGACCTTTTTGGACTCGCCAATCTGCGCATCCCGCTTCAATAAGTTATTCCTTGGCTATGAACTCTAATCCATACCGAGCAACTTTTAAACGATCTTGGGCTAGAAGCTAAGTAACTTTTCAAATTGTACAACCTTATTTATTGTAGATAAATTTATTAGCAAGCGATGGGAGAATAGGCTCATAATTAACTCATATAAATTTACGAAAGAATACCAAACTTATAATTGACTCTATCATTTCTCGTTCTCCATAGTTTAAAATCTCAAGGAATGAGACTCGTGGATACTTAGCCTATTAAATCAAAGTTTTGGGTTTTCGAGTCGCCTATAGGATCATGCAAACTCTTAGACTTTTTTAAGTTTAGAAATCGCATTTTAAAGTTCCCTTGATAAACGACTCTGTAGGATCAATTATAGGAACTTGCAAAAAGTTCTTGTACTTAACCCGTGAGAGTTCAGACTTTCACGTTTTATAGCTCCCTATATAAAAGCCTAGCAAAACTTGACTTAAACACGTTAAGGATACTAGCTAGAGTAACTTAGATAAGTAAACACGGGTTGAGTCAAAAGATTCACAATGTTTGAAAATTAAAACCACTTTATTAAACATTTATTCTAATAAGGAAAGAAAATAACTATACAAAAGTAAAACTAATAGGTCAAAATAGATCAAAAATTTTGAAAAATGTCGAAAAATTGATTTTCCGGTTAAAATGAAGACAAATACAAGGAAAAGGCCACTTAACTTCGATAGAAGTCCCCCCTACACTTATCATAAACATTGTCCTCAATGTTTAAGCATGTGGGAGTAAACTCCCCTACACTTAGGACATTATGCACTTTCTTTAAATCTCGCTAAGGAAAAGACAACTAAAGAGATTCCTATTTTAATATTGAGAAATATAGAATAGTGAATCGAAAAGAGTTTAGGATAGAACCGGGAAGAAGTGAACACGGAATCACGGGTCGTCAAGAATCATCAAGAGTGGATCATTGAGCGCTCGAATCCCTGATTAAGAGAGGAGAGGAGAGGAAATAGCAAACCAACGGGTCTCCCCTACACTTAGGATGAAGAAAACTGAAAGATAGAAACATGGGTTGCCTCCCAAGAAGATTTTTGATTACCGAGTCGTGAGCCTGACTCGACCTTGATCATCATAGGAAGAAGAATGAAACATATCCACTGGGATCAAAGACATAGTTTTCGTCCATCAAATAGCACAAGCTTAAGGCGAACAAGGCAAGCCAAAGAAGAGTAGGCAAGGTTCCCTTAAGCAGCGATGGAGCACGGTGGAAGCAAGGGTGAAGTGGTGCAAGCAGATTTCCATAAGTTCCAAAAATATTTCCTTTTATTTCATCAGGTGGATACTGAGATGGCTGCAGAATATCGATACCGGGGTCGAACACCTTTTCCTTTAAGGGAAAATAGCACTCAGGCTCAGCAGAATATGAAGAAGATCCGCGAAGAAGCACAACCTCGTCCTCAGAAGGGGGACAAAGAGGTGTTAAATCATATGTGCTGCAGATATTGGTGTCGACCGGTTTCTTCTCCTTTGAAAGAATGTTCTTCAAATCCTAAGTAGGATCAAGACGATAATCTTCAAAGTCCAAAGGAGGAGCATCACTCTCATGAGGGAAGTAAGTGTTGAGAAATGTAGAGAAGTCTTCCTTAAATGAGTAATCATCCAAAGTAGGATCGAGTGATGGCGGAGGATCTTCATCATGGGAAGAATCGCTCGAAAGAGTATCGGCCTCATCGAAATCATCGAAAGTGGGCATCTCGGGATACTCGGAAGTACAATCCTCAAAATCATCCGAATCTGAGCTAGAATCATCATCATAAGCATCAAAGATCGGTGGAGAATCATAAATGGGAGAAGGTTCCATATTGGAGAGAGAATCATCCACATCATCTTGAAAAAGTGGATTATCAATGGAAGAATCGAATAGAGGATTGTTATAGACGACAAAATCATCAAGCACATTAATCATATTCACTGATTCTCGGCCTCCAAAGGATTTACTTGTAAGCTTTCCCATTTTAAAAACTTGTGAATCATTCCCGACTCTTAAGATTAACTCACCTTCGGCAACATCAACTAAAGCTCGTCCGGTTCTCAAGAATGGCCGACCAAGTATTAAAGGAATACGAGGGTCCATTTCATAATCAACAACGACAAAGTCGACCGGGAAAGTAAATGTGCCAACTTTGATGAACACATCTTCGGCTATACCAACGGGGTAAGCGAGAGTGCGATTTGCAAGTTCAAGAGTCATCTTCGTTGGAGTAAGGTCGGGAAATGATAGTGTTTTCCAAACACTCAAAGGCATCAAATTAATACTTGCCCCGAGATCAGCAAGGGCAGTAAATTCTTCAGTTTTGTTGAAAACGCAAGGCAACACAAAACAACCGGGATCTCCAAGCTTTTCCGGAAGTTCTTTAAGAATAACTGCAGAGCAGTTTTCATTTAAGCGTGTGTTGGCGAGCTCAATCAACTTTTCCTTCTTGTTAAGCAATTCCTTGAATGCTTTGACAAATTTCGGCATGTGGACAAGTGCTTCGAGAAAACTAATGTTGAAGTTCATTTGCGAGATCATCTTCACATAGCTCGACACTTGAGAGTCATCCTTGGTTAGAATTTTGGTCTTGCCTAAGTGAGAAGGATATGGGATATTAGGTTTGGGTGGTGAAGGTGAAGGCGTAGTAGGTAAAGGTTGAGATATTGAAGGGTCCTTCCTAGGAACATCGTCATGACGAGGCGGAGACGGTAATGGTGCACTAATACTAGGTGTAGGAGGAGTAGGGATAATTGGTGGTGGAGGAGGTGTAGATGATGGGGGTGGGATAGGTGGATCGACAATGGTAATTCCACTACGAGTAGTAATAGCACTCACATTTGCTCGCGGATTGGTGATGGTGTTTGAAGGTAGAGAACTCGAAGAAGAAGGTTGAGCGGCGGGCAAGAAACTAGCAAGCATATTCTTTAAATCATTTGTTTGATTGCTGAAGGAGGATTGGATATTATCGCGAAGCTCGGATCTTATCTCATTCCCTTGCTTGGTAATATCTCCTTTAAGATTGATAATTTGGCTCTGCAGATTCTTGATTTGCTCACTTTGGGTTCTCATGATGGTTCCAACATCGGGGTTAATGGGTGGGGTTTGTTGAGCGGGTGGGTGATAAGGATTAGAAGCTCTTGGTGGGATTTGGTTGCTTCTATTGTAGTTGTTGGCGGGGTTTTGGTTTTGAGGAGAAAAAACGGGTGAAAGGTAGTTGTTCGATCGGTAACTCAGCAGATTTCTATCCCCTTGAGGTCGAGCTTGGTAATTTTCCGGTGAATAATTACCATAAGCTGCATACACATTTTCCGGATTTCCTTGAGTAGAAGGACAATCGGTGTATGAGTGAGGACCGCCGCGTGTTTCACAAGAAGGTGCAACCGCTTTAACTTGTTGTTGTTGGTTTGAAGCGAGAAGCAAGATACTTTTGCTCATTTCAGTCATCATGCGGGTGAGTTCGGTCATATCAGGGTTTGCTGAAGTAGAAGAGACATTGACTCTCGGGTTGTTCCTTGAAGAAGCAAAGGAATCCCAGTTTTTATGATGAGTAGTCATGTTCTCAATTAACTCTCTACACTCCTCGGGTCTCCTTTTCATAAATGTGCCACCAGCGGCTGCATTAATCGTATAACGATCACGAAAAGTCAAACCGTTGTAGAAAGTATCAATTAAGGTCATAGGGAGCATGTTATGGTTTGGACAACGATCAATCAATACATTATATCTTTCCCAAGCATCAAAAAGAGATTCATCGGGATCTTGCATGAAACCGCTGATTTGATTGTGAAGGCTCGTGACCATGGATGGTGGAAAGCAGCGCGACAAAAAGCGTTGAGTCATGTCATCCCATGTGTGAATAGAATTCTTCGGGAGACGATCAAACCATTTCTCGGCATGATGTGATAGAGTATGTGGGAAGAGTTGTAGGCGAAGAACATCTATTGTGGCACCAGGCAACTTCATGCTTTGGGTGATTGTAATGAACTTGTCGAGGTGTTTGTTGGCATCATCATCAGGCATTCCGGCGAATGGATTAGTTTGCACTTGCTGAATCATGTGGTGCTTCAACGAAAACTCCGGAGCCGTGATTTTCATCGGCGCAATCGGTCCTCCTCGTCCAAACATGGTAGGTTGACAAAGCTCCTCCATTGTCCGAAGATCGGGCTGTGGAAGAACATTGTTGTTATTGTTGAGGTGCGGTGGATTATTGTTGTTGTTAACACCTGACATACTTAAATCTTCTCGAGTCTCGGGCTCTTGATAATTAGAAGATCTAGTACGCATACACCTACAAAGGCAAAGAAAACAATACCAAACACAAAGACAATATATATACACAATAAAAATAAAATCTTTTTGTATTTTTGAAATTTTTTTTTTTATGGGTTTTATCAATTTTTAATTTTTATGGTGTTTTGATTTTTTTATGCAAGAAAAATAACGCTCACAAGTGAACGGATCCCAAAAAGCAACGCGTCTTCACAGAAAACCGTTAATCTTTACGAAAAGAGCCGGCAGCGGCGCCATTTTAATGAAGAGATTTTGCTAGGTTTAATTGTTGTTCTCGGTATCTTAACGAATTGATCTAGGTTCTATGTGTGACTCAGTCGTACTTTGGTGAAACAAATATTTTGGGATGTTTTTAAAATAAAAGTGCAAAAATTTAAAGGTAAATGACGTTAAAGTAAATCTAGGTCTAATTAAAATAAAAGGCAAGTATTTAAAAGCGTGACGAGAATTAAAAGGGCACTAAACGTAAATAACGCAAACTTAAAACTAACTAAGGCAAACTTAAAACGCAACTAAAACTAAAACTTAAACTAAGGCAAGGCTAAAATAAATCTAAGGCAAATAAACTTAAAGTGCGACTAAGGAAAAAGGCGAGAAAAATAAAGCTTGAATTTAAAAAGCAGAAACTAAAAAACTGAGATTAAAAAACCTGAAAATCAGCTTATCTGGAATAATACCCTTATCCGGAATAAATGACTTACTCGGAATATGTCACCTATCCGGAATAATCCTCTCTATTTGGAATATTCGTCTATTCGGAATAATCTGCCTATTCGGAATCTTGCTATTCGGAATGTTTACCCTATTCGGAATAAGTTTCCTATTCGGAATAAGTTCCCTATTCGGAATAAGTTTCCTATTCGGAATAAGTTTCCTATTCGGAATAAGTTCCCTATTCGGAATAAGTTTCCTATTCGGAATGCTCAGTCTATTCGGAATAATCTCCTTATCCGGAATATTGGATATTCCGGATAAACAGCCTGTGAAATCCTTCGTTCGGAATGTCTGGTAAATATCAGAACTTGAAATTAAATGGTAATTAAGGTGCAAGACAAGTATTTAAATTTGACAAGTAATTAAATGTGCATAAATTTAAAGTGGAAGAAATGGTTTGTCAAGCCACCAAACAAAAATGAAAAGATTAATCCTAATGACTATATATAGGGGAGGATTAAGGAATGCTTAGGAAGCTTCCTCTCCTCTTTATTTTCTCCTTAATTGCATGCTTAGTCCTTCTCTTCTTAATATCTTGTTAATTGCACCATTAGTCCTTAAGCCTTTAAATCTTCTTTAATCTTGGACATTAATGACTTTTGGCTCGAGATTTCTTTGAACTCGTCTTTTAATTCTTCAATAAAATAGACTTGAGTTCTTCGGCTTTAAGTAAACTTCCGTCTTTTGACTTTTTCTTCGATAAATCTTCAGAATTTGTCTTGAACTTCCGTTCTTTTTGCACTCTTGACTTCTCGACTTCATGTTTCATCTTTTTCTTCAATAAAAGCCCGTGAATGCCGTGTTTTCTCCACTTTTCACAATTTCGTCCTAAATCACAACAAAAACACAAACCACGCATAATTCTGAAATAAAAGACATAAAATACACGTTTTGGCTCGGTTATTATTGTAATTAAGTGGTAAAAATGATGGGTGTTTACACACCTATCAGTTGGCTGAAGACATTTTGTAAAAGTGGGAAAGTTCTATTATCCGGTAGACTTTATCGTAGCCTATATTCCCACGGATCCTCAAGTTCCTCTCATTTTAGGTCGTTCGTTTTTAGATACGTCGATAGCTCTCATTGATGTGCATGCAAGGAAAATCACCTTACGCTTCAACGACGAGGAACTTGTTATAAACACGACTCAAAACTCTCAACTTTCTCATGTTTATTCTATCACGACTTTAAACCATATTGATTTAATCGATGTCGTTTGCGAGGAATTTTCACAAGAGATTTTAGGTTTTGTCGATGAAGCAAATAGTGGCAATCCCACTATGCTCGATCCTATTCTTGATAATTTGACACCATCTTTCACTCCATTTGAAGGAGGTGGTTTTACTTTGGAAGAGTTTGATGTACCTCGAACTTCTAACGAAGACCTCGACGATGATGAGGACTTTTCAATTATTAAGGATTTTCTTAACGATTTCCTATTTCCTCCGCCGGTGGAGGTTATGAGTATCGAACCCAAATCTTCAATCGAGTAACCACCAATCCTCGAGTTGAAAGATCTTCCTCCTCATCTTGAATACGTATTCTTTGTGAAAATCCATCAATTTATGGTCGATATTTTATTTTCATGTATTATTTAAAAACATTATTTTAATGTTATATTATGAACTCACTTATTTTTGGGAAGAAATTTGGGTTTACGTCTTGAAGTAGCATCGACTACGTTTAAACCGGAGAATTCTACGTTACGTGTTTACGTTTACATACACCATTTTGCTAACAGTCCGACACTTCAGGAAATAAATTTATCCGTGAATATTATTTTGGGATTTTAAATTTGAGTTAGTTCATAAACTCACAAATTTACGAGAATAGATTAGGACTTACGTGAATAATTTTACGTCCTTTACGACTAAACCGGAAACCTTAGAATTACGTATTTACGTTTTTGAACTTCGTTTTTGATGAGACAATTTTTATTAGATTCGTTTTGTGCCGTTGATTCATAATTTATAAAAACGTAATGTTGGTATTTTTGTGTCAATTAAGTTCGTTTCCTCGACTCACTCGAATTGATATCAAATTTAACGTGGATTAATTGTTCTTGGTAATTAAAACTCTTTTTGGTATTTTTAAACTAAAAACTATTTAATAAAAAAAACTATTTAATCTAAATAAAAAAAGTAATATTTAATTGAAACTAATTAACTATTTTAAAACTCTATAAAATTTAAGTCTAATTTAAATCTAATTTACTCTAATTAAAACTATTTTTAAATAAAACTAAATTAATTGAAAACTAATTTTAAAAACTAAATTTAAAAAGTAATTAAAATATTTTTATTTTTTTATTTTTTAAAAACTTTATAAAATAAAACTTATATAAAACTTTTAATTAAAATTAATTAAACTAAGATTTGTAATTAAACTACTTTAAATAAACTGACAGCTCAATTAACCCTATATTAATTATAAGGACTGAAGTTAAACTAAAAAGAAGCTCTAGAGGAGTTGGTTATGACGTACGGCTATTAAGCGAAGGGTCAGGGGTTCGAGTCTCGTTGGGGACTATTTTTGAATGATTATTTTTTCTTGAATTTGTGGAACAAACAGATCAAATGGATCTGTTGCTTTTGATAGACAGATACAGTAAAATAAGAAAACCCAAATAAGCACAATATGTTAAAGCAGATAATAAGCTGATAAATCAAAAACAAAAAATAAGCAAATATAACTGAACAGAAAATAAGCTATTAATCTATAATAAGTAAATCTAAACACAAGAATAAGCAAATAATCCTAAAAAGCAAGTCTACAATATCAAAACACTACTAAACTGGCAAAACCAAACTATCAGCAATCAAATAAGATACTAAAACTAGATAAGCTAAAACGAATAAGCCAATAATAACTTAAAAAGATGAGCCAAATCTAAACACTACAAAACAATACACTACTTAACTCAACTCAAATCAAAATAAACTCTGATATATCAAAAACTTAAACTAGCATATTATATTAAACCAAAAATAAAGCAGACACGATCCAGACTACAATAAACAAATAAAACACTATAAGCAGATAACAAAACTAGCAGATCCAAACAAACTTAACTACACCAGCAGATTTAATAAACAGAAATTAAATATTAAAATTAATCTAAACTTAACAAAAATAAATGGAGATGTGAAACCTTATGACGATACCGTTGAGCAGAAGGGTGAGCGCTGAGCCCCCTTTTAAAACGAATCAAACACCACCATTAAACATCAATATCACCGAATCATAAGCATCTACTCACGAACGACGAACCAGAACTACTAATTCAACCAGTTTTTCTTTTATAAACTTCCAGTAGGGAAGATTTATTCCAATACTTATTTTAAATTATCTAAACAAGCTATTGATTAACTTTGCTTAAATAATATTTAATTATTATACTAAACAGTTTAAGATAAATTCCAATAATAATAGACACTAATTGATTAAAATTAATCAAGCTTTCATTAATAAGAAACGAAGATTACAATATTTTTGAAAAAGAAAAATACAATTGGTCTAAACTAATTTTTGCATAATAAAAATTAAAATAAAATTGGCACTTAACATTACAGAAATATGGAGGTATTTATAGCCAACCCCCAAGGGTTCTTCAAGAAGAATTTTGGAGAATTCTTAAATCTTGGCCGCTTTTTTCTTCTCTTCTCTCCTCTTTCTTGATCGAATGGTGGAGATAACACCCCTTACACACGGATTGCCAGCGTGTCAAGGGGTGTGTTTGTTGTGTTTCTTCAATGAAGATGTGGCCTCATTTAAGTGGAGGATTGGTGGTGGTGATATGGTTTAACCAATCAAAATAGGGAAAACTGCCATGTAGATGAGATAAGGACCACCATTATCTCCTTCCCTTCGTGTGAATCACATGATTTAAGCAAAAGCTCCAATAAAAGAGTGATTTGACCAACTCTTGACCTAGCAACTTTGTTTTCTCCGTTTCATTTATTTGTGTTAATGGGCTTGGCCCAAACTGCCAAATACCCATCCGTTTTATTATTAGTTCATTTGGGCTTTTGATGGGCTTGTGGGTAAAAAGTGTATACTCCATCTTCTCAAATGGGTTTTTGGGCCCGTTAACCAAATGTGGGACCCACTTGGCCCAAAATCTCCATAAACGATTAAATCCGCTAAAATCGAACTTGAAATTGGTTTCCTTGATCTTTTCTTCAAACCCGTGTCGATTTTGCCGGTTTTCGTGATCTTTGGTTCACTTTTGGTTCTTTTGACTTTGTCTTTGTCTCATTCTTGGACTTTTCTTCAACAATTGACCGTGAAATCCCGTGTTTTCTTTCCTTTTAATCTTTTATACCTATTTAACACAAGAACACAAAACCACGCGTAATTCCGACTTTTACGATACTAAACACATGATTAGGTCTTGTTTTTCTTTAATTTTAGTGGCAAAAGGATAAGTGTTTACACACTTATTAAATCCCCTACACTTGACCATTGCAATGACCCCATGCAATGCATTATTTTAAAGCATAAAGTTACATTTTTCTCATAATTAACCCATCTTGGCCTTTATTAAGATATACTATTACTAGTACGATGAAAAGATAAAAACTTTTAAAGGAAACAAAAGTTATAACAATTTATTAACATGGAATTTATTTGATGGAAGAAACTCGTAAAGAATTCTAAGACTTAAATTAGGGCTTTTGTGTCATGAATATTAATCACCCACAAGTTTCACGTTCCCCATACCAAGCTTAAAAACGAGATCATTGTTTACCATAAGTTCTCAAGTTAAAACCACTTATATAAGACAATTGTGTAATACTCTTTCTCCAATTCCTAAGTTGTATCTCTAGCTTTTAAGGATTGTCATTCACCCGTAGGCTCATTTGACTTATTTGATAATTATTAGTCCAAAAATGAAGGCAAAATGGTGCAAACCCGACACTCAAATCCTAACCTCGTCCTCAAAAACGTTGTCACTAAAGTAAGCCCACATCAAGGATGATTTAACACGATTTGGGGAATAAATTCCCGGATCCAAAATTTGGCCAATAGTACTACTTATTAATTATTCCTCCAAAGTCATGTAGACTTTATGTGGAGTTTAGAAAGTTCACATCATATACCCTTAGGCTCTTTAAGATGTAAAAATTCTCCTCATCTATTGTCCACAGCCTAAGGCTCCTTGAATGATAAACGAGGGAATTGATTTTTGATCAATTTTTATTCAACACTTACCATGCCATACACCCTAAGGCTCTAATGACAAGGTTCGTGCTACATGCCCCACACCTGAAAGCTCCTTGAGGTCATGTTTTAATCTTATTCTTTCTTATTTATGATATATATAGTAGGCCAAATTCCGCGGTCCCAAGGTCTGAATACCTCCTACTTAGTGGTTATGAGCCACCTTAGTCGGAAGTCCACAACGCTAGCACCCTCAATGTGTTCATGCTTTAATTACAAGGAGATAAAAGATTTGGCTAAGAGTTAAGATATCGAATCTACATCACAAAAATCCTAATTTATTAAGCAATTCAATATGCAAGCGGGAAGAAAGAGCCACAAAAACTCATATAAGCAAGAATTAACCCTTAAACTTATTATCAACTCAATTATCTCTCGTTATCCACAATTTAAAATCTCAAGGAATGAGACTCGTGGATGCTTAGCCTAATAAACCAATTAAGGTCCATATGGTTAAGGATACTAGCAAGAGTAAACTTGGATAAGTAAACTCGGGTTGAGTCAAAATATTCACGACGGGCCTAATATATCAAAGACATCTAAACTTGTTAAAACCATTTTATTTATTTATTTATTTTTTGACTTTATTCTTGAAATGGAAAATATAAATACGATGCAATGACAAAAGGAAAGAAAATAAATGGAAATACTACTAGGCCAAAATAGATCAAAAATTTGAAAAACGTTGAAAATTTTTTAATTTTCCGGTTAAATGAGGTCAAATTCATGGAAAAGCCCACTAAAATTCGATAGAAGTCTCCCCTACACTTAATATAAACATTATCCTCAATGTTTAAGCATGTGGGAGAATAAACTACCCTACACTTAGGACATTGAGTACGTTGTTTAAATCGAGCTAAGGAAGAGACAACTAAAGTGATTACATTTATTCGTCTTATTTATATACATGTATGAATCACAATAGTTTTGAGAGGACCGGGTACACGGGAACACGGGATCACGGGTCGCGTCAAAAACACCAAAAGTGGATCATTAAAGCACATGTCCCTGCACAACATCACAACACAAACAACCTACTTGGATCCCCCTACACTTATTGGTGGAAATGGGTGAAGGTGAAAAAGGGTGGAAAGGGTGGAAAAGGTAAAAATCTAACCTAGTTAAACGATGCTTGATTTATTTATCACGAGTCTCTAGCTCGACTCGATTTCCCAAATTAATTCAATGGAAATGTGGAGAGAGATGGAATCATCTCGTGAGAGATGTCCTCTCCAAAGTACAACTTAACCCGTTGGCCATTCACCTTAAAGTTGGGCCCATTAGGTTGGGGTAACTCAATGGTGCCATAAGGGAAGATTTGGGCCACGGTGAATGGACCGGACCAACGGCTCTTATGTTTACCCGAAAAGATTTTCAACCGCGAGTTAAAGAGTAAAACTTGATCACCAACGTGGAACTCTCGGTTCTTAATCTTGGATTCATTAATGAGCTTAGTCTTCTCCTTGTAGATTAATGAATTCTCATAAGCCTCATTCCTAAGTTCATTGAGTTCATTGAGTTGGATTTCCTTATGATCACCGGCTTTGTTTATGTCAAAATTAGCCCATTTCAAGGCCCAATAAGCCTTATGCTCCAACTCAATGGGGAGGTGGCACGCCTTTCCGTACACAAGGCGATAAGGAGTACAACCTATAGGTGTCTTATAAGCGGTACGGAAAGCCCACAAAGCATCATCTAATTTATCGACCCGTGAGGCACGATGCTCTCCCACGGTTCGCTTTAAGATTCGCTTAAGACCACGGTTTAAAACCTCGGCTTGACCATTAGTTTGTGGATGATACGCGGTGGAAAGTCGGTGATTGACACCATACTTAGCCATGACTCGTGCGACTTGATCATTGCAAAAATGAGTCTCGCGATCACTAATAATAGCACGAGGCACACCGAATCGAGCAAACAATTGTTTCAAGAAGTTAACAACCACCCTCGCATCGTTAGTAGGTAAAGCCTTTGCTTCAACCCATTTTGATACGTAGTCAACGGCTACGAGGATGTACTTGTTCCCTTTGGATGATGGAAATGGCCCCATAAAGTCGATGCCCCATACGTCAAAGATTTCACATTCTTGTATGAAATTTTGAGGCATCTCATATTTATGTGTGATCTTGCCTTGTCGTTGGCAAGCATCACAATGCCTAACCATTTCATGAGCGTCATGATAAATGGTGGGCCAATAGAATCCGGAGTCAAAACTTTTTTAGCGGTGTAATAAGGACCAAAGTGACCACCGGTGGGTCCTTTATGGCAAGCTTCAAGGATTTGTAAAGCCGCCGGCCCATCAACACATCTACGAATGATTAAGTCCGCACATTGCTTGAAAAGATAAGGGTCGTCCCAATAGTATGTTTTGACGTCCTTGAAGAATTTTTTCTTTTGTTGGGACAATAACCCTTCGATAAGAACACCACCCGCCAAATAGTTTGCAATGTCCGCAAACCATGGGGTATCATCAAGATTGGAATTAATAGACATTAAGGTCTCAAGGGGAAAAGATTCATTAATCTCTTGATTTGGAAGTTCCCCTTGATAAGGATCCTCAAGTCTACTAAGATGATCCGCGGCTAGGTTTTCCGCTCCCTTTTCATCACGAATTTCGATTTTAAATTCTTGTAGGAGCAAAACCCAACGAAGGAATCTCGGTTTAGCATCTTGCTTGGTCAACAAGTATTTCAAAGTAGAGTGGTCGGTGTAAACGATGGTGGTGGAAAGCACAAGATAGGGGCGGAATTTCTCAAAAGCATACACTACAGCTAAAAGCTCTTTTTCGGTAATGGTATAATGCAATTGAGCCCCAGTCATTGTCTTACTAGCATAATGAATGGGTAGGAAATGTTTGTTCACTCGTTGACCTAAAACCGCTCCTACCGTGAAATCACTAGCATCGCACATGAGCTCGAAAGGTAACTCCCAATTTAGAGAGACTAAGACCGGTGCCTTAGTTAATTTACCTTTCAGAAGTTCGAAAGAGTCGAGACAATCTTGACAAAAGATGAAAGGAGCATCCTTTTTTAGGAGATGAGTCATAGGACGAGCTATTTTGGAGAAATCTTGGATGAAACGTCGATAAAATCCCGCATGGCCTAAAAAACTTCTAACTCCTTTGACGGTGGTAGGTGGAGGTAACTTAGCAATGATGTCAACTTTAGCACGGTCGACTTCGATACCGGCTTTGGAAATTTTATGACCGAGGACGATGCCTTCTTTTACCATGAAATGGCATTTTTCCCAATTAAGAACGAGACGAGTGTCTTCACACCGTTTAAGCATACGTTCTAAATTGGCAAGGCAAGAAGAGAAAGAATCACCATAGACCGAGAAATCGTCCATAAAGACTTCCATAGTTTCTTCAACCATGTCATGAAATATTTCCATCCTACACCTTTGGAAAGTCCCGGGAGCATTGCATAAGCCGAAAGGCATTCGTTTGTAAGCAAATGTTCCATAAGGACAAGTGAATGTGGTTTTCTCTTGGTCTTTTGGATCGATAGGGATTTGAAAATATCTGAAAAAACCATCTAAGAAGCAATAGAAATCATTACCCGCTAAACGCTCGAGCATTTGATCCATGAAAGGAAGAGGGAAATGATCCTTACGAGTGGCATCATTGAGCTTACGATAGTCTATGCAAACTCGCCAACCCGTTACGAGTCGAGTAGGAATCAACTCGTTGTTTTCATTGGGGACAACGGTGATTCCGCCTTTCTTAGGCACACAATGGACGGGACTAACCCATGGCGAATTCGAGATAGGGTAAATCATGCCGGCATCTAGAAGTTTGATAACTTCTTTCTTAATGACTTCATGAATTTTTGGATTAACCCTTCTTGGATTTTGGATTGCGGGTTTAAAGTCATCTTCCATGAGAATTTTATGGGTGCAAAAATTAGGATCAGTTCCGCGGATGTCGGAGATTTTCTAAGCAATTGCTTTCCTATGATTTTTAAGCACATCGATAAGTCGAGATTTTTCATCTTCTTTTAAGTCCTTAGCAATAATGACGGGTAACTTATTATCCTCTTCTAAGAAAACATACTCTAAATGAGACGGTAAATCCTTAAGCTCTAAATCTGGTGGATTGTCGATGGAAGGCTTAGTCAAATTTGGATCATCGTTTGTAACTTCCTTAGGAGTAGGTGGAGAAATATGGTCCTCATTGAGAAGTCTCTCAATGGTACGAATGTCTTCTTCCCAATCGGTGGGGGAATCGTCATATTTTAAATCCACATCCCCTAAACTTGCTTCAAATTCTTGTAAAAGAAAGTCACTTTCTCCAAATGGAGTCAATGAAGGAGCAATAGAAGCTACGGTCTCAACATGAGGTAAATGAGAAATCCCGCTCTTACAAGCCTCGTGAAAATGTTCTTCACATGCTTCGTCTAGCACATCGATGTAATTCACGGATTCGGGCTCATCGGGAAGTTTGGAAAGTTTACCCATGTTAAAGACGATTTTATCATCCCCGACCCTCATGATAAGTTCACCCGCGGCTACATCAATCAATGTACGCCCTGTTCTCAAGAAGGGTCGTCCCACAATTAAGGGAACACGGGGATCCATCTCATTGTCGACTCCTACAAAAACATCCTCGGCTATCCCTACCGGATAAGAAACCGTACGGTTAGCTAATTCCAAGGTCATACGAGTGGGGACTAGCTCGGGTAAAGATAATTGTTTCCACACGGACAATGGCATAAGATTGATACTCGCTCCGATATCCGCCAAGGCCATACAATTCTCAACACCCATAAAATTACAAGGAATAAGGAATCGACCGGGATCTCCTAACTTAACCGGTAATTTTCTCAAAAGAACCGCGGAACAATTCTCATTCAATTGGGTATTGGCAATATCGAGCAACTTTTCCTTATCACTTAAAAGGTCCTTAAACATCTTAGCATACTTAGGCATGTGAGCGAGAGCCTCGGCAAAGGTGATATTAAAATTCAATTGTTTGAACATTTTTAGGAAGTTCAAAACTTGAATATCATCCTTATTCTTCAATTTCTCTTTCTGCAACCTTGAGGGATAAGGTATATTGGGTTGAGATGAAGGCTTTGGAGTGGATTGCTCACTCACATCCTTGGGTGGAGGAGGAGTAGAAATGGAAGGTGAAGGAATCGGTTTGGGAACCGAAGGTGTGGTATAAGATTTAGGTATCGGTGGAACATAAGGCGTAGACGAAGGCATAACGGGTGGTATGTCACAAGTAGAAGGTGAAGGAGGGTGGGTAGAAGAAGAAGGAATCACGGGTCTTGTTTAGGTGGGGAATAGGAAGGTTCTACGGTGGTCTTACCACTCCTAGTAGTGATGGCATTAACATTAGCCCTAGGATTGGTCACGGTGTTAGAAGGGAGGGCACCTTGGGGACGAAGGGTTTGAAGCATTTGCAAAAATTTCTTATCGTTTGATTCTTGCATTTGTCTATTATATTCTTGCATCTCTTTCATGGTTCGCTCATGTTCGGATAATTTTTGTAGAACCAAGTCCATTTGAGGATTATGCATGTTCATTTGATTATACCCTTGATTGTTAAACCCTTGATTAGGAAAATCTTGGTTTTGATATTGATTATAACCTTGATTAAAACCTTGATTTCGAAAACCTTGGTTATTAAATCCTTGATTTTGCCCTTGAAAATTCCCTTGATTATGATTAAAACCCCGTGTATTTGAATTCCCTTGAAATTTACCCCGTTGAGGACCTTGGTTCCTATTTTGGGCGGGTGGGGGTGGTCTTTGTGGAGCTACAAAACCCGGGGGAGCCAAATAGTTATTAGACTTATAAGACAAATGGTTAACATCAACATTTGGTTGAAATGAACCCGCTCATTTTCATTGTTTTTATAAGCATAAACTTCTTGTTGTTGATTGTAAACCTTGTCACAATTATAATACGAATGTGGTCCACCACAAGTTTCACACGTTTCACAAGTCTCTTTTAAGGCATTCACGTGTGTAGTGGGAGGGTTATCTCTTAAAACAAGGTGTTTCACAATTGAAGTAAGCTCCTTAATTTAATTAGTCACCTCATTATCACTAGCACTAGCTATTGTAGTCTTTACACTTTTGGTTTGAACTTTTGCCTTGTTTTCAATTATTGCCCAAGCCTCGTTCATGGATTTCACAAGAATATTACCCCCCGCGGCACTATTAAGTGAGTCTTGGTCATTGAGAGTTAAACCATTGTAAAACGTATTAATTTGATGCACTTTAGTGAAACCATGTTGTGGACATTTTCTTAAAAGCTCTTTAAATCGATCCCAAGACTCACTAAACGTTTCCCCATATTGTTGTTCAAAGGTAATGATGTCATTCCTTAAAGAAGTGGTCCGTGATGGTGGGAAAAAGTAGTTAATGAACTTGGTCTCTAAATCAATCCATGTGGTAATACTGTGGGGTGGTGTGGTTCCTTATCAAGCCAAATCCATGTGGTAATACTGTGGAGTTGTAAACGAATGGCCTCTTGTAGCACCCTATTGTATTTGACGGTGTTTGCCAATTGTATGAAACGTTTAATATGAGCGTGTGGGTCATCATTAGTACGGCCTAAAAATGGTGTAGCAGAAACCATTTGAATAAAACCCGTTTTTAGTTCAAAATTATTTGCTCCAATATCCGACACCATAATCGCGTCATCGTTTCCTTCAACGTGAGATTGTAGAATCTCAATCATTGGTCGATTATCCGTTGCTATCGTGTTGTTCAAAGCTCGATTCTCGGGATCGGCTTGATTGACGGTCTTTTTGTTTTTCTTCTTCTTCTTTTTGGAAGAATTAGAAGTATTTGGTACACCAATCGGTATGTATGTACGCGCACGAGTGCGCATACAATTAAAACTTAGAGGAATGAGGTAGGAGACCTCGGTCGACTTTCAGAGGAAAGGGATTATGCCTCTCGAGGTGCAGTATTAAAAAGTTACGAAAATATATACTTAATACTACTTCAGTTGGCAAACCAATAATCGGTCGTCCCTCTCAATATACGCACAAGCAAGCGGAGAAACGAGGTGGCACAAAGCACTTAAAAACCTTTTTCCTTAGACAACCTTTTATAGCGCGTCGCCTTATACCCACCTTATAGTTTGTATAAATCGAGTTCAAACTTCTTACTAGTATTTATCTATTTTGCCTTTTTTCTCGTTTGGGATTCGAATACAATAGTTAGGTGATGAAATCCCAACTAAGGTCTTATTTGAAAAGTAGGTAAATTAATTGTGCTACGTAATATAATATAGTAAAAAAAATCTTTCTGTATTTTTTTTAAGAAAAATATATATTCACAATAAAAAGCGAAAGAAATCGAAATAAGAAAAATAGCAATAATACGTAATATTTTTGGTGTAATACTTTAGGAAAAGTATTACTTTTTGATTTTTTAATTTTTTTTTTGGTGCAATCTTAGGACAGAGTTTGCTTTTGTGATTTTTTAATTTTTTTGTATTTTGATTTTTTTGATTTTTTTGATTTTTTATGTTTTTGATTTATTAACGATAAAAATAACGTTCAAAATTGAACAGATCCCAAAATCCAAATCATCTCACGAAATTGTCAATCGTAACGAGCGAAGCGGCAGCGTCGTCAATTTAATGTTGCTATTTTTGTGTCAATTAAGTTCATTTCCTCGACTCACTCGAATTGATATCAAATTTAACATGGATTAATTGTTCTTGGTAATTAAAACTCTTTTTGGTATTTTTAAGCTAAAAACTATTTAATAAAAAAAACTATTTAATCTAAATAAAAAAAGTAATATTTAATTAAAACTAATTAACTATTTTAAAACTCTATAGAATTTAAGTCTAATTTAAATCTAATTTACTCTAATTAATTTTTTTAGCTAAAACATTTAATTTAAATGAAATATACTTGAAACTATTTTTAAATAAAACTAAATTAATTGAAAACTAATTTTAAAAACTTAATTTAAAAAGTAATTAAAATATATTTGTTTTTTTATTTTTTTAAAACTTTATAAAAGAAAACTTATATAAAACTTTTAATTAAAATTAATCAAACTAAGATTTATAATTAAACTACTTTAAATAAACTGACAGCTCAATTAAACCTATATTAATTAAAAGGACTGAAGTTAAACTAAAAAGAAGCTCTAGAGGAGTTGGTTATGACGTACGGATATTAAGCGAAGGGTCAGGTGTTCGAGTCTCGTTGGAGACTATTTTTGAATGATTATTTTTTTTTTGTAATTTGTGGAACAAACAGATCAAATGGATCTGTTGCTTTTGATAGACAGATACAGTAAAATAACAAAACCCAAATAAGCGCAATATGTTAAAGTAGATAATAAGCAGATAAATCAAAAACTAAAAATAAGCAAATATAACTGAACAGAAAATAAGCTATTAATCTATATTAAGTAAATCTAAACACAAAAATAAGCAAATAATCCTAAAAAGCAAGTCTACAATATCAAAACACTACTAAACTAGCAAAACCAAACTATCAGCAATCAAATAAGATACTAAAACTAGATAAGCTAAAACAAATAAGCCAATAATAACTTAAACAGATGAGCCAAATCTAAACACTACAAAACAATACACTACTTAACTCAACTCAAATCAAAATAAACTCAGATATATCAAAAACTTAAACTAGCAGATTATATTAAACCAAAAATAAAGCAGACACGATCCAAACTACAATAAACAGATAAAAAACTATAAGCAGATAACAAAACTAGCAGATCCAAACAAACTAACTACACCAGCAGATTTAATAAACAAAAATTAAATATTAAAATTAATCTAAACTTAACAAAAATAAAAGGAGATGTGAAACCTTATGACGATACCGTTGAGCAGAAGGGTGAGCGCTGAGCCCCCTTTTAAAACGAATCAAACACCACCATTAAACATCAACATCACTGAATCATATGCATCTACTCACGAACCAAGAACCAGAACTACTAATTCAACTAGTTTTTCTTTTATAAACTTCCAGTAGGGAAGATTTATTCCAATATTTATTTTAAATTATCTAAACAAGCTATTGATTAACTTTGCTTAAATAATATTTAATTATTATACTAAATAGATTAAGATAAATTTCAATAATAATAGACACTAATTGATTAAAATTAATCAAGCTTTCATTAATAAGAAACGAAGATAACAATACTTTTGAAAAAGAAAAATACAATTGATCTAAACTAATATTTGCATAATAAAAATTAAAATAAAATTGGCACTTAACATTACAGAAATATGGGGGTATTTATAGCCAACCCCCAAGGCTTCTTCAAGAAGATTTATGGAGAATTATTTAATCTTGGCCGCTCTTTTCTTCTCTTCTCTTCTCTTTCTTGATCGAATGGTGGAGATAACACCCCTTGCACACGGATTGCCAGCGTGTCAAGGGGTGTGTTTGTTGTGTTTCTTCAATGAGGATGTGGCTTCATTTAATTGGAGGATTGGTGGTGGTGATATGGTTTAACCAATCAAAATAGGGAAAACTGCCATGTAGATGAGATGAGGACCACCATTATCTCCTTCCCGAAATAAGGGGGGATTAATTCCCTTCGTGTGAATCACACAATTTAAGAAAAGCCCCAATTTTAATTGGGTAATTTTTTGTGATATAGGTGAATTAGGGTTTCCAGACTGGGTAAAAACTGGGGTGTCTGCGTTTGTTTGAGAGAGATAGAGAGAGATAAAAGAGGGTTGCCTTGTTTGTATCGAAAGTATGTGAGGTGTGGGTAAAAAAACGTTTTAAAAAAACGTGTGTGAGTAAGGTAAGTAAATAAAAGAGTGAGTTGACCAACTCTTGACCTAGAAACTTTGTTTTCTCCGTTTTATTTATTTGTGTTAATGGGCTTGGCCCAAACTACCAAATACCCATCCGTTTTATTATTAGTTCATTTGGGCTTTTGATGGGCTTGTGGGTAAAAAGTGTAAACTCCATCTTCTCAAATGGGCTTTTGGGCCCATTGACCAAATGTGGGACCCACTTGGCCCAAAATCTACATAAACGATTAAATCCGCTAAAATCGAACTTGAAATTGGTTTCCTTGATCTTTTCTTCAAACTCGTGTCGATTTTGCCGGTTTTCGTGATCTTTGGTTCACTTTTGATTCTTTTGACTCTGTCTTTCTCTCATTCTTGGACTTTTCTTCAACAATTGACCGTAAAATCCCGTGTTTTCTTTCCTTTTGATCTTTTGTACCTATTTAACACAAGAACACAAAACCACGCGTAATTCCGACTTTTACGATACTAAACACATGATTAGGTCTTATTTTTCCTTGATTTTAGTGGCAAAAGGATAAGTGTTTACACACTTATTAAAACGTTTTTCGAAAAACTACCCGAGGGCACGCAAATCGAGGAAACTAGAATCAAGGAATACCCGTAAATTAGTGGGATGAGACAAAACAAGTTTTGCCCCATCCCACTAATATGGGACGGCCAAGAGAGATACACCACATCAATGATGTGTCAAAGCTTCACTAGGAAGCATAAACACATGTATATACTTCCCTAATACCATTCAACCTAAACCATTTTCTCACAAAACACACATGCAATACCACTCTCATTCTCTCCTCTCCTCTCTCTCTAAAATTCGTCCCAAATTAAGAACATACACCCCTTTTTGATTAAATTTAGCCATAAACTGTATGTTATAAACACATATGATGATGCTCCTTTGAAACCTTGAAGATTAGAGGTGATTCTAACATCCAATGAGGTGATTTGATGATGTCCAAGGGCTGATTTCTACAAGAAGTTTATAAATATTGGTGGTCTTCAAAGTTGGTGTTGATCTATCACAAGTTTTTCCATCAAAATCCAAGCCTTGATCATAAACTACTCAATCTTGGTGGTATAAAGATTGTCCTTCCTATCCTCTTATTATTTTTATTATGTAATCTTGTATTTTCTTTCCTATTTTATATGTATATGATGAATATATGATGATAAAAATATTGTGTGGGGATCAAGTGTTGATAAATATGGTTAAAAAGATGGAAAACCATAGGTAACAAGGTTAATTCTTGCTTATAAAGTTGGCTGTATAAAAACAGTAACTAACCAAATGTTAAACTGATAAAATGGCATAGTGGAATCAATTTACAGTAAGTATTAGGTTTTATACACATGTGAGAGTTGGCCATGCAATGGAATCATCAAAATGAGTGAGATATGATCAAAACAAGATTAGAGTGCAAATCTGCCTACACTGTTTTGGACGAATTTATTAAAATATTTAGAGGTTGATTCATCAGTAGCTATAAGGAATAAAATGAAGCACATATCATTTAGTTTCTGTCATAAAAATTTGAGGTCCTATCTCATTATAGAACCTTAGATATGGACATTTTAGTGGACTTAAAATTTAGGACTGATTTTGTAAATAAATAGTATATAATATAAGCACTCAAAAATTTATATAAAATATACATATATAAAACCCAATAGTTGATAATAATCATAAATAAAGATATATATATATATATATATATATATATATATATATATATATATATATATATATATATATATATATATATATATATATATATATATATATATATATATATATATATATATATATATATATATATATATATATATATATATATATATATATATATATATATATATATATATATATATATTGGTACTAAAATGGGACATGTTATATAAATTACAAGTATAAATGTTTTTCCAAGTTATAAAACTATATACCTAAGTTTTACGTCTTTTCGGCTAAAACCGAAAGATTAACGTTTTTGTCAATTAAAACTTAGACGGTCAGACCCGTCTAATGTAAACTTTTATAAACTCACATAGTGATTTATAAACTTATATAACAAGTAAAAACCGATAAAACCTAAGCTTTACAACATATAGACATTAACGGGCCAAAGTAGCCTTATTGGACTATTAACCCGACTAGTTTGGTAAAACACTTATAAACTTACTTATTGGGCTTAACCCACTTGGGCCCAACATGCAAAGTATAGTACTGATAATAAAAGTGTAAAATGGATTAATATAAGGTATTGGGCTTATAATAGGCTTATTGGGCCTAAAACATGTAAATAAGTAAAACTAGTAAACTAGTATAAAAGTTACCAATACATAACACTAAAATGAGTAAATGCGAATGTAAAAACCCACTTGATCATCATCATATATATAAAATCATCATATGTATACATAATTGTTATTTTTATAAATTCATTGGACATGAGTCTAAGACAAGTATTACTTGTCAAGGGTTCCTTGATTGAAGCACGTACCGTACATCCATATCGCCGATAATCGCCTTCCCACATCAATGTGAGTTCATAGCCTCGCACTCTTTAAATGTTTTTATGAAATGTTTTATAAACCCGCGAGGGAGATAACATGTTAGTTTTAATAAAAATAGGATACCAGTTGTCCCGATTGTTTGTTTATTGATTTGGACCCGAATGATTGTATGACCCGAAGAATGATTATATGACTCAATGTATGAAGTAAAATGGATTATTAAAGTTAGGTTATGTCACTAAAAGTCCCATCAGCATGAATTGTGAACTACCTGGATTTGGTAGACGCTTATGCATATAAAAGTACTATTTGGGGACGATCACCCCAGTTGGCGCCTTGACGGTTGATCCCCGTCGTGCCACATTGATTGGTAAAGGAATTTATATATGAGAAGATTTACACAAGCGTTATTATTATGACGGCACGCTAATTTAGATGGGCAAATGAGTTTCGGGTTAGCTACCCGTTGTTTGTTTTAGTTAGGTAACAATGTCATGCGGCTTATAATAATCCCAAAAGAACGAAATACTTCTATACGCACTGAATTACGATATATTGCCTGACTAGCAATACGGGGGCTTATTATTGATATTATGTTCGTGTTTTGGTTTTACATAACCATATTCATATAACGGTTTTTATTTAACTTTATACAACGTTATAAAACGTATTGTATGATGTTTTTACGACTTTGATTCGTATAATGATTTTGAAGGCAAAAGCCTATATTATGATTTTTGATAAGGATTTGTATAAAATGACTTTGGCTATTTTATGGCCTATTACAAAGATTTGTACAAAAATGATTTTTGGTAATAATTATATACCGATGATATATTAATGATTTTATTAAACTATATGAATTCAATCGGCGTTTTCGGTGACCTTTTCTTTTAACATGTTTTATCTCAGGTACTTGAAGGTAATTCTCAAAAAGACAACAAGAATTCATGGCCCGCACTTAAATAATAATTTCCATTAAAATGCTTTGTAAAACTTGTATGATATACAATGACTTGGGACCTATGTAAATTTGATATTTATGAATGGAAATGCTTTATTATTAAACGACGCGATTTTTAAGCATTGTCTATGATGTGAGTAATGTGCTATCCCGTAACACCAACGAGTCTTCCGTTGTATTGAATTGTGTAAATTTGGGGGTGTTACATTCTTGGAAGGAAATGATAAGTTGTCAGTTATTATTGAGAAGGATCTTTCGGATGATGTAAAAACCACACTTATCGATGTCTTGAAGGCTCACAAAGAGGGAATTGCGTGGAAATTTTCCGACATTAAGGGTATCGACCCAAAGTTTTGTACATACAAAATTTTAATGAAGGAAGAATACAAGCCCGCAATTCAATGTCAAAGGAGGGTGAACCCCAAAATTCACGACGTCATCAAAAAGGAAGTCCTTAAACTCCTTGACGTGGGAATGATTTACCCTATTTTCGATAGCCCGTGGGTGAGCCTCAATCATTGTGTCCCTAAGAAGGGAGAAATGACCGTTGTGCCAAACGATGACAACGAGTTAATTCCAACTCGACTCGTCACCAGTTGGAGGGTGTGTATTGACTATCGTAAGTTAAATGACGCCACTTGTAAAGACCATTTCCTTGCCCTTCATGGATCAAATGTTGGAGCGTCTTGCGGGAAACGATTTCTATTGCTTTTTAGATGGTTTTTCTGGTTACTTCCAAATCCCCATCGATCCTCGTGATTAAGAAAAAACTACGTTTACGTGTCCATATGGAACGTTTGCCTATCGTAGAATGCCATTCGGACTTTGCAATGCACCGGGAACCTTTCAAAGGTGCATGATGGCTATTTTTCATGACATGATCGAGAAGACGATGGAAGTATTCATGGATGACTTTTCTGTGTTTGGTAGTTCGTTCACTTCGTGTTTGTCGAATCTTAAGAAAATGTTGAAGCGTTGTGAGGAAACCAACCTTGTGCTTAATTGGGAAAAATGTCATTTTATGGTTAAAAGTGGAATCTTCTTAGGGCACAAGGTTTCGAAAGTGGGGATTGAGGTAGATCAAGCTATGGTAGACGTCATCTCCAAATTACCTCATCCCAAAATCGTTAAGGGAGTTAGGAGTTTCCTAGGCCACGCGGGCTTTTATCGTCGATTCATCAAGGATTTTTCAAATATTTTCTCGACCTATTACACATCTCCTCAAAAAGATGCACGTTTTGTCTTTGACGAAGATTGTGTACGAGCCTTTGAAATCCTTAAGAGGAAACTTACCGAAGCTCCCATTCTTGTTGCTCCCAATTGGAACCTCCCCTTTGAGCTCATGTGCGATGCTAGTGACTACGCTATTGGGGCCGTATTGGGGCAACGTCATGAAAAACACTTCTTGCCTATTCACTATGCTATCAAGACGATGACCGAGGCTCAACTAAAATACACTACAACGGAGAAGGAATTCCTTTCCGTGGTGTATGCATTTGAGAATTTCCGACCTTATCTCGTCTTGACTAAATGCATAGTGTATACGGATCATTCGGCTATCAAGTATCTTATGGAAAAACAAGATGCAAAGCCGAGATTACTTCGTTGGATTCTCCTCCTTCAAGAATTTGATCACAAAATCGTTGACAAAAAAGGAGCAGAGAATCTAGCGGCCGATCATCTTTCTCGTTTGGAAGATCTTCACCAAAGTGTTTACGAGCCGAAGGAAATCACCGAAACATTTCCGCTCGAGACACTTGGTGTAGTGAATTCTAAGCTTGATTCTTCTACCCCATGGTTTGCGGACATCGCAAATTACCATGCGGGGAACTTCATCATCAAGTGTATGACGACTCAAGAAAAACGAAAATTCTTTCGTGACGTCAAGTTCTATTTTTGGAACGACCCTTACTTGTTTCGAACTTGTGCGGATCAAATTATTCGACGTTGTGTCTTTGGTACCGAAGCTTCTAACATTCTTAGAGCTTGTCACGAGGGACCCACGGGTGGTCACCACGGTGCTAATCTCACAACTAAGAAGGTCTTTGATGCTGGTTTCTTTTGGCCTACTATTTACCGAGATTCACATGCACTTGTGAAGTCATGCGACCCATGCCAACGACAAGGAAAAGCCTCACAAAACGATGAAATGCCACAAAATATCATCCAAGTGTGTGAGATCTTTGACGCTTGGGGAACTGACTTTATGGGGTCGTTCCCATCATCTCGTGGTAATAAGTACATCCTTGTCGCCGTTGACTACCTATCTAAGTGGGTGGATGCTAAGGCTTTGCCCACCAACGATGCTCGTGTGGTAGTCAAGTTTTTGAAAAGCTTGTTTTCTTAGTTTGGAACCCCTCGTGCGATCATAAGCGATCGTGGAACCCATTTTTGTAACGACCAATTCGAAAGGGTCCTAAGGAAATATGGGGTACACATCGGCTTTCTACGGCTTATCTCCCACAAATGAGTGGGCAAGTCGAGGTTTCAAACCGAGCTTTCAAGAGGATCTTGGAGAGATCTGTTGGGGAAAACCGACAATTTTGGTCGGATAAGTTGGACGATGCTTTATGGGCCTTTAGGACATCTCATAAGACACCCATCGGGTGCACTCCTTATAAGCTAGTGTATGGGAAGAATTTCCATCTACCAATTGAACTCGAACACAAAGCTTATTGGGCCCTTAAGCATTGTAATGATGATATGGAGACCGCGGGAAAACACCAGAAAATGCAACTTAATGAATTAGATGAATTGAGGGATATTGCTTATGAAAATTCATTGATTTACAAAGAAAAGACTAAAAAGTTTCATGATTCTAAAATTAAAAACCGGGTTTTTAACATTGGAGATCAAGTGTTGCTTTTTAACTCTCGTTTGAAAACATTTTCCGACAAGTTGAAATCCCGTTGGTCCGGTCTATTTACCGTGACTCAAGTTTTTCCTTATGGGACCATCGAGCTAGCTCAAAATGATGGCCCCAATTTCAAGGTGAATGGACATAGGTTGAAGCACTACTTTGGCGGGGAAGTTCCATCCTTGAACTACCTCGACCAAATCACCTTCCCCAATGATAATTAGTATTGAGGGGATCGAGTCGAGATCATGACTCGGTAATCAAAAACAAGGTGCCTCGTGGGGGAGTCCCATGCTTATCGTATGTACATATCATCGCTTTCTAATGTAGTAACGTGTGGGGATTTGTTCCCTTCCAACCTTTGTTCTGTGGTTGTTTGTGAATTTTGGATTTTAGATGATCATTATCTTCGCGATTGGAGCCTCTCGTGTTCGTTTTATGGGAGCACTTGATCATTTGCTTTGAAGACTTTCTCAATATCCACGATCTATCCTTTTATGTTCTAACCTTAGGTTTATAGCACACTTCATAACGGCTTTAAATTTAACGGTTACACCCTTTCCATGCTAGATTAAGCATTCGACTACGTCTCTAGTATGGGGGTTCCAACCCTTAGACTCGAATCATTAAGGACAATGTTTAACTTTAGTATGGTGGGGTGAATAGATACTTGCCTTGCCAAACCTTCACGCTTTCCAAAGTTTATCTTTTTGTTTATCGTTTTGTTGCAAAATAAGGCTAAAAATGGCCAAATTTTAAATTTTTTCTCATGTTTTATAAGTGTTTGAAGACACGAATGTAGATTTTCTGATGGCGAGAATAAGAGTAAGTTTTGACTCGACCGTGCGTGTTGAGCACTTAGCTTCGATTCCTTAACTTTTATATTAGGCTAAGTCTCTTAAATGAGGACGAGAAATGATAGAGTTAATTATAAGTTACTATGCTAAACGTAGAGTACTCGTATTCTTTCAAAAACTCATGTGTTCTCGTTGTTTTGTTATTCTCCATTCGCTAGTAAATATATTATTGCTTAATAAGTATTGGTTTAGCGGTTTAGTCTTGATTGTTGGTTTCTAGTCTTTTCTAGTAGCTTCCATGTAATTAAATTGGGAAGACATTAAGGTATCGCCAGCTCACGGTTATTAAGTATTGGCAACCCGAATAATCGAAAGCTTCACCCAATAATAAGATTTCAAGTGCTCACCTAAATCAAGCAAACAATTTGAAGGTCACAAGGCCGAAAAATCTATGCAAAATTGAAAGTGAATCAAGCCTTAATCTTTGAAGCTTAAAAGATCCAAAATTCGCCTTAGCGTGAGGATATACGTCTTTGGCCATAATAAACACCTCATGACGAGGTTAAATAAAAGGCAAGGCAAGACCGAAGTCATAATAAAAGCTTCATGGTGAAGTTGAATAAAAGATGGAGGTAAACCTATGATAATAAGGCCCTTCCGTTAGGGGGCGTATAAAAGTCTTGGTAATAAGTCTCATGTTCAAAACCGTTATAAAATCGTGTTTAGCGATCCTTCTTGTTGACTTAATTTTTTGACATCGTTGTCTATTGTTAGGGGCTATTAATTCGATGCTCTTAGTTACAACGTTAGGACTCTATTTTAGACCTAAATATCTATTATCGCATAAGTCAAACAATGTATCCTCGTGAAACATTCAAGACAAAATAAAAATAAGAGATACAACTTAGGAAAATGGGAGGATAAGTACGTGCTTAGGGCGTATGAGTAGTGTTAGCATTACTAACTTATAATGACAATGATCTTGTTGCACGCTTAGCATGGAATTGGGGTGAAAATCGAGGACGACGAAATTATTTCTAACGAAGCATTCAGGTGTTCTTGTTCTATGAACCTAAACGTCCCATTTTGCGATGAAAATCATACATTATGTCTAAAACGCAAGTAGAAGTAATAGTAGTAGTGTAGCTAGTTTATCATTCAATAAAAGTGAATAAAAATGAATTTTGGAGGTGCTACGATACTTTATTCTGGCATTGCATGAGGGCACGATAATGGTTTAGTATGGGGAAGTGATGAGACTGCTTTACACATAGTCTCCTCGTCCAAAACGGGCTTTAAATGCATAAAATATCATGAAAGTGGCCAAATATATGCTTGTGTTTGTTACTTGTGTATTTTAGGTACGGATATTGAGAAATGAAAAAAGATCACAAGAAACATGCAAAAACGAACACGGGAAACGAAGCCGCACAATGAACCAAGCCCTAATGAAGATTTTCCAAGAAAAACCCTTGAAGAATTGAAGATTATGCAAGAAGGGTCCTCCAATATTGAATAATTGACACTTTAAACCCTTGTTTAGTCATAATTACAAGTTTGGTCCTTAAAGTTTGTCAAATTTACAAAAAGGGCCCTCCACTTTGAAGAATTGGCAAGAATGATCCCTCAAAAATGAAGACTTGTCAAATTCAGTCCTCCAAGAAGTCAACCATACAAGTCAAGACCATCATCTTTGAAGAAAATTCCAAAACAACCCTTTAAGTATCAAGAATTGGCAAGAAATACCCTTGAAAATACTTTGGAAAAGTATTTGGGGCAAAAGTCTAAAAAGTAAAACTTTCAATACAAAGGAAATCTGAGTTTTACTTATTAAACTTCAAGTGACAAAGAAAGAAGAAACAAGGGACTGAAATGGGCAGACAATGAAACATACCTAGACCACTCACACCCCTACACGTGTCCCACTATCCCATTTCAGCCAATCAAAGCCCACCCTGCTTCCACCTCACCATCCACTCACCGTTTAATATTTAATTAACTTTTCAAATGTTAATTAATATTAAAAACACGCGCTAAACACTTTTTAAACCTAAAACAAAGATCAAAATAGCTGTTCTTCATGTTCTTCATAAATTTGGGCATTTGTTAATTACCAACAATTAAACCCTAATCTCTTCTAGATTAGTGATTAGGGTGGTCCTAATCATAACCCAACTTTGAAAACCCATGCCACATCATCACCTTGGTCACATGATAAAACCTTATACACGATTTTGGGAGAAAACGCCAAAACTTGCCAGCCATCCAACGCCCAAGATTGTAGCTTCAAACTTAAGCTCCTTGTGAGCCTTTGATCACTTACACATGCTTGACACCTCAACAAACTGCCAAAATTCAGTCACATGATCAAGCATAAAGCCAAAACTCTCAAGCGCAAAATGGGACTTCAACAGCTTTAGGGTTTACATTTTTTATGTTCTTAGTTAGTCATTGTAGCCTATAAAAGGCATAGAACATGCTTCATAGCAAGTTGCTATTGATTTTTCCTAGTTCACTTTTCTGTAAATCGTACTTTCAGTTTATGAAATAGAGTTTGAATTTGTGAAGAAAAACCAAGTGCCAATCTTTTATTCTGCTTGTTATTGTTTAATGTTTGCTAATCTTGAATCTTGAAACGTGTTTTCAAACCTTGTGCAAGAAATTGTACAAGAGCTCAAAATTTGATATTTTGCTAAGGCTTGGTTTAAACCTTGGAATTCGTGGGCTATAAGTTGATCATAGCACCCTGATAAAGAGTTATCAAGGTGTTGTGAGGCTTATAACTTGGGGATAATCAAGTGTGGGAACAAGGTTGCATTAATCAAATTTTATATTCCATTTGTCACCTTTCTGTTTTTGATTTTATTGTGCTAACCTTGTTGAATCTTAGCAGCTTGTTTGTGGAAGCTTGTGCCTTATTTTGCTAGGCACATCAGCTCAAAAATTCGTGAGTGTGGATGTTCATTCATGAGGTTTGAGTTCTTGAACCCAAAAATCTGAAAAATACTTGATTTTTATGATGTTGTGTTCTGCTTGTGTTCTTGTTGTTTTTGTGGCTTAATCTTGCTTGATACTGCATAATATATCTGTTATTGTGTTTGATTTGGCTTGGGTAAAATTGAATCACACTTATACTTGTTTAATCTTGAATTCAAAAAGATAAGGGGTGTTTGGGCTAACCTACTTAAGATCATAAATTCTTATTGTGTTATTGGAAGTTGTTTGTTTGAGTTTGTATCTGCTTATCACTTAGGTGTGTGCTAAAACCTACAAGTTTTTAGCTTTGAAACATCAAATTAAAGATAGCGCTATATCTCACTTGATTTGGCTGTTTTTGACCTAAGATTTTGGAAACACCTAGAGTGTATGCATGTTTAGGGCTAAAAAGTGTTAAATCATAGCTTTTGTAACCTGTTAACAAGATTTGAGTGTTTGAAATTGGACTTGTGGTCAAGTATATCAGCTAAGTCTCATAACTGCTTGTTTAGTGTTCATCAGTAACATTCATAAGCTTGAATCTTGATCTAGACTTTGAATCAGTGCATGAAACTTGTTGATTATTGTTCATTTGAATTAATTATAGCTTGTGTATGCATTTGATGAAGTTTGGTTGGCTGAATCTTGCTAAAAGTGCTTATTGAACCATAATTTCTTATTGTTCATATCTGGGATAGGTCTGTGGATGTCTTGATTAAACTGTATTAATTGGCTGATTGGAATTGTGTTTTTGTTGCTTATATTGACTCCTTATGATTAACTGATCATTTGGGTGCCTTTGCTTAACTTGAATCCACAAAAAAGCCACAAAAGATAAAAAGTCAATTTGGTCTAGCAGGGGGAAAAGTTCCCACTTCTCAACCTCCAAAACTAGCCCCTTGATAGGTGTGAAAACACCCATCCTTTTACCACTTATTTCTTGCTAAAACGAGACCCAAAACTCGTATTTAATATCATTTGTTTGGAATTATGCGTGGTTTGTGTGTTTTTTGTGTTTTCAGAGCCAACCAGATAAATATTAAACAAAACATGGGATTGCACGGGTTTTATCGAAGAAAAAGACGAAAAGACGAAGTCTATAGACCAAGAGATGCAAAATATTTGAAGTCAATGGTCCTATTTGAAGATTTATCGAAGAAAAGGACCAAAGATGGAAGATTTTACATATGTCGAAGAACTCAAGTCTATTAAACGAAGAAATTAAAAGACGAGTTGAATTTATTCATCGACAAATCCCGAATCAGAATCGAAAACGTCAACTTTTCTGAAAAGACGAGAAGACAAGAAGAAAGGGAGAAATCCCACTCACCAACCAACTTCAAGGCCTATAAATAGGAGTGCCCTTCACACATTAGAGCTAGTTTTTCATTTTCCTGTTTTTCTCTCTTTTTGTTTCGTAGGAAACCAACACCATTAAGGTGTTGGTGATTTTTCATTTTTGTTGAATCAATAGATCTTGTAAGTTTTTAATCTTCCCTTTTGTTTACTTAACCTTAATCATTTAATATCATCTTTCATTTAATCTTGTTCTTTCTTTTCTTGGTGATTTAAAGTTTTAAGTTTTTATTTTGTTGAGTTTGATCTTCAAAAGTAAGAGGGATTTGTGTTTTTGTTGATTTGGTTTAAAGTTTATCATTAGTAGATGATTGGTGGTTAGATTGGTTTAATCTTTGATAAAAACTTGGTTGATTTTGGTTAAAATTCGTTCTTGTTTTAGTTCCCTGTTCTTCGTATATCTCATGTTTACCCAGATTCCGAACCAAGGAATTTATTCCGAACGAAGTGATTTTCCAAGTTATTCCGAATAAACGATTATTCCTGGTGAACCATTTATTCCGGATCAAGGGTTTATTCCGGATGAACATTATATTCCGAATGAGCCATTTTTCCGGATGAGTCTTTTGTCTTATTATTCCGGATCAACCATTTATTCTGGATGAACAAACATTCCGGATAAACAATTTATTCCGAATGAAGGTTCCTGTTTAGTTATTCCGAGTCAAGAAATTATTCCGAACCAGCTGATTTCCTTTTTATTCCGAACGAGCAAGTATTCCGGATGAGCACATATATTCCGGATGAAGGAAATATTCAGAACCAAGTGATTATTCCGCATGAGTGTATCATTCCGAACCAAGGTATTCCGAGTGAGCAATTTTATTCCGAATAAACAATCATTCCGAACCAAGGTTTTCCAATTTATCCCGGATGAGCTAATTATTCCGGATAAGCACTTTTATTCCGAATCAAAAGATTAATTCCGAATCAAGAGATTTATTCCGAATGATTGATTTCTGTTTTTATGAAGTTTTTGAAATTAAGATTTTAAGTTAAGTTTTTAAAGTTGTTTTCATTTATTGTTTAATTCTAATTTCCACTTTATTGTTTTTAATTTGATTTTAATTTAATTGAGTTACTTTTTAGATAATTGTTTCTAGAGTATTTTTATCCTTTTGCTCGTTTAACCCTTTTTAGTAGAATAGAAAACCAATCCCCTTTTACTTTGTCACCAAGAACCATTGAGTCGCACTTTTGATCGGTAATCAATTTGAAAAGATCGGATTAACGAACTTTCATACGAGCTTAAAAACCTTGTATTAAATGGCGTCGCTGCTGGCTCTTTTCGTTAAGATTCACGGTTTTTAGTGAGAGACGCGTTGGATTTTGGGATCCGTTCATCTTTGAACGTTATTTTCCTTGCTTTAAAATTTTCAAAAATCCTAAAAAATATAAAATTTTCAAAAATACAAAAAAATTAAAAAAACATGAAAAACCAAAAATATTTCTACTTTGTTATTTCTTTTGCAGGTGTATGCGCACTCGATCAACGTCTTATCCCGATCCCGAGACTCTCGATAACTTAGACATGGCCGGTGTACACAACAATAATAATAATCCACCTCAACCCAACATGAATAATGACAACAATGAACCTCCACCGAACAATCGTCCAATGATCGAACTTTTGCAAGCACATTTAGAGGGCAACCACGATGATATTGTCATACCCGCGATTGAAGCCAACAACTTTGAACTCAAATCTGGCTTCATTCAAATGGTCTCTGCTCAACCATTCTTGGGGCGTTCAATTGATGATCCTCATGACCATATTAAGAGGTTTCTTCAACTCACTAATACGGTTAAGTATAATGGGGTTTCACAAGAGGTAATTCGCTTGCACCTTTTTCCTTTCTCCTTAGAGGGACAAGCCCGACATTGGCTTGATAAGGAACCGCCACAAAGTATTCTTACGTGGACGGACATAGAGACCAAATTCATAAACTACTTTTTCCCACCCTCTCGTACTACCGCTTTGCGGAATGAAATCATTACTTTTGAACAAAAGTACGATGAGACTTTTAGTGAATCTTGGGACCGTTTTAAAGAACTTTTAAGAAAATGCCCACAACATGGTTTTATCAAAGTGCACCAAATTAATACTTTTTACAATGGTTTAAGCATGAATGACCAAGATTCACTAAATAGTGCCTCGGGGGATAATCTTTTGGTTAAGTCTGCTAATGCCGCTTGGGATATTATTGAGAACAAGTCTAGAGTGTAAACCAAGAGTGTTCGGACCGATGTGGCTAGTGCTAGCACTAATGAGAGCGACAAGAGAATTGATAAGCTTACTTCGCTTGTTTAATCACTTGCTCTCTAAGCCGCCAACAATACCAAAGCTATCACTGCCCAAGCTAGTGCTTTGAGTCAATTATGTGAAATATGCGGGGGATCTCCCTCATACACCGATTGTCCTTCGACTCATGACAATCCAGAAAATGTGTATGCCGCCAACGGTACCTATTCTACAGGAGGCTATCAAGCACGTCCTCAAGGTGACCGCAATTTGCTCAGCTATCGCTCAAACAACTTTCTTTCACCACCCGGTTTTCCCCCACAAAACCCAAACAACCTCAATCGCAACAATCAAAACCAACCACGTGCTCCAACTCCATATCAAAACCAAAGAAACCCATATCCACCTCAAAGAAACAACCAAGTTTACCAACAACCTGCTTATCAACCACCCGCCTACCATGCTCCTCCTCCCAACCAACCCACCGCATTACACCAAGATGTTGAAACCTACATGAGGACTAATGATGTGATCGTGCAAAATCTTCAGCGGGAAATGGCCAACATGAAAGCAGATATGGTGAAGCAAGGGAATGATCTTCGAGCTGATATGCGAAACACTTTGGCAAGTCAAACGAATGACTTAAGGAACATGATGGCTAGTTTCTTCCCAAGTAATCAAGCCTCTGGATTGGGTTCTCTTCCGAGTAACACCGTTGCTAATCCAAGAGGAGAGATGAAAGCAATCACCACTCGAAGTGGAAAAGGTTTAAAGGAACCCGAGCTTCCTACACCTACACTGGTGATTGTGACAAAAGAAAACGAGTCTCCTTCTCCAAATCCTCCATCTTCTATTCCTCCAACTTCTACTTCTCCAATTCCACCACCTTCTACTTCTACCCCTTCACCACCCAAGGATGTGAGTGAGAATTCTATCCCAAAGCCTTCATCTCAACCCAATATACCTTATCCTTTGAGGTTGAGGAAAGAGAAATTGAAGAACAAGGATGATATTCAGGTTTCTAACTTTCTTAAAAGGTTTAAACAACTGAATTTCAATATCTCCTTTGTTGAGGCTCTCGCTCACATGCCCAAATATGGTAAAATGTTTAAAGATCTTCTCAGTGATAAGGAGAAACTTCTCGATATTTCTCAGACCCAACTTAATGAGAATTGCTCCGCAGTGCTCTTAAGGAAATTACCAACCAAACTTGGTGATCCAGGTCGTTTCTTGATTCCTTGCAACTTCCTGGGAGTAGAGAATTGCATGGCCCTAGCCGATCTAGGTGCTAGTATTAACTTAATGCCATTAAGTGTTTGGAAGCAATTATCTCTCCCCGAGCTAGTCCCCACACGAATGACTTTGGAATTAGCTAACCGTACAGTTGCTTATCCAGTGGGGATAGCCGAAGATGTCTTCGTCGGTGTCGACAAATTCACCTTTCCGGCGGATTTTGTTGTCGTTGACTACGAGATGGACCCCCGTGTTCCATTAATCGTTGGACGTCCATTCCCGAGGACCGGTCTCACTCTCATTGATGTAGCCGCGGGCGAATTAATCATGAGAGTTGGTGACGATAAAATCGTCTTCAACATGGGTAAACTTTCTAAGCAGCCTTCGGAAAACGAGAGTGTTAATTTTATTGACGTTCTTGATGAGGCTTGTGAAGAACATTTCAAAGACGCTTGTAAAAGTGGTTTTTCTTCTCTACCCATTGTTGCGACTGTTGCCTCTATTGCTCCATCACTAACTCCATTTGGAGAAAGTGATTTCATCTTGAAAGAATTTGAAGCAACTTTGGGAGACGTAGACTTAAAATATGACGATTCTCCCTCCAATTGGGATGAAGACATTCGCACCATTGAGAAACATCTCAATGAGGACCATATTTGTCCACCATCTCCTAAGGATATCTCTATCGATGAACCGAATTTGACTACGCCTTCCATCGAAAAGCCTTCGGATTTAGAGCTTAAGGACCTACCGTCTCATCTCGAGTACGTTTTCCTTGAAGACAACAAGAAGTCACCCGTCATCATCGCTAAGGACTTGAAAGAAGAAGAAAAATCCCGACTTATCGCCGTGCTAAAGAATCACAAGAAAGCGATTGCTTGGAAAATCTCCGATATTCGTGGAATTGATCCTCACTTTTGCACACATAAAATTCTCATGGAGGACGACTTTAAACCCACTATTCAAAGCCAAAGAAGGGTGAATCCCAAGATCCATGACGTAATCAAAAAAGAGGTTATCAAACTTCTTGATGCGGGAATGATCTATCCTATCTCGGATTCACCGTGGGTTAGTCTCGTCCATTGTGTGCCTAAGAAGGGCGGAATCACCGTTGTGCCCAATGAAAACAAAGAGTTGATTCCTACTCGTCTCGTTATAGGGTCGAGAGTTTGTATAGACTATCGCAAACTCAATGATGCTACGAGAAAGGATCATTTTCCCCTTCCTTTCATGGACCAAATGCTTGAACGTCTAGCGGGTAATGACTATTACTGCTTTTTAGACGGTTTCTCCGGGTATTTTCAAATTCTCATCGATCCCAAAGACCAAGAGAAAACCACATTCACTTGTCCTTACGGAACATTTGCTTATAAAAGAATGCCTTTCGGCTTATGCAATGCTCCTGGGACATTTCAAAGGTGTATGATGGCTATCTTCCATGACATGGTTGAAGAAACTATGGAAGTCTTCATGGATGATTTCTCGGTTTATGGTGATTCTTTCTCTTCTTGCCTTGCCAATTTGGAACGCATGCTTAACCGGTGTGAAGACATTCTCCTTGTTCTAAATTGGGAAAAATGACATTTCATGGTAAAAGAAGGCATTGTGCTAGGACACAAAATCTCCAAAGCCGGTCTTGAAGTGGACCGTGCAAAAGTCGATGTTATTTCAAAATTGCCTCCACCTTCAACCGTGAAAGGTGTGAGAAGTTTCCTTGGTCATGCGGGCTTCTATCGTCGATTCATCTAAGATTTTTCTAAAATTGCTCCCCCGATGACCCACCTCTTGGAAAAAGATACTCATTTCATCTTTTCCAAAGAGTGTCTTGAATCCTCAATCTTCTTAAGGATAAGCTAACTAAGGCACCGGTCTTGGTTACCCCTAATTGGGAGCTACCTTTTGAGTTGATGTGTGATGCTAGCGACTTTGCTATTGGAGCGGTTTTGGGCCAAAGAGTGAACAAACACTTCCAACCAATCCATTACGCTAGCAAGACAATGACGGGGGCTCAATTGCATTATACCACTACCGAAAAAGAGCTTTTAGCTGTAGTGTATGCTTTTGAAAAGTTTCGCCCCTATCTTGTCCTTTCTACCATCATCGTGTATACCGATCATTCCGTGTTGAAGTACTTGTTGACTAAGCAAGATTCTAGGCCAAGACTTATTCGTTGGGTTTTGCTCCTTCAAGAATTTAAAATCGAAATTCGTGACAAGAAGGGTGCCGAAAACCTAGCCGCGGATCATCTTAGTAGACTTGAGGATCCTTATCAAGGGGATCATCTGAATCAAGAGATCAATGACTATTTTCCCCTTGAGGCCTTAATGTCTATCAATCCAAATCTCGATGACACCCCGTGGTTTGCGGACATTGCAAACTACTTAGCGGGTGGAATTCTCAAGGAAGGGTTTATGTCCCAACAAAAGAAAAAGTTCTTTAAAGACATTGAACATTATTTCTGGGACGACCCATACCTCTTCAAACAATGTGCGGATCTTGTCATTCGTCGATGTGTTGATGGGCCGGCAGCGGTACAAATCCTTGACGCTTGCCATAAAGGTCCCACCGGTGGTCACTTTGGTCCTAATTACACCACGAAGAAAGTATTCGACTCTGGATTTTATTGGCCCACCTTTTATCATGACGCTCACGACATGGTTAAACATTGTGATGCTTGCCAAAGACAAGGCAAGATCACACATAAAGATGAGATGCCTCAAAATTTCATACAAGAATGTGAAATCTTTGATGTATGGGGCATCGACTTTATGGGGCCATTTCCATCATCTAAAGGGAACAATACATCCTCGTAGCCATTGAATACGTTTCTAAATGGGTAGAAGCTAAGGCTCTCCCTACGAACGACGCGAGGGTGGTTGTGAACTTTTTGAAGCAACTGTTTACTCGATTCGGTGTTCCTCGTGCTATAATCAGTGACCGCGGGACTCATTTTTTCAATGATCAATTTGCAAGAGTCATGGCTAAGTATGGTGTCAATCACCGTCTTTCCACCGCTTATCATCCTCAAAACAACGGTCAAGCCGAGATATCCAACTGTCGATTGAAGCGAATTTTGGAACGTACTGTGGGAGAGCATCGTGCCGCATGGGCCGATAAGTTAGATGATGCTCTATGGGCTTTCCGTACCGCCTATAAGACGCCAATTGGTTGTACACCTTATCGTCTTGTGTACGGGAAGGCATGCCACCTCCCTATCGAGCTGGAACATAAGGCATAATGGGCCTTGAAGTGGGCTAACTTCGACATCAACAAAGCGGGTGATCTTCGCAAGATTCAACTCAACGAGCTAAATGAACTGAGGAATGAATCTTACGAGAACCCATTGATCTACAAGGAGAAGACCAAGATCATCCACGATGCTAGAAATAAGAACCGAGAGTTACACGTTGGTGATCAAGTCTTACTTTTTAACTCTCGATTGAAGATCTTCTCGGGCAAGTTGAAGAGCCGTTGGTCTGGTCCATTCACCATCGCCAAAGTCTTTCCCTATGGCACCATTGAGCTTTCTCAGCCAAATGGGCCCAATTTTAAGGTGAATGGCCAGCGTTTGAAGTTGTACTTTGGTGAGGACATCTCTCATGAGATGATTCCATCCCTCACCACGTTTCCCATGAACTAGTTTTGGGTCGAGTCAGGCTCGTGACTCGGTTATCAAAAACAAGCGCTCCTCGGGAGGCAACCCGAGTATCTATCCCTTTCCATTTTACCTCCTAAGTGTAGGGGGACCTATTTAGGTTGCTTGTGTTTGTATGGTGATGTGATTACAGGGATAAGTGCACTTTTGGAATCTTTGAAGAACCGTGCTCCCGTGTTATCCGCAATCTGGTTCTATCTCTCAACTATCGTGATTCAATTTTCTTCATACTCACTTTTGAAATTGATCACGCTAGTTGTCTCTTCCTTAGCTTGATTTAACCAACGTGCACAATGTCATAAGTGTAGGGGAGACTTTTCCTACATGCTTAAACATTGAGGACAATGTTTATATCAAGTGTAGGGGGGACTTCTATCGAAGTAAGTGGTCTTTTCCATGAATTTGTCCTCATTTTAACCGGAAAATTTGATTTTTCGACATTTTTCAAAATTTTTAATCTATTTTGGCCTAGTTGTATAGTTGTATTTTCCTTTGTTATGGTTATTTTCTTTCCTTGCTAGAATAAATTTTCAATAAAGTGGTTTTAAATTTTTCAAAGTCGTGAATATTTTGACTCAACCCGAGTTTACTTGTCTAAGTTTACTCTAGCTAGTATCCTTAACGTGTTTAAGTCAAGTTTTGCTAGACTATTATATAGGGAACTTTAAAACGCGAAAGTCTTAACTCTCACGGGTTAAGAACGAGAACTTTTCGCAAGTTCCTATAATTGATCCTAGAGAGTCGTTTATCAAGGGAACTTTAAAATGTGAAGTCTAAAACTTGAAAAAGTCAAAGAATTTGCAAGATCCTATAGATGACTCGAAAACCCAAAACTTTGATTTAATTGGCTAAGCATCCGCGGGTCTCATCCCTTAAGATTTTAAACTGTGGAGGACGAGAGATGATAGAGTCAACTATAAGTTTGGTATTCTTTCGTGAATTTATGTGAGTTGATTATAAGCCTATTCTCCCATCGCTTGCTAATAAACTTATCTGCAATAAATAAGGTTGTACGATTTGAAAAGTTACTTAGCTTCTAGCCCAAGATCGTTTAAAAGTTGCTCGGTATTAATTAGAGCTCATAGCCAAGGCATAACTTATTGAAGAGGGATGCGAAGATTGGCGAGTCCGAAAAGGCCTTAACAAGGCATGAGGGCTACATTTTGTTGCTAAAGATCCAAAAGTGATGTGAAGAATCATTTATCAAAGATCAATATGAAGGATCGAGACACACGACGAAAAGCAAGTACTCCCCAAAAGATCATGGAGAAGTCTATCCGAAAAGACCCTAGCAAGGTATGAGGATAAATAGATCCAAGTCCCAAAAGGAGGCGGATCGTTGTATATCAAAGTCCAAAATAAAGATTGGAGAAAAATGAAGAATTCGTTGTCCAAATATGAAGAATCTCTCAAAACTTCAAGTGAAGAAATTCCTAACATGAAGAGAAGACCATAATTTCAAGAACGTCTCTCAAAGATTTGAAGTATGAAGTCGCTGCCAAATATCGGTCCGAGAAAGGTCTCAAATCGTGAAGCGAGTTATGCCAAGATATGAACTTTATGAGGTCCCGAGAAGTAGTTTTAAAAGATTTTGTCCTTTAGCTAACTATTGATTAAATCGTCCCACTTTGTTTTCAGCTTAAATAACTATCGAAATAAGTCAAACAATGCATCCTCGCGATCATTCAAGACAACAATAAAATATAAGAGATACACCTAGGAATAAGGGAGTCTAAGTGAATAATTGGGCCACATGAGTTTGTGTTAGTTTGCTAACTTATAATAACAATGATCTCGTTTTTAAGCTTGGTATGGGGAACGTGAAACTTGAGAATGATGAACATTCATGACAACCTAAAACCCCAATTTAAGTCTTTGAATTCTTTACTTGTTTTGTTCTTTTGGTTTCCTTAGTGTTTAGAATTTAATAAAGGACAAGGTGGGTTATTTATGATGGGAAATGTAAACCGTGCTTTAAAATTAATACATTGCATGAGGGCATTACAATGGTTAAGTGTAGGGGATTTGATAGGTGTGAAAACACCCATCCTTTTACCACTTATTTCTTGATAAACGAGACCCAAAACGCGTATTTAATATCATTTGTTTGGAATTATGCGTGGTTTGTGTGTTTGTTGTGTTTTCAGAGCCAACCAGATAAATATTGAAGAAAACATGGGATTGCACGGGTTTTATCCAAGAAAAAGACGAAAAGACGAAGTCTATAGTCCAAGAGATGCAAAAGATTTGAAGCCAATGGGCCTATTTGAAGATTTATCAAAGAAAAGGACCAAATATGAAAGATTTTACATATGTCGAAGAACTCAAGTATATTAAACGAATAAATTAAAAGACGAGTTGAATTTATTCATCGACAAATCCCGAATCAGAATCGAAAACGTCAACTTTTCTGAAAAGACGAGAAGACAAGAAGAAAGGGAGAAAGCCCACTCACCAACCAACTTCAAGGCCTATAAATAGGAGTCCCCTTCACACATTAGAGCTAGTTTTACATTTTTCTTGTTTTTCTCTCTTTTTGTTTCGTAGGAAACCAACACCATTAAGGTGTTGGTGATTTTTCATTTTTGTTGAATCAATAGATCTTGTAAGTTTTTAATCTTCCCTTTTGTTTACTTAAATCATTTAATATCATCTTTCATTTAATCTTGTTCTTTCTTTTCTTGGTGATTCAAAGTTTTAAGTTTTTATTTTGTTGAGTTTGATCTTCAAAAGTAAGTGGGTTTTGTGTTTTTGTTGATTTGGTTTAAAGTTTATCATTAGTAGATGATTGGTGGTTAGTTTGGTTTAATCTTTGATAAAAACTTGGTTGATTTTGGTTAAAATTCGTTCTTGTTTTAGTTCCCTGTTCTTCGTATATCTCCTGTTTACCCAGATTCCGAACCAAGGAATTTATTCCGAACGAAGTGATTTTCCAAGTTATTCCGAATAAACGATTATTCCGGGTGAACCATTTATTCCGGATCAAGGGTTTATTCCGGATGAACATTATATTCCGAATGAGCCATTTTTCCGGATGAGTCTTTTGTCTTATTATTCCGGATCAACCATTTATTCCGGATGAACAAACATTCAGGATAAACAATTTATTCCAAATGAAGGTTCCGGTTTAGTTATTCCGAGTCAAGCAATTATTCCGAACCAGCTGATTTCCTTTTTATTCCGAACGAGCAAGTATTCCGGATGAGCACATATATTCCAGATGAAGGAAATATTCCGAACCAAGTGATTATTCCGCATGAGTGTATCATTCCGAACCAAGGTATTCCGAGTGAGCAATTTTATTCCGAATAAACAATCATTCCGAACCAAGGTTTTCCAATTTATTCCGGATGAGCTAATTATTCCGGATAAGCACTTTTATTCTGAATCAAAAGATTTATTCCGATTCAAGAGATTTATTCCGAATGAATGATTTCTGTTATTATTATGTTTTTGAAATTAAGATTTTAAGTTAAGTTTTTAAAGTTTGTTTTTATTTATTGTTTAATTCTAATTTCCACTTTATTGTTTTTAATTTGATTTTAATTTGATTGAGTTACTTTTTAGGTAATTGTTTCTAGAGTATTTTTATCCTTTTGCTCGTTTAACCCTTTTTAGTAGAATAGAAAACCAATCCCCTTTTACTTTGTCACCAAGAACAATTGAGTCGCACTTTTGATCGGTAATCAATTCGAAAAGATCAGATTAACGAACTTTCATACGAGCTTAAAAACCTTGTATTACCCCTGCTAGTGTAAATCATCACACAGCTTATTTATAAGCCATTTTGGCTTATCCAGACTTGCAACAACATATTTTTTGTGATAGATCTTCCTTATTTGACCCATTGATTTGATTTGGAGCTTATTAGGGTTTGACTTTGACTTTTTACTAGAAAACTCATTAAGTTGACTTTTACATAAGTTCTTATCTGCTTATTCTGGCTTATTCCTTGTGTTTATTTGAAAACTTTTTGATTATTTTGCTTAATTAAGTCATTTAAAACCTTTTGAAAGTTGAATCAGCACTTGAGGTGGTCTAGAACTTAAAAACGACTATTTTGCCGTTTTGTGAAGAGTGTCTTGGCTTATTTCAGGCTTATTTCTTGTGCTTTTTCCAATTTTCTTTTTACAAATCTCTTAAGTAACTCAAAAGAAGCTTGTGTTTCAAATTTTAGCTTATGGCATCAGCTTATAGCTTAATGGGCCAAAAAGCCCATTAAGAATAAGCTGCTTTGAAATAAGCTAGCTTAAACACATTTTCAGCTTTTGGGCCTTCAGAGTTTTGTTCTTAAAATCAAATTTTAAGTCAGATAGGAGATTTTGGGCTTATTTGGACAACATTTTTCTTATTGGGCCTATTTCAAGCCCGTTAAGGGACTGTTTGGACTTTTAGCCCATTTCAAGGCCCAATAGGGGTATTTTTGTAATTTCAACTTCATTTCTGTTTTATTTAGGTTAAATTAAACTAGTTTGCGACTTTTTAGATTTTTTATAAATTTTGGATTTTATTAATATTTTATTATTATTTTATTATTAAAAATTAAAATTTAGATTTTTCAAAGTTTTTCATTTTTCCAAGTTTAAACACATTAAGTTAGAAATTTTAAAATTTTCAGAAAATTTTTATTGTCATTAGATTAATTTTTAGAATTATTTTAAGTTTTAATAGTTTTTAATTGTTTTTAAATAGTTTTTATTAATTTTAAAATTTTCAAAAATAGTTTTAAATTTAGTTAAGGTATTTTAGAGGTTTATAAGTGAAAAAAAAATCTCATTTTGGGCTTTTTGTTAATTAAATTGTTTTTTGGGCTTTAATTAGCATTAAAAAATTAATATTTAATTAAATAAAAGGTTTGAGTGATTTTTGATTTTTTATAAACTCTAATTACATTTTTTAGGATTTATTGCAATTTTCTAGGAATTTTTAGGGTAAATTTCTAATTTGGTCACTTTTTACGGTTTTACGTGCACGACTATTCGTCTTAGTTTAATTCATAATCGTAACTGTCATTCTCTTCTAATCTCTTTTCTTCTTTTCATTTCTCATCAATATAATCACAAACCATTAATCATTCCTTAACACAATGCACTTGCCTCCTTAAGAACGATCCCCACTTTGGGTCATTAGTGATTGGTTTTCCTAAGCCGACACTTAATACTTGCCCTATTTACCCCCTTTTCCTAAAGGTGTGTAAAATACTCAACATCACCATGCTTCATTTCTACGCATCAAATGGACGTACAAGATCATTTTACACCCACTTGCATCTCCACAAACAACCAAATTCTTCACATGGACTCAAAAATATTCAAACTTCAAAGGGGCAATATTGGGACTTCATACATTATGGTTTTTAGTTTTACAGCTTTCATGGAACTTGTAAACCCTCTATAGAAAGGGTCTTAGTCTTTCATTTACCCTTGTACTTGGTTTTCCTTTGGTCAAAAGTCTGTATATCATTTGTTCTATGAATGAAAAATGTTTGAACTTTGTGATGAATTCCAAGCACCACTTTTACTTTTCTTGTTATAGTTAATGATTTAAGTTTGTGATTTGAGGTTTCAAAGTATGGTTTCAACTTTATGCATTTGTGTTTCAAAGTTTTCAAAAATCTTGTTTTTCCAAATTTCTTGTTCAACACTTAAAATTTTTGGGCCTTTGATTGATCATCTCACCCTGATAAGAAGATTATCAAGGTGGAGTGAGATCTTTGTTTGGAAACATTCAAGTTGTAGGGTACAACTTTGGAAGAAATCTGTTTCATTTTAATTTTTTTTATATAAACTATTTGCTCTTGACCTTGTTGAATCTTAGCAGGGGTGTTTATTGGAAGCTTGTGGTTGTTGTGCTACCACAAAAGCTATAACATTCGGGAATGTGGATGTACATTCCTGAGGTTTGAGGATTTTTCTCCTTTTTAAGATCTTTTCAAAGTGATTTTGGTGTCTGATGTTGTATGGTGCTATTTGATGCATGGATTCTTGTTCTAATTGCATGATATTGTTGTTATAAAGCATGTTTAGTCTTGGCTAAGTCTGAAAAACACTTTTGCTTTGTTAAACTTGATTCAAAGGTTTTTAACTAGTGTTTGGGATTGCATGTTTTGTGATTTTTATGAGAGATTGAGTAAGTGTTTAGGGTTGTTTTATGTTTACATCTGTTATTGAGTTGGTATAGAGTAAACAACTGCTTAACTTGTTCTTTCAAACACCAAATCTGAATCTTTGGCAAATCAAGCTTGTTTTAAGTCCTTTTGAACTGAAAACTTGTCAACACCTAGATTGCATGCTTAACTAGGTCTAACAAGTGATAAAACAAAGTTTGTGCAACCTGTTTTGTGGATTTGAGGAGTGGAAGTTCAAGTTTTGGTCAAATAGTTCAACAATAGGATTTTAGTGTTCATCAGTAATATCAGACAAGTCATTTAGGGTTTAATACTAGATCTAATCTTGAAATCATTGCCTGAAAGTAGTTTGATTGTGCTTGATTAAGTCTGTGGTTGGTGTTTTATGCATTTGGTGAACTTTGGTTAGGTTATTCTTGCTTAAATATTTCTTAATACCACCAGACCTTGCTTATTTCCATGTTTGAGCATTGATTTATTAAACTATATCATTTGGCCTGTTAGATTTGTGTTTGTTTGCTTGATTGAGACTCCCTACAACTCAATGGTTGTAGGGGTGCCTTGTTTGTCCAAAATCACCAAGTGAAACTCTCTAAAAACAAGAATCAGTTCACAAGCAGTGGGAATTCCTTTCCCACTGCAGCTAGCCACTGCTAGTATTATTTGTAAAACAGCTTATCATTAAGCCATTTCATCTTATTCAAACTTGCAACAACTTTGATTTTGTAATCAGTCTTCCTTATTTGACCCATTTACTTGATCTGGAGCTTTGTGGCCTTTGACTTTTAGGTTTGAGTAGAAAACAAATTGACTTTTGTTTTTCTTAATAGCTTATTGATTAATCCAGCTTATTTAGTGTGCTTATTTGAAAACTTTTTATTGATTTGTCTTAATTTGGTCATTTAAAACCTTTTGCAACTTGAATCAGCTCTTGAAGTGGTCTAGAACTCGAAGACGACTATTTTGTCGTTTTGTGTAGAAAGTCGTGGCTTATTTCAAGCTTATTTCTTGAGCTTTTTCATTGTTTCTTTTTACAAACTGCCTTATAATCTCAAAAGAAGGACGTGTGTCAATTTTCAGCTTATGGCATTAGCTTATGGCTTAATGGGCCAAAAAGCCCATTAAGAATAAGTTGTTTTCTATTTAGCTGTGATAAGCACATTTTCAGCTTTTGGGCCTTTAGAATTTTTGTTTAAAATCAAGTTTTAAGCTTATCTGGAAATTTTGAGCTTATTGGGTGAACATTTTTGTTATTGGGCCTAATAAGCCCATTTAGCAATCTGTTTTCACATTTGGCCCATTTGGAGGCCCAATGGGGGTATTTAGGTCATTTCACTTTCATTTCTAGTTTTATTAAGTTAAAATAAATTAGTTTGTAAGTTTTTAGAATTTTTTAATAGTTTTTGAATTTTTAACATTATTTTTATATTTAATTTTAATTTTTATTTATTTTAAATAGTTTTAATTAGTTTTAAATTTTTCAAAAATACCTTTTAGTTTAATTAAGTTATTTTAAAGGTTTACGAATTGAAAAATCTTATTTTGGGCTTTTTATTAATTAAATGTATTTTTAGGGCTTTTAATGCATTAAAAATTAATTATTAATTAAATAAAAGGTTTGAAAAAGTTTTGATTTTTGGTAAATTCTATTTGCATTTTTAGGATTTATTGTGATTTTCTAGGAATTTTTAGAGTAGTTTTTAAATTTCGTCACGTTTACGTTTTAGCTTCCGTCGTAGTTTAATCTTAGTCGTAATCGTCGTCATTTTCTTTCCCCTTTTCTTTCTCAATAGTAATCTCAAACTTAATCAAGTTTAACACACACACCAAGTCTCCTTGAGAAGGATCTCACACAAGGGTCATAAGCACTTGGTTTTCCTAAACCATTTGTTTAATACTTACCGCTTTTGCCTCGTTTTTCTAAACGAGTGTGAAATTACAACTATCATTTTGGCGCCGTTGCCGGGGAGGCGTGTTGTGTTATGTTTGAACCATTTTGTTTTTGATATTATCCATAATAATTATTTGTGTGATTAACACTCTAATCATACGTATTATCGGTTTTCGTTTTTTGTGAAGAAATATTACTATATTGTATTATGTATTACAACAAATTAACAATACTCCAAAAGCGTGAAAACGCAAACTTAATTGGGATTTCATCATTCAATTATTGTATTCGAATCTAAAGCAAAAGAAAAAGGTAAAATAGATAATTACTTTCGAGAAGCTTGATTTCAGTTAACACAAACTATAAGGTGGGTATAAGGCGGTTGTATTTCACGACCTAAGGGAAAAAGGCTCTTTAGTGCTTCGCGTCACCTCGTTTCCTCCGCTTGCTTGTGTGTGTTAAGAGAAAAAGGGCTAATCGAGGGTTTGCCAATCAAAGTATTATCTACGTATCATATATATTTGCTTGGTTTCAAAGATTAAACCCTCTTGGATGTTTTGGTGTTCCACCAATGTTCTAAAGTCATCGAAGGCGTTCACTCAACGTGATCGTTTTCATTCCTTAAGGCTCCTTTAATCGAGAAATAGATTCGAGGGGAGATTTGTAGATTTGTGTCTACGTAATTCACAAGAAAAATTTAAAAATAAGTAAAAACAATCAAAAGCATAAAAAAGAATTGGAAAAAGTAAAAACACCAAAAAGAATCATCTTTGCTCATCCCCACGTTGTACGTGACGCTTATGCAAACTCGTAACCAAGCAAGACGTGCACGTATACGTAGAAAGCGAAAGAAAGGAAAACCAACGCCTTCTAGTGAAGGATCTCCTATTGACTAACCCATCATAGAACAAGAAGCTCCCATGGCTAATCGTACTATGACGGAGTTGCTTCAAGCACCCACCGAGGGTTATGGAGAAGCGATTGTGATTCCCGATATCCTTGCGGAGAACTTTGAGGTTAAGACGAGTTTGTTGTCCATGATCAAAAACAACAAGTTTCGTGGTGACGAAAAGGACAACCCTCATAACCACATTCGCCAATTCAATCGTCTTACGGCAACTTGCAAGTTTAAGGACGTCTCGAACGACTCGATTAAGATGATGTTTTTTTCGTATTCCTTAGCGGGGCCCGCTAAAATTCTGTTAGAGAAAGAGCCACCCAATTCTATATTGACATGGAAGGATCTCGTTTCAAAGTTCGTGAACCGATTTTTCCCGCCCTCTAAGACTACGCACTTGAAAAACGAGATTTCAAAGTTTTTGCAACAATATATTGATAGTTTTTCAACGGCTTGGAATATGTTTAAGGAAATGTTGCATGAATGTCCTCATCACGGTTTTTCTGACTTACATCAAATCAACACGTTTTACAATGGATTGAACGATCATGAACGAGATTATCTCAATGCCGCCGCGGGTGGTAATTTTTTGTGTAAAACGGCCGAGGAAGCATTGTTGATCATTGAAAATAGGTCTAAGGTTTATAGCCCTCGTAGCACACCAAGTGTTAACAAGGCTTCGTCTTCGTCTTCATTGTCACAAACCATTGATGCTTGCCAAATAGAGGCTAATATTGAAAACAAGATTTTTTATAAGCTTAAAGGATTATTGAAAGAATTTAAAGTTTGTGAACAACCCACTCCCGCTATGGCTAAAGCGATTGAGGTTTCTTGTGTTTATTGTGGTGGTGGTCATGATTTCTCCGAGTGCATTACCACCGGTGGTAACACTTCGAGTGCCTACGCGGCCATGGGAACTTATAACCAAAACGGCCAAGTTACCCGCACTAATCAAATGACTGCACCGGGTTTTCCACCAAATCAAAATGCTAACAATTATCGCAACAATCAAGGTGGTTACCAAGGAAATCAAAAGAACAATTACAAGGGTAACAATTACAACAATGGGAATCAAGGGATCAAAACCAAAATCGTGATTTCCAAAATGTCAATCAAGAGCTTTCAAATACATTTTCAAAAGATATTCCAAGTGAGATTTTGGACTATTTTAAGGCTAATGAGGATAGGTACACAAACATGGCTAATGATGTGATTAACCTAAGGACTAGGTTTGAAACTCATTGCAACAAAATGGAAGGAAATGTGGTTAGGCTCTAACAAAACCAACAAAAAATGGAACAAGGTCAACATAAGATTGAACAAACCTTACTTAGGTGGGAGCAAAATCAAAAAGCCGAAAAAGAGCAAGATAGTCAAGAACGTCGAAAGACGAAAAATAGACTTTTAGATGCTATCATGATGAGTAAAGCCTCTACTTCGGGTGGTCTTCCTAGTAACACCGTGTCAAACCCTAAGGGAGAGATGAAAGTGATTACCACACGAAGTGGTAAGACCTTTAAGGAACCGACTCCTCAACCAATTACTCCTACGTTGGAGGAAATTGAGGAAGAACCCGAGGTGGTGGTCGAAAAGGAGCACATTACAATCCGACAAAGTACTGCTCAAACCACACCTACGGTTGACCCTATACCAACATTGGAACCCGATATTCCAAAGGCTATGCCGATGCCCCACCCAACACCACCCTTACCTTACCCATCGAGACTTCGTAAGGAAAAATTGCAAGAACGAGATAATTACCAATTTGAGCTTTTTATTAAGATGTTTCGTGATTTTCATTTTAACATAAGTTTTGTCGACGCTTTAATCATGATGCCTAGATTTTTCGCCAACCTTAAGAGTATGTTGAACGACAAGGAGAAATTGCAAAAATTGTCTAGTTGTTCATCGGTTTTTCTTAACCGCATTCCTCAAAAAGTCTGTGACCCCGGTAAATTTTTAATTCCGGTTGGTATTCAAGATATGGAAGAATGCTATGCCTTGACCGATCTTGGTGCTAGTATTAATTTGATGCCTCTTAACATATTCAAGTCTCTCAATCTTCCTAATCTTACTCCTTCAAGAATGTCTATCGAGATGGCCGATCATTCTATGATTCCCGCATGTGGGTTGGCCGAAGACATTTTGTAAAAGTGGGAAAGTTCTATTATCCGGTAGACTTTATCGTAGCCCATATTCCCACAGATCCTCAAGTTCCTCTCATTTTAGTTCGTTCGTTTTTAGATACGTCGATAGCGCTCATTGATGTGCATGCAAGGAAAATCACCTTACGCTTCAACGACGAGGAACTTGTTATAAACGCGACCCAAAACTCTCAACTTTCTCATGTTTATTCTATCGCGACTTTAAACCATATTAATTTAATCGATGTCGTTTGCGAGGAATTTTCACAAGAGATTTTAGGTTTTGTCGATGAAGCAAATAGTGGCAATCCCACTATGCTCGATCCTATTCTTGATAATTCGACACCACCTTTCAATCCATTTAAAGGAGGTGGTTTTACTTGGGAAGAGTTTGATGTACCTCGAACTTCTAACGAAGACCTCGACGATAATGAGGACTTTTCAATTATCAAGGATTTTCTTAACGATTTCCTATTTCCTCCACCGGTGGAGGTTATGAGTATCGAACCCAAATCTTCAATCGAGGAACCACCAATCCTCGAGTTGAAAGATCTTCCTCCTCATCTTGAATACGTATTCTTTGTGAAAATCCGTCAATTTATGGTCGATATTTTATTCTCAAGTATTATTTAAAAACATTATTTTAATGTTATATTATGAACTCACTTATTTTTGGGAAGAAATTTGGGTTTACGTCTTGAAGTAGCATCGACTACGTTTAAACCGGAGAATTCTACGTTACGTGCTTACGTTTACATACACCATTTTGCTGACAGTACGACACTTCAGAAAATAAATTTATCCGCGGATATTGTTTTGGGATTTTAAATTTGAGTTAGTTCATAAATTCACAAATTTACGAGAAGAGATTAGGACTTACGTGAATAATTTAACGTCCTTTACGACTAAACCGGAAACCTTAGAATTACGTACTTACGTTTTTGAACTCCGTTTTTTATGAGACAATTTTTATTAGATTCGTTTTGTGTCGTTGATTCATAATTTATAAAAACATAATGTTGGTATTTTTGTGTCAATTGAGTTCGTTTCCTCGACTCACTCGAATTGATATCAAATTTAACGTGGATTAATTGTTCTTGGTAATTAAAACTCTTTTTGGTATTTTTAAGCTAAAAACTATTTAATAAAAAAACTATTTAATCTAAATAAAAAAAGTAATATTTAATTGAAACTATTTAACTATTTTAAAACTCTATAAAATTTAAGTCTAATTTAAATCTAATTTACTCTAATTAATTTTTTTAGCTAAAACTTTTAATTTAAATGAAATCTACTTAAAACTATTTTTAAATAAAACTAAATTAATTGAAAACTAATTTTAAAAACTAAATTTAAAAAGTAATTAAAATATTTTTATTTTTTTCTTTTTTAAAACTTTATAAAAGAAAACTTATATAAAACTTTTAATAAAAATTAATTAAACTAAGATTTGTAATTAAACTACTTTAAATAAACTGACAGCTCAATTAACCCTATATTAATTAAAAGGACTGAAGTTAAACTAAAAAGAAGCTCTAGAGGAGTTGGTTATGACGTACGGCTATTAAGCGAAGGTCCAGGGGTTCGAGTCTCGTTGGAGACTATTTTTGAATGATTATTTTTATTTGGAATTTTTGGAACAAACAGATCAAATGGATCTGTTGCTTATGATAGACAGATACAGTAAAATAAGAAAACCCAAATAAGCACAATATGTTAAAGCAGATAATAAGCAGATAAATCAAAAACTAAATAAGCAAATATAACTGAACAGAAAATAAGCTATTAATCTATAATAGGTAAATCTAAACACAAGAATAACCAAATAATCCTAAAAAGCAAGTCTATGATATCAAAACACTACTAAACTGGCAAAACCAAACTATCAGCAATCAAATAAGATACTAAAACTAGATAAGCTAAAACGAATAAGCCAATAATAAATTAAACAGATGAGCCAAATCTAAACACTACAAAACAATACACTACTTAACTCAACTCAAATCAAAATAAACTCAGATATATCAAAAACTTAAACTAGCAGATTATATTAAACCAGAAATAAAGCAGACACGATCCAAACTACATTAAACAGATAAAAAACTATACGCAGATAACAAAACTAGCAGATCCAAACAAACTTAACTACACCAACAGATTTAATAAAAAGAAATTAAATATTAAAATTAATCTAAACTTAACAAAAATAAAAGGAGATGTGAAACCTTATGACGATACCGTTGAGCAGAAGGGTGAGCGCTGAGCCCCCTTTTAAAATGAATCAAACACCACCATTAAACATCAACATCACCGAATCATAAGCATCTACTCACGAACCACGAACTAGAACTACTAATTCAACTAGTTTTTCTTTTATAAACTTCTAGTAGGGAAGATTTATTCCAATATATATTTTAAATTATCTAAACAAGCTATTTTATTGACTTTGCTTAAATAATATTTAATTATTATACTAAACAGTTTAAGATAAATTGCAATAATAATAGACACTAATTGATTAAAATTAATCAAGCTTTCATTAATAAGAAACGAAGATTACAATAATTTTGAAAAAAAAATACAATTGATCTAAACTAATTTTTGCATAATAAAAATTAAAATAAAATTGGCACTTAACATTACAGGAATATGGAGGTATTTATAGCCAACCCCCAAGGCTTCTTCAAGAAGATTTATGGAGAATTCTTTTTTCTTGGCCGCTTTTTTCTTCTCTTCTCATCTCTTTCTTGATCGAATGGTGGAGATAACACCCCTTGCACACGGATTGCCAGCGTGTCAAGGGGTGTGTTTGTTATGTTTCTTCAATGAGGATGTGGCCTCATTTAATTGGAGGATTGGTGGTGGTGATATGGTTTAACCAATCAAAATAGGGAAAACTGCCATGTAGATGAGACGAGGACCACCATTATCTCCTTCCCGAAATAAGGGGGAATTAGTTCCCTTCGTGTGAATCACACGATTTAAGCAAAAGCCCCAATTTTAATTGGGTAATTTTTTGTGATATAGGTGAATTAGGGTTTTGATATTGGGTAAAAACTAGGGTGTCTGCGTTTGTTTGAGAGAGAGAGAGATAAAAGTGGGTTGCCTTGTTTGTATCGAAAATATGTGAGGTGTGGGTAAGAAAATGTTTTAATAAAACGTGTGTGAGTGGGGTAAGTAAATAAAAGAGTGATTTGACAAACTCTTGACCTAGCAACTTTGTTTTCTCCGTTTCATTTAATTATGTTAATGGGCTTGGCCCAAACTGCCAAATACCCATCCGTTTTATTATTAGTTCATTTGGGCTTTTGATGGGCTTGTGGGTAAAAAGTGTATACTCCATCTTCTCAAATGGTCTTTTGGGCCCATTAACCAAATGTGGGACCCACTTGGCCCAAAATCTCCATAAACGATTAAATCCGCTAAAATCGAACTTGAAATTGGTTTCCTTGATCTTTTCTTCAAACCCGTGTCGATTTTTCCGGTTTTCGTAATCTTTGGTTCACTTTTGGTTCTTTTGACTTTGTCTTTGTCTCATTCCTGGACTTTTCTTCAACAACTGACCGTGAAATCCCGTGTTTTCTTTCCTTTTGATCTTTTGTACCTATTTAACACAAGAACACAAAACCACGCGTAATTCCGACTTTTACGATACTAAACACATGATTAGGTCTTGTTTTTCCTTAATTTTAGTGGAAAAGGGATAAGTGTTTACACACTTATTAAATCCCCTACACTTGACCATTGCAATGACCCCATGCAATGCATTATTTTAAAGCATAAAGTTACATTTTTCTCATAATTAACCCATCTTGGCCTTTATTAAGATATACTATTACTACTACGATGAAAAGATAAAAAATTTTAAAGGAAAAAAAAGTTATAACAATTTATTAACTTGGAATTTATTTGATGGAAGAAACTCGTAAAGAAATCTAAGACTTAAATTAGGGCTTTGGTGTCATGAATATTAATCACCCACAAGTTTCACGTTGCCCATACCAAGCTTAAAAACGAGATCATTCTTTACCATAAGTTCTCAAGTTAAAACCACTTATATAAGACAAATGTGTAATACTCTTTCTCCAATTCCTAAGTTGTATCTCTAGCTTTTAAGGATTGTCATTCACCCGTAGGCTCATTTGACTTATTTGATAATTATTAGTCCAAAAATGAAGGCAAAACGGTGCAAACCCGACACTCAAATCCTAACCTCGTCCTCAAAAACGTTGTCACTAGAGTAAGCCCACATCAAGGATGATTTAACACGATTTGGGGAATAAATTCCCGGATCCAAAATTTGGCCAATAGTACTACTTATTAATTATTTCTCCAAAGTCATGTAGACTTTATGTGGAGTTTAGAAAGTTCACATCATATACCCTTAGGCTCTTTAAGATGTAAAAATGCTCCTCATCTATTGTCCACACCCTAAGGCTCCTTGAATGATAAACGAGGGAATTGATTTTTGATCAAATTTTATTCAACACTTACCATGCCATACACCCTAAGGCTCTAATGACAAGGTTCGTGCTACATGCCCCACACCCGAAGGCTCCTTGAGGTCATGTTATATATTGTAGGCCAAATTCTGCGGTCCCATGGTCTGAATACCTCCTACTTAGTGGTTATGAGCCACCTTAGTCGGAAGTCCACAATGCTGGCACCCTCAATGTGTTCATGCTTTAATTACAAGGAGATAAAAGATTTGGCTAAGAGTTAAGATATCGAATCTACACCGCAAAAATCCTAATTTATTAAGCAATTCAATATGCAAGCGGGAAGAAAGAGCCACAAAAACTCATATAAGCAAGAATTAACCCTTAAACTTATTATCAACTCAATCATCTCTCGTTCTTCACAATTTAAAATCTCAAGGAATGAGACTCGTGGATGCTTAACCTAATAAACCAATTAAGGTTCATATGGTTAAGGATACTAGCTAGAGTAAACTTGGATAAGTAAACTCGGGTTGAGTTAAAATATTCACGACGGGCCTAATATATCAAAGACATCTAAACTTGTTAAAACCATTTTATTTATTTATTTATTTTTTTGACTTTATTCTTGAAATGGAAAATATAAATACGATGCAATGACAAAAGGAAAGAAAATAAATGGAAATAGTACTAGGCCAAAATAGATCAAAAATTTGAAAAACGTTGAAATTTTTTTAATTTTTTGGTTAAATGAGGTCAAATTCATGGAAAATCCCTCTAAAATTCGATAGAAGTCCCCCTACACTTAATATAAACATTGTCCTCAATGTTTAAGCATGTGGGAGAATAAACTCCCCTACACTTAGGACATTGAGTACGTTGTTTAAATCGAGCTAAGGAAGAGACAACTAAAGTGATTACATTTATTCGTCTTATTTATATACATGTATGAATCACAATAGTTTTGAGAGGACCGGGTACACGGGAACACGGGATCACGGGTCGCGTCAAAAACACAAAAAGTGGATCATTAAAGCACATGTCCTTGCACAACATCACAACACAAACAACCTACTTGGCTTCCCCCTATACTTATTGGTAGAAATGGGTGAAGGTGAAAAAGGGTGGAATGGAAAAGGTAAAAATCTAACCTAGTTAAACGATGCTTGATTTATTTATCACGAGTCTCTAGCTCGACTCGATTTCCCGAATTAATTCAAGGGAAATATGGAGAGGGATGGAATCATCTCGTGCGAGATGTCCTCTCCAAAGTACAAATTAACCCGTTGTCCATTCACCTTAAAGTTGGGCCCATTTGGTTGGGATAACTCAATGGTGCCAAAAGGGAAGATTTGGGCCACAGTGAATAGACCGGACCAACGGCTCTGATGTTTACCCGAAAAGATTTTCAACCGAGAGTTAAAGAGTAAAACTTAATCACCAACGTGGAACTCTCGGTTCTTAATCTTGGAATCATGAATGAGCTTAATCTTCTCCTTATTGATTAATGAATTCTCATAAGCCTCATTCCTAAGTTCATTGAGTTCATTGAGTTGGATTTTCCTATGATCACCGGCTTTGTTTATGTCAAAATTAGCCCATTTCAAGGCCAAATAAGCCTTATGCTCCAACTCAATGGGGAGGTGGCACGCCTTTCCGTACACAAGGCAATAAGGAGTACAACCTATAGGTGTCTTATAAGCGGTACAGAAAGCCCAGAAAGCATCATCTAATTTATCGGCCCATGAGGCACGATGCTCTCCCACGGTTCGCTCTAAGATTCGCTTAAGACCACGGTTGGAAACCTCGGCTTGACCATTAGTTTGTGGATGATACGCAGTGGAAAGTCGGTGATTGACACCATACTTATCCATGACTCGTGCGACTATATCATTGCAAAAATGAGTCCCGTGATCACTAATAATAGCACGAGGCACACCGAATCGAGCAAACATTTGTTTCAAGAAGTTAACAACCACCCTCGCATCGTTAGTAGGTAAAGCCTTTGCTTCAACCCATTTTGATACGTAGTCAACGGCTACGAGGATGCACTTGTTCCCTTTGGATGATGGAAATGGCCCCATAAAGTCGATGCCCCATACGTCAAAGATTTCACATTCTTGTATGAAATTTTGAGGCATCTCATCTTTATGTGTGATCTTGCCTTGTCGTTGGCAAGCATCACAATGCTTAACCATTTCATGAGCATCATGATAACCGGTGGGCCAATAGAATTCGGAGTCAAAAACTTTTTTAGCGGTGTAATTATAACCAAAGTGACCACCGGTGGGTCCTTTATGGAAAGCTTCAAGGATTTGTAAAGCCGCCGGCCCATCAACACATATACGAATGATTAAGTCTGCACATTGCTTTAAAAGATAAGGGTCGTCCCAATAGTACGTTTTGACGTCCTTGAAGATTTTTTTCTTTTGTTGGGACGATAACCCTTCGATAAGAACACCACCCGCCAAATAGTTTGTAATGTCTGCAAACCATGGGGTATCATCAAGATTGGAATTAATAGACATTAAGGTCTCAAGGGGGAAAGATTCATTAATCTCTTGATTTGGAAGTTCCCCTTGATAAGGATCCTCAAGTCTACTAAGATGATCCGCGGCTAGGTTTTTTTCTCCGTTTTTATCACGAATTTCGATTTTAAATTCTTGTAGGATCAAAACCCAACGAAGGAGTCTCGGTTTAGCATCTTTCTTGGTCAACAAGTATTTCAAAGCAGAGTGGTCGGTGTAAACGATGGTGGTGGAAAGCACAAGATAGGGGCGGAATTTCTCAAAAGCATACACTACAGCTAAAAGCTCTTTTTCGGTAGTGGTATAATGCAATTGAGCCCCCGTCATTGTCTTACTAGCATAATGAATGGGTAGGAAATGTTTGTTCACTCGTTGACCTAAAACCGCTCCTACCGTGAAATCACTAGCATCACACATGAGCTCGAAAGGTAACTCCCAATTTGGAGAGACTAAGACCGGTGCCTTAGTTAATTTACCTTTAAGAAGTTCGAAAGAGTCGAGACAATCTTGAGAAAAGATGAAAGGAGCATCCTTTTCTAGGAGATGAGTCATAGGACGAGCTATTTTGGAGAAATCTTGGATGAAACGTCGATAAAATCCCGCATGGCCTAAAAAAATTCTAACTCCTTTGATGGTGGTCGGTGGAGGTAACTTAGCAATGACGTCAACTTTAGCACGGTCGACTTCGATACCGGCTTTGGGAATTTTATGACCGAGGACGATGCCCTCTTTTACCATGAAATGGCATTTTTCCCAATTAAGAACGAGACGAGTGTCTTCACACCATTTAAGCATACGTTCTAAATTGGCAAGGCAAGAAGAGAAAGAATCACCATAGACCGAGAAATTGTCCATAAAGACTTCCATAGTTTCTTCAACCATGTCATGAAATATTGCCATCATACACCTTTGGAAAGTCCCGGGAGCATTGCATAAGCCGAAAGGCATTTGTTTGTAAGCAAATGTTCCATAAGGACAAGTGAATGTGGTTTTCTCTTGGTCTTTTGGATCGATAAGGATTTGAAAATATCCGGAAAAACCATCTAAGAAGCAATAGAAATCATTACCCGCTAAACGCTCGAGCATTTGATCCATGAAAGGAAGAGGGAAATGATCCTTATGAGTGGCATCATTGAGCTTACGATAGTCTATGCAAATTCGCCAACCCGTTACGAGTCGAGTAGGAATCAACTCGTTGTTTTCATTGGGAACAACGGTGATTCCGCCTTTCTTAGGCACATAATGGATGGGACTAACCCATGGCGAATCCGAGATAGGGTAAATCATGCCGGCATCTAGAAGTTTGATAACTTCTTTCTTAATGACTTCATGAATTTTTGGATTAACCCTTCTTTGATTTTGGATTGCGGGTTTAAAGTCATCTTCCATGAGAAGTTTATGGGTGAAAAAATTAGGATCAATTCCGCGGATGTCGGAGATTTTCTAAGCAATTGCTTTCTTATGATTTTTAAGCACATCGATAAGTCGAGATTTTTCATCTTCTTTTAAGTCCTTAGCAATAATGACGGGTAACTTATTATCCTCTTCTAAGAAAACGTACTCTAAATGAGACGGTAAATCCTTAAGCTCTAAATCCGGTGGATTGTCGATGGAAGGCTTAGTCAAATTTGGATCATCGTTTGTAACTTCCTTAGGAGTAGGTGGAGAAATATGGTCCTCATTGAGAAGTCTCTCAATGGTACGAATGTCTTCTTCCCAATCGGTGGGAGAATCGTCATATTTTAAATCCACATCCCCTAAACTTGCTTCAAATTCTTGTAAAAGAAAGTCACTTTCTCCAAATGGAGTCAATGAAGGAGCAATAGAAGCTACGGTCTCAACATGAGGTAAATGAGAAATCCCGCTCTTACAAGCCTCGTGAAAATGTTCTTCACATGCTTCGTCGAGCACATCGATGTAATTCACGGATTCGGGCTCATCGGGTAGTTTGGAATGTTTACCCATGTTAAAGACGATTTTATCATCCCCGACCCTCATGATAAGTTCACCCGCGGCTACATCAATCAATGTACGCCCGGTTCTCAAGAAGGGTCGTCTTACAATTAAGGGAACACGGGGATCCATCTCATTGTCGACTCCTACAAAATATCCTCGGCTATCCCCACCGGATAAGAAACCGTACGGTTAGCTAATTCCAAGGTCATACGAGTGGGGACTAGCTCGGGTAAAGATAATTGTTTCCACACGGAAAATGGCATAAAATTGATACTCGCTCTGAGATCTGCCAAGGCCATACAATTCTCAACACCCAGAAAATTACAAGGAATAAGGAATCGACCGGGATCTACTAACTTAACCAGTAATTTTCTCAAAAGAATTGCGGAACAATTCTCATTCAATTGGGTATTGGCAATATCGAGCAACTTTTCCTTATCACTTAAAAGGTCCTTAAACATCTTAGCATACTTAGGCATGTGAGCGAGAGCCTCGGCAAAGGTGATATTAAAATTCAATTGTTTGAACATTTTTAGGAAGTTCGAAACTTGAATATCATCCTTATTCTTCAATTTCTCTTTCTACAACCTTGAGGGATAAGGTATATTGGGTTGAGATGAAGGCTTTGGAGTGGATTGCTCACTCACATCCTTGGGTGGAGGAGTAGAAATGTAAGGTGAAGGAATCGGTTTGGGAACCGAAGGTGTGGTATAAGATTTAGGTATCGGTGGAACATAAGGTGTAGACGAAGGCATAACGGGTGGTATGTCACAAGTAGAAGGTGAAGGAGGATGGGTTGAAGAAGAAGGAATCTCGGGTCCTTGTTTAGGTGGGGAATAGGAAGGTTCTACGATGGTCTTACCGCTCCTAGTAGTGATGGTATTAACGTTAGCCCTAGGATTGGTCACGGTGTTAGAAGGGAGGGCACCTTGGGGACGAAGGGTTTGAAGCATTTGCAAAAATTTCTTATCGTTCGGTTCTTGCATTTGTCTATTATATTCTTGCATCTCTTTCATGGTTCGCTCATGTTCGGATAATTTTTGTAGAACCAAGTCTATTTGAGGATTATGCATGTTCATTTGATTATACCCTTGATTGTTAAACCCTTGATTAGGAAAACCTTGGTTTCGATATTGATTATAACCTTGATTAAAACCTTGATTTTGAAAACCTTGGTTATTAAATCCTTGATTTTGTCCTTGAAAATTCCCTTGATTATGATTAAAACCCCGTGTATTTGAATTCCATTGAAAATTACCCCGTTGAGGACCTTGGTTCCTATTTTGGGCGGGTGGGGGTGGTCTTTGTGGAGCTACAAAACCCGGGGGAGCCAAATATTTATTTGAATTATAAGACAAATGGTTAACATCAACATTTGGTTTGAAATGAACCCGCTCATTTTCATTGTTGTTATAAGCATAAACTTCTTGCTGTTGATTGTAAACCTTGTCACAATTATAATACGAATGTGGTCCACCATAAGTTTCACACGTTTCACAAGTCTCTTTTAAAGCATTCACGTGTGTAGTGGGAGGGTTATCTCTTAAAACAAGGTGTTTCACAATTGAAGTAAGCTCCTTAATTTGATTAGTCAGCTCATTATCACTAGCACTAGCTATTGTAGTCCGTACACTTTTGGTTTGAACTTTTGCCTTGTTTTCAATTATTGCCCAAGCCTCGTTCATGGATTTCACAAGAATATTACCCTCCGCGGCACTATTAAGTGAGTCTTTGTCATTGAGAGTTAAACCATTGTAAAACGTATTAATTTGATGCACTTTAGTGAAACCATGTTGTGGACATTTTCTTAAAATCTCTTTAAATCGATCCCAAGACTCATTAAAAGTTTCCCCATATTGTTGTTCAAAGGTAATGATGTCATTCCTTAAAGAAGTGGTCCGTGATGGTGGGAAAAGTAGTTAATGAACTTGGTCTCTAAATCAATCCATGTGGTAATACTTTGGGGTGGTGTGGTTCCTTATCAAGCCAAATCCGGGCTTGTCCCTCGAGGGAAAAAGGAAAGAGTTGTAAACGAAGGGCCTCTTATGGCACCCCATTGTATTTGACGGTGTTTGCCAATTGTATGAAACGTTTAATATGAGCGTGTGAGTCATCATTAGTACGGCCTAAAAATGGTGTAGCGGAAACCATTTGAATAAAACCCGTTTTTAGTTCAAAATTATTTGCTCCAACATCCGGCACCACAATCGCGTCATCGTTTCCTTCAACGTGAGATTGTAGAATCTCAATCATTGGTCGATTATCCGTTGCCATCGTGTTGTTCAAAGCTCGATTCTCGGGATCGGCTTGATTGACGGTCTTTTTGTTTTTCTTCTTCTTCTTTTTGGAAGAATTAGAAGTATTTGGTACACCAATCGGTATGTATGTACACGCGCGAGTGCGCATACAATTAAAACTTAGAGGAATGAGGTAGGAGACCTCGGTCGACTTTCAGAGGAAATGGATTATCCCTCTCGAGGTGCAATATTAAAAAGTTACAAAAATATATACTTAATATTACTTGAGTAGGCAAACCAATGATCGGTCGTCCATCTCAATATACGCACAAGCAAGCAGAGAAACGAGGTGGCACAAAGCACTTAAAAACCTTTTTCCTTAGACGGCCTTTTATAGCGCGTCGCCTTATACCCACCTTATAGTTTGTATAAATCGAGTTCAAACTTCTTACTAGTATTTATCTATTTTGCCTTTTTTTCTCGTTTGGGATTCGAATACAATAGTTAGGTGATGAAAACGCAACTAAGGTCTTATCTAAAAAGTAGGTAAATTAATTGTGCTGCGTAATATAATATAGTAAAAAAATCTTTTTGTATTTTTTTAAGAAAAATATATATTCACAATAAAAAGCGAAAAAATCGAAATAAGAAAAATAACAATAATACGTAATATTTTTTTGGTGTAATACTTTAGGAAAAAGTATTACTTTTTGATTTTTTAATTTTTTTTTGGTGCAAATCTTAGGAAAGAGTTTGCTTTTGTGATTTTTTAATTTTTTTGTATTTTGATTTTTTTTATTTTTTATGTTTTTGATTTATTAACGATAAAAATAACGTTCAAAATTGAACGGATCCCAAAATCAAAATCGTCTCACGAAATCGTCAATCGTAACGAGCGAAGCGGCAGCGGCGCCAATTTAATGTTGCTATTTTTGTGTCAATTAAGTTCGTTTCCTCGACTCACTTGAATTGATATCAAATTTAACGTGTATTAATTGTTCTTGGTAATTAAAACTCTTTTTGGTACTTTTAAACTAAAAACTATTTAATAAAAAAAACTATTTAATCTAAATAAAAAAAGTAATATTTAATTGAAACTAATTAACTATTTTAAAACTCTATAAAATTTAAGTCTAATTTAAATCTAATTTACTCTAATTAAATTTTTAGCTAAAACTTTTAATTTAAATGAAATCTACTTAAAACTATTTTTAAATAAAACTAAATTAATTGAAAACTAATTTTAAAAACTAAATTTAAAAAGTAATTAAAATATTTTTGTTTTTTTACTTTTTTAAAACTTTATAAAAGAAAACTTATATAAAACTTTTAATTAAAATTAATTAAACTAAGATTTGTAATTAAACTACTTTAAATAAACTGACAGCTCAATTAACCCTATATTAATTAAAAGGACTGAAGTTAAACTAAAAAGAAGCTCTAGAGGAGTTGGTTATGACGTACGGATATTAAGCGAAGGGTCAGGTGTTCGAGTCTCGTTGGAGACTATTTTTGAATGATTATTTTTTTTTGGAATTTGTGGAACAAACAGATCAAATGGATCTGTTGCTTTTGATAGACAGCTACAGTAAAATAAGAAAACCTAAATAAGCACAATATGTTAAAGCAGATAATAAGCAGATAAATCAAAAACTAAAAATAAGCAAATATAACTGAACAGAAAATAAGCTATTAATCTATAATAAGTAAATCTAAACACAAGAATAAGCAAATAATCCTAAAAAGCAAGTCTACAATATCAAAACATTACTAAACTGGCAAAACCAAACTATCAGAAATCAAATAAGATACTAAAACTAGATAAGCTAAAACGAATAAGCCAATAATAACTTAAAAAGATGAGCCAAATCCAAACACTACAATATAATACACTACTTAACTCAACTCAAATCAAAATAAACTCAGATATATCAAAAACTTAAACTAGCAGATTATATTAAACCAAAAATAAAGCAGACACGATCCAAACTACAATAAACAGATAAAAAACTATAAGCAGATAACAAAACTAGCAGATCCAAACAAACTTAACTACACCAGCAGATTTAATAAACTTAAATTAAATATTAAATTTAATCTAAACTTAACAAAAATAAAAGGAGATGTGAAACCTTATGACGATACCGTTGAGCAGAAGGGTGAGCGCTGAGCCCCCTTTTAAAACGAATCAAACACCACCATTAAACATCAACATCACCGAATCATAAGCATCTACTCACGAACCACGAACCAGAACTACTAATTCAACTAGTTTTTCTTTTATAAACTTCCAGTAAGGAAGATTTGGTCCAATAATTATTTTAAATTATCTAAACAAGCTATTGATTAACTTTGCTTAAATAATATTTAATTATTATACTAAACAGATTAAGATAAATTGCAATAATAATAGACACTAATTGATTAAAATTAATCAAGCTTTCATTAATAAGAAACGAAGATTATAATACTTTTGAAAAAGAAAAATACAATTGATCTAAACTAATTTTTGCATAATAAAAATTAAAATAAAATTGGCACTTAACATTACAGAAATATGGGGGTATTTACAGCCAACCCCCAAGGCTTCTTCAAGAAGATTTGTGGAGAATTATTTAATCTTGGACGCTTTTTTCTTCTCTTCTCTTCTCTTTCTTGATCGAATGGTGGAGATAACACCCTTTGCACATGGATTGCCAGCGTGTCAAGGGGTGTGTTTGTTGTGTTTCTTCAATGAGGATGTGGCCTCATTTAATTGGAGGATTGGTGGTGGTGATATGGTTTATCCAATCAAAATAGGGAAAACTTCCATGTAGATGAGATGAGAACCACCATTATCTCCTTCCCGAAATAAGGGGGAATTAATTCCCTTCGTGTGAATCACACGATTTAAGCAAAAGCCCCAATTTTAATTGGATAATTTTTTGTGATATAAGTGAATTAGGGTTTTGAGATTGGGTAAAAACTGGGGTGTCTGCGTTTGTTTGAGAGTGAGAGAGAGAGAGAGATAAAAGTGGGTTGCCTTGTTTGTATCGAAAATATGTGAGGTGTGGGTAAAAAAACGTTTTAATAAAACGTGTGTGAGTGGAGTAAGTAAATAAAAGAGTGAGTTGACCAACTCTTAACCTAGCAACTTTGTTTTCTCCGTTTCATTTATTTGTGTTAATGGGCTTGGCCCAAACTACCAAATACCCATCCGTTTTATTATTAGTTCATTTGGGCTTTTGATGGGCTTGTGGGTAAAAAGTGTATACTACATATTCTCAAATGGGCTTTTGGGCCCATTAACCAAATGTGGGACCCACTTGGCCCAAAATCTCCATAAACGATTAAATCCGCTAAAATCGAACTTGAAATTGGTTTCCTTGATCTTTTCTTCAAACCCGTGTCGATTTTGCCGGTTTTCGTGATCTTTGGTTCACTTTTGGTTCTTTTGACTTTGTCTTTGTCTCATTCTTGGACTTTTCTTTAACAATTGACCGTGAAATCCCGTGTTTTCTTTCCTTTTGATCTTTTGTACCTATTTAACACAAGAACACAAAACCACGCGTAATTCCGACTTTTACGATACTAAACACATGATTAGGTCTTGTTTTCCTTGATTTTAGTGGCAAAAGGATAAGTGTTTACACACTTATTTTAACGTTTTTTGAAAAACGACCCAAGGGTACGCAAATCGAGGAAACTAGAATCGAGGAATACCCGTAAATTAGTGGGATTAGACAAAACAAGTTTTGCCCCATCCCACTAATATGGGACGGCCAAGAGAGATCCACCACATCAATGATATGTCAAAGCTTCACTAGGAAGCATAAACACATGTATATACTTCCCTAATACCATTCAACCTAAACCATTTTCTCACAAAACACACATGCAATACCACTCTCATTCTCCCCTCTCCTCTCTCTCTAAAATTCGTCCCAAATCAAGAACATACACCCCTTTTTGATTAATTTTAGCCATAAACTGTGTGTTATAAACACATATGATGATGCTCCTTTGAAACTTTGAAGATTAGAGGTGATTCTAACATCCAAGGAGGTGATTTGATGATGTCCAAGGGCTGATTTCTACAAGAAGTTTTCAAATATTGGTGGTCTTCAAAGTTGGTGTTGATCTATCACAAGTTTTTCCATCAAAATCCAAGGCTTGATCATAAACTACTCAATCTTGGTGGTATAAAGATTGTCCTTCCTATCCTCTTATTATTTTGATTATGTAATCTTGTATTTTCTTTCCTATTGTATATGTATATGATGAATATATGATGATAAAAATACTGTGTGGGGATCAAGTGTTGATAAATATGGTTAAAAAGATGGAAAACCATAGGTAACAAGGTTAAATTCTTGCTTATAAAGTTGGCTGTATAAAAACAGTAACTAACCAAATGTTAAACTGATAAAATGGCATAGTGGAATAAATTTACAGTAAGTATTAGGTGTTATACACATGTGAGAGTTGGCCATGCAATGGAATCATCAAAATGAGTGAGATATGATCAAAACAAGATTAGTGTGCAAATTTGCCTACACTGTTTTGGACGAATTTATTAAAATATTTACAGGTTGATTCATCAGTAGCTATAAAGGAATAAAATGAAGCACATATCATTTAGTTTCTGTCATAAACATTTGAGGGCCTATCTCATTATAGAACCTTAGATATGGTATTTTAGTGGACTTAAAATTTAGGACTGATTTTGTAAATAAATAGTATATACTATAAGCACTCAAAAATTTATATAAAATATACATATATAAAACCCACTAGTTGATAATAATCATAAATAAAGATATATATATATATATATATATATATATATATATATATATATATATATATATATATATATATATATATATATATATATATATATATATATATATATATATATATATATATATATATATATATATATATATATATGGTATTAAAATGGGACATGTTATATAAATTACAAGTATAAATGTTTTTCCAAGTTATAAAACTATATACCTAAGTTTTACGTCTTTTCGGCTAAAACCGAAAGATTAACGTTTTTGTCAAATAAAACTTAGACGGTCAGACCCATCTAATGTAAACTTTTATAAACACATATAATGATGTATAAACTTATATAACAAGTAAAACCGATAAAACCCGATCTTTACAACATATAGACATTAACGGGCCAAAGTAGCCTTATTGGACTATTAACCCGACTAGTTTGGTAAAACACTTATAAACTTACTTATTAGGCTTAACCCACTTGGACCCAACATTTAAAGTATGAATTAATATAAGGTATTGGGCTTATAATAGGCTTATTGGGCCTAGAACTTACTTATTAGGCTTAACCCGACTAGTGTAAAATGAATTAATATAAGGTATTGGGCTTATAATAGGCTTATTGGGCCTAAAACATGTAAATAAGTAAAACTAGTAAACTAGTATAAAAGTTACCAATACATAACACTAAAATGAGTAAATGAGAATGTATAAACAAACTTGATCATCATCATATATATAAAATAATCATATGTATACATAATTGTTATTTTTATAAAGTCATTGGACAAGAGTCTAAGACAAGTATTATTTGTCTAGGGTTTCGTGATTGAAGCACGTACCGTACATCCAAATCGCCGATAATCGCCTTCCCACATCAACGTGAGTTCATAGCCTCGCACTCTTTTAAATGTTTTTATGAAATGTTTTATAAACCCGCGAGGGAGATAACATGTTAGTTTTAATAAAAATAGGACACCAGTTGTCCCGATTGTTTGTTTATTGATTTGGACCCGAATGATTGTATGACCCGATGAATGATTATATGACCCGATGTATGAAGTAAAATGGATTATTAAAGTTAGGTTATGTCACTAAAAGTCCCATTAGCATGAATGTGAACTACCGGGATTAGGTAGACGCTTATGCATATAATAGTACTATTTGGGGACGATCACCCCAGTTCGCGCCTTGACGGTTGATCCCCGTCGTGCCACATTGATTGGTAAGCGAATTTATGTATGAGAAGATTTACACAAGCGTGATTATTGTGATGACATGCTAATTTAGATGGGCAAATGAGTTTCGGGTTAGCTACCCGTTGTTTGTTGTAGTAAGGTAACAATGTCATGCGGCTTATAATAATCCCAAAATAACGAAATACTGCTATACGCACTGAATTACGATATATTGCCTGACTAGCAATACGGGGTCTTATTATTGATATCATGTTCGTGTTTTGGTTTTACATAACCATATTCATATAATGGTTTTTATTTAACTTTATACAACGTTATAAAACATATTATATGATGTTTTTACGACTTTGATTCGTATAATGATTTTGAAGGCAAAAGCCTATATTATGATTTTTGATAAGGATTTGTATAAAATGACTTTGGCTATTTTATGGCCTATTACAAAGATTTGTACAAAAATGATTTTTGGTAATAATTATATACCGATGATATATTAATGATTTTATTAAACTCTATGAATTCACTCGGCATTTTCGCTGACCTTTTCTTTTAACATGTTTTATCTCAGGTACTTGAAGGTAATTCTCGGGAAGACAAGAAGAATTCATGGCCCGCACTTAAATAATAATTTCCATTCAAATGCTTTGTAAAACTTGTATGATATACAATGACTTGGGACCTATCTAAATTTGATATTTATGAATGGAAATGCTTTATTATTAAACGACGCGATTTTTAAGCATTGTTTATGATGTGAGTAATGTGATATCTCGTAACACCAACGAGTCTTCCGCTGTATTGAATTGTGTAGATTTGGGGGTGTTACATTCTTGGAAGGAAATGATAAGTTGTCGGTTATTATTGAGAAGGATCTTTCGGATGATGAAAAAACAGCACTTATCGATGTCTTGAAGGCTCACAAAGAGGGAATTGCGTGGAAATTTTCCGACATTAAGGGTATCGACCCAAAGTTTTGTAAAAAATTTAATGAAGGAAGAATATAAGCCCGCAATCCAATGTCAAAGGAGGGTGAACCCCAAAATTCACGATGTCATCAAAAAGGAAGTCCTTACACTCCTTGACGTGGGAATGATTTACCCTATTTCGATAGCCCTTGGGTGAGCCTCAATCATTGTGTCCCTAAAAAGGGAGAAATGACCGTTGTGCCAAACGATGACAACGAGTTAATTCCAACTCGACTCGTGACCGGTTGGAGGGCGTGTATTGACTATCATAAGTTAAATGACACCACTTGTAAAGACCATTTTCCCTTGCCCTTCATGGATCAAATGTTGGAGCGTCTTGCGGGAAACGATTTCTATTGCTTTTTAGATGGGTTTTCTGGTTACTTCCAAATCCCCATCGATCCTCGTGATTTAGAAAAAACTATGTTTACGTATCCATATGGAATGTTTGCCTATCGTAGAATGCCATTCGAACTTTGCAATGCACCGGGAACCTTTCAAAGGTGCATGATGGCTATTTTTCATGACATGATCGAGAAGACGATGGAAGTCTTTATGGATGACTTTTCCGTGTTTGGTAGTTCGTTCACTTCGTGTTTAGGAAATTTGAAACAAATGTTGAAACGTTGTAAGGAAACCAACCTTGTGCTCAATTGGGAAAAATGTCATTTTATGTGTAAAGAAGGAATCATCTTAGGGCACAAGGTCTCAAAAGCGGGGATTGAGGTAGACAAAGCTAAGATAGGCGTCATCGCCAAATTACCTCATCCTGAAACCGTTAAGGGAGTTAGGAGTTTCCTAGGCCCTGCGGGCTTTTATGGTTGATTCATCAAAGATTTTTCAAAGATATCTCGACCCATTAAACACCTCCTTAAAAAAGATGCTCCTTTCGTCTTTAACAAAGATTGTGTTCGACCCTTTGAAATCCTTAAAAGGGAATTTGTCGAAGCTCCCATTCTCGGTGCTCTTAATTGGAACCTCCCCTTTGAGCTCATGTGTGATGCAAGTGATTACGCTATTGGGGCTGTTTTGGGGCAACGTCATGAAAAGCACTTCTTTCCTATTCACTATGCTTGTAAGACGATGACCGAGGCTCAACCTAAGTACACCACAGCGGAAAAGGAATTCCTTGCCGTGGTGTATGCATTTGAGAAATTCTGACCTTACCTCGTCTTGACCAAAAGCATCGTGTATACGGATCATTTGACTATCAAGTACCTCTTATCTAAGCTTGATGCTAAGCCGAGATTGCTTCGTTGGATTCTCCTCCTACAAGAATTTGATGTCACAATACTTGACAAAAAAGGAGCCGATAATCTTACGGCCGATCACCTCTTTCATTTGGAAGATCCTCGCCAAAGTGTGTACGAGAACAAGGTATCACCAAAACATTTCCTCTCGAGACACATGGTGTTGTGATTTCCAAGATAGATTCTTCTACCCCATGGTTTGCGGACATCGCAAATTACCATGCGGGCAACTTCATAATTAAGGGTATGACGACTCAACAAAAACAGAAATTCTTTCGTGACGTCAAGTTCTACTTTTGGAAAGACCCTTACCAATTTTGGACTTAAGCTGATCAAATTATTCGACGTTGTGTTTTAGGCACTGAAGCATCTAATATCCTTGGAGCTTGTCACGAGGGACCCAGGGGTGGTCACCATGGTGCTATTCTCACGGCTAAGAAAGTATTTGAAGCCGGCTTCTTTTGGCCTACTATTTACCGAGATGCGCACGCACTTTTCAAGTCGTGTGACTCATGCCAACGTCAAGGAAAAGCTTCACAAAATGATGAAATGCCACAAACTATCATCCAAGTGTGTGAGATATTTGACGTGCGGGGCATTGACTTTATGGGGCCGTTCCTATCATCTCGTGGTAATAAGTACATCCTTGTCGCCGTTGACTACCTATCCAAGTGGGTGGAAGCTAAGGCTTTGCCCACGAACGATGCTCGTGTGGTAGTCAAGTTTTTGAAGCAACTATTCTCTCGGTTTGGAACCCCTCGTGCTATCATAAGCGATCGTGGAACCCATTTTTGTAATGACCAATTTGAAAGGGTTCTAAAGAAATATGGGGTTACACATCAGCTTTCTACGTCTTATCACCCACAAACGAGTGGGCAAGTCGAGGTTTCAAACCAAACTTTGAAGAGAATTTTGGAGAGGTCGATAGGGGAAAACCGACAATCTTGGTCGGATAAGTTAGACGATGCTTTATGGGACTTTCGTACCGCTCATAAGATGCCCATTGGGTGCACTCCTTACAAGCTTGTGTATGGGAAGTATTGTCACTTGCCCTCTGAACTCGAACACAAGGCTTACTGGACCCTAAAGCATTGTAATAATGCCATTGAGACCACGAGAAAACACCAGAAAATGCAATTGAATGAATTGGATGAATTAAGGGATATTGCTTATGAAAATTCATTGATTCATAAAGAGAAAACAAAAAAGTTTCATGATTCTATAATTAAAAACTGGGTTTTTAACATTTGGGATCAAGTGTTGCTTTTTAACTCGAGATTGAAAATATTTTCCGGCAAGTTGAAATCCCGTTGGTCCGGACCATTCACCATTACCCAAGTGTTTCCTTATGGGACCATCAAGCTAGCTCAAAATGATGGTCCTAACTTCAAGGTGAATGGCCATAGGTTGAAGCACTACTTTGGTGGGGATCCCTTCTTTGGACGACCTCGACCAAGTCACCTTCCCCAATGATATTGAGGGGATCGAGTCGAGCTCATGACTAGGTAATCAAAAACGAGGTGCCTCGTGGGGGAGTTCCCATGCTTATCCATGTACATATTATCGCTTATGTGAGGGGATTTGTGCCCTTCCAACCTTTGTTCCGTGGTTGTTTGTGACTTGAAGTTTTTAGATGATCATCTTCACGATTGGAGCCTCTCGTGTTCGTTTTACGTGAGCACTCGATCGTTTGATTTGAAGAATTTCTTGATATCAAATTGATATATCCTTTGATGTTCTAACCATAGGTCTTTTAGCACATTTCATAAACGGCTACAGATTTAATGGTTCCGCCCTTTTCATGCTAGATTAGGCATTCGACTTCGTCTCTAGTATGGGGGTATCCTACCCTTAGACTCAAAACATTAAGGACAATGTTTAACTTTAGTATGGGGGTGAATAGATACTTGCCTTGCCAAACCTTCATGCTTTTCAAAGTTTATCTTTTTGTTTATCATTTTGTTGCAAAATAAGGCTAAAAATGACCAAATTTTAAAAATTTTCTCATGTTTCATAAGTGTTTGAAGACACGAATGTAGATTTTCCGATGGCGACAATAAGAGTAATTTTTGACTCGACCGTGCATGTTGAGAACTTAGCTTCGATTCCTTAACTTTATATTAGGCTAAGTTTCTTAAATGAGGACGAGAAATGATAGAGTTAATTATAAGTTACTATGCTAAACGTAGCATACTCGTATTCTTTCAAAAACTCATGTGTTTTAATTGTTTGCTTATTCTCCCTTCACTTGTATATATATTTTGCTAATAAGTATTGGCTTAGCGGTTTAGTCTTGATTGTTGGTTTATAGTCTTTTCTAGTAGCTTCCATGTAATTAAATTGGGAAAATATTAAGTGTTAGAAATACGTTTTAACGTATATTAGAAGTATCGGTCACTCCACAATAGTATTAATGTTGTAATAGCTCGTAGTTAATGTTACTTATTAAGTTAAGTAAGAAACCGACCCATGGGCTTGTCATGGGTCGGCCCAAGCCCAATATTGGCCTTGGATATAAATACCCCTTTCCACCATGGAAAGGGTTGGTTGTTGACATTCTATTTTTCTCATTTGAATAAAATCACATAGTTTCTCTCTCACTTTCTCTCACTAGTTTCTCTCTCTAGGAATCTTCAACCCACTTCATAGATTCATAGGTTATCAATATTCTACATTTGGTATCAGAGCTATGGGGTGATTTAAGGTAATGATTTGTGTTGTTATTTAGTTTTTGATTGTATTAGTGTTCTTTAAGAAGATCCATCTTGATTCTTGGAGTTTTTGGTGATTTTGTGATTGGGATTAGTAGATAAGTATTAGTTTTTACTTATTTTAGTAGAAATCACAAAACTTTTTGGGTAACTTGGTAAAATCTGGGTTTTTTCTTCATATTTTTGATCGACTGTTACTCGAAAACAAGTTTCTGTTTCCCAGCAAAAGTTCCGAACCAAAAAGTTCCGGATCAAAAAGTTCCGGATCAACAAAAGTTCCGGATCAAAAAGTTCCGAACCAAAAGTTCCGGATCAAGGAAAGTTCCGGATCAAAGGAAAGTTCCGGATCAAAGGAGTGTTCTGGATCAAGAGAAAGTTCCGGATCAAGGGAAAGTTCCGGATCAAGGGAAACTTCCGGATCAAGGGAAAGTTCCCGATCAAGGGAAAGTTCCGGATCAAAGGAAAGTTCCGGATCAAAGGAAAGTTCCGGATCAAGAAAAGTTCCGAATCAGTACTTCCGAACCAAAAGTTCCGGATCAAATCTTCCGAACCAAAAGTTCCGGATCAAGGAGTTCCAAGCCAAAATCTTCCGAATCAACACTTCCGAATCAACAAAAGTTCCGGATCAAGGGATATTTCACTTGTTTTTTCGACGACTTTTTAGAGTATTTAATCTTGGTTTCTTACAACAAAAACTCAACACAATTCACAAGCTTTACTTCACTGCTCGATCAACCGATAATCGTTGTCTCTTTGAAGTGAACAAAATGAATCCGAATTCATTAATGCCTCAGATGACATCACTTACGGACATTTCCGTCATTACGGGAACGGATAATCGCCCTCCAATGCTCATTAAAGAAGTTTTTGAAGCATGGCAAGGCCGTATGATGTCATACATTAAGGGAAAACTGACATATGGGAGGCTTATGGTCAAGTCAATTCTGAATGGTCCACTTGATTATGGTACCATCGTGGTTAACAATGTGACTCGACCACGGGAATTTGAAGAACTTACACCAGCTCAACAACTTGTTGCCGATGCAGACGAAAAGGCTCTTCAAACCATTCTCGAAGCTCTTCCACATGACATCTATCGAATGGTCAGTCAATATACGGTGGCAAAGGATTTATGGGAACGTCTAAAGGTGTTGCTACAAGGTACGTCTCTTACCAAACAGGAAAGGGAATGTCAGTTGTATGATCTGTTTGATAGATTCACGTACAGCCCAGGGGAAACGCTTCACGACTACTACTTCAGATTCACTACTCTCATGAATGATCTGAATGTATACAATCTCGTGATTGCTCCATTCCAGGTTAACACCAATTTTTGAATACTTTACCTCAAGCTGAATGGGGTGCGTATATTACCGATGTTAAGTTAACCAGGGATTTGCATAAGTGCAATTTGGATCAACTCTATGCTTTTCTTCAGCAACATGAGAAACATGTGATCATGCACCGTTCGCCTCGAGGTATGTACCCTGATTCTTTAGCTTTGATGGCGAATCAACCAAGCTTGTCACACAACAACACTCCTTATATCTTGGGACACCAAGCCTATCATCCATCACCTTACATGACACCAAGCTTCCCCCAATATTCGATTCTACCGCAACCACCCACCTCACATCAACAACAATATCGGTTTAATACACCTTCATCACAATATGCTTCACAACCTCACCCAGCAAGCATTGCACCTTATACTCAGTCTTCATATTCTTCTTATCAAGAGAATGCAGCATATCCAACAAGCTACTCTGACCACATGAGTATTCCTTCTAGTGCTTATGCAGCTCAACAAGACCAAGCAATGTATTGTGATGATGATGAAGTCCCCATTCCTGAATTCAAACAAGGAACTGACCCAGTTGAAGTGTTAGCCACTATGTCTGCTTATCTCACAAGGACATTAAGCAAACGAGGATTTAGAGGACCAGCTCCTACTAACAATCAGCTGAGGAATTCATCCAATTCTCGCCAACAAGCTACTATTGATAATGGCAGGGTAATGGTTCAACCTATTCAACCTTATCAGGGGAGACCTACTACATCAACCACCAATGCACGCACGGTCAATCCTGCTCCAATAGTCAACACTCCTCCACGTGCTAATTCCACAGGCAAGTTGAGAATGATTACATGCTACAACTGTAAGGAAGAAGGTCACATGTACAGGGATTGCAAAAAACCCAAGAGGAGAAGGGATGGTCAATGGTTTGCAGAGAAGATTTATCTGGTGAACGCTCAGGCACAAGGAAGGGAACTTGATGAAGAGGAGCTTGCATTTCTTGCTGATCCAGGGATTGCTGAACAAGACGTTGTCACTACACAGAATGCAGCATATCAAGCAGATGATCTTGATGCTTATGATTCAGACTGTGATGAACTTCAATCAGCACAAGCAGCTCTTATGGCAACTATCTCTAGCTTAGGGCCAGAAAAAAGATCTGAGGTACTTATTAATACCACTGATAATACCACTGATACTAATATTCAACCACATCAAGTTGTGCAAGAGCGTGCTGATTCGAATGAGTCTTCGGTGGTGAGTCTTTCAAATGAGGAGACAATCAATGATAGTAATATCAACCCTAGCTAAGAATAAGAATTTATCTGATGAGCTTGCCTTGTGCAACGAGAAAGTTCAAACTTTGGAATTAGTTCCTTCGTCTAGTGTTCTAACAAATCCCGAGTATGATCATTTTCGAAACAAACAAATGGGTCATTTGCAAGAAATTGAAACCTTAAGAGCAGATCTTTCTAACGAACTTAAAGAAAAAGAGTTAGTGGTCACTAATTTTCAAAAACTTCAAACGGATTTTGAATTACTCGAGTCTAAGAAGAATGAAATGGAAATTAATGCGGCTAATAAGATTAGAAGTCTAGATTATTTGCTTTTAAGACAATACGTTGCCTCTCAACTAGTGCACTTATTTGATGCTTCGTTTAGAGAATTTAACTTATCACGTCAAAAAGGCCTTCCCCCTAACCCACGGTATGCAAAACAAGCTTTTATCCATAGTCCAAGACTTTATAATGCAACCCAATTAGGATTGGTCTTAGACCTGATTGTTATTTTCGATGGTCGCACAAATAAGGATTTAGTTGATGAGAATCGGTCATATAACTTTGCAAAATATCCCGAGTGTGATTATTTTAAAATCAATCAGGAGCTTGCAAAAACGGATTTTAGAATTCGCTTCCATATGGACAAAGATCTCATTACAGCACCAACCTACATGTTAAATGAAGAAAACCCTAGTACACTTCCTACACTTGTCAAAATGGAAGGACCTAAGGAAATTCCAAAGGATCTTCCACCTGTTAGCACTGTATGGTTAAACTTGCAAGAGATTAATCAATACTTTGCTAGTTTTGACAAGGTCATTTTGGAATGTACGACTTCAAATGGCCTAAACGCCGGAGAATGGGCTTTCGAACACATGAACGAGGTGTTTAAGAATGAGATCAATCCGTTTGTCGAAAGTCTAAAAGGAAGTTTTGCATCTCTTTCGGAAAATCTTGAGTTTGAAATTGCAGAAGTTCAAAAAGTGTTTTATGAAATGGACACCGCTTACGAACTACAATTAATTGAAAAGGAAAAGATTTTATCCGAATATGACCGATTCTTGTCCCAAGTAATTTCGTGTGATGTGCTTACTACTGTGAATGTTAATTATTCGAATGAGCTTACATCCGCTATGATTAAATGTGATGATGTGAATATATGTGATGATGTGTGTGATCTCTCTGTAAATGTTGCTGATACTGTAAATGAGGTAGATAATCATTCTTGTCACGAATCTAACGCTGAATTTTTAAAGCTTCAAGATTCTTACAATTTACTTTCAAAATGCTTTAATCAAGTTGAACAACATTGTATATATTTAGAATTAAAACAACAAACTCAAAATGAAGATCTTTTGATAACAAATGGTTGTGAAAACAGTGTTGAGACGAGTGACAAGATGATTGCAATAGTTAAGGCATTAGAGGAAGAGATTATGAGATTAAAGAGAGATGTGTCATCAAATGAAACACTAAAATTGGATCTAGAGGCTGCAGAGTCTAAAAACCAGGACTTAGAAATTAGACTGTCGTCTATTCTAGGGGAGATGGATCGTGCAAGACAGGGAATGTCCAAACTTTATGGTTCACTAGAAAAACGCTTCGCTTTTAATGCGGCACATCAACAATCTTATGTTGAACAATTGAACCAAAAATGTGAGGAAATCTCTGACTTAAACATCCAGCTCATTGACAAAAACATGGTTTTGGCCGAGTTAAAGGAGACACTTCTTCTCACCAGACAAGAAGCTGTTAATAACTTAGCTACCAACTCTGCACCGTCCTCTAGTGCTCCAACAACCAAGTCAGTAGTGCTTTATAAGAACCCGCTCCATAAGAAAAACCCGGTTACCTACGATGATTATATGAGGAATGCAATTAAGCATGTAGATCTTGTTAGGGATATTTTAGACGATCTTTATGCCTTAGATCCCTCAAGTAGCTACTATTATTCAGCTCATGAATATATTAAGCGAGTTCAATATTGCTTAGCATATTTGCAATACATAGGTAAACCAGGTTCTGCACTACTCACTAATCGACCCATTGCTGTAACTCTATTCAATAAGACCCCAGGAGCAAAACCGTCATTGGCACCATCAAGTAAGGCACCTTTAAAATCTGTTGCTAATGTTCCCACTTTGCCTTCTACAGGAGTAAAAGAGTCTACTAAGGCTAAAGGATCGCCACTCAAGAAAGATAAGATCAAGTCCTCCACTAGTAGTACCAACAAGAAGAAAGTAGAAGCTCACCATAGGAATGTTATGTCAGATTTAAATAAAAAGAATCATGTTGCTAAGACTAAAAGCTCTGCGCCTGTGCAGAAGCCTAAACCATTTGTGAATTCTAATTTGAATTGTTGGAATTGTAATGAGTGCATGTTTTCCCAACGTCATGATTTGTGTCTTATTGATCATGTGAATGAAATGAATGCCATTAGGAATAATCTTGAATGGAAGCCAACTGGGCGAACTCGTACCCAAGTTGGATGGCAATGGCGTCCCACTGGTAGGACCTTTGCATTAGATGGAAAAATGTGCCCTTTAACTAGGAATGCATCTATTGAGGTTAGGTCTCAGCGTCCTTTAGTTAGGAACACTAGCACTACAGTATGGAAACCGCGCCCTTTAATTAGGTCAGCCCCCACTATAGTGCCTATCAGTGAAGAAATACCTCAGGATTTAAGCCAACTAGAATCTACACCACCAACTAGGAAGAAGGCTAGGAAATCTAAGAAACCTAAAGTTAGCAAATCTAAGATTATTAAATTTGTACCTTCTAATAACAAGGAATATTCAGATTCCGAAACCTATACATTGTCCTCGTCTGGTGATATTTTCAGGTGGTCCAAATCATCCTCTGGTATTTGGACTCCGGTTGTTCAAAGCATATGACCGGAGATCGCTCGATGCTCCGAAATTTCGTCAGCAAGTTTCTTAGAACGGTTAAATTCGGTAATGATCATATTGCAAAGATAATGGGGTATGGTGAATATCATATTGGAAACGTTACGATTTCAAGGGTATACTATGTAGAAGGTCTTGGTCATAATTTATTTTCGGTAGGACAGTTTTGTGATTCCAACCTAGAGGTTGCTTTTCGACAACATACTTGTTTCATCCGCAACTTGGAAGGAAAAGATTTGTTGAAGGGGTCTCGTGGTGCAAATCTTTATACTTTGTCCTTACAAGACATGATGGCCGCCTCTCCAGTATGTCATCTCTCTAAAGCATCTAAGACCAAGTCATGGTTATGGCATCGCAGATTATCTCATCTCAACTTTGATGCTATTAATCATCTGGCTAAAAACGAATTAGTTCGTGGTCTTCCAAAGCTCAAATTTCACAAGGACCATTTATGTTCCGCGTGTTCAAGGGGGAAAAGTACCAAGAAATCATACAAGCCCAAAGCTGAAGACACCAATCAAGAAAAACTTCATCTTTTGCATATGGATCTTTGTGGGCCAATGAGAACTGAAAGTGTGAGCGGTAAGAAATTCATTCTTGTTATTGTGGATGATTTCTCTAGGTTTACATGGGTTAGATTTCTACGTACAGAGGATGAAGCACCAAAGGCTATCATCACTTTTCTGAAATTCATTCAGGTACGTTTAAATACTACTGTCCGCCGTATTCGTACAGATAATGGAACAGAGTTCGTCAACCAGACTCTTCGTGATTATTATGAAGAAGTTGGTATCTAACATGAAACATCCGCTGCACGTACTCCACAACAAAACGGTGTCATTGAAAGACGGAATCGTACGCTTATGGAAGCTGCTAGGACTATGCTGATTTATGCGAACGCTCCATTGTTCTTGTGGGCAGAAGCTATATCTACTGCATGTTTCACCCAAAACCGCTCTATCATTCGGAAACGCCATGGAAAAACACCTTACGATCTTTTACATGATCGTAAACCCGATGTTTCATTCTTTCATGTGTTTGGTGCTCTTTGTTATCCAAACATTAATAGTGAGAACTTGGGAAAGCTTCAACCGAAAGCCGATATAGGTATTTTCATTGGTTACTCACCCTCCAAGAAAGCATACCGAATTTACAACTATCGTCTTGGTAAGATTGTAGAAACTATGGACGCAGATTTCGATGAGCTGACAGCCATGGCTTCTGAGCAACGCAGCTCTGAACCCGCGCTTCATGAGATGGGAACCGGTGCTATTAGTTCCGGATTAGTGATACAAGGGTTTTTGTATGGGTTCTAATTCTCTCACAGTCCTCTCGAATTGATCTCAGCCTTAAGTGGAATGATTGTTCTTGGTTTTCAAATAAAAGGGTTTGGTTTTCTAATATACTAAATGTTAAAACGTACTTAAAATTAAAACTTAAATCAAAGACAATTACTTTAATGACAATTAATAAAAACGTGAATTAAAAATGAAATTAAGATTAAAATTGAAATCAAAGTTAAAATTACAGTTAAAATATAAATTGTGAAATAAACGTAAAGAAACAGTAAAACAGTAAAACAGTAACACTAAAAGAAAATTGATTCGGAACTTTTTACCCTTGACTCGGAACTTTACTCATGCGGAACTTTCACTCAGAACTTAGGTTCATTCGGAACTTTGTTCATCCGGAAGATTTTGATTCATTCGGAACTTTGTGATTCATGCGGAACTTAATGCTCATTCGGAAGTTTTTGGTTCATCCGGAACTTTGCTCATTCGGAACATTGGACTGATTCGGAAGTTTTTGGTTCATCCGGAACTTTGTGGTTCATTCGGAAGTTTTTGGTTCATGCGGAAGTTTTACTCATTCGGAACATTTAGACTCATTCGGAACTTTTTAGAAATAAACTCATTCGGAACTTACTGTTCATCCGGAAATTACGGTTCATTCGGAAGATTGTAACTCATCCGGAACTTTGTGGTTCGTTCGGAAGTTTGTAACTCACTCGGAACTTTTTAGAAACAAAACTCATTCGGAACTTAGATGTTCATCCGGAACATTTGGTGTTCATCCGGAACCTGGGAACACAGATACAGTAATATACCCGAAGAACAAGGAAAACTAATTTTAATCCAAAAATCACCAAGTTTTTCACCAAATCTTAAATAAAACTAAACACAAAGCACCTACTAACCATAAACTACAAATCCCATCAACAAAAACACAAATCCCAACAACTTTTGAAGATCAAACTCAATAAAAGTAAGAACTTAAGAACTTGAAGATAAAGATGATGATGAACAAGATGAAATGGAAAGATTAAACAAGACTTTGTATTGATGATTGATGTTTTAACAATAAAAAAACAAAGATTAAGAATTACAAGATTGAAAATCAAAGATCAAAATCACCAAACACCCTAATGGTGTTGGTGATGGGACGAACTAAAGGGAGAAAAAGAAGGAGGAGAGAAAACTAAAACTAACTACTGGATGTGTGTGAGGGGATCCTTTATATAGGCTTGTCTTTTGGTTGGTGAGTGGGCTTTCTCCCGTTCTTCTTGTCTTTTCGTCTTTTCAGAAAAGTTTCCGTTTTCGATTCTGATTCGGGATTTGTCGTCGATTAAATTTAACTCGTCTTTTAATTTCTTCGTTTAATAGACTTGAGTTTCTTCGACTTATGTAAATCTTCCATCCTTGGTCCTTTTCTTCGATAAATCTTCGAATAGTCCCAGTGACTTCAAATCTTTTGCATCTCTTGGACAATAGACTTTATCTTGAGTCCTTTTCTTCAGTAAAACTGTGCAATCCCATGTTTTCTTCAATATTCATCCGGTTGACTCTGAAAATACTATAAACACAAAAACCACGCATAATTCCAAACAAATGATATTAAATACGTGTTTTGGTCTCGTTTTAGCCAGAATTAAGTGGAAAAAGGATGGGTGTTTACACACCTATCAAATCCCCTACACTTAACCATTGCCATGCCCTCATGCAATGCTTAGTGATAAAGCAAATTTACACTTTTCTCATAATTAATCAACCTTGGCCTTATTTAAATACCACTAAACAAAAATTAAAATACTAATAGAAATTAAACTTTAAAGGAAACAAAAGAATGGAAATAACTTGCAAAGAGATCAACGACTTACATTAGGGCTTTGGTGTTGCGAAGATTTATCACCCTCAAGTTTCACGTTCCCCAAACTAAGCTTAAAAACGAGATCATTGTTATTATAAGTTAGCAATTCAAACACTTACACACATGGCTTAATTAAATGCTTAAACTCCCTTATTCCTAGGTGTATCTCTTATATTTTATTTTTGTCTTAGAATGATCATGAAGATGCAACTTTGGACTTATTTCGATAGTTTATTTAGGCTGAAAGCAAAGTAGGACGATTTGATCAATAGTTAGCTAAAGGACAAAATCTCTTAAAACTGCTTCTCGGGATATCAAAAAGTTCATATCTTGGCATAACTTGGTTCACGATTTGAGACCTTTCTCGGGCCGATATTTGGCATGTACTTCATACTTCATATCTTCGAGAGACGTTCTTGAGATAATGGTCTTCTCATCATAATAGAGTTTCTTCACTTGGAGACTTTTGAGGGGTACTCCAACTTTGTTGACCACGACTTCATGATTATTTCTTCAATCTCTAATTGGGATTTTGAGATACAACGATCCACCTCCTTTTCGGACTTGGATCTATTTATCCTCATACCTTGTTAGGGTCTTTTCGAATAGACTTCTCTATGATCTTTATGGGAGTTGATTGCTTTTCGTCGTGAGTCTTGATCCTTCATATTGATTTTAGGAATAATGCTTTTCACATCACTTTGGATTTTCAGCAATAAAATTGAATCCTCATGCCTTGTTAGGGCCTTTTCGGACTCGCCAATCTTCGCGCCCCGCTTCATAAGTTATGCCTTGGCTATGAACTCTTATCATTACCGAGCAACTTTTAAACGATCTTGGGCTAGAAGCTAAGTAACTTTTCAAATCGTACGACCTTACTTATTGCAGATAAATTATTAGCAAGTGATGGGAGAATAGGAAAATAATTACACCAAGTGAGCTTGTGCAAGAATACCGACTTATAATTGACTCTATCATTTCTCGTCCTCCACAATTTAAAATCTCAAGTAATGAGACTCGTGGATACTTAGCCTAATAAACCAATTAAGGTCTACATGGTTAAGGATACTAGCTAGAATAAACTTAGATAAGTCTATTCGGGTTGAGTCAAAATAAACGCAACGGGCCTAATATGTCAAAGACTTCTAAACTAGCTACACCACTTTATTAAAATTTGACTTTATTGCGGGATATATACATATGAAAGCAACGATAAAAATTTAAAAATTATGACTAAATGGCCAAAGTTAATAAAAAATTTGAAAAATGTTGAAAAAGATGATTTTCCGGTTAATAGAAGGCATTTTCATGGAAAAGTCCACTTAAAACTTCGATAGAAGTCCCCCCTACACTTAAGATAAACATTGTCCTCAATGTTTAAGCATGTGGGAAAAGTTTCCCCTACACTTATGACATTGTGCACGTTGGTTAACTCAAGTTAAGGATGGGACGACTAAAGTGATCAATTTCAAATGTGAGTATGAAGAAAATTGAATCACGATAGTTGAGAGATAGAACCGGATTTCGGATAACACGGGAGCATGGTTCTTCAAAGTTTCCAAGAGTGCACTAATCCCTATAATCACAGCACCACACAAAAAAAAACACTCTATAGAGGCTCCCCTACACTTAGGGGGTTAAAACATAAAAGGATAGATACTCGGGCTGCCTCCCAAGGAGCGCTTGTTTTTGATAACCGAGTCACGAGCCTGACTCGACCCAAAATTAGTTCATGGGGAACGTGGTGAGGGATGGAATCACCTCCTGAGAGGTGTCCTCACCAAAGTACAACTTCACTCGTTGGCCATTCACCTTAAAATTAGGTCCATTAGGTTGAGCGAGCTCGAGAGTACCATATGGAAAAATTTGGGCAATGGTGAATGGGCCGGACCAACGAGATTTGAGCTTTCCCGAGAAGATTTTCAACCGAGAGTTAAAAAGTAAGACTTTGTCTCCAACATGGAACTCTCGGTTTTTAATCTTAGAGTCGTGAATGAGCTTAGTCCTTTCCTTATAGATTAAAGAATTTTCATAAGCCTCATTACGGAGTTCATTCAGCTCATTGAGTTGGATCATTTGTAGGTCACCAGCTTTATTTATATCAAAATTAGCCCACTTCAAGGCCCAGTAAGCCTTGTGCTCCAACTCAATGGGGAGGTGGCACGCTTTCCCGTACACAAGACGATAAGGCGTACAGCCGATCGGGGTCTTGTAAGCAGTACGGAAAGCCCACAAAGCATCGTCAAGTTTATCAGCCCATGAGGCATGATGCTCTCCCACGGTTCTTTCCAGAATTCGCTTAAGTCCTCGGTTGGATATTTCAGCCTGGCCATTAGTTTGTGGGTGGTAGGCTGTGGAAATACGATGATTTACACCGTACTTAGCCATGACTCTAGCAAATTGGTCATTGCAAAAATGAGTCCCACGATCACTAATAATGGCACGAGGCACACCGAATCTAGCGAAAAGAGCTTTCAAAAAGTTACAAACTACCCTTGCGTCATTAGTAGGTAAAGCTTTGGCTTCAACCCACTTTGAAACGTAGTCAACGGCTACAAGGATGTATTTGTTTCCTTTAGAAGAAGGGAATGGCCCCATAAAGTCGATACCCCAAACATCAAAGATTTCACATTCTTGTATGAAATTTTGAGGCATCTCGTCTTTATGTGTGATCTTGCCTTGTTTTTGGCAAGCATCACATCGTTTAACCATCTCGTGAGCATCACGGTAGATGGTGGGCCAATAAAATCCCGAATCAAAGACCTTTTTGGCGGTGTAGTTGGGACCAAAGTGACCACCGGTGGGTCCTTTGTGGCAGGCATCAAGGATTTCTGACGCTGCCGGTCCATCAACACATCGGCGAATAATCAGGTCGGCACATTGTTTGAATAGGTAAGGGTCGTACCAAAAGTAAGTCTTGATGTCGGTGAAGAACTTCTTCTTTTGTTGGGACGTCAACCCTTCCTTGAGAATGCCACCCGCCAAGTAGTTTGCAAAGTCCGCAAACCACGGGGTTTCATTCGGCTTCGAGTTTATAGACATTAAGGTCTCCAAGGGAAAAGAATCATTGATTTCTTTGGTCGGATGATCCCCTTGGTAAGGATCCTCAAGTCTGCTAAGATGGTTCGCGGCTAGGTTTTCTGCTCCTTTTTTATCGCGAATTTCGATTTTAAATTCCTGGAGCAGCAAAACCCAGCGAAGAAGTCTTGGTTTGGAATCTTGCTTTGTCAACAAGTACTTCAGCGCGGAATGATCGGTATACACAATAGTGGTAGAAAGGACAAGATAGGGGCAAAAATTTTCAAAAGCATAGACAACAGCTAAAAGCTCTTTTTCGGTTGTCGTATAATGCAATTGTTCCCCCGTCATTGTCTTGCTAGCGTAATGGATCGGTTGGAAGTGTTTGTTCACTCTTTGTCCAAGAACCGCTCCAATAGCAAAATCACTAGCATCGCACATCAACTCAAAGGGAAGCTCCCAATTAGGGGTAACTAAGACGGGTGCCTTAGTAAGCTTATCCTTAAGCGAGTTGAAGGCTTCAAGACACTCTTTGGAGAAGATAAAAGGAGTATCTTTTTCTAAGAGGTGGGTCATCGGGCGAGCGATTTGAGAAAAATCTTTGATGAATCGACGATAGAAGCCCGCATGACCCATAAAACTTCTCACACCCTTCACGGTTGAAGGTGGAGGCAACTTGGCGATAACATCGACTTTAGCACGGTCTACTTCAAGACCGGCTTTGGAAATCTTGTGTCCCAGCACAATGCCTTCTTTTACCATAAAATGGCATTTTTCCCAATTCAGAATAAGGCGAGTGTCTTCGCACCGCTTGAGCATACGTTCCAAATTGGCAAGGCAAGAAGAGAATGAATCCCCGAAGACCGAGAAATCATCCATGAAGACTTCCATGGTGTGTTCCACCATGTCATGGAAGATAGCTAACATGCACCTTTGGAAAGTCCCAGGCGCATTACATAAGCCAAAAGGCATTCTTTTGTAAGCAAATGTGCCATAGGGACAAGTGAATGTAGTCTTTTCTTGATCTTGGGGATCGATGGGTATTTGAAAATAACCCGAGAAACCATCAAGAAAGCAGTAATATTCATTACCCGCTAAACGTTCAAGCATTTGGTCCATAAAAGGTAGAGGGAAATGATCCTTTCTCGTGGCATCATTGAGTTTGCGGTAGTCTATACAAACTCTCCACCCAGTAAAGAGACGAGTGGGAATCAACTCGTTGTGTTCATTGGGAACAACGGTTATTCCGCCCTTCTTGGGCACACAATGGATTGGACTAACCCATGGGGAATCCTAAATAGGGTAAATCATACCCGCATCAAGAAGTTTTAGAACCTCTATTTTGATGACTTCATGGATTTTTGGATTCACCCTTCGTTGGCTTTGAATTGTGGGCTTAAAGTCGTCCTCCATGAGAATTTTGTGTGTGCAGAAGTGAGGATCAAATCCACGAATATCAGAAATCTTCCAAGCAATAGCCTTCTTATGATTTTTCAAAACGGCGACAAGTCGGGCTTTCTCTTCATCCTTCAAATCCTTAGCAATAATAACTGGCGACTTCTTCTCTTCTTCAAGGAATACATACTCAAGATGGGGCGGCAACTCCTTAAGTTCCAAATCCGGAGGATTTTCGAGGGAGGCGTATTCGAAGTCGGAGTATCGATAGCAATGACCGTGGGAGATGGAGGAGAAGGATTGTCTTCTTTGAGAAGGTTTTTAATGAAGCTGAGATCTTCATCCCAATTGGTAGTAGAATTGTCATTGTCTAAATGCACATCTCCCATGGTGGCTTCCAAATCTTTCCAAAGGAAATCACTTTCTCCAAATAGAGATAGTGATGAGTCGATAGAGGAAACGGTCTCAACATTGGGAAGAGAGGTAGGAATATTTTTACAAGCATCTTTGAAATGTTCTTCACAAGCCTCATCAAGAACGTCAATACAATTAACACTCTCGTAAGAATAAGGCTGTTTAGAAAGCTTTCCCATGTTGAAGACTACTTTATCGTCACCCACTCTCATGATAAGCTCACTGGCTTCAACATCGATGAGAGTGCGACCGGTCCTCAAGAATGGACGACCAACAATTAGTGGCACACGGGGGTCCATTTCGTAGTCGACGACAACGAAATCAGCAGGGAAGGTGAATTTGTCGACTCCTACAATGACGTCTTCGGTTATCCCCACTGGATAAGCAACCGTATGGTTAGGTAATTCCAAAGTCATTGTGGGGACTAGATCTGGGAGAGATAATTGCTTCCAAACGCTTAGAGGCATAAGATTAATACTGGCACCTAGATCGGCTAGGGCCATGCAATTCTCTACTCCCGGGAAATTGCAAGGGATAAGAAAACGACTCGGATCACCAAGCTTGGTTGGCAATTTCCTTAAGAGCACTGCAGAGCAATTCTCATTAAGGTGGGTGTTGGCAATATCGAGGAGCTTTTCTTTGTCGCTCAGAAGATCTTTAAACATTTTCGCGTATTTGGGCATGTGAGCGAGAGCCTCAGCGAAGGAGATATTGAAATTCAATTGTTTCAACATTTTAAGGAAGTTCGAAACCTGAATATCATCCTTGCTCTTTTGCTTCTCTTTCCTCAACCTAGATGGATAAGGTATATTGGAAGAAGAGGAAGGCTTTGGGAGAATAGGATCACTCACAACCACGGGTGGAGGAGGGGTAGAAGGAAGAGGTGGAGAAATTGGGGAAGGAGAAGGATGAGGAATAGGAGCAGGTGACTCGTTCTCCTTAGTCACAACCACCGGTGGAGGTATAGGAAGCTCGGGTTCCTTGGTACCTTTACCACTTCGAGTGGTGATTGCTTTCATCTCCCCTCTTGGGTTCGCAACGGTGTTACTCGGAAGAGTACCCGAAGAAGAGGGTTGATTACCATTGAAGAAACTAGCCATCATGTTCCTCAGATCATTAGTTTGGGTATCCAACGTGTTTCTCATGTCGGCTCTCAAATCATTTCCTTGCTTTACCAAGTCTGCCTTCAAGTTTCGCACTTCCTGTTGGAGATTTTCCATAATCACATCATTGGTCCTCATGTAGGTTGCAACCTCTTGGTGTAATGCAGTGGTGGTTTGGTTGGGAGGAGCATTGTATGCGGGTGGTTGATAAGCAGGTTGTTGGTAAACTTGGTTGTTACGTTGAGGTGGTTGTTGCTGCTTGTGAGGAGGGATGTATGGTTGTCGAGGTTGTTGTTGTTGTTGAGGAGGGCGATTAAGGTTTTGTTGTTGGTTTGGGTTGGTAGGAGGAAAACCAGGTGGTGAAAGATAGTTGTTGGATCGATAGCTAAGCAAGTTACGGTCACCTTGAGGTCTAGCTTGATAAGCAGGTTGAGGATAGGTGCCATATGCCGCATTCACATTCTCAGCAGGGTAGTCTTGGGTGGCAGTACAAGTTGTGTAAGAGTGAGGACCACCGCATATCTCACAAGGTTGGCTGACAGCGTTCACTTGAGCGTTTTTGGCGTTGTTGTTGTTGTTGTTGCTAACGGTGTGGGTGACAAGCGATTCAAGAAGCGTAGTGATTTTGTCCAATCGCTTGTCGCTGTCACTTGTGCTAGCACTAGCGACATTGGTCCGAACACTCTTGGTTTGCACACGAGATTTATTCTCAATGATGTCCCAAGCAGCATTGGAAGTCTTAGCCAAAAGATTACCCCCCGAGGCACTGTTCAGTGAATCTTGGTCACTCATGCTTAAACCATTGTAAAAAGTATTAATTTGATGTACTTTGGTAAAACCATATTGTGGGCATTTTCTTAAAAGATCTTTGAAACGATCCCAAGATTCACTGAACGACTCATCGTACTTTTGTTCAAAATTTATGATTTCATTCCGCAATGCGATAGTACGAGAGGGTGGAAAAAAGTAATTGATAAACTTTGTTTCCAAATCCGTCCACGAGAGAATACTCTGTGGCGGTGCCTTAGCAAGCCAATGCCGGGCTTGTCCCTCTAAAGAAAAGGGAAAAAGTTGTAACCTTATAACCTCTTGTGGAACACCATTGAATGTGACCGTGTTAGTAAGTTGCAAGAATCTCTTGATATGGTCGTGAGGATCATCAATGGTACGTCCCAAGAATGGTTGAGCGGAGACCATCTGGATAAAGCCCGATTTTAGCTCAAAGTTGTTGGCGGCAATTGGAGGTATGACAATTGGATCCGTGTTGCCATCGACATGAGCTTGCAGCAGTTCAATCATCGGGCGATTATCCGGAAGGGGCTCATTGTTGTTGTTATTGTTCATGTTGTTGAAATGCGGGTTGTTGTTGTTGTTATTATTGTTTTGAGGTGGTACACCGGCCATGTCTAAGTGATCGAGAGGCTCGGGCTCTTGATATGACGTGGATCGAGTGCGCATACACCTGCAAAAGAACGAACAAAGAAAAACAAAGCAAAAATATTTTTGGTTTTTATGTTTTTTAATTTTTTTTTTGTATTTTTGAAAATTTTATATTTTTTAGGATTTTTTTTTTTTTTTTTTTTTTTTTGAAAATTTTTGATGAAAAAGTGACGTTCACGGGGAACGGATCCCAAAATCCAAGTTCTCACAAAAAACTTTTGATCTTAACGAGAAGAGCCGGCAGCGGCGCCATTTGATACAAGGGTTTTTGTATGGGTTCTAATTCTCTCACAGTCCTCTCGAATTGATCTCAGCCTTAAGTGGAATGATTGTTCTTGGTTATCAAATAAAAGGGTTTGGTTTTCTAATATACTAAATGTTAAAACGTACTTAAAATTAAAAATTAAATTAAAGACAATTACTTTAATGACAATTAATAAAAACGTGAATTAAAATTGAAATTAAGATTAAAATTGAAATCAAAGTTAAAATTACAGTTAAAATATAAATTGTGAAATAAACGTAAAGAAACAGTAAAACAGTAAAACAGTAACACTAAAAGAAAATTGATTCGGAACTTTTTACCCTTGACTCGGAACTTTACTCATGCGGAACTTTCACTCGGAACTTAGGTTCATTCGGAACTTTGTTCATCCGGAAGATTTTGATTCATTCGGAACTTTGTGATTCATGCGGAACTTAATGCTCATTCGGAAGTTTTTGGTTCATCCGGAACTTTGCTCATTCGGAACATTGGACTGATTCGGAAATTTTTGGTTCATCCGGAACTTTGTGGTTCATTCGGAAGTTTTTGGTTCATGCGGAAGTTTTACTCATTCGGAACATTTAGACTCATTCGAAACTTTTTAGAAATAAACTCATTCGGAACTTACTGTTCATCCAGAACTTACGGTTCATTCGGAAGATTGTAACTCATCCGGAACTTTGTGGTTCGTTCGGAAGTTTGTAACTCACTCGGAACTTTTCAGAAACAAAACTCATTCGGAACTTAGATGTTCATCCGGAACATTTGGTGTTCATCCGGAACCTAGGAACACAGATACAGTAATATACCCGAAGAACAAGGAAAACTAATTTTAATCCAAAAATCACCAAGTTTTTCACCAAATCTTAAATAAAACTAAACACAAAGCACCTACTAACCATAAACTACAAATCCCATCAACAAAAACACAAATCCCAACAACTTTTGAAGATCAAACTCAATAAAAATAAGAACTTAAGAACTTGAAGATAAAGATGATGATGAACAAGATGAAATGGAAAGATTAAACAAGAGTTTGTATTGATGATTGATGTTTTAACAATAACAAAACAAAGATTAAGAATTACAAGATTGAAAATCAAAGATCAAAATCACCAAACACCCTAATGGTGTTGGTGATGGGACGAACTAAAGGGAGAAAAAGAAGGAGGAGAGAAAACTAAAACTAACTACTGGATGTGTGTGAGGGGATCCTTTATATAGGCTTGTCTTTTGGTTGGTGAGTGGGCTTTCTCCCGTTCTTCTTGTCTTTTCGTCTTTTCAGAAAAGTTTCCTTTTTCGATTCTGATTCGGGATTTGTCGTCGATTAAATTTAACTCGTCTTTTAATTTCTTCGTTTAATAGACTTGAGTTTCTTCGACTTATATAAATCTTCCATCCTTGGTCCTTTTCTTCGATAAATCTTCGAATAGTCCCAGTGACTTCAAATCTTTTCCATCTCTTGGACAATAGACTTTATCTTGAGTCCTTTTCTTCAGTAAAACTCGTGCAATCCCATGTTTTCTTCAATATTCATCCGGTTGGCTCTGAAAATACTATAAACACAAAAACCACGCATAATACCAAACAAATGATATTAAATACGTGTTTTGGTCTCGTTTTAGCCAGAATTAAGTGGAAAAAGGATGGGTGTTTACACACCTATCAATTAGCTCCCAATAATCCTACTTCTACAGCATTTTTACCACCTACAAGGCCCGAGTGGGATAAACTGTTTCAACCGTTGTTTGATGAAATCTTTGATCCCCCAAATGATGAAGTTCCAACACCTGTAGTGATAGCTCCAATCCCTGAAGTTATTGCTCAAGCTAATGAGGCTTTATCTAATGCATCTTAAATTAACATTGAACCGGATGCACCTTTACTAAGTGATTCTCAAACTACACCTGAATTGTCACCCTTACTTGTGCCTAATGATGTTGAAGAGGATTCTATTGATCACGATTTGGAATATGCTCACCTACAAGAGCTTCCTTTCTTTGGTGTACCGATACCTGAAAACCCTTCAGCCGCGTCTACCTCAGAAGAAGCTCCTTCAATTGTTCATTCCAGACCACCACGGATTGAAAAACATAGCACCAAATGGACAAAAGATCACCCAATTAGGAATGTCATTGGAAGTCTCGATCGACCAGTCTCTACACGCCATCAATTACAAGAGAGTGCAATCTATTGCTACTTTGATGCATTTCTCTCCGAAGTTGAACCTAAAAATTGGCAACAGGCTATGACTCAATCATCTTGGATTGAAGCCATGCAGGAGGAACTAAATGAATTCCAAAGACTTAAAGTATGGGAATTAGTTCCTCTCCCTGACAAGGTTAACATCCTTACTTTGTTATGGGTTTATAAGGTTAAACTCGATGAGATGGGTGCAGTATTGAAGAATAAGGCTAGATTGGTTGCTAGAGGATACAAACAAGCCTTGGGTATCGACTTTGAAGAATCTTTTGCTCCTGTTGAAAGATTGGAGGCTATTAGACTATTCCTTGCGTATGCTGCTCATATGAATATGATCGTCTATCAAATGGATGTGAAGACGACATTTTAGAATGGTGAACTAAGGGAAGAAGTCTATGTTAGTCAGCCGGATGGGTTCATTAGCACGGAGTTTCCTAATCATGTGTACAAGCTTAAGAAGGCTCTTTATGGGTTGAAACAAGCTGCACGCGCGTGGTATGATCTCCTTTCAACATATCTCATTTCGGAAGGCTTCTCCAAAGGCAAGGTGGACCCCACTCTATTCACTCTCAAGGAGGACAACGACATGATTCTGGTACAAATTTATGTTGATGATATAATATTTGCTGCCTCTAACATAGAATTGTCCAAACGCTTTGAGAAGATAATGTCCACACGCTTTCAGATGTCAATGATGGGAAAATTTTCATTTTTCTTAGGATTACAAATTTCTTAGAATCCCAGAGGCATCTTTATTAATCAATCCAAATATGCTCTAGAATCTTTAAAGAAATATAACTTTGAAAATTGTGACCCCGTGGACACTCCAATGGTGGAGAAATCCAAGTTAGATGAAGATAGGAATGGGATTATTGTCGATCCAAAACTTTACCGTGGGATGATCGGAACCCTTCTCTATCTGACTGCTAGCAGGCCTGATTTGCAATTTGCCGTATGCATGTGTGCCCAGTATCAGGCTCGGCCTACCGAAAAGCACCTACATGTTGTTAAAAGGATCTTTCGGTATCTCAAAGGAACACTTCATCGTGGTCTATGGTATCCGAAAGATTCCTCTATTGCTTTAATATCATACGCAGATGCCGATCATGTTGGGTGTCAAGACACGAGGGGTAGCACTTCTGGATCTGTGCAACTCCTTGGAGACAGATTGATCAGTTGGTCTTCAAAAAGGCAGAAAAGCGCTGCAATTTCTAGCACGGAGGCTGAATACATCGCTATGTCCGGTTGTTGTGCTCAAGTCCTTTGGATGAGATCACAATTAACTGACTATGGTTTGGGATTCAACAAAATCCCGATGTATTGTGACAACAAGAGCGCCATTGCCCTTTGCTGCAACTACGTTCAACACTCCCGGGCCAAGCACATAGACATTCGCTACCATTTCATTAAAGAGCATGTGGAGAACAGAGTCATCGAGCTATATTTTGTCACCACTGAGTATCAGCTGGCAGATATGTTCACCAAAGCCTTAGATCGAGGACGAATCGAGTTTTTGATCGACAAGCTTGGCATGAAATCATTCACTCCAGTGACTCTCAAAGAATTGGCAGAAGAATCAGCTAAATAGTGGTGGTAAACTATTCAAGCGTATCCTTTGTTCGTGATCATGTATATTATCGTATATATATAAACCACAAAAAGAAAAATACAAAAATATAAAACCAAGAAAAACCATAAAAAAATATAAAACCTAGAAAAAAATATAAAACCTACAAAAACCATAAAAATTATAAAATCAAGAAAAACCAAAAATATTTTTCGTTTCTTTAAATCGGGCATGTCTTTTAGTACAGGCAATATTTACGGCTTTAGAAATGTCGATCAATATTGACACGGCGCCATAAATAGAGTCCGTATAAAAGTTGTACATTTTTAAAACATGCCCATTATGGCTTGTAGTTATTCAGACTGCAACCCGGTTTTCGCATTAAAGTCACGTATTTCCTTGTAAAACGTTGGCTCACAACGGGAATTAATTTTCTCGGGCATGATTTACAAGCCAAATCATGCAAAGGGATCAAGTTTACTTTACAACTTGGTCTAACACGAGTTAGTGTACGTCTCAGTGCATTAATTTGTCAAAATAAGAGAAATCTTATTGCCACCACGAATCAATCTTTTCAAGACATTAATTGGAAATTCTTTCATCAATATTTGACTCTTTAAACAATGACTACAGCTCTTTAAATAGAAAACGGGTCATCGTTTAAGGGGGAGAAAATATTAAATCATCTTCGTCATCAAAACGATTTTCAAAAGTGTTTGTGGAAAATTAATTGGCTAAATGGTTTATGAGTGGTCTTGCTTTAGAATACGACTTGTGCTCGTTCAATGTGATAGGAATTGCTTTAAGATCTTGGAGATTTGCTAATAGGTTGCGATGCTTAAGTTGTGTGAAGGTTAAGTTGGCGAAATTTAACAATGGTTAGGGAGATTAGAAAAGAAAAATAAAAAGACAAGGAATAAAAAGGGAAAAGGTAAGAAAAGTATAGGGACTTAAAGGTGATATCTGTGAAAGTTGTTAAAATTTGACCTAAGTCAAAAACAAACCTCCCCGTCCCTTTAGTCTTTCTTCTTCACTGTTTCTCTTGCCGCCATTTTCAAACACTCTAGCTTTCACAACCTCTCGTCTAAATCATCCAATCTGTTCCATTCATTCAAAAAGGTACCAACAACAAATTCTTTGATTTATAATTCGCCTAATTCATCATTATATCCTGTTAATTTATTCGGGTAATCAACTTTATCAAATTAGGGTTCGTTTGCCTAATTAGGGATTAATTGATTAGGGTTTTAGATGGGTTTTGCTCGGAATATCATTAGAATGTGTTTAGTTGCCTTAGAATACCTTAAAACTCACTATCGCGCCTAGAATAATCATTTATAGGGTGCGTTTAGAACTTCCGGATGAACAAGGATTATGAACTTCCGAATGAAGGAAGTTCCGGATGAACTTCCGAATGAAGGAAGTTCTGAATGAACTTCCGAATGAAAGAAGTTCCGGATGAACTTCCGAATGAAGGAAGTTCCGGATGAACTTCCGAATGAAGGAAGTTCCGAATGAACTTCCGAATGAAGAAGTTCCGAGTGAACTTCCGAATGAAGAAGTTCCGAATGAACTTCCGAATGAAGAAGTTCCGAGTGAACTTCCGAATGAAGAAGTTCCGAATGAAGAAGTTCCGAGTAAACTTCCGAATGAAGAAGTTCTGAGTGAACTTCCGAATGAAGAAGTTCCGAATGAACTTCCGAATGAAGAAGTTCCGAGTGAACTTCCGAATGAAGAAGTTCCGAATGAAAAAGTTCCGAATGAACTTCCGAATGAAGAAGTTCCGAATGAACTTCCGAATGAAGAGTTCCGGATGAACTTCCGAATGAAGAGTTCCGAATGAAGGACTTCCGAATGAAGAGTTCCGAATGAAGGACTTTCGAATGAAGAGTTCCGAATGAAGGACTTCCGAATGAAGAGTTCCGAATGAAGGAGTTCCGAATGAAGAGTTCCGAATGAAGGAGTTCTGAATGAAGAGTTCCGAATGAAGAGTTCCGAATGAAGACTTCCGGATGAAGAGTTGTTGGATTGATAGTTGTTTGCCTATTATAATTACTTGTTGAAATGTGTTATGCTTAGAAGTAATAATGATACATATCTATATATTTTTGTGCATCAACCTTTTATGTCTTATCTTAAGCAGATACGATGACTAATCCAACAGTACAAGCACTCCAAGATGCTAGAGCAGCCGCAATTGCCGAAGCAAGAGCCCTCAAGTTCATACCAAACAATTACCGGCTGAAGCAAGTCTCAAAATCCACTCACCATGGATTCAAAGTCGCCATAGCAATCCTTGATCACTCTCACTTCAAGAATGCTTTAAGGAGTACTGCCTCGGTGCCATATGATTACATGTATGAGTTCTGGGCTACCAAGGAAAGTACTTCAAACAAGATCACCTTCACTCTCGACAACAAGCAGCAGACACTTACTGTTTCAGACTTCCGTAAGATATTTGGCATTCGGGATACACCCAAAGGTATGTCATTTTCCAGGGATCCTACTAAAGACGAACTCATGGAGATGTTCGATGCTCTTGGATGTCCTGACATACGAGTTGTGTCTGAGTTTACCACTGCTAAAGTAGGTCAACCTTGGAGAGCAATCTTGGGTATTCTCAGTAGATGTCTTACACCTAAAACCAGTGGGCATGATGCTTTGCGTAGTCCAATTATGAACATCTTCCGTGGAATGTACACAGGCTCAAATGAAGATTATGCATTATTGTTGTGTGAAGAATTTAACTTTCAACTCTTCCAAAACAAGAAGCTGAAGACTAATTTCTTTCCTTACCCTCGGTTTATCAAGCTTGTCATTAATTATTTTATGAAGAATGATGTTACTATTGATAAGCGTGCAGCAAGTCGTCATCACACTGAAGAGGCTGATCACACTGTGGATCTAAGGCATGAAGGACCATCTGGTGCTGTTATTCCTGGTCCTATTCTCGATTATCTTCTGACGGATAAAATTAAAGCTTCTGCTGATTACAAACTACTGCTACTAGAAATCAAGAAGCTAAAAGCAAGCCTTCAGACAGGAGAAGACTCGTCTACTACGATCAAGAGTAAAGGTAAATGCAAACAACCAGCTGCTTTATCTGAACCCGAAACCAAGTAGAAGAAGACTGAGGCTAAGAAGGGAAAGGGTACGGTTGATGAGTTAGTTCTCCGCGACGAAGAAGATGTTGATGATCCTACTCTTGACAAGGCTGAGAGAAAATTAATGAAGATAGCTATTGAAAGGAGTAGGAGAGATACGGGCGGTAGTGGTTCGGGTGCACAGATAAATATTGAAGAAGAGTACGAGGAGCCAGAGGATATGATGTGTTTGGATCACCTGAACGGTATTCTACTTCGAAGGAGACATCCATCCCTGTTTCAGCAAGTGTTGAAAAGGAGTCCGGTGCTCCTACAATCATGGTACCTACTCAGCCTTTAGTAACTCAACCTCCACCAATACAGCCCTTACCAACCCGACCGGTTTCAACACCATTCCTTCCAACTCCAATAACTTCCATCCACAAAACTGTAGTCACAACCGAGCCTCTTCAACCAACCCAGAGTAGCTCTGCATCGTCTTCAATGGCTGCATTCGTAATGGCAGAACTCTTGGACAAACATACGGATAATCAAAGAAAAGAGATGGATAATCTTCACCAAGAGCTACTTAGACGAGTTCAAAGTGAAGAAGCATCTAAGAAAGCCCAAGAAGAGATGCTTGCTAAGTTCGCTGCAGAAATGGAGTTGACACGTAAAGCTCATGCAGAAGAACTAGCTCAGGTTAAACAGGCTGAAGCTGATAAGTATGCTGCACGAATCACGAGACTTCAAGCTATGAGGGATAAATACAAGGAGCAGAAAGAAACACTTGAAGCTTCTGTTGAAGAGAGAGTGAAAGAATCCATTGAGTCCATTATGCCAAAACTGTGTGATGAGTTGAAGACACTCGCGGCTGATAACTTGATGATCAAGTCATCCAATCCTTCTGAATCCGCCTACAAAATTGCTTATGATTTAACGAATTTTGAATTAAAGAAGATCCTCAAAGCTCGTATGAGGGAACTTGGATCTTTTGATAAATCTAAAGTTCAACGGACTCTCTACAAGTCACTCAATGACGCTATTATGGAGGATGATCGGCTATTTAAGATGTTTGGAAGTGTGGTACCTTACCACATTCTGCCTGAGGAAGAAAGGGAAGAAAGTGAACAAGAAGAGGGTGACGGGGAAGAAGAAGGTGAAGAAGAAGAAGAAGAAGAAGAAGAAGAAGAAGAAGAAGAAGAAGATGATGATGGTGACGATGATGGTGATGATGATGAGGATGATGATGATGATGATGGTGATGATGGTGGTGATGGAAATGAAGAGAGTTCTAAGGGAAGCAACGAGGATAGCGATGAGGATGATGATGGTAAACAGCCTGAAACAGGGGATAAGGTTGCCAGCACAAAGAAACCTTCTAAGTCTGGAACCAAGTCTAAGAAAGATGCTGCAGAAAAGGAAAAATCCACTTCAACGGAATCAAGACGATCCAAGTGGCGCCATGATGTGAATGTTACTAAGGCGTCATCGATTCCCGGTACATCTATTGCTGTGTCTATACCTGTTACCACTAACCCTGTTAGTTCTGTTGTTGCTCCTGTGATTGCAGAGTCAGTAACTGAACCTGAAGCTACACAACACTCGCCGGTTCATGACACCACCGAGATGCCTGAATCAGAACCAGCAGATGTTCATGTTTCTACTCCTCTACAACAAGAACCACAATCTACTGTTCCCGAGTCAAGCACACGGGACTGGGCGGACACTTTGGAGATTGATGAAACTGCACCGCCACAAGCTTGGATCACGGCAGCTGCTAAATATGATCCAATCACAGACGCTGACAGAGATGTTCTATATCTCCGTATCCGTAGTCCGATTGACTTGTGTGCATTTCTGGCTCATGAGTATAAGACTTCGGTCACTCCGTCTTTGGTGAAGAGAGCGCTAAAGGATAAGAGAATGTGCGCCAAAACCAGGTTAACCCGAATGGAGTACGAGTATTATGCTGACGAGGTCCTGAAAGCTCTTAACACCGTTCAAAGGCCAGGCCTCCATGAATCAGAAAGAGCTCCACCTCCACTTGATCCTTCTCAAGATAATCAAATCGCTCTCGACTTCTTCGTCACCTATGATCTTGAGTATCTCCTCAAGGGTTCATCAAAGTACGCAACCTCCCTGACCTTGCTGAAAGCTGCCAACTGGGGGACAATACTCTGGATCGAGGAAAAGGTAAACCGACTATGGGTCCCAAAAGGTAACTCGTAATTATGATATGTATGCTGTTATAGGTGCATCTCATTGGGACGAACGAGTCCGAAGGGCGTACAGAGGTTGCTGCTTAGCCAATTCAGGAAGCAACGTTAGATCCGATATTCGCATCTCCAGCATTTTCGGACTGAAAACTGAAGCCAAGAATGGCTATTATCATGTGACGGAGATTCGTCTAAAAAGGGAGGATGACAGAGAATACACAATCCAGCAGGGAGATTTCTCTATCATTCGCCTTGAGGATATCGAAGACATGTTGCTTATGATGACCCGGGATTAACTCACCCATATTGCTCGTGAAGACATCATTGCCTTGAATACAGCACTTCGTATGTTCACACGAAGCGTTGTTATCAAGAAACGAGTTGAAGATCTTCAATTGGGAGTTGAAAGCTACCAAAGGAAGCTTAACCTAACCCGTCTAGTGAATCAAGTTCTACCTCAACATGTCACAAGATGTCCCTATACCGGCATTTATGTTCCGAGTTACGGGATTTTCTACTTGAACAGTCGAGGGATAATGAAGTTAATGAGGGTAGGTGAGATTTATAAGTACAGTGATGGGACTCTCATATACGTCAGAGGAAAGTTGGAGCATCTTAATTCGGGTGGGTCTTTACCAGAGATGACTGAGGATTGACATCAGGGTTATCGGCAAATGGCGAAGTATGTGATCAAGAAGATTGATCAAAAGCTTCATGAACGTAGATTGATGAGGAGCTTAGAAAGATTCGTTGGTGGTAGACCATATGGAGTGCACCACAAGTTACTGCAACGATCCATCTAATGGGTCGTACATTTCAAGTCCACTTTATATTGGTTTTTAATTGTGAATATGTAAATTTGTGAATATTGTGCTTTTACGGCTTGATGTAGTGTTAAGGTATGATAATTTTTCAAGAATTTCTCACGAGATTCTAAATCTTTCAAAATATATCATACTAAAGCACTACAACTATCCCTTATTAATTTAAGGGGGAGCATTAACATGTTCTATGGCCAAACATCGATTTCATTTTTACCCAAAGACCGGTTAATCCATTCAATATCCCAAATATTAATGGTTAACATTTTGGATAAGGGGAGAAAATGGGATTAAGGAGACTTAAATGATACTTGGCTAAAAGATGAAAAAGACTTAACGATAATCCAACTTAATATGTGTAAAGCACGTGTTAAGGGGGAGCGTTTTTGATGAACAAAACACCTAAGGTACAAAACTTTTGATTTCAATATCACAAGTACCTTAAGTGATTTTCAAGGATTTTTCATGGTGGCTATACTTTCCCAAAACACGCTTAATTTACGACGAATGTGGTGACAAAAGGGTGGTAGGAATAGGTTAGTCCAATGATTCATCAGAGCCGATGGAATCTTCCCAAGGACAATTCCCTAGATAGAATTAGAAGTCCTAGGAAAGTTGGAGAAAGATTGTGAACGTAGCTGAATGCCGACCAAGTACTTAAGCTAGCACTGGAACAATCACAACAAGGTGCTAGTTATGACGTATTGGTAAGCATTGAAGGGGTTGAAGAATGAAAAAGAATTGTAAAGATAAAGGGTGTAAAGAAAGAAGCCCTCCTTACAACTTTAGGCAGAAACCGGGTCAATACATATGCTATTGATATCATTTTTGTTAATGATTCTCGATATTGAAGAAAGACGTCATGGACCCAGTGATGCAATGCACAACCCTTCCCAGCTAACTCAAATATCTCTCAAAAGGTATTTGTTTTAATCACACGGAGATCAACACGTTATCTATTGGTTTATTCACTCCGAATAGACTGATATTGAAAAGGTGGCACTCCTCTCCAGCCATCGCTCACTAAATCAAAACGCACTATCGAGTCTAGAGCCACGAGATCATCAAAAGTCTCATTAGGACACTTTCCATTTTTCCTTTCTTTCTCACACACTGTGAAAAGTAAGAGATTTTTATGAGTCCTACGCAGTATTCTTGTAATATTGCCAGAACATCCGAGTAATACGCAAGTATTACAATGAAGATAGAAATCCTGCTTGAGACAACATCAAACAAGCTCATGGTAGGTTACACGTGCGGTTCTTTAAGAACCAATCTTGTGAAAAACTGGAAAGAAACAGTAGTTTAATTCTTAATTGAACTTAAACTCGTTCCAGGCCTCTACGCATTATAATATGATCTTGCCAGAACACTCAGAGTGACTCTTTATTGATCACAGTGACGAGTGGAAATCCTTCTAGTGTTAACATCAAACAGAACTTGGTAGGTGACGTGCAAGATTCTTTATGAATTAAGCTCGTGATAACTGGAAAGCAACGATGGTGAAAATCTTAATTGAAATTCACTTGTTCCAGGTTTCATGAATTGACGGCTTCAATCATAAGGATTTTTAATCCAAATGATTCACTCTTTATGTTCGCAGTCAGCTTTGGATGGTCGAATAAAGAGAACGGGTTTACCCGCGAAATCCTGTCAGGAAGTTACTTAATTGAAACTATCCGTCACGGGTACAATATCTAATATCGTCCAACGGTCTTCACCGACCGGAGGTAAAATGCTACCGAATTAGAATAAAATGTCAAAGCCATTTTATTCGTGTCGATGTTGTGTACCTGTTAAAGACGGTGGCGTTGCTGTGTACCTGTTGAAGACGGTGGCGTTGCTGTGTACTAGTTGAAGACGGTGGCGTTGCGGTGTAACTGTTGCGGTGTAACTGTTGAAGTCATTCCCACATGCTTATGTTTTTCTACATCAAAGTTCAGCAAAATTCAAGAAAGTGCAAAATGAAGTCTTCCGCTGTACCAAACAATGAAGCTTTCGAGAATTCAACAAAAAGACATAAGTGTGTGGAACATGAAGTCACGAGGAGGCAAGATTCACAAGAAGGCAAAGATCGCACGTGATTGGTCAAAAGAACAATGCTCTCAAGCCAAAGCCAAAAAGATCAAATAAACATATTCACAACAAAAAGAAAGAAGAAAAGACTACGAGCTGAAGAACGAAGACTTAGTATAGTATGCTAGGTTTAGAACTTTGTAACGTGGAGTGACCTCCCTTAGGGGGAGATTGTTAGAAATACGTTTTAACGTATATTAGAAGTATCAGTCACTCCACAATAGTATTAATGTTGTAATAGCTCGTAGTTAATGTTACTTATTAAGTTAAGTAAGAAACCGACCCATGGGCTTGTCATGGGTCGGCCCAAGCCCAATATTGGCCTTGGATATAAATACCCCTTTCCACCATGGAAAGGGGTTGGTTGTTGACATTCTATTTTTCTCATTTGAATAAAATCACATAGTTTCTCTCTCACTTTCTCTCACTAGTTTCTCTCTCTAGGAATCTTCAACCCACTTCATAGATTTATAGGTTATCAATATTCTACATTAAGGTATCGCCAGCGTCACGGTTTTGAAGTATTGGCACCCCGAATAATCGAAAGCTTCACCCAATAATAATTTTAAGTGCTCACTCACCTAAATCAAGCAAAAATTCAAAGCTTACAAGGCCGAAAAATCTATGCAAAATTGAAAGTGAACAAGCCTTAAACTTTGAAGCTTTAAAGATCCAAAATTCGCTTTGGCGTGAGGATATACGTCTTTGGACATAATAAACACCTCATGGCGAGGTTAAATAAAAGGCAAGGCAAGACCGAAGTCATAATAAAAGCTCCATGGCGGATTTGAATAAAAGATGGAGGTAAACCTATGATAATAAGGCCCATCCGTTAGGGGGCGTATAAAAGTCTTGGTAATAAGTCTCATGTTCAAAACCATTATAAAACCGTGTTTATTGATCCTTCTTGTTGACTTAATTTTTTGACATCGTTGTCTATTAGGGGAGGTTATTAATTCGATGGTCTTGGTTACACCGTTATGACTCAATTTTCGGACCTAAATCTCTATCGTCGCATAAGTAAAAAATGTATCCTCGTGAACTTCAAGACAAAAATAAAATATAAGAGATACCACTTAGGATTAAGGGAGTCTAAGTACGTGATTAGGGCATATGAGTAGTGTTTGCATTACTAACTTATAATGACAATTATCTCGTTACACGCTTAGCATGGAATTGGGTGAAAATCGAGGACAACGAAATTATTTCTAACGAAGCATTCACGTGTTCTTGTTCTATGAACCTAAACGTCCCATATTGCGATGAAAATCATACATTATGTCTAAAATGCAAGTAGTAGTAGTGTAGAAAGTTTAAGTTTCAATAAAAGTCCATAAAAATGAATTTTGTAGGTGCTACGATACTTTATTCTATCATTATATAAGGGCACGGCAATGGTTTAGTATGGGGGAGTGATGAGACTGCTTTTATACATAGTCTCATCATCCAATACGGGTTTAAAATGGTTAAAATATCATAAAAGTAATATATGCTTGTGTTTGTTCAATGTGTATTTGAGGTATGGATATCGAGAAAATGACAAAAGAACACAAGAATCAATAAAAAACGAACACGGGAAAAGAAGCCGCACAATGAACCGGGCCCTAGAGTTGATTTTCCAAGAAAAGTCCTTAAAGAATTGAAATTTGTACAAGAAGGTTCCTTCATTATTGAATAATTGACACCTTATACCCTTGTTTATTAATAATTACAAGTTTGGTCCCTAAAGTTTCTCAAAATTACAAAAAGGACCCTCAACTTTGAAGAATTGGCAAGATTGGTCCCTCCAAATTGAAGACTTGTCACTTTTAGTCCTCCACAAAGTCAAAATTACAAGTGAAGACCTTGAAGAATGAAGACATGTCAAGAATAGTCCTTGAAGATTCAAGAAATTACAAGAAATACCCTTTGATATACATTATAAAAGTATTTGTGGCCGAAGTGTGAAGTTTGAAACTTCAAATACAAAGGAATATAAGTTTAGCTGTTTTAAACGTGAAATGAAACAAAGAAGAAAGGTGGAGGGTTAAACTTGGCAGACAAAAAAACAAACCTAGACCAACCGCATGTTGACACCTCACCCCACTCAATCCCACCACCAATCACAACCCACTATTGTGCCACCTCACAATCCCACTAATCCGGTTTAATACTAACTTAATCTTGGCGCCTAAACATATTTTTTAAACCCAAATCAAATTAAACTGGCCTAATTTCCCAGCCAAGAACTCATAAACCCTAATCCCAATCAACTTCAAAGCAAAGGGGAAATTAGTGATTAGCTCCAGATTTACAATTAATCATCACTTAAACACAACCCCACTTTCAAACAAGCTTCCACCTCAACTCATTTGTCACATTATACCTCCCCTGCACCTTTTGAGGACAAATACAAAAGACTTTGCCAAAGAATCAACGACCCAAGCCCATGCTTCATTCCTACGCATCAAATGGACGCACAAGATCATTTTACACCCACTAGCATCTTCACAAATAACCAAATTCTTCACATGGACTCAAAAATATTCAAACTTCAAAGGGGCAATATCGGGACTTCATACATTACGGTTCTTATTTTTATAACTTTCTAGGAACTTGTAAACCCTCTATATAAAGGGTCTTAGTCTTTCATTTACCCTTGTTCTTGGTTTTCCTTTGGTCAAAAGTCTGTAAATCTTTGTTCTATGAATGAAAAATGTTTGAACTTTGTGACGAATTCCAAGAACCACTTTTACTTTTCTTGTTATAGTTTAATGATTTAAGTTTTGATTTGAGGTTTCAAAGTTTGGTTTCAAGTTTATGCATTTGTGTTTCAAAGTTTTCAAAAATCTGGTTTTTCCAAATTTCTTGTTCAACACTTGAAATTTTTGGGCCTATGATTGATCATCTCACCCTGATAATAAGATTATAAAGGTGGGGTGAGATCTTGGTTTGGAAACATTCAACTTGTGGGGTACAATTTTGGAAGAAATCTGTTTCATTTTCATTTTTTTTATATAAACTGTTTGCTCTTGACCTTGTTGAATCTTAGCAGGGGTGTTTATTGGAAGCTTGTGGTTGTTGTGTTACCACAAAACCTATAACATTCGGAAGTGTGGATGTACATTCCTGAGGTTTGAGGATTTTTCTCCTTTTTAAGATCTTTTCAAAGTGATTTTGGTGTCTGCTGTTGTATTATGCTATTTGATGCATGGATTCTTGTTCTAACTGCATAATACTGTTGTTATGATGCATGTTTAAGCTTGGCTAAGTCTGAAAAACACTTTTTCTTTGTTAAACTTGATTCAAAGGTTTTTAACTAGTGTTTGGGATTGCATGTTTTGTGATTTTTATGATAGATTGAGTAAGTGTTTAGGGTTGTTTTATGTTTACATATGTTATTGAGTTGGTTTAGAGTAAAAAACTGCTTAACTTGTGCTTTCAAACACCAAATCTAAATCTTTGGAAAATCAAGCTTGTTTTAAGTCCTTGTGAACTAAAAAACTTGTCAACACCTAGATTGCATGCTTAACTAGGTCTAACAAGTGATAAAACAAAGTTTGTGCAACCTGTTTTGTGGATTTGAGGAGTGAAAGTTCATATTTTGGTCAAATAGTCAGCAATAGGATTTTGGTGTTCATCAGTAATTTCAGTTAAGTCATTTAGGGTTTAATACTAGATCTAATCTTGAAATCATTACCTAAAAGTAGTTTGATTGTGCTTGATTAAGTCTGTGGTTGGTGTTGTATACATTTGGTGAACTTTGGTTAGCTTATACTTGCTCAAATATTGGTTAATACCACCAGACCTTGCTTATTTCCATGTCTAAGCATTGATTGATTAAACTGTATCATTTGGCATGTTGGATTTGTGTTTGTTTGCTTGATTGTGACTCCCTACAACTCAGTAGTTGTAGGGGTGCCTTGTTTGTCCAAAATCTCCAAGTGAAACTCTCTAAAAACAAGAATCAGTTCACAAGCAGTGGGAACTCCTTTCCCACTGCTGCTAGCCACTGCTAGTGTTATTTGTCAAACAGCTTATCATTAAGCCATTTCAGCTTATTCAAACGTGCAACAACTTTGATTTTGTAATCAGTCTTCCTTATTTGACCCATTTACTTGATCTGGAGCTTTGTGGCCCTTCACTTTTAGGTTTGACTAGAAAACGAATTGACTTTTGTTTTTCTTAACAGCTTATTGATTAATCCAGCTATTTGTTGTGCTTATTTGAAACCTTTTTATTGATTTTTCTTAATCTGGTCATTTAAAATCTTTTGCAACTTGAATCAGCTCTTGAAGTGGTCTAGAACTCGAAACCGACTATTTTGTCGTTTTGTGTAGAAAGTCTTGGCTTATTTCAGGCTTATTTCTTGAGCTTTTTCATTGTTTCTTTTTACAAACTGCTTTATAATCTCAAAAGAAGGATGTGTGTCAATTTTCAGCTTATGTCATTAGCTTATGGCTTAATGGGCCAAAAAGCCCATTAAGAATATGTTGTTTTCTATTAAGCTGTGATAAGCACATTTTCAACTTTTGGGCCTTTAGAGTTTTTTGCTTAAAATCATAGTTTAAGCTTATCTAGAAATTTTGAGCTTATTTGGTGAAGATTTTTCTTATTGGGCCTAATAAGCCCATTTAACAATTTGTTTTCACTTTTGGCCCATTTGGATCCCCAATAGGGGTATTTAGGTCATTTCACTTTCATTTTCTGGTTTTATTAAGTTAAAATAAATTAGTATGCAAGTTTTTATAATTTTTTTATAATTTTTGAATTTTTAATATTGTTGGAGCATATTTTGGCTGGGCCGGTTCGACGACTCTCTAGGGTCGTTCGTCTTCTTCCCGGGTGCTGAGTAATGCTGCGAACAATAGAAAACCTGTTAGACATAGACCCAAGGCCGGAGCCCCAGGGTCCACCTTCGATGGTCAAGTTAGTATCAGGGTGATATATTGTAAAAGATGTGTGGTTGTGATAGTTAACCTGATGTAGAATGAGACCCCTACCCTTGTATTTATAGGACTAGGGTTTCTTGAAGGGTAAGTTAGGTATGTGTGGGTTGTGGGCCTGTCGGGCCGGGCCCACTGCAGACTATACGTCGACATGTCCCCCAGTCTAGTATGATATGGTACATGATCATGTTATGCTAGACTTATTCATGTATCACGCTTAGTAAACAACCGCGTGCGGCTTGTTGCTAGGACATCCTCGTTGGTCATCTGTAACATATTGCTCCACTCGTAATGGGCTTCCTTTAGCAAAAAGATGATGGGCTGGGATTGCGAATAGTGAGCATAGACACTATACGCCATCATGTCCCCCCAGTCTAGTATGCGAGGTTGTCACCGAGGTTACTAGACTTTACACCATATTCGCTACCTGTAAGTATATCCACGTCGAAAGAAATGGGAAAACACGTATACGTAAGACGGGTGATTGTGCTCGAATGTTTGGTTTCCCGTTACTTGACGGTAAAGACCCCTAATAATTGTGAAAACACTTATCCTTTTACCACATATAACAAATAAAACAAGACCAAAACGTATATTTAATATCAAAAATGTCGGAATTATGCGTGGTTTGTGTTTTTATTATGTTTTAGGACCTAAATATTAAAAAGGAAGAAAACACGGGCTTTTATCGAAGAAAAAGACAAAAGACAAAGTCAAAAGATCAAGAGTGCAAAAAGAACAGAAGTCAAAGGCCTATTTTGAAGATTTATCGAAGAAAAAGACCTAAGACGGAAGTTTAGCGAAGTCGAAGAACCAAATCTAATAAAACAAGAAAATTAGAAGACAAGTTCATTTTATATCGACAAATCCCGAGACAAAGTCGAAAAAGGAAGATTAATTAGAAGACGAGAAGACAAAGTGAAAGAAGAAAGCAACAACACCCTTCCCCTCCTCCTATATATAGTCTCTTAATCCTTCATTTAGAAGAAGTAGATTTTAGTTTCATTTTTGTAAGGTAATTATGAGTAGATTAATTACTTTCTCTCTCTAGCTTTTCTTTAATGTTTTCAAGCTTTTCATCATAATCTTGTACCTTTGAATCTTTAATCTTCATCTTAATTTCAAGCTTTTTATAATCATTCTCATTCTTCCTTTATTGTTTTAAGTCTTATGTTTGATTTGGTTAATCATGTAGTTTGTTTGATCTTATTTTTTGTTTGATTATTAAAGTGCTTATTTCATTGATCTTATGATTTTGATGTGGCAGATGTTATAGCTTATTGTGCTTATTAAATATTTTGTGATTAGCTTATTTTTAATTAAGTTGATTTGGTAGATTAATATTTTTAAAAGTTGATTTTATTAATTTTGATTATTTGGTATTTTTATAGTTTTTGATTTGTGGCTTATTTAGATTTTTCTAAAATTAGTTTGGTTTAATTTTTTATTAAGTGCTTATTTGATTTTTGCTTATTTTTCATTAATCCGGATATAGAAACCCTTTTCCCGAATTATATGTTTCTTATTATTCCGACTTAGGTTATGTTCTTGCTTTTTCCGAATTAGGTTAACATTTAAACATTCCGGACTAGGTAAAACTAGATTATTCCGAATTATATGTGATGTTTAGATTCCGAATTAGGTACCTATATTATATTCCGGATTAGGTCTAGTCTAAACGGTTTCTGAATTAGGTTTAGGCCCATATTCCGGATTAGATCATTCTATTGGATTCCGAATTGAATGTTGAACACAGATTCCGGATTACTTTATTTGCACTACATTCCGAATTATTTTCACCACAAAGATTCCGAATTACTTTACTGATACACATTCCGAATTAGTTCCATGTTATTTATCCCGAATTATGTGTTGATGTAATAGTCCGAACTAGATTTTAAATTGTGGATTCTGGATTATGGAGTTCATTGTGCATTCCGAATTACATTTTGACTTTGTTTCCCGAATTATTTTCAAACCTAATTTTTCCCACCATTATTACCAAGCTTTATTTTCAAGTGTTTTATTTTATTTATTTTCAAATTTACTTTTAATCAAGTTTTTATATTTGTTTAAGTCCTTTTTTTAGTTATCATTTTTATTTTAATAGATAATCAACGACATTTTTTTATCCACCAAGAACGACTGAGTCACACGTTAAACCTTTTGTCAATTCGAATCGAGTCGAGAGAAACGAACTTTAATAAAAATTCAGTTATTAAAATGGCGCCGCTGCCGGCTCTTTTCGTAAAGATTAACGGTTTTTTGTGAGAGACACGTTGGATTTTGGGATCCGTTGTGACAACCCAAATCCGAGGTCATTTATTTAATATTATATAATATTATTTTTACGAATCATTTTGAAATTTTTGATGAGTTGAATGAAATGACGATTGATGGTTTTATTTAAAACCGACGTTGGAGGTCTTATTTTTATCTTTTTATTAATAGCGAGGATTATTAGTGACCACGATATCGACGGATGCCCAAGATTTTATGTTTTATCATTTGTTGTCCCGATGTTTATATTTTTGACGTTTTTATTTTAAGTTCGTATCAAGTCGAACCGGGATCATATTATCATCATATTTTGAGTGTGTTTTAACTTTTGAAAAGTATTTTTACGAAACCCGAGCCTCATAAATATTTTCAAAATTGACAATTTACATTTTCCACCCTTACAACTATCTAAATTGCATTTTGGACCAAAACTATCACAAATTGGCAAAACTAGCCCCTCCACCCCACTATATAAGATTTTTCCACTACACATCTATTATTAAAAATTCATTTTTTAAACAAAACTCATCTCTTTCTCCCTCCTCTTCTTCTAGCCGTCCACCCCTCACCACCTAAACTATTTGATCTTCAAAAATTTAGCTTGAATCAATGAAAACTAAACAAAGTCCCATCTCTAAAATTCAATGGTGATTCCAATGATGTAAATTTTACACACATGCAAGAACATTTCATTTTTTATGATGATCCAAGGTGGTTTGATCTAGTTTCTTATTACATACTTGTTGTTAGTAGTGTTATATATATATTTTAATGGTTGCATGTATAGATTTTTGAGTGGGTAATTTTTGTATGGCCATTTAAATGTGTTATGGGTTAGTTATGTTGTTAGTAATGATATTATGGTGATATTAGGCATATGAGAATGATTAAAATGTGGTGAAAAATTAATTTTGATGGATTTTTAAAAGTATATTTTTAAGCAGATTATTAAATTTAATTTTCTGAAAATATGAGTTTGAGTTTGAGATGAACTAATTAGATACTTTTGTAGAGTATGTTTTTACCTTCGTTTTGATATAAGATAGAGCTTCTAGCTCCAAACGAGCGAAAAGTTACGTTAGTTTGATTATTCGTGTATCGGAAGACGAGTATCGGCACGATATATAATTGTTGTCGATATTTGGATTGAATCTCGGGGACTATAAAATGGATTTTTAAATGAGTCATGGACTGATTTTTAAGGATAAGTATGATGATGTTGAGTTATTTTCAAAGTTGAGTGTCGGTTTTGTATCCGGAGAAAAATAAATGGTTTAAAAGACTATAAGTGTTGTTGACGTAAAACTGTCCGGTTTTTGTAGTTCAAAGATGTGTCGGGCAGGGAACTTTAAAAGTAAAATCTTTTGATGGGCTTTTAACAGGTCGTTCTATATATAGTAAGTGAGGTCTCTGATTAGTATCATAAATATTTGAGGTGTTTAAGTGGGGTAAACGAGCTTGTACATTTGGTATGTACCGGCAGATTTTTATCGAAAGAATAAACTAATAGTAAACATATAGAAGAAAGTAAAAGGTCAATTGTATTGTTTTCTTTTTGGGTTGGGTGTGATTTTATGATTTTGATTTTCATGTTAGTAAGTATGGATTTTATTCGAGTTTATTATTGATGAACGCGCCTTATTTGATAGGTTGCTGTTTTTGTGTTTATCGGGCATCAACTATCGTCGAAGATCGTCTTACTATTGCTATTACTCCAGGTGAGTCTATAGCCTCGCTTTTGTAATTGTTTGAATGATTTTAAAACCCGCGAGGGGGATACATGCTATTTGAAAGTAAAATGAACACAAGTCATGATTGATTGTTTGGACCCGAATGTTGCCTTTGTTTCCTTTGTTGTTTGAATTGTATAAGTACCTAATTCGAAAAAGTCCCTAAATTCATGAGCCGTTAACTATCTTCGGACTTGATTTGTGAGATGGGAATAGCCGCTTATTCTAATAATAGTACTATTGGGCTGACGACCCTATCCGAGACCAGGGCCTTACGCTGAGTAACCCGTTGGGAAGGATAATTTTACGAGAATGAGAATTGGTATTCTTGCAAATGATACCCTAGTAGGGGCACTGAAATTTCATCTAGTCATGCCGTCTTTAGGCGTGGGTGACTAACTTAAGGGGTCGGTGTCATGAGCTTAATATAATTCAATAGCTATTGCTATATACCAGAATGCCTGACTAATAGATTGTATGCGCACAATTCTAGTAAATGATCTTGATTGATTTTTATCTTGTGTTAAAATGTTGATTTGTAAAACCTATAGACTCGCTCAACTGTTGTGTTGATGATTTTAAGCATGTATTTCAGGTATTGAAGTTGAGGAATTGCGGAGCTTGCTGGAGAAGGATTGCGGGATTGCTTTTGTGGTGATTGGTCTAAAATGGATTTCTTTCCCTTTTGTCATAAAAATAATACTGTACGGTCGAGTACTTTGGTAAAGTGTTTGTGAATTTGATAAAGTCTTTGGGGGACCTAAATGTAACTCTGATATTTCTAAAATTGTTTTCTTTTCTTGGGATCGAAAGTTTTAGACAATGGTTAATTTAAATCCTTTAATATTTCAAATGTATCATTTTGAGATTGTTCAAAGTGTCTTGTATAACAATGTTTGTATTTAACACCCAAATGTGTATTTCCGCTGCGCAATGTAATTTGGGGGTGTTAAAGATTGGTAATCAGAGCTTTTTAGTTATAGCGAATTAGGTCGATTTTTTTTTAAAAAATGTCCTAAACTATAACTTTGGTGAATATTTTACAAAAGCAACGCAACTTCTCCGCATGGCTCCGGTAAGATTATTTGTTTTGTATTGTTTTATAGTTGATGTATCCCTTAAAAAATTGAAATGATTTTACAAGAATTTATTAAGTAAATACTATGATGATGTATTGATGATGTATTGATGTTGTTGAAAGTACGTTGAGTACTTCTTATCGTAATTTTCTTTATGTAATGAATATGTATATAATTCTAAATAATGACCTTGTATACAGCCGAGGTTTTAGAACAATAGACCAGATGATGAACGATTTTACAACTGAATTCTTGCGACTTGTATCGGGCATGAGGAAGTTTGATTAGTTGATGTATGATAGATATGTGGTTGAATTGGTGTGATTAGAAGGTTGATGTGAAATAAAAGTTGTTTTAAAAGGTTGTATTTGGTATGTGGAGAATTGAGTTTGTTAGGACTTGGAAGATGGATGAGATTGCTAGTCTTGGGTCGATTGTGATGAATCTGTGTGCTTGAATTGAAAGTTTTAAAGAGAAGTAGGTAAGCTTTGAAATGATAAGTGAGTGGGAGTCTCATGTGAGATCAATTTTGATTGGAGTTTGGAAGCTTAGCAATGTTGAAAGTCGTACTGAGAGTTGCTTTGTGATTAATCTGCCGTGTAGTAGTGAGTAATTGGATTTTGAGAGTGAGCTATTATCATGTTAGGGATTCAACTTTGAGGTGTGAAAAGGGAAATAGACGAGTGTGAAGAAGCTGAAAACAATGTAAGGAGGATGAGGAGCTACTGTCTAAGGAACTAATCGCGTAATGGATTTCTTTGTATTTTATTTTCTTTTGTGATTGGACTTATTTAAACCTTGTGTCGTAGCATTGTGATGGAACTTATTATCTTTTAAGTTTGATCGGTAGATTATTGTAGTGACAGACATTGCCACTTCCTTGTTGAATCATCAACGCAATCTAAATTACCCTCATGATCTATGATGTGCCTTTATTAACTCTTTTGGGTTTTGGTTGAGAGCCATTGTAGTTTGTGTTGTTCGTGCATGTAGTATCCATGAGACATCCTGATAAAGAATTCCTTCTTTATTCTTGATATGTATACTTATCATGTTTCTTTCTTCTGTGATGATGGAAGAAGGAGTAAGGGAAGCATATTTCTGTCATTAGTAGATCGCTACATGACTAAGTTTCTTGAAATATGTTGCCAAAACTAACGACTGCTACTGTAAACACTATGATCGAACAAGTTATTGCCAGAACACCTGAAGCTGACCGTGCTGCAAGGAATCAAGATGTTGGGGTTAGTTGTGCTGAAGATAATGGTGCTGTAGATGATGCTGCTGAGAATAATGATGTTGCTGCTGAGAATAATGATGATGCTGCTAAAAATAATGGCGATGCTTCTAACAATGATGAGGATGCTACTGATCTAGATGATAGTGTTGTTGCTGTTCTGCAAGTTCAAGAGAATGTACTTATGTTAGTTTTCAGAAGTGTGATCCTGCGTTGTTTGGTGGTATTAGTAGTGCATTAGAATTGCATAATTGGATTGATAAGATGGAGAGTACTTTGAGATTATTGAGTGTTCAGAAACTAATAAGGTGAAATTTGCTGCTGCTACATTTCAGGATGGTACACTAAGATGGTGGAATACCAAGTGACTACTTTAGGATTGGTTGCGACTAATAGTAAGGTATGGCCCGTGATGAAAGGACTATTGACTGCTAGGTTTTGTCCTAAGAAGGAACTAGGACAGTTGGAATCCGAATTGAGATAATTAGTGCTAAGGGACGATGATATTACTGCTTACTGGGAAATTTTCTGAGCTATATTTGCTATGCCATGATACTTTTGTGAATGACCGTAAAACAACGAAGCAGTACATTAGAGGATTGTCTAGTAATATCAAGGGTGAGGTTATTTCTTTAAGATCTAAATCTTTCAATGAAGATGTTCAGATGGCGCATGATTTAATGGATATGAAAGTGCAAGATAAGAAAGGTAGTATTGTTGAAAACAATAAAAGGAAGCGGGAGTCTGCTAAGTCCAACCAGAATCAAGGTCAGAATTGTGAGGATTACAGTAATAACAATAACTAAAGACAGAACCAAAATCAGTATTTAAACCCTGGAAGGAATGAGGAAATTCGTGTTGTCACTGTGTCTAGAAGTGACAAACTAAATCTCAAGAGTGTTTTCTATACTCTATATCATGTAGGTAATTTTCCACAATTACGACTAGAGTTAGGACAACCTAGTCATAAAGCTGTAAAGTGTAGGACAAGCAGATTAGTCATTGTAATTAGTTCCCCTGGAGTAGTGATATGATTTAGCCATGGTAAGAAAGGACACATACAAAGGAATTGTCCAAGGAAAGGAAATTGACAAGATAGGAATACTGCCACTCCGGGTTACATTTGAATGATGCTGACAAACCTTATGGTCTGAATGTTGTAAATGGTATATTATTACTTGAGATTCTTTATGTCAGTATGTTGTTTGATTTCAGATCAGGTAGAAACTGTAGAACTATAAAGATTCAATTGCTTTATCAGCGGAGAGCCAGTAAGATTGACAATTAACTATGATGTGGAGTTAACCGATGGAAAGGTTGCTAGTGTTAGTTTTACACTGAGAGTGTGTTCCTTGAATTTAGGAAGTAGGTGTTTAGTATCGACTTGATGTTCAAAGAGTTGGAATCTTTGGATGTGGATTATTTGTCTGAATTGGTTAGTGGTGCGAAGTGCTGATGCTTGAGATTGGACTAATCTTCACTATTAATTGATAGCTGCTGGCTTAGACTTTGCTGCAAAGCTTAGTGTTGACTGCGAAAGGTGATGAGTGAACTATCCATTTGGGAAGTGTATCTTGTTTGGAAACAAGGAAATATGTAGAAGAGGGATATGATGTATTCCTAGCTCAGGTAATTAGTGTTAGGGTAGTTGAGGAAAAGTTTGGAGATCTGTTAATGACTCGAGAGTATTATGAAGTTTTCCTGAAGTTTTGCAAAGTTGTTGCCGCCTCATGGAGTGGAGTTCGTGCCGATTGAGTGTTGTAAAAAATAGGTGTAGTGCTTCTGCGTTTCGTTGTCTAGTGTTGCTGCGTTTTGTTGAATAGTATTTGTATGCCTTATCATTTGGCACCGTCAGAGTGGAATGAGTTATTCGGTCAACTGCGAGAAGTGATGGATAAGAGATGTATTATATTAAGTTTCGTTGCAACGACAATCACCTGTGTTGTTTGTCAAGAAAGATGGATTGTTTCAGATATGTATTGATTATCGAGAGCTTAACAATTGGCAGCCAAGAATCGGTATCCATTACTGAGGATTGATGATTCTCGTGATCCTTGCAACTTATCTGGATCCAGTGTGTACTCAAAGATCGCTTTGAGTCCTGGTTATCCTTAACTGAGAATTAGGAAGGAAGATATTCCTATAGTTGTTCTTTGTACTTGATGTGGGTACTTTAAGTTTCAAGTGGTGTTTTTGGAATTGACGAACACGTATGCCGTATTCATGGACTGGGTGAATCTTGTGTGTAAGATGTGCTAAGATGAGTTAGTCATTATATCTATTGAAGATATTCTATTTTAATCCAAGAGGAAAGGAGGAACATAAGTGGCATATGAGGATAATTTTTGGGATGGTTGGAAGAAGAGAAACTGTATGTAATGTTTTAGATGTGTGAATGCTGGTTGAAATATTTGCGTTTTTAAGGTAGTAGATTGACAACAAAGGTATTCGTGAAGATCTTGCCAAGATTGAAACGATCAATGATTGGTCGGTACCAACGAAGCCGACGGAAATATGTTAATTCATTGGTTTAAGCTGGGAATAATCGGAGGTTTATCGAAAGGTTTTCACTTATTGTTAAACCATTGATTAAGCTGACTAAGAAGAATTGGATGTGTGAATCCCACTTATACATCTAATTTGTAAGTTTTGAAATCTGATCCACATCAGATGAGGAGGTTGTATTATGAACACTGAAGGGTAAATCGTGTTCTGCACTGATGTTGTCATTGTTGAGAGGACTTGAAGGATTTATACTCATAAGGGTTATGTAGTTGTGGTGTTTGCTTTGAGATTGTAGGAATATTACTTGTATAGAATCAAGTGTGTAGTGATAAAGGATCATAGAAGTTGTTTCATAATTAATTTCCTGGGATGATAAAGGAAATGAGTAGAGGATTACCAGTTATATATTTCGAGTATTTGAGTATGTTGATGATTATAACTGTGAGTGACTATGACTACGAGATTCGCTACCATCCGGAAAAAGGCGAATGTGGTAGCTAATGCACTTATCAGGGATAAAAAGGGAAAACCTTTTAAGATTTAAGTTTTGGTAATGACAAGAAGTGTGGGCTTGATAGAAAGGATATTGAAAATTTTAAGTTAGTGGTCTGATTTGAGAAGGAGGTCAAGATAAGTGATTTCAACATTTTATCGAACTTATGGAAAGGATTTTGTTGTGAAGTCAAGTGAGACATGGTATATTGAGCACTCCTAACATACCTAAGTGGAGAGAGTAAGACTTAGTGATGAAGGAATCTCACAAGTCAAGTAATTGATACGTTTTGGTTTGGGTAAAGGTGAAAGTTGAATTGAGTACTACGTGTTATACAGAGACTGATGGATAGAGTGAAAGGACGATTCGAACATTGAACGGTATGCTTGTTCATGTGTGATTGACATAGAAATTATTGGAATTTTTATATGACGATGATTATCATGCTAGTAGTAGTAAGGCTGTACTATTGATGGTACATAAAGAACTTCAATTTGTGAAGGTTAAAGATAGTGAGTTATGGACGTAAGATTAGGATTTTGGTGCATTGCAGAATTGTAGGTGGAGTTAAATGAGTAAACTAGAAGTGATATTGGAAATATTGATAAGATTGTGTGGGTTAAAGGTCGTTATTAGTAACAAGGAATTGTTAGAAGGGTTATGTTGACAATCGAAGGAAATCGATGGAGTTTGAATTTGGGAAACGTGGATATGCGTAAGGTGTTGTTATGGCGGGTGAAATTTGTTTTGAGAACAACAAGGAAAGAATTCAACTTGAAGATAAGTTGCTTTTCAAAGAAAGAATTGTGAAGAGTTCTTATGAGATCGAACCATAGTAAGGATTATACTGTAAGGATACAAGAATTCCAGGAGTGGAATTTGAAATTGTGAAGTAAGCGTGAGGATTTCTTTAAGGAAAAGAGTTCTCATTTGTTCAGGAGGTATGGAATGTGAATATAAGAGGGGCCGAGTGCCGGGACGTCGCTCTCTTCTAGGAGGGTAGGATGTGACAACCCAAATCCGAGGTCATTTATTTAATATTATATAATATTATTTCTACGAATAATTTTGAAATTTTTGATGAGTTGAATGAAATGACGATTGATAGTTTTATTTAGAACCGACGTTGGAGGTCTTATTTTTATCTTTTTATTAATAGCGAGGATTATTAGTGACCACGATATCGACGGATGCCCGAGATTTTATGTTTTATCATTTGTTGTCTCGATGTTTATATTTTTGACGTTTTTATTTTAAGTTCGTATTAAGTCGAACCGGGATCATATTATCATCATATTTTGAGTGCGTTTTAACTTTTGAAAAGTATTTTTATGAAACCCGAGCCTCGTAAGTATTTTCAAAATTGACAATTTACATTTTCCACCCTTACAACTATATAAATTGAATTTTTGATCAAAACTATCACAAATTGGCAAAACTAGCCCCTCCACCACACTATATAAGATTTTTCCACTACACATCTATTATTAAAAATTCATTTTTTTTAACAAAACTCATCTCTTTATCCCTCCCCTTCTTCTAGCCGTCCACCCCTCACCACCTAAACCATTTGATCTTCAAAAATTTAGCTTGAATCAATGAAAACTAAACAAAGTCCCATCTCTAAAATTCAATGGTGATTCCAATGATGTAAATTTTACACACATGCAAGAACATTTCATTTTTTATGATTATCCAAGGTGGTTTGATCTAATTTTATTATATACTTGTTGTTAGTAGTATTATATATATATTTTAATGGTTGCATGTATGGATTTTTGAGTGGGTAATTTTTGTATGATCATTTAAATGTGTTATGGGTTAGTTATGTTGTTAGTAATGATATTAGGGTGATATTAGGCATATGAGAATGATTAAAATGTGGTGAAAAATTAATTTTGATGGATTTTTAAAAGTATATTTTTAAGCAGATTATTAAATTTAATTTTCTGAAAATATGAGTTTGAGTTTGAGATGAACTAATTAGATATTGTTGTAGAGTATGTTTTTACCTTCGTTTTGATATAAGATAGAGCTTCTAGCTCCAAACGAGCGAAAAGTTACGTTAGTTTGATTATTCGTGTACCGGGAGACGAGTATCGGCACGATATATAATTGTTGTCGATATTTAGATCGATTCTAGAGGACTATAAAATGGATTTTTAAATGAGTCATGGACTGATTTTTAAGGATAAGTATGATGATGTTGAGTTATTTTGAAAGTTGAGTGTCGGTTTTGTAGCCGGAGAAAAATAAATGGTTTAAAAGACTATAAGTGTTGTTGACGTAAAACTGTCCGGTTTTTGTAGTTCAAAGATGTGTCGGGAAGGGAACTTTAAAAGTAAAATCTTTTGATGGGCTTTTAACAGGTCTTTCTATATATAGTAACTGAGGTCTCTGATTAGTATCATAAATATTTGATGTGTTTAAGTGGCGTAAACGAGCTCGTACATTTGGTATGTACCGGCAGATTTCTATCGAAAGAATTAACTAATAGTAAACATATAGAAGAAAGTAAAAGGTCAATTGTATTGTTTTCATTTTGGGTTGGGTGTGATTTTATGATTTTGAGTTTGATGTTAGTAAGTATGGATTTTATTCGAGTTTATTATTGATGAACGCGCCTTATTTGATAGGTTGCGGTTTTTGTGTTTATCGGGCATCAACTATCGTCGAAGATCGTCTTACTATTGTTATTACTCCAGGTGAGTCTATAGCCTCGCTTTTGTAATTGTTTGAATGATTTTAAAACCCGCGAGGGGGATACATGCTATTTGAAAGTAAAATGAACACAAGTTATGATTGATTGTTTGGACCCGAATGTTGCCTTTGTTTCCTTTGTTGTTTGAATTGTATAAGTACCTAATTTGCAAAAGTCCCTAAATTCATGAGCCGTTAACTATCGTCTGACTTGATGTTGTGAGTTGGGAATAGCCGCTTATTCTAATAATAGTACTATTGGGCTGACGACCCTATCCGAGACCAGGGCCTTACGCTGAGTAACCCGCTGGGAAGGATAATTTTACGAGAATGAGAATTGGTATTCTTGCAAATGATACCCTAGTAGGGGCACTAGAATTTCATCTAGGCATGCCGGCTTTAGGCGTGGGTGACTAAGTTAAGGGGTCGGTGTCACGAGCTTAATACAATTCAATAGCTATTGCTATATACCAGAATGCCTGACTAATAGATTGTATGCGCACAATTCTATTAAATGATCTTGATTGATTTTTATCTTGTGTTCAAATGTTGATTTGGAAAACCTATTGACTCGCTCAACCGTTGTGTTGATGATTTTAAGCATGTATTTCAGGTATTGAAGTTGAGGAATTGCGGAGCTTGCTGGAGAAGGATTGCGGGATTGCTTTTGTGGTGATTGGTCTAAAACGGATTTCTTTCCCTTTTGTCATAAAAATAATACTGTACGGTCGAGTACTTTGGTAAAGTGTTTGTGGATTTGATAAAGTCTTTGGGGGACCTAAATATAACTCTGATATTTCTAAAATTGTTTTCTTTTCTTACGATCGAAAGTTTTAGACAATGGTTAAATTAAATCCTTTTATATTTCAAATGTATCATTTTGAGATTGTTCAAAGTGTCTTGTATAACAATGTTTGTATTTAACACCCAAATGTGTATTTCCGCTGCGCAATGTAATTTGGGGGTGTTAAATCCGTTCACTTTTGAACGTTATTTTTCTTGAACAAATTTCATAGATTTTTCAAAAATAAAAAAAAAATCAAAAATTTTAAAATCCAAAAACATTTAAAAAATCATAAAAAGCATTTCTTTTTCAAAAGTTTTGCACCAAAAATATTTTCTTTTCACGTTAACTTTATTTCTTCTATTTCTTTGTTATATTTTTCTTTTGTAGGTGTATGCTTACCCATTCAAGAAGAAGGAAATCCATTCAAGCCACTATCATCGAGCTTCCTGTTGTTAACAAAATGGATAACTGTCCAATGATCTAGCTCTTGTAATCACATGTTGAAGGCAATGAAGATGTGATTGTGGTGCCGGCTATTGATGCAAATAACTTCGAGTTCAAGACAGGTTTTATTCAAATTGTTTCCGCAACACCTTTCTTGGGCCGCACTCATGATGATCCTCACGATCACATCAAAAGGTTTGTTCACTTAACCAATACCGTGAAATACAATGGGGTCTCACAAGAGGCAATTCGTTTGCTCCTCTTTCCTTTCTCTCTCGAGGGACAAGCCCGGACTTGGCTTGATAAGGAACCACCCCAAAGTATTACAACATGGGCGGACCTAGAGACTAAATTCATCAATTACTTTTTCACACCCTCACGTAGTATCGCTTTGCGGAATGACATCGTTAATTTTGAACATAAGTACGGTGAGACGTTTAGTGAATCTTGGGATTGTTTTAAGGAACTTTTAAGAAAGTGCCCACAACACGGTTTTACTAAGGTGCATCAAATTAATACTTTTTATAATGGATTAAGTTTGAATGACCAAGATTCACTAAATAGTGCTTCGGGGGGTAACATTCTAGTTAAAACAACACAAGTTGCTTGGGATATCATTGAAAAAAAAGCCAAAGTCCAAACCAAGAGTGTAAGGGCTATGGCTAGTGCTAGTGATAGTGAGGTGACTAATAAAATAAAGGAGCTTACTTCAATAGTAAAACAACTTGCTTTAAGAGATAACCCTCCCACTCAACATGTCAATGCCCTTAATGTTACTTGTGAAACTTGTGGTGGGCCACACTCTTATGGTAATTGTGATAAGGCTTATGATCAATCTCACGGGGAAGTGTATACTTACACCAACACAAAGAGGGTTCATTTCAAGTCGAATGTCGATGTTAATCATTTGTCTTATAACTCGACGAATTACTTGGCTCCACCCGGTTTTCAACAAAGACCACACCCACCCAACCAAAACAACCAAGGGCCACCACGAGCTAATTTTCAACAACATGCAAATATGAGGGGCTACAATGCTAATCAAGGAAATTACCAAGTGCAAAATCAAGGCTTTACAAACCAAGGTTTCAATCCTCAAGGTTTTTTACCATACAACCAATACCCAAACCAAGGTTTTCAACAACAAGGGTTCATTTTACCTAATCCGCAAATGGACTTGGTTCTACAAAAATTGACTGAACATGAGAAAACAATGAAAGCGGTGCAAGAATCGACCAGAGCAATACAAGAGTCCACGGATAGGAAATTCGTTCAAATGTTTCAAACCCTTCGTCCCCAAGGTGCTCTTCCTTCAACAATAGAGACAAACCCTAGAGCTAATGTGAGTGCTATTACTACACGCAGTGGAGCAACTATAGTAGGAACTTTTATCCCTCCCCTAGTTACTCCATCTACACCTCCTCCACCGCCATTTATCCCTCCTACTACCACACCTAGTACTAGTTCTCCATTACCATCTCCACCTCTTACTAAAGAAGTACCCAAGAAAAACCCTTCACCCTCTCAACCTTCAACATCTCAACCTTTACCTTCTACACCTACACCCCCTAAACCAAATATCCCTTATCCTTCAAGATTAGACAAGTGCAAATTGCTCACTAAAGAGGATGCTCAAATTACTTCCTATTTGAATATGATCTCCCAAATGAACTTTAACATTAGCCTTGTTAAAGCACTTGTCCAAATGCCGAAATTTGTTAAAGCATTCAAGGAGTTGCTTAGTAAGAAGGAGAAGATGGCTGAGTTTGTCAACACCCGCTTAAATGAAAATTGTTCTGCAGTCCTTCTTAAAGAACTTCCGAAGAAACTTGGAGATCCCGATCGTTTTGTGCTACCTTGTTCATTTTCTCAAATCACGGAATTTACTGCCTTAGCCGATCTCGGGGCAAGTATCAGTTTAATGCCATTAAGTGTTTGGAATAAGTTATCATTACCCGATCTTATACCAACCCGTATGACCCTTGAGCTAGCGAATCGAACTCTCGCTTACCATGTTGGTATTGCCGAAGATGTTTTCGTTAAAGTTGGTACCTTCACTTCTCCGGTTGACTTTGTTGTTGTTGATTATGAGATGGATCCTCGTATTTCATTAATACTTGGACGGCCATTCTTGAGAACCAGAAAAGCTTTAGTCGATATTGCCGAAGGTGAACTAATTCTAAGGGTCGGGAATGATCAACAAGTTCTTAAGATGGGGAAGATTACAAGCAAATCAAATGGAAAAGAATCGGCAAAAATGATTGATGTAATTCAAGATGAGCTTGTTACAACTACTTTGGAAAGTACAAAGCTTGATGATTTTGTGCTACACAACAATCCTCTTTTCGAGACCTTATATGACAATCCACTTTTTCAAGACCATGTGGAAGATCCTAATGATTCTCTCTCTGATTTGGATAGTCCACCAATCTATGATGAATATGATGATTATACTTCCGATTTAGGTGATCCACCAATTTTCGATGATTATGATGGCTTTACTTCCGAGTATGAAGACATGCCGACTTATGATGACTTTGATGATGTTGACACTCTTTCGAGTGATTATACATGTTTTGTGTCTTCTAATGATGATTTTGCTCCTATTTTTGACGAGGATCATCCACCAACAACGCTTGATACCACTTTAGAGGATTACTCTTTTGAGGAAGATTTTGCCACCTTTCTCAATAATTACTTTCCAAATAAGCAAGATTTTCCTACTTTGGATTTTGATTATGGCCTCTACCCTCCTTTGGATGTTAAAAAACCCGTTTCAAAGGAGAAGAAACCGGACGACACCAACATCTGTAGTACTTATGTTTTGACACCTCTCTTTCCACCTTCTTCGGATGAGATTGTGCGGTATATGGGCGAATCTTCAAGGTCTACTGAGTGTCATTCTTATTTTCCCCTAAAGGAAAAGGTGTTCGATCCGGGTATCACAATTTTGGAGCCATCTCAGTATCCATCTGATGAAATAAAAGGAAAGACTTTTGGAAAATATGGAGCTATGCTTACACTTCACCATACCTTCTACCACCGTGCTCAACTTTTGCTTAAGGGAACCTCGCCTACTCTTCTTTGGCTTGTGCTCTTCACCTTAGGTTTATGCTACTTGTTGGATGAGAACCATGTATTTGACCCCGGTGTATTTTCTTCAAGGTTCTTGAAATCGTGTATAATGCAGTTCCTTTTTCTCAGTTCTTGTCTAATTGAAAGTCCTAACAATTTCGGGTTTTTAACTGTTTTTGGTTGTATATATTTTTTTGGATATTCTATTTGCTAATTCAAACAACACGTAAAAAATGGAAAATATTAATCTACTTATACGTAAAACAAATTGCAAATACCAACTCTTTATTCAATTAAGGACAAAGAACTAGTAAACAAAGCACAAGTAACCAACTAACAAATTTAACAAGAAAATGTAACTAATTCAACAATCTAACAAATTTACCAAATTTAACAAATTTAACCAACTAGAAAATATAACAAATTTCAACAAAATCACAACTAACTATTTAACTGAATCTAACAAACTTTTTAGCAAAATTTTAACTATATTTTTTTTTTCAATTTTCTTTTTCTAACTAATTTTCTAAAAGTCAAATTCTAAAAAAAAATTCAAAGATACAGTTTTTAAATTCCTAATCCCATTAACAGCTTTAAATGAGATCTAGCTAATTCGGCTTTTATAAGACTTTGACAGCTTTTATTATCTCGTACTTAAAACAGTTCTAACAGAATTCGCATTTAACCCGAATTTAACTCACTCTGACTTTAAATTTGTTAAGTTCTGAATTAAGAAATTTAGGCCAATTAATGCTCACATATGACTGCATGCAAGAAATGGTAAAAACTTTCACTTCAACAATTTCACTAATAAACTCTCGAATTAAAAAAAACTAAGTGAATCTTTTAAAAACAATCCCAAATGAATACAGTATCCTATCAGTAACAGAGATAACAAACACTATTCCTAGCAACAAACAGATTACTACTTATTTTGCAATACAAACCTACACTTATTATAGTAGATGCAAATCTACAGCCTAATCAAGCTAACTGAACAAATTAGTACGCATAAAAAACAGGTAGCAACTGAATGTAAGCTAGAGAATGCAAGGAAACTTAAATTCGTGCTTAACCATTCCATCCGTCGTTCAGTCCGTTGATGGCGAAGCTTAGCGCTGAGCTAGCTTATCACGAGCACCAAAATCGATAACCGCAACCAAACGAACCTCAAACTCCTCAACTTATGACAACAATCTCGTTAGTTGTAGGCACTAATCTGCTATGTTAAACCTATCGGCTACTCGTCTGCACTAGTGAATTGCCACGAGAAACAGCTACAGCTACAGTAAACTAATCTCGCCCTTTACTCAAAAGCTTCGTTTCCAAGTCGAACAGGATCCCTATCGAAACTAGACAGCTTCAACGATCTACTCCTTTCTAGCTTGAACGCGCAACTGAATCACGAAACTCCTTTAAGCTACTCCTTTCCAGTTTGAACGCGAAACTGAATCACATACTATCGATCACTATTGAAGTCATCTCAAAAAAAAAGATCTTGAACGAAGATTTAACTTGTTTCACTAAGCACTTCAACCAATCACCATCAATCAATCACACTGATCTCTGATATCAGTAATGAAATCAACATAATACTGCATGCATGAAGTATCCAATGATAGATATATCACTAGGTAAATGAAAAGTAACATGGGAAACTGAAATGGTTTTATTGGATGATAATGGAGAAAGTGGTTACAACTAAATGTAACAGAAACTAACTAATCTTCAGGGGTGTGTGTTTAACTGTGTGAAAACACACGGTGAAAGATGAGAGAAAATGGAGAGCTATTCTAACAATGTGTGTGTAAATTTACACACTAAAGTCTACATCACAAATGAAAAGAAAATATAGTATTTATAGGCGAAATGCATGCAGAGTTGGACGGTTATGAATTGTCTTAGCGAATAGTTGCTTGCCACGTGGACTGGCTTTCCTTGGTTTTAATCCGAGTGAAAGGAATAATGGTTTTTAATTGGTTGGCTGATGTGAATGGGGATTCGGTTTTGGTTCAATAAATGGGAAGTGGTATTTAAACGTATTCGAGTTATTAAACGGGTGGGTATAATTTGTTTTAAATTGCTAATCATTGGCATTTATAAAATTCGCCCATTAATGCTGCCCTCATTTAATCATCACCCCATAATTGTTGAAGATGCTCGATCCGTGTGATATAGCATGCCTTTCCCTGATTGGCTGAATCGACTCTACAAGGATCAAAGGACTTTGAGTTTTGGCAGAAAAAGCCCTTGTGATTAGCAGTTTTGTCTTTTGAGCTTGAATCTTCATAAACTTGTCATTTCTGATCCTTTAAGCTTCAAACTTGAACACAAATGATCCTTTGACTTGATGACTTGACTTTTGACCAGGTTTGACTTTGATCTTGACTCTTCCAAAATTACACTTTAAGTCCCTTAACTTTTGAATGTTGTCAAGATAGGTCCTTTGTCTTCTCATGGCTTGTCATCTTTGATCCTTCTTTGTCTTTTTCATCAAATTAAGCTTGATTTTCCTTTGTTTGCTTAAAAATGTATCCTTCTTACCTATTTATACACAAACACAAAACACACCACATAATTCCGCTTTATAGCACAAAGGTTAGGTATTTTTCATGTGTTTTAGGGTGATTTGTTGATTAATTGATATGAGTTTTTGCTCATATCAGTTCTTACCATAGTACTCAAGGTCGATTCAGGCTCGTGACTTGGTGAACAAAAACAAGTGCTTCTCGGGAGGCAACCCGATGATCTATCCTTTTTATCCATTTTCATAATAAGTGTAGGGGGGAGACCCTAGTATTTGTTTTTTGTTTTCTTTCTTATGATGTACAAGGATTAGAGCTTTCAAAGATCCACCTTTGATGACTTTTGACGACCCGTGATTCCGTGTACCCGTTTTCCCAGTTCTATCCTAAAACTCTTTTGATTCACTATTTTATATCCATATATGTTGAAATAGGAATCACTTTAGTTGTCTCTTCCTTAGCAAGAATTAAACAACGTGCACAATGTCCTAAGTGTAGGGGAGTTTACTCCCACATGCTTAAACATTGAGGACAATGTTTATCTTAAGTGTAGGGGGACTTCTATCGAAGTTAAGTGGGCTTTTCCATGAATTTGTCCTCATTTTAACCGGAAAATTGATTTTTCGACATTTTTCAAAATTTTTGATCTATTTTGTCCTAGTAGTATTCTCCTTTGTTATTGTTATTTTCTTTCTTCATAAATTATTAAATAAAATCTTTTTAATGAGTTTAGATGTCTTTGATATATTATGCCCGTCATGAATATTTTGACTAACCCGAGTTTACTTATTTGAGTTTACTCTAGCTAGTATCCTTAACTATATGAACCTTAATTGGTTTATTAGGCTAAGAATCCACGAGTCTCATTACTTGAGATATTAAATTGTGGAGAACGAGAGATGATAGAGTCAATTATAAGTTTTGTATTCTTTCATGAATTTATGTGAGTTAATTATAAGCTTTTTCTCCTATCGCTTGTTAATAAATAATTGCAATAAATAAGGTCGTACGATTTGAAAAGTTACTTAGCTTCTAGCCCAAGATCGTTTAAAAGTTGCTCGGGATTAATTAGAGTTCATATCCAAGGCATAACTTATTGTAGCGGGATGCGAAGATTGGCGAGTCCAAAAAGGCCCTAACAAGGCATGAGGGCTACATTTTGTTGCTAAAGATCCAAAGTGATGTGAAGAATCATTATTCAAAAATCAATATGAAGGATCGAGGCACACGACGAGAAGCAATTACTCCCGTAAAGATCATGGAGAAGTCTATCCAAAAAGACCCTAACAAGGTATGAGGATAAATAGATCCAAGTCCGAAAAGGAGGCGGATCGTTGTATATCAATATCCCAAATAAAGATTGAAGAAAAATGATGACGTCATGGTCTAAGTTTGAAGAATCTCTCAAAAACTTCAAGTGAAGAAATTCCTATTATGAAGAAAAGACCATTTTTTCAAGAACGTCTCTCAAGATTCGAAGTATGAAGTCAATGCCAAATATCGATCCGAGAAAGGTCTCAAATCGTGAAAAGGGTTATGCCAAGATATGAACTTTATGAGGTTTCGAGAAGCAGTTTTAAAAGATTTTGTCCTTTATCTAACTATTAATTAAATCGTCCTACTTTATTTTCAGCCTAAATAAACTATCGAAATAAGTCAAAAATGCATCCTCGTGATCATTCAAGACAAAAATAAAATATAATAGATACACCTAGGAATAAGGGAGTCTAAGTGAATAATTGAGCCACATGAGTAAGTGTTAGCTTTACTAACATATAATAACAATGATCTCGTTTTTAAGCTTGGTATGGGAACGTGAAACTTGAGGGTGATTTATATTCATGACACCAAAGCCCTAATGTAAGTCTTAGATTTCTTTACAATTTTCTTCCCACAAACATTTTGTAAATTTTCATTCTTTTTAGTTTCCTTAGTGTCATAGTATTTAATAAAGGCTAAGGTGGGTTAATTATGATGGAGAATGTAAGTCATGCTTTGAAATTAATACATTGCATGAGGGCATTGCAATAGTCAAGTGTAGGGGATTTAATAAGTGTGAAAACACTTATCTTTTTACCACTTAAAAAAAATAAAAACAAGACCAAAACGTGTATTTAATATCGAAAATGTCGGAATTATGCGTGGTTTGTGTTTTTATTGTGTTTTAGGACCTAAATATGAAAAAGGAAGAAAACACAGGCTTTCACGGGCTTTTATCGAAGAAAAGGACAAAAGACGAAGTCAAAAGATCAAGAGTGCAAAAAGAACGGAAGTCAAAGGCCTACTCTGAACATTTATCAAAGAAAAAGACCTAAGACGGAAGTTTAACGAAGTCGAATAACCAAATCTAATTAAAGAATAAAATTAGAAGACGGGTTCATTTTATATCGACAAATCCTGAGACAAAGTCGAGAAAGGCAAATTAATTAGAAGACGAGAAGACAAAGTGAAAGAAGAAAGCAACAACACCCTTCCCCTCCTCCTATATATAGTCTCTTAATCCTTCATTTAGAAGAAGTAGATTTTAGTTTAATTTTTGTAAGGTAATTATGAGTGGATTAATTACTTTATCTCTCTAGCTTTTCTTTAATGTTTTCAAGCTTTTCATCATAATCTTGTACCTTTGAATCTTTAATCTTCATCTTAATTTCAATCTTTTTATAATCATTCTCATTCTTTCTTTATTGTTTTAAGTCTTATGTTTGATTTGGTTAATCATGTAATTTTTTTGATCTTATTGTTTGTTTGATTATTGAAGTGCTTATTTCATTGTTCTTATGGTTTTGATGTGGCAGATGTTATAGCTTATTGTGCTTATTAATTAATTTGTGATTAGCTTATTTTTAAACAAGTTGATTTGGTAGATTAATATTTTTAAAAGTTGATTTTATTAATTTTGATTATTTGGTATTTTTATAGTTTTTGATTTGTGGCTTATTAAGCTTTTTCTAAAATTAGTTTGGTTTAATTTTTGATTAAGTGCTTATTTGATTTTTGCTTATTTTTCATTAATCCGGATATAGAAACCCTTTCCCGAATTATATGTTTCTTATTATTCCGACTTAGGTTTTGTTCTTGCTTGTTCCGAATTAGGTTAACATTTAAACATTCTGGATTAGGTAAAACTAGATTATTCCGAATTATATGTGCTGTTTAGATTCCGAATTAGGTACCTATATTATAGTCCGGATTAGGTCTAGTCTAAACGGATTCCGAATTAGGTTTAGGCCCATATTCTGGATTAGATCATTCTATTGGATTCCAAATTGAATGTTGAACACAGATTCCGGATTACTTTATTTGCACTACATTCCGAATTAGTTTCACCATACAGATTCCGAATTACTTTACTGATAAACATTCCGAATTAGTTCCATGTTATTTATTCCAAATTATGTGTTGATGTAATATTCCGAACTAGATTTTGAATTGTGGATTCCGGATTATAGATTTCATTGTGCATTCCGAATTACATATTGACTTTGTTTCCCGAATTATTTTCAAACTTTATTTTTCCCACCATTTTTACCAAGCTTTATTTTCAAGTGTTTTATTTTATTTTATTTTCCAATTTACATTTAATCAAGTTTTATATTTGTTTAATTCCTTTATTTTTAGTTTTCATTTTTAAAAGTTTTCATTTTATTTTAATAGATAATCAACGACATTTTCTTTTATCCACCAAGAACGACTGAGTCACACGTTAAACCTTTTGTCAATTCGAATCGAGTCGAGAGAAACGAACTTTAATAAAAATTCAGTTATTAACCCCGTAAGAAGAAAACGTGTTCTATAGCCGGGGTAACACTGGCATTTGGCAAGGTTTAATTGTTGTTCATCACTAACGTGAGGATGACAAGAAGGTTTTATGAAGGTGGAAGTGGAACCTGTATATTGCATTATGAATATTTTGAAGGCGTACTTCTTGTACCCACTCATGATGCAACATAATGTGAATATTGCATTCGTCTTAAGGCCAACAGAATTCGTACTTCTGTGGCAAAGTGATGCGGATAATACATCCGTCTTATGGCCACGACATTTGATAACGACTTCCAAGATTTGTCACAGTTTTTCTTGGATTAAACGTATTTGATCAGGCTTCGCCTAATTAAGGCCAAACAATGCAAACTTTGAAGAAATCACTTCGTGGCCGGGCAAAGTAATTCGTCGCGGAAGACGTACTTCCGTAACAAAGATATGAACCAACAGAAGACGTACTTATGTGGCAGAATGAGCCAGTGGAAGGCGTACTTCCACGGCAAAGGCAACAAGAGAGTGAAGATGTATTTCTGCGACGAAGACAATGAGCCCATGGAAGGAATAATTAGACGGCTAAATAATGCGCCAGTGGAAGAGTACTTCCACGACGAAGGAGAATGATCCCGTGGAAGAGTACTGCCATGGCAAAAGATAATGAGTACGTGGAAGAGTACTTCCACGGCGAATGAAAATGAGCACGTGGAAGAATACTTCCACGGCGAAAGATAACGAGCACGTGGAAGAATACTTCCACGGCGAAAATAAGACGCCAGTGGAAGAGTACTTCCAAGGCGAAGGAGAATGAGCACATGGAAAATACTTCCACGGCGAAAGATAATGAGCACGTGGAAGAGATACTTCCACGGCGAAGATAATAAGCACGTGGAAGAGATAATTCCACGGAGAAGATAAGAAGCACATGGAAGAGATACTTCCACGGCGAAGATAATTAGTACGTGGAAGAGTACATCCACGGCGAATGGAAATGAGACGTGGAAGAATAATTTTACGACGAAAGATAACGAGCACGTGGAAGAATACTTCCACGGCGAAAATAATGAGCACGTGGAAGAGATACGTCCACGGCGAAGATAATAAGCACGTGGAAGAGATACTTCCACGGCGAAAATAATGAGCACGTGGAAGATATACTTCCACGGCAAAGAAATAAGCACGTGGAAGAGATATCTCCACGGAGAAGATAATGAGCACGTGGAAGAGTACTTCCACGGCGAATGATAATGAGCACGTAGAAGAATACTTCCACGACGAAAGATAACGAGCACGTGGAAGAATACTTCCACGGCGAGAATAATGAGCACGTAGAAGAGATACTTCCACGGCGAAAATAATGAGTACGTAGAAAAGATACTTCCACGGTGAAGATAATAAGCACGTGGAAGAGATACTTCTACGGCGAAGATAATGAGCACGTGGAAGAGTACTTACACGGAGAATGATAATGAGCACGTGGAAGAATATTTCCATGGCGAAAGATAACGAGCATGTGGAAGAATACTTCCACGGCAAAAATAATGAGCACGTGGAAGAGATACTTCCATGGCGAAGATAATAAGCATGTGGAAGAGATACTTCCACGGCGAAGATAATGAGCACTTGGAAGAGTACTTCCACGATGAATGATAATGAGCACGTGGAAGAACACTTCCACGGCGAAAGATAACGAATACGTGGAAGAAAACTTCCACGGCGAAAATAATGGGCACGTGGAAGAGATACTTCCACGGTGAAGATAATAAGCACGTAGAAGAGATACTTCCACGGCGAAGATAAGAAAGCACGTGGAAGAGATACTTCCACGGCGAAGATAATGAGTACGTGGAAGAGTACTTCCACAACGAATGATATTGAGCACATGGAAGAATACTTCCACGACGAAAGATAACGAGCATGTGGAAGAATACTTCCACGGCGCATGAATAAGCCAACGGAAGAGATACTTCCGTGGAAAAGGCATAAGCCAATGGAAGAAATACTTCCATGGCGCAGAAATAAGCGCACGGAAGGAGTACTTCCGCGTTGAAGGAATAAGCTAATGGAAGAGATACTTCCATTGCGCAGAAATAAGCGCGCGAAAGGAGTACTTCTGCGACGATGGAATAAGCCAATGGAAGAGATACTTCCATGGCGCAGAAACAAGCGAGCGGAAGAAGTACTTTCATGGCGAAGGAATAAACCAATGATAGAGATACTTTCATGGCAAAGGAATAAGCACGCGGAAGGAGTACTTCCACGCCGAAGGAATAATCCAATGGAAGAGATACTTCCATGGCAAAGAAATAAGCGCGCGGAAGGAGTACTTACGAGGCGAAGGAATAAGTCATTGGAAGTGATACTTCCATGGCAAAGTAATAAACGCGCGGAAGGAGTACTTCTGCGGCGAAGGAATAAGCCAATGGAAGAGATACTTCCATGGCAAAGGAATAAGCGCGTGGAAGGAGTACTTCCACGGAGAAGGAATAAGCCAATGGAAGAGATACTTCCATGGCAAAGGAATAAGTGCGCGGAAGGAGTACTTCCGCGGCGAAGGAATATGCCAACGGAAGAGATACTTCCATGGCGCAGAAACAAGCGCGCGGAAGGAGTACTTCCGTGGCGAAGGAATAAGCCAACGGAAGAGATGCTTCCATGGCAAAGGAATAAGCGCGTGGAAGAAGTACTTCCGCGGCGAAGGAATAAGCCAATGGAATAGATGCTTCCATGGCAAAGGAATAAGCGCGCGGAAGGAGTAATTCCGCGGCGAAGGAACAAGCCAATGGAAGTGATACTTCCATAGCAAAGGAATAAACACGCGGAATGAGTACTTCCGCGGCGAAGGAATAAGCCAATGGAAGAGATACTTCCATGGCAAAGGAATAAACGCTCGGAAGGAGTACTTCTGCGGAGAAGGAATAAGCCAGTGGAAGAGATACTTCCATGGCAAAGGAATAAGCGCGTGGAAGGAGTACTTCCGCGGCGAAGGAATAAGCCAATGGAAGTGATACTTCCATGGCAAAGGAATAAACGCGCGGAAGGAATCTTCTGCGGTGAAGTAATAATCCAATGGAAGAGATACTTCCAAGGCAAAGGAATAAGCGCGCGGAAGGAGTACTTCCGCGGCGAAGGAATAAGCCAATGGAAGAGATACTTCCATGGCAAAGGAATAAGCACGCGGAAGGAGTACTTCCGCGGCGAAGGAATAAGCCAATGAAAGAGATACTCCCATGGCGTAGAAACAAGCGCGCGGAAGGAGTACTTCCGCGGTGAAGGAATAAGCCAATGGAAGAGATACTTCCATGGCAAAGGAATAAGCGCGCGGAAGGAGTACTTCCGCAGCGAAGGAATAAGCCAATGGAAGAGATACTTCCATGGCGCAGAAACAAGCGCGCGGAAGGAGTACTTCCATGTTATTTATTCCGAATCATGTGTTGATGTAATATAAACTAGATTTTAAATTGTGGATTCCGGATTATAGAGTTCATTGTGCATTCCGAATTACATTTTGAATTTGTTTCCCGAATTATTTTCAAACTTTATTTTTCCCACCATTTTTACCAAGCTTTATTTTCAAGTGTTTTATTTAATTTTATTTTCAAATTTACTTTTAATCAAGTTTTTATATTTGTTTAAGTCCTTTATTTTTAGTTTTCATTTTTAAAAGTTTTCATTTTTATTTTTACAGATAATCAACGACATTGTCTTTTATCCACCAAGAACGACTTAGTCACACGTTAAACCTTTTGTCAATTCGAATCGAGTCGAGAGAAACGAAATTTAATAAAAATTTAGTTATTAACCCCGTAAGAAGAAACGTGTTCTATAGTCCGGGTAACACTGGCATTTGGCACGGTTTAATTCTTGTTCATCACTAACGTGAGGATGACAAGAACGTTTTATGAAGGTGGAAGTGGAACCTGTAATTTGCATTGTGAATATTTTGAAGGCGTACTTCTTGTACCCACTGATGATGCAACATAATGCGAATATTTCATTCGTCTTAAGGCCAACAGAATTCGTACTTCTGTGACAAAGTGATGCGGATATTACATTCATCTTATGGCCACGACATTTGATAACGACTTCCAAAATTTGTCACGGTTTTTCCTGGATTAAACGTAGTTGATCAGGCTTCGCCTAATTAATATCAAACAATGCAAACTTCGAAGAAATCACTTCGTGGCCGGGCAAAGTAATTCGTCGTGGAAGACGTACTTTCGTAACAAAGATATGAACCAACAGAAGACGTACTTCTGTGGCAGAATGAGCCAGTGGAAGGCGTACTTCCACGAAAATAGCAACAAGATCGTGGAAGACGTATTTCTACGACGAAGACAATGAGCCCATGGAAGGAATACTTCCACGGATAAAATAAGGCGCCAGTGGAAGAGTACTTCCACGGCGAAGGAGAATGAGCCCGTGGAAGAATACTTCCACGGCGAAAGATAATGAGTACGTGGAAGAGTACTTCCACGTCGAATGATAATGAGCACGTAGAAGAATACTTCCACAGCGAAAGATAACGAGCACGTGGAAGAATACTTCCACGGCGAAAATAAGGCGCCAGTGGAAGAGTACTTCCACGGCGAAGGAGAATGAGCCCGTGGAAGAATACTTCCACGGCGAAAGATAATGAGTACGTGGAAGAGTACTTCCACTGCGAATGATAATGAGCACATGGAAGAATACTTTCATGGTGAAAGATAACGAGCACGTGGAAGAATACTTCCACAGCGATAATAATGAGAACGTGGAAGAGATACTTCCACGGCGAAGATAATAAGCACGTAGAAGAGATACTTCCACGGAGAAAATAATGAGCACGTGGAAGAGATACTTCCACGGCAAAGAAATAAGCACGTGGAAGAGATACTTCCATGGAGAAGATAATGAGCACGTGGAAGAGTACTTCCACAGAGAATATTAAGGTGCACGTGGAAGAATACTTCCACGGCGAAAGATAACGAGCACGTGGAAGAATACTTCCACGGCGTAAATAATGAGCAAGTGGAAGAGATACTTCCACGGCGAAGATAATAAGCACGTGGAAGAGATACTTCCACGGTGAAAATAATGAGAACGTAGAAGAGATACTTCCACGGCGAAGATAATAAGCACGTGGAAGATATACTTCCACGGCGAAGATAATGAGCACGTGGAAGAGTACTTCCACGGCGAATGATAATGAGAACGTGGAAAAATACTTCCACGGTGAAAGATAACGAGCACGTGGAAGAATACTTCCACGGCGAAAATAATGAGCACGTGGAAGAGATACTTCCACGGCGAAGATAATAAGCATGTGGAAGAGATACTTCCACGGCTAAGATAATGAGCACTTGGAAGAGTACTTCCACGGCGAATGATAATGAGCACGTGGAAGAATACTTCCACGGCGAAAGATAACGAGCACGTGGAAGAATACTTCCATGCCGAAAATAATAAGCACGTGGAAGAGATACTTCCACGGCGAACATAATAAGCACGTGGAAGAGATACTTCCACGGCGAAGATAATAAGCACGTGGAAGAGATACTTCCACGGCGAAGATATTGAGTATGTGGAAGAGTACTTCCAAGGCGAATGATAATGAGCACGTGGAAGAATACTTCCATGGCGAAAGATAACAAGCACGTGGAAGAATACTTCCACGACGCATGAATAAGCCAACGAAAGAGATACTTCCGTGGAAAAGGCATAAGCCAATGGAAGAAATACTTCTATGGCACAGTAAATAAGCGCACGTAAGGAGTACTTCCGCGTTGAAAGAATAAGCTAATGGAAGAGATACTTCCATTGAGTAGAAATAAGCGCGCGGAAGGAGTACTTTTGCGGCGAAGGAATAAGCCAATGGAAAAGATACTTCCATTGCGCAGAAACAAGCGCGCGGAAGAGGTACATTCGCGGCGAAGGAATAAGCCAATGGAAGAGATACTTCCATGGCAAAGGAATAAGCGCGCGGAAGGAGTACTTCCACGGCGAAGGAATAATCCAATGGAAGAGATACTTCCATGGCAAAGAAATAAGCGCACGGAAGGAGTACTTCCGTGGCGAAGGAATAAGCCAATGGAAGTGATACTTCCATGGCAAAGGAATAAACGCGTGAAAGGATTACTTCCGTGGTGAAGGAATAAGCCAATAGAAGAGATACTTCCATGGCAAAGGAATAAGTGCGCGGAAGGAGTGCTTCCGCGGCGAAGGAATAATCCAATGGAAGAGATACTTCCATGGCAACGAATAAGCGCACGGAAGGAGTACTTCCGCGGCGAAGGAATAAGCCAATGGAAGAGATACTTCCATGGCGTAGAAACAAGCTCGTAGAAGGAGTACTTCCGCGGCGAAGGAATAAGCCAATGGAAGAGATACTTCCATGGCAAAGGAATAAGCGTGCAGAAGGAGTACTTCCGCGGCGAAGTAATAAGCCAATGGAAGAATTACTTCCATGGCAAAGAAATAAGCACGCGGAAGGAGTACTTCGACGAAGGAATAAGCCAATGGAAGTGATACTTCCATCTCAAAGGAATAAACGCGCGGAAGGAGTACTTACGCGGCGAAGGAATAAGCCAATGGAAGAGATACTTCCATGGCAAAGAAATAAGCGCGTGGAAGTAGTACTTCCGCGGCGAAGGAATAAGCCATTGGAACAGATACTTCCATGGCAAAGGAACAAGCGCACGGAAGAAGTACTTCCGCGGCGAAGGAATAAGCCAATCGAAGAGATACTTCCATGGCAAAGGAATAAGCGCGCGGAAGGAGTACTTCCGCGACGAAGGAATAAGCCAATGGAAGAGATACTTCCATGGCGCAGAAACAAGCGCGCGGAAGGAGTACTTCTGCGGCGAAGGAATAAGCCGATGGAAGAGATACTTCCATGGTAAAGGAATAAGCGCGCGGAAGGAGTACTTCCGCGGCGAAGGAATAAGCCAATGGAAGTGATACTTCCATGTCGCATAAACAAGCGCGCGGAAGGAGTACTTTCGCGGCGAAGGAATAAGACAATGGATGTAACACCCCACTTGGATAAGTGGACCGTTATGTGTATTTATGGCGTGTCATCAAAGCATAAGGTAAATGTCCTAAAAACATTAACTGACCATAAAGGAATACCGGAATCAAACATCGGTAATCCAAACATAAGCCAAAACATGAAAAGTAAAATACTGAAGGAAAGGACTAAACAATGTCCAAATAAGCAGAATAATGTAAGAAATGCATAAAGTAAGAAGTCTGGATAGCTTCCATCCAAATGCACATGCTCTCAGAATCCTAAGAGCGTCCTGGTGTACCTGCCGTTAGAACATGAAAGGAACTACGGCTGAGCATAACGCTCAGTGAACGGATATAGAGCATGATAAGAATATACTGAATGAAACAGGCGATAGAATACTGAAGCTGTAAGACTGATATGTAACATGTGGTAGAACTCTGCATAAAATTCTGAGAAAACTGGTTCATATTTACTGATACTGAAATATAACTATTAATTCTGAAAACATGCATTTACTGTATTTTATTTGCCAGAGCTTATATAGGTCACGTGCTGTAACAACCGTGCATGAATAACTGGAGGGGTGACCTCGTCATGCTATAGAGGGGTGACCTCTAAATAACTGTGCTGGGTAGAGGGATCAGCTCCAATGTGAAGGATGTAGAGCACACACCACATTCACCCTGATAACTTGTAACACTTTTAAGCCTAGGATGCATCCATACGCCCCACTAATAATACTGATAAAATGGCCAAGCTGAGCTGAGTGGGACGATGCAGGATATCACTCTCCTGCATGTGAGTCACGACACCGGTGCCTCTAGTGTCGTGGTTACGGTACCTCCGTAACTAGTACATAAACTGGTCGTGCTTGTATATAATGCTCAGGAAATTTATTTAGTTATTAACATGATTACTGATAAACTTAAACATATACTGGGGAAAAACATTTGGCTGAAGACGGGGAATCCTAATCATGCATAGAAAGGAAGTCCTTACTGAAAGGACGGAAATCCGTACCTCGCGTCCAGAATGAAATATGAATGAAAGCTGAAAGATCGATTCCGACTTCAAGGTTACTACATAAATAAGGGACGCGTAATAAGTTGTCCGATTACTGGTTACTGTTACTGATTCTTATTGTTCTTAACTGGATTATGTTCTTGTATTGTTGCACTATTTGTGTATAAACTGGTAACTCTGACTGTCTTTAACATTTACTGACTATTGTATATCTTGTACCTCTGATTACTATATATTATACTATATTCTGGTTAGTGTATTTTTCCTATACTCTGATTAGTATCTAATCCTTGTCTTTATGAAATTATACTGTGATAAGTAATCTGTAAAAATAGAACGTTTCCTGAATTAGAAAGTTTCCTCAAATAGAAAGTTTCCAAAATAGATTCCATGAGAATTTAAATCCTTCAAATAAAACCAAGCATTTTAAATTAAATCATTTTAATTTATACTACTAATTAAATTAATGAAACTTTTATAACCTGATTAATTTAGAATATAAAGCTTATTTGCTAAAAAAAATGATTTACTTATTAGTTAAATGAACCCATTATTTAAATCTTTAAATCGAGCACCCAAAACCCGTGTCAAAACCTCCCCGAGACATTCATGTCTCGGGTCAAACCAAACCACAAACAAACAAAAGCACCCAACCTCACCAACAGCTGGTGGCTGTTGGTTTTGGCCGGCGGCCAGCAGCCCCTGCTGCTGTCTGGTCGCCACTGGTAGGCCAAAGTTCCCACTAACTAGTATAAATTTCCCACTGCCTTGTTAAGTGTTCCCCCTGCTATGTCCAATGTACCCACCGAGAGTTCTAAACTCTCGGTTCCCACTGCTACACCCAAACACACCCTGCTGCAAAAATCTAAACCCAAACAACCCTTATGGCCTGTGGTTCGAGTCTGGGAAAGAAAAGGAACCATCGAGACCTTAAAGGTCTCGGCTGTTTGCACTCGCAACCCAAGACTCGACTAATTAATTGGTTAAATCTCACGTTTTACCTTTTGAACTCGCGAATTCAAAAATTGGTTTGAGATGGATTCGGATTGAAATAAAGGAAATGAGAATGTAAATACCTTTTCGTGATTAGGGTCGATTTGAACACACAGCCAATCAATTGACCAAGAATAAAACTGGTTACCTTGTGTTTTTTTTTTGTCTTCAGCCGTCGGTCATTCTCAAGAATCAAGAAACCCTATTTTTTTTTGATTTTTTTTTTTTGATCGTGACATTGGAACAGGGGGCTTTAACCGTTTTTTTTTCTTTCTACACTACTAGGCCGGGCCTAGAGCCCATTTAAATATTACTTCCTTTTTTTTTCATAAACTGTCCCTTATTCTATATAGTTTTTTTTTTCTTTTTTTTTTTAAACTCTCGACATTTATATTTAATTCACGAACAATCGTATTTAATTCTCCGCGTTTTAATTTTTTTCTGAAACGTAAAAATCTTTTCTGTATAATAATATATTAATAAGTCGAGACTGCGTATTTAATATTCGTACCTTTAAATACGGGTTTTACAATTCTTCCCCTCTAAAAAGAATAATTCGCCCCCGAATTAAGAATACGACTAAACTGGGTTTTACAATTCTTCCCCTCTAAAAAGGAGAAATTCGTCCTCGAATTAATGGTAATAAGCTGATGAAGTTATAAGAACTGAAAGAACACGTAAACTGAAAAGACAAATAAGTTGAAGGATGCTTTGTCTTCTAATTAAGACATAATGCTGCTGATATGTATAAACATGACATGACTGATGTGATCATGTAACTTGACATGACTAAAGAGAACATGGAACGTGACATGACTGAAATGACTTAACTGGATTTATTTAAAGAAAAGAAATGAGAGGTCCGGATGGACTCCTCCGTTTCGAGTGGCCTCCCGCTCGAAACGATTCCTTTAAAGGTCTAAACATAAAAAAAAAATTCTTGGCCCTTATGACCTTGTCCTGATGATGCTAAATAGTTTATGGTTCCATACTTAAGATGTATTTTCTGAATCTGATAGAATGCACAAGCTATAGCATGTGGATACATGAAACGATACATGTAAATATTCAGAAAAGATAACATTTATATCTTTGAGCAAGCTGTTGAAAACATATAAGGGCGACTACGTGAACAATTCCGAACGTACTACGTGAGCAATTGTGAACGTGGTTCATAATTATATGAGGTACGCTCAGCATGAATTATATCATGAATGTGATACGCGCAACATATTGTGAACGTGGTACTAGAATGTATCATGGACGTATGCTGACTAAGGAAAAATGCCAAACAATACGGCCTTAGACGTGAAACGCTGCCTGAGTATAGAAAAATTGTGCTAACTTGAGTCTGGTTTCTTAAGCTTTGTGTGACCAACTCCGGTACCAGACCTGGAACGTATCTACGGAGATGGAACACGAACCTGAACGTAAACAATGTCATGAATGCGAATCGTGAACTTAAATCATGAGATGAACTGAGACAGTATTATACTATGAGTAAGACGTGAACGGAAAGTGAATGTAAACATATACGTGATCGTGAACATATATTCTGTCCGATATAATGGTCGTTGGAATACCTTGAATCCGTACAATTTCCTACCGAATTTTCTGTAGATCTGCTACCGCGTAATCCTTTCGGATGAAAGAAACGGGTAGGATGATTAAATGGTTGACAACGACTTAGATAGTATCATATTTTTTCTGAGTCTGTGGTAACTGACAACAATTTCATGGAATTTCGTCTCATTTCTGCTCAGAAATTACTAAGGATCGTAATACTTGCTTACGTAACGGTGTTCTGTCTTAAACCTGCAGTATATCAGGCATCTAGATATGAACATAGCTGCATAAATGTGTGATACTGCCTCCATCAAAATTCTACTTGAGATCATGGGATATTCTGGTGAAAATCTGGTTGGATAGTCATGGAAGAATTTTTAGTGAGAGCTGTCAGCAATTTCTGCGGTAGCAGTTAATTGAGTTCTAGAAATGTTTGTACTTCGTTCACAGGCGTCGGTCGGGACCATCAGGTGATGGCCTTCACCTTCGCAGGATTGTCTGAAATTTCTTTCTGCTAAAATAGGGTGGCTCAGAAATGCCAATCAGTTCAAGAGAATTTTATATCTGGAAAGTTGTGTATAAAAATTACTCCTATTGAAGATTTTGTGCAACTGTGAGAAGATGAGTCTCGTGTTCTTCTCTAGCATTGGGCAGATCAGAATGTGTTCAATGAACATACTGATGATATTGCCTAAGATTCATGGAAAAATTTTATTCATAATTTTATAATATAGCTGGAGCATAAGGGAGCTCAAAAGTATAAAATTAAAATTTTTAGAGAGACTGTAATATGTGCAACATCAGTCTGGAAACGTCATGTTCTTTCTCTCACTACTGATGGTAGCATGATCGGAAATTTGTTCTAAAAAATGTTTAAGACATCGTAGCAGATCAGATAAACCTGCTATTTATGGAATGAACATTGATTAAGAATGGTGATCTTGTCAAATATTTTAGTGGTCGATACATGATCTCATGTTACCGACCTTCTTTCTGATAGGCAGAAACGGTACACCTCCTAGTGGTGCGCTAGGGCGAATAAAGCCTCGTTTCGGTAACTTTTGCAGCAGTTGTTGCAACTCTTTTAACTTAGTTGAAGCCCTGGAATAACGAGTTCTGAAAACAAGTTCTGTTCTTGAGACTAGCTCGATGTTAAATTTCTGTCTCGTGGTTAGGAAGGAATTTCTTGAAAACTTCCTGAATTTATATCTGGAACTCTGGACTAATCTACTGATCATGAATTTAAGGAATTTCCGAAGTGAATTTATAACAGGTAGGTAAAAGTCTTCGTAGCTATAGACTGATAAGTCACGCGCTTGTAAGGCAGAAAAAAAATTGTACTGATTTTTCTGGCAGAAATAAATGAATAAGTTCAGGAGTTGGTAAGACAGATCTCGTCGTTAACTGAAAGGATAACTTTAATAACCATGGTTGGTACTGTGGAGTCTTTTCTGGCTGAGAGACAGGTAACTACCTGATTTAAGATAAAGCTGACATAGGAACACGTGAAGTAAACATGGCGATTTTTTTTTTACTGAATGTGTTCGTTTGTAACCTCACAAAATGATTATTGCTTGTTTAACCTGAAAAATACTCTAGTGGTGGTGACTGAATTTTTAATGATCTGCTTCATGTGTGGTATAATAGAACGGGTATACCCCTTTCTGAAGGGTACCCTGAATTACTGAGGGACTGGTTTAGAAACATACTGGAGTTATGAGTTCTGACTCGTATTTTTAGAAAATATTCGTATGACATGTACCATGACTGGTGTCTTGATATGTATCTTCCGCAATGATACCTGAGACCTGTTTCTTAACATATGTTTTAGTAGATGAATCTGAATAAGGCTGAATATTTTTGGAAACTGCTAGGATTGATGGACCGGTTGGACTACTGACCTCTGTATTTATGGTCATGTCCGTTCCAGAGTTCCGATGTTCACTGACTGATTAATTATAAGCACGTTGGTTGTCACTACTGCTTTGTTTGTCAATTTATGATGGTCATTATCATGACCGTGATTCATGTAACTCTTTTGCTGAGTGGCCGGCTGGGTTCCGGTTCCCGCTCTTCTGAATGAAAGGTTAGCTGAGTGAAGTGTAACACCTAGCTAAGAAAGTAAAAGCATGGAATGGAATGGTTGTGTTTGATGGTTGAAATTTACTCTTGTCAGAAATTTCAGATTTATAGTTTTCGTCCTTGCTCTGCAGCGTCTTTATAGTATAACAGCATCAGCATCAGCATCTTGAGAAATCTCCAAAGTATCAGCAGCATTAGCATTTGTGAGGTCTTCAAAGTGTTAGCAGCATCAGCATCTGGTAAAATCTTCAACTCACGAGTAACATCAGCACTTGGTAGAATATCGACAAGTGGAAACGCCTGAGATGATTGAGGATCGATTAACAATATCCATGGAGTAGGGTACCTGGTGTACACCTAGACTACTGTACATAAAGTATAAAATGAATATTGCACATGGAGTATATCTGAGACACTGTACTGGAGTACACATGAAATAATGTACATGAAGTATAACTGAGACACTATACATGAGGTGCATATGGAATACTGTACATGGCACTGGTGGGAATTTTATGGAATGGTCGATATTGGTGTCGCTTGTCTGACATGATCAAAGAAATAAATTGATTTAAACGGTAGTAAACTGATCTAAAATAAGTAACATTATAGCCTGTAATTCCTGCGTAGACTTAATGTTGGTTGTACATAGGCTGAAAAGTATGATTAACCGGAGTTCCATCAATGTTCAGTATGAAGACAACATGATTTATCATGAAATAGGATTTTAATGTAATTCGTCTGTATCTTAGCATGAAAATATCATCACCTTGCTGAAAACGAAATCCTCATAAGGAGACATGAACTTAACCAGCATGATAACGACATCCACCTGAGAGTACAACCTTGACTGATACAAAGAACATAGAAGAATAATCAACTGAGGTCAAATATCAACTGATGTGGATAGTTATGGTTTAATTCACATAATCCAAGGGAGAAAACATGTGACTAAGTATGGGCGATTTTGGTTCGATCTATGCTTGTCAAAATTTTCCGAGAACTGTCATGTATAGAAATTTATAATCTGGGACTAAATATGGTTGGCTGTAGTCCAGTCCATACTTGTCAAAATTTCATAAAATGTCATGATATGAGCAAAGGTGAACAACTATTAATCGGTTCACAAAACAACCTTCGACTGAAAAGCATGAAATTTGACCTGAACAATGGTGAACGTTTATGGCTGGTTCACCAAGTAATACTTAACTGAAAACATGAATTTGTCATGAGTAAGGGTAAACGCATATGGTCGGTTTACCAATACAAACTCTGAACGGACAAGGGTGAACGCCTATGGGTCGGTTCACCAAAACAAAATTCGCAGCAAGCACATGCGACTAAATATGGCCAGTCCTGTACCAACCTTTTACTTAGTCAAAAATTTTAAGAAAACCAATTGATAACTGGAGAAAACTGACTGATAAATGCATGAGAAACATGAAAGATAACAACGCCAAAATCTGAGAAGTTCCTGATGACTACCCACTAGTCACAGGTCAAGTTTTAGAGCCTACAGGTCGAACCTATAGCTCTGATACCATAATTGTAACACCCCACTTGGATAAGTGGACCGTTACGTGTATTTATGGCGTGTCATCAAAGCATAAGGTAAATGTCCTAAAAACATTAACTGACCATAAAGGAATACCGGAATCAAACATCGGTAATCCAAACATAAGCCCAAAACATGAAAAGTAAAATACTGAAGGAAAGGACTAAACAATGTCCAAATAAGCAGAATAATGTAAGAAATGCATAAAGTAAGAAGTCTGGATAGCTTCCATCCAAATGCACATGCTCTCAGAATCCTAAGAGCGTCCTGGTGTACCTGCCGTTAGAACATGAAAAGAACTACGGCTGAGCATAACGCTCAGTGAACGGATATAGAGCATGATAAGAATATACTGAATGAAACAGGCGATAGAATACTGAAGCTGTAAGACTGATATGTAACATGTGGTAGAACTCTACATAAAATTCTGAGAAAACTGGTTCATATTTACTGATACTTAAATATAACTATTAATTCTGAAAACATGCATTTACTGTATTTTATTTGCCAGAGCTTATATAGGTCACGTGCTGTAACAACCGTGCATGAATAACTGGAGGGGTTACCTCGTCATGCTATAGAGGGGTGACCTCTAAATAACTGTGCTGCGTGGAGGGATCAGCTCCAATGTGAAGGATGTAGAGCACACACCACATTCACCCTGATAACTTGTAACACATATAAGCCTAGGATGCATCCATACGCCCCACTAATAATACTGATAAAATGGCCAAGCTGAGCTGAGTGGGACGATGCAGGATATCACTCTCCTGCATGTGAGTCACGACACCGGTGCCTCTAGTGCCATGGTTACGGTACCTCCGTAACTAGTACATAAACTGGTCGTGCTTGTATATAATGCTCAGGAAATTTATTTAGTTATTAACATGATTACTGATAAACTTAAACATATACTGGGGAAAAACATTTGGCTGAAGACGGGGAATCCTAATCATGCATAGAAAGGAAGTCCTTACTGAAAGGACGGAAATCCGTACCTCGCGTCCAGAATGAAATATGAATGAAAGCTGAAAGATCGATTCCGACTTCAAGGTTACTACATAAATAAGGGACGCGTAATAAGTTGTCCGATTACTGGTTACTGTTACTGATTCTTATTGTTCTTAACTCGATTATGTTCTTGTATTGTTGCACTATTTGTGTATAAACTGGTAACTCTGACTGTCTTTAACATTTACTGACTATTGTATATCTTGTACCTCTGATTACTATATATTATACTATATTCTGGTTAGTGTATTTTTCCTGTACTCTGATTAGTATCTAATCCTTGTCTTTATGAAATTATACTGTGATAAGTAATCTGCTAAAATAGAACGTTTTCTGAATTAGAAAGTTTCCTCAAATAGAAAGTTTCCAAAATAGATTCCATGAGAATTTAAATCCTTCAAATAAAACCAAGCATTTTAAATTAAATCATTTTAATTTAGACTACTAATTAAATTAATGAAACTTTTATAACCTGATTAATTTAGAATATAAAACTTATTTGCTAAAAAAATGATTTACTTATTAGTTAAATGAACCCATTATTTAAATCTTTAAATCGAGCACCCAAAACCCGTGTCAAAACCTCCCCGAGACATTCATGTCTCGGGTCAAACCAAACCACAAACAAACAAAAGCACCCAACCTCACCAACAGCTGGTGGCTGTTGGTTTTGGCCGGCGGCCAGCAGCCCCTGCTGCTGTCTGGTCGCCACTGGTAGGCCAAAGTTCCCACTGACTAGTATAAATTTCCCACTGCCTTGTTAAGTGTTCCCCCTACTATGTCCAATTTACCCACCGAGAGTTCTAAACTCTCGGTTCCCACTGCTACACCCAAACACACCCTGCTGCAAAAATCTAAACCCAAACAACCCTTATGGCATGTGGTTCGAGTCTGGGCAAGAAAAGGAACCACCGAGACCTTAAAGGTCTCGGCTGTTTGCACTCGCAACCCAAGACGCGACTAATTAATTGGTTAAATCTCACGTTTTACCTTTTGAACTCGCGAATTCAAAAATTGGTTTGAGATGGATTCGGATTGAATAAAGGAAATGAGAATGTAAATACCTTTTCGTGATTAGGGTCGATTTGAACACACAACCAATCAATTGACCAAGAATAAAACTGGTTACCTTGTGTTTTTTTTTTTTTTTGTCTTCAGCCGTCGGTCATTCTCAAGAATCAAGAAACCCTATTTTTTTTGATTTTTTTTTTATCGTGACATTGGAACAGGGGGCTTTAACCGTTTTTTTTTTCTTTCTACACTACTAGGCCGGGCCTAGAGCCCATTTAAATATTACTTCCTTTTTTTTCATAAACTGTCCCTTATTCTATATAGTTTTTTTTCCTTTTTTTTTAAACTCTCGACATTTATATTTAATTCACGAACAATCGTATTTAATTCTCCGCGTTTTAATTTTTTTCTGAAACGTAAAAATCTTTTCTGTATAATAATACATTAATAAGTCGAGACTGCGTATTTAATATTCGTACCTTTAAATACGGGTTTTACAATGTAAGAGATACTTCCATGGCAAAGGAATAAACCGGCAGAAGGCGGACTTCTGTGGCAAAGTAATATATCCAAAGATATTTGTGTGACGTGCACATAGATAGTGGTATTATTATACCCTAGTAGCCCCCCAAGTTTAATTGTGCTACACTCAATTAGTAGTATTAAACTTAATCAAGTATTCAAAAAATTACGATCACGTAGACCAGCGTAAATGGACGTACCATAGCCGCGTACGAAATATAGAAATTGGGTTCGAACGTGCGAACCAACGCGGATGGGTCTTTCCATAACCGCGAATTGTCACATAGTATAAGACGTATCTTAACTAACTTATTGGATGAGTTATGCCATTACGTGCGACGTACCGCTACTACCATAAGGACGGTCAAAGTTTTGATAAAAATGTTGTTAGCCGTGCACAGTGTGTCTTTTGCAAGTCCATCATCAGTCACGTAGTTTGCATAACTTGCTACAACGTCTTGATAGCAAGGTGTCTAACACGGATACATGATCCGTAGTCATTGGGTTTGCAACCCTCCTACACGACAAGTTGAATTATTAGGTTCACTCAATCCTCTTATTCCGCTGGGGAACGATAAGTACATGTACGCCCGTAGGCAGAAGATATCCGAATGTACGGACTAGCACGGATGGACATACCATGACCGCGAATGATAAACATATTATTTAAAAAATATATGTAATATATCTTACCGATTTAAAAGATATATATAATAAAGAGTATCAGAATATTTCCTAATGACTATCTTGTAGTAATTTAAATGATATGTGTAATATCCGTTATTAATATTAAACAATATATCCGAACTGATGGAAGACACGGCTCATGACCGCAATGAAAAATAAAATATAACTGAACATACAGACGAGCACGGCTGGACATACCATAACCCCGAATAAAAAAAACTGTTGAATGTACAGATGAGTGCGGATGGTCGAGCCATGACCGCGAATCACGATATTACTACGTCGGGTCGTGACATATACAGAAAATATATTTAATCAAACCAAAAGATATATGTAATATCTCCTTGCCAATTTATATAATATCTTTTATTAATATGAAAAAATATATAGTTAAATATCTTTTATTAGTTAGAAATATCGATAATATTTTTAGAAGATATATGTAATATCTTTTATTAATTCAATATATCGTTACCTATTTGAAAAGATATGCGTAATATCTTAAATGAGAAAAATATTGGATATAATTTTGCCAAACTTAAAAGATAAATAATATATTACTATTAATTAAAAAGATATGTGTAATATCTTTTACTAACGTAAACAATATATCCGAGGGCGCAAACTATTGCGAAAAGACGGACATGTTACCGCGGTCATCGAAAAACAGAATATTATTCGGACAAAGCCCGGGAGGAGTGCTTACTCCCATTCGTGTTGAAGATTTTTTAAAACATCGTTGCCGTTTCATGTTATCATAGCAATAAGTCTAAAAGAAGAAAATATATTCTCCTAATTTGTGTCATCATAGAAATATCTTTTTACTAAAGTATCATTGCTGCCCATTCATGGTTACTCCTATTCGTCAAACACATCATCACATGTTTTCTAGTTTTGAAGAATTTTCATTACGTATATGAACAAAGAGAGATTAGTTTTTTTTAAACAATAGTATATATAAGAACCATGTGATGACTTCATGTGTTAATTCCAATCTTGGAAAAAATAATAGTATGCTAATTAACACATGCAAAGCTAATAATAAATTTGAACAGTGCGCCATAAAGAAAAGTGAGATATGTAAAAGCTTACAGATAGTATATAAGCGTGAAAGAATGAACGAACCCGCAAACTTCAAATTCATCGTTTGATACGTGAAAGAACACGAAGCATGTTGTATACGGGTCCCACGGATGGCGCCAACTTGTTGGAGCATATTTTGGCTGGGTGATATTATGATTTTGTATGTGCTCTAAAAGTGTTGTTCATTCACGGTTCTATTCGAATTGATCACGGGTTCAAAGTGGAGCTCAATTGTTTTTGGTTAAGAAAAAGGGAAGTTTTGGTTATCTATTTCTACTTAAAAGGTAAATGCGAAACGTAATAAAAATAAACCAAAAACAAATAACTGATAATAAAGGAGCAAAACAAATAATAAAACGTAAATTAAAACAAAACAATTAATAAAAATAAAACTAAAAGAGGAAATTAACTTTCGATTTGAAAATTAAATTTACTTAATGAAAAAGGAGAAAATAAAACTAAGTGGCTACTTTAAAACTAAACGAGACAAAAACTAAAGCGGGTACTAAATAAAAGTCAAAACTTAAACTTTTCGAAAAAATACTAATACTAAAATTCAACAAAAAATATAACTAAAAATACGTGACTTTCAAAATAGAAATCGGAAAAACTTTCAGATAAAATTAAACGATTAACGGAACACATGTTACTCTAGTGGAAACATGTTCCCAAGAGGGAAACAAGATTTTAGGCGCCAAAATGGATTAAGCATGCAGGCATGCATGTCATTCTATCTTAATGTTGGAATTGTAAACTATCGAAATGTTGTATCACAATATGAAAACCTATCACAATATGAAGTATCACAATATGAAAACCTCTCACAATATGAAAAATCTATCACAATATGAAGTATCACAATATGGAAAACCTATCACAATATGGAAAACCTATCACAATATGAAAACCTATCACAATATGAAAACCTATCACAATATGAAAAACCTATCACAATATGAAAACCTATCACAATATGAAAAACCTATCATAATATGTCTGTTGAAAATTGGGCAGCGTTTCGACGCAGTATGCCTTAATTCCTGATCGCAATCCACGATGCCAAGGGCAATCGCAATCCTCGATCGAACTAATGGGATATTATACACTTCGATCGTAATGAAGTTGTCGGGAATGAGCTGTCACAATAAGATGTCACAATGTCAAAACCCTAATGATATTGTGATGGAAAAATCACAATATTCGGATGGAGTAAAAATAAGCTAAAAATCAAATAAGCACTTTAACCAAGAATTAAACCAAAACAACAATAAGCTACGTATGCAAAACTTATCAAAACACTAAATAAGAAAAATTTATAAAATAAACTTTTAAAAAGGTTAAACTTTTGAAATTACTTATAAGAGAATAAGCTAAACACTAAATAAGCTAAAAACACCAATAAGCTAACCACGAATCTAAGCAAATGATAAAAACAAAAAGATAAGAACTTTAATCAAACTAAGCATAAAGATGAAAACTTTAAGATTAATCAGACAAGACAATAGATTTTTAAAAACAAGAAGAGAAGAATGAGAATGATTATGAAAAACTTGATTAAAAATGAAGATTCAACAACAAAATATTAAAACTTACTTGGAATTAAAAAACTTGAAATTAAAGACAATAATGTAAATTGACAATATGAAAGTGCAAGAAATAAAGTGGAGAGCTAAGTTGTCAATTTAGCTAACACCTCAAAAATGAGGAGGGAGGTCTCTATTTATAGGGAGAAGGGGAGGAAGGGGTGTTGGTTGCTTCCTTCTTTCTTTCTTTTGTCTTTTCGTCTTTAGTCTTTGACAATAAACTCGTCATTCTCGACTTTGTCTCGGGATTTGTCGATAAATAAAATGAACTCGTCTTCTAATTTCTTCATTTATTAGATTTGGTTCTTCGACTTCATTAAACTTCCGTCTTTAGTCTTTTTCTTCGATAAATCTTCATAATAGGCCTTTGACTTCCGTTCTTTTTGCACTCTTGATCTTTTGACTTTGTCTTTTGTCTTTTGCTTCGATAAAAGCCCGTGAAAGCCCATGTTTTCTTCCCTTTTCATATTTTGATCCTAAATTACAACAAATACACAAACCACGCATAATTCCGACATTTACGACATATAATACACGTTTTGGCTTGGTTATTATTATAATTAAGTGGTAAAAGGATAAGTGTTTTCACACTTATTAAATCCCATATACTTGACCATTGTAATGCCCTCATATAATGCATTAATTACAAAGCAAGTTTTACATTTTCCATCATAATCAATCCACCTTGGCCTTTATTAAACACAAGACATTAAAGAGATCATAAAATATTCAATGGTTGAAAACAAGTAAAGAGATAAAAGACTTACATTAGGGTTTTGGATGTCATGAATGTTTATCACCCTCAAGTTTCACGTTCCCCGTACCAAGCTTAAAAACGAGATCATTGTTATTACAAGTTAATAAACTAACACGAACTCATGTGGCCTAATTATTCACTTAGACTCCCTTATTCCTAGGTGTATCTCTTATATTTTATGATTGTCTTGAATGATAACGAGGATGCATTGTTTGACTTATTTCGATAATTTATTTAGGCCGAAAATAAAGTGGGACGATTTAATCAATAGTTAGCTAAAGGAAAAAATCTTTTAAAACTGCTTCTCGGGACCTCTTAAGGTTCATATCTTGGCATAACTCGCTTCATGATTTGAGACGTTTCTCGGACCGATATTTGGCAGCGACTTCATACTTCTAATCTTGAGAGACGTTCTTGAAATTATGGTCTTCTCTTCATAATAGGAATTTCTTCACTTGAACTTTTTGAGAGATTCTTCATATTTGGACCACGACTTCTTCATTTTTCTCCAATCTTTATTTGGGATTTTTATATACAACGATCCGCCTCCTTTTAGGACTTGGATCTATTTATCCTCATACCTTGCTAGGGTCTTTTTGGATAGACTTCTCAATGATCTTTAGGGGAGTATTTTCTTTTCGTCGTGTATCTCGATCCTTCATATTGATTTTTTATAAATGATTCTTCACATCACTTTGGATCTTTAGCAACAAAATGTAGCACTCATGTCTTGTTAGGACCTTTTCGGACTCGCCAATCTTCGCATCCCGCTTCAATAAGTTATGCCTTGGCTATGAACTCTAATTAATACCGAGCAAATTTTAAACGATCTTGTGCTAGAAGCTAAGTAACTTTTAAAATCGTACAACCTTACTTATTGCAATTAAATTTATTAACAAGCGATGGGAGAAAAAGCTTATAATCAACTCACATAAATTCATGAAAGAATACCAAACTTATAATTGACTCTATCATCTCTCGTTCTCTACAATTTAAAATCTCAAGGAATGAGACTCGTGGATGCTTAGACAAATAAATCAAAGTTTTGGGTTTTCAAGTCATCTATAGGATCTTGCAACTTCTTAGACTTTTTCAAGTTTAGAATTCGCATTTTAAAGTTCCCTTGATTTTCTAGGATCAATTATAGGAACTTGCAAAAAGTTCTTGTTCTTAACCCGTAAGGGTTAAGACTTTCGCGTTTTAAAGTTCCCTCAATAAAAGCCTAGCAAAACTTGACTTAAACACGTTAAGGATACTAGCTAGAGTAAACTTGGATAAGTAAACTCGGGTTGAGTCAAAAAATTCACAAATGTTTGAAAATTAAAACCACTTTATTAAAATCTATTCTAGCAAAGAAAGAAAATAACTATAACAAAGGTAAATTCTAATAGGCCAAAATAGATCAAAAATTTTGAAAAAATGTCGAAAAATCAATTTTCTGGTTAAAATGAGGACAAATACAAGGAAAAGCCACTTGACTTCTATAGAAGTCCCCCCACACTTAATATAAACATTGTCCTCAATGTTTAAGCATGTGGAAGTAACCTCCACTACACTTAGGACATTGTGCACTTTGTTTAAATCTTGCTAAGGAAAAGACAACTAAAGTGATTCCTATTTCAATCATAAATGATAAAATAATGAATCAAAAGAGTTTAGGATAGAACCGGGAAAACGGAGACACGGAATCACGGGTCGTCAAAAGTCATCAAGAATGGATCTTTGATAGCTCGAATCCCTGGACATGATAAGAAAGAAAACAACAAACACATACTAGGGTCTCCCCTAAACTTATTATAAAAACGGAATAAAAGGATAGATATTGCGGGTTGCCTCCCGAGAAGCGCTTGTTTTTGTTAACCGAGTCGTGAGCCTGACTCGACCTTGATTAGCATGGTAAGAAGCTTGAAGAACCTCCACTAGGATCAAATACATGGTTTTCATCCATCAAGTAGCACAAGCTTAAGGCGAACAAGGCAAGCCAAAGGAGAGTAGGCAAGGTTCCCTTAAGCAGTTGTTGAGTACGGTGGTAGAAAGTGTGCTGAAGTGCAAGCATATCTCCATAAGTTCCAAAAAACTTTCCTTTTATTTCATCAGATGGATATTGAGATGGCTTAAAAATTTCAATACCGGGATCAAACACCTTTTCCTTTAGGGGAAAATAACCCTCAGGCTCAGTAGAATTTGAAGAAGATCCGCTCATAAATCGCACAATCTCATCCTCAGAAGGTGGATAGAGAGGTGTCAAAACATAAGTACTACGGATGGTGGTGTCTTCCGGTTTCTTCTCCTTTGGAACGGGTTTCTTCATATCCGAAGGTGGATAAAGACCATAATTAAAGTCCAAAGGAAGAGAATCGTTCTCATTGGGGAAGTATATATTAAGGAAAGTGGCAAAATCTTCCTCAAATGAGTAATTATCCAAAGTATCAAGAGTGTTTGGTGGATGATCTTCATCAAAAGTAGGAGTGATGAGATGGCATTTATACATGATCTCATCGTTCTTTTCGGGCTTTAAATGCATTAAAATGTCATAAAATACCATATATATGCTTGTGTTTGTTTACTTGTGTATTTTAGGTATGGATATCGTGAAAAAGACAAAAGATCACAAGATACAAGGAAAAACGAACACGAGAAACGAAGCCGTACAAAGAACCGGGCCCTAATCATGGAATTCTCATCAAATACCCTTGAAGACTTGAAGACAAAACAAGATTGATCCTCCAAGAATGAAGAAATGACACTTAAAACCCTTGTATATTAATAATTACAAGTTTGGTCCCTTAAGTTTGTCAAAATTGCAAAAAGGTCCTTCAACTTTGAAGAAATGGCAAGAATGGTCCCTCAACAATTTCAAAATGACAATTATAGTCCCTCATGAAGTTTAAGAGACATTGAAGACCTTTAAAGATCAAGATTGTCCAAGTTCAGTCCTTGAATTATCCAAAAATGTCAAAAATAACCCTTTGATAACCTTTTTCCCAAGTTGGTGCCAAAAGTGTAAAATCTTGAAAGTTATTAACAAGGCAGAAATCGTTTTAGGGCATAAAGACTTTAAATGGCAAAAATAACAAAATCCAAGGACCCAAAGTGACAAGTGAAACTTTTAAATCCAAAAAGGGCGCCTAACAACTAAGTTTCCCCTAAAATCGGATCTAAGAGTTTACTGTGCATCATTCTTACCACCCAGATTTCACCATCACTTTTACTTGGGTAATTCTCAATTAAACTCTCACACGTTTAATTCCCACACTCACAAACCCTTCCCACTCCTAAAAACCCCAATCCCACCACTTGAGGACCCCACCCCCAATTCCCTCTCAGCCAATCACATCATACCTTAGTCCCCAAGGCACATGACGTGTCCAAAATGAACGCCCATGATGAATAGCTTACTCACAACGCACAAATAAACAGCCAGGATCAAAAAGGACAGCTTACCAACTCAAAACCGTCAAGGGCAACTTTGGGATTTTCTATGCATTAGGGTTTTATGTTTAAGAGCCTAGAATGTTCATTAGGTCTCTATATAAGGAGCTCACAGAATGTGTGAAGCCCTTGTTCCAGTTTCAAATCTCTCACTTGTAATTCCTTTTTAAAGAAATAAAAAGTTTGGTTTTTGAATAATTCAAGTATAATTCCTTTTTTATTGTTTTTAAAAGATTGTGTGTTGTGAGGGAGATTGATTCTGAGTTCCATTGTTATTTTGGTGAAGTAATTTTGAGTTTCAAAGTTGTTTCAAGGTTTTCTGAAAATTGAAAGAAATTTTGGGAAGCTTTTGATTCAAGGTTTGTGGTGTTAAGAGTTCAATTGTTAGGTATAATAGGGTTCTGAAAACGTTTTAAGAAGTCTTAAAAGGTTTTGGATAGGTTTTAAGAAAGAAGAAAAAATCAGTTATATATATTATTTGCTTGTGTTTTGTGTTTGATTTAAACAGGTTGTGAAAAGAAGTGTTGATTCAGTTCAGCACCAGCCCGGGCTGGTAGGGAGGAGGATTTACATCCTCTAGGGTAGTGATGAGATGGCATTTATACATGATCTCATCGTTCTTTTCGGGCTTTAAATGCATTAAAATGTCATAAAATACCATATATATGCTTGTGTTTGTTTACTTGTGTATTTTAGGTATGGATATCGTGAAAAAGACAAAAGATCACAAGATACAAGGAAAAACGAACACGAGAAACGAAGCCGTACAAAGAACCGGGCCCTAATCATGGAATTCTCATCAAATACCCTTGAAGACTTGAAGACAAAACAAGATTGATCCTCCAAGAATGAAGAAATGACACTTAAAACCCTTGTATATTAATAATTACAAGTTTGGTCCCTTAAGTTTGTCAAAATTGCAAAAAGGTCCTTCAACTTTGAAGAAATGGCAAGAATGGTCCCTCAACAATTTCAAAATGACAATTATAGTCCCTCATGAAGTTTAAGAGACATTGAAGACCTTTGAAGATCAAGATTGTCCAAGTTCAGTCCTTGAATTATCCAAAAATGTCAAAAATAACCCTTTGATAACCTTTTTCCCAAGTTGGTGCCAAAAGTGTAAAATCTTGAAAGTTATTAACAAGGCAGAAATCGTTTTAGGGCATAAAGACTTTAAATGGCAAAAATAACAAAATCCAAGGACCCAAAGTGACAAGTGAAACTTTTAAATCCAAAAAGGGCGCCTAACAACTAAGTTTCCCCTAAAATCGGATCTAAGAGTTTACTGTGCATCATTCTTACCCCCCAGATTTCACCATCACTTTTACTTGGGTAATTCTCAATTAAACTCTCACACGTTTAATTCCCACACTCACAAACCCTTCCCACTCCTAAAAACCCCAATCCCACCACTTGAGGACCCCACCCCCAATTCCCTCTCAGCCAATCACATCATACCTTAGTCCCCAAGGCACATGACGTGTCCAAAATGAACGCCCATGATGAATAGCTTACTCACAACGCACAAATAAACAGCCAGGATCAAAAAGGACAGCTCACCAACTCAAAACCGTCAAGGGCAACTTTGGGATTTTCTATGCATTAGGGTTTTATGTTTAAGAGCCTAGAATGTTCATTAGGTCTCTATATAAGGAGCTCACAGAATGTGTGAAGCCCTTGTTCCAGTTTCAAATCTCTCACTTGTAATTCCTTTTTAAAGAAATAAAAAGTTTGGTTTTTGAATAATTCAAGTATAATTCCTTTTTTATTGTTTTTAAAAGATTGTGTGTTGTGAGGGAGATTGATTCTGAGTTCCATTGTTATTTTGGTGAAGTAAGTTTGAGTTTCAAAGTTGTTTCAAGGTTTTCTGAAAATTGAAAGAAATTTTGGGAAGCTTTTGATTCAAGGTTTGTGGTGTTAAGAGTTCAATTGTTAGGTGTAATAGGGTTCTGAAAACGTTTTAAGAAGTCTTAAAAGGTTTTGGATAGGTTTTAAGAAAGAAGAAAAAAATCAGTTATATATATTATTTGCTTGTGTTTTGTGTTTGATTTAAACAGGTTGTGAAAAGAAGTGTTGATTCAGTTCAGCACCAGCCCGGGCTGGTAGGGAGGAGGATTTACATCCTCTAGGGTCTTGGATGTAAGACCCTAAGGTATTCCTTGTTCCTTTGTTAAAATTTCAGAAAAAATGAGGTGTATGTGATCTTATGTGATTTGATGATATTTTGTGTTTAAGTGCATGATTTGTGCTCTATATGTGTTCATATGCATGATAGATGCTAATTCATTCAGTTTTGATAAGGTTTTAAGGGTTTTGATTTGAGAAAAATTGGTTTTCAGAATTTACAAGGGTGTTTGGCAATAGGATTAAGCAGGGTAATTACTTTGATTTGAGAGTTAATAAAGTGTTAATCTGTTTAAAATAGGTTGAGTTAGGTGTTAGATAATTAGTAATTTGGTTTGGGAAGGGTTGCAAGCAACTTGGAGTGATTTAAAAAGAAAAAGTGAAGTCTAAATCTGCTATTGCTCTAATCTGCTAGAATTTTGTGATATTGTGTGCCTAGATCTTTGATATCTGTTGAGTACTAGGGTGATTTAAGGATTGTTGTTGCTTGAGTACCATATTGTGATTGTGAGTGCATAATTTGAGGCTTTTGAGTTGGCTAGAGTGCAAGTAATCTGCTCAACAGTCCCCAGTCCTGCTCATTTACATCAGAAACATTGCTTTGGTCTTTTGTGCTTTGGTGTTTGATTTTTTGTGTGCTAAGTGATTTGTGATTGCTTATCTTGACTTCTTGTGATCAAAGGATCACAAGAGTGCCCCATTGTGCCAATAATAATCACCAAATAAGCCAAGGTCAAGTCCTCTTGGCCAGATTCATAAGCACAAAACACAAGTGCTAATAAGCTTGTGTTCATAGCTCAAGCTGTCACGTTTTTGTTTGAGTTTTTGGATCATAATCTTGGCTAAAAAGGAAATTGGAGTGTGTTTATAAGCTAGTTAAGGTTACTGATTGGTTTGGAAAAGTTAAAAAGAAAAAATTAAAAAAGGAAGCAAAAAGGGGGGTTTCACACCTCGAACCCCTGACCTGCCGTTCATCACACCAACAACATAACCATCCTGCCCTTGGGTCTTTTACTGACCAAGGTTGGATTGGTTATCCTTTTAACCTTTTTTCTTTTTGTCTTATTTAAACTAAGCCGTAGCTTATTTGATTTATTTGAGCTTATTCTTTAAGCTTATTTGGTTTGGCTTATTTTTCCTTAGATCTTTATAGCATTTGTGATTTTTCTAGACTGTTTTTAGATTTTTCCATTTAGTATATTATTTTTTAGGATTTAATTAATAGCCATTTTTTAGAAAGTCATTAAAAAATACCAAAAATAGTTTTTATTTTTAGGAAAAATAATTTTTAGGTTTTAAAATATATTTTTGAGGTTTACATCTAATTTTGGTTTCAAAAACTTTTATTTTTAATTTTATATTATTTTAAGGTTTTTTATAAACTTTAAAGATTTTTATAAAATTATTAAAAAAGGTTTAGAAGCTCTCATTTGTGTTTTTCTCTTAGTTATATTATTTAGGATTTTTAGAAATTTTTTATTTTAAATTTTAGAAACTTTTTATTTTTAGCATTATTTTAATATTATTTTATTATTTAATTTTCAAAATTTTCTTTTTCCTTCTTTTTCATTTTTCCTAGGTTCTTTGTCATTAATTAGGACTATTTCCATTTTTAGAATATTTTTATAACTTTTAGATTTATTTTTATAATTATTTTAAGTTTAATTAGGTTTTAATCATTTTTAATCATTTTTAGAGTTTTAAAAATAGTTTTAATAGGTTTTAATTTTTAGAAAATTACTTTTTAGTCTTCTAATAATATAAGTTGAGTAATTATTCAATAAAATCATATTTTAGACATTTGACTTAGTTAAATTTAATTTTAGGGCTTTAATTAGCATTTAAAATTAATTATTTAATTAATAAAAGGTTTTAAAATATCTTTATTGGATTTTTATTTTTATTTATATTATTTTAGACTTCTTTTTAGCCTTTTTGATATTTTGTTTTTGGTTTTAATAAATTTTTAATTTGGGTAGTTTTTCACGGCTTTACGTTTTTCGTCGTAGTTTAATTTTAATCGTAACCGTCTTTCATCTTCTCATCCCCATTCTTCTCAATATTAATCTCAAATACATACAAGTTAGAACACACACATATACCTCCTTGGGAAACGAACTTCTTTCTCTCATTTTATTTGATTGTGGGTCATTAACACTTGATTTTTCTTAAAGTCATTTGTTCGATACTTACCGCTATTTACGCTCTTTTCCTAAAGAGTAGTAAAACTCTACAATCATTTTGGCGCCGCTGCCGGGGAGGTGTGTTGTGCTTTAATTTGGAAAATTTTGTTTTTGATATTATCCATAAATAGTATTTGTGTTAAGTGGAACTCCCTTAACACGTATTATCGATTTTCTTGGTTTTTCTTTGTGAATATTATTAATATATTGTATTAAGTATCACAATCAAAATACAATATCTCCAAAAGTGTGAAAACACAACCTTAATTGGGATTTGATCTCCTAATTATTGTATTCGAATCTCAAACAAAAAGAAAAGGCAAAAATAGATAAATACTTTCGTGAAGCTCGATTTTGAAAAATACAAACTATAAGGTGGGTATAAGGCGGGTATTATAAAATATACCCTAAGGAAAAAGGCTCTTAAGTGCTTCGCGCCGCCTCGTTTCCCCGCTTGCTTGTGAGTATTTTGAGATTGAAGGCTAATCGAGGGTTTTGCCGCCCAAAGTATTAATACGTATACTATATTTGCTTGGTTTTCTTTGTGATTAAACCCTCGTGAACAATTTGGTTTTCACCAAAGTTCTAAAGTCATTCGAAGGCGTTCACTCCACGTGATCGTTTTCATTCCTTTGAGGCTTCTTTAATCAAGAGTTTGATTCGAGGAGAGATTTTGTAGATTGTTGTCTACGAAGATACACCAAAATCCAAAAAAAATTAAATATCATCAAAAACACAAAAAAATTGAAAATCCACAAAACAACCAAAAAGAATCTTCTTTGCTCACCTCCCATTCTTCGTGAAGTTTATGATCACTCGTAATCAAGCTAAACGAGCTCGTAAACGACTTCAAAAGCAAGCAAATCAAGGATCGTTAATTGTTGAAGAACCTCCAATTGTTGAACCTATTATAGAACAAGAAGTCGTAATGGCTAATCGTACTATGATGGAGTTGCTACAAGCACCCACCGAGGGTTTTGGAGAGGCAATTGTTATTCCCGCCATCCTTGCGGAGAATTTCGAGATTAAGACGGGTTTAATGTCGATGCTACAAGCAAACAAGTTTCGAGGTCACGAGAAAGACAACCCGCATTACCATATTAGGAATTTTAATTGTCTCACCGCCACTAGCAAATTCAAAGATGTTCCGCATGACGCCATTAAGATGATGTTGTTTCCATATTCGTTGGATGGACCCGCAAAAATTTGGCTCGAGAAAGAACCGCCAAATTCGATTTTGACATGGGCCGATCTCGTTTCTAAGTTTGTGAACAAGTTTTTTCCACCATCGAAAACAACACACTTAAAAAATGAGATTTCACGATTTGTGCAACGAAACAATGAAAGTTTTTCAATGGCATGGGAACGATTTAAAGAGATGTTACATGAATGTCCTCATCATGATTTTTCGGAATTGCATCAAATTGATACCTTTTATAATGGGCTTAATGATCATGAACGAGATTATTTGAATGCCGCCGCGGGTGGTAATTTTTTGTGCAAGACGACAAATGAGGCTTTACAAATCATTGAAAATCGATCTAAGGTTTATAGCCCTCGTAACACACCGAGTGTTGCCAATATGGGTTCGTCATCGTCATCACAATCGTCTCGTAGCATTAACGCCTTACATGATGAAGCTAATGAGGAAAATCGGTTTTTTGATAGATTTGCTAATCTAATGTCCCATTGGAAGGCTCAAGAAGCTTCCAATTCCGCTTCGGTTAAAGCGGTTGCTAAGAGTTGTTTATCGTGTGGGGGAGCTCATGATCTTTCCGAGTGCATTACCGCGGATGGTAACACTTCGAGTGCTTATGTAGCAACGGGAACGTATAACCAAAACGGCCAAGGTTCCCGCCCAAATCAAGCTCCACCAAACCAAAATGCTAATAATTATCGAAACAACAACCAAGGTAATTACCAAGGCAACACACGCAATTACAACAAAGGGAATTATCAAAGTGGGAATGGACAAATCTCTAATCAAAACCAAAACCGTGATTTTCAAAACACTACACAAGGTTTTCAAAATGCTCACACGAAAAATTTGCAAGGAGAATTTTAGGATTATGCAAAAGCAAATGATGCTAAATTTGATAACATGCAACGTGAGATGATTAGCTTAAGGTCCGAGTTGAAAAACGAGCTTAAAAATGAACTTGCTAATGAACTTAAAACTCATGCAAACAAAATGGAAGGAAATGTCCAACGTCTTCAACAAAACCAACAAAAGATGGAATTAGGACAACATGAGATTAAGCAAGAATTATTGAAAGCGGATGCTAGGCAATCAAAATTTGAGGACCGAATGGCTAAGATGTTTGAAGCAATCATGTGTAAGCCCTCCTCTTCGGGTGGTCTTCCTAGTGATACCATTGCAAACCCGAAGGGAGAAATGAAGGTTATTACTACACGAAGTGGTAAAACTTTCAAGGAACCAATCTCTCGTCCAAGTACTTCTACGGAGAAGGAAATCGAGAAAGAACCCGAGGTGATGGTCGAAAAGGAGCACATTACAATCCCACGAAGTACCGCTCAAACCACACCTACGGTTACACCAATACCAATTATGGAACCCGAGTTTCCAAGGCCGTTGCCTAATGACCAACCCACACCACCTTTACCCTACCCTTCAAGACGAAACAAAGAGAAAATGCAAGAACGTAACAAACAACAAATCGAGCTTTTTATTAAGATGTTTCAACAAGTGCATTTTGATGTGAGTTTAGCCGACGCGTTGTTATATATGCCTCGTTTCGCTTCCACTTTTAAAAGTATGATGAGCGATAAGGAAAAGCTTTCAAAGCTTGCTAATTGTTCTTCGGTTTATCTTAACCGCATACCGGAAAAAGTTGGTGATCCCGGAAAGTTTCTCATTCCTTGTGACATACAAGATATGAAAGAATGCCTCGCCTTGGCCGATCTTGGTGCGAGCATTAATTTGATGCCATTTTCCATTTGGAAATCGCTTTCGCTTCCGGCTCTTATTCCTTCGAACATGTCCATCGAGATGGCCGATCATTCTACGATTATGGCATGTGGAATAGCCGAAGATGTTTTCGTAAAAGTGGGGAAGTTCTACTATCCCGTTGATTTTATAGTAGTCGACATCCCCGCGGATCCTCAAGTTCCTCTAATTTTAGGACGTTCATTTTTAGATACTTCGAGATCGCTTATCGATGTTCATGCGAGAACTATCACTTTGAGATTCAACGAAGAGGAACTTGTTATAAACGCTACTCAAAACTCGAAACCTTCTCATGTTTATGCAATCGCTACCATCAATCACATTGACATCGTTGATGTGGTTTGCGATGAGTTTTCACAAGAAGTGTTAGGTTTTTCCGATAGCTCGTCAAGTGGCAATCCCACTATTTTGGATCCGATTCTTGCTAATTCCACACCAAATCTCACTCCATTCCAAGGAGGCGATTTCACTTCAAATGAAATCGACAATGAAGATGAGGTGTTGATTAGTGATGATATTTCTATTCCACCATTTCTTCCGCCGATGGGAGTTATGAGTGTTGAACCAAAATCTTCAATCGAGGAACCGCCTATCCTTGAATTGAAAGATCTTCCTTCTCACCTTGAATATGCATTCTTAGAAGGTGATGACAAGTTGCCGGTTATTATTGCAAAAGATCTTGCTAATGATGAAAAAACCGAGCTCTTGAAAGTTCTTAAGGCTCACAAAGGGGCAATTGCGTGGAAAATTTCCGACATTAAGGGTATTGACCCAAAATTTTGTACTCACAAGATTTTAATGGAGGAGGACTACAAACCCGCAATTCAAAGTCAAAGAAGGGTGAATCCAAAAATTCACGATGTCATTAAAAAGGAGGTCCTTAAACTCCTTGACGCGGGAATGATTTATCCTATATCCGATAGCCCATGGGTGAGCCCGATCCATTGTGTCCCTAAAAAGGGAGGAATGACCGTTGTGCCTAATGAAAACAACGAGTTAATTCCCACTCGTGTTGTGACCGGTTGGAGGGTGTGTATTGACTACCGAAAGTTAAATGACGCCACTCGTAAAGACCACTTTCCTTTGCCCTTCATGGATCAAATGTTGGAGCGACTTGCGGGAAATAAATTCTATTGCTTTTTAGATGGTTTTTCCGGTTACTTTCAAATTCCTATCGACCCTCGTGATCAAGAGAAGACTACATTTACGTGTCCTTATGGAACGTTCGCTTATCGTAGGATGCCTTTCGGACTTTGTAATGCACCCGGTATGTTTCAACGGTGTATGATGGCGATTTTTCACGACATGATCGAGAAGTCGATGGAAGTGTTTATGGATGACTTCTCGGTGTTTGGTAATTCGTTCACGTCATGTTTATCTAATCTCGAACAAATGTTAAAACGTTGTGAAGAAACCAATCTTGTGCTTAATTGGGAGAAATGTCATTTCATGTGTAAACAAGGAATCGTCTTAGGACATAAGGTGTCGAAGGCGGGGATTGAGGTCGATAAAGCTAAGGTAGACGTCATCGCCAAGTTACCTCATCCCAAAACCGTTAAGGGAGTTCGTAGTTTCCTAGGCCACGCGGGCTTTTATCGACGTTTCATCAAGGACTTTTCGAAGATTTCTCGTCCTATGACACACCTTCTCGAGAAGGACGCTCCTTTCAACTTTAATGAGGATTGTGTTAAGGCTTTCGAGACTCTAAAAAGGAAACTTACCGAAGCTCCCATTCTTGTTGCTCCTAATTGGGAATTACCCTTTGAAATCATGTGCGATGCAAGTGATTATGCTATAGGGGCCGTCTTAGGGCAACGTTATGACAAGCATTTTCGTCCTATCCACTATGCTAGTAAGACGATGACCGAGGCTCAATTAAAGTACACCACAACGGAAAAGGAATTCCTTGCCGTGGTCTATGCTTTTGAGAAATTCCGACCTTATCTCGTCTTAACTAAAAGCATTGTGTATACCGACCATTCGGCTATCAAGTATCTCTTAGCTAAGCAAGATGCTAAGCCGAGATTACTTCGTTGGATGCTCCTCCTCCAAGAATTTGATGTCACCGTGCTTGACAAAAAAGGAGCCGAGAATCTAGCGGTCGATCACCTCTCTCGTCTAGAAGATCCTCACAAAGATGTTCTCGAGAACAAGGAAATTACCGAAACATTTCCTCTCGAGACTCTCGGTGTAGTGAATTCTAAAGACACCACCCCATGGTTTGCCGACATTGCAAATTACCATGCGGGCAATTTCATAATCAAGGGTATGACGACACAACAAAAACGAAAATTCTTTCGTGATGTCAAGTTCTATTTTTGGGACGACCCTTATCTCTTTCGGATTTGTGCGGATCAACTCGTTCGACGTTGTGTGTTTGGTGCCGAAGCCTCTAATATCCTTAGAGCTTGTCACGAGGGACCCACGGGTGGTCACCACGGTGCTAATCTCACGGCTAAGAAAGTGTTCGATGCCGGTTTCTTTTGGCCTTCTATCTATCGTGATGCACACGCACTTGTGAAGTCGTGTGATTCGTGCCAACGTCAAGGAAAATCGTCTCAACGTAATGAAATGCCACAAAATATAATTCAAGTATGTGAGATTTTCGACATATGGGGAATAGACTTTATGGGGCCGTTCCCATCGTCTCATGGCAACAAATATATCCTCGTCGCGGTGGACTACCTTTCTAAGTGGGTGGAAGCTAAGGCTTTGCCTACTAATGATGCTCGTGTGGTAGTGAAGTTTTTGAAACAACTATTCTCTCGGTTCGGAACCCCTCGTGCTATTATAAGCGATCGTGGAACCCATTTTTGTAATGACCAATTCGAAAAGGTTCTAAAGAAATATGGGGTTACACATCGTCTTTCTACGGCTTATCACCCGCAAACGAGTGGGCAAGTCGAGGTTTCGAACCGAGCTTTGAAGAGGATTTTGGAAAGGTCGATTGGAGAAAACCGTGCTTCATGGTCCGACAAACTCGATGACGCTTTATGGGCCTTTAGGACCGCTTATAAGACACCTATCGGTTGCACTCCTTATAAGTTAGTCTATGGGAAGAATTGTCATTTGCCCATTGAATTGGAGCATAAGGCATATTGGGCCCTTAAGCATGCTAATTTTGACTTGAAGACCGCGGGAGATCACCGGAAAATACAATTGAATGAATTGGATGAATTAAGGGATAATGCTTATGAAAATTCATTAATTTTTAAAGAAAAGACTAAAAAGTTTCATGATTCAAAGATTAAAAACCGGGTTTTTAACATTGGTGATCAAGTGTTGCTTTTTAACTCACGTCTTAAGATATTTTCCGGGAAATTGAAATCTCGTTGGTCGGGTCCGTTCACCATTACACAAGTGTTTCCATATGGGACCATTGAGCTAGCTCAAGATGATGGTCCCAATTTCAAGGTGAATGGACATAGGCTTAAGCACTACTTTGGTGGGGAAATTCCTTCAATGGTTGCCCCCGACCAAGACACCTTCCCCAATGATAATTAGCATTGAGGGGATCGAGTCGAGCTCATGACTCGGTAATCAAAAACGAGGTGCCTCGTGGGGGAGATCCCATGCTTATCTTTATGCTTTATGTTCACTAATAAGGGGACTTGTACCCTTCCAACTCGTTGTCTCGTGGTTGTTTGTGATTGTGTTATCTAGATCATCATCATCATCTACGATTGAAGACTCTCGTGTTCGTTTACGTGAGCCTCCATCGTTCGTTTGAAGAAGTTTTTCACGAATCCATGACATATCCTTTATTGTTCTAACAATTATCTTTTAGCATAATTAATAAACGGCTTTAGATATATTGTTGATCACCCTTTCCATGCTAGATCCTAAGCACTCGACTCTTCGTCTCTAGTATGGGGGTGCTCCACCTTTAGACTCGAAACATTGAGGACAATGTTTACTTTTAGTATGGGGGGGTGAATAGGTACTTGCTTTGCTACGCCCTCACGTTCTCCAATTTTCAATGTTTTGTTTTGCTAATAAGGCTAAAAATGGCCAAATTTTAAAATTTTTCTTAGTTTTCATAAGTGTTTTTAAGACACGAATGTATATTTTCCGATGGGTAGAATAAGAGTTAATTTTTGACTTGATGGGCATTTGGAGCCCTTTACATTCCTTAACCCGCTCAATTCAAGTTTTGCTAGACTTTTATATAGGGAGCTTTAAAACGCGAAAGTCTTAATTCATTCGGGTTAAGAACAAGAACTTTTCGCAAGTTCCTATAATTGATTCTAGAAAGTCACTTATCAAAGGAACTTTAAAACGCATTCTCTAAACTTGAAAAAGTCCAAGAAAGTGCAAGATCCTATAGGTGGCTTGAAAACCCAAAACTTTGATTTGATATAGTCTTAATGAAAGCTAATCCAAATTTGGCTTAATTTTGACTTGCATGGCTAAGTATTCACGAGTCTCTTTAATTAGAGGTCTTTATATAGTGAAGAACGAGAAATGATAGAGTTAGACAAGTGATCATGCTAAACGTAGAACATGAAAGTGTTCTTTCAAAAACTCATATGTTTTTAATTGTGGCTTTTTCTTCCCATAAGATCAATGCATTAGGAATAAAACATAATTGCAATAAGTAAGGTCGTACGATTTGAAAGGTTACTTAGCCTCTAGCGCAAGATCGTTTAAAAGTTGCTCGGGGTTGAATAGAGTTCATAGCCAAGGCATAACTTATTGAAGCGGGACGCGAAGATTGGCGATCATCCAAAAAGGCCCTAACAAGGCATGAGGAGCTCTATTTTTGCTAAAGATCCAAAGATGATGTGAAGTATCATTATTCCAAAATCAATATGAAGGATCGAGACACACGACGAGAAGCAATTACTCCCCTAAAGAATGGAGAAAGTCTATCCAAAAAGACCCTAACAAGGTATGAGGATAAATATATCCAAGTCCGAAAAGGAGGCGGATCGTTGTATATCAAAATCCAAAGTAAAGATTGAAGAAAAATGATGAAGTCGTGGTCCTATATGAAGAATCTCTCAAAAACGTCAAGTGAAGAAATTCCAATTATATGAAGAGAAGACCATAATTTCGAGAACGTCTTCCCAAGATTTGAATTATGAAGTACATGCCAAATATCGGTCCGAGAAAGGTCTCAAATCGCGAAACGAGTTATGCCAAGATATGAACTTAAGGAGATACACGAGAAGCCGTTTTAAAAGATTTTGTCCTTCGGCTAACTATTGATCAAATCGTGCTACTTTACTTTCGGACTAATAACTACTCAAATAAAGTCAATATGAATCACTTGTGATCCATGACAAATAGATAAAAAATGCTAGTAACCCATTTCCTTTTATAATAACTAGGATTGCGGGGAGAAAAAGTATTACACAATTTGGACGTATGAGTAGTGTTAGCATTGTGACTTGTACCAACAATGATCTTGTTTTTGCACTTAGCATGGAATGTATGACAATCAAGGATGACGAAATTTACTCTAAGGGACATTAACTTGTTTCTATTCTTAGACCCTAAAAGTCACCTTTTGGTGATGAAAATCATACATTATGTCTTTACACATCATCGTAGTATGTTGCAAGTCTTTTACTCTTCAATAAAGGTTAATAAAATTGAACTTTGGTGATGCTTAGATACTTTATTCTAGCATTGCGTGAGGGCACGGCAATGGCTTAGTATGGGGGAGTGATGAGATGGCATTTATACATGATCTCATCGTTCTTTTCGGGCTTTAAATGCATTAAAATGTCATAAAATACCATATATATGCTTGTGTTTGTTTACTTGTGTATTTTAGGTATGGATATCGTGAAAAAGACAAAAGATCACAAGATACAAGGAAAAACGAACACGAGAAACGAAGCCGTACAAAGAACCGGGCCCTAATCATGGAATTCTCATCAAATACCCTTGAAGACTTGAAGACAAAACAAGATTGATCCTCCAAGAATGAAGAAATGACACTTAAAACCCTTGTATATTAATAATTACAAGTTTGGTCCCTTAAGTTTGTCAAAATTGCAAAAAGGTCCTTCAACTTTGAAGAAATGGCAAGAATGGTCCCTCAACAATTTCAAAATGACAATTATAGTCCCTCATGAAGTTTAAGAGACATTGAAGACCTTTGAAGATCAAGATTGTCCAAGTTCAGTCCTTGAATTATCCAAAAATGTCAAAAATAACCCTTTGATAACCTTTTTCCCAAGTTGGTGCCAAAAGTGTAAAATCTTGAAAGTTATTAACAAGGCAGAAATCGTTTTAGGGCATAAAGACTTTAAATGGCAAAAATAACAAAATCCAAGGACCCAAAGTGACAAGTGAAACTTTTAAATCCAAAAAGGGCGCCTAACAACTAAGTTTCCCCTAAAATCGGATCTAAGAGTTTACTGTGCATCATTCTTACCACCCAGATTTCACCATCACTTTTACTTGGGTAATTCTCAATTAAACTCTCACACGTTTAATTCCCACACTCACAAACCCTTCCCACTCCTAAAAACCCCAATCCCACCACTTGAGGACCCCACCCCCAATTCCCTCTCAGCCAATCACATCATACCTTAGTCCCCAAGGCACATGACGTGTCCAAAATGAACGCCCATGATGAATAGCTTACTCACAACGCACAAATAAACAGCCAGGATCAAAAAGGACAGCTCACCAACTCAAAACCGTCAAGGGCAACTTTGGGATTTTCTATGCATTAGGGTTTTATGTTTAAGAGCCTAGAATGTTCATTAGGTCTCTATATAAGGAGCTCACAGAATGTGTGAAGCCCTTGTTCCAGTTTCAAATCTCTCACTTGTAATTCCTTTTTAAAGAAATAAAAAGTTTGGTTTTTGAATAATTCAAGTATAATTCCTTTTTTATTGTTTTTAAAAGATTGTGTGTTGTGAGGGAGATTGATTCTGAGTTCCATTGTTATTTTGGTGAAGTAAGTTTGAGTTTCAAAGTTGTTTCAAGGTTTTCTGAAAATTGAAAGAAATTTTGGGAAGCTTTTGATTCAAGGTTTGTGGTGTTAAGAGTTCAATTGTTAGGTGTAATAGGGTTCTGAAAACGTTTTAAGAAGTCTTAAAAGGTTTTGGATAGGTTTTAAGAAAGAAGAAAAAAATCAGTTATATATATTATTTGCTTGTGTTTTGTGTTTGATTTAAACAGGTTGTGAAAAGAAGTGTTGATTCAGTTCAGCACCAGCCCGGGATGGTAGGGAGGAGGATTTACATCCTCTAGGGTCTTGGATGTAAGACCCTAAGGTATTCCTTGTTCCTTTGTTAAAATTTCAGAAAAAATGAGGTGTATGTGATCTTATGTGATTTGATGATATTTTGTGTTTAAGTGCATGATTTGTGCTCTATATGTGTTCATATGCATGATAGATGCTAATTCATTCAGTTTTGATAAGGTTTTAAGGGTTTTGATTTGAGAAAAATTGGTTTTCAGAATTTACAAGGGTGTTTGGCAATAGGATTAAGCAGGGTAATTACTTTGATTTGAGAGTTAATAAAGTGTTAATCTGTTTAAAATAGGTTGAGTTAGGTGTTAGATAATTAGTAATTTGGTTTGGGAAGGGTTGCAAGCAACTTGGAGTGATTTAAAAAGAAAAAGTGAAGTCTAAATCTGCTATTGCTCTAATCTGCTAGAATTTTGTGATATTGTGTGCCTAGATCTTTGATATCTGTTGAGTACTAGGGTGATTTAAGGATTGTTGTTGCTTGAGTACCATATTGTGATTGTGAGTGCATAATTTGAGGCTTTTGAGTTGGCTAGAGTGCAAGTAATCTGCTCAACAGTCCCCAGTCCTGCTCATTTACATCAGAAACATTGCTTTGGTCTTTTGTGCTTTGGTGTTTGATTTTTTGTGTGCTAAGTGATTTGTGATTGCTTATCTTGACTTCTTGTGATCAAAGGATCACAAGAGTGCCCCATTGTGCCAATAATAATCACCAAATAAGCCAAGGTCAAGTCCTCTTGGCCAGATTCATAAGCACAAAACACAAGTGCTAATAAGCTTGTGTTCATAGCTCAAGCTGTCACGTTTTTGTTTGAGTTTTTGGATCATAATCTTGGCTAAAAAGGAAATTGGAGTGTGTTTATAAGCTAGTTAAGGTTACTGATTGGTTTGGAAAAGTTAAAAAGCAAAAATTAAAAAAGGAAGCAAAAAGGGGGGTTTCACACCTCGAACCCCTGACCTGCCGTTCATCACACCAACAACATAACCATCCTGCCCTTGGGTCTTTTACTGACCAAGGTTGGATTGGTTATCCTTTTAACCTTTTTTCTTTTTGTCTTATTTAAACTAAGCCGTAGCTTATATGATTTATTTGAGCTTATTCTTTAAGCTTATTTGGTTTGGCTTATTTTTCCTTAGATCTTTATAGCATTTGTGATTTTTCTAGACTGTTTTTAGATTTTTCCATTTAGTATATTATTTTTTAGGATTTAATTAATAGCCGTTGTTTAGAAAGTCGTTAAAAAATACCAAAAATAGTTTTTATTTTTAGGAAAAATAATTTTTAGGTTTTAAAATATATTTTTGAGGTTTACATCTAATTTTGGTTTCAAAAACTTTTATTTTTAATTTTATATTATTTTAAGGTTTTTTATAAACTTTAAAGATTTTTATAAAATTATTAAAAAAGGTTTAGAAGCTCTCATTTGTGTTTTTCTCTTAGTTATATTATTTAGGATTTTTAGAAATTTTTTATTTTAAATTTTAGAAACTTTTTATTTTTAGCATTATTTTAATATTATTTTATTATTTAATTTTCAAAATTTTCTTTTTCCTTCTTTTTCATTTTTCCTAGGTTCTTTGTCATTAATTAGGACTATTTCCATTTTTAGAATATTTTTATAACTTTTAGATTTATTTTTATAATTATTTTAAGTTTAATTAGGTTTTAATCATTTTTAATCATTTTTAGAGTTTTAAAAATAGTTTTAATAGGTTTTAATTTTTATAAAATTACTTTTTAGTCTTCTAATAATATAAGTTGAGTAATTATTCAATAAAATCATATTTTAGACATTTGACTTAGTTAAATTTAATTTTAGGGCTTTAATTAGCATTTAAAATTAATTATTTAATTAATAAAAGGTTTTAAAATATCTTTATTGGATTTTTATTTTTATTTATATTATTTTAGACTTCTTTTTAGCCTTTTTGATATTTTGTTTTTGGTTTTAATAAATTTTTAATTTGGGTAGTTTTTCACGGCTTTACGTTTTTCGTCGTAGTTTAATTTTAATCGTAACCGTCTTTCATCTTCTCATCCCCATTCTTCTCAATATTAATCTCAAATACATACAAGTTAGAACACACACATATACCTCCTTGGGAAACGAACTTCTTTCTCTCATTTTATTTGATTGTGGGTCATTAACACTTGATTTTTCTTAAAGTCATTTGTTCGATACTTACCGCTATTTACGCTCTTTTCCTAAAGAGTAGTAAAACTCTACAATCAAGGAGCAACGTCATCATGTGAAGAATCACTCGAGAAAGTATCAACATCACCAAAATCATCATAACTTGGCATGTCTTTATACTCTGAAACGAAATTATCATAATCATCCCCATCGGAACTAGAATCATCATCATAGTCATCATAGATGGTTGGAGAATCATAAATTGGTGGGGGATCCAAATTGGAGAGAGAATCATCAAAATCATCCACATCGTCTTGGAAAAGTAGATTATCATAGGAAGACTCGAAAAGAGGATTATCATATACAACAAAGTCATCAAGTTTAAAACTTTCCAAAGTAGAAGTAAGCTCTTCTTTAAGCACATTAATCATCTTCGCTGATTCTTTTCCATTTGACTTACTTGTAATCTTCCCCATCTTAAAAACTTGAGCATCATTCCCGACCCTTAAGATTAATTCACCTTCGGCAACATCGACTAAAGCTTTTCCGGTTCTCAAAAATGGCCGTCCAAGTATTAACGGAATACGAGGGTCCATTTCATAATCAACAACAAAATCGACCGGAAAAGTGAAGGTACCAACTTGGATAAACACATCTTCAGCAATACCAACGGGGTAAGCAAGAGTGCGATTTGCTAGCTCAAGAGTCATCTGTGTTGGTGTATGGTCGGGTAATGATAGCTTTTTCCAAACACTTAATGGCATCAAATTTATACTTGCCCCGAGATCGGCTAAGGCAGTAAATTCTTCAAGTTTGCTAAAAATGCAAGGCAACAAAACGATCGGGATCTCCAAGTTTTTCCGGAAGTTCTTTAAGAATGACTGCAGAACAGTTTTCATTTAAGCGTGTGTTGACAAACTCAGCCATCTTTTCCTTCTTGCTAAGCAATTCCTTTAATGCTTTGACAAATTTCGGCATTTAGACAAGTGCTTCAACAAGGCTGATGTTGAAATTCATTTGAGAGATCATCTTCAAATAGGAAGTAACTTGAGAATCCTCTTTAGTAAGCAATTTGCACTTGTCTAACCGAGAAGGATAAGGGATGTTGGGTTTAGGTGGTGTAGGTGTAGCAAGTAAAGGTTGAGATAATGAGGGTTGAGAAGTAGATGGTTTAATGGTGGTAGGTGGGGTTGGTGGAGGGTTTTGCTTGGGTACTTCATTTGTAAGAGGTGGAGACGGTAATGTAGAACTAGTACTAGGCGTGGAAGTAGGAGGAATAAATGGAGGTGGAGGAGGTATAGATGGAGTAACAGGAGGAGGGGTAGAAGGTCCTACTAAAGTTGCTCCACTTCGAGTAGTAATAGCACTCACATTCGCTCTAGGGTTTGTTTCGGTGGTAGAAGGAAGAGCACCTTGAGAACGAAGGGTTTGTAGCATTTGAACGAATTTTCTATCCGTGGACTCTTGCAATTGTCTATTAGATTCTTGCATTGCTTGCATTATTTTCTCATGTCCATTCAATTTTTGCAAAACCAAGTCCATTGGCGGATGAGGTAAATTGAACCCTTGTTGTTGAAAACCTTGGTTTGGGTATTGGTTATAAGGTGGAAAACCTTGAGGATTGAAACCTTGGTTTAGAAAGCCTTGATTTTGCATGTGATAGTTTCCTTGATTTGCATTTGAGCCACTCACATTTTCATTTTGTTGAACATTTGCTCTAGGTGGCCCTTGGTTGTTATGGGTGGGTGGGTGAGGTCTTTGCTGAAAACCGGGTGGAGCCAAGTAATTTGTCGAGTTGTAAGACAAGTGATTAACATCGACATTAGGCTTGAAATGAACTCTCTCGGTGTTTTTGTAAGAATAAACTTCCCCATGAGATTGATCATAAGCTTTTTCACAATTAGCATAAGAGTGTGGCCCACCAAAGTTTCACAAGTTATATTAAGAGCATTGTTGTTTTTGGCATTGTTAACGGCTTGTAAAGCAAGTGCTTCAACAACCGAAGTAAGCCTATCTAGTCTCTTGTCGGTGTCACTAGTACTATCAGTAGCCACATTAGCCCGAACACTCTTAGTTTACACTCTAGATTTATTCTCAATAATATCCCGCGCGGCATTAGAAGACTTAACCAAAATGTTACCCCCCGAGGCATTATTTAGTGAATCTTGGTCATTCATGCTTAAACCATTGTAAAAAGTATTAATTTGATGCACTTTTGTGAAACCATGTTGTGGACACTTTCTTAAAAGTTCCTTAAAACGTTCCCAAGATTCCCTAAATGTGTCACCGTACTTTTGTTCAAAGTTAATGATTTCATTCCGCAAAGCGGTAGTACGTGAGGGTGGGAAAAAGTAGTTGATGAATTTGGTCTCTAAATCCGACCACGTAAGAATACTTTGTGGCGGTTCCTTATCAAGCCAATGTCGGGCTTGTCCCTCTAAGGAGAAAGGAAAAAGTTGCAAGCGAATTACCTCTTGTGAAACCCCATTAAACTTGACCGTATTAGTGAGTTGAAGAAACCTTTTGATATGGTCATGAGGATCATCAAGTGTACGCCCCAAGAATGGTTGAGCAGAGACCATTTGAATGAAACCGGATTTGAGCTCAAAGTTGTTGTCTCCTATTAATGTAATAATGCCTAAAAACGTTACTTTCATTTTTCGGTCTCGCTTAGTTTTGATTACGACAATATGTAAAAACAAGCATTTACGAAAACAACGAAAAACGAATTCTTGAGTTCAAGTATTTTTCACTTTACCCATTTTCACTTAAGGTATGAATAAACAAGTACTAACCTTAATCAAGTGATCAAGTGATTTAATCTTTTCTTAAAACTCACCTTTTATTAAGTGTGACAAGTTTTTTATTAAACTTTATTTTTAAGAAAATGTTTTATTAAATTAAGTATTTGAAAATTTGAAAATGGCATATTCTTTTTTGATTTGGAATATTCTTTCAGGATATTTTATAATCAAATAAGACCTCCATCACTAAAGGACAAAAAGGGAGCGGAGTCTACTCCGGCGGTTCCCTAGTGCCTAGGCGGTTCCTTATCGATAAGGTACCACCGGCTGAGATAAGGAACCGCGGGCAGATATAGCCGTTGGCGCTTTGTCCTATAAATAGTGGACCATTCTCAGATTTCTCGTCACCTGTTTTGCACATAAAATTCCAGATTCAAACATACTTCTTATATCACTCAAATCCTTGATCATTTGATTGATTACTACTTGTTTAGAAGTGAATCTATCCCATCCATCCCTTCCTCTCCAAGTGCAAAGAGAAGAACACTATCCTTGTGAAGTGTTGAGTCCACCACCAAAGATCCTTTGAAGATCAAATTTTATACATTTGTTGTTGTGTCATAGTTGTGAAGATCCAAGTATTTGTGTCTATTTGGAAGTTGTGTATGTACTAAGTATAGTTGTGTAGATTGGTCCTAGCTACGATTAGGGCTCGACTTTTAGCTTAGAGTCGGAAATTCGTTAAGAAACGTGTACGGTTTTCTCCACCATAAGGAGCTTGTTGTGTAGTGAACTCTCAAGTAAGGAGTACTCGAGGAGTAGAGTAGGAACGGGGAGTGAGCTTCGTTCCCGAACCACTATAAATCCTTGGTGTTTGGTTTGATCTTTCTTTACCCTTAACTCTTTACATTATTTATTCTTTGTGCATATACATTAGTTAGTATTAGTTTAGCTACACTATTATTGTTCATATTGTACATAAGAAGATTTCACATATTTCCTCAAGCCTATGTTTTTTAAAAAGGATTTTTTTGAAAACCATCTTTTACAAGTAAATATAAGAAACTATTCAACCCCCCCCCCCCTTCGAGTTTCTACAATTGGTATCAGAGCGAGGTTGTTCAAGAATTTTTATAGTATATTGTATTTTAAAACTTGAATCGATCTATGGATTCCAACAAGTACCTAGAAGGCCAATTTATGCAAAGACCACCACTTTTTGAAACCGATAGTTTTATTTATTGGAAAAATATATTTGAGACTTATGTGAAATCAAAAGATTGAGATCTTTGGCATGTTATTACCAATGGTGATTTTTTACCTTATCAATTTAATGAAGTTTCTAAAACAAAAGAATTGGTCACTTTTGACAAAACTAATTATGATACTAAAAAGAAACTTTCGAAAAATAATGAGGCTAAATGGTGATTTATAATGCTTTACCTAAGAAAGAGTATGAAAGGATTTTTATGTTGAAACCGCTAAAGATATTTGGAACACTATTTTAGTAACCCACCAAGGTAATAGCCAAGTCAAAGAAAGCAAAATTGATCTTCTTGTCCAACAATATGAACAATTTGTCATCTTAGAAGATGAAACTATTGATAGTGCTTTTGATCTAACACTATTATTACTAGTCTAAAAGCACTTGAAGAAGGTTTTTCTACCAAGAACAATGTTAGGAAGTTTCTAAGGGACTTACATCCGAAGTAGAGAGCAAAAGTAACGGCGATTAAAGAATCGAAAGATCTCTCAACTTTATCACTCGATGAACTCATAGGCAACTTGAAGGTTCATGAGATGATAATTTTGAAGGACTCGGAATTGGTAAAAACCAAGAGTGAAAGGAAGTCTCTTGCACTCAAAGCCAAGAAGGCACAAAGCGATCATGATAGTTCCTCGGATACCAATGACGAGGAGTATGCATTGGCGATGAGAAATTTCAAGAAGTTCTTCAAAATACGAGGTCAACACGTGAGGCAACCCAACAATGACAATAAACCATTCTCAAATAATCGGTTTGCCAAGAACGAAAAAGGTGATAGGAATTTTTTTAGATGTGGTGATCCAAATCATTTCATTGGTGATTGTCCAAAGCCTTCACGCGATAAGAATCACGCGGCGTTCATTAGTGGTTCTTGGAGAGATAGCGGTGAAGATGTTGATGACAACACCAAAGAGGAGAAATGTCTTATGGCTCACACTTCTAAAGAGGTACATTCCGAAACCGAATATTATAGCAATGATAGCTCCACCTTATATGATATTGAATTAGAAGGCCAATATGATAATTTACACAAACTTAGCCTTAAATTCATAGAAAAGAACAAAACCTTAAAATCAACCAAAACTAAGCTTGAAAATGAGATCACTGATCTTAGGGAAAAATTAGCCAAGGTTGAGAAAATTAAAGAAGTTCATTTAGGTTGCGTAAGTTGTGAGAAACTTAGATTAGAGAATGAAGATCTCAAGAGCACCTCCATTAAACTGGAAAAGTTCATGAAAGGTACTAGTTCTCTTGATGATATGTTAAACAAACAAATACATTATAAGGAAAGACTAGGTGTAGGTTTTAACTCAAATGAAGCATCAACCAGTGAACCTAAACAAGTCAGATTTTTAGAAAAACTGTCTGATGTACGCGGTCCTAGATTGTATGGGGCGGTTCCTTATCACTATGGAACCGCCGCCCTAGGTAAGGAACCGCGGCCAAAAAGAGTTTTTGTTGAAAATCTTGAACTTTCTGAAAAGTCAAATTTAGGTGAACAACCAAAGCATCTTATTGTTAACAAGGTCAAACTACCCATACTTGACGACAATGCCGTTGATAAGTTCTATAAGCCCTTGAGTAAACCTCTAATGGGAAATAGAAGTTTATCAAGATCATCCTCTACTCCACCAAGAGTACGGAATGAGTCTAGGCCTAGAAGTAGAACGACAACACCTAGAAGAGATAGTCAAAACAATTCACGACCTAGAAGTAAAACTCCAACACCTAGAAGAAATGACCACAACTCTAAGCCAAGATCAAATACACCTAGGAGAAATAATGATCAACAAAAAGGTTATATGAATTATTATCCTCCTCCTTTTTGTTCCCCATGGGGAACCCCTCCTCCATTCATGCATCCCAACCAAATGCAAGGGATGTTTGGAACTAACAATTTTGGACCCATGAGATATTGGGGACCAAATGTTTGATCGTGTGTGTTGTTACCTAGATATACTTGGGAATTGATTTGGAACCCGACAATTGATTTAAGGATAGTGGTTGTTCTAAACACATGACGGGTAATCGAAGTTTGTTCCCGCGCTACAAAGCATATGATAGAGGTAACGTCACATTCGCTAGTAGTCTACGTGGTAATATCATTGGCAAAGGTACGGTTTCTCTTGACTCCATGACCATTGAAAATGTTGAGCACGTAGATAATTTAGGGTTTAACCTTTTAAGTATAGGTCAAATTTGTGACAATAAGTGTAAGGTCATCTTTTCAGAAAATGACAGTGAAATCGTAAAAGATGGAAAGGTCATTGGAAAAGGCGTTAGAAAGCATGGGCTTTATGTCATGAAGGTCAATAAGAAGTCAAAAGATAACATATGTCTTGCGACTATAGATGATAGTTCTACTCTTTGGCATAGGAGATTAGGTCACGCTAATATGCGTTTAATTCAATCTTTAGTCTCTAAGGAGTTGGTAAGACACCTCCCCAAGATGAAGTTTGATAGTCATTTTTGTGATGCTTGCAAAGTCGGAAAGCAAGTTCACTCAAGTCACAAAGCCAAGAATTTGGTTTCAACCTCTCGGTGCTTAGAGCTCCTACATATGGATCTCTTTAGACCTTCCGCCATACGGAGTTATGGAGGTAACCTTTATACCCTAGTTATAGTTGACGACTATTCTAGATTCACTTGGACTAGATTTTTGGCATCTAAAAATGAAGCTTTCGATCATTTCGAAATCTTTAGTCGAAGAATTAAAAATCAACTAGGATGTCCAATTGTCTCTATTAGGACGGATCATGGTAGGGAATTTGATAATGAAGTGCAATTTGGTGCCTTTTGTGAAGCTCATGGTATTACCCATAACTTCTCGGATCCTCGCACTCCACAATCAAATGGGGTAGTTGAAAGGAAGAATAGGACCATCCAAGAGATGAGTAGGACGGTGTTAAACGAGCAATCTTTGCCTCAAAATTTTTGGTGCAATGCCGTGGACACATCGACTTATATTCTCAACCGAATTCTTATTCGACCTTTCCTAGGAAAGACCCCCTATGAGATTCTTAAAGGTAAGAAACCCTCATTGGAATACTTTAGGGTGTTTGGAAGAAAGTGCTTTATCCTCAACACCAAAGACTACCTTACCAAGTTCGACCCAAAGTCTTACGAAGGTATCTTTTTAGGTTATTCCCAAACTAGCAAAGCCTACATAGTCCTCAATAGAACCTCGGGCGTAATTGAAGAATCACTTAACGTGACTTTTGATGAAACCCCTCCTTTACCCAAGACACCACCATTGGTTGATGATGACTTGGATGAAATAGAAGTAGTTAAAGCCTAAGAGGTTAGAAAAATAGGAGTTGAAGACCTTAGTGTTGAAAAGGAAGTAAACATTAAGGAGTCTAAGGATCATACTCTCAATAATATCATTGGTGACTTAAATCAAAGGACCCTAAGATCTCAAGTCCAAAACCAAAGAAACTTCTTTTTTTTGTCTCCTTGATTGAACCAAAGAATGTTAAAGAATCTTTAACGAATGAGAGTTGGGTCATTGTGATGCAAGAAGAATTGAATCAATTCGTTGCTAATGATATTTGGGAACTTGTTCCTCCACCTAGAAGTTCTACCATTATAGGAACCAAATGGGTCTATAGGAATAAGTTAGATGAGAATGGTGTGTGTCTCGTAACATGGCTAGACTTGTAGCTCAAGGCTATAATCAACAAGAAGGGATTGATTATGACGAGACATATGCACCGGTAGCAAGATTAGAATCCATTAGAATCCTTTTAGCCTACGCTTGTGCCTTAGACTTTAAGCTTCAACAAATGGATGTAAAGAGTGCGTTTCTTAATGGTTTGATCAATGAGGAGGTATATGTGGCTCAACCTCCCGGCTTCATTGATCTTGAGAAACCGGATCATGTTTACAAGCTTAAGAAGGCACTTTATGGTCTTAAACAAGCACCCAAAGCTTGGTATGATAGACTTAAAGCGTTTCTTGTTAAACATGAGTAAAACATGGGGATGGTAGACAACACGCTCTTTACAAAGAAGAAAGGTTATCACCTCATAATCGTGCAAATATATGCTGATGACATTATATTTGGCTCAACTAGTCAAGAATTGTGTGATGACTTTGCCAACATCATGCATGATGAGTTTGAAATGAGTATGATGGGAGAACTTAACTTCTTTTTAGGACTCCAAATTAAACAAATGGATGATGGTATTTTCTTTAGTCAATCTAAGTATGCTAAAGGAATTCGGATTAGAAGAATCAAAACCAACGAAGATCCCAATGGCCTTGGATACTAAACTCACCGTAGATGATGATTGTGAGTCGGTAGACAACACCAAATATAGAGGTATGATTGGTAGTTTGTTGTACCTAACGGCAAGTCGACCGGATATCATGTTTAGTGTTTGCCTTTGTGCTCGCTTCCAAGAGGCTCCCAAAACCTCTCACCTTGAAGCGGTTAAGCGTATCTTCCGATACATTAAGGGCACTATACATTTAGGATTATGGTATCCTAAAGGGACCGGCGTAGAAACCATTGTCTACGCGGACTCGGATCATGCGGGAGACTATGTGTACCGGAAAAGCACTAGTAGAGTTTGTACCTTCATGGGTTATTGTTTAACTTCTTGGTTCTCCAAGAAACAAACCGCTCTTGCGATATCCACCACGGAAGCCGAGTATGTGAGTTCCAGAAAAGCATGTCAACAAGCTCTATGGATGAAGCAAGCACTTGTTGATTACGGGATTTCTCTTGATGATGTTCCCATCATGTGCGACAATAAAGGTGATATAAACCTTAGCAAGAATCTCGTGCAACATTCGCGAACCAAGCACATAGAAATTCACCACCATTTCCTTAGGGATAATGTTCAAAAGGGGAACATTTCAATTGAGAAGGTACCCTCCGAGGATAACATAGCCGACATCATCACTAAGCCACTTAAGAGGGAATGTTTTAATTACTTGCGTCTAGGTCTAGGATTAATGGAACATATTCCTTAATTGCTTTCCTCTTATTGAGTCTCTTATTTTCTTTTGAGTCTTTTCTCACTTTGAGTCATTGAGTCTCCTAAACTCTTCTTGAAAATCTTCTCTTCTCCTTTTCAAAATCCTCAAAGTCTCTTTCGAAAATGGTCGAGAAATGTTTTGACATTATTAATTCAATCTAAAAACGTTTTTTATAGATTCTTGCTATTAATCTCGAGCTTACATAATTAATACGTATGATTCTCTCAAACATAGCAAGAACAAGATATAATCATGGAGGATCATTGTGTCATCCTTAAGGTCTTGTATTACACACCTCCCACATCGATTTTTATTTTAAAATCCATGAATTTTGGTCAATTCTCTATTTGGTGAGTTAGTATGTGTTTTGTTTGTCTATATTTGCTTTTAAGCATATCCCTATGATCAGTTAGACTAGAAAAATAAGATTTGCTGAAAAATCTTCCTTCACCACCAAAACACAGCCTCTGTAGGCGGTTCCATATATGAACCGCGGTCCCTTATCAATAAGGAACCGTAAGAAGCAATAAGGAATCGCGTATAGTGCTTCCTTTTTCGGGTATTTCTGAAATTCCAAATTTGTTCCAACACTTTTGGGAATCTTTGTTTCAACCCTTTGACCACCCTAAAAATACCTTGAGCCTTCCCTATTTAACCATAAGCATTTTTCCATACTTCACATCCCAAAATGTCTTATTCTCCTAATGAAAGCCTTGATTCTCCTCCATTTTCTCTAATTGCTTTCAATCCAAACTCACCCAAGAACACTTTCAACCCAAATTCACCCAAGAACACTCTAAATCACATTTCTCCTTCCAAGAATGTTGATTGTGGAACATCTTTTTTTTTTCACCACCACCCTTTAGTGTTCTTCCTCCTTCTCATGATAATGTCATGCATCATGGGACATATTGTCATTGTTGTCAATATCAACATCTTGCTATGGCACACATCTATGAGGAGTTGAGCTACATCAAGAGTCTCTTAATCAAGCCTCCTCTTTACTTTGATTATGAGATCTCCACCAAGCCACCACCACCACCTTCCGCCACTACCTTGTCTTTCATATAAGCATTGGTTGCTTATCCACAAGACACCTAATTCAAGCAAATCTTAGAATTCTAGATTAACTAGGATTAGATTTATGCTTTTCGCTTGTTTCCTTTTTCAAACATCTTTGTATGATTTTTTTTATTTATATGACTTCACTTAGATCTTAGTCTTTGTGTTTTCTTCTCATTTTATCTTTTTTATTTGTTGTGACCTATAGCTATCTCTTGTTGGTTTTCTCTTTTGTTCAACTAACCCTTCTATGTAGCTTGTCACCATATCTCGATTCCTCGGTGCCCTAAGCAAAGGGGAGTAAGCACCAAAGGGGAGTCTATGCAAAGTCCGTCTCTTAAACACCGACTTGTGCAACCTTTTTGCTTCGACAAAGGGGGAGAAATGAATAAAATCGTCTTCGAAAATCTTGTTTTTGTGTGATTGATTTTATGTATTGTCGGAATCAAAAAGGGGGAGATTGTTAATGCAATAATGCCTAAAAATGTTACTTGCATTTTTCGGTCTCGCTTAGTTTTGATTACGACAATATGTAAAAACAAGCATTTACGAAAACAACGAAAAACGAATCTTGAGTTCAAGTATTTTTCACTTTACCCATTTTCACTTAAGGTATGAATAAACAAGTACTAACCTTAATCAAGTGATCAAGTGATTTAATCTTTTCTTAAAACTCACCTTTTATTAAGTGTGACAAGTTTTTTATTAAACTTTCTTTTTAAGAAAATGTTTTATTAAATTAAATATTTGAAAATTTGAAAATGACATATTCTTTTTTGATTTGGAATATTCTTTCAGGGTATTTTATAAGATAAGACCTCCACCACTAAAGGACAAAAAGGGAGCAGAGTCTACTCTGGTGGTTCCCTAGTGCCTAAGCGGTTCCTTATCAATAAGGTACCGCCTGCTGAGATAAGGAACCGCGGGCAGATATAGCCGTTGGCCCTTTGTCATATAAATAGTGGACCATTGTCAGATTTTCTCTTCACCTCTTTTGCACATAAAATTCCAGATTCAAACATACTTCTTAAATCACTCAAATCCTTGATCATTTGATTGATTACTACTTGTTTAGAAGTGAATCTATCCCATCCATCCCTTCCTCTCCAATTGCAAAGAGAAGAACACTATCCTTGTGAAGTGTTGAGTCCACAACCAAAGATCCTTTGAAGATCAAATTTTATACTTTTGTTGTTGTGTCATAGTTGTGAAGATCCAAGTAGTTGTGTCTATTTAGAAGTTGTGTATGTACTAAGTATAGTTGTGTAGATTGGTCCTAGCTACAATTAGGGCTCGACTTTTAGCTTAGAGTCGGAAATTGGTTAAGCAACGTGTACGGTTTTCTCCACCATAAGGAGCTAGTTGTGTAGTGAACTCTCGAGTAAGGAGTACTCGAGGAGTGGAGTAGGAACGAGGAGTGATCTTCGTTGCCGAACCACTATAAATCCATGGTGTTTGGTTTGATCTTTCTTTACCCTTAACTCTTTACATTCTTTTTTCTTTGTGCATATACATTAGTTAGTATTATTTTAGTTACACTATCATTGTTCATATTGTGTATAAGAAGATTTCACATATTTCCTCAAGCCTATGTTTTTGAAAAAGGATTTTTTTGAAAACCATCTTTTAACAAGTAAATATAAAAAACTATTCAACCCCCCCCCCCCCCCCTCCCCCCTTCTAGTTTCTACAGCTCCAATCTCGGGTATGACAATAGCATCGGTGTTGCCCTCTACGTGCGATTGCAAAAGCTCGATCATTGGTCGATTGTCCTTGGTGACAATAGGTTGAGTTTCGACTTCGGCTTGAGTTGCTTTCTTCTTACGAGCACGGGTACGCATATACACCTACAAAAGAAAAAGAAAGATAGACAAGAAATAATTTTGGTTTTTTTATGTTTTTCTATTTTTTTGGATTTTTGAAAATTTTATATTTTTTAGGATTTTTGAAAAATTTTGAAAATTAGACAAGAAAAATAACATTCAAGAGTGAACGGATCCCAAAATCCAACGCGTCTCTCACAAAAAACCGTTAATCTTCACGAAAAGAGCCGGCAACGGCGCCATTTGATATTAAACCCGTCCGTATACAAAATCATAATCAATTCATAGAGGCGCCATTTGATTTTATATTTTATATGATTAAAAAGTTTGTTATTCTCGGTGTCTAATCGAATTGATCTCTGGTTAAGTGTGACTCAGTCGTCTTTGGTGAATAAAAGAAAAGGTGTCGTTGTCTAAAACTAATTAAAGATAAAAATAAAGCATTAAAAGGAAATGACAAAATAAAAAAGGAATAAACTAAAAAATAAAACGAATGACAAATAATAAAGAAACGATATTAAAAACAAATATGGAAACGAAACAATTAATTAAAATAAAACTAAAGAAGAAATTAACATTCGATTTGAAAATAAAATTTGCTTAATGAAAAAGGAGAAAATAAAACTAAGTGGCTACTTTAAAACTAAACGAGACAAAAACTAAAGCGGGTACTAAATAAAAGTCAAAACTTAAACTTTTCGAAAAAATACTAATACTAAAATTCGACGAAAAATATAACTAAAAATATGTGACTTCCAAAATAGAAATCGAAAAAACTTTCAGATAAAATTAAACGATCAGCGGAACACATGTTACTCTAGTGGAAACATGTTCCCATGAGGGAAACAATATTTTAGGCGCCAAAATGGATTAAGCATGCAGGCATGCATGTCATTCTATCTTAATGTTGGAATTGTAAACTATCGGAATGTTGTATCACAATATGAAAACCTATCACAATATGAAGTATCACAATATGAAGTATCACAATATGAAAACCGGTCACAATATGAAAAACCTATCACAATATGAAGTATCACAATATGGAAAACCTATCACAATATGAAAACCTATCACAATATGAAAACCTATCACAATATGAAAAACCTATCACAATATGAAAACCTATCACAATATGAAAAACCTATCACAATATGTCTGTTGAAAATTGGGCAGCGTTTCGTCGCAATATGCCTTAAATCCCGATCGCAATCCACGATGCCAAGGGCAATCACAATCCTCGATCGGAATAAGGGGATATTATAACACTTCGATCGCAATGAAGTTGTCGGAATGAGCTGTCACAATAAGCTGTCACAATAAGCTGTCACAATGTCAAAACCCTAATGATATTGTGATGGAAAAATCAGAATATTTGGATGGAGTAAAAATAAGCTAAAAATCAAATAAGCACTTTAACCAAAAATTAAACCAAAACAACAATAAGCTACGTATGTGTGGGTTTGCTTTTTACTAATCCGGTGGTCTAGGTGGGTGGTGGAAGGTGGAAGCCATGGATGAGGTAAGAGAGAAAAGGTTGTGTGTGAAAAGTAAAGAAAAGTGTATTAAATGAAATGAAAACACAAATGAAACACAAGCAACACCCCTCCTTGGAAGCCTTGGAGGGGTATATATAGTTACACAATGCACCTAAACTATACATGGTTTCCTAGTCTAGTCTAAGCGTGTGTGACTATGATAACTAATGGGAATTTTTAAATGTCGTCACATAAAGTGAAGTTCCAACAATCTTCCCCCATGGGACGACGTGTAGAATTCCTTACAATATTTTTCCTAACAAGTACATAATGATTAAGAACAAAAGCTTTCATGAAGCGTCCAATGCTGATGATGTCTTCTGAGGCCTTTGACTTCAAGTCTTCACTTCAAAACGACTCATCTTTAAAGTAACTTGTAGTAGAAATAATGTAATGGCACGAGCTAAGTAATCCATATACTTATGGTTAAGGAGAAGCTTCTGAATTAACTTCTCCCTAATTCATGCCACATAAACTTGATGTAGAAGCTTTTAAATAGCTTCCCCCTAAACCGACAATCCTCGTCTAAGCAACTTCAAAGCTTTCAATAAAGCTTAGAATGATTAAGCGCATAGCGGAATTTAAAAAGCAAACCCCATCATATAACATGATAATGTTGCTATGAGGGATTGAAAGTAAGGGGTACACCAAGTAGATCAACAACGTCTCTTCTCACACTTGAATAATTCTTCTGAATTTTTCTTCCCCCTGAGAGTTCAAGTTATGCATACCAGAAAGAATCAAGACATTTCTTCCCCCCACATAGTTGAAGAAAATAAACCAATCCCAAGTATGAAGCTCAAATACTGAAGTAGACACTTTATCTCATTCATGAAGTTGACATTGTAACACCAGAGCCAATTAAGTCCCGGAAATGCACATATCTTCTTCCGGAGATGCACCAGAGTCAATTAAGTCCCGGGAATACATATCTCTCCATATAGGATAATGATGATGAATAATTGCAACATCAAAACAAATAAACATCGAATCAGTAGTGTACCGTTTAGAGATTGATAACGCCACGAGTTAAAACACTGATTTTCTCTACGGTTATGACAATTGTCTTCCCGGAATGTTTTCAAATCAAAAGAAGGTATGAAGTTCATCACGTGTACTCGTTGTGCGTTTAATGTGTCTTCTTCTTCCCCCTTGATGGTTTCGAAACTCGAAACCAGCAATAAATCGTACGCATATATACCTGAAATCTCGTGAGAATAATAAATAAGATGAAATATATATTTTGTGAGAATCAGTTGCTGATCGAAATTCTCTACTCATAAACTCTCCATGGCTATCTTTACCAACCCACTTGTAAGCAATTTGAAGTGACCACTGATAGAATGAACCAGATACATCAAACATGAAATTGAATAAAAATCCTTCGATCTTGTGACTTAAGCTTGCACTATTGTTGAATGAGGAACGATGGAGAAATCTCTAAGTACCCAATACATCACTGAAGAAGTTATAAGCACAACACCTCTTGAAATTATCCACGTCGACTAAGCGCGTGACACTAAGTACAACAATGTAACCCCTTTAAGTGATACTTATCCGAGTCATCAACCAACCACCCCGAACCCGGAAACTAGATAAACAAGTCTTCATTCTAAGATTAAGCACGAACAAGTTATCTTTTAAAGATAAAAAAAGTGCACGCCATCGAAAAATCCGTCTTCAGCTTCAAATAATAACACCCGATCAAAAAATTTGTAGCCACTAAAAATATATCCATTTTTTCTTGGTCTCGTCAAATAAGTTTCGTCACTTTGTCTCTTTGTCACGTCTTTTTGTCTCGTCACTTTCAAACCCGAATATATGACAATTAGAGAAAAAAAAATGTATATGAAACACAATTTAAGAATTGGCCCATATACTTCTTTTCGTCCGATCATAAAACACAAGGCCTATCACAATTATTATCCTTTGCATGGAAACTCATTTTGAATACAAAAGAATGTTTATCCCTACGTATGAAGACATGGCCCAAAACTACCAATAGTAAAATATACCCAACCGCAAGCGCAATAGTTGGCCCATTTTAGTCCATATAGACGGTTTACTTGATAGTGACCTCAAATACAACTTGTGATCGAAATATTAACCACGCCATAATTATTTGGTCATTGGTAACCCTAAACCTACTAACCTCCGCCTCTTTTCTCTCCCATCCAAACTTCATATCTCCCATTCTCCCACATCTCAAAACCTCTCAAAAAATAAAATCATCTCAAATCCCACTTAGCCACAATCATACCATCTCAAATAACCATCTCAACATGTGATCAATGATTAGCACCACAAATGTTGTCATATAACCTACGTAGCCCCTTTCTATGTTTTGGATTAAACAAATCATAGTTATCAGATTACATCCATCTTAAATATATCTTGTCACACTTTCATTTTGATTTCGAATCAAAAGAACATAAATCCTCTTTATTTTTCGACAAATGTATGCGGCTTCAGGATCTCTGAATGAGGTCTCGGGTAGGTTTATAATTTTGTGATTGCATGTTGATTTGGTTTCTTTTACAGAATCGAAACGAAATATTGATTATAACAATATTGTTATAGATCTTTATTTTATTTCGTACATAAAACTTGGTTATACCAAACACAGATCTATCATGGTGATTTAATTTGTGGGTTTAGATCTTAATTGATCTAGTCATGCATGTGAAAACTACGAAATATATCTGAGATCTTTCTATTTAAGTTTGAGTCTTGTTCAGATTTATAGATGGGATAGGTGACGAAGGGTTTAGATTTAGATATGTGGATTTGGTTGGAGTGAAAAGGTGGAGTTGATTTGGTTAAGTCTTGTTATGTCTCAGTTTTGGTATAACTGGTCGCAATGATTTTAAAGGAAAAAACCATCGCAATGATATATAAACCATTACCCATCGTAATACTGATTAGTGAGTCTGTCGTAATGTTTTAAAAAAGTTAGCAGCATGACATCTTAATATGCCATTGCGATAGGTCAAACCACCCATCGCAATGAGACCCATCTGAATGAGTCCCATCGCAATGGTTACGGTCGAACCCATCGGAATGTGTCAAAAAAACCACATCACAATCCATGCGATCGAAAGAGCCATCGGAATGATAGCATCGGAATGCGTGCATCGGAATGCATCCACCGTACCTTTTTCCTGATTTTCAGGATCTGCTTTTTCTGGGCACATCTCATCTTCATCTTCATGTTAAAAAGAAATATACCAGAAAAACCCAGAAAAAAAAATCTCAAACACTCAAAACCCAGTCTATGAAACTAATAGCAGATACAATAAAAAGACATGGAATGTTTTTTGACCAGGAATAACCAACTTTGACCAGATCTTAAAAGGTTGATTGTTTGGACCAGTGGGTTATGAATACCAGATATGAACGTGACAAAACCAGTGACACAAAAATTGATAAAAAATTGTGACACAGATAGGATAATAGATTTGGATGAAAATTGTGGTATAAAAGTGACACAAAAAGTTAAACAGATCAGACCAAAATAAATTGATAGATCGAGACCAAAAAAAAATTAACCACCGAATCACGCAATAAAAACACGACGATCCAAGGAATTGAACCGAGGCTCTAATACCAATTATGGGTATGCTTTTTACTAATCTGGTGGTCTAGGTGGATGGTGGAAGGTGGAAGCCATGGATGAGTTGAGAGAAAAAAGGTTGTGTGTGAAAAGTAAAGAAAAGTGTATTAAATGAAATGAAAACACAAATGAAACACAAGCAACCCCCCTCCTTGGAAGCCTTGGAGGGGTATATATAGTCACACAACGCACCTAAACTATATACATGGTTTCCTAGTCTAGTCTAAGCGTGTGTGACTATGATAACTAATGGGAATTCTTAAATGTCGTCACATAAAGTGAATTTCCAACAGTATGCAAAACTTATCAAAACACTAAATAAGCAAAATTTATAAAATAAACTTTTAAAAAGATTAAACTTTTGAAATTACTTAAAAGAGAATAAGCTAAACACTAAATAAGCTAAAAACACCAATAAGCTAACCACGAATCTAAGCAAATGATAAAAACAAAAAGATAAGAACTTTAATCAAATTAAGCATAAAGATGAAAACTTTAAGATTAATCAAACAAGACAATAGATTTTTAAAAACAAGAAGAGAAGAATGAGAATGATTATGAAAAACTTGATTAAAAACGAAGATTCAACAACAAAATATTAAAACTTACTTGGTATTAAAAGACTTGAAATTAAAGACAGTAATGTAAATTGGCAATATGAAAGTGCAAGAAATAACGTGGAGAGCTAAGTTGTCAATTTAGCTAACACCTCAAAAATGAGGTGGGAGGTCTCTATTTATAGGGAGAAGGGGAGGAAGGGGTGTTGGTTGCTTCCTTCTTTCTTTCTTTTGGTCTTTTCGTCTTTAGTCTTTGATAATAAACTCGTCATTCTCGACTTTGTCTCGGGATTTGTCGATAAATAAAATGAACTCGTCTTCTAATTTCTTCATTTATTAGATTTGGTTCTTCGACTTCGTTAAACTTCCGTCTTTAGTCTTTTTCTTCGATAAATCTTCAGAATAGGCCTTTGACTTCCGTTCTTTTTGCACTCTTGATCTTTTGACTTCGTCTTTTGTCTTTTTCTTCGATTAAAGCCCGTGAAAGCCCATGTTTTCTTCCCTTTTCACATTTTGATCCTAAATTACAACAAAAGCACAAACCACGCATAATTCCGACATTTACGACATAAAATACACGTTTTAGCTTGGTTATTATTATAATTAAGTGGTAAAAGGATAAGTGTTTTCACACTTATTACTGGGTCGGTTCGACGACTCTCCAGGGCCGTTCGTCGTCTTCCCGGGTGCTGAGTAATGCTGCAAACAATAGAAAACCGGTTGGACGTAGACCCGAGGCCGGAGCTCGGGGGTGTAAAATCCATGATTTTACCATAAGAATAATGTAATAAAATCTACTCAACGATCCTAGATCATTTCTCAACCTAGTAATACTAGTCGAGTTTCGAAGACGAAGCTCAAGATGGTATATGGATGGTGTAAAACCCAAGATTGGAGAAGTCGACAAAAATCATTTGATTGGAGAAGTCGACAAAAGTCATGCAAACCGTGATTTAAGTACATAAATTATTGTCAAGAGATATTTGATAAACGATTTGATTTAAATTGTTTAAATATTTCATTTATCTACGGAGAGATTTAATGAGAAGTATCTTCACTAAAACGATACTTATTCTTGTTAAAACGATATATGATAAATAATCGTTGTTTAAACGAACGCACACATAATTTATATTATAAGACATATAAATAATACATTTTATTGGAAAAATGATTTTAAAAACAATGGCGCAATTCTCGTGTCTTGAATCGTTCGTTAAGTCGTCCGAATGAGTCCCAAACCGTTTATTATTAAACACATGATAAAATGTTACACTTTAGGCCCTTGTAAAATAATTGCAACCCATGCCCCTCAACTATTCTAAACCTTGCATATTGGCTTTTATAACTTTAAAGGGTATAAATAGGGACATTAGGGTTTTATCCTCACATAACCCTAACCCTAGCCTCCATTTTACACACACACACAACAATGGCAGCCACCACAAATCCGGCCGCCACAAAAACATGCCGCCGCCACATTCATCCTTATAACATCTAGTAGATCTATGGTGTGCACCACTATGGTGACCAAAACCCAACAGCCGCCACCCATTTGAGGGTGTTTGTCTCGGATCCAAGCCCTAGCCGCCACCCTTTTGGCTAATACCACCACCATTTCGTGGCTCCTAATCATGTATCCGCCACCCTCATTCTTTTTTTTGTTATAGATCTAATGGATCTATGCATGCACTATGAAATCCACCATCATTCCATGGCCCCTAGCCACTAGCCGTGGCATCAACATCACCAAATCACCATTTTCATTATTTATACAAGCTTGAATCCTATCATAAATTATTCGTCTATAATCATCACAACCAATAGCGATGTTCATCTACCCATTTGGAGCCTTGAATAAGGAGATGCATACACTTCGTGGGGCTGAAGTTAAGGGCCATGTTGAATGGCTAATGCATGTCTAGATCTTAGTTAGATCTATGATTATACGTGTGACAATCCGTCAATTTATGGTCATTATTTTAATCTCAATATTTATTTGAAAACATTATTTTAATGTTATAATATGAACTCACTTATTTTTGGGAAGAAATTTGGGTTTACGTCTTGAAGTAGCATCGACTACGTCTAAATCGGAGGACTCTACGTTACGTGCTTACGTTTACATACACCATTTTTGGTGACATTCCGACATTTCAGGAAATAAATTTATCCGTGAATATTATTTTGGGATTTTAAGTTTGTGTTGGTTCATAAACTCACAAATTTATGAGAAGAGATTAGGACTTACATGAATAATTTAACGTCCTTTACGACTAAACCAGAAACCCTAGGTTTACGTATTTACGTTTTTGAACTCCGTTTTTGATGAGACAATTTTTATTAAATTCGTTTTGTACCGTTGATACGTAATTTATAAAAACGGTTTTCGTAAAACGACCCGAGGGCACACAAATCGAGGAAACTAGAATCGAGGAGTACCCGTAAATAATTGGGGATGAGAGAAAACAATTTTTGCCCCACCCTTAATATGGCATGGTTTAAGCTTCAACAACACACCTCATGTGTGTCAAATTGTTAAGCTAACTAAGGACACATGTCCTTAGTCTTGCACCAAAACCATCCACACCTTAAAACTACTAACTAAAACCATTCTCTCACATAACACTCATGCAAACCACCATTTTTCTCTCAACTCTCTCCCTATGAACGTCCACTCTTCACCCAAAACAACCCCCATTTGATCTTGATTCAACCATAAATCATATGTTATTTACACATATGATGAAAACCCATTGAAGATATATTGATTGGAGGTGATTTTAACAACTAGCAAGTAGTTTCCATGGAGATCAAGGGCTGATTTTTGGAGAAGTCTACAAATATTTGGTGATTCTAGAAGTGGTGTTGATATCTCATAAGATTGGTTACCCAAAACCAAGTCTTGTTCATCACCAACCCCATCTTTTCATCACTTTGGTGGTATAGAGATTGTTCTTCCTATCCTCTTGTTATTTTGAATATGTAACCATGTATTTTCTTTCTTAATGTATATGTATATGATGATATATGATGATAAAAATATTGTGTGGGGATCATGTGTTGATAAACTTGGATAAAAAGATTGAAAACTACATGTAAAATGGTTAAATCATGCTTAAAATAGTTGGCTGTATAAAAACAGTAAGCAACCATATGATAAACTAATAAAATCGCATAGTGGAATCAATATTCAGTAAGTATTAAGTCTTGTACACATGTGAGAGTTGGTCATGCAATGGACTCATTATAATGAGTGAGATATGATCAAAACAAAATTGATGTATCAATCTAAATAGTCTGTTCTGTGAGGACAGTTAGGGATACTTAGACTTGAATTGAGCAGTAGCTAAAACTAAGTTATTTGTAACACATAATATTAAGTTTATTTCATCCAAAAATGAGCTTCTATCTCCTTGTAGAACTCAAGATATGGTAAAAATGGTGAAAGTGAAAGTAAAAATCAGTTTTGTTAAAATTAAAGTATATAGTATTATAATAGCACTCAAGTAAATAATATATAAAATGTAAACTTAAAATCCACTAACTTATATATAACATTTATATAAGTATGTACAATAACAAATAAATGAGACATTTTATAAAAATGGCAATTTGATAAGTTTTATAAGTTATAAAACTATAAACATGATTTTTACGTCCTTTCGGCTAAAACCGTAAAATTAACGTTTTCGTCAATTAAAACTTAGATGGTCGGACCCGTCTAATGTGAACTTTTTATAACTCATATACTGATATATAAGTACATATTACAAGTAAAAACCGATAAAACCCGAGCTTTATAACATACGGACATTAACGGGCCAAATTAGCCTTATTGGACTATTAATCCAACTAATTTGGCTAAACACTAATAAACTTGCTTAATTGGGCTTAACACACTTGGGCCCAACATGTAAGCATAGGAATGATAATAAAAGTGTAATTGGGCTAATATAATATATTGGGCTTGTAATTGGCCCATTGGGCCTCAAAATATAAATAAATTAAACTAGTATAACTAGTCTAGAAATGTACCAACACATGACATTTTAATGTGTATAAAGATATAAGCTCCCACATGATCATCATCATACTCATGATATCATCATATATATATACATAGTTATTGTTTTTATAAAGTCATTGGACAAGAGTGTAACACCCCATTTTGGAAATGGAAATATCACAGTAATTATGGCGTGTCATCAAAGCATACAAGGAAAAATGTCTAAACATTACTTGACCATAAAAAGGAAAATACCGGAATCAAACATCGGTAGTCCAAAAGTAAAGCTCATCACACACAAACATAGTATAATAAAGGGAAAGGACTAAACAATGTCCAAAGCATAATTATCATAAGAAAGGAAATGCATAATGTAAAGAAGGCTAGACAGCTTCCAGTCCATATGCACGTACTCTTAGTGTCTACGAGCGTCCCTGAGTACCTGCCGTTTTGGGAACATAGCAAAGGAAAACGGCAGAGCAAATACGCTCAGTGCACGGATGTACAATAAAGCATGAATAGGATAAGCATATAACATAATAACAGCGGAAGAAACTAAGTCCCGACTAACCTAGTTAAGTCTTAATAAAAGTGGTTTAATAGTTTGAAAGTCTTATGTTTATCTTATGTTTAGCCAATATAGGTCATGTAAATCCACCGTGCATGAATAATTGGAGGGGTGACCTCATCATGCAAATTAGAGGGGCTGCCTCTAATTTAATATACTGATTTTTGGGTAGGAGGGATCAGCTCCTTGTGAAGGATGCAAGGCACACACCACATTCACCATGTAATCCTGAATAAAACATGTAACTAGGATGCACCCATACGCCCCACATGATAAATATAATAAATGGCCAAAAGCTGAAGGGACGCCATGAGCAATCACTCCGCCGTGGTGAAGTCATAACATCAGTGCCTCTAATGTTATGGTTATGGTACCTCCATAACTAGGTGAAACTGGTCATGCATGTATATGGCTATAGGTAATCTTAATTAAACATAAGCAATCAAACACATAACTTATAGTACGGGAAAACAGTTGGCTGCATACGGGGAATCCTATTAAGGAAAGAATGTCCATACTTAAAGGACGGGAATCCGTACCTTATGTCCAGTGAACGAGAAAGACGAACTGCGAGAATCCTACTTCCGAATCACTAGTGCTACATAAATACGTACATGAATAAGTATCTGCTTACTAAATACATAGCTGGTTTTTTGTCATGTCTTAGCTTATTTTATGTGTTCCTACCATGTTTTACTGTTTTAAAGCCTTAAACTGTGTTAAATCTTATATTCTGCTTAATCTGATTAAGTATTTCTGGTATTTCATGTATTATTATACTCACTGTGTAGTAATAAGTAACTTTCCAAAAATAGCAGGTTTCCTAAAATAGAAAGTTTCCAAAAATAGAAAGTTACCAAAAATAGAAAGTTTCCAAAAATAGAAAGTTTCCAAAAATAGAAAGTTTCCAAAAATAGAAAGTTTCCAAAAATAGATTTACTGCTTAAAATAGATAAGTTTCTAAAAATAGAAAATTTCCATAAATAGATTAGCTGCCTGAAATAAATAAGTTTCTAAAACATAACTGGTTTCCATAAATAGATTAGCTGCCTTATTTAATTAAGTTTCTAAAAATAGGAAGTTTCCATAATTAGAAATAAGCTGGTTAAATAAGCTAAGTATATAAGCCTAAGTGTTTTTCATGATTATTTCTAAGTCATATGATATAATGAATAGTTTAATAATTATTTCTGTAATTTAATTAAACTATAGGTTATAATATTTAATTAAAGTATAACATGTTTTTAATTAAATAAGTTAAATACTTAGGTTAAAATATGTATTATTATATGTTAATAATATAACATAAGTCATGTTAATTAATTAATTATATCCATGATTTTAAAATAATTAATTAATTATAAGTCTTAAATATATAAATACTTAGGTTAAAATAATTTCATGATCATTAATAATTAAATAACCTAAGTCATGTTATTAAATTAATCACATCATTTTATTAATTTAATTTTTAACCTAAGATCATAAACATAAAAAAAACTAACATACACCATGAACCGGATCTAGACTAAAAAGCATGAACCGGACATGAAATCAACACCGTACCCCGAACCAACTTGGGGTACCCCGTGTTTCCTTGCTGCCGTGGGACCCACACGCACCAACCAAGACCATATGGTCTTGGTGGTGGTCGTCTTGGCAAACCGAAACCCATTCGGGTTCGGTTGCAGCCTGCGGCCAAAACAAACACCCCTTAAAAACACTCTTTTGATTTTATTTAACACCAAAACATGTTAGATCCATGATTAATTATTATGTTTTTGTAAAAACATCACATGTTCATAATTTATAAAAAAATTAAATCAAAAGAAAAGGTTTAAAAAAAGGTTTTACCAAATTCGTGGATCAAGAGGACGAAGAACCAACACGATCAATCACCAAAACCTCAAGATCAAAGATCAAAATCACCTTGTATGGTGTTTGTAGGGTGGCGGCACAAAGAGACAAAGGGAAGGAGGAGGTTTTAGGTTTTCTTAAAATCTTCTGTAAAGTTTATTTGAGTAGTGTAAAAATAATAAACCCCCTTTTAGTAAATTTGACAAATGGGCTTGGCCCATTTGTCCTTGTTGGCCGCGGGTAGGGACCCCACTTGGGGTACCCGGTATCTTTTTCCGTGTCTCGTTATTTAGTTAAACGTTTGTGATTATTTATGTTCGTGTTTTAAATGTTCTCGTTACGTAAATACCGTGATCTAATATATTTAATTACACTCGTAATAAATATATATACGTAATTAATAATAGTTCGTGTTTTAATTATGTTCATGATTTCATGATCGCATGTTCGTGATTAATTATCGTTAAATAATTAATACGTGATCGTGCATAGTAAATACTTATCGTGTTCTAACACGTACGTAATACGTAAACTCCTAACACGTAATTGTAATCATGCTATATTAGGAAAGTTTTAATCTAGTACGTACGATCCTAAGGGTACTATGCATGGTAAAAGCATGCGGGTTTTACAACTCTTCCCCCTAAAAAGAATAATTCGTCCCCGAATTATAGACAAAGTAACTGGAAAAGAAGAACATACCCGAATTCAAAATGTGAAATGAGGGTAAGAAGCCCGGATAGACTCCTCTGTTTCCCAAGTTGCTTCCCGCTCGGTATGATCCCTCAATAGAATTTTGATGAATGGAATTGTCTTCTTTCTCGTGACTCGTTCTTGTCTGTCAAGAACTCGTTCGAGTTCTTCTATAAAAGTAAGATCTTCACGTATCTGTTCCAGTGGATACTGAACCATGTGAAGGGGATGATACTGGTACCCCCTGAGTAAGGACACATGAAACACATTGTGTACATGCGAAAGCTGCGGAGGTAACGCCAATCAGTAAGATACTTCACCGACTCGTTCAATGATATCAAACGGTCCGATGAAACGAGGACTGAGCTTCCCTTTAATCCCGAAGCGTCTAACACCGCGTGCCGGCGAAACCTTAAGGAAGACGTGATCTCCTACGTTAAAGTGTATATCCCTACGATGCTTATCGGCGTAACTCTTCTGACGTGACCGTGCCTCCTGAATTTTCTGCTTAGCTACTACGATCTTCTCATTGGTGATCTCTATGATTTCTGGTCCTTCGAGTGTTCCATATTGGGGCGCGACACTTTCTGCCATACAACATCTCAAATGGAGCACACTTGATGCTTGCGTGCCAGTTGTTGTTGTATGCAAACTCCACCAAACAGATGTATTCGTCCCAACCACCCGTCCATTCCAACGCACATGACCTCAACATATCCTCCAATGTCTGAATGGTTCGCTCCGACTGTCCGTCCGTTTGAGGATAAAAGGCCGTGCTAAGCTTAAGTTGTGTACCCCAAGCTTTCTTCAGACTTTTACAAAAGCACGAAGTGAATCGAGGATCTCTGTCTGAGACGATGCTGGATGGTGCACCGTGGAGTCTCATGATCTCTCGTCTATACGTATCTGTGAGTTTACTTACCGGATCTTCCTTGTGGATCGGTAAGAAATGAGCTGATTTGGTAAGTCGATCAACGATAACCCAAATTGCATCGTGCTTCCTTTTGGTAGGCGGAAGACCGGTAACAAAATCCATGGTGATTTTGTCCCACTTCCACTCTGGAATATCTAACGGTTGAAGGAGACCGCCAGATCGCTGATGCTCGATCTTAACCTGCTGGCAGGTAAGACATTTGGAGACGTAAGTGGCCACATCCTGTTTCATACCACTCCACCAAAAGTACTGCTTGATGTCATGGTACATTTTAGTCGAACCAGGATGTATCGAGAATGGGGAGCTATGAGCTTCAGCTAACAAAGCTTCCCGGAGTTCTTGGTCATCAGGAACACAAAGTCTAGTGCCCTGCCTTACGATACCATCTGCATCTACTCTGAATTCTGTCTGCTTCTCCAAATTATGTACTATCGCCCAGATTTGTCCGTCATCCTTCTGAGCTTCCTTGATCTTAGTTAGCAACTCGGGTTCTACTCTAAGATTAGCCCAGTAACCGTGTTGTCCACGTACTATGATCTCGATGTCTAGTCGCTTCAAGTCTCTGATGATTTCCTCTTTGATTTTAATGCCGTTGATAATTCCGGACTTCCTGCTAAGAGCATCTGCTACTACATTTGCCATTCCGGGATGATACTGTAGATTAATGGCATAATCTTTCAACAGCTCTAACCATCTCCTCTGCCTCATGTTCAATTCACGCTGAGTGAAGATATACTTCAAGCTCTTGTGGTCCGTGAAAATGTCACATGATTCTCCATATAAGTAGTGCCTCCATATCTTCAATGCAAACACGACTGCAGCAAGTTCCAGGTCGTGCGTGGGTTAATTTTCTTCATAAGGCTTAAGCTGCCGTGAAGCGTACGCAATCACTTTCCCATGTTGCATGAGAACACAGCCAAGTCCCTTCCCCGATGTATCACTGTAGATTTGAAATCCACCCGTACCAGATGGTAGAGTAAGAATAGGTATAGATACTAGCTTCTGCTTCAGGTCTTCAAAGCTCTTCTCTCGATCTTCCGTCCAGACGAATTTCTCCCCTTTTCGCATCAGTTTATCAATGGTAGTGCTAGTCGGGAAAAGTTCTCCACGAACCTACGGTAATAGCCAGCTAAGCCTAAGAAACTGCGGACTTCCGTCGCTGATGTCGGCCTTGGCCACTTAGTAATGGCCTCAATCTTCGCTGGATCCATAGTGATTCCTTCTGCTGATACAATGTGACCTAAGAATGCCACCTTGTCTAACCAGAACTCACACTTGGAGAATTTAGCATTGATAGGTGTGTAAACACCCATCCTTTTACCACTTAATTCGGGCTAAAACGAGACCAAAACACGTATTTAATATCATTTGTTTGGAATTATGCGTGGTTTTTGTGTTTATTGTGTTTTCAGAGCCAACCGGATGAATACTGACGAAAACATGGGATTGCACGGGATTTACTGAAGAAAAAGACTCAAGATAAAGTCTATTGTCCAAGAGATGCAAAAGATTTGAAGTCACTGGGCCTATTCGAAGATTTATCGAAGAAAAGGACCAAAGATGGAAGATTTATATAAGTCGAAGAAACTCAAGTCTATTAAACGAAGAAATTAAAAGACGAGTTGAATTTAATCGACGACAAATCCCGAATCAGAATCAAAAACGGAAACTTTTCTGAAAAGACGAAAAGACAAGAAGAACGGGAGAAAGCCCACTCACCAACCAAAAGACAAGGCTATAAATAGCCTTCCCCTCACACATTTTTACAAGCTAGCTTAGTTTTTCTTCTTCCCCACTCTTTCTCTCTGTTCCGTTTCATCACCATCACCACTAGGGTGATTGGTGATTTTAATCTTTGCTTTCCAAATCTTGTTATTTTAATTCTTTTTTGATCTTGTTAAAACATTAATCATTCAATACAAAGTCTTGTTTAATCTTTCTATTTAATCTTGTTCATCTTCATCTTTATCTTCAAGTTCTTAAGTTTTTATTTTTCTTGATTTGATCTTCAAAAGTTGTTGGGATTTATGTTTTTGTTGATGGGATTTGTAGCTTATGGTTAATAGATGCTTTGTGTTTAGTTTCATTTAAGTTTTTGGTTAAAAATTTGGTGATTTTTGGATTAAACCGTGTTTCCTTGTTCTTCGTTTAGTTTCTGTATCTGGGTTTCCCAGAAGTTCCGAATCAGTGAATAGTAACTTCCGAATGAGTTGAGTTTTCAAAAGTTCCGAGTCAGTTAAAAATTCCGAATGAGTTTACCTTTTAAAAGTTCCGAACCAGTTTAAAACTTCCGAACCAAACAAAAGTTTCTGATGAAGCATTAAGTTCCGAATCAGTTTGAAAAGTTCCGAACGAAGCAGAAAGTTCCAAACCGATTTATTTACCAAAAGTTCCGAATCGGAACTTACAAAAAGTTCCGAATCAGTTTGTTCCGGATCAAGCCAAAACTTCCGAACGAAGCTAAAGTTCCGAATTAATTTTCAGACTTCCGAACCAAAGACTTCCGAACCAGTAAGTTCCGAATCAAGGGGCTTCATTCGGAAGTCCAAAACTTCCGAATCAGTAAGTTCCGGATGAGTGTAAACTTCCGAACCAAGGTTAAAGTTCCGAATCAATTTTCCTTTTAGTGTTACTGTTTGTCTGTTTTACTGTTTCTTTATGTTTATTTCACAATTTATATTTTAACTGTAATTTGAACTTTAATTTCAATTTTAATTTTAATCTTAATTTTAATCTTAAGTTTAATACAAGTCTTTGTTAATTATAATTAAAGTAATTGTCTTTGATTTAAATTTTTATTTCCACTTTTTTATTAGACTAGAAAACCAAACCCTTTTATTTAGTAACCAAGAACAATCATTCCACTTAAGACCGAGATCAATTCGAGAGGATTCCGAGAGAATTAGAACCCATTGTAAACCCAATATCAAGCATACAGCTGCTTCTGGCGAAGAATCTGTAGTACTGTACGAAGATGGTCTTCGTGTTCCTCCTTGGACTTTGAGAAAATCAGGATGTCATCGATGAAGACAATGACGAACTTGTCTAGAAATTCATGGAAGATTCTGTTCATCAGATCCATGAACACTGCTGGAGCATTTGTCAGGCCAAATGGCATAACTACAAACTCGTAGTGGCCATAACGGGTACGAAAGGCAGTCTTAGCGATGTCCTGCTCCTTGACCCGTAGCTGGTGATAGCCTGACCTAAGATCAATCTTGGAGAAGTGTTTGGCCCCTTGGAGTTGGTCAAACAGATTGTTAATGCGTGGCAGTGGATATCTATTCCGAATGGTAATCTTGTTGAGCTCGCGGTAGTCCATGCAAAGACGCATACTGTCGTCCTTCTTCTTAACAAACAAGACCGATGCGCCCCATGGAGATGTGCTCGGTCGAATGAAACCTCGTTCCAGAAGTTCTTACAGTTGATCCTTCAGCTCCTTCAGCTCTATGGGAGCCATACGATAAGGAGCCTTGGAGATTGGTTCAGCTCCTGGAACCAGCTTCATACTGAATTCCACTTCTCGTGCAGGTGGTATGCCCGGAAGTTCTGCTGGAAACACATCTTGGAATTCCGACACTATAGGTTGATCCTGAATCGATGGAGAATCAGCATCCATGTCGTGAACCGTAGCTAGATAACCCTCGCAGCCATGTGACAGTAGTGCACACGCTTGCAGGGTGGATATGACTTGTACAGACCGTCCGGGTATGAACCCATTATGAATGTGTAGAAACTAGAAGGGGGGGGTTGAATAGTTTCTCTTCGATTGGTGACCAAATTAAAATTACTTTCAATTTGGTTTGTATCAAAACTATCTTTTACTTGATGCTAAGTTGCATAATGATTAGGTTCAATTGAAATGCACTAGCAATACTAATAAGCAAGTATAATGATAATGAAATAAGTAAAGAGCAAGGAAGGAGACAACCTAGTGGGAAGACACCAAGATTTATAGTGGCTTGACAATGAGGCTCTATCCTCGTTTCTACTCCACTCCTCGAGTACACCTACTCGAGATTTCCACTATATCCACAAGCTCCCTTCTCGGCGGAGAAAACCTTACAACGTTGCTTACATTATTTCCGACACTAAGCTAAATGTCGAGACCTAATCTTTAGCTAGGACCAATCTACACGACGTTGCCTACTTCACAATTTAACGACACAAGGCTAGATGTCGAGTTCTAATCGAAAGGTAGAACCAATCTTCACGACGTTGCCTACTTCACCATTTTACGACACAAGGCTAGATGTCGAGTTATAATCGAAAGCTAGAACCAATCTTCACGACTCTTCACTTTGAAGCTAAGTGAGAACTTCACACAACACAACTACTAGTCACTTTAAAGTTTAGTGAGAACTCACAAGACACAACCACATCACTTTATAGTTTAGTGAGAACTCCTAATCAAATCTATTACAACTCAACTAGACTTATCCAAGTACACACATGTAGCTTGGATTTACACAACACAAATCCAAGCAAACACATATGCAATGGATGTACACAACAAATCCAAGTATCCACAAATAACTTGGATGAACACAACTAGTCCAAGTATTCATAAATACATTGGATTAACCTAAAACACAAAGGTATAATGATGAATATGACTAGCTCATAAATTCATCTTTATCATTACACTAGTGAGTGAGTGATCTTCTCATTGGACATGGTAAAGGAGGGGATCAAGAGGATAATCATATGTAAACATCCTTAACAAATTAAGTGATCATTTACTAATGATTATGCTATAGAAAATAGAAAGAGGGCTGAGAAAATCGTCCAAGAGGCTTACTGGAAATTGAGATTTGACCCACTATTTAAAGGAGACAAAGTATAACGGATCTATAACGGTCTTCTATGCGCGGTACCTTAACTCACCCCGCGGTACCTTATCGATAAGGTACCGCCTAGGTACTTAAGGTACCGCCACTAGACTCCGCTCCGTTTTTTGTCTTTTAGTGGGGTGGGAATATCTGAGGTATTTAAACCCTTCAAAGGATATTCTAACAGCATTTGGAATATGCCATTTTCAAATTTTCATTTTCCATTTTAATAAAACATTTTCTAAAAAAGAAAGTTTATTAAAAATACTTTTGTCTTATTAGCAAAAGTGAGTTTTAAGGATAATCATTTTGATGATCACTAAGTATGATTAAGAAAGGTTAGTGATATGATTATTACCTTGATGATAGTGTTAGTTAAATAATTCATTTTGTGTTTCTACACTAAATGTGTTGTATGGTTTGTTGTGATCAAAACTAAGAAAGATTAGTTAACACTAATAATGTTTTTAGGCATTACTTGCATTAACAATCTCCCCCTTTTTGATTATGACAAACGATAAACTCATTTACGTATAAACACAAACTATGGAATTATTAACTAGTTTATCACTATCATTTCTCCCCCTTTGTCGTAGCAAAAAGGTTAGCAAAAGTCTTTGAAGTGCATCGAACTTTGCTAGTAGCTTTCCCTTTGTTGCTCCCCCTAGCATGGGGCACCAAGTTTGTGAGCTAAGGTGACATGCTACACAAAGTTTAGTAGAAAGGAAAGAAACACCAATGTATATATGATCACTACCTACTAAGTAACTTGAGAGGGAGAAGGAGAAGTAATCTCAAATTAGAAGCAAGTATTTTGCTAAGTATGTCCAAATAGGTAATTAAGAAAATCAAACTTCAATAAAGTGAAGATGATAAGCTTGTCAATGGGTTAAAGCTTTAGAATTGATGGAATCACCCATAAGCAATTGTAAAAATTTAACCAAGATCAACTCAAAAATAGAACTAATTAGATAGCACACAAATAACACACAAGTTAAAAAAAATACAACAAAGAGGATAGTCATACACATAGTATGAGTATCTAAAAGCAATAAGTATGGAAAATAAACCACTAAGCATAAGCTAGTCTAATAGTGATATTTTCCAAGATTGCAAAAAATAAAATTAAAAAGACGACGATGCATCATTCGAAGTTTTGTCCACCGGAACGAAAACTTTAATAGGAGGTCGAGTGAGGAGGAATTCAAGAAAAATTAACTTCTCATACACACGAGAAAGTTCAATTTGTTTAAATCGGCAACAATCACACGAGGATCCATGATGCAACACAAAATCGTTTGATGGGGGTATGGCATCAAACTTAGGGTTTGGTGGTGGTGGGGTAAAGGGTTTGGGAGTGTTTTCACAATGCCTTTGGAGGTTTGGGATGGTGGAAAGTTCATTGAGTTGGGGGGTGTTGAAGGATTGTGGTGGTGGTGGAACATGTTCTTTTGCTCCGGTGATGGGGTTTATGGTGTAAGTCTCATTCCAATACTTGATTGGAGAGAAGGTAGGGTTTTTGGGTGGTTTGGACGAAGATGGTTCATTCTTCTTAACCCAAACGGGTCGAACCGAGATTTTCGGTTTCTTTGAAAGCTTGGATGAGCAAGCTTTGGGTGAGTGGGGTTGTGACAAAGAAATGTCAAGGTTAGGAATGTAGGAGTTAGGCATTGTGAGAGTGTGAGAAAGATACCTCAAGGTAATGTGAGAATGAATTCTTAAGGTTGGGAAGGTGTGAGAATGAAATCTCAAGGTTGGGGTATAAGTAAAATGTAATCAAGGTAAGAATTTGAATACAAAATGTGTATTGTCAAGGAATGTTTAGTCAATTTGAGTAAACAAGGAATCTTGACTGGGAATAGGGCTTAAAGGTTTTGACCAAAAATTCGTCAAAAGTCACATTCTGGCCGTGGTACCTTATATGGGCCGGCGGTTCCATATCGTTAAGGAACCGCGGGTCCTTAAGGAACCGCGTCCAGAGGACTTTAAACCAAGTTTTTCCTGGGTTTTGGGAAAAACTAAGACTTTTTCAAAAAATTGCAAATCTTGGATTTTTACCTCTATTAGAACCAAAATGTGCTAGGGTTGCATAAAGCAACACATTCACAAAGAATGTCTTGACAAAGGGTGACAAAATAATTTAGATATCATTTTGAACCAATTTTAGTCAGGTTTAGGGGTTGTGATAGATTTATGTTCAATTTTAATTTCAAATTGAAGTTGATTAGTGTGCACAAAGGATAGAATCACACAAAGCTAAATGCATAACACAACAATCATAAACATTCATTAATAAGGAAACAAGAACAAAGATAAATGAAACTAACTAATACATAGCTAGCTTATCATAAAATCTAGATAAATAGTTTTCTTTGGCTTGTTGTTGAAAACTCTTATTATGAAATGACTCCATCATTCATCTCCTAGGAGGAGGCATGGAGAACAAAGTAAGCAAGAAATCTTGCAAACCTCTATGTTGTCCATACATATCCATCCTTAGGTTTTGGATGAGGAAGTGGTTATAGAGACAACATGGACATCTAGGACCATGAGTTTGTTGGAACCCAAAGTAAGGATCACCCAAGAGGAGGGGAAGAGGGACACCCAAAATTGGGATGTTTGAGTTGGGTGGAGGTGGAGGAGGCAAGTTCTCCAAGGGTGATGTGGGTGAAAGTGGAGGCATGTTTCCCAAAGGGGAAAAGGGTGAGTGTGGAGGTAAATCCTCCAAGGTTGGTAAAATGGGTGAGTTGTGAGGGGTAAATGGTGAAGTCACCAAGATGTCATCAAATTCATTCCCAAAAGGAATGCTTTGGATTGGTTGAGGTTGTGGTGTCACTTCCAAGGGTGCACTTGGAGTGAAGGGTGAGGAGAGCTCATTCATTCTAGAATTGAATGAAGAGGAGGTAGAACCAATTGAGTGGTTAGTACCATGGGTGGAGGAGGTCTTGCATGGTGCAAGAGGTGGGGAAGGTGATGAAGAAATGAGGATAGGAGCATTCTCATTCTTAGGTGTATGGAAAGGTGAAGAGTTAGGCTTAGCTACCTTAACCCTTATTTTGAGTGTTTTTTCTTGGGGTGGAGGTCTTGGAAGTGTTTGAGGTTTTGGTACACACCATGGTTGATTAGGGTGGTTTAAGGTTTAGGGAAGTATGTTTGATGTGTGAAGAACATGCAAACAAGGTGGGTTTAAATGGTTGAGGGGATGATCCAAACTAGTAATGGGTTAAAATCATTTTAGGTGAATAATGAATTTAGATACCCTAGTTTAGGAAATGTGCAGTTTATTACTGAAAATCATGCAAGGTTTACACAAAATTAAGAAAACAGTGTAAAGCAAAGATGCTGTCGTGCACAGTGACCGGCGGTTCCTTATCTAGGACCGGCGGTACCTTATCGATAAGGGACCGCGGGTCGATATGGAACCGCGACCAGAAGGTTTTCAAAAATCTCCCATTTTAGTTTTTGATAAACCCAGATTTTTCCCAAGGTTTTACTAGCCAAAGTTAACTACAGATCATAATCCAATAAGTTAACTATCATATGGTATGCACAAAGCTATGTAAAACACAAACATCATTGCAAGAGCAACATTTAGGATCATGATAAGTAATAATCCAAACATGCAACATAAGTAAATAAACAACTAAACCAAAGTGTTAATAAGCAAATGTTTAAGCTGCAAATGATAACTAAACATTGACGCAACTCAAAGCCTTCACTTCCTTTCCTTGCCTAAATCCTTGATCATTTTTCCCAGATACTTGATTCCCTTTCTTGACTCAATCCGGTGTTCATACAAATCACCTCGGGTTCGAAGATTTTGACGGTAAAGTTCCTCAAATTGAGATTATTAGGAACTTCACTAGAGGAATGGTGGGGAGGGGAAGAAATGTCATCTAAACCATCCACGAATGAGTTTGTGGAGTGGTGAGAAGAACTCGAAGAGTCAATGGGAGCACTTGTACCAATGCCATCACCATCACTTGTTGGCATGTCCATGTCCTCATCACTGAACTCTTGTTGATCGGATTTACGGTCAGATCTTGTCTTTCTCTTATATACCTCTCGAATAGGTAGCATGACCCGTTTGACCGGTTGAAATTGAGAAAGATCAAGATTTGGAAAATCACGGCCAACCCTTTTAAAAGGCGAGTGAGAAGCATTGCGTAAGGGAGGTTTGTTTTAGGCTTGTGAATAGCATAATTGATCCGTTGAGCGATAAAATATGCCAAATTGTAATTGGTGTTGGTAAAGATGCAATATAACATATGCACTAAACTCGCCGGTACATGATCCCGGTTTCCACCAAGACAAAACACATTTTCCCTAAGGATATTGGTCCATTGAACCATATTATCATTAAGGTCGCTCAAGAGAACCTCATAACGTTTCACCAAACGTACCTTAGTATGAAGGCTTCTCTTAACGGGTCGATTACGCTTTTTGGAGACAACGTCGACAATGAAGTCAAGATCAATTTCCTCATGATCATTTGGAGGACAATTGTTGGTTTCAAGGAGAGCATTAAGCTTCCATTTATCCGTGAAGAGACAAGTGCCCACAAATGGTACATCAAGAATTTGACCAAACACTTCGAGAGAGTATTGAATGAGTTGATCTTTCAAGATGAACCTAACAAATATTCCATCATTGTTTTCAATGACAGAGTATGTGCTAAAGAACTCCAAAAGGAATCGAGGATAGATGTCTTCCTTAATGTTCAACAAACAATCAAATCCAATGTGTTCAAACATGGACTTGATGTAGACATAATTCTTGATATCCTCTTGAACAACTCTACCCTCATGAAAGCAACAGGATTGGAGAGAGGAAAAAGTATGGGCAAGGTGAGTTGAGTGACAAAAGTCGGATAGGTTTGGCATATACTTTTTGGTGAGTTGATGATCCTTTTGGTATTATGAAGGCATGATTAGTACCTAATTATAAACACAAGACAATATTTCTCCAATCACTCATATGAGAATCAAAAAGGAAAAAAAATGAAAATGTGTTATATCAATTTCTTGACAACATAGGATTGAATCCATATCATTTTCATGTTCACAATGTGTCTATTCCATCATTTACCAAGAACACATGATCTATGTTAGATCAACAATGGATTAGAACATTGGTTTTTCAAAACAAGGTTTTTAGGTAAGCATTAACAATGTCATTACCTACTTGTTCATGGGTTCATCTCAAATCCATAATTCAACCAAAATCATTTAGCCTAAATTCGGATTTGTTCTATAAGTGGGTTTTAGTGAAATCTTAATGAATATCAACCTAAGGAATCATAGTAAGATTACCATGTCAACCCACATTCCTATTAAGATTTTAATTCAATTTCAATTTTAAAAATCCCCAATTATGAAAGGATGAACCCTAGAACAAAATAGATGAAATTGAAAGAAAATACTTACAATTAATTGATGCTAGATGATGGATGAGTGAAACCCACAACTTGGAATCAATTAATTTGAGTGATTGAAGGTTTTGGAAGCTTCAACAATGGTGGAAAATGAAAAACCCGTCGGCTGTGTGTTTTTGGGAGAGAGAGAGTTTGGTTTGAAAAAGAATAAAAAACACAAACTGGCGCTCTGACAAAAGTTTCTGCCCGCGGTACCTTATCGATAAGGTACCGCGGGTTTTGAGCCGCGGAGATAAGGAACCGCCGGCAGAGGCTGGTTTCTATCTCTAAAAAACGCGAAATTTTGAAAATCCAGTTTTTCTAAAATACTTAAAAATAAATCATGAGCCTTTTAGAATATCATTGGGTCATCATAACACTAAGCAATATGCCTTAATGAAGGATTACGAGTTAAATCAAGATCGAAAAGAACTGAAACGGACAAACGACTACTCGTAGCAAAACAACTGAGTGGAAAGAAGTCAAGAGAAGTGAATCAAGACTAGGATCAATGCTCAAGGGATTAATGACAATCTTTATGTAGTTGAAACGAAGAGCTTGTGTCATATATAGTGGTTTAAGACGTGCCTTTCCGGCGAAACGATAAACGGCTTTGGTAATGAATGAGCACAAAGCAATTATTCAAGTCTAAACTAAGATCACTTTCAATAATAGTCTTAGTCTAACCAAAATATGAGCAAAGTATTAATTCACTTTCTCTCCCACAAAGGGCCTACTAACCGTATGGGTGCAAACCATGGAAATCATGCTTGATACTTTAAGCTTCTACTAACTCACTCTACATCACCATAGTGAGTCAAGTATCCAAGCAATGAAGGTTTGAGAGGATAAAAGAAAAGAAACATACATCACAAATAAATGTCAAGGCAAGGATGCCAAGAACAAACACATAGTCAAGTAATGATCAAAAGAGTGATCAAAGGGCGTGTGGAAGAACGAGAGCGTACCTTGGCCACAAAGAGCAATCCATGGAGGAATAAGTGTTATGCCCAATCAATGACTATGATGAGTACTAAGTCTTCAAGGACTAGTATCATTCCCAATCATCTTGGTATCATTCCCAATCATCTTGGTATCATGATTCAAAGATGTTGAAGATCAATGAAAATGATTCTTCTACAAGTGCAAGTAACTCAATCCATAACCAATAAATTGATTGATCTTCATGAGTACCTACACAAAGCAAGATGCAAACTAGTAGATACATTTCAAGAGTATATCTAAAATGCATAAAGGCTACTAATCTTAAGTGGGATGCAATATTTTTAATTAAAAGACCTATTTTTCAAAGAAAACATAGTTTTGACCAAAGAGAAACTTTAGTACAACTAGACCTTCTAATTTGAGGAGACAATGGATCGATCCAAGTTTTAAAGTACAATATACTTCAAAGATCTTGAGTGACCATCGCTCTGATACCAATTGTAGAAACTAGAAAGGGGGGTTGAATAGTTTCTCTTTGATTGGTGACCAAATTAAAATTACTTTCAATTTGGTTTGTATCAAAACTATCTTTTACTTGATGCTAAGTTGCATAATGATTAGGTTCAATTGAAATGCACTAGCAATACTAATAAGCAAGTATAATGATAATGAAATAAGTAAATAGCAAGGAAGGAGACAACCTAGTGGGAAGACACCAAGATTTATAGTGGTTCGACAACGAGGATCTATCCTCGTTTCTACTCCACTCCTCGAGTACACCTACTCGAGATTTCCACTATATCCACAAGCTCCCTTCTCGGCGGAGAAAACCTTACAACGTTGCTTACATTATTTTCCGACACTAAGCTAAATGTCGAGACCTAATCTTTAGCTAGGACCAATCTACACGACGTTGCCTACTTCACAATTTAACGACACAAGGCTAGATGTCGAGTTCTAATCGAAAGGTAGAACCAATCTTCATGACGTTGCCTACTTCACCATTTTACGACACAAGGCTAGATGTCGAGTTCTAATCGGAAGCTAGAACCAATCTTCACGACTCTTCACTTTGAAGCTAAGTGAGAACTTCACACAACACAACTACTAGTCACTTTAAAGTTTAGTGAGAACTCACAAGACACAACCACATCACTTTATAGTTTAGTGAGAACTCCTAATCAAATCTATTACAACTCAACTAGACTTATCCAAGTACACACATGTAGCTTGGATTTACACAACACAAATTTAAGCAAACACATATGCAATGGATGTACACAACAAATCCAAGTATCCACAAATAACTTGGATGAACACAACTAGTCCAAGTATTCGTAAATACATTGGATTGACCTAAAACACAAAGGTATAATGATGAATATGACTATCTCATAAATTCATCTTTATCACTACACTAGTGAGTGAGTGATCTTCTCATTGGACATGGTAAAGGAGGGGATCAAGAGGATAATCATATGTAAACATCCTTAACAAATTAAGTGATCATTTACTAATGATTATGCTATAGAAAATAGAAAGAGGGCTGAGAAAATCGTCCAAGAGGCTTACTGGAAAATGAGATTTGACCCACTATTTAAAGGAGACAAAGTATAATGGATCTATAACGGTCTTCTGTGCGAGGTACCTTAACTCACCCCGCGGTACCTTATCGATTAGGTACCACCTAGGTACTTAAGGTACCGCCACTAGACTCCGCTCCGTTTTTTGTCTTTTAGTGGGGTGGGAATATCTGAGGTATTTAAACCCTTCAAAGGATATTCTAACAGCATTTGGAATATGCCATTTTCAAATTTTCATTTTCCATTTTAATAAAACATTTTCTAAAAAAGAAAGTTTATTAAAAATACTTTTGTCTTATTAGCAAAAGTGAGTTTTAAGGATAATCATTTTGATGATCACTAAGTATGATTAAGAAAGGTTAGTGATATGATTATTACCTTGATGATAGTGTTAGTTAAATAATTCATTTTGTGTTTCTACACTAAATGTGTTGTATGGTTTGTTGTGATCAAAACTAAGAAAGATTAGTTAACACTAATAATGTTTTTAGGCATTACTTGCATTAACAGAATGTACTCTGGTGCATTGACATCACCGAAGATAACTCGATATGAATGGCAGTCTATGGTAGCATGATATTTGGATAGCCAATCCATGCCCAAAATCATGTTGAAGTCATTCATGTCCAGCAGAAGTGCGTCGACAGGTCGAACCTTATCATCAAATTCTAGGGGAAGACTCTTGTATGTTGGGAATAAATTAAGGCCAGATCACTTGAACGCTGACAAGAACAACTCAAGCGTTGACAAGAGCAAATTGAGCGCTGATAGCATAAGCGTTGACAAGTTAAAGTCAAGCGTTGACAGATTGAAGACAAGCACTGATGGAAGATGTGAGCTACACGTATATTATATTCTAGAATACTTCTAGTAAGGATAGAGACGACAATGTATTTTCTATGTTTATCTTTACCTAGAATAGTTGATTCGTAGCTTATTGTACAAGACTTCTTGTTCTATAAAAGAAGATCTTTTAGGTTAAAGTTAATATAAGTTTTCATAAGTATTCGCAAGTTAAACTCTTTCATTGTAATCAAGCACGATCATTCTAATACAAGTGAAAGTTTGTTTAACATCTTTGTGTTTTAGATCAAGTGTTAATTCCGCATAACACTTTGTTACTTTATTCATAAGCAAAGGTTTCTCTACGTGTAGTACTTGATCTAATCTCGTATACACAAAGCTTAATCGATCTAAGTTTGGGATCAACAAGTGGTATCAGAGCTTGTTGAGAAACTTTTGATCTTTAAGTAACGCAAGAACCCTAAAACTCCAAACCCTAAAAACCCTAAAATTCTCAAAACCCTAAAAACACCATGTCTGGCACAGATCAACCTGCTGCCTTGCTACAAAACAACTCCTCAAACCCTAGTATCAAAATTCCCATGTTTGATGCCAGGAACTTTGAGCTTTGGAAGTCAAATTTTGAGCAATATATAGCCATTCATGACTACACTCTTTGGGAGATTGTCGAATATGGGAACACATTCGACAAAGCAGCAAAGATTGCTGCTGCAATTGCCACAAGGACAGCTGTTCCTAATTGTCCTGAAGCTGATAAGTTGGAAAAGCCTGGAGATGGGAGAGCTGTAGCTATTGAAGATATAGCCAAGAAGAGGGTGGACATGAAAATCTTGAACATCTTGAAACACGCCCTAGGTCATGAGAATCAGCACAAGTACAAACGCTTTGAGTCTGCAAAAGAGCTTTGGGAAGCTCTTGAAGTAGCACATGGTGGTAATGCTGACACAAAAGAAGAAAAGAAGAAGCAACTCTTGCATGAGTATGCTGTCTTTAAAGCTCAACCCAATGAAAATCTCACCAGTGTGAGAAGTAGACTTCTTGACATCACAAGTCAACTTTCCTTCATGGGAACACAGATTGATGACCCTGAATTGAATGCTACTTTTCTCAAAAGCCTTGGTGATGTATGGAAGATTGAGACAAGATCCATTCTTGTCAATAACACCCACAAGACCTCCAGGTTTGATGACATCTTCAACAAACTAAGACTGTTGGAGAATGAATGGCAATTGGATAGTGATAATAAATCTTCCAGTAGCAACATGGCCTTCTTCTCACAAAGTGAAGGCCAATTTGATTCCATGAACTTCTATGGACATCCAGCCACTGGATCTCAAGGTGTCAGCGCTGGATGTCAGTCTGTCAGCGCTGGATCATATCCTGTCAACGCTTTATACTCAAGCGCTGACACACACAACTTTGGAGCTGATAGACTTAAACCTGCTGGTTTAGATCTAGATACTGTGTGTGCATTCATTGCTTCTTTGCCCAGTGATTCAAGGATTACATATGAAGATCTTGAGCAGATAAGTGATGAACAATTGGAAGAGATGGACATCAAGTGGACTATGGCTCTTGTAAGTTTAAGAGCAAACAGGTTTAATAAAAGGTTCAAGAAGAAGATGACCTTTAATGCTAAGGATGTTGCTGGGTTTGACAAGTCCAAGGTTGAGTGCTACAACTGTCATAGAATGGGGCACTTTATGAGGGAATGTAGATCTGATGCTGGTAAGCCCTCAAGCCAAATGGTTAAGAGTCAAGATCCCAAGGCCATGGTTGTTGTTCAACAAATTGATGGCGTTGGGGAATGGGACTGGAGCTGGATGGCTAAGAATGAGGAAGAGGACAGAGCTTTGGTTGCTGAAGTTAAAGAAGAGCATGCTGAATATGCTCTCATGGCACACTCCTCCTCTTCATCAGATAATGAGGTATATGATGATGCTTTCTGTTCTAAGGGTTGTCGTTTAAATACTGAAAAACTAAATCAAGAGATAGTTAAATTATTAGATGAGGCAAGTACTGAAAGATGTAAAGTATCTAATTATCAAATTGCTCTTACCCAAACAGAAAAGACAGTAGCTGAGTATAAGAAAATGGAGTTTGATTTAAAGGATCAAATAAATATCTTAAAACATGGGTTACATCAGAGTAAAGATGTTCAAGATATAGTAAATAGGGTTAATCTTGATTTGATAACTCAGTTAGAGGAGGCTAACAAAAATAAAGATAATGTGAGTCTTAAAATCCAGAGATTTGATAAGGCCACACAATCCCTAGGAGAGTGTGTTAGTAAACAGAGAGACTCTAAGGATAAGAGTGGGATTGGGATGAAGGATTATACTGGTGTTCCACCACCAGCTGGGGATTTCTATGGTGTCCAATCAAAGGACTTATCTTGGACTGGCTTGCCAGAATGCCAAGAGGAGGAATTCATTCCTCCACCTAGAGTGATTTCCCCAGTTGAGGAATACAAGCAAAAACTGACTGACCTAGATGAGTGGAAGAAAGCTAACCACACCTTGTTTGTTAAGGGAGGGTTGTTGTGTGAAAGTCCAAATGAGCCCACACCAAACATGATACCAATTGTGGAGTCCAATGATCCTAAACCTATTAAGATCACACACCCTACCACTGGCAAAGCTGTTGACCTTGGCCCACAAACTGTTAGAAAACCTAGTGTTAAGTATGCAGAGATGTATAGGAATACTAGGTCACCAAAAAGCCAAGTTAGTAACCATGGAACAGGCTTCTTTGCTTCTAGACCTAAGACTATGTCTAGAAAAGCTTGTTACACATGTGGTAGCTTCTCACATTTGGCATACAAATGTGTCAACGCTTCCAATGTCAATGCTGATAGGAACCATTTCAGCGCTGACAAAAGTCAGCATAGGTCAAACACTGTCAGACCCAATACCTTTGTGAACAAAAGTTCACAAGTTGTTAGACCAGCACCATTCTTTTCTAGAGGGTCTAACACACAAGGCCTAAGACCTTTTCAAAAGTCAAACACTTGGTCCAATAGGCAATGGGTTCCTGTAGCAAACCCTAGGTACAACGCTGATAAAGGCAATCGGGGCGCTGACAAGAGCAATTTAAGCGCTGACAGACACACTGCCAAACCTAGGTATTTGCAACCACAGGGAAATAGGTCTAAAGCTTCTACTAGCTTAACATGGAGACCAAAACAAGACCAAAACCCTAATTCTACTGGTATTTCTATGACATGCAACAGGTTTCATTATATTTCAAAGGCATTGTCAACACCAATTGGGGTTAACTGGGAATTTCATTCAAACAGGGATGAAAATGGGGTTGTTATGAGAACCAAGTCTGTTCTTGTTGAACAACCAAATGAATCCAAGTCTTCCAAGGCTTGGGTTCCCAAAGAAAACTAATGTGTTTTCTTTATGTGCAGGGCATTCAGAAGAAGATCAATGATTATGGATACTGGGATAGTGGATGCTCAAGGCACATGACAGGAAAGGAAGACTATCTGACCAATTTCTCTCCTATTCAAGATGGTGATAAGGTATACTTTGGAGGGGGCTACGGCACCATCACTGGAAAAGGAACCCTTGTCACCAACAATCTACGGTTTGAGAATGTCTTCTTGGTAAAAGAACTGGATTATAATTTGTTTAGTGTATCACAAGTGTGTGATAACAAAAATAAGGTTCTTTTCACAGATACTGAGTGCTTGGTGTTAAGCAAAGATTATAAGCTCCCTGAGGAAAAATACATAGATTTTAGAACACCAAGGCATAAAGACATATATAATGTGAATCTTAATGGAATTAAGATAAATAATAAAATGTCATGTCTGTATGCTAAAGCCTCAGTAGATGAAAGTAATCTTTGGCACAGGAGATTAGGGCACATAAACTTTAAGAATATCAATAAACTTGTGAGGCTTGGTTTAGTTGATGGTTTGCCTGAAAAGGCTTTCCACAATGACCACTCTTGTGTTGCATGTCTTAAGGGCAAGCAGCACAAGGTCTCATTCAGGTCTAAACAGGTGCACTCTAGTTCTAAACCACTTCACTTATTGCATATGGACCTCTTTGGTCCAACTAATATAGAAAGTTTGAAGGGTAAATCATATTGTTTTGTTATCACTGATGATTTTTCCAGGTTTACATGGACTTTCTTTTTAGCCAAGAAAAGTGAAACTGCCCAAAGTCTGATTAATTTCATTACCCAGATTGAAAAGAAGAATAGTAATGAGGTCAAAATTATTAGAAGTGACAATGGGGGTGAGTTTAGAAATCAGTTGCTAGATGATTTTTGTGCCAAGAAAGGGATTACTAGGCAGTTTAGCATAGCTAGAACCCCACAGCAAAATGGGGTTGCTGAAAGGAAGAATAGGACCCTTATTGAAGCAGCCAGAACCATGTTGGCTGATGCCCACTTTCCTATAGCCTTTTGGGCTGAAGCTGTTAACACAGCTTGTTATGTTCAAAATAGGGCATTGGTCAACAAAATACATAATAAGACACCTTATGAGTTACTTTGGGGAAGGAAGCCAAATATTGGCTTTCTCAAGCCTTTTGGATGTCATGTAGTTGTTTTAGAAACTAGTGAGGCCCTAGGTAAATTTGATTCAAAAGGTGATGAAGGCTACTTCATGGGTTATTCAGTGCAGAGTAAAGGATATAGGGTTTACATTAAAAAGGAAAAACGTATACTTGAAAAGGTACATGTTAGGTTTTTAGAAAGTAAACCTAGTGATCCTGAAAGTGGTCCAAATTGGTTGTTTGACTTAGAACCTTTATCTAGAGCTTTAAATTATATGCCTGTTACTGATCCAGACATTGTGAAGGCAACTTCAAGTGTTTTGGAAAAGAGAATTGGTAATGTTTCAGGTATCCAGGTTGCTAAGGAGGATGGACCACCAGCAGTTGAATCATCTCCCACAAAAGAATATGTTACACTTCCTATATGGACAGATGAATATTATGCTGCTGCTACTGCTGCTAGAAAGGATAATGGTGGTGTTCAAATACCACCAAATACAAACATGCATGATTCTTCAGGCGCTGACAAAGGGAAATCAAGCGCTGACAAGACCAATTCAGACGCTGATGGCTTAGACGCTGACAACAACAGTTCAAGCGTTGTTAGCCCAAGCGCTGACAAACAAGGATCAGACTTTGGTGACACCTTTACACAGCTTTTCTCTTCCCATTTTGAACAAGGTGGACCTTCCAATGTCCATGAAGAGATTTCTGTTGATCAAGAAGAATCTGAAGAAGATATTGGGAACATGGAGCGTGAAGTTGAGGACACTAGACTTTTTGAAGGAGGAGTTCTCACTTCCACAGCAAAGGATCACCCCACATCTCAGATCATTGGTGATGTTATGGCTCCAGTTCAGACAAGAAGATCCCATCAAAGTCTTGGTGGATTTATTGCCAATATACACAAGAAGGTTGATACCCCTCTTGTACAAGCATGTTTGTTTGCCTGTTTTCTGTCACAGGAAGAACCCAAGAAAATTTTTGATGCTCTCAAAGAACCAAGTTGGGTGGAAGCAATGCAGGATGAGCTTCACCAATTTGCTATACAGGATGTTTGGGAGCTGGTTGATTGTCCTAGATATGTGAGACCAATTGGGACAAGGTGGGTTCTAAGAAACAAGAAAGATGAAAGAGGCATTGTGGTCAGAAACAAGGCATGTTTGGTAGCTCAGGGATATACACAAGAGGAAGGCATAGATTATGAAGAAGTTTTTGCACCAGTTGCAAGAATTGAAGCTATCAGAATTTTCCTAGCTTATGCCTCTTGCATGAACTTCACTGTTTATCAAATGGATGTGAAGAGTGCTTTTCTCTATGGGACAATTGTTGAGGAGGTATATGTCATGCAACCTCCTGGTTTTGAAGATCCTGAGAATCCAGACAAGGTTTATAGAGTGAAGAAAGCTATGTATGGACTTCATCAAGCCCCTAGAGCATGGTATGGTACATTGTCCACTTACCTGGTGGACAATGGATTCAAGAGGGGCACCATAGATCAGACACTATTTACAAAGAAGAAAGGAAAACATGTGTTGCTTGTGCAGGTCTATGTTGATGATATCATTTTTGGGTCTACTGATCCAAAAATGAGTGAGGATTTTTCCAAGCTCATGACAGATAAATTCAAGATGAGTGCCATGGGTGAGATGAACTTCTTTCTAGGTTTGCAAGTTCAGCAGAAAGAAGATGGTATCTTCATCTCCCAAGACAAGTATGTAGCTGAAATCTTGAAGAAATATGGTTTTTCTCCACATGAGAAGGAGGCTTCCACTCCTATGGATAGGCAACACCCTTGGGGAAAAATTGGAGCTGGAAAGGATGTGGATGTTAGGCATTATAGATCAATGATTGGATCATTGATGTATCTTACAGCCTCAAGACCTGACATCATGTTTGCTGTGTGTGCATGTGCACGCCATCAAGTGACTCCCAAATAATGTCACCTTTTTGCTGTGAAGAGAATTTTTAGGTACCTAAGATGTTATCCAGATCTTGGCTTGTGGTACCCAAAAGATTCTCCATTGGATCTTATTGCATATTCAGACAGTGACTATGGTGGTGACAAGTTTGATAGGAAATCCACAACTGGTGGATGTCAATTTCTTGGGAGCAGATTAATATCTTGGCAATGCAAGAAACAAACAGTGGTGGCAAACTCTACAACTGAAGCAGAATATGTGGCTGCAGCTGCTTGTTGTGGACAAGTCTTATGGATTCAGAACCAGCTGTTGGATTATGGGTATAATTTTATGCATACCAAGATTTTTGTAGACAATAACAGTACTTTATGCATTATTAAAAATCCTGTACATCATTCTAAAACCAAACACATAGAAATTAGACATCATTTTATAAGAGATTGCTTTGAGAAAGGTTTAATACAACCAGATAGGGTAGACACAGAAGATAATGTGGCTGATTTATTAACTAAACCTTTTGATGCTGGAAGATTTCAATATTTGGTAACAAATATTGGAATGGTTAATCTCACTTAATATGTGTTTTGGAACCTTTTTGTAAAAGTATGTACAGGATAATGCATTGTTATTGGTCTTTGTGATGATTTAGATTTTCCACTTTATTTTTCTAACACTGACAAAGGTACATGTAACGCTGATAAGTGTTATTTTGCCGTTGTTAGAGATATTATTGTCTAACGCTGACAAGAGTTTCTTCAACGCTGATAAGTGTTGTCGGGACGCTGTCAGCAACAAATGTTAGTTTTGTGGTTTTCATCTAAATGTGTAGGTAGGTGGTAGCTTTATGCCATTGGATACAGAGTTGCTTATGGATCTTTGAAGAGCTATTTGGACATGTTTTGTTTATGGATGATGGTTGGAATATTTATATTCCTATCTTGACATAAATTTTTAATGTTCATTTATATTTTGAGAACTCATGTATCATAGTTTGAGGGGAGGTTAAGGAACCTTTAGGATTTTTGGGTATCCATATGATACTCTTATCACAATTCTAGATTGTGTCCACAGGTGAGTATGGGTTAGTTTTACTAAACCATGAGGCACTGTAGCATGCATAGTATATCAACTTTGCATGCTGCCAAGACATTTTTGGCCTAGAATTGGTTGTGGTCTGTTGGGAGACTTGGGAATCATTTTGATATGGGTTTTACCTGGGAGTAACAAGGATTTTATAAGGTAACTTGGTTGTTAAGAATTTTGGTTAGCAAGGGACACTAGAGGACTGTTATGTCTATCTTGCTTATGCAAGTGTGCATAACTGGACAGTGCTTGCCGCCCTATGATAATTATCAGCTTTTGGTTATCTTCTCTAGGATAAATTACTTGTTAAGGTCATTTTTCACTTTTTAAAACAATTTTATTTTTGGACGCTGACAAGATTTTTCCAAGCGTTGTTGTGACCAAAATGGACGCTGACATGGCTTTAGGCGAACGTTGACAAGATTATAGCCGTTGGGCGTTGATGGGTTATATTTGACCGTTGACAATCAATGGGACCTACCCAGTTGTTACTTTTTGACATATTTTCAAGCCGTAATTTTAGGAGTTGTTACTTTCATTAAATGCATGAGATAACTTATAACTTTTTCAATATTTTCATGATTAGTTTTTGAAAATCTTTGCCTATTTTTGGGCCAATCACATGCATTCATCCACTCCTATAAATTTGGCTCCTATTTTAAACAGGGTATCTATAATTCTTGTCTAACACTTTTTCTCTTATCAACCTTCATCTTTTATACTTCAAATTAACAGCTTTCATCAATGGCATCAAGATTTAACTCAGCAGAATTGGATTTGGGGTTCAAGTCTCAACACAACATGATTGCTTATCTTGTTGCTGATAATACTTTGTTCCCTCAATACACAGAAATGGTGGAGTATTTGAACGCATCCCCATTAAGGTATGCTCTTTCTCATGCGCCACTCATTCCAGTCACACACATTAAACAGTTTTGGAACACTGTCAGTTCCTCAACAGTTAATGGAGTGACCACATTAACTTCTATTGTTCATGGGAGACCTTGGGTGGTTACTGAGGCCTTGGTACGCCAGGCCTTGCATCTTGATGATGCTGATGGTGTAACCCTTCTTCCCATATCTGAAATAGAACAAGGGCTTAGGGCTTTGGGATACCCTATTCCTGATGAAGGTACTCTTAATAAGTACCATAAGCAGGAATTTCCCCCAGCCTGGAAGTACCTCATTCACATTCTCCTTCAATGTTTGAGTCCCAAATGTACTGCACACAATGAGATCAATAGATCCATTGCAACTGCTATTGTGTGTATTGCAACAGGGCAAAAATATAATTGGTCTAAAATGATTTTTGAAGGAATGTGTAAAAACAAGGGGACAAAAATGACTTTAGCTTATCCCCGTTTTCTGCAAATGGTTTTTGATGCTCAAAGATATTGTTCAATGGGATCACAATGATTTTTATAAGATCCCTGAACAAAAGAAGGCTATTTTTACCAAGATGAATTCACCACCTCATAGAGACCTACCTTTAACCCCAGCTATGCTTGCTGTTATTGCAGCAGCACAACCCCAACCAGACCCCCAACCTCATATTGACCCTCACCCACAACTTGAACCTATCCCTGAACCTTTACCCTCACCTGACCAAATGCAAATAGACCAAAATCCCTTTGACGCTGACACATCTAATGTGGGCGTTGATGTACCTATTTCCACCGCTGACACCCAACCATCACAATCCCAAACACCCCTTCATCAACCCACATCTACACCTTCTTCTACACCATCTTCCACACCACCTGAATATAGGTTGATTAAACGCCAAAGGACTGCTGGAGTGTTCTCCTCTGGTGGTCCTAGCCATGCAGCAGAGAGAACCACCACCACAAGTGTGGCTGGTGACCTGGATGAGGCTGGGACTATTGGTTCTGGCTTAGCAGCTGGCCAAGGCAGTCCCACCATAATTAAGTCCTCATCCATGCCCAATGAACCTGACTTGGGGGGTCAAATCCCCATTTTGGAAGAGGGCAGACTGGAACCAATGACGCTTTTAGGAATTGACGGCTGTCTGCATTAGCTTGCAAAAGCAGAATGCAGACTTAGTACAAATTGTCAGTAACCAAGGCCTTGAACTCAAAGAATTGAGGGAGAGGATTGTTGTTTTGGAGAGTGCTCATTCAAGGGGAGGTATGGAGGAGTCTTCCAAAGGGGAGGAAGATCAAAGAAATCTGAGTGATAAGAGCAGTCAAGATGGTCAATCATTGGATGTTGCTGAAGCTCTTACTACTTTGAAGGAACAAACAGGTTTTGATACGTCCTTGATCTCTCCAACCAATTTAAATTTATCATTTACAGATATGTTGAGAGAGGTTACACAAGGCGCTGAGGGAAAATATTTGAGCGTTGACAAGACAAGTTTGGACGCTGATAGAAGTATTTTGGGCGCTGATAGAGGAAATTTGGGCATTGACAGATCTGCATATGGAGGTGATGTATTCCAGTCATCATCTATCATCAAGGATGTTTCTACTCAGGTATTACCATCTACCTTACCAACAATTGAACCATCAGATAAGGGTAAGGGTAAGTTGGTAGAAGAAATTGTTCCAAAGAATGCAGCTCAGGTTGAATTTGATAGAAGATTGGCTGAGCAAATGATGGAACAAGGTGAAAAGGAAAAGTCACCATTTGTTGTGACTTCTGAAGAAGACAGTGATGAAGCTAGCTCAGATTCAAGTGTGATGATTGTTGAACCAGAAAGACTTGAGTATGGTGATGAGCTTGCTAGGGAAAAGCTGAGAGATTTAAAGTTGCAGATTGATTTTGATATGCCAGAGGTGGTTCAGATGTACAATTCTTGGGAAGAAAGCTGTATGGATAATCCAGACTTGACCATTTCAGATCAGATATGGGGTTTGGAAATTCTTCTTAGAGTTCAGAAGGATTGTAAGGTGATTTTGAAGCACAAGGCAAGCAACATTCTCTCTGAGTTGAAAAGGGATAGGAGGAAGCTCTACTTTATGTTGCTCAAATGTCATGGAGTTGGATGGACACATCAGAAGCTGAAGGCTTTGACGTTTGATGAGTTGGAACATAGGGCTTATCCTATTTGGGTGAAAGTGCAAGAAGAAAACACTTTCAGACTTCTTTCAGATGAAAGAAAGGAGCAACTTGCAGAAGAGATGGCAATCAAGAAAGCTATGATAGTTCCTAGACCAGTAAAGAAGGGATTTATTCTTGAGTTTCCAAAAGATATGAATCAACTATATCCAAGTGAAGCAGTTATTAGAAAGAGCCTCAAGCTCTCCCCATTAGAAGCTTCAGATATGGTGCATGTGTTACCACTAGATTCCAGGAATCCAATTGTGAGTTATGATGAGGATGAATGTGGATTCTGGAAAATTGGAAGATTTGGCAAGGAGGTACAAACTTTTACCACTCTCATATCTTTATTTGCAAGTTGTGATAGAGAAGACTTGGTGGACCTTTGGAGGTTGCTAGAGACCAAGTATGAGGCTGAAGCACCAACTTCAGTCAATGGAATAAAACTTTGGACCACATTCAAAAGAATGTGTGGGACAAAAGAAGAAGATCCTGAAATATGGAAGGATCTTGAAGATGACCTCAGTGGTCTTCAATGGAGGTTATATTCAGCTGCTGGTGTATACCATTTGAGTTCTACAAAGTTTGCTGAGTATTTACTTGTAGATGCTCAGTATTTCATATCCAAGGCTGTTTTGGAGAAGATGAAGGACACCCAGTTGGAGATAGACTATACAAGTGACGTGGCAAAGAATTTGATCAGATTTATTTATTACCAATATGATAAGGTTTGTCAGACTCCTCCAAGTTCTTAGTGTTTATTCAGAAACTTGATCATAAGAGTGGATATCAAGTTTAGGGGAGGATTGTTGGGAATAAATTAAGGCCAGATCACTTGAACGCTGACAAGAACAACTCAAGCGTTGACAAGAGCAAATTGAGCGCTAATAGCATAAGCGTTGACAAGTTAAAGTCAAGCGTTGACAGATTGAAGACAAGCACTGATGGAAGATGTGAGCTACACGTATATTATATTCTAGAATACTTCTAGTAAGGATAGAGACGACAATGTATTTTCTATGTTTATCTTTACCTAGAATAGTTGATTCGTAGCTTATTGTACAAGACTTCTTGTTCTATAAAAGAAGATCTTTTAGGTTAAAGTTAATATAAGTTTTCATAAGTATTCGCAAGTTAAACTCTTTCATTGTAATCAAGCACGATCATTCTAATACAAGTGAAAGTTTGTTTAACATCTTTGTGTTTTAGATCAAGTGTTAATTCCGCATAACACTTTGTTACTTTATTCATAAGCAAAGGTTTCTCTACGTGTAGTACTTGATCTAATCTCGTATACACAAAGCTTAATCGATCTAAGTTTGGGATCAACATTGTATACATGGGTGATTAATACAGAGTCCCTCAACGGCGTGGAAATAGTAAGCCTATTTTCTAGTGGCAAGGGAGGCATCCTAATGTTCTTAGCATAAGCAGTAGAAATAACCGAGTGAGTAGCACCCGTATCGAAAAGAACACATGTAGCTTGACCATACATATACAAGATTCCAGTGATGGTACCTGTAGACTTGTTGGCCTGGTCTCGAGATGTCGTGTAGACACGCCCGGCAGTAGGAGGCGGCTTGGTATCAGTATGTCCCGATGTACCCTCCATCTCGCCCTTACGGCAATCCTTCATAATATGGCCAGGAAGACCACACTTGAAGCACGCATCAGTATTACGGCGACATGGTCCTGGGTGCCTACGGTGGCAAGTAGAGCAAAGAGGATGAGTGTATCCTCCAGCAGGTGCTCTGGCTGGCTGAGGACCTGATAAAAACATTTTGCATAAGACATGATAGTTGGGTACAAAGGACAAGCGGATAATCGTAAGATTGAATACCAGTGATAGCTGGACGGCTAGGCTGCGAACCTCTCTGATACTGGTCCCTACCGTTTCCATGGTTCCTGGTATAAGTTTGCTAAAGTGTCAGAATATGAGTTATAACATAAAACATAAGGAATTTCGTAAGTATTAGGACCTGTTGTTGTTGGAGTGCCCGGCGTTGTTACGGTAATTGTCATTACCGCCACGCCTATCCGTAGCAGAACGGTCGTTAGTCTGACCGTTTCCCTTGGGCTGATGAGGCTGCTGCTGAGTAGCCGGCTGAGACCGGTCCCCAGTTTTCTGCCTGGAAGATACATTTAGGAGATGAATAATTGACATATGAAAAGTATACGGATTGGTCACCGCTTGAATATGAATGTTTACCTCTTGTCGGGTCTTTCAGCTTCCCCGAACTCATCTCTCTCATGCAGCATCTCCAGCTTTCGTGTTGCATCGGCCACTTGTGCTACAGTGTTGAACGTAGCACACACCAGATTGTTTACGACCGATGTGTGAAGAGCCCATCTAAAGTGATGTGCCTGCTCTTCAGGAGTACCTGTTGCCGCACCACGGAAACCAGCCAAGCCAAGAAAGCGCTGCATAAACTCGTTGCTATTCTCCCCAGCTCTCTATCGGATCCCATGGTACTCTCTCTTGAGCTTGTCCTGCTCAGCCTTGGGAAAGAACTGCTCCATCACCCTGTCCTTGAACTGAGCCCAAGTCAAACCACCAACCCACTCATCACCACCTTCAGATTGCATCAATGTTAACCACCAGTTGAGTACATCGCCTTCGAACCGATAGCATGCCAGCCTCGCCTTGTATGCGGGGTCACAGCCTATGGCGTTGAAAATCTTCTTGATGTGAGCCAACCAGCTTTCAGCATCGTTGGGGCTATCTGTCTTCTCAAAAGCTCGAGGGCGGAGCTTTTTGAATCTCTCCAGCCATACTGCTAATGTCACTGGAGGAGGAGGAGGAGGTGGCTGATTGTGCTGCTGATTGTTGGCAGCTTGAACTTCAGCCCTGATGTCATTCCTCAGTTGAGGAAGCAAGGCTTGCATGGCAGCCTGAATTGCAGCATTGAGCTGCTCCTGTTCGCGTGTGAGAACCATCTGACAGTATAACATAATACATATGATTAAACAGATCAAAACATAAAATATAAATATATACATGAAGAAATTTATACTAAAATTTCACGAGAAAAATTTTATGCAAGAAAATTTTTGTATGAATGCATGATGCAGTTTTATGAAAACTTTTGTATGCTCGAGAGTGAACGCCTCTGGTCAGTTCACCTAAAACAAAAGACATAGCGAGGGGACGCTTATGGGTCGGTCCCAAATCTAAAAGTTTCGATAAAACACATGCGACTAAATAGGGCCAGTCCTGTACCAACCATTACTTAATCAAAAACCCTGCAACAATGACATGTATATGTATGCTTAAAAATGATGAATGCATGAAAACAACTGTCAGTTCTAGGAAGACCGTAGTGACTACCCACTAATCACAGGTCATATTTGAGATCCTACAGGTCGAAGCCTTAGCTCTGATACCATAATTGTAACACCCTATTTTGGAAATGGAAATATCACAATAATTATGGAGTGTCATCAAAGCATACAAGGAAAAATGTCTAAACATTACTTGACCATAAAAAGGAAAATACCGGAATCAAACATCGGTAGTCCAAAAGTAAAGCTCATCACACACAAACATAGTATAATAAAGGGAAAGGACTAAACAATGTCCAAAGCATAAGTATCATAAGAAAGGAAATGCATAATGTAAAGAAGGCTAGACAGCTTCCAGTCCATATGCGCGTACTCTTAGAGTCTACGAGCGTCCCTGAGTACCTGCCGTTTTGGGAACATAGCAAAGGAAAATGGCTGAGCAAATACGCTCAGTGCACGGATGTACAATAAAGCATGAATAGGATAAGCATATAACATAATAACAGCGGAAGAAACTAAGTCCCGAGTAACCTGGTTAAGTCTTAATAAAACTGGTTTAATAGTTTGAAAGTCTTATGTTTATCTTATAAAAACTGTTTGTCATATTTTACCATTAGCCAATATAGGTAATGAAAATCCACCGTGCATGAATAATTGGAGGGGTGACCTCATCATGCAAATTAGAGGGGCTGCCTCTAATTTAATATACTGGTTTTTGGGTAGGAGGGATCAACTCCTTGTGAAGGATGCAAGGCACACACCACATTCACCATGTAATCCTGAATAAAACATGTAACTAGGATGCACCCATACGCCCCACATGATAAATATAATAAATGGCCAAAAGCTGAAGGGACACCACGAGCAATCACTCCACCGTGGTGAAGTCATAACGTCAGTGCCTCTAATGTTATGGTTATGGTACCTCCATAACTAGGTGAAACTGGTCATGCATGTATATGGCTATAGGTAATCTTAATTAAACATAAGAAATCAAACACATAACTTATACTACGGGAAAACAGTTGGCTGCATAAGGGGAATCCTAATAAGGAAAGAATGTCCATACTTAAAGGACGGGAATCCGTACCTTATGTCCAGTGAACGAGAAAGACGAACTGCGAGAATCCTACTTCCGAATCACTAGTGCTACATAAATACGTACATGAATAAGTATCTGCTTACTAAATACATAGTTGGTTTTATGTCATGTCTTAGCTTATTTTATGTGTTCCTACCATGTTTTACTGTTATAAAGCCTCAAATTGTGTTAAATCTTATATTCTGCTTAATCTGATTAAGTATTTCTGGTATTTCATGTGTTATTATACTCACTGTGTAATAATAAGTAACTTTTCAAAAATAGCAGGTTTCCTAAAATAGAAAGTTTCCAAAAATAGAAAGTTACAAAAAATAGAAAGTTTCCAAAAATAGAAAGTTTCCAAAAATAGAAAGTTTCCAAAAATAGATTTACTGCTTAAAATAGATAAGTTTATAAAAATAGAAAGTTTCCATAAATAGATTAGCTGCCTGATATAAATAAGTTTCTAAAAAATAGTTGGTTTCCATAAATAGATTAGCTGCCTTATTTAATTAAGTTTCTAAAAATAGGAAGTTTCCATAATTAGAAATAAGCTGGTTAAATAAGCTAAGTATATAAGCCTAAGTGTTTTTCATGATTATTTCTAAGTCATATGATATAATGTATAGTTTAATAATTATTTCATGTAATTTAATTAAACTATAGGTTATAATATTTAATTAAAGTATAACATGTTTTTAATTAAATAAGTTAAATACTTAGGTTAAAATATGTATTATTATTATATGTTAATAATATAACCTAAGTCATGTTAATTAATTAATTATATCTATGATTTTAAAATATTTAATTAATTATAAGTCTTAAATATATAAATACTTAGGTTAAAATAATTTCATGATCATTAATAATTAAATAACCTAAGTCATGTTATTAAATTAATCACATCATTTTATTAATTTAATTTTTAACCTAAGATCATAAACATAAAAAAAACTAACATACACCATGAACCGGATCTAGACTAAAAAAGCATGAACCAGACATGAAATCGACACCGTACCTCGAACCAACTCGGGGTACCCCGTGTTTCCTTGCTGTCGTGGGACCCACACGCACCAACCAAGACCATATGGTCTTGGTGGTGGTCGGCTTGGAAAACCGAAACCCATTCGGGTTCGGTTGCAGCCTACGGCCAAAACAAACACCCCTTAAAAACACTCTTTTGATTTTATTTAACACCAAAACATGTTAGATCCATGATTAATTATTATGTTTTTGTAAAAACATCACATGTTCATAATTTATAAAAAAAATAAATCAAAAGAAAAGGTTTAAAAAAAAGGTTTTACCGAATTCGTGGATCAAGAGGACGAAGAACCAACACGATCAATCACCAAAACTTCAAGATCAAAGATCAAAATCACCTTGTATGGTGTTTGTAGGGTGGCGGCACAAAGAGAAAAAGGGAAGGAGGAGGTTTTAGGTTTTCTTAAAATCTTCTATAAAGTTTATTTGAGTAGTGTAAAAATAATAAACCCCCTTTTAGTAAATTTGACAAATGGGCTTGGCCCATTTGTCCTTGTTGGCCGCGGGTAGGGACCCCACTTGGGGTACCCGTACCTTTTTCTGTGTCTCGTTATTTAGTTAAACGTTTGTGATTATTTATGTTCGTGTTTTAAATGTTCTCGTTACGTAAATACCGTGATCTAATATATTTAATTACGCTCGTAATAAATATATATACGTAATTAATAATAGTTCGTGTTTTAATTACGTTCATGATTTCATGATCGCATGTTCGTGATTAATTATCGTTAAATAATTATTACGTGATCGTGCATAGTAAATACTTATCGTGTTCTAACACGTACGTAATACGTAAACTCCTAACACGTAATCGTAATCATGCTATATTAGGAAAGTTTTAATCTAGTACGTACGATCCTAAGGGTACTATGCATGGTAAAAGCATGCGGGTTTTACAAGAGTCTAAGACGAGTATTATTTGTCTAGGTTTCCGTGATTGAAGCACGTACCGTACGTCCGAATTGCCGATAACCCGCTTTCCCACATCAACGTGAGTTCATAGCCTCGCACTCTTTTAAATTTTTTTATGAAATGTTTTATAAACCCGCGAGGGAGATAACATGTTAGTTCTGATAAAATAGGACACCATTTGTCCCGATTGTTTGTTTATTGATTTGGACCCGATGATTGTATGACCCTATGAATGATTATATGACCCGATAAATGAAAGGAAATGGATTATTAAAGTTAGGTTATGTCACTAAAAGTCCCATTAGCATGAATTGTGAACTATCGGGATTTGGTAGACGCTTATGCATATAATAGTACTATTTGGGGACGATCACCCCAGTTCGCGCCTTGACGGTTGATCCCTGTCGTGCCACATTTATTGGTAAGCGAATTTATATATGAGTAGATTTACACAAGCGTGATTATTGTGACGACACGCTAATTTAGATGGGCAAATGAGTTTCGGGCTAGCTACTCGTTGTTTGTTGTAGTAAGGTAACAATGTCATGCGGCTTATAATAATCCAAAAATAACGAAAATACTGCTATAGGCATTGAATTATGATATATTGCCTGACTAGTAATACGGGGTCTTATTATTGATTTTATGTTCGTGTTTTGGTTTTTCATAAACCATACTCATATAACGGTTTTTTTTATGTTTTATACAACGTTATAAAACGGATTGTATGATGTTTTTAACGACAATGGTTCGTATAATGATTTTGAAGGCGAAAGCCTATATTATGATTTTGACAAGGATTTGTATAAAATGTTTTTGGCCTATTTTATGGCCTACTACAAGGATTTGTACAAAATGATTTTCGGTAATAAATATATACCGATGATATATTAATGGTTTTATTAAACTCTATGAATTCACTCGGCGTTTTCGCTGACCTTTTCTTTTAACATGTTTTATCTCAGGTACTTGAAGGTAATTCTCGGGAATACAACAAGAATTCATGGCCCGCACTTAAACAACAATTTCCATTCAAATCTTTTGTAAAATTGTATGAAATGACTATGACTTGGGACCTATGTAAATTTGATATTTATGAATGGAAATGCTTTATTATTAAACGACGCGATTTTTAAGCGTTGTCTATGATGTGAGTAATGTGCTATCCCGTAACACCAACGAGTCTTCCGCTGTATTGAATTGTGTAAATTTGGGGGTGTTACAGTTTGGTACCAGAGCTCTCGTTATAGAGAACGAAAGATTTTTAAAACCAAGGTTTTGAATAAAACATTTCAAAATCTTTTAACTATAAACATTTTTCTAAAAATGTCTAAAAAAATTAAAAAAAATCTTTTGACTACAACGGTGCCGAAGAATTCCCGAGTTACCGACAAGGCCAGACTGAGAAGTGTTATTTTAATATATATATAACTTGGATTATATATATATATGATGTGATTTGATTACATGATTGTTTGATGATTATTTTAATACGTATACGAGGAATTTATACGACGTAGATTGTCACAAGAAACCCTAACTCCCCTAGCAAATCAATCGAAGCTATTCCCGTAGGAATTCTAGCTATTCTAGATCTAAACCAAGTTGTGGATATTTAGGATTCCAACAAAATGGTTGATATTCATAGAAATGTAGATATTAGTTGATTGTGATATTGAAGAAGAATTAGCGAGATTAAATATGATATCGATGTTATGATGATCTTTCTTTATAGAGTGGAGTTTTACAAAACGTTACCACCTAGAAAGGTGTCATCTGAATCGTTGTCACCCAATTCTTAAATTGAAATCGAAAGGGTGAATGTTGCACTTGAGGCTGTCAATTGAACCATTACCCAAAAGCCTCATGCCACTAGTACCTTTTCGAGAAATCTAATTGAATGTGTGAGTCATCTCATGCTAGTGACTCATTTGATAACTATTGTTGTAAGAGCTATAGGATTGGAAATTAAGTGTTGATCATATCGATCTTTTATTGCCTTTCAAGGTCTAAGAATAAAATTGAAAGTATTGGAGAATGAGGTAGGATGTTGCATTGAGTATAAGTTGATTAAAACTTGAATAAAGTAAAAAAAAATTAACAAATTAGTTTTCTTTGGGAATCCAAGTCTCAGAAGACTTGGATTCATCTGGTTGTTCAATAAGAACAGACTTAGTTCTCACAACAACCCCATTCTCATCCCTTTTAGGATGAAAAACCCAGTTAACCCCAATTGGTTTTGTAATGACCTTTGAAATGTAATTAAACCTATTGCAAGTCATTGAAATTCCATTATTATTAGGGTTTTGATCTTTCTTGGGTCTCCATGTTAAGCTTGAAGAAGCTTTAGACCCCTTACCTTGTGGCTGCAAATATTTAGGTCTGGTCACGTTTCTGTCAGCGTTGGATTTTGTCCTGTCAACGCTGAAATTACCCTTGTCAGCGTTGAACCTACGGTTTGCTACAGGAACCCATTGCCTATTTGACCAGGTGTTTGTCTTTTGAAAAGGTCTTTGTCCATGAGTGTTAGACCTTCTAGAGAAGAATGGGGCAGGTCTAATCACTTGTGGACTTTGCTGCACACAAGGTTTGGGTCTGACAACGTTTGACTTCCTAACAACGTTGACTTTCCTCCTATCAGCGCTGAAATTGTTCTTATCAGCGTTGGCTTTGGGAGCGTTGACACACTTGTATGCTAAATGTGAAAAGCTACCACAAGTATAACAGGCTTTCTTAGACACACTCTTAGGTCTAGAAGCGAAGAAACCTGTTCCATGATTGTTAACTTGGCTCTTGGGTGACCTATTATTTCTATACATCTCTGCATATTTAATGGTAGGTCTTCTAACAGTGTTGGAGCCTAGGTCAACAGCTTTACCAGTAACTGGGTGAGTAACCTTAATGGGTGGTGATTCATTGGGACTTTCACATAGCAAACCTCCCTTAACAAACAAAGTAGGGTTAGCTTTCTTCCACTCATTTAGGTCAGTCAATTTTTGTTGATACTCTTCAACTGGAGTGACAACTCTTGGTGGAGGAGAGAATTCCTCTTCTTGGCATTCTGGTATACCAGTCCACGACAAATCCTTTCTAAGGACACCATAGAAGTCACCAGCTGGTGGTGGAACCAAAGAGTAATCATTCATCCCAATCCCAGTCATGTTCTTAGGATCTCTTTGTTTAGCTACACAGTCTCCTAGGGCTTGGGTGGCTCTATCAAATCTTTGAATCTTGAGGTCAACATTATCTTTATTCTTAATGGCCTCATCTAACTTAGCCTGTAGGTCTCTATTGACCTTAGTCATGATATTTCTAATATCCATACTACCCTCTAGCTCATGTTTTAAGATATTTATCTTATCTTTTAAATCAAATTCCATTTTCTTGTATTCAGAAACGGTTTTCTCAGTTTCAGTAAGAGCTAGTTGGTAATTGGACAATTTACACCTTTCAGTGCTCATATCATCTTTTAGTTTTAACACCTCTTTGTTAAGTCTATCAGTGTTTAGCCTACAACCTTTGCTACAAAAAGCATCATCATATACCTCATTATCAGATGAAGAGGAGGAGTGTGCCATGATAGCATATTCAACATGCTCTTCTTCTTCAATATCAGCAATCAAAGCTTTGTCCTCTTCAGCATCCTTAGCCAGATAGCTCCAATCCCATCCAGTACCATCAATTCCTTGAACTGCAACCATGGCTTTGGAGTCTTGAGCTTTAACAACCTGACTTGAGGGTTTACCAGCATCAGATCTTCTAGGAGATTTGCATTCCCTCATGAAGTGCCCCATGCGATGACAGTTGTAGCACTCAACTTTGGATTTATCAAATCCAGCAGTGTCTTTAGCATTGAAGGTCATCTTCTTTTTGAACCTTCTATTCCACCTATTTGCTCTTATACTAGCAAGAGCCATGTTCCACTTGATGTCCATCTCTTCCAAGTGTTCATCACTTATCTGCTCAAGGTCCTCATATGTAATCACTGAACCATTGGGAAAAGAAGCAATGTAAGCACACACAGTGTCCAAATCCAAACCAGCAGGTTTAACTCTTGGGCAGTCATTCATGAATGTGTCAGCGTCTGAAAAGGAGACGTTGACAGGACTTGTTCCAGCGCTGACAAATGATGATCCAGTAACTGGATGCATAAAGGAGTCCTTCTGATTGAATTGGCCTTCACTATGAGAGAAGAAGGCCATGTTGCTGGTGCTAGCTTTGCTTCCATGTGCTGAAAGAGTTTCATCTTCCAACAGTCTTAGTTTGTTGTAGATGTCATCAAACGAGGAGCTCTTGTAAGTATTATTGGCAAGAATAGATCTTGCCTCAATCTTCCATGGCTCACCAAGACTTTTAAGAAAGGTAGCATTGGTGTCAACATCACCAACTTGTGTCCCCATGAAGGACAACTTACTTGTGATGTCAAGCAATCTGCTTCTCACACTACTGAGTTTCTCATTGGGCTGAGCTTTGAAGACAGCATAATCATGCAGAAGTTGTTTTTTCTTTTCTTTCTTAGTGTCTGCATTACCACCATATGCAACTTCAATTGCTTCCCAAAGATCCTTAGAAGATTCATAGCCTCTATATTTGTGCTGATTTTCTTGTCCCAAAGAGACTTTCAGAATATTTAGGGCTTTCATGTCAACCCTTTTCTTTGCAATATCTTCAGCACCTACAGCTCTACCATCTCCAGGTTTTTCTTTCTTATCTTCATCAGGACATCCTTCAACAGCTGATCTTGCCGTAATGGCATCCTGAATCTTTTGAGCATTATTGAATGAGTTTCCATATTCAATAATCTCCCAGAGTGTGTAATCAAAGATCCCCAGATATTGTTCAAAGTTGAACTTCCATAACTTAAAGTTGGTTGCATCAAGCATGGGAATCTTGATGTTTGGTAAGGGTGAAGAGGAGGAAGTTATTGCTTCAGACAAGATGTTGTTAGGGTTTTGAGAAAATTAGGGTTTTGGTGTTCGTGTATCGTTCTGGTGTTCTTCAAAGATCAAAAGTTCCTCAACAAGCTCTGATACCACTTGTTGATCCCAAACTTAGATCGATTAGCTTTGTGTATACGAGATTAGATCAAGTATAACACGTAGAGAAACCTTTGTTATATGCTTTGTGAATCTAAGTGTTATGCGGAATTTAACACTTAAACAAGAACACAAGATGTAAACAAAACTTTCACTTTGATTATGAATGTCGAACTTGCTTACAATGAAAGATGTTTACGAATGAAAACTTATATAAAACTTGATACTAAACATTAACCTAAAGGCCTTCTTTTATAGACTAAGAAGCCTTGTACAATAAGCTACGTATCAACTATTCTAGGTAAAGATAAACATAGAAAATACATTGTCGTTTCTATCCTTACTAGAAGTATTCTAGAATATAATAAACGTGTAGCTTATATCTTCCATTAGTGCTTGTCTTCAATCTGTCAACGCTTGACTTTAACTTGTCAACGCTTAAGCTGTCAGCGCTCAATGTGTTCTTGTCAACGCTTGAGTTGTTCTTGTCAGCGCTCAAGTGATCTGGCCTTAATTTATTCCCAACAATCCTCCCCTAAACTTGATATCCACTCTTATGATCAAGTTTCTGAATAATCATTAAGAACTTGGAGGAGTCTGACAAACCTTCTCATATTGGTAATAAATAAATCTGATCAAATTCTTTGCCACGTCACTTGTATAATCTATCTCCAACTGGGTGTCCTTCATCTTTTCCAAAACAGCCTTGGATATGAAATATTGAGCATCCACAAGTAGATACTCAGCAAACTTTATAGAACTCAAATGGTATACACCAGCAGCTGAATATAACCTCCATTGAAGACCACTGAGGTCATCTTCAAGATCCTTCCATAATTCAGGATCTTCCTCATTTGTCCTACACATTCTTTTGAATGTGGTCCAAAGTTTTATTCCATTAGCTGAAGTTGGTGCTTCAGCCTCATACTTGGTTTCCAGCAACCTCCAAAGGTCCACCAAGTCTTCTCTTTCACAACTTGCAAATAAAGATATGAGAGTGGTAAAAGTATGTACCTCCTTGCCAAATCTTCCAATCTTCCAGAATCCACATTCATCCTCATCATAACTCACAATTGGATTCCTGGAATCTAATGGTAACACCTGCACCATATCTGAAGCTTCTAATGGGGAGAGCTTGAGGCTCTTTCTAATAACTGCTTCACTTGGATATAGTGGATTCATATCTTTTGGAAACTCAAGTGTAAATCCCTTCTTCACTGGCCTGGGAACTATCATAGCTTTCTTGATTTCCATCTCTTCTGCAAGTTGCTCCTTTCTTTCATCTGAAAGAAGTCTGTAAGTGTTCTCTTCCTGCACTTTCACCCAAATAGGATAAGCCCTATGTTCCAACTCATCAAATGTCAAAGCCTTCAGCTTCTGATGTGTCCATCCAACTCCATGACATCTGAGCAACATAAAATAGAGCTCCCTTCTATCCCTTTTCAACTCAGAGAGAATATTGCTTTCCTTGTGCTTCAAAATCACCTTACAATCCTTCTGAACTCTAAGAAGAAGCTCCAAACCCCATATTTGATCTGAAATGGTCAAGTCTGGATTATCCATGCAGCTTTCTTCCCAAGAATTGTACATCTGAACCACCTCTGGCATGTCAAAGTCAACCTGCAACTTTAAATCTCTCAACTTTTCCCTAGCAAGCTCATCACCATACTCAAGCCTTTCTGGTTCTATAATCATCACACTTGAGTCTGAGCTAGCTCCATCACTTTCTGAGTAGGAACATCCTTGATGATAGATGATGACTGGAATACATCACCTCCATATGCAGATCTGTCAACGCCCAAATTTCCTCTATCAGCGCCCAAAATACTTCTATCAGCGTCCAAATTTGTCTTGTCAACGCTCAAATATTTTCCCTCAGCGCCTTGTGTAACCTCTCTCAACATTGCTGTAAATGATAAATTTAGATTGGTTGGAGAGATTAAGGACGTATCAAAACCTGTTTGTTCCTTCAAAGTTGTAAGAGCTTCAGCAACATCCATTGACTGACCATCTTGACTGCTCTTATCACTCAGATTTCTTTGATCTTCCTCCCCTTTGGAAGACTCCTCCATACCTCTCCTAGCATGATCACTCTCCAAAACAACAATCCTCTCCCTCAATTCCTTGAGTTCAAGGCCTTGTGAGCTGACAATTTGTACTAAGTCTGCATTTTGCTTTTGCAAGCGAATGCAGACAGCCGTCAATTCCAAAAGAGTCATTGGTTCCAGTCTGCCCTCTTCTAAAATGAGGATTTGACCTCCCAAGTTAGATTCATCGGGCATGGATGAGGACTTAATGATGGTGGGACTGCCTTGGCCAGCTTCTAAGCCAGAACCAATAGTCCCAGCCTCATCCAGGTCACCAGCCACACTTGTGGTGGTGGTTCTCTATGCTTCATGGCTAGGACCACCAGAGGAGAACACTCCAGTAGTCCTTTGGCGTTTGATCAACCTATATTCAGGTGGTGTGGAAGATGGTGTGGAAGAATGGGTAGATGTGGGTTGGTTAAGGGGTGTTTGGGATAGTGAAGGTTGTGTGTCAGCGTTGGAAATAGGCACATCAACGCCAACATTTGATGTGTCAGCGTCAAAGGGTTCTTGGTCTATTTGCATTTGTTCAGGTGAGGGTAAAGGTTCAGGAATAGGTTCAAGTTGTGGTTGAGGGTTAATATGAGGTTGGGGATCTGGTTGGGGTTGTGCTGCTGCAATAACAGCAAGCATGGCTGGGGTTAAAGGTAAGTCTCTATGAGGTGGTGAATCCATCTTCGTAAAAATAGCTTTCTTTTGTTCAGGGATTTTATAAAAATCATTGTGATCCCTTGAACAATATCTTTGATCATCAAAAATCATTTGCAGAAAACGGGGATAAGCTAAAGTCATTTTTGTCCCCTTGTTTTTACACATCCCTTCAAAAATCATTTTAGAATAGTTATATTTTTGCCCTGTTGCAATGCACACAATAGCACTGGCAATGGATCTATTGATCTCATTGTGTGCAGTACGTTTGGGACTCAAACATTGAAGGAGAATGTGAAAGAGGTACTTCCAGGCTGGGGAAATTCCTGTTTATGGTACTTATTAAGAGTACCTTCATCAGGAATAGGATATCCCAAAGCCCTAAGCCCTTGTTCTATTTCATTTATTTGAAGGATGGTTATACCATCAGCATCATCAAGATGCAAGGCCTGGCGTACCAAGGCCTTAGTAACCACCCAAGATCTCCCATGAACAATAGAAGTTAATGTGGTCACTCCATTAACTGTTGAGGAACTGACAGTGTTCCAAAACTGCTTAATGTGTGTGACTGGAATGAGTGGTGCATGAGAAAGAGCATACCTTAATGGGGATGCGTTTAAATACGCCACCATTTGTGTGTATTGAGGAAACAAATCATTATCAGCAACAAGATAAGCAATCATGTTGTGTTGAGACTTGAACCCCATTTCCAATTCTGCTGAGTTAAACTTTGGTGCCATTGATGAAAGCTGTTAATTTGAAGTGTAGAAGATGAAGGTTGATAAGAGAAAAGTGTTAGACAAGAATTATAGATACCCTGTTTAAAAATAGGAGCCAAATTTATAGGAGATGAAGAATGCATGTGATTGGCCCAAAAATAGGCAAAGATTTTCAAAAACTAATCATGAAAATATTGAAAAAGTTATAAGTTATCTCATGCATTTAATGAAAGTAACAACTCCTAAAATTACGGCTTGAAAATATGTCAAAAAGTAACAACTGGGTAGGTCCCATTGAGTGTCAACGGTCAAAAATAACCCATCAACGCCCAACGGCTATAATCTTGTCAACGTTCGCCTAAAGCCATGTCAGCGTCCAATTTGGTCTCAACAACGCTTGGAAAAATCTTGTCAGCGTCCAAAAATAAAATTGTTTTAAAAAGTGAAAAATGACCTTAACAAGTAATTTATCCTAGAGAAGATAACCAAAAGCTGATAATTATCATAGGGCGGCAAGCACTGTCCAGTTATGCACACTTGCATAAGCAAGATAGACATAACAGTCCTCTAGTGTCCCTTGCTAACCAAAATTCTTAACAACCAAGTTACCTTATAAAATCCTTGTTACTCCCAGGTAAATCCCATATCAAACTTATTCCCAAGTCTCCCAACAGACCACAACCAATTCTAGGCCAAAAATGTCTTGGCAGCATGCAAAGTTGATATACTATGCATGCTACAGTGCCTCATGGTTTAGTAAAACTAACCCATACTCACCTGTGGACACAATCTAGAATTGTGATAAGAGTATCATATGGATACCCAAAAATCCTAAAGGTTCCTAAAACCTCCCCTTAAACTATGATACAAAAATTTTGCTAAAATCATGCATGAACATAAAAATTTATGTCAAGATAGGAATGAAACATTCCAACCATCATCCATAAATAAAAACTTGTCCAAATGCCTCTCCTTTAATCCATAAGCAACTCTGTATCCAATGGTATACTGCTAACACCATCTGCACATTTAGATTAAAAACCACAAAACTAACATTGTTGCTGACAACGCCCCGATAACACACAACAGCGTTGAAGGAAGCTTTGTCAGCGTTAGACAATTATATTGCTGACAACGTTGCAAAAACACTTATCAGTGTTCAAACAACCTTTGTCAGTGTTAGAAAAATATAGTGGAAATTCTAAATCATCAATAAGACCAATAATAATAATGCATCATCTTGTACATACTTTTACAAAAAGAATCCAAAACACATATTTAAGTGAGATTAACCATTCCAATACTTGTTACCAAGTATTGAAATCTTCCAGTATCAAAAGGTTTAGTTAATAAATCTGACACATTTTCCTCAGTGTCAACCCTATCTGGTTGTATTAAACCTTTCTCAAAACAATCTCTTATAAAATGGTGTCTAATTTCTATGTGTTTAGTTTTAGAATGATGCACAGGATTCCTAATGATGCATAAAGTACTATTATTGTCAACAAATATCTTAGTATGCATGAAATTATACCCATAATCCAACAGCTGGTTCTGAATCCACAACACTTGACCACAACATGCTGCTGCAGCCACATACTCTGCTTCAGTTGTAGAATTAGCCACCACTGTTTGTTTCTTGCATTGCCAAGATATTAATCTGCTCCCAAGAAACTGACATCCACCAGTTGTGGATTTCCTATCAAATTTATCACCTCCATAATCACTATCTGAATATGCAATCAGCTCCAATGGTGAATCCTTTGGGTACCACAAACCAAGATTAGGGAAACATCTTAGGTACCTAAAGATCCTCTTCACAGCATAAAGGTGACATTCTTTGGGAGTCACTTGATGACGTGCACAAGCACATACAGCAAACATGATATCAGGTCTGGAAGCAGTAAGATACATCAAGGATCCAATCATGGATCTATAATGCCTGACATCAACATCTTTCCCATCTCCAATCTTTCCCCAAGGGTGTTCTCTATCCATAGGAGTAGTAGCCCTCTTTTCATGTGGAGAAAAGCCAAACTTCTTCAAGATCTCAGCAACATATTTGTCCTGGGAGATGAAGATACCATCTTCTTTCTGCTGAACTTGTAAACCAAGAAAGAAGTTCATCTCCCCCATAGCACTCATCTTGAATTTGTCTGTCATAAGCTTGGAGAAATCCTCACTCATCTTTGGATCAGTAGACCCAAAAATGATATCATCAACATAGACCTGCACAAGCAACACATCTTTGCCTTTCTTCTTTGTAAATAGTGTCTGATCTATGGTGCCCCTCTTGAATCTATTGTCCACTAAATATGTAGACAAGGTACCATACCATGCTCTAGGGGCTTGATGAAGGCCATACATAGCCTTTTTGACTCTATACACTTTATCTAGATGCTCTGAATCCTCAAAACCAGGAGGTTGCATGACATAAACTTCCTCAACAATGGTGCCATACAAGAATGCACTTTTGACATCCATTTGATAGACTGTGAAGCCCATGCAAGATGCATAGGCTAGAAAAATCCTAATAGCTTCAATCCTTGCAACTGGTGCAAAGACTTCCTCATAGTCTATCCCCTCCTCTTGTGTATAACCTTGAGCCACTAACCTTGCTTTGTTTCTGACCACAATACCTCTTTCATCTCTTTTGTTCCTGAGAACCCATCTTGTCCCTATAGGTCTGACATATCTAGGACAATCAACCAGCTCCCAAACATCCTGAATTGCAAATTGGTGAAGCTCATCCTGCATTGCTTCCACCCAACTTGGTTCTTTGAGAGCATCAAATATCTTCTTGGGTTCTTCTTGTGACAGAAAACATGCAAACAAACATGCTTGCACAAGAGGGGTATCAACCTTCTTGTGTATATTGGCAATAAATCCACCAAGACCTTGATGGGATCTTCTTGTCTGAACTGGAGTCATAACATCACCAATGATCTGAGATGGGGGGTGATTCTTCATTGTGGAAGTGAGAACCCCTCCTTCAAAAAGTCTGGTGTCCTCAACCTCATGCTCCATGTTGCCAATATCTTCTTTCATCAGACTCTCTTTGTGCAACAGGAATCTCTTCATGAACATTGGAAGGTCCACCTTGTTCAAAACTGGAAGAGAAAATATGCCCATAAGTGTTGTCAACATTTGAATCTTGGTTGTCAGCGTCAGGGCTGACAGCGCCTGAAATGTTGTTGTCAACGTCTGAATTGGTCTTGTCAGCGCTAGATTTGCCTTTGTCAGCGCCTGAAGAACCATGCATGTTTGTATCTGGTGGTATTTGGAAACCACTATTATCTTGTCCAGCAGCAGCAAAAGCATCAGTCCAAATGGGAATTGTGACATATTCAAATGTAGGAGATGCGTTTTCTACTTGTGATCCAACTCTCTCATCAACCTGTGTACCTGAAACATTAACAACTTGTTCCTCTACAACATTTGAAGTTACCTTCACAATGTCTGGATTAGTGACAGGCATATAATTTAAAGTTCTAGATAAGGGTTCCAAATCAAACAACCAATTAGGACCACTTTTAGGATCACTAGGTTTATTCTCTAAGAACCTAACATGTACTCTCTCAACAATACGTTTGTCCTCTTTAAGATAAACCCTATAACCCTTGCTCTACACTGAATACCCCATGAAGTAACCTTCATCACCTTTTGCACTAAATTTCCCTAAGGCATCACTAGTGTCTAGGACTACTACATGACATCCAAAAGGTCTGAGAAAACCAATATTAGGTTTTCTTCCCCAAAGTAACTCATAAGGTGTTTTGTTCTAAATTTTGTTAACCAATGCTCTATTTTGTACATAGCATGCTGTATTAACAGCCTCAGCCCAAAAGGCTATGGGAAAGTGAGCATCAGCCAACATTGTTCTGGCTGCTTCAATTAGGGTTCTATTTTTCCTTTCAGCAACCCTATTTTGTTGTGGGGTTCTAGCAATACTGAATTGCCTAGTAATTCCCTTCCTGGCACAAAAATCATCTAGCTTCTTGTTCCTAAATTCTCCACCATTATCACTCCTAAGCATTTTAACCTCATTGCCAGACCTTTTCTCAATTTGAGTGATAAATTCAATAAGAACATCAGCTGTGTCACTCTTCATAGCTAGAAAGAATGTCCAAGTAAACCTAGAAAAGTCATCAGTGACAACAAAACAATATGACTTGCCATTTAAACTTTCTATATTAGTTGGACCAAAGAGGTCCATGTGAAGCATATGAAGAGGTCTGGAACTAGTATGCACCTGCTTGGACTTGAATGAGACCTTGTGCTGCTTGCCTTTAAGACATGCAACACAAGAGTGGTCATTGTGGAAGGCCTTCTCAGGCAAACCATCAACTAAACCAAGCCTCACAAGTCTATTTATATTTTTAAAATTTATGTGCCCTAGTCTCCTGTACCACAAATTACTTTCATCTACTGAGGCCTTAGCATAAAAACAAGACATATTTGCATTCACTTTAATCCCATTTAAATTCACATTATATATGTCCTTATGCCTAGGTGTTCTATACTCAATGTACTTCTCATCAGGGATCTTAAAATCCTTGCTTAACACCAAACACTCAGTATCAGTGAAAAGAACCTTATTTTTGTTATCACACACTTGTGATACACTAAACAGATTATAATCCAGTTCTTTTACCAGGAAGACGTTTTCAAAACGTAGATTATTGGTGAGAAGGGTTCCTTTGCCTGTAATGGTGCCATAGCCCCCTCCAAAGTATACCTTATCACCATCTTGAATAGGAGTGAAGTTCGTCAGATAGTCTTCCTTTCCTGTCATGTGCCTTGAGCATCCACTATCCCAATATCCATAATCATTGATCTGTCTCTGAATGCCCTGCACATAAAGAAAACAAATTAGTTTTCTTTGGGAATCCAAGTCTCAGAAGACTTGGATTCATCTGGTTGTTCAATAAGAACAGACTTAGTTCTCACAACAACCCCATTCTCATCCCTTTTAGGATGAAAAACCCAGTTAACCCCAATTGGTTTTGTAATGACCTTTGAAATGTAATTAAACCTATTGCAAGTCATTGAAATTCCATTATTATTAGGGTTTTGATCTTTCTTGGTTCTCCATGTTAAGCTTGAAGAAGCTTTAGACCCCTTACCTTGTGGCTGCAAATATTTAGGTCTGGTCACGTTTATGTCAGCGTTGGATTTTGTCCTGTCAACGTTGAAATTACCCTTGTCAGCGTTGAACCTACGGTTTGCTACAGGAACCCATTGCCTATTTGACCAGGTGTTTGTCTTTTGAAAAGGTCTTTGTCCATGAGTGTTAGACCTTCTAGAGAAGAATGGGGCAGGTCTAATCACTTGTGGACTTTGCTGCACACAAGGTTTGGGTCTGACAACGTTTGACTTCCTAACAACGTTGACTTTCCTCCTATCAGCGCTGAAATTGTTCTTATCAGCGCTGGCTTTGGGAGCGTTGACACACTTGTATGCTAAATGTGAAAAGCTACCACAAGTATAACAGGCTTTCTTAGACACACTCTTAGGTCTAGAAGCGAAGAAACCTGTTCCATGATTGTTAACTTGGCTCTTGGGTGACCTATTATTTCTATACATCTCAGCATATTTAATGGTAGGTCTTCTAACAGTGTTGGAGCCTAGGTCAACAGCTTTACCAGTAACTGGGTTATTAACCTTAATGGGTGGTGATTCATTGGGACTTTCACATAGCAAACCTCCCTTAACAAACAAAGTAGGGTTAGCTTTCTTCCACTCATTTAGGTCAGTCAATTTTTGTTGATACTCTTCAACTGGAGTGACAACTCTTGGTGGAGGAGAGAATTCCTCTTCTTGGCATTCTGGTATACCAGTCCAAGACAAATCCTTTCTAAGGACACCATAGAAGTCACCAGCTGGTGGTGGAACCAAAGAGTAATCATTCATCCCAATCCCAGTCATGTTCTTAGGATCTCTTTGTTTAGCTACACAGTCTCCTAGGGCTTGGGTGGCTCTATCAAATCTTTGAATCTTGAGGTCAACATTATCTTTATTCTTAATGGCCTCATCTAACTTAGCCTGTAGGTCTCTATTGACCTTAGTCATGATATTTCTAATATCCATACTACCCTCTAGCTCATGTTTTAAGATATTTATCTTATCTTTTAAATCAAATTCCATTTTCTTGTATTCAGAAACGGTTTTCTCAGTTTCAGTAAGAGCTAGTTGGTAATTGGACAATTTACACCTTTCAGTGCTCATATCATCTTTTAGTTTTAACACCTCTTTGTTAAGTCTATCAGTGTTTAGCCTACAACCTTTGCTACAAAAAGCATCATCATATACCTCATTATCAGATGAAGAGGAGGAGTGTGCCATGAGAGCATATTCAACATGCTCTTCTTCTTCAATATCAGCAATCAAAGCTTTGTCCTCTTCAGCATCCTTAGCCAGATAGCTCCAATCCCATCCAGTACCATCAATTCCTTGAACTGCAACCATGGCTTTGGAGTCTTGAGCTTTAACAACCTGACTTGAGGGTTTACCAGCATCAGATCTTCTAGGAGATTTGCATTCCCTCATGAAGTGCCCCATGCGATGACAGTTGTAGCACTCAACTTTGGATTTATCAAATCCAGCAGTGTCTTTAGCATTGAAGGTCATCTTCTTTTTGAACCTTCTATTCCACCTATTTGCTCTTATACTAGCAAGAGCCATGTTCCACTTGATGTCCATCTCTTCCAAGTGTTCATCATTATCTGCTCAAGGTCCTCATATGTAATCACTGAACCATTGGGCAAAGAAGCAATGTAAGCACACACAGTGTCCAAATCCAAACCAGCAGGTTTAACTCTTGGGCAGTCATTCATGAATGTGTCAGCGTCTGAAAAGGAGACGTTGACAGGACTTGTTCCAGCGCTGACAAATGATGATCCAGTAACTGGATGCATAAAGGAGTCCTTCTGATTGAATTGGCCTTCACTATGAGAGAAGAAGGCCATGTTGCTGGTGCTAGCTTTGCTTCCATGTGCTGAAAGAGTTTCATCTTCCAACAGTCTTAGTTTGTTGTAGATGTCATCAAACGAGGAGCTCTTGTAAGTATTATTGGCAAGAATAGATCTTGCCTCAATCTTCCATGCCTCACCAAGACTTTTAAGAAAGGTAGCATTGGTGTCAACATCACCAACTTGTGTCCCCATGAAGGACAACTTACTTGTGATGTTAAGCAATCTGCTTCTCACATTACTCAGTTTCTCATTGGGCTGAGCTTTGAAGATAGCATAATCATGCAGAAGTTGTTTTTTTCTTTTCTTTCTTAGTGTCTGCATTACCACCATATGCAACTTCAATTGCTTCCCAAAGATCCTTAGCAGATTCATAGCCTCTATATTTGTGCTGATTTTCTTGTCCCAAAGAGACTTTCAGAATATTTAGGGCTTTCATGTCAACCCTTTTCTTTGCAATATCTTCAGCACCTACAGCTCTACCATCTCCAGGTTTTTCTTTCTTATCTTCATCAGGACATCCTTCAACAGCTGATCTTGCCGTAATGGCATCCTGAATCTTTTGAGCATTATTGAATGAGTTTCCATATTCAATAATCTCCCAGAGTGTGTAATCAAAGATCCCCAGATATTGTTCAAAGTTGAACTTCCATAACTCAAAGTTGGTTGCATCAAGCATGGGAATCTTGATGTTTGGTAAGGGTGAAGAGGAGGAAGTTATTGCTTCAGACATGATGTTGTTAGGGTTTTGAGAAAATTAGGGTTTTGGTGTTCGTGTATCGTTCTGGTGTTCTTCAAAGATCAAAAGTTCCTCAACAAGCTCTGATACCACTTGTTGATCCCAAACTTAGATCGATTAGCTTTGTGTATACGAGATTAGATCAAGTATAACACGTAGAGAAACCTTTGTTATATGCTTTGTGAATCTAAGTGTTATGCGGAATTTAACACTTAAAAAAGAACACAAGATGTAAACAAAACTTTCACTTTGATTATGAATGTCGAACTTGCTTACAATGAAAGATGTTTACGAATGAAAACTTATATAAAACTTGATACTAAACATTAACCTAAAGGCCTTCTTTTATAGACTAAGAAGCCTTGTACAATAAGCTACGTATCAACTATTCTAGGTAAAGATAAACATAGAAAATACATTGTCGTTTCTATCCTTACTAGAAGTATTCTAGAATATAATAAACGTGTAGCTTATATCTTCCATCAGTGCTTGTCTTCAATCTGTCAACGCTTGACTTTAACTTGTCAACGCTTAAGCTGTCAGCGCTCAATGTGTTCTTGTCAACGCTTGAGTTGTTCTTGTCAGCGCTCAAGTGATCTGGCCTTAATTTATTCCCAACAAGAAAATCTTTGTAAATTTATTTTTTGATTCTTATTTGAGAATTAAGCATGAAAATGTTTTTATTATAAACATGACGATAAAATTTTGACGAACTGAGTATTGCATCGTTAATCTTGAAATTGTATATAGTTGCGCGCCTACATACAATTTGGAATGGACCATGCAAGGCTGATTAGTAGTCACCATAAAACTGATTAATAAACACTACATTTTCTTTAAAGATTGTGAAAGATTAAATTTTATGAGATCTGCAAGAAGTGAAAAATAGGGACATAGTGTTAGGGACACCTACATTGTGCCTGCAGCATCTATTCTTTTGAGTCGAATTTACTCATCTGTGGAAATTGTCTTATTTGACAATTGACAATTCTTTCTTGTCCAATTCTCTTGTAGTGAGATTCTTTGGAAAAGTATCTGATTAACGAGTGTTGATACCCGATTGGATGTATCGACGTACCTATCATTTCTTTTGATTAGATTTCATTTGAATGACCTGGGTAACGATCCGAGGAGCTTTCGAATGCGTACTCAAATTATGAAAACATGGGATATATTCATATTCGTTAATGTTTTCGTCTGTATCTAATTTGAAATACTCTCGCGTAGATTATGCGTTAACCTTACTCTTTTAAGGTTAGTTATGTATCCAGATATCCTTGAATTTTGAAGGATTATGAGTTATTGTTAGTCTTTTGAGAAGTTCACATCTTATCAACGGCAATGAAACTGGAAAGTTGATAGTGCCAGTAGAATGAATTGATTGATTATGACATGACGACATTGTCTTAATTGATGGGAACTCGAGTACAATTCCCCTAAATGATAAGATGTTGATTATCAAAAGTGATCTAATTAATTCTTGATGGATGACCATATCTTGCATTTAGACTTGAAATTATACCGTGAATGGTTATAACTAGTCATAGATCTTGTAATCTAGAAAAGACTTAGAGTAAATGTATTAAAGGATGTTTCTGTTATCTGGAACTTTAGGAGGTATTTGCTGGTGAATTACCTAGACTTTCGCCATTAAGGCAAGTTGAAATTGGTATTGATTATATTCCCGGTGTTGCACCTGTGGCATGTGCATTGTACGTCGGCACCATCTGCATTAAAAGAATTACCCTACAACTGAGAGAGTTGTATGGGAAGACTTTTATTCTACCAAGCTCGTCATCATGAAGAGCTATGGTGTTATCATTTCTTATATTTATTAATTACCGTGAACTAAGTAAATTGACGATTAAAATCTATATCCACTACCCAAGATGATAGATTGTTCGATCATTTACAAGGTTCTAGCGTATATTCCGGAAATTTTGATCCACGGCATGGTTATCATCCATTTCGCATCCGCGAAAAAGATTATCTATTCCAATCACTACATTCAGAATTCGTAATGAACATTATGAGATTCATGTTATGTTGTTTGGACTGACCAATGCACATGTAGCATCCATAAATTGGTGAATCACGTGTGTAGGCTGTAATTTGATAAATTCATGCTTGTGATCATTAAGGACCATTTATTTGTTTATAAGAATAAGAATGAGTTAATAATTATTTATAGACTGCCCTAAATTGGCCGACCAATGAAAACCTTTACCTTGAATATATAACGTGTGATTTAAGGCTTGATCCTTTACATAAAATGATCATTTGATTAATGATGGTAAGATATATATATATCGACTCTTCAAAAAATAGAGCCATTTAAGACTTTGAGTTATACTAAAAAGAAAGTGAAAATATGTTTTGACAAATGTTTTATCAAAAGTATTTTTAAGGAATCATTCCCTTAAACCCAAAACATTTAACTAAACTCCTGTTTAGGGGTAAATATTTGTGTATACTGCTAGACAGCTTAAGAGGGATTGAGGAAACCGTTAAACCATGACTTAAAATTTGAAACGACAATTTTTGGTTTTCAACTAAGAAAATTTTTACCAAAGAATAAACGAAGGTTTTTTTTCGAACATTTACGGATCTTACTAATTATTTCCGATAAATCAACAAAAATTGTGTTAATTAAATTCAAATTTATTTTGAACATTTTTATATAATTGGTCAAACTAAGAAATTTAAAAAATTTTACTTTTACGTTTCATAAAAATTAAATATATATCATTTAATTAATTGTAATAACTATCGACGCTTTAGACGTCGGATTGAGTAAAACTGATAGAAATAATAAATGTGACGAAACTAAAACATAGAAGCCATGAAGAAAGAAATTTTGAATTAATACGGTCATGTTATATATATTTCATCAGGAGAAAGTGAACGTAATTACTGACACATTATGTAAAAATAAAGAATCAATTAGGATATGTTCCTTAGTAATGATTGTGGAAAATAAATTGCCTGAGCAATTTAAAAATAGTCGATGCTTGTAAAAAGAATAATATAGATAATAAAAAGGGGTTCGCGGCTAATGTGAACCATTAGAATTGAGAAGCCGATAGCGTTAAATGTTTTAAAGGCCACTTGTGGTTGCCTAAATATAGAGATTTAGAGATTTAGTCATGTTGGAATCTCATAAGATTAAGTATTCTATTCATGCCATTTCTGATTTAGTGTATCTTTATCTGAAGAAATTGTACTGATGGCAAATTATGAAGGCAGACATCGCCTCATACATTAGTAAATGTCTAACTATTGCAAAGGTCATCATCTGAATTTGATTCGATTTGGGTCATCGTCGACAGACTGACCAAATCTACTAATATCATTCCTGTTAATGATAGATTCTCAATGAAGAAATTGACTCTTTTGTATTTAAAGGAGTTGTGTAAACATAGTGTGCCTGTATCGATCATCTCTATCAAGATCCTCGCTTCGCATCGAATTTCTAGAGATTTGCTTAGAAGTCATTGGGAACGAACCTTGATGAGAGTACTGTTTACCACCCCCAATCGAAGGGACGAGGTAAAGTAACGATACAAAACACTAGAAGTCTTGTTTTATGTTTGAATAATTGACCTTTGGTAATAAACTGTATAATCGTTTTCTTTTGGAAAGATTATCATTGATAATCATCGTATTAGGATCGAGATCGAATCTTGTTAGGATCTAAATATAAGAGCATTTGTAAGCATGAGTTTGGATGAAGACATCCGACATACACCCATTGTGAGTTGGACATGTCTTTTGGGTTTAAGGTTGCCTATGATGACAAACCTAACCTTACAAAATACCTGACCCGCGAGACCTGAAATGGTTGTAGAAATTAGGATCTGATTATTGACTGCCGGTAGTAGGCAGGAGGTTATGTGAATATGAAATGTAGATCTTGAAGTGCCGGATGGGTAGCAAAGTTATGCCAAAAAAATTTACTTTAGAAAAACGAATAGATGATCTAAAAGATCATGGGAAATAAGTCCCCGTAGTATGAGACCATAAAGATGATGTAAAAGTTGGTTTGAAAGGCATATAAGCTGGATATACCCTAGGACTTCAAGGGATGCGTGAATTATGTTTCGTATATCGAACTTGATAAATGTCTATCAAGTGAAAATCTGATTGCTTCTTGATGAAATTTAGATCGGTGAAAAGTTGCATTCATCAAAAACCCGTGAACATCATGGATAGAGAAAGTAAGTCAACATTAAGCCTGATCTTATTCCCGTAGTTATGTTTGATGAAACTCGCGTATTGTAATGAATTACACTTGTGAGAAAAGACCGAATATGGAGGAAATACCAACATGGCTTTAACTCTATAAGAAGCGAGTAGTAAGATAAATCGATCTTTGAGGACAAAGATCCTGTTTAGGGGTAAATGCTGTGACAATCCGCCAATTTATGGTCGATATTTTATTCTCAATATTTATTTGAAAACATTATTTTAATTTTATAATATGAACTCACTTATTTTTGGGAAGAAATTTTGGTTTATGTCTTGAAGTAGCATCGACTACGTCTAAACCGGAGGACTCTACGTTACGTGCTTACGTTTACATACACCGTTTTGGTGACATTCCGACATTTCAAGAAATAAATTTATCTGTCAATATTATTTTGGGATTTTAAGTTTGTGTTGGTTCATAAACTCACAAATTTACGAGAAGAGATTAGGACTTACGTGAATAATTTAACGTCCTTTACGACTAAACCAGAAACCCTAGGTTTACGTATTTGCGTTTTTGAACTCCGTTTTTGATGAGACAATTTTTATTAGATTCGTATTGTACCGTTGATTCATAATTTATAAAAATGTTTTTCGTAAAACGACCCGAGGGCACACAAATCGAGGAAACTAGAATCGAGGAGTACCCGTAAATAATTGCGGATGAGACAAAACAAGTTTTGTCCCACCCCCAATATGGGATGGTTTAAGCTTCAACAACACACCTCATGTGTGTCAAATTGTTAAGCTAACTAAGGACACATGTCCTTAGTCTTGCACCAAAACCATCCACACCTTAAAACTACTAACTAAAACCATTCTCTCATATAACACTCATGCAAACCACCATTTTTCTCTCAAATCTCTCCCTATGAACGTCCACACTTCACCCAAAACAACCCCCATTTGATCTTGATTCAACCATAAATCATATGTTATTTGCACATATGATGAAACCCCATTGAAGATATATTGATTGGAGGTGATTTAAACAACTAGCAAGGAGTTTCCATGGAGATCAAGGGCTGATTTTTGGATAAGTATACAAATATTTGGTGATCCTAGAAGTGGTGTTGATATCTCATAAGATTGGTTACCCAAAACCAAGTCTTGTTCATCATCAACCCCATCTTTTCATCACTTTGGTGGTATAGAGATTGTTCTTCCTATCCTCTTGTTATTTTTAATATGTAACCATGCATTTTCTTTCTTAATGTATATGTATATGATGATATATTATGATAAAAATATTGTGTGGGGATCATGTGTTGATAAACTTGGATCAAAAGATTGAAAACTACATGTAAAATGGTTAAATCATGCTTAAAATAGTTGGCTGTATAAAAACAGTAAGAAACCATATGATAAACTAATAAAATCGCATAGTGGAATCAATATTCAGTAAGTATTAAGTTTTGTACACATGTGAGAGTTGGCCATGCAATGGAATCATTATAATGAGTGAGATATGATCAAAACAAAATTGATGTATCAATCTGAATAGTCTGTTTTGTGAGGACTGTTAGGGATACTTAGACTTGAATTGAGCGGTAGCTAAAACTAAGTTATTTGTAACATATAATATTAAATTTATTTCATCCAAAAATGAGCTTCTATCTTCTTGTAGAACTCAATATATGGTAAAAATGGTGAAAGTGAAAGTAAAAATCAGATTTGTGAAAATTAAAGTATATAGTATTATAATAGCACTCAAGTAAATAATATATAAAATGTAAACTTAAAACCCACTAACTTATATATAACATTTATATAAGTATGTACAATAACAAATAAATGAGACATTTTATAAAAATGGCAATTTGATAAGTTTTATAAGTTATAAAACTATAAACATGATTTTTACGTCTTTTCGGCTAAAACCGTAAAATTAACGTTTTCGTCAATTAAAACTTAGATGGTCGGACCCGTCTAATGTGAACTTTTTATAACTCATATACTGATATATAAGTACATATTACAAGTAAAAACCAATAAAACCCGAGCTTTATAACATACGGACATTAACGGGCCAAATTAGCCTTATTGGACTATTAATCCAACTAATTTGGCTAAACACTAATAAACTTGCTTAATTGGGCTTAACTCACTTGGGCCCAACATGTAAGCATAGGACTGATAATAAAAGTGTAATTGGGCTAATATAATATATTGGGCTTGTAATGGGCCCATTGGGCCTCAAAATATATATAAATTGAACTAGTATAACTAGTCTAGAAATGTACCAACACATGACATTTTAATGTGTATAAAGATATAAACTCCCACATGATCATCATCATACTCATGATATCATCATATATATATATATACATAGTTATTGTTTTTATAAAATCATTGGACAAGAGTCTAAGACGAGTATTATTTGTCTAGGTTTCCGTGATTGAAGCACGTACCGTACGTCCGAATTGTCGATAACCCGCTTTCCCACATCAACGTGAGTTCATAGCCTCGCACTCTTTTAAATGTTTTTATGAAATGTTTTATAAACCCACGAGGGAGATAACATGTTAGTTCTGATAAAATAGGACACCATTTGTCCCGATTGTTTGTTTATTGATTTGGACCCGATGATAGTATGACCCTATGAATGATTATATGACCCGATAAATGAAAGGAAATGGATTATTAAAGTTAGGTTATGTCACTAAAAGTCCCATTAGCATGAATTGTGAACTACCGAGATTTGGTAGAACCTTATGCATATAATAGTACTATTTGGGGACGATCACCCCAGTTCGCGCCTTGACGGTTGATCCCCGTCGTGCCACATTGATTGGTAAGCGAATTTATGTATGAGAAGATTTACACAAGCGTGATTATTGTGACGACACGCTAATTTAGATGGGCAAATGAGTTTCGGGCTAGCTACCCGTTGTTTGTTGTAGTAAGGTAACAATATCATGCGGCTTATAATAATCCAAAAATAACGAAAATACTCCTATACGCATTGAATTACGATATATTTCCTGACTAGCAATACGGGGTCTTATTATTGATTTTATGTTCGTGTTTTGGTTTTTCATAAACCATAATCATATAACGGTTTTTATTATGTTTTATACAACGTTATAAAACGGATTGTATGATGTTTTTAACGACAATGGTTCGTATAATGATTTTGAAGGCGAAAGCCTATATTATGATTTTGACAAGGATTTGTATAAAATGTTTTTGGCCTATTTTATGGCCTACTACCAAGGATTTGTACAAAATGATTTTCGTGTAATAAATATATACCGATGATATATTAATGGTTTTATTAAACTCTATGAATTCACTCGGCGTTTTCGCTGACCTTTTCTTTTAACATGTTTTATCTCAGGTACTTGAAGGTAATTCTCGGGAAGACAACAAGAATTCATGGCCCGCACTTAAATAACAATTTCCATTCAAATCTTTTGTAAAATTGTATGAAATGACTATGACTTGGGACCTATGTAAATTTGATATTTATAAATGGAAATGCTTTATTATTAAATGACACGATTTTTAAGCGTTGTCTATGATGTGAGTAATGTGCTATCCCGTAACACCAACGAGTCTTCCGCTGTATTGAATTGTGTAAATTTGGGGGTGTTACAATACGGGTCAAACTAAGAAGATCTAATTGGTGTGTCCGTCCTTTCGTTTCTAGATCTCGGATCTAAGGTCTACCCCACTTTTCTCTTGACTTTGATCTCTTCATTTTATTTCTTATATTAACTAGATCTCATATATTCTGAAAATATATATATATAAGATAAATAATGAGTATTTGGACATTGTATATGAGTTATTGACACTAAAATAAAGTTAAACAAGCCCAAGTAACGATTTGATTCACAACAATTTATGAACCGTAACAAAAACAGATTGCATGTAAAACTCAGTAGGTTTGGGATACTAAAAACTTACACATTAAGATAGATAATTGTTTTGTGATTAATTCCCTGGGTGGCTCGTCTCGTGACGAATTTTAGATAGTAAGATATGACCAAAATAGTGAAAACTAGTCAGATCTGAACATACTGTTTTGATGGACTGTTTTCTCGTAAAATTTATATACTAACCTACGAATATGTAAAACTAAAAGTTGTAGATAAAATCATGAACAAGTAGAACCAATTGGATGATTTACCAGTTCCTTACGGTTTGGAAATGGCGACCAAAATGGTGAAAACGAGTTTGGCTGCCCAAAAACAGCCAACTCTTCTAAGTTAGGAAATGGGTTAATTAGCTATGAAAAGTATAAATTTGGGGTAATTAGACTTATAATAAGTATATTACATGGGTTAATGATGGTTTTGGTAAAAAGAATACACTTAGATGATTTACGGTTCAAGAGATATGAACAAATTAGCGGGACATGTCGGAAAATTATAATAAACGGATTATAACTCATTAACGTAAAATATGATGATTTTTATATAAACCAACGTGGTAGGATCCACTTGTCGGGGATCTTGGACTTATTTATATACTGATGACTAGATGACCCGAGACCCGACCAACGTGAAATATTAAGTGTATGTGGTTGTGATGTGTTTTAGAACCCAAAAACTACACAAAGTGAACTTGGGCCACAAAAGCCCAACTTAAACTTGTAATGGCTATTGGGCCATTAGTGGACCTAAGATATATATAACCATTTTGGAGTAATATACTGAATTTAGAATGGAATTAAGTCAAATACTTGGGTAGTGGACCACTATTGGGCTTAAGATGGGCTAAAAGTGTCAACTTGGATTTTTCACTTAAAATGACTAAGTGTTCACCTAAAAAGTTTTATAAATAATCATAAAACTTATGCAATGTCCAAGAACTTATTAAAAAATACTTATTACATGTATGTCCTTTGTACTATCTATTAAGACTGTACTATTTGATTAGGCATAACTTTGGCGTGAGCATTATTTAGATATTCATATTAAACAGCTATTGCCTACTCCCAGGTGAGTTTACAACCCCATATAAACTCTAGATAAATCTTTCTCTTTTGGAAAAAAAATATGCAAGCATATAATGGATATAACCGGATTGTATAAACTTGTCTATGACTGTTTATAATTGAAACTGTTAAATTATCGTAAATTGCCCAAATGTTATAAATATATCTATTAGGGATTAACCATCCCCGTCTGGGTGAGTCATGCTCAATGTGCCTTGGCCGGGACAACAGACGTATACCATGTTGGAACAGGATGGGTGTCTCTTAGTGAGACACTACGTCCTCATCTGTTGAGGACAATGGAGGTATAGCTTCAGTTTCTAATAATAATAAAAAAACGTTATTTACATTTTAGTGAGAATGCTTTGTGCATTATCACTTCTTTGCTTAATGCATGTCCAAACTAATAAACTGTTAAAGTCTGTAAATTCACTGAAAGTCCCAAATTACAACTATTGTTGAAACTAAGTCACGAAAAACAATAACACACAATAGATATACTTTTCAAACGAGTAATGCTTTATTAACTATTATCAACAAAGTATTACAAAGTGTTATGAATACACCTGTTGAATAACAACAAGAAATGAACCCTAGAACAAGTAAACTTGATTCGAGACTCAAGTTTACAAGAGAACCAATGAGTCGTTGATGGATAGCTGAGGGCTCAGTGGTTCCAGTGGGAGAAAGAACTTAGATTAAGATTCCAAGCACAAGGGTTGAATCTTAACTTCTTTCTCATCCCTATTTATAGTGATACGAGGTTGTATCCTTAGTGGGAGTAGTTGATACGTGTCATCTTCTGAGTGGAAGAGTACAACGTATTAAATGCATGTCCAAATCGAGACATGCCTTTAACTACTTTAGGTGAACAGTTCTGCCAACTGTTCACCTTTGTCCCACTAGGTCGTACTAGGCATTGACTTGAATCTCTTGTTTTGTCCCGCTCAAAACACTTGTAAGATTCTCCCGCCTAAACTATAAAGGGTTGGATAAGCTTTGCTTAATCCAGGTCTCTAGGGTTCTTAAGTGATCTCTGAGTGTTGTCAACTCAGAGATCCTTGAACACCAGTGCATTCCTTTGACATCCCAGCTATCCATAATCGCTGGTGAGTCTGACTTCAGATTGTCTTCGACTTCTCTGACGTTGTCTTTGACTTGAATGATCCTGGTTTGCCAGCTGAGGCTTTGCCTTCCACTGGTCTAGTCTCTGTCGCTGGTCTTCTCAGTGACCTTTCAACACTTAGTCTAATTTAAACAAATCTAGACAGGGCCATAGTTAAAACTTTCATTGGCCCAACAATCTCCCCCTATTTGTTTATAAATTATACTAAGTCTAAAATTATTGTAAGTGAGTACACAGCTTCTTCTTACACATAATTTAACAAACATACCTCAAAGTTTTATTAAACAGAATGAACCTAGTCTATTACAAGAACACCCAGGGGTGTAAACATAAACAAAAGTAAATAGGTTCTTCAGCGATCAAGGCCTTGATCACAGAGTCTCTGGGCTTCGACTTTGTCACTCCTAGAGTTAATGACAAGTTCAATCTCAAAATCAAACTCATCAGCTTCTTTGCAATTCCTTAGGATGCCCTGCTTGAGTCTGATTAGCTGAATGGTTGAAGCCAGAGGTAGCTCATTCAACCGCTGAAAAGCATAATCACAGTTGCCATTTATGAAGACCATACCTGCCTCAGGTTCTGTGTATACTTGGCCTTCTATGGGTTTGGTGATTTCTTTGGGAGGGACCAAGTTCCTTTGCATCCCATCGACCACTACGTCTTCAGTGACTAGCCTCTCTATCAGAGGCCCCATTGGGGTTTTCCTTTTCCTTTGCACCTGAGGAGGTGGTTGAGAAGAAAGTTGAGGAGGCAGGGGTGCCTTCAGTTTCTTTGTTGTGTCTCTTACCCAATTAAGTTTTGCTTGAATGTTTTTCATCATTTGGGCAGCACCAGGCCTAGTCTTCTTTTGGGCAAGAGCCAGCAACTCCAACCACTCAGAGAGGCTCAGATCTCTGAGTTTAAAGTCACTGGAGACTTTGTAGTTCTGTATATCATTTTCCCTATAAATAGTCATTACCACCCTTTTGTCTTTGTCAGTGAAACAAGTATACTTGGTGATACGACCAGGTTCAGCTCTCTGGTTGACAAGTCTTTGATATTCCTTCAAGAGGTTGTTCCTCTTGTCCTCCAGTTCCTTGAGCTTGACAAGCTGAGCTTTCTTAGCAGTGGGAGAGATCTTGTCCAGGGCTTCTTTGCTTCTTAGTTCAGCAGCCCTGATGTTTGCCAATCTTTGATGTTCAATGATTTGGGCTTTTGCTTGCTCTGGGGTGAGTGGTGGTTCATCAGCGCTCTTGAATTTGTTGAGTTCAGAGTGTTTGGAGGGTTTAGCTGTGGATCCACCTTCAGCTTGAAGGGAGTGTAAGGTTATCTCAGGTTGCTCAACAGCAATTCCTTTTCCCTTATCTTTCACAGATTCAGCAGAATTCTCCCCCTCAGGCATAGCCCCAGCAGGTGCTGTGCCTGAACCTGCCTTATTGAAACGAAGGAACTCGTTGTGAACAAATATGCAAATTTCTTTAAGTTCACCTTGGAGAAGTTCCTGAAGAAGACGCCTTGAGGGTTCAGCAGCTTGAGCTATAGCTGCAACATTTACCTGCACCGCTGAGGTGAGAACTGAGGGTATATACTGCTGAAGACTGTGGTTGAGTAGAGTAGGTAGTTGTGCCTTCAGAGCATCGTTCAGCAGTTGTGGAAGCATAGCTGTCATAGAAGATTCCACTGATGAAGTTAGTGAAGTATCTAGATTGGTGGTGAGCTCCTCAGCAGCATGAGTGAGGGTGTGGATTTCAGAGAGGAGATCATCATTGGTGACTTTGGGCTTTGTGGTGCTGATATCCCCTCTCTTTTGCCATAAAGCCTTAGCAGCCAATTCCTGTACATTTTTCATTCTGGGAACTTGTGCTGACTTGCGGGATTGTAAATACTCCAAGTGTTGCTTAGCCCCTAGTTCCAAAACGTTTGGCAAGGTGGGGAATGGAATAGGTGTAGGTGAGCAAGTTCTCTGTTTCCCATAGCTTTCTGGCAGCCAATTCCTGAACATTTGGAAGTGATGGAACAGAGGCAGTCTTCAGCTCAATGGAAGACAGATTGTAATCATCAGTGCTCATCTCCTCAAAGTCAGAGGTGAAGGTGCCTTCCTCTACAACAAAAACTTCATCATCAGGCAATGATTCAATGTCTGAGAGGGCATCAATATCAATGGTGGCAACTTCAGCGGTTTCGTCATCAGCAATCGAGTAATCATCATTGTTAAGTTGTTCCTGATGAAGATTGTGAGCCTGTGATAAGAGTTATTAGTTGACCAGTTGTGAAATAATAATGCAGTTATAGATCGCCAGTCGCTGCCCCTAGGAAAGCTGGGTGTGATTATCCAGCCCCCCCTAAGGATTTCTCCTTGCGACTCTTTTAATGTGAGATAGATGTGTTGAAGGATCGCCATTCGCTGCCCCTAGGAAAGTTGGGTGTGATTATCTAGCCCCCCCCCCCCTAAGGATTTCTCCTTGGGACTCTTTTAATGTGAAATAGATATGTTGAAGGATCGCCATTCGCTGCCCCTAGGATAGCTGGGTGTGATTATCCAGCTCCCCTATAAGGATTACTCCTTGGGACTCTTTTTATGTGAAAGTTATGAGGTGAATGGTCGCCGTTCGCTGCCCCTAGGATAACTGGGTGTGATTATCCAGCTCCTCCTGAAGGATTTCTCCTTGGGACTCTTTTATTGTGAAACATGATATGGGAATGGTCGCCTTTCTCTGCCCCTGGGATAGCTGGGTGTGATTATCCAGCTCCCCCTGAGGGATTACTCCCTGGGACTCTTTTGATTGTGAATTAATATGAGGGTGATGGTCGCCTTTTATCGCTGCCCCTAGAAAGACTGAGGGTGATGATTCAGTCTTTCCAAAAGAATAAATTCTTTGGGACTCTTTTAATAATGAGGGGGACCCAGAGTCAGTGAGAAGTGCAGAGACTCTGGGTCGGGACTTATATGTGCTCAGGTTGTTGTTTGCCAAGAGCACAGTCCAGAGGGTGAAGGATCATCGGGGTGAGTTAGGAGCACAAGTGAATCATTTCCTAGTGAAGACAGAGTGTACAGAGAGTCCTAAAAGATCTAGGTGCTGACACAGACACACTAAGAGTTGAGGCAAACTCTAAATTACATCACTCTCTCCTAAAGACAATGAGAGTGAATGTATGTGGACCTCTGAGAGGAAAAATAAAGGACAGACTAATACTTGAGTGATATCAGCGTGGAGAGGGATCTTAGTCGTCTTCGCTGACTTGGAGACACTAGACACTGGTTGTTTGTCAGCAATGGGCTCTTCTACCACATCCACCAGAGAAGGGGAGGGGTTCTTCTTTGTCTTTATCTTCTTTGAAGGATTAACAGAAGGGGTTTCAGAGGAAAGGGGGATGTCTTTCCTCTTCTTCTTCTTTTCCTTAAGCACCTTGGGCTGAGAAGTAGATTGCACAGAGGTCTTGGACAGAGACTTATCAACCGTGCTTTCAGCATTCACCTCAAGTTGAGGGATCAAGGGCTCATCATCCTCAGCTAGTAGCCCAGCAACTCTCATCATATGCCTGGTAAGGGGTACTTCATTATCTATGGGAGTCTTCAGAGAAGCTGCGGTGATGTGATGAGAGGGAAAGGAGTGTAAAGCATCATTGGTGTAGGATTCACCAAGAATATCTTCTAAGACAAGAGGGAGATATCTGGTGTAGCAGATGGTGGCCCCACGATTCTTCTTTCCTTTGTTTTCCAACTTAGCGATGAGATCGGTGTACAGTATGTGAGCGATTCTAATATCCAAACCCCAGATTAAGCTGTATGCAATGGCTAGCTGGGAGCCATTGAGTTGGTCATGTGAACCAGTGTTTCCTCCTAGACACTTTACGATGTATAGCATCAGCGTTCTCCATGTGGGAGAGAAGTAATTCACCTTGATGAGAGATTTGCTTTGGAAGCCAGTAGCGGTGAAAGGTTGTTCATGATCATCATGAGGTTGAAGGGTGGCCAGAGCTTTTCTCACAGTGGCACTGGTGGGCAAAGCTGACATGTTACTGTTGTAAGGGAGTCCAATGGCTTTAGCAAAGGTTGTGAAATCAAAGGTGAGAGGTTGAGGATGGGTGGAAAGGTTGAAGGTGATGTGTGAAGAGGTTTGGTCAACTTCAGTGCTATACCAGAACTCGCGAAGGTATTGGGAGTAGCAGGTGGAGGGTTCCTTGGTGATGGCTTCGTTGATGGTGGAGTTCTTGAGAAAGTTGAAAAGTGGATGGTAGAGGGGATTGTTGTGTTCAAGAAGGGCTACACAGTTATTTAGTGCAATCTTTCCATCAGAGATCTCGAAATCAACGTTTGTGGCGGCTTGTACAACGAAGGTTTGGTTTGGTGAAGTAGACGCCATTGTTGAGAGATTGAAGGTGGTGAGAGGATTGAAGAAGATGAAAGGGAATGTGTGTGTTAGTAAATTTTAAAATGACAAACAGACTTTGGGTCAAGGGTTTTGAAAGGTTGAGCTGTTTTCCAAATTTGAGCATTAAATGCAAAAGTTAAGCTTTTCAGAAAAACGTGGGTCCCCTTGACCTTTCATGGGATACTTGTCCCCTTGGAAAGCGGGAAAGTTGGTAGCATTAAGAGACAATCATTTGAATTTAATATCATAATATACACATTCCCATTGAAATGTAACTACCTCGTTACATTCAATTCCCTTAAATGCCCAGAGACAGCGGTCATCATCAGATTTATTTGCCAATATTGAGCATTCCCAGCTCAGCGACCAGCCTAGTAAAGCTTGGCTCAGCCAGCGGCTTGGTGAAAATGTCAGCGAGCTGGTACTCAGTGGGTATGAAATGTAGCTCAATATCACCTTTTAGAATATGGTCTCTGATAAAGTGATACCTGATGTCAATATGCTTGGTTCTGGAATGAAGTACTGGATTATTGGAGATGGCTATGGCACTGGTGTTGTCACAGAATATGGGAACCTGCTCATAGTTAATTCCATAGTCAGCCAGCTGACTTTTCATCCAGAGAACTTGTGCACAGCAACCAGCGGCCGCAACATATTCAGCCTCAGCTGATGACATGGCCATAGAGTTTTGCTTCTTAGCACTCCAGCATACCAACTTTCCTCCAAGGATTTGACAACTACCAGAGGTGCTCTTTCTGTCAAGGCAGCACCCTGCGTAATCTGAGTCGGAGTAGGCTTTAAGGTCGAAGCCTGAACCATTTGGGTACCAGAGACCCAATGAGGGAGATCCTTTTAAGTACCTGAAAATTCTTTTGACAGCTACAAGGTGGGATTCTTTGGGGTTAGCTTGGTACCTAGCACAGAGACAAGTGGAGAATTGTATGTCTGGTCTGCTTGCTGTGAGGTACATCAGTGACCCAATCATGCCTCTATATAAGGTCTCATTAACAGAGACCCCTGAGTCATCAGCTCCCAAGTTGTTGGGAGGAAGCATGGGGCATTTCACTGATGCACAATCAGACAGATCATACTTCTTGAGCAAATCTCTAACATATTTTTCTTGACAAATAGAAATTCCTTTGGAATTTTGTTTGATTTGAAAACCCAAGAAAAAGGTTAGTTCCCCCATCATGCTCATTTCATACTTTTTGGTCATTAGTTTGGCAAATTGTTTGCTCAAGATAACATTGGTTGAACCAAAAATTATGTCATCCACATAAATCTGTACTAAAATGACGTCACCCTTGGACCTATAGGTGAACAAGGTTTGGTCAATGGTACCTCTGACAAATTTATTTTCAAGAAGGAATTTTGAGAGAGTTTCATACCAGGCTCTGGGCGCTTGTTTCAGCCCATAGAGTGCTTTGTGAAGTCTGCAGACATGATTGGGGTAGTCACTGTTTTCAAACCCTGGGGGTTGACTGACATATACTTCCTCTGCAAGTTTCCCATTAAGAAAGGCACTCTTCACATCTATCTGATAAACCATGAAACCCATATAAGCTGCAAAGGCTGGGAAGATTCTGATGGCTTCCAATCTGGCCACTGGTGCGAAGGTTTCATCATAATCAATTCCTTCAGATTGGTTATAGCCCAGCACCACGAGCCTAGCCTTGTTTTTTACAATCATACCAGCTTCATCCCTTTTATTTCTGTAGACCCATTTTGTTCCAACCACTTGCTTATCAGCTGGAGCTTTAACCAGAGTCTATACCTTGTTTCTCTTGATCTGATTGAGTTCATCTTGCATGGCAACAACCCAGCCTTCATCAAGCAGAGCAGCAGCCACGTTCTTAGGTTCATCCTCAGAGAGAAAATTTGCAAAAAGGCATTCATTTGCAGAGGCGGTTTCCAGAGTTCTTAGTTTTCCTCTGGTGGTGACTCCCTCAGAGGGTTCTCCAAGAATATTAACTAGAAGAATATCTTGGTTCCTACTCCATTTGGATTGTGGAGCATGAGTCTCTGTGGGATCAGGAGTCACTTCAAGTTCAGGGAGAGATGGAGGTTCATCACATGTAATCTCTTCGTCCATGATCTCTTCATCTGATTGAATATTTAAAGTGATTGGATCAGCATTTTCTTCAGAGATTTGAGTAAGAGATTCAACACCAACAGTCTCTGGAATGATGTCAGAGATGGAGTGAGGATCAAAAGCTTGAACATATGGAAGATCCTTATGATGACTTTGAGATGATTCCTTGGGATTTGAGAAATCATCTTTGGGATAAGATTTGACTTCATTGAAGTCAATGTCACAATCCTCTGAGTTGGTGTGTGTGATGACAGCGTCAGCTTCATTAAAGGTGACATGAATGGACTCTTCTAATTCTTGCTGCGAATATTGAATACTCTGAAAGATCTGGAGGTAGGAGAGTATCCAAGGAAGAATCCATCATCTGATTTTTCATCAAACTTACCCAGGTGATCTTTGTAATTGTGAATGAAAACAGGGCAACCAAAGACATGGAAGTAGCTTACATCAGGGGCTCTCTTCCTATACACTTCATAAGCGGTCTTACCATGTCTCTTCATAATAATGGATCTATTTTGTGTGTAGCATGCTGTGTACACAGCTTCACCCCATAATTGTTTAGGAAGTCTAGATTCGCTGAGCATCGTTCTGGCAGCTTCAATGAGAGTTATGTTTCTTCTTTCAGCGACACCGTTTTGTTCAGGGGTTCCTGGGTTTGAGAAGTTCTGTGATATACCCTTTTCATCACAAAAGGCTTCCATGGCATGGTTTTTGAATTCTGTGTCATTGTCGCTTCTGATAGCCTTTACCCTGCAATCATTGAAGTTTTCTATTTCTCTGATGAAGGACATGATTCTTTCAGCAGCATCACTCTTTCTCTTAAGAAAGAATACCCATGTGAATCTGGAGAATTCATCTACAATGACCAAGGTATATTTGTTGTGATTGAGGGATTGAGGTTTAACTGGTCCAAACAAGTCCATGTGAAGAAGATGAAGGCACTTGTTAATGGAGAATGATTGTTTTGTTTTGAATGAAGCCCTGTGATGCTTCCCTTTCTCGCAGGCTGAGCAGGGTCTGTCCTTGCTGAAGGTCAGAGAGGGAAGTCCAGCTACCAAGTCATTCTTTGCCAGTTTGTTGATGTTTTTGAAGTTGAGATGGGACAGTCTCTTATGCCAGAGCCAATTTTCGCTATCAAATGCTTTGGCAAAGAGACAGGTGTTCTCTCCTTCAGGGGATGACGTCATGTCAATGACATAAACATCCCTTCTTCTGGGTGCAATTAGAACGACATCATCGTTCTGATTGAAGATAGTTCCTTGGGTCTTAGAGAACAGAACCTTGAACCCAGCATCGCAGAGTTGACTGATGCTGATTAGGTTGTGCTTCAAACCATTTACATAAGCGACCCTTGTGAAGGTTAATCCATTGCAATCCACTGAGCCATATCCTTCAGTGGCCCCTGAGGAGTCATCCCCAAAGACTACTTTTGGACCAGGCTCCTTCTTATATCTATGCAGATATTGTTTAATTCCTGTCATGTGTTTGGAGCACCCGCTATCCAAGTACCAAACAGATTTCTTTAGGTATGCCTGCATAGATATAACAAACCAGATTAGTTTCTATGATGAACCCACTTTCCAGTGGGTCCATGCTATCGCTGACTGGCGACATTGGGTCTTCTGGGCCTTTCTCCCCCTCTTTGGTTGCAATCCCTGGTTTCATGACGCATGCTGCCACAGATGTCACAACCAGCGTAATGTTCACACTCATCAGAGTGGTGGTCATAAAAGCCACAATATTTGCAGGGAGGATTAGGCCTGTATCCCTGAGAATTTTCTCTGGATTTTTGTTGCTCAGGTCTTCTAGAGGGCCTGTGAGGAGTTTTAGATCTAAGATGTGTTCGAGTTCTTTGAACAGCGATGATCTCCTCATGCTCTCTAGAAGAGTGTTCAGTGGACTCACATGTGATACACTTGGGTATCTTGGAACAATCATCTGAGGAATGATTTTTGAAACCACAGTGTTTGCAAGGCCTGAATAGCGTTCTCCCCTTTGAGCTGCTGGAACTTTCACCAAGGGAGTTAACAGAAGGACTGTTATCCTTGGGGTTGATTTTCTCTTTCAACCCTTTTACCTCTTCCATCAGGGTGAGGAGAAGTTTCTTGGTGGGTGATAACTCTTCGGGGGAAGAAGTGGGTATGTCAGTGTTCTTGGCCACATAAACCTTCTTGTGTGCTTTATCAGCAACTTTGGAAGTGAGGTTCCCAGAGGTTTTGAGAACTGGTTTTGGGCCAAGCAAGGAATCTGATGGGTTAGCACCAGCAAGTTTGGGAGTAGTTGATGCGTCAGATTCTTTGTCAGAGTCCTTCTCAACCACAGAGGTGGAGAGAGGAGAAGAGACTTCTGATGGGACAAATTTAACACTGGGCACAGGAATGTGATTTTTGAACCTACCCTTACCCCCTATTGCCTGAACCACATTCCCTGGAATGGTTTCAGCAACTATTTCTTCCACAGTGGACTGGCCAAGGTTCTATTTTTCAATGGTTTTTCTCAAATCAGAGTTTTCATCAGTTAAAGATTCATTTTCAATGGACAACTTGCTGACCTCATTTTGAAGTTGATTAGCGATGTTCACAAAAGGTTTGAGATTAGCTAATTCAGATTGACAAAGACTCAACTCGTTTTTGAGATTTTGAAACTTATTTAACAGATTTTTTATTTGTCCTTCTACAAAATGGAGGTCAACTAAAGTGTAGTCACTGACATGGTCTCTGTCAGGACCCTCAGGCATGGAGAGTAATCTTTGTACCTTTTTCATAGTGATGTCAACCCATTGACCTGATCTTGCTTCACTTTTACCAACTGTTGGTTCTTCATCAGCAACAGCCATGAAGGCTCTGACGGTAGTGGTTCCTTCATCCTCAGAGGTGAGGGGTTCATCATCCCAGTCAAAAGAAGCAGCTATTAGACCTTTTTCAGTCTTTTTGTTATCCTTCTTCTTGGCTGCATCATCAGCTTTCTGATTGAGTTTAATCAGCTCAGCTTTCAAGGCCTTGTATTTTACCTTGTAGTCCTTTTTACCCTCAGAGTCACTGAGAGAGGATTGCTTGAAAGGTGAGGAAGAAAACTTCTTTTTGCTGTGGGTTTTGCTGGATGATGGAAAGCTGGGAGAAGATGTCTTGTTTGACCAGCAGTCCTTTTGGAAATGACCAGTCTTTCCACAAGTGAAACATGACACTTTGGATTTGTCAATCTTGGCAGCACCAACTCTACCAGATCTTTTGTAGTATCTCTTCTGGTCAGCTAAAAGGGCTCTGTCATGGAATTCAGCATGTAATTCATCAAGGAATTCTTGACTACTTCTTGTGTCTTCTTCCACGTCAGAGTCACTATCCTGAAAAGAGTGGTTAGCAACAAGAGCTTTTGACCCAGCTAAAGGAGAGGTAAACCTATCAGTCTCTGATTTGTAAATAGAGTCAATCAGTCCTTCTTCATAATTGTATCTACCAAACAGTTGAGCAAGAGTATCATTTTTTATGGCATTATTTGCTCTCAGGGTTTGGTTAAGACTAAGCCATTTCCTAGGCAAGCTGTTTACAAACGTGGCATTAACCTCAGCCTTGGGTAGTATAACACCATTGTTACCTAAATCATTCAGCAAGATCTTGAGTCTAGTGTAAGTTTGAGAAACAGTTTCAGTTTCCAAGGCTTTGAAAGCGTTAAACTTAAGTCTTAATGCTTGGATTTTGGTCTCTTTAGTCTCTTCTGGTCCTTCATACCCTAGAACCAACTCAGTCCACATTTCTTGTGCGGTGTTGCACTTGATGTGCGGTGTTACACTTGATGATGGACTTCATAATGTTATTGGGTAGGCAAGAGACTATTATACTTTTAAGTCTCTTGTCCTGGTTAGCCAGACGTCTATCAGCGGGAGACCATTGCTTAACAGGTTTCTTAATGGGTCTCTCTGGTGTAGAGGAAATGGCCAGTGGTACATAAGGACCATTTTCTAAGATTTCAAACAAGAAGGGTTCTAGACCATCTAAGTATATAAGAAATTCACTTTTCCAACTTGAGAAATCTTCTTCATCAAACGCTGGAACATTAGACACATGTGACCCTCCACGATTATCAAGAAGTTGTGGAAGATCATCCTTATTTACACCAGTGCTTACAACAGGTGTAGGCATGGTAGTAGATGTGATGGCTGGTGCGTTTGTTGAAGTATTTACTTGGTTAGATTGACCAAACGGTGGTAGGATAGGTGGCATAGTTTCAGTCATATTTGGATCTTGATTTTAAAAACTAGAACGGTTTTTAGAAAGGTTTTATAAATCAAACCGGTCTGATACCAACTGAAAGTCCCAAATTACAACTATTGTTGAAACTAAGTCACGAAAAACAATAACACACAATAGATATACTTTTCAAACGAGTAATGCTTTATTAACTATTATCAACAAAGTATTACAAAGTGTTATGAATACACCTGTTGAATAACAACAAGAAATGAACCCTAGAACAAGTAAACTTGATTCGAGACTCAAGTTTACAATAGAACTAATGAGTCGCTGATGGACAGCTGAGGGCTCAGTGGTTCCAGTGGGAGAAAGAACTTAGATTAAGATTCCAAGCACAAGGGTTGAATCTTAACTTCTTTCTCATCCCTATTTATAGTGATACGAGGTTGTATCCTTAGTGGGAGTAGTTGATACGTGTCATCTTCTGAGTGGAAGAGTACAACGTATTAAATGCATGTCCAAATCGAGACATGCCTTTAACTACTTTAGGTGAACAGTTTTGCCAACTGTTCACCTTTGTCCCACTAGGTCGTACTAGGCATTGACTTGAATCTCTTGTTTTGTCCCGCTCAAAACACTTGTAAGATTCTCCCGCCTAAACTATAAAGGGTTGGATAAGCTTTGCTTAATCCAGGTCTCTAGGGTTCTTAAGTGATCTCTGAGTGTTGTCAACTCAGAGATCCTTGAACACCAGTGCATTCCTTTGACATCCCAGCTATCCATAATCGCTGGTGAGTCTGACTTCAGATTGTCTTCGACTTCTCTGACGTTGTCTTTGACTTGAATGATCCTGGTGTGCCAGCTGAGGCTTTGCCTTCCACTGGTCTAGTCTCTGTCGCTGGTCTTCTCAGCGACCTTTCAACACTTAGTCTAATTTAAACAAATCTAGACAGGGCCATAGTTAAAACTTTCATTGGCCCAACATTCACCAACTCTATGTTGACCCCCTTTAGTATGTTTTGCATAGGTTATTTAGCAAGATTATCTGAGCATGGATTGAGCATCATTTAGGAGCATAAAAATGACGGGGGATTATCTTTTACTAGGATATTCATAACAAATGTTATTCAACGATTTAAACGATTGTTTCAATGTTTACATCAATTGTATTTCAAAAATCATATAATTATGATCTGTGCTTTGTAAACTATTTGCTCATCGATCCACCACTGTGATACCCGCTTTATGGGGGTGTTACACGGGGTCCACCTCCGACGGTCAAGTTAGTATCGGGGTGTATATTGTAAAAGATGTGTGGTTGCGAGAGATAACCTGATGTAGAATGAGACCCCTACCCTTGTATTTATAGGACTAGGGTTTCTTGAAGGGTAAGTTAGGTATGTGTGGGTCGCGAGCCTGTCGGGTCAGGCCGACTGCAGACTATACGTCGACAAATATTATTTTAATATTTAATTTTTACTTTTATTCATTTTAAATAGTTTTAATTAGTTTTAAATTTTTCAAAAATACTTTTTAGTTTAATTAAGTTATTTTAAAGGTTTACAAATTGAAAAATCATATTTTGGGCTTTTTATTAGTTAAATTTGTTTTTAGGGCTTTAATTAGCATTAAAAAATTAATTATTAATTAATTAAAAGGTTTGAAAAAGTTTTGATTTTTGGTAAACTCTATTTTCATTTTTAGGGATTTATTGTGATTTTCTAGGAATTTTTAGAGTAATTTTTAAATTTCGTCACGTTTTCGCGTTTTACGTTTTAGCTTTCGTCGTAGTTTAATCTTAGTCGTAATCGTCATCATTTTCTTTCCCCTTTTCTTTCTTAATATTAATCTCAAACTTAATCAAGTTTAACACACATACCAAGCCTCCTTGAGAACGAACTCACAAGGGTCATAAGCACTTGGTTTTCCTAAACCATTTGTTTAATACTTACCGCTTTTGCCTCGTTTTCCTAAACGAATGTGAAATTACAACTATCAATGACGAATCTTGGCTAGGTCGAAGAAGATCCTAAAGGTCTCCTCCTGAGTCAGTACAGCAGTGTGGGTCTCATGATGATGACCCTCGAGAGATGATAGACGATGACGGAGAGTAGAGTTCTTCTCGAGTAACCACATCATGTTGTTCTAGACAGTCGTCCAAGAACCCTGTGAAGCCTGTGACTCAGCAGCCACTGAGCAGTAGATAGAATCCATCCTCTGTTGGAGCAAAGCATGTCCCTGTTGGTACACATGTAGCAATGCATGAATAAGAGCAGTATCCTGTGCATACCTAGCAACTAGCGCGTCAATCTGCGCCTGCATGGTGTCAAGTCTAGCCTGACCGACTCCTGAACCTTCCCCTATCTCAATAGTGGAGACAGGAGGAGAGGTGTGCCTCCTCTTGCGAGGTGGCAAAGCCCTAGTGGGGTATGTATGAAGAGTAGAGAGTGGTGGTAGAGGTGGCAGAGCGGGTACAACCTGATCCGGTTCCCTAGGTGGGGAAACAGGTACAGGTGGTGGCGATGGAGTAGGTGAGTCTGTCAATATGATAACCCCCTATGTCGGGTGCTCTCTGGACTCTAAGTCGGAGTCATGTCTGTGGAGTACAGATGTCGGTGATACGTGTGTAGCAGCAGGTGTCATGAGAGCGTCGAAAGTAGTCACAATGGTCGGTGACGTCATGATAATCTAAAAATAATAGCATTTCAAAGTTGGGTAAGTATTAGCATACAATTCAAAAAGTTTTCAAAAGATGCATATGCAATGCTTATGTATGCATGCAGCAGTGTAATCAAAATTATGTAGGTACTTAGACGATAATATAGCAGAGCCATATATCAATGCACAGTTAGCTCACACAATATGTATGCTCTATATGTGTATGCCTAACTATAAGGGTTCCCCAAAAATCAAAATTTTATAAAAATGATTTTTAAATTTAGTTATAGTCAAGTTATAAATTTTTAGTATTTAAAAATTTTAGTTTTAGATCTGGTTCTCTATAACTATGCGCTCTGATACCATTTATGTAACACCCCCAAATGGTCAAATACAGCGGAAAGGTACGTTAGGGGTGTTACTTTTTGAAGGTGGATCGATAGCACACAGTATATAGAGCAATGATCATAAAATGAAATTAAAACATATTACATGAGTTTAATTGTGCAAATCAAATAATTGTCTTGAAAACATTATTTAGAAAATCCCAGTCCAATGGTAAACATGATGCTTCCTACAATGCTGGAATCCAATGCAAGTACCTGCTTACTTTCCTGAGAAAACATAGAAAGTAAAATGTTGGGGTCAACACTAGGTTGTTGAATTCACAAGTTTAATATAAAGTAAAAGTATTGTTATGCAAAACACCACGAGGATAGCAGCGCATAAAGCCACATACTATTGTAGTTCCTATTGCCCTGTAATAAATGCTAGACATGATGCTTAAGTGCCTAAAAATAGGACATCCTGATGTGAGTTCCCTTAGTCTGACAATGAAATAAACTTGTTGCTTGGCCTAAGCATTCCGTGATAGCAAGTCATGCAGGTCGGGTGTTGTCAATACCCCAATAGATCTATTGATAACATTTCGCGCTACACTATTAACTATTACAGTCCACAGGAATAATGGGGCAAACAATAGGCAGTAATATGTTGTTCTCTGTAAGCGTTTGCATAAACAATAATTAAGTATGTTTTCTCCCCAGTTATAAAATAGTAAAAGATTGGGCCAAGAACTCACCTCAGTAGAAATGATGTAGTGATAATGTCACTGAATGCACTGGAACAGTATGATCACGAAGTGGTGAAATTACCTAAGTAATTTATATGACTCAGTATATGCACAGTAATAATGCACAAATAAATGTAACTAATGAAAATGCATGATCACGAATTAAAAAGTTGTTACCATGGTTTAAGTGTTAAACTTATAGTGAGTTGACGATAATAATATATTTTTAGTTTCTAAAAATATATTTAAATTGTTCAACAAAAGTGTAATAAATTAAATAACATATATTTTTATTTAATTAATTAATTGTAAGAAAATAATATATTCCATTAAATTTTCTTAAGGATCCAAATTTATTAATAAGATTCATTTGTTTATAAAGTGTCGTAAATAAATCTTAATAAATTATTTAATAATCAAAATAACTTAATTTAATTTATTAATAAAATAATTTATTAATATTTTAATTAAATACAATTACACACAAGTCCTTGTACTATAATAACTTCTAAAAATAACCTCTAGGGTTTCGTTCGTTAAGTGTATCACATCGTTAGTCCTTGTTCATTATGTTTATTTTCAAAAACGCCTCTAGGGCTTATAATACTTTCGAAATGTGGCAAACAAGGTCCTTATGGTTTCATTACCTTTGAATAAATACAAACCAAGTCTCTAGGGCTCGGTTATCTTTGGTGAAATGACAAAACACCCCCCTCCAAGTCTCAAAAATTATAAATAAGTAACTAGGGCTTGTTTAGAGTTTCCAAAATGTCACATTTAGTCCTTGTGGTTGTTGTTGGTTCTCGGTACAAAACAAACGCACCCTTATACTTTTAATTTTGGCAAATTCGGTCCTTAGACTTTACAAAAGTCTCGAAAGACAGTATGAAGGTTTTATAGATTATATTTCTAGCCTATACTTTCACAACTTGGAAATTTTGGAACAAAAAGTCTCTAAGTAAAGTTTTTAATGTCTAATGGACTTGGTTGGCCCATTAAGGGTCCGGTTTGGTTTTATGGGTCTAATGGGCTCATGATATGGGCTAGTTAAGTTACTAGTAAATCTATTAAGCATACTAAATATTCCAGACTTGTTTCAAGGGCTTATGGGCTTACGTATGTATCGGCTTATGGCTTATTTATGTTTCGGCTTATGGCTTATTTATGTTTCGGCTTATGGATTATTTATGGGAGCTTATCTAGCTTATAGTTTACTTGTTAGGTTCCTCTAATTAATCTTTTTAGCTACACGATTTACTTATCCAAAGATTTATACTCGGCTTAAAAATAAGTCGAGACCCTAGTGCTTATATTCATAGGGTTCGCGTTTACTATATTAGATCTAGCTTCTAGGGTTCATAAGCAAAGCTTTTCAACTAGTTCATCATAGATCTAGGGTTTCCAAAGGTAGGTTTACCCATGAAACATAATAAGCCGTGGCTTATATGGTGTTTGTGGGTCGTGTCATGGTGGTTTTACGTGTGCATGCAAACCTAGTCACGTTTTCTAAGGTTTCATATGCAGGGTATGTAATGAGAAGTAGTGAAATGGAGATAAGGATGGTATACTTACTTGTTTGATGTGAATGATGGTGGTGACAAAGGGATGAACAAGACTTGCTAGCTCCTTGATTTCTACACGCCTAGTACACCTTATATCATGACTTGTATGCCTTGACGACCAAGATTTGAGTGAGGTATTCAATGCTTGCACTTTAATGAACTTGAGACCAAGATTTCGTATAGTAAATGCTTGTGTAAGGGATTTTTCGTCTAGGTGATATATGTGTTTTGGTGAGATTCGAAAATGGAAGTGATGAATGAGACTGGGAGTTCAAGTGTGGGATAAATATCAAAGAGTGGTGAATGTGTGTGGTTTGGGGTTAGGCCACGGCAAGAGAGAAGCAAAGGGTAAGATTTGTGTTGATCTTCCAAGTACAAGGAAATCTTACATAGGATTGTTGTGGTACTAGGTTATAAATGGAGTGATGTACATTTTCCCCCTAAAACACTTCCTAGCCGTCGCATGACATGGAGTCAAGGGGACAAGAGGTGTTTCAATATGTAAGGTTTAATTAAGGTGTGATGTACAAGTTTTCAAGTGGTGGCTAGTGGAAAATTACAAGACTTTCAAGTAAACATAAATGTGGTCATGGTGTATTCGGCTATAGTAGGTAGCATGGGATAGTTTTTAGTCCATTTCTAATGTTCTTGTGTATTTACTAGGAGTCTAGTGTTATATTGTATGAGTAGGTTTGAGTCCAAGTCGATTTGGTTAGGTTTTAGGGTTTTTAAGTGAAAGTATAGTCTAGATAAAATAAAAGTATTGTTTAACTTATCAAATGTATAAGACACTTAAATATTTGTTATAATTTTGTTACATACAAAATTATATGATCACAATGGCTTTTGTTGATTGTTGAAACACTTAAAGTGTTGAGAAAATATATAGTATATATATTTTTTTATAGTAATATGATATAAAATAAGTAGTATTAATTGTGATCATGGTTTTAGGTTTTTAAAATCCTAAAATGATGCATGAGTATGCTCATGAGTTTACAGGTGACTTAAAATTCCTAAAATGATGTCTTGTGTTATGTATGCTCATAAAAATGTAGCTATACATAAGATATGATAAAATGTGGTATGTCCGTATGCTCATAAAGATGTAGTCATACATGTTGTTTCCTGTGATCCCATGATTGAATATTCACAATCATAATGTATTGTTCAAAGTTCTTGTTGCCCAAATGTTTCAACTGTTCCAGATATGATAAATGCTCAAAGTTTCAGTGATAAAAATGATGTATGCTCATTAATGATGCATATGATGGTGTAAAATTCATGCAAAAGTCAAAATATATATATATATATATATATATATATATATATATATATATATATATATATATATATATATATATATATATATATATATATATATATATATATATATATATATATATACTAGCGTCGTAACCCGTCCAACGGGCGGGGTAACTTTTGTTGTTGTTTCAGAGGGTTTATTATTTGTGCGTTTATAGTTTAGGCTTTTGTAAGTTATGTTTTATATATTGTATTTTTAGTTTACGCTTAAGTAGCGTTAAAATTATGTTAAAAATTGTTTTGTATAAAATTTAAATTTAAACTGAATTTAAATATTAATTTTTTATATTTTTTATTTTTTAAAGTCCTAAGGATATAAAATTTTAAACAACTGAAAAACTTTTAATAGAATTATAAATGCATTTTGTGTTTTTTTATGTTTGTTGGCAATGTGTATATTTTTATGGTTTTTGCGACCCCACATACGTGTTTTGTTTAGATTTTTAATGATGTGTATTTAGGCTACCCACAACGCTATTGGGTTACGACCTAATTTTTCAGCTTTCTCTCTCTTACGACCTAGTGCAACCTATTTGCCACAACAAGGCGACCTAATGCGACCTAGTTTAATTTTTATTTATCTTTTAATTCAATAGAAATAACATTTTATATTCAATAAAAATAACATTTTATTAAAAAAATATTTTATTCCATACAACACACATTACACTAAATAAAAACATTACATACAAAAATTACGTAAATTAAAAACTTACACTCTTCGATTATCGAAGTGTTGCATATCAATGATGCTCCAATCGGGACTTTGTTTCAAAAATTTCCAACATTCACTGTATTCAAAATCCATATGACGAAGAGTGTGATATTCAAGTTCGGCTTCTTGATAAAGAGTATCTTTTTAAGTCCCAACCGGGTGTCTACGTACGACGTAATTGTAAATCGCAGAAAATTCACCAACTTAGCACGAATAGAATTTTTCCATTTGCTGATAATTGATTCATAACCTCTTTTCGCTCACCCATTTCTTGATAAAATAACTCTCGTGCCCTCTCCCAAAACCCTTTCGCCTTATGAGATTAATCACTGAAATTCTCCTTAACGTCCAACCAAGCTATACACAAAGCTATCGCCTCTTCGGTAGTCCACGCCATTTGAGAACTCATTTTTAGAAGGTATAAAAATTGAATTTGGAGAATTGTAAGTTATGTGTGTGAAAAATGGTTGAATAAATGGGGTATTTATATAGGTAGAGGGTAAAATTTTAATTTTTTTTTCAAACACATAAAACCAAACACAGCCAACGTTCAAATCAATCGTGGGTAAGACCGAAAATTGGCGACTGGTCATAGGCGACCGAATCGGCGCAACGGCACGATTCGGTTACGACCTGCTGCGATCAACCGAATGGGAAAACCGTTGTGGGTAGCCTTATATATTAGTATGAGACACGTTTTTTTAATTTTTATTAACGTATGTTTGTATATTATTTATGCTTTCTATTTAAGATGTTTTAACTTCTACTAATGTCGGTTGTTGAAGTATTATAAAAGTTTTTGGTTTTTGTGTTTATATTGTATACGTTTAATAGTTGGGGGGTATTTTGTAAATTCAAAACATTTTCATGTTTTATTGAGTAGCTTAGGCTTTCCTTATCTTATTCGTTATCTTTGAAGTAGTTTGTGGTGGTGTTTCGATCTGATTTCTATTGGACAATTTTGAAATAACGGTTGTCGTTCAATTTTAATGGATATCGTGTTTTTGTAAACAGAGAATCTTCATTCGCCTCTTGCTTTTAACTCTTCACAGTCGGACATATAGTTGTACGTGTGAGAATACCGTCTTTAGTTAAAAACAAATCAACCATTAATAGTATCAATTCTTGACTTTTATTAATCATCATTATTAATATATATGTGATGCATATGTGTTGCTTCAAACCTATTATTTATGGATTTAGTGTCAGGATATCTTGGAAATAATTTTCACGGATACGATAAAAAAACCTTTATTGATATGTTATTGTCTTATGGCATATATGGGCTTGGAGAAATAAGGTGGTCCATTCTATGATCGAAGAAAGAAAAAAAGAGCTAAAAGTCGATATTTTTCCTCGAGTTCAACCTTCGTCCTTTCTATAATATTTTAAAAATAGGCGTAAGGAAAAATGTCCTAAATCGGCGTGTTTAGCTGTCAATTCTTTTTGACATTGTCGAATACGTTTCTTACAGTTGAGTGATGATTTGGTGTTTATGCCAAGTTCATGGTGTGGAGTTTTTTTTTCCTTCCTAATTTTTTTTCTCTCATCTTCGCTTTTTTTTAGAACGACAAATATTAGTGATCAGTGGGTCAAGTCGTGCAATGACATTCAAGCGGTAAGATGTTTTCTTCAAACTCTCGCCTGGTTATGTTAAACTCTTTATCCGTTTCGCCTGAGATCCCTTAGCAACCCAAGACCTCCAGAAAACCTCCTCAATGAACCACTTAATGGAGCCTTGATGGCCAACTGAGCTAAGCAAATTGGTCCTTTTGGCTTCCTTTCTTAAAAGTTTTTGTATATAACCTTTGCTTTTCAAAAAAGGGTTTAAGGCATTCAATAGATACGTACTTTCTCAAATATATTCATATCATACATGTACTCATAAAATTGCCAAGATAATACTTGGACTTCTGGTTTACCTGTTAATATGGTTCCTCAAACTTTTTTCTACTTATTTTACCCTTCAGCCCAATGCCAAATATTGTATCGTTATCCCTTTAACTAACGATCGTTTTTTTAGAGAAAAAATATTTAACTTAAAAAAAATTATAATTTTTCCAAAAAAAATATATAGTTAAAATTTTATTTTATTTTTTGCTTTTTACGCTTTTCCTGAAATTGCTTAATTCAGATTCGATTTTTTTTTTCAAAAAAAATTAACTTTTTTATTACATTTTTCTCTTAATTTTTTAAAGTTATAAATGACTCACATGATTTTCTTTTAAAAAAATTTAAAAATTTAAACTATTTAAAAACATAATCGTATTTTCCTAAATTAATATTTTAAAACATTTCAAAAAATTTTAAAACATTTTAAATTATTCCTTAAATGATTTTTTTATAAAAATAACTTAATTTTAAATTAAAAATTTACTTTTAAAAAGGTTTATTTATTTCCGAAAATAAAAAAAAAGGTTAAAATTTTAAATTTTAACACAATTTTTTTATATTTTAAATATGTTTAGAAACATTGTAATTTTTTATATGTTAAAACTTTTTTTTTTTGAAAACAAAAACGATCATTAGTTAAAGGACTAACGATGCAAAATTTGGCATTGGGCTGAAAGGTAAAATAAGTAGAAAAAAGTTTGAGGTATCATATTAACAGGTAAACCGGAAGTTCAAGTATTATCTTGACAATTTTATAAGTACACGTATGATATAGATATATCTGAAAAAGTACGTAGCTATTAAATGACTTAAAGCCTTAATAAATAGATATTGGCCGAAGATTAATTACGGATGTCACACGTTATAAAACTAACAAATAAAATGATGGGATAATTCCATACACGAGTTAAGATATCTCAAATAAGGCATTTAATATATCTCAAATAAATCTGCATTTAATATATCTCAATAAGGCATTTAATATATCTCAAATAAGATGTACACTGTATTTGTTTAAGATATCTCAAATAAATCTACATACACGAGTTAGAACTTGATCTAAGTTTTCTTTTTCTAATTTATCATCATATCATTACGCATATATAAATCTTGGGTCTATTACTTGAGTGTAGCCGTGCACATTTTGGGTTTTTTACCGTAACCGGTTACTACCGGTTTAGACAACAGTTGAAAAAACCGAACCCGATAGAAAAACTGAAACAAATAAGAGGATTTCGATACTGCATCCATCTTCTTCATTTCATGATGAAAATACTGAGCAACCATATACACACAGCTGATACATAAAAAATGATCTATCAGATGAAATATTGTATAGTTTTTAACTAAAGGAGGTCAGATAGATATACCTAGCGAAGGCAAACAAACGAAGAAGAGTATAACCAGATGAAAATCAAGCCTGAACATTAGAGAGATACTCATAAATCAAGTACTACCAATTCACTACATTAAGTGTATAACGACATAAAACTAATGTTAGTCATCATCTAATGGCAGTTGCTTTAATAAGTATAACGACATTTTACGGTGTTTAACTATAATATACTAGTACACATCCATAACAGAACTGCTGCCTAGTTACTATGGTAAGTCCATAATTTGTACAACTGACACAATCTATGGTTTAAGCCGGTCGACGATAACATAACTTATTAAATGCATTCTGTTTTCAGATTACCTTATGGTGTGCGCGTCATCAATGGTGAGCATCTATTTTCTCTTTCCATTTGATTGTCTACATCATCATCAAGGAAACAATTATATCTAGTAAGCTCATAAAGCTAAGCTTATAATCTTATCCAAACACTAAATGATGAGTTGTTTATGCATTTTATAATACTAAAATAGTTTTTGAAATAAACTTTCTTGATCAATTATATAGATAAAATTAAGTAAATTTCAAGAAAACAACAAAACTAACAGCGGGTAATCCACATGAAGACAACTCATAATTATATTTTTGTACGTTAGCCCGTTTTAATGTCACTAACAATACTCGAGTTACAAAACATGTGAAAACAGGAAAAATATATTGATTGTATATAAATTTTGTTTTAGAATGCACAAAAATGAATACATAATCAATTCTACCTGTTAGAGCATATTGTTGTGGTACATTTCAGTCGTGATGACCAATCCCCACCTTTGAACACCCTGATTATACTGAAGGAAACCTGATTATATCATTTGTTGCAATAACTTATTCACTAATAACTTTAATTTCTGAAGCTCATGCCAAGATGAATATAGTAGTGAGTTAGATGGTGAAGTCATCCAAGTACAGGTATATTTTACTTAACTATCTATGACTTGGTCGATTTGGGTTGTGTTCACCCCAAACACAAAAGAAATTTACAAAAGTAAATCTGTTAATTTTGACTTGTTCGATCCGCTGTTCTTTTTCTAGACATTTAAATCTGACCCGTTTGAGATAAAACCATACCAAAACTGAGTTTTATGAATAAGGGTTATGAAATTCCACCTTTACTTGTTATATGCTCATGATATCTGTTAAACTGGATTATGCTTAACTTGCAGGCTCCACTTGATGTTTTCACCAAGTGGTTCTTAAATCAAACAAACAATTCAGCAAGTTTTGTTTCATACATGTTTAAGAACAAAAATGACTTAGAACATTAGCAACAGCTCCAGCAATAGCATGACCAAGCGCAATCGCCTCACCACACCCACAACAACCAGCAAGCAAATTGCTTTCTTTCTTTCCATTTATCATCTCTTGAATATCTCAAAAGAGCTTTATTTTGTGAAAGAAATATCAGATATACCTTAAGAGAATCCATAAAGGACATGAATTAGACCCCAATAGCACCTTGGTGGAGGGTAATCCCCGGGTGCTGGCTACATGCCAATATTGTTTCGTGAGCAAGAATTTCAAGCTCTTGTAGACAGCGGTCACATCGTTCCTGCTCAAAGTCTTGCATATCTTGAGAGGTCAGCTGACTTGAGATCTCCAATTCCTTTGCTCCAGATTGACCAACAACGCAGTTTTAGATTGAATCAAGTCCAACACCAGCATGGGCATAGTAGTAATATTAGCATGCAGATTAACTTTCTTAATGGGACTCCAACAAATATGAGGGCCAACGGTTAGTTTATTTATCGAGTAAAGTACATCACCGAAAATTAACAACACGTGTAGTAAAATCTGTAGAAAATGAAAATTAATAAATACAAAGAAATTGATTGGCAACCATGGATGTATGATTTCAGGAAAGAAATTTAAAAATGGATGTATGATCCTATTAAGTGTCGACTTCAGTAAAGGTTGCATTCTCAACTCATTTTATGTGCGCTGTGATGTCAAAAGAATGTTAGTGTCTGCAAGTCTTAGGTCTGCAATTGCATGTGCAACTGCCTTGTTTAGTACTGGCCTTCATACTCGCTTCAGTAGATGTTGTGTTCTCAGCTCAGTTTATGCGCTTTGTGATGTCAGAAAGAATCTAAGTGTCTGCAAGTGTTTTTAGTCTGCAATTTGTGTGGTCGGCAATGAGGCAACTTCCCTATTTGGTACATGTCTTATTATGTGATTGGTTTTTTAATAAGTGTTATGGTGGGCATGGCCTTCACTGTCTTTATTGGTCGTTTGTGGCAAGAAATGGTTGGGATAAAGTTCACTTTTAGTTTTTATCCATTTTGTAAATGGTATTGGGGAAATGTCTCTTATATGTTAGGCTCCTTTGTCCTATATTACACATATGTATAGTAATAATAAGTATGTAAAAGTAGAAGCAAGTGATTCAGTGCATTCCACAGGAAAATGTCTGAATTAAAGTATCCAAAATGAGTTACCGATATATATTTTTATAGTCTATAATCTACGTACATTTAATGATTACCTAACGAAATACCTGGCTCAATGGATATTTCCTCATTACAATGGCAATCTCGACACGCCGGGTGGACCAGGACATCTGATGTGCATCTACTGTTTATACTTGTAACCCAACTTATTTTCACAGATTCCATCTGTGAAAAAAATTAAGTAATACAGTTTAATGAAAACGTGTCGTATTGGTATTCATCTTCCGAAACTGCAAAACATGCAACCAATCAGAAAACAATTACAGATAGGATATAAAGAATTTATCTGCAATTTTAGGAGTATGAAGTACAACAAACTTAATGTCTTGGACATTAATTGAGGCTCAACAATTAAGATTCCAGTCTCACCAAGTGAAACAATATGGATAAACACATACATATACATGCGAGTATTTTTTTAATGCTTAGTGGTATTTGTAGTATTTTAGACCCGTTGTGCCACCTATAAGGCTATGTTATTTACTGTAAGCATGTGAAATGTAAGAAAACATACTGTCGTTTAGCTTCAATATCCTTGTTAAAATCAATGTTGTCGAGAATATGCTTACAGTAAATCTATAAGGCTAGTTATTTACCAGTTACCCTGTCCATGCCATCTAGAATATAATACTGAAAAAATAAACATGTATTTAGCTCTGGAGAGGACAAACCTGACCAAAAAGTGGATCATATGACCCCATTATGCCAATTGGTGTAGGATATAAAGCTCTTGAGGTCAATGGAGATGCATAGCTACTTGTGTCTGAGGACGTTGAATGATTTGGTACTAATTCATAGACCCGAGATCCCCGTTATATTTGTAGTAACCAAGACCATTGTTCACATATGGGTTGCCCACACCAATAGAGCCATACTTCAAATAATAAGATGCCCATGTACCCCTCATAAGAATACTGTCAACAAGATCATCTTGGCCGCCACTGGTTGCTGGCATGGTAAGTTGGAAGAGCAGCAGATGTGACATGAGGAGAAACGGGCTGTGAAAAGTAATTTGGAGACATTGTAACTTGATGTGGTGAAAAGAGCTGGCCATCAAACATTATTGGAGATAAAGGATTAGCAAATGGTGAATACTGGCCATATGCCACCTGAGGGTCAAACCCATAAGTAGGCTGATAAACATTGATTAATTATCACCGTATATCGCCTAAATATAGTCAAAAAATAGCGATGAAAAAAACCGTTAGTTTGAAAGTTAAAAGGTAAAATATCTGTGATATCTAATAGATAAATAGGGCCGAGTTAGTATGCAAATAAAATAGTATCAAATCTTACCAGAGGCACAATTTGCAAGTTATTAACATGAACATAGTTTGAGTAGTCTCCCCAGGTAGCTGAGCCATCGTGATAACCAGAACCTTAAAACACATGATCCTTTGTGTTTGAATGTAAAGATTAATCTATCTGTGAAGATCCTCACATCTGAACTTCTAACCTCTGTTTCAAATGAAGTACGACTCATAAGGTGACTTAAATCAGCTGTCCCTAAATCTTCATTTTATTCAGCAACTTCAAATTCAAGTTCCTCGTTTTCAAGTTCCTCCATCCGTGATAATGTACGCGCAAAATTCGGATTCTTCAGCGACCCACCACTTCAGGCAAATCCAGTTTCGCCTGATCAGCTCCAGCCACATCAGCAAACGAAACTCCAGTTTCTGGAACTTTCTGAAACTTAATAAGAGAGTAAATCTGTTTAACCTTATTGCAGACCTGATTGTGAGCCACGTCACTTAGCTATCCTTATGCAGGCATGAATTACATCTGAGCAAAAAATTAGAGCGATCAAGCTTTTCAAACTCAGAAAACTATGAAAAGACATAAAAGATTACAGTTAAAAAAAGGAAAAAAATCTGTGGATATATACCTCTGCCTGAACAATATAACTATGAGACTTTCCATTAACTTTCCAAAGTAATGTGAACGTTTATTTTTGGAACATATTCACATGCAACCATTGCTCAGTTTGCTTCCTGGCGTTTTTGAAAAGATCATCGTCGTCCTCCTTTGATGGTGTAGCTTTAGTGGTGGTGCTTCCTTCAGCAAATGCTTCTGGCTTAAATCCACTCAAAACACTTCCTTTGCGCCTCTACCACACTATTACTTTGTCCAATATTCCCACTTACCATACTAACTTCCTATAGTTCTTTCTCACCTGGCCTCTCACGTTAGCCTACATCAAAATTCAAAATGTTATCCTTGTTACATCCGATGATAATATTACACGTTCGAGGTGAGAAAAACTCATGTGATATGTGAGGGATTACCTTGCTACTCCTCTGCTTGTTCCTAAAGTATTTCCATACGCTAGTTGGTTCTGCAGCAGACACGAGAGACTACAATTTTCAGAAGTTTAGACATGAATTCTAAAAGATATTGAATGGAATATTGTAGTTAAATTTATTCTCACCTCTCAGGCATTGACTTGTGGCTTAGGTGGAACATCAGTTTCAATTTTTTTTCAATAGCAGTGAGTCACACCTGTAATATTCAGGCATTAAGATTGTATCTTAAATGACCAATATGTAACAAAAATGATAAAAAAAAAGTTTCAGGTAAGTTCGATTCTCAGTTCTGAAATATTATATGTCGACTTAGGTGCATTAGTACGAGGACCAACTGTTTTAGTCGTTTGGTCGGTAGCAGCCATGTGAACCTGTATATTCAGCACATGTATATTCAAAAAATATGCTTTCATGGTGCTGAGAAATATAGTTCAAAGAGAAATATATCAAAATGATGTTAGAAACTAATTGGTATCCTAAATTTCAAATATTTAAGGTGGATCGTAGGTACTGAAGAAGGTCCTAAAAAGGCAGCACGTGAAAGAGACGTTGCTAATCGCCTACGCTCTTCTGTTCGTGTAAATAATTCTAATCAAAAAGCAAATAACCAAAATAACTAATCCACGTGATATACTTTACATACTGCTAAACAAAGGGTGTATGTTTGTTCACACTATATAAGAATCCTAACGACATTAGAAATATTAAAATAAAGGCCTTAATTTTTGCGAGAATGGGAAAAAGAATAAAAATGCAATACACAGGCATACCTTTTTAAATATCTTTAAGAAGAGACATCTGAGTGTTGACTACTATTGCATTCAAGTATTGCTCAAACTCCTTTGATTTTATAATAACCTCATTGTAGCCACTACCTCGCACACAAAAGAATTTATCTTCCGCGAATGGGTGTACAATAAAGAGGTTTTGACAAAATCAAACCCAATAAACATGCAATGTCATCAATAAATTAAAAACATGAACAACTTTTGACAAGGAACGCTTGTGTAGTTAATCCAAAACCTGAACTCCCTCTTGAACATACTGCAAGTGCATGATACTTCATACTTGTACTACACAGGAAATAAAAAGAAAATCAAGAAAACCACAAAAAATGGAGATCGAACTACTAAGACAGGATTCATTTGAACCTTGGTCATTAGGGCAATTGTTCATCATTATGGTTTCAAAAAAGAGGTGTAGACTACTAAGATAGGATTCATTCTAACCTTGGTCATTAAGGCAATTGTTTTTTTTAAGAAACTAGGGCAATTGTTCCGTCATTAGATTTTTGTTGATTTAGGGGTTTGGAAAAAAAGAAGACTCGTAATTGTAATTTTAAAGTATATTATGACTAGGGATGAGCATTTGGACCCGAATCCCGAATTGAACCCGAACCGTTCCCGGAACCGTACCGATTCCCGATACCCGAATCCCGTTCGGTACGGTACCGGGACTACGAAATAAGGTGAAAAAAATTCGGGACCACTAATTCGGGACGGGACCGGTACCAAATCGGGAAATTCCCGAAAAAGAACGGGAAAATCCCGATTTCCCGGTACCGGTACCGATTCCCGTACCGGTACCGATACCCGAATCCCGTTCGGTACGGTACCGGTACCATAAATTTATGCTCGGGAAATAATCGGTACCACTAATTCGGGACGGGTTCGGGACGGGACCGGTACCGAGCTCATCCCTAATTATGACGTATATGAATAGCTTTGGTTATTTTAGAATTTATTAAAATTGTTTTGGATAGAAAATCATCAAATGTAATTTGGCTTAGTGGTAAACATGGTGACTTGATAACCATAGGTCATGAGGTCAAATTTTACATTTGACACTTTTTTTTATATAATTTCCGAAAATCTTTATCGAAACGGCGTTTCAGAACGTGATTTTTAAAACTCTGCGATTTCAAATCACTAAAAACGTCACTAAAAACGTGGAAATTAGAGAGTTTTTAAGGATTTCTGAAATACTATTGGCTAGTAGCTGTCATGTCACATATGACATGGATTAGAGGTGTGGTATCAAGTCATAGTTATACCTATATATATATACCTATATATATATATATATATATAGGGAAGAGTTAAAATAAAAAGAGTTTTTTTGATGAGAAGGATAAGAAGAGTTTTTAGCCATTGATTTAAAATCAATGGATGAGATCAATCCATACTTGTAACTAACTAACTAACTAACCATCTAAACATGATTTTAAAAAAGTTTTCGAAAATTTCTAAAAAAATTCCACAACGTCGGATATGTTGGTGCATAAAAAATTTGTGAAGGAAGTTTTTTTAATTTTGAGTTTTTTACGTTTTTTTAATGCACAAAAAAAGAAATTTGATGCACAAAAAGGTGAAATTTAGTATACAATTTTTTTTTCATGAACAAAATTTTCAAGTTGTTTTATTTTGATGCGGCATCAAATTTTAAAGCAAAAGTCAAAAGAAGTTGGGTATAAAAATGAATTCTTGATGCACAAAAAACGTAAAAAGTCTAAAAATTATCGTTTTTGTGCATCAAAATTTCGTTTTTGTGCATTAAAAAAACGTTAAAATCTTCGAATTAAAAAAACTTTTTTCACAAAAGTTTTTTGCACCAACATACCCGATCTACTGGAATTTTTTCAGAATTTTTGAAAAACTTTTTAAAAATCATATTTAAATGGTTAGTTAGTTAGTTGGTTAGTTAGTTAGGATTGTGGTTTAATCTCATCCATTGATTTTAAATCAATGGCTGAAAATCCTTCTTATCCTTCTCATTAAAAAAAGTCTTTTTATTTGATCTCTCCCCTATATATATATATATATATATATATATATATATATATATATATATATATATATATATATATATATATATATATATATATATATATATATATATATATATATATATATATATATATATATATATATATATATATATATATATATATATATATATATATATATATATATATATATATATATATATATATATATATATATATATATATATATATATATATATATATATATATATATATATATATATATATATATATATATATATATATATATATATATATATATATATATATGTTAAAATAAAAAGACTTTTTATGGTGAGAAAGATAAGAAGGATTTTCATCCACTAATTTAAAATCAATGGATAAGATCAATCCATACTTCTAACTAACTAACTAACCAACTAACTAACTATCTAAACATGATTTAAAAAAAGTTTTAAAAAAATTCTGAAAAAATTCCACAATGTCGGATATGTTGGTGCATAAAAAAATTGTGAAGAAATTTTTTTTTATTTTGAGTTTTTTACGTTTTTTTAATGCACAAAAAATGAAATTCGATGCACAAAAAGGTGAAATTTGGTGTACAATTTTTTTTCATGCACAAAATTTTTAATTTGTTATAGTTTGATGCGAAATCAAATTTTAAAGCAAAAAGTCAAAAGAAGTTAGGCATAAAAATGAGTTCTTGAGGCACAAAAAACGTAAGAAACGTAAAAAACAACATTTTTGTGCATCAAAATTTCGTTTTTGTGCATTAAAAAAACGTAAAAAACTTCAAATTTAAAAAGCTTTTTTTTACAAAAGTTTTTTGCACCAACATACCCGATCTACTGGAATTTTTTCAGAATTTTTGAAGAACTTTTTAAAAATCATGTTTAGATGGTTAGTTAGTTAGTTAGTTAGTTAGTTAGGATTATGGTTTAATCTCATCCATTGATTTTAAATCAATGACTGAAAATCCTTCTTATCCTTCTCACCAAAAAAAGTCTTTTTATTTGATCTCTCCCCTATATATATATATATATATATATATATATATATATATATATATATATATATATATATATATATATATATATATATATATATATATATATATATATATATATATATATATATATATATATATATAGTGTAACTTTATTTGCAGAACTCATTTAAGTGACAGTACTCGCAGAACCCATTATAAGCCATTAGATATTTTGATCAATGGACAAAACTAAAAGTGGCAGTCTTGTAAATAATTAGAAAAATAAAAATTACCTAATATAATAAAAAGGGTTAGACGGTCATTTACTAAAATATGGCTCACACGTTTTTTAAAAATACGTGTCCTTATTTTCACAGAATATCATAACCACATATTATGTCATTTTCCTAGATCTAGATAAGAAAGTCATCTTTAACATCCACAACCCTAACTGCCATCCATTCTTTTATCACAACCGCCTCCGCTAATCTTCAACACCATCGCCACTGATTAATCAACACCATCGCCACCATTTTCTAAAGCGCTCACTCATCCATCGATCTCTAAGAATGTCATGTTTTTCTGGTAGATCAGATTTATTCACATTCATGTTCTTTTTATTATGACTTTGTCGTTAGTGTTGTTTGGGCGCAATTAAGTGATCTTCGAAAGATTCATCAGCCGGCATAAAAAGACCACCATGACCTTGTACAAGACATCAACTAAAAAGGATATATTTGTTTGTACAGGTTTGTGGTTAACTTTATTTCTTTAAATATAAATTATTGATCTTATTTAATTATTTAAATGGTGTACGCTTTAAAAGAAATCTCATATTCATGATCTAAGTTTTAAATAAAGTTATTGAACAAACTGATCTTTAGTGGTATTCATTTTATATATATCTTGAGCATTAAAACCTGTATGTTTTGAGCATTGAAACCTGTATGTTTTAAGCACTAAAACATGTATGTTTTGAGCATTGAAACATGTATGTTTTGAGCCCTGAAACATGTATGTTTTGAGCACTGAAACATGTATGTTTTGAGCCCTGAAACATGTATTTTTTGAGCCCTGAAACATGTATTTTTTGAGCCCTGAAACATGTATGTTTTGAGCACTGAAACATGTATGTTTTTAGCACTGAAACATGTATGTTTTGAGCATTGAAACATGTATGTTTTTTTTCGTATGTGAGATTTGTAAAAGACGTGGCATTTGAAACATATATGTTTTAAGTATGATTTTATCATTATTATAAAAAACATATGTGTTCTATTGTTGTTAAAAAATTTATGTTTTAAGAAACATATATGTTTTATCGTTAGTGCAAAATTAATGAAAAAATGTGTATATGTGTTTGTGGTTTGATTTGTTATTTTGTATGTTTGCTTCAGATACATGGAGATAATGAAAGATGTTGATATCAGTTGAAGACCTAGAAGTTGACGAAAATATCTACACTTGAAGAAAATTTGTTATTTTTAAAGAGATACAATTGTTGTATATGTGATTTTTGTACTTGTTATTATGTAAAATGTAACATGTATTTACATGAATATTTTTTTTCATTTATAAATGTTTATGTTATTTAATATTTGTTTCAAATTTAAAAAAAATGTGCACACAAAAGGATGTAAATATATATTCATATAGAAAGAAAACATACATGTTCTTAAATTTTTCAAAAATATGTATGCTGGAATGGAAAAAAAGCGAAATGTTTTTTTTGAAAAAAAAAGTAATTTTAGTTTTTCAAAACATACATGTTCTTAAATTTTACAAAAATATGTATACTAAAAAGGAAAAAAAATAAAAAAATATTTTTGGAAAATACGAAAATTAGGTAATTTGAAAAACGTTTTTAGTAAAAAAAATAAGTAAAATGTATGTTTTACTATTTTGCCCTTTTGATTTAAATTAAATTTAATAATAATACTAATTTGTGATTGGCTGAAAAGAGTTCCGCAAGTTCTGTCACTACTATTGGCTAGTAGCTGCCATGTCACATATGACATGGATTAGAGGTGTGGTATCAAGTCATAGTTATACCTATATATAATACAGATATATATATATATATATATATATATATATATATATATATATATATATATCATGAGGTGACGTGTACAATGATGACATAGTCAAAACTGGAAATCTACAGGTTTTACACCCTCAACCTTTCAGACATTAATGAACCAAGTCTTCAAGAGAATTTTTGAGGAAATTTACCTTGGTGTTCTTCAATGACATCTTGATTTATAGTGCTATTGTGGAAGACCATTTGCTACCATTGAGGTCCATTTGGAAGTTATGAGAGCAAATGGTCTCTCTGCCGAGAAGAATAAGTGCGTTTTTGGGATTTCTTATGTTGAGTACTTAAGGCATGTGATCTGATAACAAGGATAGGCGCATACCCTTCTAAGATATCAAGACCCCACAATATTATAAATGTGTATTCATTTGGAAAATAAATATACAAGGGCCCCACAAATTATACTTACACACAAATAAATATTAACTAATAGAGAAAGTATATGAAAAAAGAATATATCTTCTCATGATTACGACAGATATATAAAATCAGTAAAGAAATATTTAGCTCAATATTTTGCCTATAAATAACAATTCTCAAAAGATTCAAAGGGCACACATTCTTATATTCTTTCTCGTCACTTGTTCTGATGCTTATAATAGCATGCATTTAAATCAAATCACATAAAGCCCACCATTTTTAGGAAAGGTTGTGGTCACAGCTGGTTTGTTTGCGCCAAGCAAGATTTGAACTTAATAATATTGTTGGGTTGTAGTATAATGCAATTAGATAGAGAGTAGCTTAGAGTTCATATGTAGGACTTTATATTATCGAGGTCATTCTATTTCTAACTTAAACCATCTTCTTTTAAATTAAATTTGGTGGTATATGTTTTTGCTTTTTGAAAGAATATGCATTGCGATCATTCATTTGATTATCCGCATCTATAGTCGTCCATTTCACAGGAAATGGCTTACGATCAAGACAAGCGTATTGATTTTATTGATTGTGTAACCTACTTTTATGAAATGAACTATTGATAACTCCATATCATCAAGCCCATCTGTTAATGAAGATTGTTATGTACTTTTGATTTTAGAATCATAGCTTTGTTAGCTCCATAAATTGGTATACACCAGTTATGATACGTCGTTGGGAGGCGGCTCTTTCTAAGCATTTGACCAATCAATAAATAACCTCTAATTTTTTTTTCCTTCCTTATTTCCTTTAAATATTTCTTATCCCTCATTTGTTCATTTCATGTTTTGATTTTATAATTTTCTATCTAGAAACTCTATAATCTTTTAATAATCAATTACAAATCATTTAGTTTAGAATTTTGAATCATCTTTGTAGAAACTAGAAGGGGGTTGAATAGTTTCTTAAATTCACATGTTAAAGGTTGGTTTTTAAAAAATCCTTTTTCAAAAACTTAAGCTTGAGTATTTATGTGAAACCTTCTTATACACAATATGAACATGGTATAGTGCAACTAAACTAATAATCACAAGTATAAAGAATAATGAATGTAAAGAGATAAGGGAAGGAAAGATCAAACCAAACACCAAGAATTTATAGTGGTTCGGCAACGAAGCTCACTCCTCGTTCCTACTCCACTCCTCGAGTACTCCTTACTCGAGAGTTCACTAATCAACAAACTCCTTAAGATGGAGAAACCGTACACAACGTCGCTTAACCAATTTCCGACTCTAAGCTAAAAGTCGAGCCCTAATCTTAGCTAGGACCAATCTGCACCAATATACTTTGAGGACTAAGTATTAACCTTAATACATGCACAACTTCCAAATAGGCACAACTACTTGGATCTTCATAATAATGACACAACAATGAATAAATAAGTTTGGATCTTCAATGGATCTTTGAGGTAGATACAACACTTCAAGAATGATAGTGTTCTTCTCTTTCCACTTTGAGAGGAAAAGACGAGAGGAGAAAGATTCACTTCTAAACAAGTAGTAATCAAACAAATGATCAACGATTTGAGTGATTTAAGAAGTATGAAAGAATCTGGAAATGTATGTGCAAAAGAGGTGGTTTGAAAGTCTAAGAATGGTCAACTATTTATAAGACAAACATCCAACGGCTATATCTGCCCGCGGTTCCTTATTGGAGCCCGTGATTCCTTATCGATAAGGACCGCCATAGGTGCTAAAGAACCGCCGGCGTAGAGTCCGCTCCCTTTTATCTTTTAGTAGGTTGGTTCGAATCTGGGGATTAAAATATCCTGATAGGATATTCCAAACCAAGATAGAATATGCCATTTTCAAATTTCAAATTTTCAAATAATTAAATTAATAAAACATTTTCTTAAAAAGAAAGTTTAATAACAAAACTTTGTCACACTTAATAAAAAGTGAGTTTTAAGAAAAGATTAAATCCTTGATCAATTAATTAGGATAATTACTTGTTTGTTCATACCTTAAGTGATAATGGTTGAAATGAAATGTAACACCTCATTTTGATAAATGGAATGTCACCCGTAATTATGGCGTGTCATCAAAGCATACATGGAAAAATGTCTGAAACATTACATGACCATAGGGATAACCAGAATCAACATCGGTTGCCAAACATAAGCCCAAAATATAATAAAGTAAAAGAAATGAATGAAAGACTAAGCAAGCATAAGTATATGAAGGTGAGAAGGAAAAGAAGTCTCTAGCAGCTTCCATCCTATACACGTCCTCTAAATGCTCGAGTCTTCCCTAGGGTACCTGCCGTTTTGGGACATGGAAAGGAAAGTAACGGCTGAGCAAAACGCTCAGTGCACGGATATAGACATAGTATGAATGACTAAGCATAATAAAGACTTAATAGCAGCGAAAATGTATAAGTCCTGGAAAACCTGGAACATGTTCATAAAACTGGTTTTATAGTTTGAAAAGCCTTATGTTTATCTTATGAAAATTGTTTAACATATTTTACCATTAACCAATATAGGTCATGAAAATCCACCATGCATGAATACTTGGAAGGGTGACCTCATCATGCAAATTAGAGGGGCTGCCTCTAATTTAATATACTGGTTTGGGTAGGAGGGATCAGCTCCTTGTGAAGGATGCAAGGCACACACCACATTCACCATGAAATCCTGACTGAAAACATGTAACTAGGATGCACCCATACGCCCCACATGATAAATATAATATAAATGGCCAAAAGCTGAAGGGACGCCACGAGCGATCACTCCGCCGTGGTGAAGTCATAACATTGGTGTCTCCAATGTTATGGTTATGGTACCTCCATAACTAGGTGAAACTTGTCATGCATGTATATGGCTTTAGGTATTCTAATTAAACATAAGCAATTCAAAAACATATAAAACATATACTGGGAAAATAGTTGGCTGCATACGGGGAATCCTAATAAAGAAAGAATGTCCATACTGAAAGGACGGGAATCCGTACCTTATGTCTAGTGAACGAAGAAGACGAACTAAGGAGAATCCTACTTCGGTATCACTAATGCTACATCAATACATACGTGAATAAGTATCTGCTTACTAAATACGTAACTGGTTTTACGTCATGTCTTAGCTTATTTTATATGTTCATGTCACGTTTTTCTGTTTAAAGCCTTAAACTGTGTTTATCTTATATTCTGTTTACTCTAATTAAGTATTTCTGGTATTTCATGTATTATTATACTTACTGTGTAATAATAAGTAACTTTCCAAAAATAGAAGGTTTCCAAAAATAGAAAGTTTCCAAAAATAGAAAGTTTCCAAAAATAGAAAGTTTCCAAAAATAGAATTACTGCTTAAAATAGATAAGTTTCTAAAAATAGAAAGTTTCCATAAATAGATCAGCTGCCTTAATAAATAAGTTTCTAAAAATAGAACGTTTCCATAAATAGATTAGCTGACTTATAAGCTAAGTATATAAACCTAAGTGTTTTCATGATTATTTTCTAAGTCATATGATATAATGTATAGTTTATTAATTATTTCATGTAATTAAAATAAACTATAGGTTAAAATATTTAATTAGAGTATATCATGTTTTTAATAAAATATAGTTAAATACTTAGGTTAAAATATGTATTATTATTTATTAATAATATAACCTAAGTCATGTTAATTAATTAATTATAACCATGGTTTTTAAATAATTAATTAATTATAAGTCTTAAAAATATAAAATACTTAGGTTAATAATTTCATGATTTTAATAATTAATATAACCTAAGTCATGTTATTAAATTAATCATGTTATGTTCATTAATTTAATTTTGACATAAGATTATAAAAGAAAAAATAATCTTAACATACACCGTGAACCGGATCTCGACTAAGAACCATGAACCGGACATGAAATCAACACCATACCCCGAACCAAATCGGGGTTACCCTTGTCTTGTTGCTGTCGTGGGACCCACACCAACCAACCTGGACCATATGGTCTCAGTGGTGGTCAAATAGCCAAACCGAGATCCTCTCGGGTTCGGTTTAGGCGGCGGCCAAGAACAACACCCCTAAAACATCCCTTTTGATTTATTCCAAAACCAATTCCATGTTAGATCTATGATTTAATTAGGTTTTTAAGAAAAACATATCATGTTCTTAATTATTAAAAAGAGTAAATCAAAAGAAAAGGGTTAAAAGAATTACCGAATGCGTGGATCTAAACAACGATGAACAAACACGAACACTAGCAATAAATCCAAGATCAAAGATCAATAAACACCTTTTTTGGTGTGTTTGAAGGTGGCGGCCAAAAGATAAAAAGAAGGAGGAGGAGAACTTTTAGGTTTTTGTGAAAATCCTCTATAAAGTGAAAATGAGTAGTGATCTTTTCCTAATTCCTTGTTTTAGTAAAAATTGATGGGCTAAGCCCATCTTCCCTCCCTAATTTCATGGTATGGGGCCCACCTGGGGTAACCCATACATTTCCCGAGTCTAAATATTATAGTGTGTTCTCGTGTGTTCTCGTGTTCGTAATTTACGTGTTTTAATTAGTTATCGATCGTGACTTAATATATTTATTCGTGTTCGTAATAAATATATATACGTAATTAATATTAGCTCGTGATTTAATTACGTTCATGATTTCATGATCGCATGTTCGTGATTAATTATTGTTTAAATAATTATTGCGTGTTCGTGCGTAACAAATACTTATCGTGTTCTAACACGTACGTAATACGTAAAATCCTAACACGTAAACGTAATCATACTATAAAAGGAAAGTTTTAATCTAGTACGTACGATCTTAAGGGTACTATTCAAGGTAAAAGCATGCGGGTTTTACAACTCTTCACCCCTAAAAAGAATAATTCGTCCCCGAATTATAGATAACGTAACTGAAAGAGAAACAAACCCGAATCAAACTGAGAGGGTATGTAAGATTAATGAACGTACAGGTGACATGGTAGAAGGAACGTGGAACGTGACATGTCTTGAAAGGACATGGAACGTGACGTGACTGAAAGGACATATCTAATTGGTGAGAGAAAACGGATAAAAGTCCGGATGAACTTGTCCGTTTCCAAATGGCCTCCCTCTTGGAACGGTTCCTTCAGAATATCTTGACACAAATGATAAATCTTGGTCCTCCTGACCTTGACTTGGAATACGAAGAAATTCTTGGTTATCAACGGAAGGTAGATCCCCTAAATTCGATCGAGGAAAATAAGAGTTAACGTGCTAGGGTAACTGAAACGTTACGATGCAAGATAATCTGACTTAATTGATAATTAGAAACTATGCGCGAGACATAAAGAAACGTAGTACGTGAAAATTTTTGAACGTGATACGTGAACAAAGAATATAATGGCGGTAACGCCGAACGCTACATGGTAAGACATAGAATATGACGAGAAACGTCTATCTGAGGATAGGCAGTTATACTAAACTTGGGTCTGGTCTCTCAAGTTCTTGCAAAACTTCCCAGAATGAGAAAAATGAAAGTAACATCGTAAGCCGAGATACCATAGTGTCATGAACGCGAACGCGAAAGCAAGTCGTGGAATAGAATGAAGACGTGAAGTAAATAAGGAGCACAACTGTGAATCTTTGTCTGACCCGATAACTGAGGGATTGCCAAGTGATTGGATGAGCCTTGGTTGGAACATGTCCGATCAATCTGTTGGTTCTGAAATCCTTTCGGATGTAAGGATTTTGCAGACTTGATCAAACTGTTTGCAATAACCCAGATAGCATCATGTTTCTTCTGTGTTTGCGTTAATCTGGTAACCAAAATCAATGGAGATCTTGTCCCATTTCCAATTCACAATTTCAAATGATGAAAACATCCCAATCTGTTGGTGTCCTATCTTAGCCTGTTGTATGTCATGTACATAGATATGGACGTAGCTGTATCTTGCTTCATAGAAACTTGATACATAGAAGGTTGCGAAACTCTGAGTCTCTGAATCTAGACTTCTCCTAGCGTAGGATTTTCTAGAACACCTAATGTAGTGTAGAGTTCTCTCCTTTACGCATAAGCAGAGTCATGGTAAGATTAACCGTAGAAACCAATGTGATTCAGCGTGTCACTGCAATCGAACAGAACTGATATTGGAAAAATTTCTAGGGTAAAATTTCTCTTGTCATAGAATTTGCAACATAGTGCAGATATGGTCTTCCAGTTCTTCTCTAGGCTTAAAGGAAATCAAGTTATCCTCAACAAAAACACTGTTGAATTTGCTTATGAGTCATGGAAACTCATTCTTATAATGCGGCTGGAGAATTGATGAGACTAAATCAAAATCATAAATCTAGCATGACCGAGTCATGTACGAATAGCAGTCATGGACATGTCCTGCTCTTTCACTCGTCACTATTGGCAGCATGATCATGAGTTCGATCTTGGAAAAGTGATTAACACTATAAGGTCGATAGGACATGTTGTCAATACGTGGAGGAGAATAACGGTCATGAATGGTGATTTGTTTAAATCGACGGTAGTCGACACATAATCTCATGGTACCATCCTTCTCCTTGAAGGTTCTTCTGGAATGTATGGTAAGATTTTGGAATAATCAACTGGCTATGCGTAAAAGGACTTAAGTAGTCGTGTCTTACTGACAGCTAGAAAATTTTAGCGACCATGGCTAACAACGCACATGCTTGTAAGAATAAATAATTGTACAGATTTTCCTGATGGAAAATCAAGCTGAATGTATTCAGGAGCCTGAACATTACTGTACATAATTATGAATCGTAGCATGGTGTGTTGTTCATAGTCAATATTTAGGATAAAATTCATCTCGTGTCTGTCCGAGGAAATGCGTTAGCAGCTTGGATCTCATCATTAAGCTGAAGGAAAACCTTCGTATACGTGGGAATACGAAAGGCATCCTTCATGGTCATGAATCAATGATTTATGGTTACAAGAATGAAAGTGACATCGGCAACGTGACAGCTCTCACTGATGCGCCAGTAATGGTATTGAAATTCTTGTGTCCTGATTAATACATGGCACAACAAAATGGATATACCCTTGGAGGGTACCCTGAATTTCTTAGAAATGTTCCATAGTTTGACGTGAGTCATGTGTCTTGACTCGTGTCTTGGAACTATAAGCATGACATATGTCTTGACTGGTGTCTTGACATGTGTCTTCAGGAAGTATACGTGAGACATGTGTCTTGACTGATGTCTCGACATGTGTCACGAGACGTAAAACAATAGAACTACAATATTAGGTTATTATGCCAAACTTGGCGGGTCGGTTGGACTACTGATCATTTGTATGTCTGATCACGTCCGCGGCTGGAGCCTCGGTTGCGATTTCTAGGATAGTTTCTGTCATAGTAGTGGTTACTATCGTCCTATCTGTCAGTTCCATGACGGTCATTCTCATGACCGTGATTCATGTAACTATTCAGATGAGTGGCCGGCTGGTACCGGTTTGCACTCATATGGCTGAAATGACAGCTGAATGACGTGTGACATGTAACTAAGAATTTGGGACAATGATTGATGAAAATCGTTTGATGGTGAAGCATCTTCTCGTCCAATTTCCTTGCTCTGACGCCTTTGTCTCCGTCTTGTAGGATCTCAGGTTGTGAACAGCATCCGCATCTCGTAGCGTCTCCGAACGTCAGCAGCATCAACCTTTAGCAACATCTCCAAGTTATGAGTCGCATCAGCAATCTTGTAGAATATCAGGAATTGAAAATACGCCTGAGATGATTCAGAATCGACTAGCGAATACTCGTGAAGTATTGCAAGTGAAATACTCATGGATTTAGGTACGTGTAATACAGGAATACGGTGCATGGAGTACACATGGAATGCACATGAAATGATCGGTATTGGGGTCGATTATTTGTCATGATTTAAGGAAAGTATATCGGTTAAACGGTTATGAAAACCATCATGATAACCTGGCAGTATTAGCATAGACATCATTCTGGTTGTATAAAAAAACGTTAAAGTGTGGTTACACAAAATTCAACGATGATTTGCCTGACAGTATGATCGGTGAATACCAACCATGACTATCATGAAAGCAGGATTCAATGAAATCCAACAATGCCTTGCATGAAAGCATAAATAACAAAAGAGGCGTAAGACGTAATTAACATGAAGACGTAATTATCATGAAGAAACATGAAATCATCTATCAGTAAGGAGTGTATAACATAATCAGCACGAAACTGAAGTTAACCATGACAGTATGAAAACATACTTGACATAAAAACATATTAACCTATGAGGGGACATGAAAAAATTCCATGCCAATAAATCATGAGAAAAATTTTATGCATGAAAAACAGTGCATGAATGCGTAATGTAGTTTATAAAAACCTTTATATGTGTGAGGGGACGCCTATGAATCGGTCCCAAAACAAAAGACATGGCGAGGGGACGCCTATGGGTCGGTCCCAAAGTTAAAAGTTTCGATAAAAGCACATGCGACTAAATAGGGCCAGTCCTGTACCAACCATTACTTAGTCATAATCCCTGCAACAATGATACATGAAACATAAATAAATGAAACTCATCTGTCAAAACTTATCAGAATTTTTTTTATGTGACTAATTATGAACTACTGGGGTTCAGTCAACATAGCCACAGTTCACGAGGAACATCATGCATGAAACAATGACACATAACTAAATATGAATGACGGTTGTCCATCCATACTAGTAAAACAATATCGATGAAAACATCAAGGTTAAAACCTCAAGGTGCTGAAAACATGATGGTTAAAACAACAATGCGCTGAAAACATCAATACGTAGAATAACAAACATTGGCTTAGGAAGCTCCTGGTGACTACCCACTAGTCACAGGTCATGTTTTAGAGCCTACAGGTCGAAGCCTTGGCTCTGATACCATAATTGTAACACCCCATTTTGATAAATGGAATGTCACCCGTAATTATGGCGAGTCATCAAAGCATACATGGAAAAATGTCTGAAACATTACATGACCATAGGGATAACCGGAATCAACATCGGTTCCCAAACATAAGCCCAAAACATAATAAAGTAAAAGAAATGAATGAAAGACTAAGCAAGCATAAGTATATGAAGGCGAGAAGGAAAAGAAGTCTCTAGCAGCTTCCATCCTATGCACGTCCTCTAAATGCTCGAGTCTTCCCTAGGGTACCTGCCGTTTTGGGACATGGAAAGGAAAGTAACGGCTGAGCAAAACACTCAGTGCACGGATATAGACATAGTATGATGACTAAGCATAATAAAGACTTAATAGCAGCGAAAATGTATAAGTCCTAGAAAACCTGGAACATGTTCATAAAACTGGTTTTATAGTTTGAAAAGCCTTATGTTTATCTTATGAAAACTGTTTAACATATTTTACCATTAGCCAATATAGGTCATGAAAATCCACCACGCATGAATACTTTGAGGGGTGACCTCATCATGCAAATTAGAGGGGCTGCCTCTAATTTAATATACTGGTTTGGGTAGGAGGGATCAGCTCCTTGTGAAGGATGCAAGGCACACACCACATTCACCATGAAATCCTGACTGAAAACATGTAACTAGGATGCACCCATACGCCCCACATGATAAATATAATATAAATGGCCAAAAGCTGAAGGGACGCCACGAGCAATCACTCCGCCGTGGTGAAGTCATAACATTGGTGCCTCCAATGTTATGGTTATGGTACCTCCATAACTAGGTGAAACTGGTCATGCATGTATATGGCTTTAGGTATTCTAATTAAACAAAGCAATTCAAAAACATATAAAACATATACTGGGAAAACAGTTGGCTGCATACGGGGAATCCTAATAAGGAAAGAATGTCCATACTGAAAGGACGGGAATCTGTACCTTATGTCTAGTGAACGAAGAAGACGAACTGAGGAGAATCCTACTTCGGTATCACTAATGCTACATCAATACATACGTGAATAAGTATCTGCTTACTAAATACGTAACTGGTTTTACGTCATGTCTTAGCTTATTTTATATGTTCATGTCACGTTTTTCTGTTTAAAGCCTTAAACTGTGTTTATCTTATATTCTGTTTACTCTAATTAAGTATTTCTGGTATTTCATGTATTATTATACTTACTGTGTAATAATAAGTAACTTTCCAAAAATAGCAGGTTTCCTAAAATAGAAAGTTTCCAAAAATAGAAAGTTTCCAAAAATAGAAAGTTTCTAAAAATAGAAAGTTTCCAAAAATAGAAAGTTTCCAAAAATAGAATTACTGCTTAAAATAGATAAGTTTCTAAAAATAGAAAGTTTCCATAAATAGATCAGCTGCCTTAATAAATAAGTTTCTAAAAATAGAACGTTTCCATAAATAGATTAGCTGCCTTATAAGCTAAGTATATAAACCTAAGTGTTTTCATGATTATTTTCTAAGTCATATGATATAATGTATAGTTTATTAATTATTTCATGTAATTAAAATAAACTATAGGTTAAAATATTTAATTAGAGTATATCATGTTTTTAATAAAATATAGTTAAATACTTAGGTTAAAACATGTATTATTATTTATTAATAATATAACCTAAGTCATGTTAATTAATTAATTATAACCATGGTTTTTAAATAATTAATTAATTATAAGTCTTAAAAATATAAAATCCTTACTGTTAATAATTTCATGATTTTAATAAATAATATAACCTAAGTCATGTTATTAAATTAATCATGTTATGTTCATTAATTTAATTTTGACATAAGATTATAAAAGAAAAAATAATCTTAACATACACCGTGAACCGGATCTCGACTAAGAACCATGAACCGGACATGAAATCGACACCATACCCTGAACCAAATCGGGGTTAACCTTGTCTTGTTGCTGCCGTGGGACCCACACCAACCAACCTGGACCATATGGTCTCGGTGGTGGTCAAATAGCCAAACCGAGATCCTCTCGGGTTCGGTTTAGGCGGCGGCCAAGAACAACACCCCTAAAACATCCCTTTTGATTTATTCCAAAACCAATTCCATGTTAGATCTATGATTTAATTAGGTTTTTAAGAAAAACATATCATGTTCTTAATTATTAAAAAGAGTAAATCAAAAGAAAAGGGTTAAAAGAATTACCGAATGCGTGGATCTAAATAACGATGAACAAACACGAACACTAGCAATAAATCCAAGATCAAAGATCAATAAACACTTTTTTTGGTGTGTTTGAAGGTGGCGGCCAAAAGAGAAAAAGAAGGAGGAGGAGAACTTTTAGGTTTTTGTGAAAATCCTCTATAAAGTGAAAATGAGTAGTGATCTTTTCCTAATTCCTTGTTTTAGTAAAAATTGATGGGCTAAGCCCATCTTCCCTCCCTAATTTCGTGGTATGGGGCCCACCTGGGGTAACCCATACATTTCCCGAGTCTAAATATTATAGTGTGTTCTCGTGTGTTCTCGTGTTCGTAATTTACGTGTTTTAATTAGTTATCGATCGTGACTTAATATATTTATTCGTGTTCGTAATAAATATATATACGTAATTAATATTAGCTCGTGATTTAATTACGTTCATGATTTCATGATCGCATGTTCGTACTTAATTATTGTTTAAATAATTATTGCGTGTTCGTGCGTAATAAATACTTATCGTGTTCTAACACGTACGTAATACGTAAAATCCTAACACGTAAACGTAATCGTACTATAAAAGGAAAGTTTTAATCTAGTACGTACGATCTTAAGGGTATTATTCATGGTAAAAGCATGCGGGTTTTACATGAAAAATACTTGAACTCAAGAATTCGTTTTTCATTGTTTTCGTAAATGCTTGTTTTTACATATTGTCGTAATCAAAACAAAGTGAGACCGAAAAATGCAAGTAACGTTTTTAGGCATCATTGCATTAACAATCTCCCCCTTTTTTATTCCGACAATCCATAAACTCAATCATCAAATGAAACAAGATTTTCGAAGATGAGTTTATCATTTCTTCCCCTTTGTCGAAGCAAAAAGGTTGCAAAAGTCTTTAAGAAGAAAAGAACCGGACTTTGCAAATGCTCCCCCTTGGTGCTTATTCCCTCTTTCTTGGGGCACCAAGGAATCGATATATGGTGACAAGCTATATAGAAGGGTTAGTAGAAGAGAAGAGACACCCAACAAGATATAGCAAAGATCACAAAAAAAATAATAAACAAAAGATCCAAGATAGCTCATGTTAAAAGAAAACATGATAAAAGATAGAAGGAAATAAATCATACAAAGATGTATGAGACACAAACACAATCCAAAATAAAAGGCATAGATCTAATCATAGTTAAGCTAGAACCCTAAAATTTTCTTGAACTAGATGTCTTGAAGATAAGCAACAAATGCTTAGATGAAAGACAAAGTAGTGGCGGAAGGAGGTGGTGGTGGCTTGATAGAGATCTCATAGTTAAAGAAAAGAGGAGGCTTGACTAAGAGAATCTTGATGAAATTCAACTCGTCATAGATGTGAGCCATAACAAGATGTTGATATTGACAACATTGACAATATGTTCCATGATGCATGACATTATCATGTGAAGGAGGTAGAACACTAAAGGCTAGTGGTGGAAGATAAGAAGTTCCACAATCAACATTCTTAGAAGGAGAAGAGATGTGATTTTGAGTGTTCTTGGGTGAATTGGGGTTGAAAGCAATTGGAGAGAAAGGAGGAGAATCAAATCTTTCATTTGGGGAATAAGACATTTTGATTTGAGAAAGAATGCAAAATGCTTATGGTTAAATAGAGAAAGCCCAAGATAATTAGGGGTGGTCAAAGGGTTGAAACAAAGATTCCAAAAAGTGTTGGAACAAATTTAGAGTTTCAGGAATACCCAAAAAGTAGAGTACTGGGCGCGGTTCCTTACCTCAGCCGGCGGTTCCTTATCATTGGGGAACGGCGGTATCAATAAAGAACCGCCCACAGTGGGTTGAGTTTGGTGATGAGGGAGGATTTTCCAATTCAGCAAATCCTATTTTTCTAGTCTAACTAATCATGGGGATATGCTAAGAAGAAAAGATAGACAAAGAAAACACACAAGAGCTCACGAAACATGGTTTAGACCAAAATACATTATTTTTTTAATAAAATCAATGTAGGAGGTGTGTAGAACTAGACACAAGGTTATGACACAATGATCCTCCATAGTTCTCGTTTTTCTTGCTAAATTTAAGATACCCATACATATGAGTTATGTTAGCTCATTTGAATAGCAAGAAGCTATGAAAATCGATTTTAGATTGAATTAAGAATGCAAAAACATTTCTCGACCGTTTTCAAAAGAACTTTGAGAAATTTAAAAAAGGAAAGAGAAGTTTTCCAAAAAGAGTTGATTATACTTAAAAGCTCAAAGAAAGAAAAGACTCAAAAGATAAAAGATAATAGAAAAAATAGAGTGCATAATTAAGAATACGTTCCATTTGATGACGTATAGTCCCCAACCGGGTCATGAGCCCGGGCCACGGGTACTACCCGTATCCGGCCCATCACAGATGGGTGGATAAATGTCATTCAGGCTTATGGGTTTGAGTGAATAGTAACCGCACATGTGTGCGGCCCACGGCCCAAGGCGGCAGACATAAGATTAGACAGAATCATATTCTGTCTAGGAATATCTTTATCCCAATAAGAGAGGATATTCACTACCAGAATTAGAAGATAACAATCATTCTAATTCTGGTGCTTATCTCTTCCTTGGGGCCGAAGCATCAGTGAAAGCCCACTAGGGTTTCACTGCCTATAAAAGGAACCCCCAAGGGTTCCACAAAGGTATTACGACTTGTACTCTAAACTCACATAAACCTTAAACCGATTACTTACTCTCACGCCGGAGTCTAATCGTGGGAAACATTCCCACGGTAAGCCTAACGCGTGCTGTTTAGTGTGCAGGATCCCAACCAAACGATTCACTTGGTGCAGGAGCCGGAGCCCAGCCAACCCGAATTAAGCCTAATTCGGGTCTAGCAAGGATCAACCAACTTTTGCATCAACAAGTTGGCGCCATCCGTGGGACCCATTACACTAAGCTAGAACAAAAACCTCATTCTGAATTTCCAATGACGAAGGGGCATCCGCCAGCTAACCCCAGGAACGTGAATCCTTGGAACCGGAAGTCCCAAGGGGAAGGGATTCTCATTCCAAACCAATCACCTAGCCGCCTAGCAGGTGGGCCGGGTAACCGTAGCGTTTTTTAGCCCGCAGGGGTGACGAGCACGATCTCGGTGACACCCCCGCCTACCTCAACCCTGGACAACCCTGATCCGGGGAGTGCGCCAAACCCTCCTAACAAGGAACCGCGCAGACCCTCGACGGAGGAAGAAGTGGAAGTCCTACCACTCAGTGAGGAGGACCTTACTCGAGTTCTCACGCAGAACTTCGAAAGGATCGTCCCAGGGATCGCATCCAGGCTGAATCTGGGGAGGAACCTCCAAGCCAGACTCAACTTTGGTGACAGTGGACCAACCACCCCCTCCCAAAACCGGAGAAAAAGGAGAACTCGGCCTCAGGAGCAGGGAACCTTTGAGGAAACCCCTCAACCCCGGAATGTGTTTGAGCGCATAGGAGATCGCCTTATACAGGAATTAACGCAGTCTCAAGAAGGAGAAAGGTCGGATGGCTCACCCGAGCGGCCAGATCGAGAGTTGACTAGAACCACACGCCGCCCGAGTGTGTGGGACAGAGTGAACACTGGGAAAAAGGCTCCTGGCTCATCCCAAAAAAGTGGCCCCTATGCAAAGAATGGGGCACCGCCGCCATCCCCGGATCCGTCCGAAGAGGATTCAGATGACCATCCGCCTAAGCGTCGCCGACCCAGGCGCACCCCTCCACCACCACCAAACAATGGGGGTTATTATGATAGTCCTTATTATCGAGACGCGGAAGCGGAGGATCTTTCGCGTCCATGGTGTGAACCATGGGATGACCCTAGGCTCACCCGGCCATGGGCGGATCCCAGGGAAGACCCGTTCACCCTCCGCATACGGAACTATTCTGAGGATACCAAACGTCGCATGCCAGCGTGTATCAAGACTTATGATGGGTCTGGTGATCCCGTGGATCACCTAAAAATATTTGATACGCAGGCTAAAATTGAGTGATGGCCCATGCCCATATGGTGCCAAATGTTCAATTCGACCTTGATTGGAAACACCCGTGACTGGTTCGAGGCACTCCCCCCATGGAGCATCGATAGTTTCACGGAATTACGCACTGCGTTTGAGAACAATTATACTCAAAGGAAGAAGTATAATAGGGATCCGGTCTCATTGGCAACCGTCAAGCAACGGCCGGGGGAGTCCACAGAAGCCTTCACTGAGCGCTTCAATGATGAGTGCACACGCACAAGAACCATGCCAGAGCTCCTGAAAATCTCTGACTACATGCACGCCATAACAGACAGAGAACTGATCAGGCGCCTTAATGACAAGCGTCCAGAGAGATATGATGACCTCATGGAAAGGGTCAGAAATTTCATAGAAGGAGAAACAGCTGTTGCCGCGGCCTACCCATCCCGAGGGAATGGGTACCGGTCAAATGACCAGTCCCGGAGACAGTCGGGCGGTCAAGGTAATCAGAACAATAACAAGGGCTCAGACTATAGGAGCCAAAGCAAAGGTGGACGGTCGGACGACAAGTTCACCCCCCTAAAGATGTCCTACCGGGAGATCTTGCTGACTGAAGGGGCGAACTTTCCAAGGCCTCCCCCAATGACCACTCCCCCGGAACGTCGGCAAGGAAGTCGCTTCTGCGAGTTCCATAATGACAAAGGACACGGCACGGAGGAGTGTATCCAGCTGAAGAAGCATATTGAGTCGCTGATAAAATCAGGCAAACTCAAACACCTAGTTAAGGATTGGAAGGACGGAAAAGACAACAACAACAAGAAGTATGATAAGAAGGACCCCCAAAAGGACAAGCCTTCGACCATATACATGATCTAATCCAGACAGCGCCGCACGAGGCAGAAAGTTGGCCAAAAATTTTCACGCGGCAGGGAAATCTCATTCCCTCCCATCACAGCAAGCGATGTGATTGATGCGCCTCTCACTATTGAGATAAGCATTGGAACACACAATGTTCGTCGCATGTATGTGGATGGAGGATCGTCAGCAGAGGTACTGTATGAACACTGTTTTGTGCAGTTATGCCCAGAAATAAGAAGCCAATTAGTACCGGCCACGTCGCCGCTTACTGGATTTAGTGGAGACACTATCTGGCCGATAGGGCAATTGCGTTTGCTTGTCACCATTGGGAATGAGGAGCATTCCACTACGACATGGATAAACTTCATGGTGATACGCTCACACTCTCCCTATAATGGGATCATAGGCAGACCAGGCATTTTGGCTATCCGGGCAGTACCCTCTACGGCGCATGGAATGATCAAATTCCCCGTTGAGGGGGGAATCGTTACTATTTACAACACAGTCATACCAACATCCGAGTGTCATACCGTGACAACACCGGCTCCACCTGTCCCACCCAAGGATGGATCACCACCTCCCAATTGGAAGATAGCAATTCACCCTGACTATCCGGAACAGGAGGTATCCATAGGAGGGGCGCTCTCGGATAGCGGAAAAAGGGCCATGTGCTCTCTCTTGAGTGCAAACCTAGACATATTCGCATGGGAGCCAAAGCATATGACAGGCGTCCCGCGCGCGATAGCAGAGCATAAGCTCCAGATCCGCCAAGGGTACCAACCCGTTAAGCAAAAGAAGCGCGGCCAGGCGCCCGAGCGCAGCCAAGTGATACTGGAGGAAGTACGAAAACTAGTAGACGCAGGCATCATGCGCGAGGTATACTACCACGAATGGTTATCTAATCCGGTCATGGTCAAGAAACATGACGGAAGTTGGCGCATGTGTGTGGACTTCACGGATCTAAATAAGGCCTGCCCACATGACTGTTACCCGCTACCAGAAATCGACTGGAAGGTGGAGTCTGATATGAGTTAAATTACTCATATCATTTGTATCATGAAACGAACAATAATTGCATAAAATCATTGGAAAATGCCTTGTATATGTTTGTTTTTCGTTTCATGTGTGTAGGTACCGAAGTTCGCGAAAAACCGGCAAATATCGACACGAGATTGAAGAAAGTTCAAATGCCAAAAGTCGAGTTCGTTTTAATTGCGGATTTGTAAAAGTTTGAAGTAAAGTGGGTCCCACATAATGATATTGGGCCTAAAAGCCAATTAGTATTTGGGTACTACTTAACTGTTGGGTCAAAGCCCAATATTAAGGCTCATGTTAATGTAACGGATGAAAGGTGTAAATATTTGGGCCTAAGCCCAAATTCTATAACATGGGACGGATTGGAGGAGTATTATGCTATATTGGGTCCAAGTGCAAGTGTTTAGTCAAAAGCCCATGATGCAACAAGTTTGATTCGGTGAAAAAAAATTATATACTCTCTTTTCGTCAAGATAGTCAAAGAAAGAAACAAAACAAGGGAATAAAAAGAAACGTGAGAGATTGGGGAAAATACGCAGTAAGGATGAACCCTAGAATTTAGGGGTTTTCATTCCTTTAAGCAATTGATGCCACGCGCCTATTCATCAGACTATTCAAGGGAAGCTGAGCGCGTGTGTATCATTGGATGCCAAGAACAAAGTGCCTACGTGGCTGATGGATTCGTCACAGCTTCTTTTCTGATTGGTTGATACTACTGCATACTGACAAGGAGCCAATGATTTCCTGCCACCTCACCACCAAAGAAACACAAAGAAGCACACCTTGTGCCACGGTGTCAATCCGTGTGCACAAGGGCCAATCACAGCCATCCGATTATAACCGAAAAGAGAGAGAAGATGGGAATGATGATCCGATGGCTAATATTCGTTCTTCATCAACTACCCCAACCTCTTCGCCAGCTATAAAACCCCACCTCATTTCTGTAGTTGGGTATCCCTTTTTCTTTCTTTTTAGTTTTTATAATATTAGATTTAGATTATAGATTTTGTAATTTCTGTTTTAAAATAGTGTAATATGATTTGATTTGAGATTAATAAAAGTGTTATTTTAAATTTCATCTTGCGTTTCTAAATTAATTTTCTGTTAAAGTTTTTGTCAGTAAAATCTTATCAATATTATAGAATGAAAGAATAATCATATTAGCTTAAAAAATATAGCTTATATGTTTATTGAGTTTGAATTGGGGAAAACATTTATCCCTACTGGATAAATTATAAATTTAAGTTTCTGCTGGTTCGGCGAATCTGACTGTGGTTGATGCTTCATGGTGTCTGTGGATCGTGAATGTTCATTATGGTGTTTTGATTATGTTTGGGTGTCGTTTTAGTCTAAATCCGCTCAGCGCGCGATTTCTGCCCAACGGTTCTCCAAGTTTAATGGTCAAGCTCTTATATTTTTCTACAAATCTTATCTGTTAGATTTAGTTTACTGAATAACTGTTTAACTTGAATGATGTTTTTTTTGTTGTTACTTGCTTTAATATGAACTGATTTTTAGTGTTTGAGTTGAACATTTGATTAGATGTTGATCCAAGCGATTGTGGTTTTCAAGTGTGTTTGGGTCCGGATCGATTTCGTTTTCTAGATGATTTTAACGTGCCAATACTTTTGAATTAATTGCTTGCTTGCTGTCTTATGTTGAATAATTGATAATATACTTGCTGTTAGGACTAACCAATATGGGTATAAATCTGATAAGAATTTTGAAATGGATTTGAAATTTAAGTTTTAAAATGCTAGATTTAATCTGGTAAATTTTATTATGATTTATTTGTTGCTGTTATATATGAGTCTGCTGGTATTTGATTTGGAATAATAATGCTAAATGTTCGTTAAACGCATTTTAGTCGTAGTCAGTCTGTCCTTATTGGTTGATACTTTAGCTACACTTGAATTGACTCATAAGCCGGCCAATTCTATTGTTGTCTGTGCATTTTTGGATAGGTTTAATATTCTGTCGAATATGTAAGTTCATCCATAACTTTGCTGTCCAGCTTAATTACTGTAATCTTGCGAATATGAGCATTTGATTTTAAACTGTTGCTGAATTTTCAGTACTATAACGTTTGCTTATTCGTAATATTATTTGATGCGGCACGTATTGTCTTTGTTTGGGTTGCTTATTTGTTTTAATAAAATCTGTAATAGGATCAGTTTGTGTCATTTAGTTTTATAGCTTTTCTGAGCTTTGGAACTGTGCTAGCTGATTTACTTTCAGCTGTGATATATATGGTAGGTTTAATTGCTGAATTTTCATTAAGAGTATTGTTTAAGTTGTGGAACCTTTTGTTTAATTTGATTATCATTGCTTTCATTGTTTTAACTGTAAGTATTTAAGATTATTAAGGGCTGTCAATTCTGGATTTCTTTGTTCCTGCATTTAATAGTTATATCTTATCTGTATTGAATCAGTTTGTTATGCTGAGATGTTAAAATTTTCTGAGATCTGATGTGTAATACTGCACCAACAACAGTTGGGCGTTTAATTTAATTTGCCTTGAGCAAAGTCTGAATTTAAAAAAAAAAAATAAATATTACCAAAATTTGTCACTTGCAGGTCTCGAACTCGAGACCTGCCTTTTACCAGCGAAACACCTCAACCAACTGGGCTAGCCACCATTCTTGTTTAAGTTCTTCATAGTATTATTAATATACATTGTTTTATTTTAACTGTCATTTGTAAAAACGTTTCTACACCTTAATTTTGTTTAAAAAATATATATATAATTACTCTTTTATTAAATAGTTTATTTTAATTTGTCAATTAAAAAAAATGTATTTTATTCAAATTGTTATTAGATAAATAAGTTTTAAATAAATTTTGTTTTAAATTAAAATAGTTTTAAAAATAGATTTTTAATGGATTAATTAGTTTGTAATTTTTAATAGTTAAAAAAAAAAGAATAGTTTTTAATTAAATGGAGTTATTTTAAATAGTTTAAAAGTTAAATTTTTAAACAAATGTCTTTTAGATTTTAAGTCGGGTCACAATTTTTGTACTTTAGGTTTAAAATTTGTAGGATTAATATTAGTTTGAAAACCGACAACCAATTCAAATCAATTGTCCAAATCGAAACAAAACGTCTCAAATTCACTCGATCTTCGTGTACAACGAACTTGGTTCACCCACGTGTTTAATTGAATCCGTCATTGGTAATATTAGTTTATTACTTTTTCCTAAAGGTAATTTACTAATTTACCCTATAACGTATCTTAATTATCACATATACTATCCACGACACATCCAAAATTTTGGCGCCGCTGCCGGGGATCTTGTGTACGATTCGTCTTTGTGGAGATTTGTTGATCGTTGATTTGAAGACCCTTTCCGTCCTCGGAAAGTTTTGTTATTTTCTTATTATATAGTATGTATCGTTTTTTACCAAAAATAATCTTCTTAATCCTCTATCATGTTTAATTCTTTTTCTCCTCACCCTCTAAATTTTAATTCTTCTTTCGTCAATTGTGAAGGGTGTGGAGAACCGTTATATGGTTTTTCACCATGTCGGTGGTGCACGTGTGAGCGTTGTGGAAATGGCTTACGAAACGATATACGTGTTGGATTTTGTCCTTATTGTAATGAGATTACTTCATGTGAAAATCCGAATTTTTCGAATAATTCTCTCGATTTCAATCCACCTCCACACCCTACATACGAGACACCCTCGAGTGAGTTTTGTGGAAACAATTTTCATTTTGGTGATGATTGTTCTCATCGATTCTCGCTTAATTACGAGCAAGAACCGAGCTACAATCAAAACTTTAATGATAATTGTTACCCACAAGATTTACCGAGTTTATCACAACAATATCTTTGTTGTGAGTATTGTGGAGGTCCTCACGAGAGTTTTTGTTGTCAACCGAGAGATCAAAATTTTTATGAGCCTAATCCTTGCTATAATTCGATTCCTTCCGGTTTTGACCAATCTCCACAATCTTCTTTCGATATAGAACGAGCTCAAGCAGAAGCAAAATCTCTTGCTAATCGTGAACTCGAGCGTTTACTTCTTTTTGATGATGACGAGGATAGTTCTATTACTTTGAGAGATCTTATTGCTCTTCATCCTTCGTCTAGTGCTATCGTTTGTCCTATTCGTATCTTGGAGCCCGAGGATTCTCCCCTCCTAGATGATGAGGAAATCTCTCATGACATCACCACTCCTATTCATGATTCTTCCACCGTGGAACTCGAAAATTCTCTAAGCATGGGGGACGAGCATTTTAGCACTTTACTTGTCCAAAACCCAAGAGAGTTTGACGGTATTTCTAATGAGATGTGTGATTTGCCATATTGTGATGACTCGACTTCTTCCATTCACCTTGATATTTTCTCCAATTCTAATTCTGAAAATTGTGATGGAAATGAAGATTTTGAGGATGATTCTACTTCTAGTGAATTTTCTAATGAGGAGTTCTCCGATGAACTTTCTTATAAAGATGATATTCACGACTCGGATTTTGAGGGGTTCGCCGATGAACCTACTCTTCTACACCCATTTCCACCGGGAAATGAGGATGATAGTGATCCGTTTTATGAGAGGTTCACTTTTGAACTTGCTCCTTTAGACCCATTTCCACCGGGAAATGAGGTTGATTTGACTATTCCGATCCTTGAGAAGTTCTCCGATGAACTTACTCATTTAGATGTGGAGGACGTGATTCTTCGTGAGAAATTATCAAACGTCTATCTTCTCATTTCTAGGATCGAGGCTTTGAATTCCAAGCCTATTAGAAAGTCTTTCTCTCCATCTCCTATTCCCGTTGAGGATAGTGATTCGCTTATGGAGGAGATTGACACTTTTCTTGCTTCTCATGATTCGATACCACCGGGTGTTGATGATATCGACCCGGAGGGGGACGCTCTCTTTTTAGAGAATTTGCTTGATGATGATTTCGTCCCAAGTCCTCCTCCCACCCACTTTGACCTTAATGTGCGGGTTTTTCATGTGTCTCACATTGAGTACCATGACCCAATTGATCACATTTCTAAGGGTGAAATGGTCGTTAAAGCTAAGAATGTTGATTCTACTATGGATGAGATTTTTATCCCACCATTACCATGTGCTTTCTATGATCTTGGATTAGCATGGGGGGACGACACCGTGTTGTCTATTCCTTTCTACACCGAGGACGAGGTATTCGATCCCGGAATCGTTGATTTAGGGAAATCTCGGCCTTTCACCGATGCAATAAATGAAAGATTTTTCTATCATCTTGGTGCGAGTTTATCTCGTGGAGCATGCTATATCCATACAATTGTTTGTGACTTCTATCTCTTGTTAGAGATTTGTGTTGGAGTTTTATCCTTTCGTTTGTCATCCGACAACGAGGATGAGATCTTTGACCCCGGCATCGCGCTTTTTGTTGGTTTCTATTCCATATTGCCGGTTTTCACCACTTTCCCTAAGGACCAATGAATGCGGGGATCGAGTCGAGCTCATGACTCGGTGAACAAAAACGAGGTGCCTTGTGGGGGAGTCCCATACATTCTATCTTCTTTCTATTTTCTAACAACTAATAAGGCTTGATCTTTCAAGCTCGTGTTCGTGTTTTGTTGTGTTGTGATCTTAGGTACGACCCTAATCTTTAAAGACTCTCGTGTTCGGTTTTTGCCGGTCCACTTGATCTTCCATTCTTTGAATGCCAAAAGGGGCACACTTTCTTACCCTTGATTATTATTGACTAACGTTTTATCTTGAGGCATAATTAATAAACGGCTTATAGATTTGCGTGCTCTTTCCATGCTAGGAGATTGCATTAGACTCTTCGTGTCTTAGCAAGGGGGTGTTACTCTTGAGCTAAGAAACATTGAGGACAATGTTTGGTTTTAGCATGGGGGAGTCAATCGATATAATCGCTTGCAATTGCTTTTGTCGTGTCCAAACGTATAGTTTTCTCATTTTTCAATAAAATTTTAAATTTTTAGTGTTATTTTTAAGTTTTAATAGATAAAATAAGTGTTTTTGACACAAATTTAGACTTTTAATAAAAATAGTTTTTGACTCGACTCGGTTTTTAACCTTAGCTTTTCCTTAACGTATTTGAATTAAGTTTTGCTAGGCTATTATATAGGGAGCTTTAAAACGCGAAGGTCTTAATTCATACGAGTTAAGAACAAGAACTTTTCGCAAGCTCCTATAATTGATCCTAGAAAGTCGTCTATCAAGGGAACTTTAAAACGCAAATTCTAAAACTTGCAAGAGTCTAAGAAGATGCAAGATCCTATAGATGACTTGAAAACCCAAAACTTTGATTTAATAGGCTAAGTATCCATTGATGGAGAACAAGAGACGATAGAGCCAATTATAAGTTCGGTATTCTTTCGGGAATTTATGTGAGTTAATTATGAGCCTATTCTCCCATCGCTTGTTAATAAATTTTACTTGCAATAAATAATGTTGAACGATTTGAAAAGTTACTTAGCTTCTAGCCCAAGATCGTTTAAAAGTTGCTCGGTATGGATTAGAGTTCATAGCCAAGGCATAACTTATTGAAGCGGGATGCGAAGATTGGCAAGTCCAAAAAGGTCCTAACAAGACATGAGGGCTATGTTTTATTGCTAAAGATCTCAAGTGATGTGAAGACTCATTTATCAAAAATCAATATGAAGGATCGAGACACACGACGAAAAGCAAAATACTCCCAAAAAGTCATGGAGAAGTCTATCCAAAAAGACCAAAAATAAGGTATGAGGATAAATGAAGCCAAGTCCAAAAAGGAGGCGGATCGTTGTATATCAAAATCCCAAATAAAGATTGGAGAAAAATGAAGAAGTCGTGGTCCAAGTATGAATCTCTCAAAACTTCAAGTGAAGAAATATTATGAAGAGAAGACCATTATTTCGTGAACGTCTCTCAAGGTTGGAAGTATTAAGTCATTGCCAAATATCGATCCGAGAAAGGTCTCAAATCGCGAAACAAGTTATGCCAAGATATGAACTTTATGAGAGCCCGAGAAGCAGTTTTAAAAGATTTTGTCCTTTAGCTAACTATTGATTAAATCGTTCACTTTATTTTCGGCTTAATAAATTATCGAAATAAGTCAAAAATGCATCTTCGTGATCATTAAAGACAACAATAAAATATAAGAGATACACCTAGGAATAAGGGAGTCTAAGTGAATAATTAGCCCACATGAATTCGTGTTAGTCTACCAACTTATAATAACAATGATCTTGTTTTTGCACTTGGCATGGAAAAGTGAAAAGTCGAGGACGATGAATCTATTTGAGCTTTTATGGTCCTTAAAGTTATTTTATGTTTTTGTAAAATAAAAAGTCAAAAGTTTAATAATTGTGTAGATATAGTTTTAATTTTATCATTGCGTGAGGACACGGCAATTGCTTAGCATGGGGGAATTTGATATGAGTTAAATTACTCATATCATTTGTATCATGAAACGAACAATAATTGCATAAAATCATTGGAAAATGCCTTGTATATGTTTGTTTTTCGTTTCATGTGTGTAGGTACCGAAGTTCGCGAAAAACCGGCAAATATCGACACGAGATTGAAGAAAGTTCAAATGCCAAAATTCGAGTTCGTTTTAATTGCGGATTTGTAAAAGTTTGAAGTAAAGTGGGTCCCACATAATGCTATTGGGCCTAAAAGCCAATTAGTATTTGGGTACTACTTAACTGTTGGGTCAAAGCCCAATATTAAGGCTCATGTTAATGTAACGGATGAAAGGTGTAAATATTTGGGCCTAAGCCCAAATTCTATAACATGGGACGGATTGGAGGAGTATTATGCTATATTGGGTCCAAGTGCAAGTGTTTAGTCAAAAGCCCATGATGCAACAAGTTTGATTCGGTGAAAAAAAAATTATATACTCTCTTTTCGTCAAGATAGTCAAAGAAAGAAACAAAACAAGGGAATAAAAAGAAACGTGAGAGATTGGGGAAAATACGCAGTAAGGATGAACCCTAGAATTTAGGGGTTTTCATTCCTTTAAGCAATTGATGCCACGCGCCTATTCATCAGACTATTCAAGGGAAGCTGAGCGCGTGTGTATCATTGGATACCAAGAACAAAGTGCCTACGTGGCTGATGGATTCGTCACAGCTTCTTTTCTGATTGGTTGATACTACTGCATACTGACAAGGAGCCAATGATTTCCTGCCACCTCACCACCAAAGAAACACAAAGAAGCACACCTTGTGCCACGGTGTCAATCCGTGTGCACAAGGGCCAATCACAGCCATCCGATTATAACCGAAAAGAGAGAGAAGATGGGAATGATGATCCGATGGCTAATATTCGTTCTTCATCAACTACCCCAACCTCTTCGCCAGCTATAAAACCCCACCTCATTTCTGTAGTTGGGTATCCCTTTTTCTTTCTTTTTAGTTTTTATAATATTAGATTTAGATTATAGATTTTGTAATTTCTGTTTTAAAATAGTGTAATATGATTTGATTTGAGATTAATAAAAGTGTTATTTTAAATTTCATCTTGCGTTTCTAAATTAATTTTCTGTTAAAGTTTTTGTCAGTAAAATCTTATCAATATTATAGAATGAAAGAATAATCATATTAGCTTAAAAAATATAGCTTATATGTTTATTGAGTTTGAATTGGGGAAAACATTTATCCCTACTGGATAAATTATAAATTTAAGTTTCTGCTGGTTCGGCGAATCTGACTGTGGTTGATGCTTCATGGTGTCTGTGGATCGTGAATGTTCATTATGGTGTTTTGATTATGTTTGGGTGTCGTTTTAGTCTAAATCCGCTCAGCGCGCGATTTCTGCCCAACGGTTCTCCAAGTTTAATGGTCAAGCTCTTATATTTTTCTACAAATCTTATCTGTTAGATTTAGTTTACTGAATAACTGTTTAACTTGAATGATGTTTTTTTTGTTGTTACTTGCTTTAATATGAACTGATTTTTAGTGTTTGAGTTGAACATTTGATTAGATGTTGATCCAAGCGATTGTGGTTTTCAAGTGTGTTTGGGTCCGGATCGATTTCGTTTTCTAGATGATTTTAACGTGCCAATACTTTTGAATTAATTGCTTGCTTGCTGTCTTATGTTGAATAATTGATAATATACTTGCTGTTAGGACTAACCAATATGGGTATAAATCTGATAAGAATTTTGAAATGGATTTGAAATTTAAGTTTTAAAATGCTAGATTTAATCTGGTAAATTTTATTATGATTTATTTGTTGCTGTTATATATGAGTCTGCTGGTATTTGATTTGGAATAATAATGCTAAATGTTCGTTAAACGCATTTCAGTCGTAGTCAGTCTGTCCTTATTGGTTGATACTTTAGCTACACTTGAATTGACTCATAAGCCGGCCAATTCTATTGTTGTCTGTGCATTTTTGGATAGGTTTAATATTCTGTCGAATATGTAAGTTCATCCATAACTTTGTTGTCCAGCTTAATTACTGTAATCTTGCGAATATGAGCATTTGATTTTAAACTGTTGCTGAATTTTCAGTACTATAACGTTTGCTTATTCGTAATATTATTTGATGCGGCACGTATTGTCTTTGTTTGGGTTGCTTATTTGTTTTAATAAAATCTGTAATAGGATCAGTTTGTGTCATTTAGTTTTATAGCTTTTCTGAGCTTTGGAACTGTGCTAGCTGATTTACTTTCAGCTGTGATATATATGGTAGGTTTAATTGCTGAATTTTCATTAAGAGTATTGTTTAAGTTGTGGAACCTTTTGTTTAATTTGATTATCATTGCTTTCATTGTTTTAACTGTAAGTATTTAAGATTATTAAGGGCTGTCAATTCTGGATTTCTTTGTTCCTGCATTTAATAGTTATATCTTATCTGTATTGAATCAATTTGTTATGCTGAGATGTTAAAATTTTCTGAGATCTGATGTGTAATACTGCACCAACAACAGTTGGGCGTTTAATTTAATTTGCCTTGAGCAAAGTCTGAATTTAAAAAAAAAAAAAAATATTACCAAAATTTGTCACTTGCAGGTCTCGAACTCGAGACCTGCCTTTTACCAGCGAAACACCTCAACCAACTGGGCTAGCCACCATTCTTGTTTAAGTTCTTCATAGTATTATTAATATACATTGTTTTATTTTAACTGTCATTTGTAAAAACGTTTCTACACCTTAATTTTGTTTAAAAAATATATATATAATTACTCTTTTATTAAATAGTTTATTTTAATTTGTCAATTAAAAAAAAATGTATTTTATTCAAATTGTTATTAGATAAATAAGTTTTAAATAAATTTTGTTTTAAATTAAAATAGTTTTAAAAATAGATTTTTAATGGATTAATTAGTTTGTAATTTTTAATAGTTAAAAAAAAAAGAATAGTTTTTAATTAAATGGAGTTATTTTAAATAGTTTAAAAGTTAAATTTTTAAACAAATGTCTTTTAGATTTTAAGTCGGGTCACAATTTTTGTACTTTAGGTTTAAAATTTGTAGGATTAATATTAGTTTGAAAACCGACAACCAATTCAAATCAATTGTCCAAATCGAAACAAAACGTCTCAAATTCACTCGATCTTCGTGTACAACGAACTTGGTTCACCCACGTGTTTAATTGAATCCGTCATTGGTAATATTAGTTTATTACTTTTTCCTAAAGGTAATTTACTAATTTACCCTATAACGTATCTTAATTATCACATATACTATCCACGACACATCAGAGTCCTTGTGTGGATATCCTTTCAAATGCTTCTTGGATGCATATAAAGGGTATCACCAAATCCAGATGGCGGAGGAGGATGCAGAAAAATCGGCGTTCCATACGAGCCAGGGCGTATATTGCTATACGAAAATGCCGTTTGGACTGAAGATCGCCGGCGCTACATATTAGCGGTTGGTAGATAAAGCTTTTGAATCACAAATAGGACGCAACTTGGAAGTCTATGTTGATGACTTGGTGATAAAAAGTCACACGGAGGAGGCACTTCTCCGGGATGTCCAGGAGACATTCGACACACTGAGGAAAATTAACATGAAGTTAAATCCAAAGAAATGTACGTTTGGAGCGACTGAGGGAATGTTCCTGGGATATTTGATTGACCCAAATGGCATCAAACCTTGTCCAGAGAAGACGGATGCAGTGATACGATTACCGTCCCCTCAGACACGGAAGGAGGTGCAGTCCCTGAATGGGAAATTAGCCGGACTGAATAGATTCCTATCTAAATCCGCAGAGAAGTCATTACCTTTATTTAAGACACTCAAGAAGTGTATTAGAAAGGGAGACTTCCGCTGGACGAAGGAAGCCGAGGAAGCTTTCGGCCAACTCAAGCAGCATCTCGCATCTCTCCCTATGCTAGTAGCTCCCCGGCCAAAGGAGGAACTCATTATGTATCTCTCAGCTACTCATGGCGCAATAAGCGCGGTACTTATGACGGATAGAGATACAATACAAACTCCGGTCTACTTTATAAGTAGAACACTACAAGGGGCGGAATTGAATTATTCCTCCATGGAAAAATTGGTGTTAGCACTAGTATTTGCTACAAAGCGGTTGCGCCGGTACTTTCAGGCGCACCCAATTGTGGTGATTACGGATCAGCCAATCAAGCAGGTTATTTCTAGACCGGACATGGCAGGGAGGCTAGAGAAGTGGAGCATCCTATTGGGAGGGCATAATATATCTTACAGACCAAGGACGGCTGTTAAAGGCCAGATCTTGGCAGATTTCCTGATCGAGAAGCCGGATGAGGAAGAACCAATCATTAAGCAAGACGAGATCCCAACGGAACCTTGGGTGCTATTCACGGACGGATCCTCATGTACAGACGGGTCCGGGGCAGGTCTCATCCTCACGAATCCAGAAGGAATGGAATTCACATACGCCCTCCGTTTTGAGTTCACGGCCACCAACAACGAAGCGGAATACGAAGCATTAATTGCGGGTTTAAAAATCGCCGCTAGAATAGGAGTCCGCAACCTTGAGGCCTACGTGGACTCACGGCTTGTCGCGAACCATATTCTAGGTGGGTATGTGGCTAAGGAGGACAACATGGTCAGGTACTTGGAAAAAGTCAAGTCGTTAATCGCGACTTTCAATAAGTTTTCCATCAAGCAGGTGCCAAGGGGCGAGAACAAGAAAGCGGACGCTCTTAGCAAGATCGCATCTACGAGCTTCGCCCACTTGTCTAAACAGGTTTTGGTGGAAATACTCAAGGAGAAATCTATCACGGAAGGGGAGGTAGCCGCTATAGTTGAGGAGGAGGGACCTACGTGGATGAACCCAATCATCAACTATTTGACTAATGAAACCCTTCCAGACGAGGAAAAAGCAGCAAGACGCATTAAAAGGAAGTCACAACATTTTGAACTCCGAGAAGGCATCCTTTACAAGCGCTCTTTCTTGCAGCCGTGGCTGCGGTGTGTTGGACCACGCCAGGCGGCTTACGTCATCAGTGACATACATGAAGGGTTGTGCGGCATGCATGCAGGCCCACGATCCGTGGTAGCTAGAGCCTTACGAACAGGTTATTATTGGCCACCATGCACAGGGACGCGCGCGACATGATTCGCAAGTGCAACGATTGCCAAGTGCAAAGGCCAGTTCCGCGACACCCGCAGCAGGAGCTTACACCTATCACGTCCCCATGGCCATTTTACAAGTGGGGAATTGACATTGCAGGACCATTTCCTGTAGCTGCGGGGGGGGGGGGGGGGGGGGTTAAATTCTTGATTGTTGCAATGGACTACTTCACACGGTGGATAGAAGCCAAGGCAGTCAAGTCTATCACAGGCAAGCAGGTCAAGAAGTTTGTGTGGGAACACATTGTGTGCCGTTTCGGTCTACCAGGAGAAATCATCTCGGACAACGGCAAGCAGTTCACGGACAACCCATTCAAAGATTGGTGTGCATCATTGAACATCAAACGGCGCTTCGCGTCCGTTAAGCATCCACAAACGAACGACCTTGTCGAACGAGCAAATAGGAGCTTAGGGAATGGAATCAAGGCGCGTCTGGATGAACGAAATGGCAAATGGGTCGATGAGTTATCACACGTGCTATGGGCGCATAGAACCATGATCAAAACAGCCAACGAAGATACTCCATTTGCATTGGCTTACGGCACTAAAGCCGTTATACCAGCAGAAATAGGGATGCCTACCATCCGCACGGCGGAGGTTAATGTCGTCACAAACGATGAACAACCGCGAATCAACCTGGATCTGTTGGAAGAAAAAAGGGAAATAGCAGCCATCAATGAGGCTAAGTCCAAGGCTAAGATGAAGGCTTATTATGACGCCAAGGTCAAGGGTGTTTCTTTTCGACCGGGAGACTACGTCTATCGTGCTAACGAAGCGAGTCGAGTGGAGAATACAGGAAAACTGGGCCCTAAATGGGAAGGACCGTATGAAGTCACTGAAACCTTGGGACGAGGCGCGTACAAGTTACGTGACATGGATGGCCGCGACCTAGAGCGCACATGGAACATCTCCAATATCAAAAGGTGCTATCTTTGAAAGCTACGGCTTTCGCATGGGTACTTCGCTATAGGCGGTCTTAATAAAGAACCATGCGGGTTATTTGTTTTGTTTGTTTTTCTTATGTTTGTTTAGTTTCCTTTCTTGTTTTTTAGGACTTGTCGTCATTATTCAAACAAAAGTGTAAACGTTCTAATAAAGTGCTGTGGTGCCTAGCTAGCTCCACGGCCTGTTTCGTGCAAATCATTTTCCTTTCTTTGTTAGATTCTTTGTTAGTCGTATGAATTTTACTTGTATTATAATATGCCATGTTTCATTTATATGCATTCTTTCAAATTACTGTACATGTACTATACGCCTCCAGGTGGGGTAAGAGGATTAAGTGAACCTACTAATTCAACTTGCCGCGTAAGAGGGATGCAACCCCAGCCGCACGGATCATGTATCCTTACTAGACGCCTTACTCACAAGACGTTGTGATAAGTTTTTTGTGCACCGTATCCACACGGTACTCTGCATAGTAAAGACGCACGTCGCATGTCTAGTAAATTATAGACTTGTATGTTTTTTCCTTTTTTCTTTATGTGTAAGACGTGATACGTCATGCGGCATTGAAAAACAATGAAATACACAAGTTTCAAAATTAATAAACAAAATGGCCGTGGTTGTCACGGACTTCTAAATAAAAGGACAAGTTATTACATATATGTCTTAAGCCGTGTACATACACGGACGAATATAATCACAAGTGTTTACAACATATAAGTTACAAGGGGGGCAAGAATTCTCCTAGATCCTTCTTCCCTTCCTCAATTAAAGCACGAAGGACATCCCCGCGAGCATCTTTTCCGTCCTGAACTTTGACTGCAAGAGCATCTAGAGCTTCACCAAGCGGCTTCTCACCTGATATAGCTTTGGATACGGAATCATAAGTAGCCAACGTCAAGGGAAGTGGATTAGCACTCAGCCGGGACATGATTGTTTCGTTGGGAGCATCTTTCAGTGCTTCAAGCTCGTCCAGGAGGGGGTGTTGGAGCTCTGCCAAGCTGTCCATGGACGCAGTCATCTTACCCGCTGCGGAGGGATTGTGATACAGATGCCGTGTGATATCCTCACCTTTTGCGATCATCTCCGCAGCTTTGACCAGGCCTTCATGCCTACCAAGGTCGATCCCATCGGATACGACCCCAGCAAATGCCTGCAGCAGGTGTGGAGCGTTCAGAGCCCCACTTACGGCAAGCCGTAGTCCTTGCCCGATAATCCACCTACGACCGGCTGTCGCGGTTAGTAGGGGGGCATACTCTCTCCGCACAGCTGACGACCACCTTGCTCAACTCTTCATCAGCTAAGGCAACTTGATTTTCAAGATTGGTTTGAGCCTGCGTCAATTCCTCCTTCAGTGCGTCAAGCTCCTGGGCAATGCTGAATGATTGCACGGTCACCGCCTTAGTAGCAGCCTCAGCTGCAGACACCTGCGTATGAAAATGGGAGTTACTACAAGAATACATACTTTTTGGGCTACATGCATACAAGAAGTAGAAGTGTATGTACAATATTTCTGAAAATTTACCTTCTCGTTTGATGCGGCTACGAGGGCCTCCAACTCAGAAATACACCTCTCTCTGGTATCGGCGTAAAGTGCCTGCTCCTTCACCGTCGCCTCGGCGGTCAGTAATGCCGCCTGCAAGGATGCGATGGTCTTTTCGTTCTTCACGACCATTGCCTCACGGCGGGCTATCCTTTTGTCGGCACGGCTCACATTAGTGAGGGCCTTGATCAGACGACGTCTTAACGCGGCACCCACAGTCACCTGATGTGCGGATGATACGTCAAACTGTTCAATCAGGGCCTCATGATCTAGTTCATCTAAATCCTGTGCGAGGGCAGGCGGGGTGATGTGTTCGATGAATTCTGAACACTCGGATTCGGCCTCCAGCCGTGTCAAGCTCGATAAGTTCCATGCTAAGCGCAAGCTCTCTTCTGGCCCCTCGGGGTGCGGTTCCTTGGCACGTGCGGTAACAGGTGGTGGGGGATTGTTGGTAGCCGCGGGGGATGGATTCCTCCCCACTTCTTCTTGTGCTCCGGCTGCCGGATTCACCCTGTTAAAAAAAAATATATTAGTCTATATACTTCATACGGAGGTACAAATCATAATCACAAGGGGTACTTACGAGGTTCCAATGTCAGGGTTTGGGCCGGTAGGAGCTACGGCGCTCACAGGGGCGACTCGCAGAACTGGCCCTTCCATGGTCGGGGTGGGGTCGGCTTGACCAGTCATGGTGCTGCTTCCTTCTTGATATTGTGGATGGTCTTTCCGCAACTTCTTGGGAGGAGCATTCGCAACTCCGGCATCCTCCCCAGTCTTCTTCACCACACGCCTGGTTGTTTTTCTCTTTTTAGAAGTAAGTGTGGTGGATCCGGAAGCTTGCGTAGTGTCTTCATTAGGATCGCGCTCTTCCTCCTGGTTGATGGCGCCTCCCTCCAGCAATGGGTCGTCGCCATCTTCGTTATGAAAGTCCAATGGGGACTTCTCGATAACAGGCTCTTCTTCGTCCGACCTGGGCTCGGTTGTCTCTTCCAGTGGAATCGTACGGTCGGCTAAAGCTTCTAGCAAGGGGAGCTCATTCGGCTTTAACGGACGGAATCCTTCCGCCACCTTCATGGGGTCACCTTGACGAAGTAATCCGTGGAGGTTCATCTCTGCAAATGATTGAAGAAGTATATGGGTTAGTAACATTTTACACATATGTGATAGATCAAATTTACAAGATATATATGACCTACCCTCGCCCTGTTCTGTTAAGAAGCACGGATATAAATCATCCCTCCCAAAGTAACGGCGGCTTATCCCTACTAAGCACAGAAAGTGTTCTGGCAACCCCCTATGAAATTCCGTGCGATGGGTATCTAGTATTTTTAGGTCCCGGCTACTATAATCTTTGGATTTGGGCGGATAGTCTTTTGGGGCTTTGGTTTTAAGTACGAAGGGGGTGGGGAATACTTTCTCATCTACAAAGAAGTAATGGTCGTACCAATTCTTCAGGGAGTCAAGAGGTTTCCTATATGTCATCGGGGCATTCCCGGGTCGTTTCTTGAACGACAACCACCCGTTCACTAATTGGGGAAGTAGAAAGCCCTAAAAAGGTTCACGGTGGGGGTTACTCTGCAGGTATGGCATGTAATCTCAAACTGGTTGATTTTACACGCCCCTATACAGTGGAGCTGGGTGATATGAAAGTCATAATACAAAAGAAGATCTACTAAGAACTTGGACAACAGAATACGGTAGTTGGCTGAGTCAAACAGGCGTGTGTATATGCCTATTTTCCCCGCCGGTGCATCCGTAATAGCCTCACCATCACCCGGATAGGTGGGGTGCACACTATCAGGCACATAATACTTCGACAGGAAGTCGAGGTATTTCTCCGCAGACATCACGTTCAGGACGTCCGTGATGAGGGGATTATCCTTGACCATATTTTATGAAAAGGTTTTTAAAGGCGTGATAATCTAACCTGCGGTGACGGATATCCGTGGAAAAGAAGGCAAAATTTTTGGAGATAAAAGCTTGAAGTTAACAATGGCGGAAGAATGAGTGAGTTGTGTGTGTAACATACACGCATACCCACTCTTATATAGGGTGGCCTCGGTTTCCGAGGTGCCATGGATCTTTGACACGTGTCAGTCACATTCCCTATCCAATGGATAGGGTTTCTGACATTTCTGCAACGTCAGTGGGGGACCCACGGGTCACTTCTTAAACAGTTTTGCGTGGCTCGAAGGTAGGCAGTAATCATGACCTTTTGCAGACATGCGACTAGATTGTTGACTATCATTAATGCGACTGGATTTCTTGTCGGGTTATGCGGCTCTTACGTAAGACCGTATTTAATGTTGCATTTAAGTTGTCTCGGCCGTTCCGTGCGGCTGAGGTGGTATTCATTAAAATTCCTACGAAGGGTTGCCAGGTGCGGCCAAAACAACAAAAAATTTCAGTTTCATTTCCTATGTCTTTCCTTGGTATGTCCGGAGAGCACCTTGATAGTCTAGAGGTTACGTCTACGACTGTAACAACTAGACTGGGGGGACATGATGACGTATAGTCCCCAACCGGGTCATGAGCCCGGCCCACGGGTACTACCCGTATCCGGCCCATCACAGATGGGTGGATAAATGTCATTCAGGCTTATGGGTTTGAGTGAATAGTAACCGCACATGTGTGCGGCCCACGGCCCAAGGCGGCAGACATAAGATTAGACAGAATCATATTCTGTCTAGGAATATCTTTATCCCAATAAGAGAGGATATTCACTACCAGAATTAGAAGATAACAATCATTCTAATTCTGGTGCTTATCTCTTCCTTGGGGCCGAAGCATCAGTGAAAGCCCACTAGGGTTTCACTGCCTATAAAAGGAACCCCCAAGGGTTCCACAAAGGTATTACGACTTGTACTCTAAACTCACATAAACCTTAAACCGATTACTTACTCTCACGCCGGAGTCTAATCGTGGGAAACATTCCCACGGTAAGCCTAACGCGTGCTGTTTAGTGTGCAGGATCCCAACCAAACGATTCACTTGGTGCAGGAGCCGGAGCCCAGCCAACCCGAATTAAGCCTAATTCGGGTCTAGCAAGGATCAACCAACTTTTGCATCAACACCATTAAACCTAGACCTAGACGCAAGTAATTAAAAGGTTCCCTCTTAAGTGGCTTAGTGATGATATCGACTAAGTTTCTACCGAGGGTACCTTCTCAATCGAAATGTTCCCCTTTTTAACATTATCCCTAAGAAAATGGTGGTGAATCTCTATGTGCTTAGTTCGCGAATGTTGTACGGGATTCTTGCTAAGGTCTATTGCACCCTTGTTGTCGCACATGATGGGAACATAATCAAGAGAAATCACGTAATCAACAAGAGCTTGCTTCATCATAGAGCTGGTTGACAAGCTTTATCAGCACTCACATACTCGGCTTTTGTGGTAGATATAGCAAGAGCGGTTTGTTTCTTGGAGAACCAAGAAGTTAAACAAAAACCCATGAAGGTACAAACTCCACTAGTGCTTTTCCGGTCCACATAGTCTCCTGCATGATCCGAGTCCACGTAGACAATGGTTTCTACGCCGGTCCCTTTAGGATACCATAATCCTAAATGTATAGTGCCCTTAATGTATCGGAAGATACGCTTAACCGCTTCAAGGTGAGAGGATTTGGGAGCCTCTTGGAAGCGAGCACAAAGGCAAACACTAAACATGATATCCGATCGACTTGCCGTTAGGTACAACAAACTACCAATCATACCTCTATATTTGGTGTTTTCTACTGACTCACAATCATCATCTACGGTGAGTTTAGTATCCGAGGCCATAGGGGTCTTCATTGGTCTAGAGTCTTCTAATCCAAATTTCTTTAGCATTTCTTTAACATACTTGGATTGATTAAAGAAAATACCATCGTCCAATTGTTTAATTTGGAGTCCTAAAAAGAAGTTAAGTTCTCCCATCATACTCATTTCAAACTCATCATGCATGATTTTGACAAAGTCATCACACAATGATTGACAAGTTGAACAAAATATAATGTCATCAACATATATTTGTACGATGATGAGGTGAGAACCTTTCTTCTTTGTAAAGAGTGTATTGTCTACCATCCCAATGTTATACTCATGTTTTACAAGAAACGCTTTAAGTCTATCATACCAAGATTTGGGTGCTTGTTTGAGACCATAAAGAGCTTTCTTAAGCTTGTAAACTGTTGGAAACTCACTTTATGTGACGACATTTAAGAATTCCCATTAGTTATCATAGTCACACACGTTTAGACTAGACTAGGTTCATGTATAGTTAAGTGTATCGTGTGTGACTATATATACCCCTCCTTAGCTTCCAAGGAGGGGTGTTGCTTGTGTTTTTATCATTTTAATACATTTTCCATCTTTCACACATTCAACCTTTCTCTCTCTAAAACCATCCATGGATGCCATCTATTTCCACCACCCACCTAGACCACCGGATTAGCTTTTAGCAAATCTACAATTGGCATCAGAGCCTCGGTTCAATCCTTGGATCGAGTTTGTTTTGTTATTGTTTGGTGGTCTAAATTTTTTTCTGTCTCAAAATCTGTTAAACATTTTTTTAACGAATATGTTTAATTTTTTGTTACAAAAATGGTGGCTGGTGGTCCTTATTCCTGGTATCAATATTTTGATATTTCTTTGTCTCGGTTACATCAAAAAAGTTATATTTTTGTCTATTGTTTTGGTCCGAATGTATCACAACTCTTTGTCTCAGTTACATCTAATCAGTCCATCAAAACAGTTATATTTGTCTCACAAAGTTGGTTCTTCTTGGTCAAAAGTTGTTTATTCCATGTCCTTTTATTATATCTGTTCTGGGTTACTTATTTTTTTTTGAAGATGAAGGTGAAAACCCAGATTTGCCAGAAAATCAGACCTAGTAATCACAGATCCTGATAAAACGGAAAAAAGTACTTTTGGATAAGAGTTTTTCAGATAGGCACATTCTGATGCACGCATTCCGATGGCTATTTAGATCGCATGGATTGCGATGGAATTTTTTCTGACACATTCCGATGGGTTCGACCTATCTATTACGATGGGACTCATTTCGATGAGTCACATTGCGATGGGTGGTTTGACCTATCGGAATGGCATCTATGACGTTATGCTGCCAATTTTTTTTTGAATCATTCCGATGACTTTAAATGGAAAAACAGTGTAGACATTGCGATGCATTGTTTAATAAGAAAAACATTCCGATGGACTTACTTATAAAAAAACATTGCGATGAAGAAAGATTTTGCCCATTATAACAAAAGACTTTTGTGTGACAGTTTAACAAAGAAAAACCCATGGCCGTCTGTCTTGACCGAGACAGAGCCTTGACCGAACCAATATCAACAAACCATCATCCTTTTAACTCCTCAACACCAAATCTAAACTTATTCCCATCGTCTCCTAACCCATCTAAACCAGAACATGACTCGAAAATAGATCTCAGTTTATTTTTTTTCGATTAAGGATCTCTAAAAGATCTACTTCTCGAAAAACTGTTTTAATCATAGATCTGTTAAGTTTTTTTAAAAAACATGTTTATTATTCGATTTATTTGAAGATCAATAACATGCATGTCATCATCTTTCACTAAATTGATTAAAGACCGTCTTATCAATTTTTGAAGATAAAGCAAGACTAATAACAATTATGTTATCAATCTAGCTTTGTTTCGATCTATCACAACGAATTGTATGCAAGCTACCTACCCGAGACCCTCGATCGGATCTTGAAGCCGAAAATGAATGTGGTTTTTCATTCGAATAGTTTTTCAGATCGTGGATCAGTCATGTTTCATGTTGATATTTCAAAAATGAATGTATTTTCATTTTGGGGCTGCATCGTATTTCGTAAAGTGGATAGGGTGAGAGTTGAGTTATCTTTGATCTGAGTTTGATTGAAATGGATTGATGGTGTTAAGATTGTTGGGATTGATTTGTCATGGTGAATACATCTTTGGTTATTCTGAGATGATGAGTTGTGTGAGTAGATGGATCTGGTATTTTGTTGTTGAGAGGATCTTGGGGGCGGATAAAACAAGAACGAAATTAGGTTTAATTGAGTGTGAGATGAATTAGGGTAAGAGTATTATTATATTCCCTAAGTTACTACGTGGACCGGGTATTTCAAGTCGTGGGTGTTTAGTGATAGACCATTCACCACGTGGAAGTACAGACTATGGACCATTCACACCACGTGGGCTACATTTATTTTTTGCAAATTAAAGACGTTTTCTATATTAACGCTTTAACATGGAGTGAAACATTCATGTATATGACTTGTAGTATCAAGGTGGGGTCCATGATCATGTATTAATTTGGATCTTGTCTATGACTTGGGCTGGATGTGACGGGCTTGGTAACAGTAGCTCAATCTTAAACATTGACTAGTGTTATTAACTCAGGTCTTGTTGGGCTGTACATGGACTCTTAATGTGAACATGGGCCGAGTGATGTGATTATTATATAAATCATATGGGCCGAAAGTTAGCTTTATTAAAACTAATGATAAATTTTATCATTCTGAGGTTTATGGTTAATTTTTCCGGGTTTGATAATGACGTGACAAAGTGATCAAGTGACGAGAGACTAAGTGACAAAATTTTTTTTTGACGAGACCGAAGAAAAATAGGTATATTTTTAGTGACTATGGATTCGTTTGATCGGGTATTAATTATGTGAAGTTGAAGACGGATTTTTCGAAGGCGTGTATTTATTTTATCTTTCAAAGATAACTTGCTCGTGCTTCATATTAGAATGAAGACTTGTTTATCTGGTTTCCGGGTTTGGGGTGGTTGGTTGATGACTCAGATTACTATCACTTAAAGGGGTTACATTGTTGTACTCAGTGTCACGCGCTTAGTCGACGTGGATAATTTCAAGAGGTGTTGTGCTTATAGACTTCTTCAGTGATGCATTGAGTACTTAGAGATTTCTCCATCGTTCTTCATTCAACAATAGTGCAAGCTTAAGTCACAAGATCGAAGGATTTTTATTTAGTTTCACGTTTGATGTATCTTGTTCATTCTATCAGTGGTCACTTCAAATTGCTTTCAAGTGGGTTGGTAAAGGTGGCCATGGAGAGTTTATGAGAAGAGATTTTCGATCAACAGCTGATTCTCACAAAATATATAATTCAGCTTATTTATTATTCTCACGAGATTACAGGTTCATGTGCGTACAATTTATTGATGGTTCCGAGTTTCGAAACCATCAAGGGGGAAGAAGAAGACACATTGAACGCACAACGAGTACACGTGATGAACTTCATACCTTTTTTTGATTTGAAGACATTCCGGGATGACATTTGTCATAGCCGCAGAGAAAATCAGTGTTTTAACTCGTGGCGTTATCAATCTCTAAACGGTACACTACTGATTCGAGGTTTAATTGTTTGATTGTTGCAATTATTCATCATCATTATCCTATATGCATTCCCGGGACTTAATTGACTCTGGTGCATCTCCAGAAGAAGATATGTGCATTTCCGGGACTTAATTGACTCTGGTGTTACGATGTCAACTTCATGAATGGGATAAAGTGTCCACTTCAGTATTTGAGCTTCATAATTGGGATTGATTTACTTTCTTCAACTATGTGGGGGAAGAAATGTCTTGATTCTTTCTAGTATGCATAACTTGAACTCTTAGGGGGAATAAAAATTCAGAAGAATTATTCAAGCGTGAGAAGAGAAGTTGTTGATCTACTTGGTGTACCCCTTACTTTCAATCCCTCTTAGCAACTTTATCATGTTATATGATGGGATTTGCTTGTTAGATTCCGCTGTGCGCTTAATCATTCTAAGCTTTATTGAAAGCTTTGAAGTTGCTTACGAGGATTGTCGATTTAGGGGGAAGCTATTTAAAAGCTTCTACATCAAGTTTATGTGGCATGAATTAGGGGGAAGCTAATTCAGAAGCTTCTCCTTATCCAGAATTGTATGGGTTACTTAGCTCGTGCCGTTACAGTATTTCTACTACAAGTTAAAGATGAGTCGTTTTGAAGTCAAAGGCCTCAGAAGACATCATCAGCATTGGACGCTTCATGAAAGCTCTTGTTCTTATCATTATGTACTTGTTAGGAAAAAATATATTAAGGAATTCTACACGTCGTCCCATGGGGGAAGATTGTTGGAACTCACTTTATGTGACGACATTTAAGAATTCCCATTAGTTATCATAGTCACACACGTTTAGACTAGACTAGGTTCATGTATAGTTAAGTGTATCGTGTGTGACTATATATACCCCTCCTTAGCTTCCAAGGAGGGGTGTTGCTTGTGTTTTTATCATTTTAATACATTTTCCATCTTTCACACATTCAACCTTTCTCTCTCTAAAACCATCCATGGCTGCCATCTATTTCCACCACCCACCTAGACCACCGGATTAGCTTTTAGCAAATCTACATAAACATGATCCAGATTCTCAAAATCATGAAGCCGGGAGGTTGAGCCACATATACCTCCTCATTGATCAAACTGTTAAGAAATGCACTCTTTACATCCATTTGTTGAAGATTAGAGTCTAAAGCACAAGCGTAAGCTAAGAGGATTCTAATGGGTTCTAATCTAGCTACGGGTGTGTATGTCTCGTCATAATCAATACCTTCTTGTTGATTATAGCCTTGTGCTGCAAGTCTAGCCTTGTAACAAGACACAACACCATTTTCATCTAACTTATTCCTATATACCCATTTGGTTCCTATGATGGTCGAACTTCTAGGTGGAGTAACAAGTTCCCAAACGTCATTAGCAATGAATTGATTCAATTCTTCTTGCATAGCGATGACCCAACTATTGATACAAAAGTTGGATGATCCTTGCTAGACCCGAATTAGGCTTAATTCGGGTTGGCCGGGCTCTGACTCTTGCACCAACTGAATTATCTTGCTGAGATCCTGCACACTAAAGCAACACGCGTTAGGCTTACCGTGGGAATGTATCCCACGATTAGACTCCAGCGTGAGAGTAAGTAATCGGTTAGGGTTTAAGAATCGGATGTGAGTTTAGAGTATGTGAATGTAATACCTTTGTGGAACCCTTGGGGGTTCCTTATATAGGCGGTGAAACCCTAGTGGCCTGTCACCGATGCTTCGGCCCCAAGCAAAGGATAAGTGCCATAATTAGTTTGATAGTTATCTTCTAATTATGGTGAGTGTATATCCTTTACTTTGGGGTAAATCCTAATCATAATAAGATTATGATTCTGTCTAACCCTGTATCGGCCGTGACGGGCCGTGGGTCGCACACATGTATGCGGCTACTATTCATTCGAAGCCCATAAGCTTTAAATGATATTAATCCAACCCATTAGTAACAGGCCGGATGCGGGTAGTACCCGTGGGCCGGGTTCATGACCCAGCTGGGGACTATACGTCATCATGTCCCCCAGTCTAGTTGTTACAACCGTAGGCGTGACCTCTAGACTAATGAATGTCCCGTAAATATTGTTGTCACAAACATACCCGCTCCAAAAAAGGCCGGCCGGGACAACATTAATGAATGCATTAATGGCAATCATTAGTCGGACGCTTCGTCTGCAAAAGTGCACCTGTCAGGCCCACCCTTGAGCCACGTAAAACTGGGTAAGAGATGACCCGTGGGCCCCTTCTGACGTTGCAGAAGTGTCAGAGACCCCCACCATTAGATATGCGTAGTGGATTACACGTGTCAAACATCCATGTTACCTCGTAAATCGAGGCAACCCCATAAAAGAGTTGGTGTGTGCTACTGTGTAAACACACAGTTTATATTCCCTTTTCCGCCACTGTTACACTTGTGCTCAATTCTTCATTCCTTCTCTCCTTTTCCCACGGATTTTCACCATCTCAGGTTAGATCACCGTGCCTTTCTAATCCTTTGTATAAATCATGATGAAAGATAATCCTATCATCACGGACGTCCTCAATGTGATGCCTCCGGAAAAATACATAGACTTTTTGTCTAAGTATTACATTCCCGAAAGCGTACACCCTACCTATCCAGGTGACGGTGAAGCTATTACGAATGCTCCGAGAGGAAAGATAGGCGTGTATACGCGCCTATTTGACTCGGCTAACTACCGCATCCCCCTGTCTAGGTTCCTAGTAGATGTTCTTTTGTACTATGACTTCCACATAACCCAACTTCATTGCATAGGGGCGTGTAAGGTCAACCAATTTAAGATTACCTGCTACACATGTGAGGTAACCCCTACCGTGAATCTATTTAGGGTTTTTTACTCCCCCCAAATGGTGAATGGGTGGCTATCGTTTAAGAAACGATCCGCGACCGCACCCATGACTTATAGGAAACCCTTAGATTCCCTTAAGAGTTGGTACAACCACTATTTTTTCGTAGATGAAAAAGTATTCCCCACCCCTTTTGTTCGCATAACCAAAGTGCGCTTTGACTACTCCCTTCATCCAAGGACTATAGCAGTAAGGATTTAAAAATCTTAGACACCCACCGTACTGAATTCCATAAGGGCCTGCCGGAGCACTTCCTCTGCTTAGTAGGGATCAGCCGCAACTATTATGGGAGGGAGGATAGATATCCGTGCTTTCTGACCGAGCGTAGACAGGGTAGGTATTCTATATATGAGATGCAAACGTGTCCTACAGTACTTGTGAATTTACTAACCCTTATGCATGCAAATGTCCGCAGAGATGAAGTTGTTCAGCTTATTACGCCAAGGCGATCCAATGAAAGTTCCACAAGGGTCTCGACCACTGAAAGAAGGCGAACCCCCCCCTACTAGCTGCCACCGTTAACATGACCATCCCACTGGAAGAAACGAATGAGCAGCGGTCGGATGAGGAAGAGCCCGTGATCCGAAAGTCCCCCTAGATTTCCACAATGAAGACGGTGAGGAGCTACTACTGGAGAACGCCCCGCCGCACCAAGATAAAGAAGAAGAACACACAGATCCATCCATCAATCGTGATGGTGGAGAAGACGAAATAACACAGGATTCCGGATCCCCCCAGCCATCAAAGCCCAAAACCAGAAAGCACAAGACCACCCGGAAAGTGGTCAAGAACGTAGAGGCTGAGGCGGGGGAACACAATGCTCCCCCAAAGAAACTAAGGCAGGACCACCCACAGTTCCAAGAGGGAAGCAGTACCACCATGCCTCAAGGCAACCCCTCGCCGCATGTGGATGACCATGTCTGGAAAGCAACTCCTGTGAATGTCGTGGCTCCTTCTATCACAGGACCTTTGACTGACACAACGTAAGTGCCGACAATACTTCCTAATACATAATCCACTAACAAAAACTCATAAGTGTGTTTCAATAGCAGGGCGGATGCGTCAATAGTAGCACAGGAGAAGGAGGCGGAAAGGGAACCCTCACCCGTGATATCAATGAGACCTCCATCCCCTCCTTTAACTCATGAAGAGGAGCCACGCTCTGTGGGACCTGACACCAACCTTCGTCCAGCCTGGAACATGTACAACTTAACAAGATTAGAGGCGGAGTCTGAGTACAAAGAATTTATGGACCATATAACTCCTCCAGCGTTGGCACAAGACTTGGATGAACTCGAGCACGAGACACTGCTGGAGCAGTATGATGTAGCCACGGCGCACTAGGTAACAATCGGCGCGGCCCTACGGCGCCGTCTGGAAGGAGCCTTGGCCAACGTGAGTCGTGTTGAGAGGAGAATTGCTCGCAAAGAGGAACTGGTGGAAAACATGAGAAAACTATAACTTCCTTGCAGGCAGCCTTGGTGGTAGCGGAATCAACAGTCAAGGAACAATCCAACCACGCCAATGCCCGCGAGGGACGCATTGCTGAGCTGGAAGCCCTCCTAGCTGCATCTAATGAGAAGGTACGCACCTTTATTGATACTCACTGTTCACATAAGACCCATATTGTCTCGTAGTAATTCCAAGTATTATTTATAGGTATCTGCAGCCGAAGCCGCCGCCAAAGCCCTAACAGAACAAGCCTTCACCATTGCACAAGAACGCGATTCGCTCAAGGAAGAACTCACCCAGGCACAGATAGCCACGGAAGAGCGAGCCGCGGTAGCAGAAGAAGAACTGAACAGGATAGCAACGGACTGCGCCGAAGTGCTGTGCCCTCCCTTGCTCATGGCCATAGCCGGTCGTAGATGGATGTTGGGCCATGGGATGCGCCTTGCCGTGATCCAGGTAACGGAGGCTCCTTATTTTGTGCATGCTTTTGCGGAAGTTGTATCAGACGGTATTGTACATGGTAGGCACGAGGGTTTGATCAAGGCTGTAGAGTTGATAAGAAAAAATGAAGACATCACCCAACACGCCTACCATAATCCTTTAGCAGAAGATAAGATGATCTTGAGTCGCTGAAGGATGCTTCCAACGAGACAGTCATGGCTAAGCTCACAACCAACCCCATCCAACTAACCCTGCCAACATATGAATCTATCTCAAAGGTGATAAAGGGTGAGAAACTCTTAGCCGAGGCGTTGGATGCCAATATGACTAGGGAGCAGGATGGAAAAGATGCTCGTGACGAGGTCCTCCGTGCCCTGATTGCCGAAGGATAGAGGGAAATAGGAGAGTTCCTACCTCCTATGTGATTTTACATTGCAAACATTTGTATCTGTGTACTTTATTCGTCCGTGCATGTACACGGCTAGAATTCATGATATTGTTGGAACTTTTTATATATAAGTCCGTGATGACCACGGCCATTTTGTGTATTGAATTTGAAAATTGTTTATTTTCTTTAGATATCATGTATCTATGTTTCATGACATGTCACGTCTTACCTTAGAATATTGATATGAGCTTAAACTCATATCCTTTTAATATCAAATAACCCTAAAACATGAAGCAAAATACCAATTTATTTGGCAAAAACAGTGTTATGTGGTATGTTTGTGTTTGTGTACACTTGTGTAGGTAAAAAGATACATTTCCAAGCAAACAAGGAAAAATCAAGCTCAAATGGATGAAAAAGACAAAGAAGGATCAAAAGTGACAAGACTTTGAAGTACAAGGACCTATCTTGACAAGTTATGAAAGTTGAAGGACTAAAGTGCAAATATTGTAAAAAGTCAAGATTCAAGTCAAACTTGGTCAACTCTCAAGTCAACTCAGTCAAATGACCATTTTGTTCAAGAATCAAAGTTGAAGGACCAAATATGTCAAAAGAATGAAGATCCTAGCTTGAAAATACAATCTGCCAAGTTGAAGGGCCAATTCTGCCAATATTGGAAAGATATTCAATGTTTGATCCATGTGATAACAATCTAGCCAATGAGAGAAGGGAAAAGGAAGCACACGGATTGAATAATTAATATCCACTCAGCCGCCTTACATTTATTACCCAATCCCAACAGTTCAATCCGTGTGACCAAAATTCAACCAATTAAACACTGACACGTGGCATCTTCTTCAAAGGAAAAATTTACCAGGATCGCGTTTTAGCTACAAGCAATTTCATGGAAAGTTTTCAACATCAAACTGGATCGTTTTGAAGAGATAAATACAATGGTGCCAATCAATTAACATGAAATCAATCAATGAAGAAAAGCCCAATTCCTTGTTCATACCTTCAAATGCAATATGCAGAATTCTACACGTGGCAAGCTGGGATTGGTTCTGACACGTCACCAACCCCAACAAACTCTTCCTTCATGTCTATAAATAGCTGGTTTAGACTTCATTTGTACTAGTAGCTTAAATTTGTAAAAACACATAGTTCTCTAAATTTCTTTCCCTTTCCTTCAATTTTACCCTAGCTACTCAAGAGTCTGACAAACTCTTGAGTTAGTTAGTTAGTTACTAGCTTCCAACAAACTTGTAACCGTTTTCCATTGAATAAATTTTGAATTAAAGCTTTCCCGCCAAAATTGTTCTTACCATTCCTGTTCATTCCTTGCTGATATTGGATACTTTTGTTGCTGTTAAGTGTTTGTTATGATCATTCATGGATCATAACTGACATTGAAGGAGTTTGATAGCTGTTTGATCAGAATTCAGTCATTTCCATAGATTTTGAAGATTTTCAAGCAGATTGATAGATTCCTGTTGAATTGTAGCTGATATTGTTGATTGATTGTCTCCTAGTGATAAGGTGGTGGTTATCACTAGGCTAAGAGAGCTCAGCGCTCCTCTTCTTCTCAAAGGAATTCTACAATAGGTTCTAAAGCCTTTGTTTTTGTTCCACTCAGCAAGTCTAATGCATGCTATTTTTCTAGAGTAAACTTGATGTTTGAATGATAAAAATTGTTTGAAGTTGCTTATTAGTTGATCTTTGTGAGTTTGTAGCTTAATTCTGTTACTTGTTCTTTGGATTTGATTAAGATTCTAGTTAACTGCCTTAATTCAGTAAATTTTGGTCTTGCATCTTGTTTGTAGTTCTAGTGGAGTTAAGTACTTGCTTTATACTTTTAAACATTTCAATTTGATCACTTAATCTAGCTAGCTATAGATTTTCACTCAGTTTCCTTTCAAAATCAAAAAGTCTTTATAAATTTTCATAAAACTCAGATAAAGGAGTGTTTGGGACTAGCTTAACAAGAATGTTCAATAATTGAGTTGTGGATTTTTAGAGTTCATTTGCAGACATTTGGTGGTTATTAAGTGTTCTAAGTCATTTGCAAGTCAAAAACACAGTCAAAAAGGCAAATGGCACTTAAAAGGTTTGGGTCAGTTTTCATTCAGTTTTGGTTTTAGAACTTGCCATTTTCAATTGATCAGTATTCATTCCATAGGTAATGAAATTTCACCAAATTTGTTTTCATTCATAGCTTATATCATATAGTTTCATATTCCAAAAGGATTTTATACAGTATTCAATAAGCAATTAGATATAAGCAAAAATCAGATAAGGAGACTTAATGCAAGTTTCTGTAACTTGTAAACTGAAAATCTGTATCTCCTTTTCCTCTTCATAAACATGCTCATTTTTCTTCACAAATCCCATTAAGTAGTTGAGTTACATGATTTTTGATATTTTTAGCTTTATGAAAAAAAGCTGGTCAACGCTTGGTCAACATAAGCCCAATTTTAGCTTAATTCAGTTTTAGAGCTTATTATTTGATGAAAAACGTTCTAGTTTGATTTCCCATTCCTTAAATCAGTTGCTTAATCAGTTTTAATCAAAAAATCAAGTTGTGACTGATTAGATTTTGCTATAGCTTATTTGGTGCTTATTGATAAGCACTCATTTGCTTATTTCTCATTTTTAGCAAGTTTCCTTGGACACACATAGCTTATTTGAGTTTTGAAACGTTTTGCAATTTGTCTCATCAAATTTGGTTGAGTATTAAGCTCAAACGAGTTTATTTTTGATCTTAACCCGTTTTAGCTTAAAAAGTTTTGGAAATTGCCATTTGGTCCCTAGTGTTTTAAACAGTTTGAAAATCTGGCTAATCTTCCATGTTTTTAGGGTTTGCAAGTGTTTAGTCCCTGGAGTTTGGAAAGTTGTTAAATTCAGTTAGATATTTGTTAGTTTGTTATACTTTTGGTTAGATTGTTATAAGATTTGCATTTTTGATCCTTGTAGTTAACAGTTTTACACTTTTAGTCCCTAGAATTGTTAGAATTTACATTTCAAGCATTTATCTTTCATAGAATTTACAATTTCAGTCCTTTTAGTTTCATATTTTACATTTTGAGATTTACTTGAATAAAAACGTGGTATTTGCAATTTGTTTTACATATACGTAGGTAATATTTTTCCGTTTTGCAAGCATTTGTTGAATTAGCAAATAGATTATCCAAGCAAGCTTAACAACCAAGAACAATTAAAAACCCGATATTGGTTGGACTTTCTATTAGCAAGAACTGAGAAAAAACGAACTGCATTATACTTAATTTCAAATGGCGCCGCTGCCGGTTCTTTGACTACACGAGAGACTATCGATTGACGGTTTTCATTGGCTTTTGGGATCCGTTCATTTTGTGAACGTTATTTTTACGTATCATAAATAAAAAACAAATAAAAATCAAAAATATAAAAATATATAAAAACTAAAAAATTAACAAAACAATTCTTTTCCTAAAGAATTGACCAAAAAAATAAAAAAATCCAAAAAGCAATCTTTTTCCTAAGAGATTGCACCCAAAAATATATATTATTGGTTTCTCTCGGTTTTTATGTACATATAGTATTTTCCTTTAAAAAACTCATAAATACAAAAATATTTTCCATATATTATTATAAGTAAATACGTATACGTATAAGAACAACCAATCTACATATCTTCCATAAGTATTGCCGAGGCAATACACCGTGTTGAGGGGCGTTCCGGTCATTGACACGTGTATCGATCAAACAAAATAAAGCAAGAATAGATAAATACTCTCAATAAGCAACAATTCGAAGAATACGAACATTTAAGTGAATAGAAAGGCGATGTGCTATAAAATGCCATCTAAGGGTCAATAGGTACTTAAGTGCTTCGCGCCACCTAACCCCCCGTTCACTTGTAAGTATTCTTAGAAGGAAGGCTTCATTGGGGGTCTTGCACCCAAAGTAGTATATACATATATTGTTATTTTCTTGTGGATATTTAATATTGAAACTCGAAGAGGATAATCCATTTCTCTTCAAAGTCACACGAGAGCTTATCTCTCATTCCTCGTATTGAGTTGCATGCTCACTCGCGGGCGTGCACAAATACCGATTGGTGTACAACCTCTTCCTCCGAAAAGGAAGAAAAAGAGAAAGAGTAAGACCACCATCGTCCACCAAGCCGATCACGAGAATCGTGCTTTGACTCCACCACAAGAAGCCATGGCTATTGATAATCGCACTTTGTATGAACGTATGCAATCCAACATTCATGGATATTCTAGTGCCATTAAGATTCCCGACTTTCCCGCTAACACATTTGAGCTACATACATCTATGATCAATATGGTTGCACTATCACCTTTCTTGGGTAAACAAAATGAAGATCCTCATGCTCACCTTAAGAGATTCCTTTCACTTTGCAATACCATTAAGCATAATGGGGTTCCACATGAGGTGATTAGGTTGATGTTAGTGTCATTTTCTTTAGAGGGGAGTGCTAAGCATTGGTTAGACACCCAACCACCCAATAGTATCACCACATGGGATGGTTTCACCACTAAGTTTTTGAACAAGTTCTTTCCTCCACATAAGACTATGGCTTTGAGGACTTTAATTATGGGCTTTCAACAAAAACCTAGTCAATCCTTTAGTGATGCTTGGGAAGAGTATAGTGAGTTGCTGAGGCGATGCCCTAATCATGGATTGGATCAAGTTCACCAAATAAGCCTCTTTTATGATGGCCTTAAAGCTCACCACCAAGATTCACTCAATGCTTCCGCGGGAGGGAATATTCTTCTTAAGACATACCAAGAGGCTGTGGACATCATTGAGACTAAAGCAATGGTTCAAACAAACAATCAATTTGAAGAAAGGGTTCATGTTATCCAAAACACTTCTCAAACACCTTGTGATAACCAATTCCTTAAATATCACCAAGAGATCCTTCAACAAGTCAAACAAGGACAACAAGAAATGACTCAAGAGATAGTTCAAGCCCTTAAGACCGTTTCATTGAACAAATCCTCAAATAATGTGAATGCCATCACCATTTCTTGTGTTACTTGTGGAGGTCCCTATTCTTATGAACAATGTGATAAGGTGCAAGGGTATCAAGGGGAATGCTATGCTTACCAAGAGGAACACCGTGAACACTTCAAGCCTAACATCAATCCAAATAACCTTTCTTACAAATCCCAAAATTACCTTACTCCACCCGGCTTCCCACCCCAACCACCCACCCAAATTCCACAAAATCATCCTCAAATTTTAGCAAGGAATCAAGGGCAAAGACCACCATACCAAGGAAATAACTACAAGGCACCCAATCAATTTCAACCTCAAGCAAATACCTTTTATCCACCACAACAAGGATTTAATCAACCACTTCCATTTATTCCCAATCAAGCATATGCTCCAATACCAAATCAAGCTTACCCTCAAGTTCCAAATCAAGGATATGGGATGCAAGAGACTCAAGAGTATGTTGACAAGAAAATGCGTGAAATGGAGAAGAGAATGAGTGACCAAATCAATAGGGTTTTAGTGGCGGTAACTCAAAGACCACAAGGGGCTTTACCTTCTAATACACAAACAAACCCTAGGGCCAATGTCAATGCTATTACAACAAGGAGTGGAACAACAACAAAGGATCCTTCACCTCCTAAACCTACTATTGTTCAACCCACTTGTGCTCCTACTTGTGACAAGCCTTCTACTTCTACTCCACCTCCTCAAAATGCTCCTATTCACTCAAATACACCTTCTCAACCACCTCATACTTCTCCTTTACCTTCCACACTTCCCAATGAAGAAGCTAACAAAGACAAATCTTCCACCACAACACCTATTCCACCTACACCAAAGCCTACTCTTCCATATCCTTCAAGGTTGAAAAAGGACAAGTTAAAGAACAAGGATGACATCCAAGTCTCCAATTTCTTAAGGATGTTCAAGCAACTCAACATCAATATATCCTTTGCGGAAGCTCTTGCTTATATGCTAAAGTTTGCTAAGATGTTCAAGGATTTGCTCTCAAACAAAGAAAAATTGGTTGATTTGCCCAACACATCCCTTAATGAAAATTGTTCCGCGGTGTTACTTAAAACCTTACCAACAAAACTTGGAGATCCGGGGCGCTTCTTGATACCTTGTAATTTTCCCGGTGTTGAAAATTGCATGGCTTTGGCGGATTTAGGGGCGAGCATAAACCTCATGCCTTTATCGGTTTGGAAACAACTATCTCTTCCTGAGCTCACTCCCACTAGGATGACTCTTGAATTAGCCAACCGAACCATAGCTCACCCCGTAGGTATAGCGGAAGATGTGTTTGTAGGTGTGGATAATTTTACCTTTCCGGCCGACTCTGTAGTGGTCGATTATGACATGGATCCTAGAGTGCCTTTGATTGTTGGTAGACCGTTTTTGAGAACGGGTCGTACCTTGATAGATGTAGCGGAAGGAGAATTAATTATGAGAGTAGAAGATGAGAGAGTGGTGTTTAAGTTAGGGAAAGTTTGTGATAGAAAAGTGGTTAAGGAGTCTAGACCTTGTGAGACTATTAACATTGTGGATGTGCTAGATGAAGTGTGTAATGAACACTTTCATGATGCTTGTAAGAGTGCTAGTGATGAGATACCCCATGTTGAAACCGTGGCCTCAATTGCTCCCTCTTTAACACCTTTTGGAGAGAGTGACTTCCTCTTGGAGGAATTTGAGTCCAACTTTCTTGGTGATGATGATTCTCCCATTAATTGGGATGAAGATATTCTTACAATCCAAAAGTTGCTCAATGAGGACCCTATTCCTTCTTCTATTCCACAAGAGATTACCATTGAGGAACCTTCCATAGTTAAACCTTCCATAGAGAGTCCACTCCCATTGAACTTAAGGAACTTCCATCCCACTTAGAATATGCTTTCTTAGAAGGAAAAGACCAATTACCGGTGATTATTGCTAAAGAATTGAAAGAGGATGAGAAAGAGCAACTTATTGAAGTTCTTAAGAAACATAAGAAAGCTTTAGCATGGAAAATATCCGACATAAGGGGAATTGATCCACATTTTTTTACTCACAAAATCCTTATGGAGGATGATTATAAACCCGCCATTCAAAACCAAAGGAGAGTTAACCCAAAAATCCATGAGGTTATTAAGAAAGAAGTGATTAAACTCTTAGATGCAGGTATGATTTACCCCATTTCCGACTCTCCATGGGTTAGCCCGGTTCATTGTGTTCCAAAGAAGGGTGGAATCACCGTGGTGCCTAATGAGAATAATGAGCTTATTCCCACGAGACTTGTGACCGGTTGGAGAGTTTGCATTGATTATAGAAAACTCAATGAGGCAACTAGGAAAGACCATTTCCCGCTTCCCTTTATGGATCAAATGCTTGAACGCTTAGCGGGAAATGAGTACTATTGTTTTCTTGATGGTTTTTCGGGTTATTTCCAAATACCCATTGACCCTAAGGATCAAGAAAAGACCACATTCACTTGTCCCTACGGTACATTTGCTTATAAGAGGATGCCTTTTGGCCTATGTAATGCACCGGGGACGTTTCAAAGGTGCATGATGGCGATTTTCCATGACATGATAGAGCAAACCATGGAGGTTTTTATGGATGACTTTTCCGTATTTGGAAACTCCTTTAGCTCATGTCTCACTAATCTTGAGAGAATGCTTAAGCGTTGTGAGGAAACACGTTTGGTGCTTAATTGGGAGAAATGTCACTTTATGGTGAAAGAGGGGATTGTTTTAGGACACAAGATATCCAATAAGGGATTAGAAGTTGATCGAGCTAAAATTGATGTGATTGCTAAGCTTCCCCCACCTACCTCGGTTAAAGGTGTGAGGAGTTTCTTAGGTCATGCGGGATTTTATAGGCGCTTTATACAAGATTTTTCTAAGATAGCTAGACCGATGACTCACCTCTTGGAGAAAGAGGCTCCTTTCATTTTTGACCAAGCTTGTTTAGACTCTTTTGAGACTCTTAAGGAAAAATTGACTAAGGCTCCCGTTTTGGTTTCTCCAAATTGGGAATTACCTTTTGAGCTTATGTGTGACGCTAGTGATTATGCGGTGGGGGCCGTCTTAGGACAAAGAGTTAATAAGCATTTTCAACCTATACACTATGCGAGTAAAACCATGACCGGTGCACAACTTCATTACACTACCACGGAAAAATAGTTGCTTGCTATAGTATATGCTTTTGAGAAGTTTAGACCATATCTTGTGCTTTCCAAAACCATAGTGTATACGAATCATTCTGCTCTCAAGTATCTTATGACAAAACAAGATGCTAAGCCTAGGCTTTTGAGATGGGTTTTGTTGCTTCAAGAGTTTAAGATAGAGATTCGTGATAAGAAAGGGGTCGAGAATTTAGCGGCGGATCATTTGAGTAGACTTGAGCATCCTTTTCAAGGAGATTTCCCACATCAAGAAATCAATGAATCCTTTCCATTAGAGGAGCTCATGTCTATCTCTTCCCAAGAGGATGCCACACCTTGGTTTGCGGATATAGCAAACTATCTTGTGGGCAATGTGCTTATTGAGGGTCTTACTTATCAACAAAAGAAAAAGTTTCTTAAGGAAGTTAAGTATTACTTTTGGGATGATCCATATCTTTTTAGGCAATATGCGGACCAAATCATTAGACGGTGTGTAGATGGGCCCGAGGCATTTAAGATCTTAGAGGCGTGTCATAAAGGACCTACGGGTGGACATTTTGGGCCTAACTACACTGCCAAGAAAGTCTTTGATTCGGGTTACTATTGGCCTTCCATTTACAAAGATGCCCAAGAGATGGTGAAATTTTGTGATGTTTGTCAAAGACAAGGAAAAATTACACAACGTGATGAGATGCCACAAAATTTTATCCAAGAGTGTGAGATATTTGATGTATGGGGAATAGATTTCATGGGACCTTTTCCATCTTCTAAGGGAAACAAGTATATACTTGTGGCGGTGGATTATGTGTCCAAGTGGGTGGAGGCTAAAGCCTTACCTACCAATGATGCTAGAGTGGTTGTAAAGTTCTTAAAACAATTGTTTGCTAGATTTGGTGTACCTCGGGCCATCATAAGTGATCGTGGTACGCATTTTTGTAATGATCAATTCACGAGAGTTATGAAGAAATATGGAGTGAATCATAGACTTTCTACCGCGTATCACCCTCAAACAAATGGTCAAACCGAGGTCACAAATCGTGGTTTAAAGAGGATTTTAGAGAGAACGGTGGGAGAACATCGAGCTTCTTGGTCGGATAAGCTTGATGATGCTTTGTGGGCGTTTAGGACGGCTTTTAAAACACCAATTGGTTGTACTCCTTATAGGCTTGTCTATGGAAAAGCGTGCCACCTCCCATTTGAGTTAGAACATAAGGCATCTTGGGCTCTCAAGTGGGCTAACTTTGATTTAAACCAAGCCGGTTCACATAGGAAAGATCAACTCAATGAGATGGATGAGTTGAGAGCCAATGCCTATGAGAATTCTTTGCTTTACAAGGAAAAGACTAAGAAATTGCATGATGCTAAGATCAAGCATCGTGAGTTCAAAGTTGGAGAGCCGGTTCTCCTCTTTAACTCAAGATTGAAGCTTTTTGCGGGCAAGCTTAAGTCGAAATGGTCCGGTCCATTCACTATTGCTCAAGTGTTTCCATATGGAACTCTTGAGTTGTCCCAACCCGATGGTCCAAATTTTAAAGTGAATGGTCACCGTGTTAAACATTACTTTGGGGAGGACATTTCCGTTGAAATGGTCCAAGAGGTCCCCATTTTCCCCATGAATTAATTCATTGAGGGACGAGTCGAGCTAGAGACTCATTAACTCAAGCATCGTATAACTAGGTTTAGAGTGTTGTAGGTTAGAAATAAAGGTATAGACTTGGAGATAAGTGTAGGGGAGACCTTCTTTTGTCTTCATGATTGTTTGTAGGGTTGCTCACTCATCTCATGCTTTGGAGCTTTTGGAGGAGGCCCTTGTATCCGGTTCACTTTGTTACTTTAGTGATTTTTCATTGACACCTTGTGCTTAAACATGATTTCACTAATAGTTGTCCTTTCCTTAACTTGGGTTAAGCAAAGTCTATTCATTGTCATAAGTGTAGGGGAAGTTTTTACACTTCCATGCTCTTAAACATTGAGGACAATGTTTAGCTTAAGTGTAGGGGGGTCTTCTATCGAAGTGACCTTACCTAGAACTTGTCATTGTCTTGCATGATAACATGGAAAAATTGAATTTTTCAAACATTTCTCAAATTTTTGATCTACTTTGGCCACCAAAAATATGCATACATAATTTTTGCATCAATCATTTTTCATTTGCATAACACATTTGCATTGTATATATTTCTTCTTTTATTTTTCATCAAAATTATATATAAAAGAAAAAATAAAATAAAACATGGTTTTAACAAGTTTAGACTTCTTTGACATATTAGGCCCGCCATGGATATTTTGACTCAACCCGAGTTTGCTTATTTTAGCATTCTCTAGCTAGTATCCTTAACCATGTAGTCCTTCATTGGTCTATTAGGCTAAGCATCCACCAATCTCATTATTTGAGATTTTAAATTTGTGGAGAATGGGAAATGATAGAGTTGAAGCAAGTGTAAAAGGGCTAGATAGACTTCATGGCAATTACTTGTGGCTAAACCCTTCTCTTCTTTACCTCTAATTTCTTCGCATGTATATAATTGTTAATAAATAATCAAGTACGGTTTTAATTGGTTTGTAATCTCTTATGCATTTTTGACTAATCATTTATGGTTGATATGAGTACGTCTTAAGATTCTAAGTTAGCACGTTTTATGTGTACTAGACTTATGTCATGCTCCATATTTAGCGGGTGTTTTTCCTTTTCTTCTTTTCAAATTTCTTTGTGAGGAATAAAGGAAAATAAGAGCGGCTTATGAAAAAAAATGAGTGGCTAAAAAAAAAGAAAAGAAAAAGAAAGAAAAAGAAAAAAAATAATGCAAGACTCCCAAGAGGGGCAGTGTGGTGTTAATTATAGTGACTATTGAGTTCCAATATTACCTTGACGGGTTGCGGGGATTCAATAGATTGCTCCAATCCAATATTGCCTTGACGGGTTGCGGGGTTGAAGATCCAAAGTCTCAAAAAGATGGCGGATGTAAATTATTGCGTGAGTTTTATTTTTCTTTCCTTAGCAAGTGTGTAGCTACTTATGAAAGCATGACATGAGGATTTTACACATAAGGCGAATGACTTATTATTCTTGAAACGGACTTATATTAATTGTGAGCGGTTTTTCAAGTAATGGATGAGAGGATTACTTAGGATTAAAACCGTGCTTCCTTATTTTCGGATTTTACATTTCTTATACTTCACGCTTGATAAATGACAAATTTGCCCACAAGCAATTTGCTCAAATAATAACCGGTTCCACATTTAATTGTCATGAATAAGTTGATGCACTTTTTACTTGTGAATGCAATGATCCCATTTTTAAGCTTGGTATGGGGAAAGTGAAACTTGAGGGTGATAAATGTCCATGGTACCCAAGCCCTAATCTAAGCCATTGAATTCTTTATGAGTTATTTCCATCAAAACCATTTCAAGAAAAATCAAAAAGATATAAATAGAATTATATTTTGTTCATTGCATTATTAAAAGTCAAAATCATGCATCATCTAGTTTAGAGTAGTGTAGATGCATTTCATATGGCCAAAGTGGATTAATTATGAGGGAAATGTAAAATTTGAGCCTTAAAATATAATATTGCATGAGGACATGACAATGTTCAAGTATAGGGGAATTTGATATGAGCTTAAACTCATATCCTTTTAATATCAAATAACCCTAAAACATGAAGCAAAATACCAATTTATTTGGCAAAAACAGTGTTATGTGGTATGTTTGTGTTTGTGTACACTTGTGTAGGTAAAAAGATACATTTCCAAGCAAACAAGGAAAAATCAAGCTCAAATGGATGAAAAAGACAAAGAAGGATCAAAAGTGACAAGACTTTGAAGTACAAGGACCTATCTTGACAAGTTATGAAAGTTGAAGGACTAAAGTGAAAATATTGTAAAAAGTCAAGATTCAAGTCAAACTTGGTCAACTCTCAAGTCAACTCAGTCAAAGGACCATTTTGTTCAAGAATCAAAGTTGAAGGACCAAATATGTCAAAAGAATGAAGATCCTAGCTTGAAAATACAATCTGCCAAGTTGAAGGGCCAATTCTGCCAATATTGGAAAGATATTCAATGTTTGATCCATGTGATAACAATCTAGCCAATGAGAGAAGGGAAAAGGAAGCACACGGATTGAATAATTAATATCCACTCAGCCGCCTTACATTTATTACCCAATCCCAACAGTTCAATCCGTGTGACCAAAATTCAGCCAATTAAACACTGACACGTGGCATCTTCTTCAAAGGAAAAATTTACCAGGATCGCGTTTTAGCTACAAGCAATTTCATGGAAAGTTTTCAACATCAAACTTGATCGTTTTGAAGAGATAAACACAATGGTGCCAATCAATTAACATGAAATCAATCAATGAAGAAAAGCCCAATTCCTTGTTCATACCTTCAAATGCAATATGCAGAATTCTACACGTGGCAAGCTGGGATTGGTTCTGACACGTCACCAACCCCAACAAACTCTTCCTTCATGTCTATAAATAGCTGGTTTAGACTTCATTTGTACTAGTAGCTTAAATTTGTAAAAACACATAGTTCTCTAAATTTCTTTCCCTTTCCTTCAATTTTACCCTAGCTACTCAAGAGTCTGACAAACTCTTGAGTTAGTTAGTTAGTTACTAGCTTCCAACAAACTTGTAACCGTTTTCCATTGAATAAATTTTGAATTAAAGCTTTCCCGCCAAAATTGTTCTTACCATTCCTGTTCATTCCTTGCTGATATTGGATACTTTTGTTGCTGTTAAGTGTTTGTTATGATCATTCATGGATCATAACTGACATTGAAGGAGTTTGATAGCTGTTTGATCAGAATTCAGTCATTTCCATAGATTTTGAAGATTTTCAAGCAGATTGATAGATTCCTGTTGAATTGTAGCTGATATTGTTGATTGATTGTCTCCTAGTGATAAGGTGGTGGTTATCACTAGGCTAAGAGAGCTCAGCGCTCCTCTTCTTCTCAAAGGAATTCTACAATAGGTTCTAAAGCCTTTGTTTTTGTTCCACTCAACAAGTCTAATGCATGCTATTTTTCTAGAGTAAACTTGATGTTTGAATGATAAAAATTGTTTGAAGTTGCTTATTAGTTGATCTTTGTGAGTTTGTAGCTTAATTCTGTTACTTGTTCTTTGGATTTGATTAAGATTCTAGTTAACTGCCTTAATTCAGTAAATTTTGGTCTTGCATCTTGTTTGTAGTTCTAGTGGAGTTAAGTACTTGCTTTATACTTTTAAACATTTCAATTTGATCACTTAATCTAGCTAGCTATAGATTTTCACTTAGTTTCCTTTCAAAATCAAAAAGTCTTTATAAATTTTCATAAAACTCAGATAAAGGAGTGTTTAGGACTAGCTTAACAAGAATGTTCAATAATTGAGTTGTGGATTTTTAGAGTTCATTTGCAGACATTTGGTGGTTATTAAGTGTTCTAAGTCATTTGCAAGTCAAAACACAGTCAAAAAGGCAAATGGCACTTAAAAGGTTTGGGTCAGTTTTCATTCAGTTTTGGTTTTAGAACTTGCCATTTTCAATTGATCAGTATTCATTCCATAGGTAATGAAATTTCACCAAATTTGTTTTCATTCATAGCTTATATCATACAGTTTCATATTCCAAAAGGATTTTATACAGTATTCAATAAGCAATTAGATATAAGCAAAAATCAGATAAGGAGACTTAATGCAAATTTTTGTAACTTGTAAACTGAAAATCTGTATCTCCTTTTCCTCTTCATAAACATGCTCATTTTTCTTCACAAATCCCATTAAGTAGTTGAGTTACATGATTTTTGAGATTTTTAGCTTTTTGAAAAAAAGCTGGTCAACGCTTGGTCAACATAAGCCCAATTTTAGCTTAATTCAGTTTTAGAGCTTATTATTTGATGAAAAACGTTCTAGTTTGATTTCCCATTCCTTAAATCAGTTGCTTAATCAGTTTTAATCAAAAAATCAAGTTGTGACTGATTAGATTTTGCTATAGCTTATTTTGTGCTTATTGATAAGCACTCATTTGCTTATTTCTCATTTTTAGCAAGTTTCCTTGGACACACATAGCTTATTTGAGATTTGAAACGTTTTGCAATTTGTCTCATCAAATTTGGTTGAGTATTAAGCTCAAACGAGTTTATTTTTGATCTTAACCCGTTTTAGCTTAAAAAGTTTTGGAAATTGCCATTTGGTCCCTAGTGTTTTAAACAGTTTGAAAATCTGGCTAATCTTCCATGTTTTTAGGGTTTGCAAGTGTTTAGTCCCTGGAGTTTGGAAAGTTGTTAAATTCAGTTAGATATTTGTTAGTTTGTTACACTTTTGGTTAGATTGTTATAAGATTTGCATTTTTGATCCTTGTAGTTAACAGTTTTACACTTTTAGTCCCTAGAATTGTTAGAATTTACATTTCAAGCATTTATCTTTCATAGAATTTACAATTTCAGTCCTTTTAGTTTCATATTTTACATTTTGAGATTTACTTGAATAAAAACGTGGTATTTGCAATTTGTTTTACATATACGTAGGTAATATTTTTTTGTTTTGCAAGCATTTGTTGAATTAGCAAATAGATTATCCAAGCAAGCTTAACAACCAAGAACAATTAAAAACCCGATATTGGTTGGACTTTCTATTAGCAAGAACTGAGAAAAAACGAACTGCATTATACTCAATTTCAAATATAACCAAGTCTATATTTTACTAGACATGCGGCGTGCGTCTTTACCATGCTTAGCGCTTTGTATGTGCGGCATGTGGAAACTTATTACAACGTCTCGTGAATAAGATGTCTAGTAAGGATACATGATCCGCGCCACTGGGGTTGCATCCCTCTTATGTGACAAGTTGAATTATTAGGTTCACTTAATCCTCTTACCCCGCCTGGAGGCGAATAGTACATGTACGGTTTTGAATGAATGCATATGAATAAGAGATAGCACATGATAGAAATAATAACTAAATCTATAAGACAACAGTTTGCACAAGGAATCTAAAATACATGACAATAATTTGCACAAGAACGAGCCGTGGAGGTAGCTAGGCACCACGACATTTTATTAGAACGTTTACGATTTTTGTTTTTTTTACAGGAATGAAAAATCCTAAAACAAGTAGAACCTAGAAAGCATGAAAAACAAAAACAAAAGAGAATACATGGATCTTCATTGCAGCCAATTATAGCGAAGTGTCCATGCGGAAGCCGTAGCCTTTCTGAGATAACATTTTTTGAGATTGAAGATATTCCATGTACGTTCCAGGTCACGGCCATCCATGTCACGCAACTTCTACGCGCCCCGTCCTAAGGCTTCCGTAACCTCATACGGCCTTTCCCACTTGGGGACCAACTTTCCTGTATTCTCCGCGCGACTTGCCTTGTTGGCACGATAAACAAAATCCCCCGGGCGAAAGGAAACACCTTTAACCTTAGCATTGTAATAAGCCTTCATCCGTGCCTTGGACTTGGCCTCATTGATAGCCGATATTTCTCTTTTTTCCTCCAACAAGTCCAGATTAATCCAGAGTTGCTCATCGTTCGTGACGACATTAACCCCCGCCGTGCGGATGGTCGGCATTCCAATTTCTGCTGGTATAACAGCCTCAGTCCCGTAGGTCAGCGCAAATGGAGTGTCCCCATTGGCTGTTTTAATCATAGTCCTATGCGCCCATAAAACATGCGACAACTCATCTACCCACTTGGCTCTTCGTTCATCCAAGCGTGCCTTGATGCCTTCACATAAGCTTCTATTTGCTCGTTCCACAAGACCATTGGGTGCTTAACATATGCGAAGCGTCGCGTGATATTCAGTGTCGCGCACCAATCCTTGAATGGATTATCCGTGAACTGCTTCCCATTATCCGAGATGATTTCTCCCGGCAAGCCAAAACGGCACACAATGTTTTCCCAAACAAACTTTTTAACCTGCTTGCCCGTGATGGATTTAACCGCTTTAGCTTCTATCCATTGTGTAAAGTAATCCACTGCGACGATCAAGAACTTAACTCCCCCTGCAGCCATAGGAAAAGGTCCTGCTATGTCAATCCCACATTTATAAAATGGCCATGGGGATGTGATGGGTGTCAGTTCTTGTTGTGGATGTCGCGGTACTGGTCTGTGCACTTGGCAATCACTACATTTACGAATCATGTCACGTGCATCCCTATGCATAGTAGGCCAATAATATCCTGTGCGTAGGGCTCGTGCCACTACGGATCGGGGACCTGCGTGCATACCGCATGACCCTTCATGTATCTCACTCATCACATAGGTAGCCTGGCGTGGCCCAACACACCGCAACCACGGCTGTAAGAAGGAGCGCTTGTAGAGAATACCTTCTCGAAGCTCAAAGTGTTGCGACTTCCTTCTAATACGTAATAACTAGGCTTTTGGCCCGGTTAAAAATTACCGTTCTCGTGTTCTAATCGAATTGATCTAGGTTCTCTATGTGACTCAGTTTTATTTTGGTGGAACAAAAAGTTTGTCGTTGTAGTATATGAAAATGTGCAAAACAATTAAAGTAAATGTGCGTTAAAATTAAATCTAATTCTAACTTAAAGTAAGGTGCGATATTTAAAAACGTGACGGAAAGTAAATTAATTAAATGACTTAAAAATAAAAGCGTGACGAGAATTAAAATTGGACAAAGTATAAAAACATAAGCTAAAAATTAAACAAGGCAAAACATGAAAAATACTCCCTATCGGAATATAGTCCGATCAACCTCGTCGGAATATGCACAGCCGTCGAATCAGAATGATAACTTACCCCCAAATCGGAATGTGTTCGGAACACCAGATCGGAATATGTCACTTCTTCAAATCGGAATACCCAAACAAATCCCAATCGGAATAAGTACTTACCTGATCGGAATATGGCGTAGATGCTGGTCGGAATGCTGATCGGAACCTTTGATCGGAATACTGTCACTTACCCTGATCGGAATACCAAACACGCACCTCGATCGGAATGTGGAAAGGAGCACCAATCGGAATAACTGTCACTTACTGATCGGAATACCCTAACCTCCCCTGATCGGAATACCAACTTATCCACCAATCGGAATGCACAAACCCTTTTCCGTCCAAGCCAAAGAGCTGGTCGGAATATATAAACCCTTTTCCGATTGGAGAATCGGAATACAGTAAAGAATACAAAAAATAAGCTATAATCCTAATAAGCACAAGACGAAATTCCTAAGACAAAACGTATGAAAATAAGCTACTAAACAGAAATTTAAAGACTTTAAAAGCACGAAATGAATAAGCTTTACGAAAAACAACTTTTTATACGAAAAGAATTTTTATAAAAACTATATAAACTTGAAAAGAAACAAAATAAGCTATGAAAATAAATGATTTAAAACAATCAAAAGCATAAAAATGTAATCTTTAAACAAATAAACAAGACAAAAAGCATATAAATCAAAGATTAAAGAAAGGTAGAATGAGATCAACAAGATAAAGTAAAGGTGCGAGAATTAAAAGAAAAACTTACTTGAAATTAAATGGTAAATAAGGTGCAAGACATGTAATTAAAGGTGCAAGTAATGAAAGGTGCATAAAAGTAAAGGTGGAAGAACTAGTGTCACTCTAGCCAACCATGGAAGAACTAATTGTCACGATTAGTCAACAAAAATAAATGAATGAAAATGGGGTGTATTTATAGGAGATTAGGAGGGTGGTTAGAGGAAGCTTCCTCCCCTCCTTCCTTTCTTCTTAATTGCGCCATCAAGTCCTTCCTTCTTAATCTCTTTGTTAATCTTGGACTTTGATGACTTTTGGCTCGGGATTTCTTTGGACTACTCTTGATAGGTGTGAAAACACCCATCTTTTCTACCACTTAATTACATTAAAACAGGACCTAAACGTATATTTTATGTCATAAATGGCGGAATTATGCGTGGTTTGTGTTTTATTGTGTTTCAGGATCAAAATGTGAAAAAGGGAAGAAAACACGGTCTTTCACGGGCGTTTACTGAAGAAAAAGACAAAAGACGAAGTCAAAAGATCAAGAATGCAAAAAGAACGGAAGTCCAAGGATTATTCTGAAGATTTATCGAAGAAAATGTCCAAAGACGAAAGTTTAATGAAGCCGAAGAACTCAAGTCTAAATTATTGAAGAATTATAAGACGAGTTCAAATTAATCCCGAGACAAAGTCGAAAAAGTCGAAGAACTTAAAAGACGAGAAGACGTGAAAAAAGAAAGAGAAGAAAAGAGGAAGCCTCCCACCACCCTCCTTTCCTATATATACCCTTCATATCACCACATGAAAGGAGTTAGTCATTTTTAGATTAGTTTAGTCTTAGGAGTAGGATTAGCTTAGAGAGAGAAAGTGACAGTTTCTCTCTCTAGAATTTTAATCTTTCATCTTTTATCTTTCTTGTTTTTAATCAAATCTTTTAAGTTTAATCTTGTCTTAATCTTCATGTTATTAATCTTTCTTGTTAATCTTAATCTTGTTTTCATCATCTTTTTCATCTAGTTCTTATTTAAAAAGTTTTGATCTTTTTGATTTTTCGTGATTTAAAGTTCATTTTTTTTATGTTTTGATTTTTAAAGTTTGTTATTTTAAGTTTGATAAGTTGATGTTCGAGCTTATTTAGTCATTTTTCATTGTTGATTCGTATTAGTTTTGGTTCTAGCTTAATCAAATAAGCTTAAAACCTTTCCTTTATTTTCGGATCAAGTGACCAAATCGGAAAGGGTTTAATCCCTTTTCCGATCCATCATTCCGACCGGCACACCCTTTTTCCGATTGCCAATCGGAAAAGGGTTTTAGAAGATTCCGATCTGGGGGATTTCTTGATATTCCGATTGGTGTCCTCCTCCTTATATTCCGATTGGGGTCATTTGATTATTCCGATTTGGCTAACTTTCGCAGTATTCCGACGGGATGGTTTCCATATTCCGATCGAGCTATCGGAAAGTATTCCGATCATCCCATTTGATTATTCCGATCGAATACATTCCGATCGGATTCCAATTGGATTCCGATCGGGTGTATTCCGATGGGTTGATTTTGGTTTGTTTTACGATTTTGCTTTAGTTTAAATGTCAATTTTCTCGTTTTATTCTTAGTATATTTTAATTTCGTTCCACATTTTTATTTTATTGTCAATTTACTTTTCGTCAAGCCCTTAATTTTACGTCCTTTAATTTCGTGTCATTTATATTTAAAGTTTTAAATATTGCACCGATTTACGTTTTAACTAGTTGTAGTTTTAATTACTTGTCATTTATTTTAAGTCTTGCACATTTATTTTACCAAAACCAAAAATATTTGTTTCACCAAGAACAACTAATCTCACACAATTAACCGGAAATCAATTCGAAGAGATCGGTTCAACGAACTTTAATTGATATAAAAATCCATAGTATTAAATGGCGCCGCTGCCGGCTCTTTTCGTGAGGATCGAAAGTTTTTTGTGAGTGAAGCGTTGGCTTTTGGGATCCGTTCACTTGTGAACGTTATTTTTCTTGTCAAAAATTTTCAAAAATCCAAAAACATTTGAAAAATCATAAAAAGCATTTCTTTTTCAAAGTTTTGCACCAAAAATATTCTTCTTGCTTATCTATCTTTCTATATGGATTTTTATATCCATTGCGTCCGGTGTGGGAAGCAATTATCTGGGAACAACTCTTGCCAATGGTGTACATGTGAGCGGTGCGGAAACGATATCGACTACACACAATCCGGATTTTGTCCTTTGTGCAACTCGACTAATTCGTACTTTTTGAACCTACCTCCTGTTCCCCCGTGCATCTATTGTGGAAGCGATTCTCATTGGCATGTTTCGTGCCCGGTTCAATACCCGTATAGACATGGGCAAGAACCGGGGTACAATTATGACAATGATAATAGCTATCAACAAGAGGCACCCAGTTTTTCTCCATACCCATGGTGCTATATTTGTGGGGGCCCTCACGATGCTTCTTTTTGTGATCCGTCGCAAATCTTTGAGAAAGTACCGTGCTATCATCCTAGTGTCTATAACCGTGAGCCCCCACATCACACCCTCAATCATCAATCCAATGAGCAAACTAGTCTTGATCAACAACTCACTTCTTTAAATGGCATTCTAGAAAGTCTAGCTCAACTCCGAGCTGACTTGCATCAGGAAAGGCAACCGTTGCTTGATGTGGAAGAAACCTTGAAAACCACCGACACCTTTTTGAGCCAATTTAGTCGTTTTCCCTTCTTTTCTACACCAAAATGTTTAATTACAGCGTGGGATAGAATTGGTGAAATTGAACATACTCGGGGCGATGAACAACAAAAGTTGCTGCATGAGCTTCTTAAAGATGTGGAGGTTATCAAGGAAGAATTAGCCGACTACGTCACTCCTAACTGGACTCGTCCCATCTATTATGATGATGATGACGACGATTATGTCTACACTTTCAACCAATCTTCTGAAGTTGCTGCTCCTACTGTCGATGTTCCTACTGCATCTAAGGATCTAGATTCGTTGAATGAGCTTAGTGATGTTGGTCTCGATAAAGTATTGCATGATGAGGTTTGTGACTTACCTGCTATGGAGCCTGAGGACGACATTGCTCTTCCGGAAGAGGTCGATCCTAGTGATGACGATTCTTCTCTCTGCTATGAGACTTTCACTTTTGAAATTTCTCAATCTCCACCGGGAGATGCAGACGATGACGATTTATTCTCTCCGGTTTACGAGAAGTTCAACGATGAACTTGATCTTGTGGATGAGGTGGAAGACGTGCTTCTTCGCGATAGATTACGGAAAGTGCACCTTCTTATTGCTCAAATCGAAGAGTTGACTTCTCCTATTTCCAAGCCTTTACCTCCATCTCCTCCTACCGTTGAAGATAATGACCCATTGCTGGAAGAAATTGACATCCACTCCATCCCTCCAGGTATTGATGATTATGACACGGAGGGGGACATTATTTTTGATAATCTGCTACTTGAAGGTATTGTCCCAAGTCCCCCTCCCGAGCACCTTTCATCCTCCCCTTTAGAGACTATCTCGGAGGATGAGTGCTTTGACCCGGGAGGTGACATTGCTTATGCTATCATTGATAACAATACGGCTTTGCCGCTTGCTCAGCATCTATTGTCTTTGGGGGAGGACAATGTGCTTACCTTACCCACCCCACCTCCCGTGGACTTTGATTTCACATACTTCACGTATGTTGAAAGGACTTTTCTCCCATACAAGACTTATCCCCCCGCCTCTCCTTTGTTGATGTCCTCCGGGAACGAGGACAAGGTCTTTGATCCCGGTATCACATTCAAGGCTTCCCCATGGACCATTTAATTCGGGGACGAGTCAGGCTCGTGACTCGGTCAACAAAAACAAGCGCTTTTTGGGAGGCAACCCAATTATCTATCTTTACCTGTTTTCACAATAAGTGTAGGGGGGAGCCCCGTGGTGTTTCTTGCTTTCTTTCTTATTATGTGCAGGGATTAGAACTTCAAAGACACACTCTTGATGACTTTTGACAAATCGTAATTCCGTGTCCCTTCTTCCCGGTTCTATCCTAAACTCTTTCCGATTCACTATTTTATATTTCTCAATATTAAAATAGGAATCTCTTTAGTTGTCTCTTCCTTAACGAGATTTAAACAAAGTGCACAATGTCCTAAGTGTAGGGGAGTTTACTCCCACATGCTTAAACATTGAGGACAATGTTTATCTCAAGTGTAGGGGGGACTTCTATCGAAGTAAGTGGTCTTTTCCTTGTATTTGTCCTTATTTTAACCGGAAAATTTGATTTTTCGACATTTTTCAAAATTTTTAATCTATGTTGGCCTAGTTGTATAGTTGTATTTTCCTTTGTTATGATTATTTTCTTTCTTTTAATAAGTGGTTTTAATTTTCAAACGTTGTGAATCTTTTGACTCAACCCGAGTTTACTTATCTAAGTCTATTCTAGCTAGTATCCTTAACGTGTTTAAGTCAAGTTTTGCTAGGCTTTTATATAGGGAGCTATAAAACGCGAAAGTCTTAACTCTCACGGGTTAAGAACAAGAACTTTTCGCAAGTTCCTATAATTGATCCTAGAGAGTCGTTTATCAAGGGAACTTTAAAACGCGATTTCTAAACTTGAAAAAGTCTAAGAATTTGCAAGATCCTATAGGCGACTCGAAAACCCAAAACTTTGATTTAATAGGCTAAGCATCCACGAGTCTCATTCCTTGAGATTTTAAACTGTGGAGAACGAGAGATGATAGAGCCAATTATAAGTTCGGTATTCTTTCGTGAATTTATGTGAGTTAATTATGAGCCTATTCTCCCTCCGCTTGTTAATAAATTTATCTGCTAATAAATAAGGTTGTACGATTTAAAAGGTTACTTAGCTTCTAGCCCCAGATCGTTTAAAAGTTGCTCGGTAATGACGAGAGTTCATAGCCAAGGCATAACTTATGAAGCGGGGCGCGAAGATTGGCGAGTCCGAAAAGGCCCTAACAAGGCATGAGGGCTACATTTTGTTGCTAAAGATCCAAAAGTGATGTGAAGAATCATTTATCGAAAATCAATATGAAGGATCGAGACACACGACGAAAAGCAAGAACTCCCCAAAAGTCATGGAGAAGTCTATCCGAAAAGACCCTAACAAGGTATGAGGATAAATAGATCCAAGTCCTAAAAGGAGGCGGATCGTTGTATATCAAAGTCCAAAATAAAGATTGGAGAAAAATGAAGAAGTCGTGGTCCAAAGATGAAGAATCTCTCAAAAACTTCAAGTGAAGAAATTCCTATTATGAAGAGAAGATCATAATTTCAAGAACGTCTCTCGAAGATTCGAAGTATGAAGTCGCTGCCAAATATCGGCCCGAGAAAGGTCTCAAATCGCGAACCAAGTTATGCCAAGATATGAACTTTCTGATATCCCGAGAAGCAGTTTTAAAAGATTTGGTCCTTTAGCTAACTATTGATTAAATCGTTCACTTTATTTTCGGACTAAATAACTATCGAAATAAGTCAAACAATGCATCCTCGTGATCATTCAAGACAAAAATAAAATATAAGAGATACACCTAGGAATAAGGGAGTCTAAGTGAATAATTGGCCCACATGAGTTCGTGTTAGTTTGCTAACTTATAATAACAATGATCTCGTTTCTAAGCTTGGTTTGGAGAAAGTGAAAACTTGAGGATGATGATCATTCACGACATTTTCAAAACCCAAGGTATGTTTTTGATTTCTTTATTTTGTATGTTTATAATCTTCTATTTTCTTTAATAAAGGCCAATGTGGATTGATTATGATGGAAAATGTAATCTTGCTTTGTAACTAATGCATTGCATGAGGACATTGCAATGGTTAAGTGTAGGGGATTTGATAGGTGTGAAAACACCCATCTTTTCTACCACTTAATTACATTAAAACAGGACCTAAACGTATATTTTATGTCATAAATGGCGGAATTATGCGTGGTTTGTGTTTTATTGTGTTTCAGGATCAAAATGTGAAAAAGGGAAGAAAACACGGTCTTTCACGGGCGTTTACTGAAGAAAAAGACAAAAGACGAAGTCAAAAGATCAAGAATGCAAAAAGAACGGAAGTCCAAGGCTTATTCTGAAGATTTATCGAAGAAAATGTCCAAAGACGAAAGTTTAATGAAGCCGAAGAACTCAAGTCTAAATTATTGAAGAATTATAAGACGAGTTCAAATTAATCCCGAGACAAAGTCGAAAAAGTCGAAGAACTTAAAAGACGAGAAGACGTGAAAAAAGAAAGAGAAGAAAAGAGGAAGCCTCCCACCACCCTCCTTTCCTATATATACCCTTCATATCACCACATGAAAGGAGTTAGTCATTTTTAGATTAGTTTAGTCTTAGGAGTAGGATTAGCTTAGAGAGAGAAAGTGACAGTTTCTCTCTCTAGAATTTTAATCTTTCATCTTTTATCTTTCTTGTTTTTAATCAAATCTTTTAAGTTTAATCTTGTCTTAATCTTCATGTTATTAATCTTTCTTGTTAATCTTAATCTTGTTTTCATCATCTTTTTCATCTAGTTCTTATTTAAAAAGTTTTGATCTTTTTGATTTTTCGTGATTTAAAGTTCATTTTTTTTATGTTTTGATTTTTAAAGTTTGTTATTTTAAGTTTGATAAGTTGATGTTCGAGCTTATTTAGTCATTTTTCATTGTTGATTCGTATTAGTTTTGGTTCTAGCTTAATCAAATAAGCTTAAAACCTTTCCTTTATTTTCGGATCAAGTGACCAAATCGGAAAGGGTTTAATCCCTTTTCCGATCCATCATTCCGACCGGCACACCCTTTTTCCGATTGCCAATCGGAAAAGGGTTTTAGAAGATTCCGATCTGGGGGATTTCTTGATATTCCGATTGGTGTCCTCCTCCTTATATTCCGATTGGGGTCATTTGATTATTCCGATTTGGCTAACTTTCGCAGTATTCCGACGGGATGGTTTCCATATTCCGATCGAGCTATCGGAAAGTATTCCGATCATCCCATTTGATTATTCCGATCGAATACATTCCGATCGGATTCCAATTGGATTCCGATCGGGTGTATTCCGATGGGTTGATTTTGGTTTGTTTTACGATTTTGCTTTAGTTTAAATGTCAATTTTCTCGTTTTATTCTTAGTATATTTTAATTTCGTTCCACATTTTTATTTTATTGTCAATTTACTTTTCGTCAAGCCCTTAATTTTACGTCCTTTAATTTCGTGTCATTTATATTTAAAGTTTTAAATATTGCACCGATTTACGTTTTAACTAGTTGTAGTTTTAATTACTTGTCATTTATTTTAAGTCTTGCACATTTATTTTACCAAAACCAAAAATATTTGTTTCACCAAGAACAACTAATCTCACACAATTAACCGGAAATCAATTCGAAGAGATCGGTTCAACGAACTTTAATTGATATAAAAATCCATAGTATTAACTCTTTTAATTATTCGATAAATAAGACTTGAGTTCCTCGGCTTTTGATAAACTTCCGTCTTTTGACTTTTTCTTCGATAAATCTTCAGAATTGGTCTTGGACTTCCGTTCTTTTTGCACTCTTGACTTCTTGAATTCGTCTTTCGTCTTTTTCTTCAATAAAAGTCCATAAATGCCCGTGAATGCCCGTGTTTTCTCCACTTTTCACCTTTTCGTCCTAAATCACAACAAAAACACAAACCACGCATAATTCCGACATAAAAGACATAAAATACACGTTTTGGCTTGGTTATTATTGTAATTAAGTGGTAGAAAAGATGTGTGTTTACACACATATCAAATCCCCTACACTTGACCATTGCAATGTCCTCATGCAATGCATTAGTTACAAAGCAAGTTTACATTTTTCATCATAATCAGTCCATGTTGGCCTTTATTAAAGAGATAGAAACATATAAACATTCAAAATAAAGAAATAAAAAACATACCTTGGGTTTTGGAAATGCTGTGAATGATCATCATCCTCAAGTTTTCACTTTCTCCAAACCAAGCTTAAAAACGAGATCATTGTTATTATAAGTTAGTAAACTATCACGAACTCATGTGGGCCAATTATTCACTTAGACTCCCTTATTCCTATGGGTATCTCTTATATTTTATTATTTGTCTTGAATGATCACGAGGATGCATTGTTTGACTTATTTCGATAGTTATTAAGTCTGAAAATAGAGTGAACGATTTAATCAATAGTTATCTAAAGGACAAAATCTTTTAAAACTGCTTCTCGGGACCTCATAAAGTTCATATCTTGGCATAACTCGCTTCGCGATTTGAGACCTTTCTCGGACCGATATTTGGCAGCGACTTCATACTTCAAATCTTGAGAGACGTTCATGAAATTATGGTCTTCTCTTCATAAATGGAATTTCTTCACTTGAACTTTTTGAGAGATTCATACTTTGACCACGACTTCTTCGATTTTCTCCAATCTTTATTTTGGATTTTGATATACAACGATCCGCCTCCTTTTATGACTTGGATCTATTTATCCTCATACCTTGTTAGGGTCTTTTCGGATACACTTCTCCATGACTTTTGGGGAGTATTTGCTTTTCGTCGTGTGTCTCGATCCTTCATATTGATTTTCGATAAATGATTCTTCACATCACTTTGGATCTTTAGCAACAAAATATAGCCCTCATGCCTTGTTAGGGCCTTTTCGGACTCGCCAATCTTCGCGTCCCGCTTCAATAAGTTATGCCTTGGCTATGAACTCTAATCCATACCGAGCAACTTTTAAACGATCTTGGGCTAGAAGCTAAGTAACTTTTCAAATCGTACAACCTTATTTATTAGCAGATAAATTTATTAGCAAGCGATGGGAGAATAGGCTCATAATTAACTCACATAAATTCACGAAAGAATACCAAACTTATAATTGGCTCTATCATCTCTCGTTCTCTACAGTTTAAAATCTCAAGGAATGAGACTCGTGGATGCTTAGCCTATTAAATCAAAGTTTTGGGTTTTCGAGTCGCCTATAGGATCTTGCAAATTCTTAGACTTTTTCAAGTTTAGAAATCGCGTTTTAAAGTTCCCTTGATAAACGACTCTCTAGGATCAATTATAGGAACTTGCGAAAAGTTCTTGTTCTTAACCCGTGAGAGTTAAGACTTTCGCGTTTTATAGCTCCCTATATAAAAGCCTAGCAAAACTTGACTTAAACACGTTAAGGATACTAGCTAGAGTAACTTAGACAAGTAAACTCGGGTTGAGTCAAAAGATTCACAACGTTTGAAAATTAAAACCACTTTATTAAACATCTATTCTAGCAAAGAAAGAAAATAACTATACAAAGGGAAAAACTAATAGGCCAAAATAGATCAAAAATTCTGAAAAATGTCGAAAAATTGATTTTCCGGTTAAAATGAGGACAAATACAAGGAAAAGACCACTTAACTTCGATAGAAGTCCCCCCTACACTTAATATAAACATTGTCCTCAATGTTTAAGCATGTGGGAGTAAACTCCTCACACTTAGGACATTGTGCACTTTGTTTAAATCTCGCTAAGGAAAGGACAACTAAAGAGATTCCTATTTTAATATTGAGAAAATATAAAATAGTGAATCGAAAAGAGTTTAGGATAGAATCGGGATAATGGAACACGGAATCACGGGTCGTCAAGAATCATCAAGAGTGGATCATTGAAGCTCGAATCCCTGATTAAGAAGGGAGAGAGCAAACACCAACGGGTCTCCCCTACACTTATGATAAAGAAAGCGAAAAGATAGATGCATGAGTTGCCTCCCAAGAAGCGCTTGATTTTTGTTAACCGAGTCATTAGCCTGACTCGACCTTGATCATCAACGGAAGAAGCATGAAACATATCCACCAGGATCAAAGACATAGTTTTCGTCCATCAGATAACACAAGCTTAAGGCGAACAAGGCAAGCCAAAGAAGAGTAGGCAAGGTTCCCTTAAGCAGTGATGGAGCATGGTGGAAGCAAGGTTGAAGTGGTGCAAGCAGATTTCCATAAGTTCCAAAGATATTTCCTTTTATTTCATCAGGTGGATACTGAGATGGCTGCAGAATGTCAATACCGGGATCGAACACCTTTTCCTTTAGGGGAAAATAGCACTCAGGCTTAGCAGAATGTGAAGAAGATCCGCGAAGAAGCACAACCTCGTCCTCAGAAGGGGGACAAAGAGGTGTTAACTCATACATGCTGCGGATTTCGGTGTCGACCGGTTTATTCTCCTTTGAAAGTTCTTCAAATCCAAAATAGGATCAAGACGATAATCTTCAAAGTCCAAAGGAGGTGCATCACTCTCATGAGAGAAGTAAGTGTTAAGAAATGCAGAGAAGTCTTCCTCAAATGAGTAATCATCCAAAGTAGGATCGAGTGATGGCGGAGGATCTTCATCATGTGAAGAATTGCTCGAAAGAGTATCAGCCTCATCGAAATCATCATACGTGGGCAGCTCGGGATACTCAGAAGTAAGGTCATCATAATCATCCGAATCTGAGCTAGAATCATCATCATCATAAGCATCAAAGACCGGTGGAGAATCATAAATGGGAGAAGGTTCCAAAGTAGGGAGAGAATCATCCACATCATCATGAAAAAATGGGTTATCAATGCAAGAGTCTAATAGAGGATTGTCGTAGACAACGAAGTCATCATGCACATTAATCATATTCACTGATTTGCGACCTCCAAAGGTTGTACTTGTAAGCTTCCCCATTTTAAAAACTTGTGCATCATCCCCGACTCTTAAGATTAACTCACCTTCGGCCACATCTACTAAAGCTCGTCCGGTTCTCAAGAATGGCCGACCAAGTATTAAAGGAATACGAGGGTCCATTTCATAATCAACTACAACAAAATCGACCGGGAAAGTAAATGTGCCAACTTTAATGAACACGTCTTCGGCTATACCAACGGGGTAAGCGAGAGTGCGATTTGCAAGTTCAAGAGTCATCTTTGTTGGAGTGAGGTCGGGTAATGATAGTGTTTTCCAAACACTCAATGGCATCAAATTAATACTAGCCCCGAGATCAGCAAGGACAGTAAATTCTTCGTTTTTGTTGAAAACGCGAGGCAACACAAAACGACCAGGATCTCCAAGCTTTTCCGGCAGTTCTTTAAGAATAACTGCAGAGCAGTTTTCATTTAAGCGTGTGTTGGCGAGTTCAATCAGCTTCTCCTTCTTGTTAAGCAATTCCTTAAATGCTTTAACAAATTTGGGCATGTGGACAAGTGCTTCAAGAAAGCTAATGTTGAAGTTCATTTGAGAAATCATCTTCACATAGCGTGTCACTTCGGAGTCCTCCTTGGTTAGCATTTTGGTCTTGCCTAAACGAGAGGGATAAGGGATATTGGGTTTGGGTGGTGAAGGTGCAGGTGTAGGTAAAGGTTGAGATGTTGAAGGGTCATTCGTGGGAACTTCATCACGTCGAGGCGGAGACGGTAATGGTGCACTAATACTAGGTGTAGGAGGAGTAGGGACACATGGTGGTGGAGGAGGTGTAGATGATGGGGGTGGGATTGGTGGTCCTACTATGGTGACTCCACTACGGGTAGTAATAGCACTCACATTTGCTCGCGGATTGGTGACAGTGTTTGAAAGTAGATAACTCGAAGAAGAAGGTTGAGCGGCGGGCAAGAAACTAGCAAGCATATTCTTCAAATCATTGGTTTGATTGCTGAAGGAGGATTGAAGATTATCTCGAAGCTCGGATCTAATCTCATTTCCTTGCTTGGTAATATCTCCTTTCAAATTGATAATTTGGCTCTGAAGATTCTTAATTTGCTCACCTTGGGTTCTCATTATGGCATCAACATCCGGATTACTAGGTGGGGTTTTTGGGCGGGTGGGTGATAAGGATTAGAAGCTCTTGGTGGGATTTGGTTGCTTCTATTGTAGTTGTTGGCGGGGTTTTGGTTTTGAGGAGAAAAACCGGGTGAAAGGTAGTTGTTTGATCGGTAACTCAGCAGATTTCTATCCCCTTGAGGTCGAGCTTGGTAATTTTCCGGTGAATAATTACCATAAGCTGCATACACATTTTCCGGATTTCCTTGTGTCGAAGGACAATCGGTGTATGAGTGAGGACCGCCGCATGTTTCACAAGGAGTAGCAACAGCTTTAACTTGTTGTTGTTGTTGGTTTGAAGCCAAGAGTTGCATACTTTTGCTCATTTCAGTCAGCACACGGGTGAGTTCGGTCATATCAGGGTTTGCTGAAGTGGAGGAAACATTGACTCTCGGATTGTTCCTTGAAGAAGCAGAGGAATCCCAGTTTTTGTGGTGAGTAGTCATGTTTTCAATAAGCTCTCTACACTCCCCGGGTCTCCTTTTCATGAATGTACCACCGGCGGCTGCATTGATCGTATCACGATCTCGAAAAGTCAAACCGTTGTAGAAAGTATCAATTAAGGTCACAGGTAGCATGTTGTTGTTTGGACATCTATCGATCAAGACATTATATCTCTCCCAAGCATCAAAAAGAGATTCATCAGGGTCTTGCATGAAACCGCTGATTTGATTGCGAAGGCTCGTGACCATGGATGGTGGAAAGTAGCGCGACAAAAAGCGTTGAGTCATGTCATCCCAAGTGTGAATAGAATTCTTCGGGAGACGATCAAACCATTTCTCGGCATGATGTAATAAAGTATGTGGAAAGAGTTGTAGGCGAAGTTCATCCATTGTGGCACCAGCCAACTTCATGCTTTGGGTGATTGTAATGAACTTGTCGAGGTGTTTGTTGGCATCATCATCAGGCAATCCTCTAAAAGGATTTGTTTGCACTTGCTGGATCATGTGGTGCTTCGACGAAAACTCAGGAGCGTTGATTTGCATCGGCGCAATCGGTCCTCCTCGTCCAAACACGGTGGGTTGACAAAGCTCCTCCATGGTCCGAAGATCGGGTTGTGGAAGAACATTGTTGTTATTATTATTAAGGTGCGGTGGATTATTGTTGTTAACACCAGACATAGCTAAATCTTCTTGAGTCTCGGGCTCTTGATAATTAGAAGATCTAGTACGCATACACCTGAAAATGCAAAAGAAAACAAAACCAAACACAAAGACAGTATATGTACACAATAAAAATAGAATCTTTTTGGATTTTTGAAATTTTTAATTTTTATGGATTTTTATCAATTTTTTAATTTTTATGGTTTTTTTTAGGCAAGAAAAATAACGCTCACAAGTGAACGGATCCCAAAAGGCAACGCGTCTCTCACAGAAAACCGTTAATCTTTACGAATAGAGCCGGCAGCGGCGCCATTTAATAACTAGGCTTTTGGCCCGGTTAAAAATTATCGTTCTCGTGTTCTAATCGAATTGATCTAGGTTCTCTATGTGACTCAGTTTTATTTTGGTGGAACAAAAAGTTTGTCGTTGTAGTGTATGAAAATGTGCAAAACAATTAAAGTAAATGTGCGTTAAAATTAAATCTAATTCTAACTTAAAGTAAGGTGCGATATTTAAAAACGTGGCGAAAAGTAAATTAATTAAATGACTTAAAAATAAAAGCGTGACGAGAATTAAAATTGGACAAAGTATAAAAACATAAGCTAAAAATTAAACAAGGCAAAACATGAAAAATACTCCCTATCGGAATATATTCCGATCAACCTCGTCGGAATATGCACAGCCGTCCAATCGGAATGATAACTTACCCCCAAATCGGAATGTGTTCGGAACACCAGATCGGAATATGTCACTTCTTCAAATCGGAATACCCAAACAAATCCCAATCGGAATAAGTACTTACCTGATCGGAATATGGTGTAGATGCTGGTCGGAATGCTGATCGGAACCTTTGATCGGAATACTGTCACTTACCCTGATCGAAATACCAAACACGCACCTCGATCGGAATGTGGAAAGGAGCACCAATCGGAATAACTGTCACTTACTGATCGGAATACCCTAACCTCCCCTGATCGGAATACCAACTTATCCACCAATCGGAATGCACAAACCCTTTTCCGACCAAGCCAAAGAGCTGGTCGGAATATATAAACCCTTTTCCGATTGGAGAATCGGAATACAGTAAATAATACCAAAAATAAGCTAGAAAAATAAGATATAATCCTAATAAGCACAAGACGAAATTCCTAAGACAAAACGTATGAAAATAAGCTACTAAACAGAAATTTAAAGACTTTTAAAGCACGAAATGAATAAGCTTTACGAAAAACAACTTTTTATACGAAAAGAATTTTTATAAAAACTATATAAACTTGAAAAGAAACAAAATAAGCTATGAAAATAAATGATTTAAAACAATCAAAAGCATAAAAATGTAATCTTTAAACAAATAAACAAGACAAAAAGCATATAAATCAAAGATTAAAGAAAGGTAGAATGAGATCAACAAGATAAAGTAAAGGTGCGAGAATTAAAAGAAAAACTTACTTGAAATTAAATGGTAAATAAGGTGCAAGACATGTAATCAAAGGTGCAAGTAATTAAAGGTGCATAAAAGTAAAGGTGGAAGAACTAGTGTCACTCTAGCCAACCATGGAAGAACTAATTGTCACGATTAGTCAACAAAAACAAATGAATGAAAATGGGGTGTATTTATAGGAGATTAAGAGGGTGGTTAGAGGAAGCTTCCTCCCCTCCTTCCTTTCTTCTTAATTGCGCCATCAAGTCCTCCTTCTTAATCTCTTTGTTAATCTTGGACTTTGATGACTTTTGGCTCGAGATTTCTTTGGACTCTTCTTTTAATTCTTCGATAAATAAGACTTGAGTTCCTCGGCTTTTGATAAACTTTCGTCTTTTGACTTCTTCTTCGATAAATCTTCAGAATTGGTCTTGGACTTCCGTTCTTTTTGCACTCTTGACTTCTTGACTTCGTCTTTCGTCTTTTTCTTCAATAAAAGTCCGTAAATGCCCGTGAATGCCCGTTTTTTCTCCACTTTTCACCTTTTCGTCCTAAATCACAACAAAAACACAAACCACGCATAATTCCGACATAAAAGACATAAAATACACGTTTTGGCTTGGTTATTATTGTAATTAAGTGGTAGAAAAGATGTTTGTTTACACACATATCAATACGCCGTGCCGCCTTTTCATCACCCGGAAGGGTTTCATCAGTTAAATAGCTGATGATCAGGGTCATCCATGTAGTTCCATCTTCCTCAACTATAGCTGCGATTTCCCCTTCCGCTATAGACTTTTCCTTTAGTATTTCTACAAAGACTTGCTTGGATAAGTGGGCGAAACTAGTAGACGCAATCTTGCTAAGAGCATCCGCCTTCTTGTTTTCACCTCTTGGTACCTGTTTGATAGAAAACTTGCTGAAAGTAGCTATGAGTGACTTGACCTTCTCCAAGTATTGAACCATGTTATCCTCCTTGGCTATGTAACCTCCTAGAATGTGGTTCGCGACAAGCTGTGAGTCCACGTAAGCCTCAAGGTTGCGGACTCCCATTCTAGCGGTGATTTATAAACCCACAATCAACGCTTCATATTCTGCCTCATTATTAGTGGCTGTGAATTCAAAACACAAGGCGTAGGTAAACTCCAATCCTTCCGGACTCGTAAGGATGAGGCCAGCTCCTGACCCGTCCGTGCACGAGGATCCGTCAGTGACCAAAAGCCATGGTTCTGCTTGAGTTTCCTCTCGTTGTATTACTGGTCCGTCCTCTTCTGGCTTCTCAATTAGGAAGTCTGCCAAGATTTGGCCTTTGACCGCCGTCCTTGGTCTATAGGAAATGTTATGTTCTCCTAGTAGAATGCTCCACTTTTGTAGCCTACCGGCCACGTCTGGCTTGGAGATGATTTGTTTTATTGGCTGATCAGTGATAACCACAATTGTGTGCGCCTAAAAGTATCGGCTTAACAGTTTTGTGGCGAATACTAATTCTAAAACCAACTTCTTCATAGAGGAATAGTTCAACCCCGAACCTTGTATTGTTCTACTTATGAAGTAGACCGGAGTCTGGACTGTGTCCCTATCCGTCATAAGTACTGTACTTATTGCTCCGTGTGCAGCCGACGGATACATAATGAGCTCTTCCTTAGGTCGGGGAGCCACTAGCATGGGAAGAGCTGCGAGATGTTGTTTAAGCTAACTAAAAGCTTCCTCTTCTTCCTTTGTCCAATAGAAATCTCCCTTCTTGATGCACTTCTTGAGTGTCTTGAATAGAGGTAGTGATTTCTCTACGGATTTCGACAGGAACCTGTTTAGCCCGGCCATCTTTCCATTTAATGATTGTACCTCTTTTCGTGTCTGAGGAGATGGTAACTGTTTCACCACGTCTGTCTTTTCCGGGCAAGGCTTGATTCCATTTGGATCGATCATGCATCCAAGGAACATCCCTTCAGTTGCCCCAAACGTGCATTTTTTTGGATTCAGTTTCATATTGATTCTCCTCAATGTGTCAAACGTCTCTTGGACGTCTCGGAGAAGTGCCTCCTCCGTATGACTTTTGATGACTAGATCGTCAACGTAGACCTCAAGGTTGCGGCCTATCTGTGATTCGAAGGCTTTATCAACAAGTCGCTGATATGTTGCCCCGACGTTCTTTAGTCCGAATGGAATTTTTGTGTAACAGTACACGCCCTGACTAGTATGAAACGTCGTCTTCTCCTCATCTTCTTCCGCCATCTAGATCTGGTGGCACCCTTTGTACGCATATAAGAAGCATTTGAAAGGATACCCACATAGGGATTCCACCTTCCAGTCAATCTCTGGTAACGGATAGCAGTCCTGCGGACAAGCTTTGTTCAGGTCCGTGAAGTCCACGCACATGTGCCAGCTCCCGTCATGCTTCTTGACCATGACCGGTTTGGATAACCACTCGTGGTAGTATACCTCGCGAATAATTCCTGCGTCTACTAATTTCCGTACTTCATCCAGTATTACTTGGTTGCGTTCTGGTGCTTGACCACGCTTCTTTTGCTTAACAGGAGGATACCCCTGGCGGATTTGAAGTTTATGTTCTGCTATCGCACGTGGCACACCTGTCATGTGCTTGGGCTCCCATGCGAATACATCCCGGTTTGCTTTCAGAAGAGAGCACATGGCCCTCTTGCCGTTATCCGAGAGCGTTCCCCCTATGGACACCTCTTGTTCCGAATAATCGGGATGGATTGCCACCTTCCAGTTGGGGGTGGTGATCCTTCCTTAATGGGAACAGGTAGGATTGGTGTTTCCATGACGTGGCATTCGGATGCTTGTATATTTGAGTTGTAGATGGTGACAATTCCCCCTTCCACAGGGAATTTAATCATTCCGTGAGCTGTGGAGGGTACTGCCCGTATGGCCAGGATGCCTGGTCTTCCTATGATCCCATTGTATGGAGAGTGTGAGTGTATCATAATACATGGTTTTAGCCAAGTATAAAATAATTTCGTTCCAATCTTTTCAAATTGATTATTGGTGGAAAGTGCGACTCAATTGTTCTTGGTGGAAAATAATTTGGTTGGTTGATTATCTATTTTTAAACTAAAAGCAAATAATTGTCGTTGAGTAAAACAAAAACTTTTATAAAATTTAAACTTAAAACACTTGAAAACTAGAAAACTTTGTAAAACTAGAAACTTTGTAAAAATAAACTAAGACGAAACTTGTTTAAAATAATTCTAAGTTAAAATGGCGGGAAAAATTAAATTTGAAAACAAAGGAAAATAAAACAAAAACCAGAGTCAGATCGCAATGTGATCGTACTCTGATCGTAGTGATGGATCGTGACCACCGATCGCACTCACGATCGTAGCCTGGGTCAGATCGCACTCAATGTGATGGGAAAGCGTGATCGCACTCACAGATCGCAACCACGATCGCAACAAGTGGATCGTGGTCTTTGATCGTGGTCTGTGATCGTAACAACAATGATCGCAATCAATGCGATCGTAATCAAGGAAATGTGACACGATCGCACCCACAGATCGCAATGCGTGATCGTGGTGTGGATCGTAGCCAGGAAAGAAGAATGGGATCACAATCAATGCGATCGAAGCCAAGGATCGTAACAAGGAAAACCCTCCTAAGATAGTAATGAAACACAAAGAGAAACTTAAGCAGAAATGAATAAGCAGTTAGTACAATAAGCACTTACCAACTTTTAGACAAACATAAATAAGCACAAATTCGACAACTTTTGGAATCTAAAACATGGGAGCTCAATAAAACGAACTTTAAAACAATAAAACTTTTAAGAAAGCTTAAAAGTGAACAAGCTAAACATACAAATAAGCCAATAAGCACAAAGAGCTTAAAACTTAAACCGTATGAAAGCTTATGTAGGAATAAAAAGATTAACTTTATAATCACAAAAACATCAAGATCAAACACAAGTCTTTAATATTTCGGATCAAAGTAAACCAAAATCAAGAAATGTAGAAAGAGATTAAAGAACAAAAAGCTTAACTTGAACTTGTGATTAATGAAATCCAAATACAAGGATGATTAAAAGCTTAAACTTGAAAGATAAAAATAAAGAAAAGAATAACCTTAGTGAGAGAATGTTTGAAACTTTTTCTCTCTAAAAAACTAGAAAGGAAAAATGAAAAAATGAAAACTAGCTCACCACTAACACCCTCCTAATGTGTCATTAGGAGGGTATATAATGTGTGCTTCCTTCTTTCTTTCTTCTCGAATCGAATCGATTAAATCCTTTGTCTTTCTCGACGTCGTCTCGGGATTTGTCGATGTAAATTGAACTTGTCTTGTAATTTTCTTCTTTAATTAGACTTGAGTTCTTCGACTTCATTAAACTTCCGTCTTTAGACTTTTTCTTCGATAAATCTTCAGAATAGGCCTTGGACTTCCGTTCTTTTTACACTCTTGATCTTTTGACTTCGTCTTTTCTCGTTTTCTTCGATAAAAGCCCGTGTTTTCTTCCTTTTTCGTCTTATGGTCCTAAAACACAATAAAAACACAAACCACGCATAATTCCGACTTTTACGACATAAAATACACGTTTTGGTCTTGTTATTATTGGAAATAAGTTGTAAAAGGATAAGTTGCAATGCCCTCATGCAATGCATTAATTTTAAAGCACGGTTTACATTTTCCATCATAAATAACCCACCTTGGCCTTTATTAAATACTAAACATTAAGGAAAATAAAAAGATAGAAACAAGTAAAGATATCAAATACTTACATTGGGGTTTTGGCTGCCATGAACGTTTATCATCCTCAAGTTTCACGTTCCCCATACCAAGCTTAAAAACGAGATCATTGTTATTATAAGTTAGCAAACTAACACGAATTCATGTGGGCCAATTATTTACTTAGACTCCCTTATTCCTAGGTGTATCTCTTATATTTTAGTTATGTCTTGAATGATCACGAGGATGCATTGTTTGACTTATTTTGATAGTTATTTAGGCTAAAAATAAAGTGGGACGATTTAACCAATAGTTAGCTAAAGGACAAAATATTTTAAAACTGCTTCTCGGGACCTCTTAAAGTTCATATCTTGGTATAACTCGCTTCACGATTTGAGACCTTTCTCAGACCTATATTTGGTAGCGACTTCATACTTCAAATCTTTGAGAGACTGTTGGAAACTCACTTTATGTGACGACATTTAAGAATTCCCATTAGTTATCATAGTCACACACATTTAGACTAGACTAGGTTCGTTGTATAGTTTAGGTTGTGTGTGTGGCTATATATACCTCTCCTTAGCTTCCAAGGAGGGGTGTTGCTTGTCATTTTATTATTTCAATACACTTTCACTTTCACACATTCAACCTCTCTTCTCTCTCTCTAAACCAACAATGGCTAACACCACCATCTTCCACCATGTTAGACCACCGGATCATAAATAGCAAATCTACATTTGGTATCAGAGCCTCGGTTCCATCCTTGGATTGTTTATTGTTTTCGTTTTGGTGGTCTATTAAAATTTTTTTGGTCCGTTTGTATTATTTCTTTGTCACGGTTTGTGGTGTATTTCAATTTTGTCACGTTCACATGTTTTGATACCCATTTTTATATCCATTTATCCTGGTCAAAGTGTTGTCCTATTATCCACATCTGATTTTCAGAAACATCTATGGTCAAAAGTTGTCATTTTTTAAGTCCCTGTTTAAATACACTGGTCCAATCTATCACTTTTCCTGGTTACAAGAAGTCAAAACTGCCATATTTACTTAAATCTGGTGGTTTTGGTGACTAGTTTTGATAAAGTTTCATTTTTTTCTGGTAATTTTTTTGTATTCACATGATGAAGATGACCCAGAAAACTTAGATCCAGAAAACACGGGAAAAGTACACTCGGATTGCGACGGGGGTTCAACTAGACTACGATGGATTCTTCTTTTTCGGATTTATTCCGATGGGTTCTTTTTACACATTCCGATGGGTAGGGCTGTCCTCATTGCGATGGATGGCTTGATCCATCGAAATGGTAGATGAGTCGTCATGCTGCCCAATTTTTCCCGATGACTTTGCGATGGATAGTGGTTTATTGCGATGGGTTTTGTGTTGACTCATTACGATGAAAGACACAGACATGTTGCGATATGTTATGTTGTGTTGCGATGGATGACATGGCTTGAATCATTGCGATGAAGAAAAAAAAAATTTATTTCACTCATTGCGATGGAAATTTTTTTTTCTCTATATCATTGCGATGGATGCGATGGACTGTTATGTTAAAACATTGCGATGGACTCTTGTTCCATTGCGATGGGTTTTAATTTTAACATTGCGATGAATGACCTATTTTGACTTGCGATGACTAATGCTTAAAATTAAAACTTTAATAGAAATTATGGTCTTCTCTTCATAATAGGAATTTCTTCACTTGAAGTTTTTGAGAGATTCTTCATATTAGGACCACAACTTCTTCATTTTTCTCCAGTCTTTATTTTGGACTTTGATATATAACGATCCACCTCATTTTAGGACTTAGATCTATTTATCCTCATACCTTGTTAGGGTCTATTCGGATAGACTTCTCCATGATCTTTAGGGGAGTATTTGCTTTTCGTCGTGTGTCTCGATCCTTCATATTGATTTTCGATAAATGATTCTTCACATCACTTTTGGGATCTTTAGCAACAAAATGTAGCCCTCATGTCTTGTTAGGACCTTTCCGGACTCGCCAACCTTCGCATCCCGCTTCAATAAGTTATGCCTTGGCTATGAACTCCAATTAATACCGAGTAACTTTTAAACGATCTTGTGCTAGAAGCTAAGTAACTTTTCAAATCGTACAACCTTATTTATTACAGATAAATTTATTAGCAAGCGATGGGAGAATAGGCTTATAATCAACTCACATAAATTCACGAAAGAATACCAAACTTATAATTGACTCTATCATCTCTCGTTCTCCACAATTTAAAATCTCAAGGAATGAGACTCGTGGATGCTTAGCCAATTAAATCAAAGTTTTGGGTTTTCGAGTCATCTATAGGATCTTGCAAACTCTTAGACTTTTTCATGTTTAGAATTCGCATTTTAAAGTTCCCTTGGTAAACGACTCTCTAGGATCAATTAGGAACTTGCGAAAAGTTCTTGTTCCTAACCCGTGAGAGTTAAGACTTTCGCGTTTTAAAGTTCCCTATATAAAAGCCTAGCAAAACTTGACGTAAACACGTTAAGAATACTAGCTAGTGCAACCTTGGATAAGTAAACTCGGGTTGAGTCAAAATATTCACGACTTTGAAAAATTTGAAACCACTTTATTAAACTTTATTTAAGCAAGGAAAGTAAATAACGATAACAAAGGAGAATACTACTATACTACTAGGCCAAAATAGATTAAAAATTTTGAAAAATGTCGAAAAATCAATTTTCCGGTTAAAATGAGGACAAATACAAGGAAAAGCCCACTTAACTTCGATAGAAGTCCCCCTTACACTTGATATAAACATTGTCCTTAATGTTTAAGCATGTGGGAGTGAACTCCCCTACACTTAGGACATTGTGCACGTTGTTTAAATCTTGCTAAGAAAGAGACAACTAAATTGATTCTTATTTTAATATTGAATAAATATAAAATAGAGAATCAAAAGAGTATAGGATAGAACCGGGAAGAAGGGTACACAGAATCATGGGTCGTCAAAAGTCATCAAGAATGGATCTTTGAAAGCTCGAATCCCTGCACATGATAATAAAGAAGACAACAAACACATACGGGGCTCCCCTACACTTATTATGAAAACGGTAAAGGATAGATCACGGGTTGCCTCCCGAGAAGCGCTTGTTTTTGTTCACCGAGTCACGAGCCTGACTCGACCCAGAACTTAATTCAAGGGAAACGTGGTGAGGGATGGAATCATCTCATGAGAGATGTCCTCACCAAAGTACAACTTCACGTGCTGGCCATTCACCTTAAAATTGGGCCCATTTGGCTGAGAAATCTCAATGGTGCCATATGGGAAGACTTTGGCGACGGTGAATGGACCAGACCAGCGGCTCTTCAACTTTCCCGAGAAGATCTTCAACCGAGAGTTAAAGAGTAAGACTTGATCACCAACGTGGAACTCTCGGTTCTTAATCCTTGCATCATGGATGATCTTGGTCTTCTCCTTGTAGATCAATGAGTTCTCATAAGCTTCATTCCTTAGTTCATTTAGCTCGTTGAGTTGAATCTTCCGAAGATCGTCGGCTTTGTTGATGTCGAAGTTAGCCCACTTCAAGGCCCAGTATGCCTTATGTTCCAGCTCGATAGGGAGATGGCATGCCTTCCCGTACACAAGAAGATAAGGTGTACAACCAGTCGGGGTTTTATAAGCGGTACGAAAAGCCCACAAAGCATCATTAACTTATCGGCCCACGAGGGACGATGCTCTCCCACAGTTCTCTCTAAATTCTAGTCCACAGTTAGATATCTCGGCTTGACCATTAGTTTGAGGATGATAAGCGGTGGAAAGACGGTGATTGACACCATACTTAGCCATGACTCGTGCGAATTGATCATTGCAAAAATGAGTCCCGCGGTCACTGATGATAGCACGAGGAACACCGAATCGAGCAAAAAGCTGCTTCGAAAAGTTCACAACCACCCTCGCATCGTTCGTGGGAGAGCCTTAGCTTCAAACCATTTGGAAACGTAGTCAACGGCTACGAGGATGTACTTGTTCCCTTTAGATGATGGAAATGGCCCCATAAAGTCGATGCCCCATACATCAAATATTTCACATTCTTGTATGAAATTTTGAGGCATCTCATCTTTATGTGTGATCTTGCCTTGTCTTTGGCAAGCATCACAACCTTTAACCATTTCATGAGCGTCATGATAAATAATGGGCCAATAAAATCCAGAGTCGAAAACTTTCTTCGCGGTGTAATTGGGACCAAAGTGACCACCGGTGGGTCATTTATGGCAAGCATAAATGATTTGTAAGCTGTCGGCCCATCAACACATCGACGAATGACAAGATCCGCACATTGTTTGAAAAGTTAAGGGTCGTCCCAAAAATAATGTTCAATGTCTTTAAAGAACTTTTTCTTTTGTTGGGACATTAACCCTTCCTTGAGAATTCCACCCGCTAAGTAGTTTGCAATATCCGCAAACCACGGGGTGTCATCAAGATTAGAATTTATAGACATTAAGGTCTCAAGGGGAAAAGAGTCATTGATCTCTTGCTTCGGATGATCCCCTTGATACGGATCCTCAAGTCTACTTAGATGATCCGCAGCTAGGTTTTCGGCTCCCTTCTTGTCACGAATTTCAATGTTGAATTCTTGAAGGAGCAAAACCCAACGAAGAAGTCTTGGCTTAGAATCTTGTTTAGTTAACAAGTACTTCAACGCGGAATGATCGGTATACACGATGGTGGTAGAAAGGACAAGATAGGGGCGGAACTTTTCAAAAGCATACACTACAGCTAAAAGCTCTTTTTTGGTAGTGGTATAATGCAATTGAGCCCCCGTCATTGTCTTGCTAGCATAGTGGATTGGTTGGAAGTGTTTGTTCACTCTTTGGCCCAAAACCGCTCTAATGGCAAAGTCTCTAGCATCACACATCAATTCAAAAGGTAGCTCCCAATTAGGGGTAACCAAGATCGGTGCCTTAGTTAGCTTGTCCTTAAGAAGATTGAAGGATTCAAGACACTCTTTAGAAAAGATAAAAGGAGTATCTTTTTCCAAGAGGTGGGTCATCGGGCGAGCGATTTTAGAAAAATCTTGAATGAATCGACGATAGAAGCCCGCATGACCAAGGAAACTTCTCACACCCTTCACGGTTGAAGGTGGAGGTAATTTGGCTATGACATCCACTTTAGCACGATCCACTTCAAGACCGGCTTTTGAGATTTTATGTCCAAGCACAATGCCTTCTTTTACCATGAAATGAAATTTTTCCCAATTTAGAACAAGGCGAGTGTCTTCACACCGCTTAAGCATGCGTTACAAATTGGCAAGGCAATGAGAGAAAGAATCACCATAGACCGAGATATCATCCATGAAGACTTCCATAGTTTCTTCAACCATGTCATGGAAGATAGCCATCATACACCTTTAGAATGTCCCAGGAGCATTGCATAAGCCGAAAGGCATTAAAGCAAATGTTCCATAAGGACAAGTGAATGTGGTTTTCTCTTGGTCTTTGGGATCGATGGGAATTTGAAAATACCCGAAGAAATCGTCTAAAAAGCAGTAATAGTCATTACCCGCTAGACGTTCAAGCATTTGGTCCATGAAAGGAAGGGGAAAATGATCCTTTCTCGTAGCATCATTGAGTTTGCGATAGTCTATACAAACTCTACACCTTGTAACGAGACGAGTAGGAATCAACTCGTTGTTTTCATTGGGCACAACGGTGATTCCTCCTTTCTTAGGCACACAATAGACGGGACTAACCCATGGTGAATCCGAGATAGGGTAGATCATTCCCGCATCAAGAAGTTTGATAACCTCTTTTTTGATAACGTCATGGATCTTGGGATTCACCCTTCTTTGGCTTTGAATAGTGGGTTAAAAGTCAGCCTCCATGAGAATTTTATGTGTGCAAAAGTGAGGATCAATTCCACGAATATCGGAGATTTTCCAAGCAATCGCTTTCTTATGATTCTTCAGCACGGCGATAAGTCGGGATTTTTTGTCTTCTTTCAAATCCTTTACGATGATGACGGGTGACTTCTTGTTGTCTTCAAGGAAAACGTACTCAAGATGAGACGGTAGGTCCTTAAGCTCAAAATCCGGAGGATTTTCGATGGAAGGCGTAGTCAAATTCGGTTCATCGATAGAGATATCCTTAGGATATGGTGGAGAAATATGGTCTTCATTAAGAAGTTTCTCAATGGTACGAATGTCTTCATCCCAATTGGTGGGAGAATCGTCATATTGCATGTCCACATCTACCAAAGTTGCTTCAAATTCTTTCAAGATGAAATCACTTTCTCCAAATGGAGTTAGTGATGGAGCAATAGAGGCAACGGTCTCAACAATGGGAAGAGAAGAAGAACCACTTTTACAAGCGTCTTTGAAGTGTTCTTCACAAGCCTCATCAAGAACATCAATGAAATTAACACTCTCGGTTTCAGAAGGTTGCTTAGAAAGTTTTCCCATGTTGAAGACGATTTTATCGTCACCAACTCTCATGATTAATTCACCCGCAGCTACATCAATGAGAGTGCGACCGGTCCTTAAGAATGGACGTCCAACGATTAATGGAACACGAGGGTCCATCTCGTAGTCAACGACAACAAAATCCGCCAGAAAGGTGAATTTGTCGACACCAACGAAGACGTCTTCGGCTATCCCCACCGGATAAGCAACCGTATGGTTAGCTAATTCCAAAGTTGGGTCTGAGCAATATCGAGAAGTTTCTCCTTATCACTGAGAAGATCTTTAAACATTTTAGCATATTTGGGCATGTGAGCGAGAGCCTCAGCAAAGGAGATATTAAAATTCAGTTGTTTAAACATTTTAAGAAAGTTAGAAAACTGAATATCATCCTTGTTCTTCAATTTCTCTTTCCTCAACCTTGAAGAATAAGGTATATTGGGTTGAGATGAAGGCTTTGGAATGGAATTCTCACTCACATCCTTGGGTGGTGGAGGGGTGGAAGTAGAAGGTGGTGGAATTGGAGAAGTAGAAGTTGGAGGTGTTGGAGAAATAGAAGGTGGAGGAACCGGAGAAGGAGACTCGTTTTCCTTTGTCACAATCACCGGTGTAGGTGTAGGAAGCTCGGGTTCCTATAAACCTTTTCCACTGCGAGTGGTGATTGCTTTCATCTCCCCTCTTGGATTAGCAACGGTGTTACTCGGAAGAGAACCCGAACCAGAGGCTTGATTACTTGGGAAGAAACTAGCCATCATGTTCCTTAAGTCATTCGTTTGACTTGCAAAAGAGTTTCACATCGGCTCGAAGATCATTCCCTTGTTTCACCATATCTGCTTTCATGTTGGTCATTTCCCGCTGAAGATTTTGCACTATCGCATCATTAGTCCTCATGTAAGTTTCAACCTCGTGATTAAATACGGTGGGTTGGTTGGGAAGAGGAGTATGGTAGGCAGGTGGTTGATAAGCGGGTTGTTGGTAAACTTGGTTGTTTCTTTGAGGTGGATATGGGGTTCTTTGGGTTTGATATTGGTTTGGAGCACGAGGTTGGTTTTGATTGTTGCGATTGAGGTTTTTTGGGTTTTGTGGGGGAAAACCGGGTGGTGAAAGAAAGTTGTTTGAGCGATAGCTGAGCAAATTGCGGTCACCTTGTGGACGTGCTTGATAGCCTCCCGTGGAATAGTTACCTTTGGCGGCATACACATTTTCTGGATTGTCATGAGTCGAAGGACAATCGGTGTATGAGTGAGATCCCCCGCATATTTCACATGATCGAATCAAAACATTAACTTGGGCATTGATAGCTTTGGTGTTGTTGGCGGTTTGGAGAGTAAGTGATTCAACAAGCGAAGTAAGCTTATCAATTCTCTTATCGCTCTCATTAGTGCTAGCACTAGCCACATTAGTCCGAACACTCTTGGTTTCCACTCTAGACTTATTTTCAATAATGTCCCAAGCGGTATTAGAAGACTTAACCAAAATATTACCCCCCCCCCCCCCCCCCCCGAGGCACTATTTAGTGAATCTTGGTCATTCATGCTTAAACCATTGTAAAAAGTATTATTTTGATGTACTTTTGTGAAACCATGTTGTGGACACTTTCTTAAAAGTTCCTTAAAACGGTCCCAAGATTCACTAAATGTCTCACCGTACTTTTATTCAAAGGTAATGATTTCATTCCGCAAAGCGGTAGTACGTGAGGGTGGAAAAAATAGTTGATGAATTTAGTCTCTAAATCCGTCCACGTAAGAATACTTTGTGGCGGTTCCTTATCAAGCCAATTCCGGGCTTGTCCCTCTAAGGAGAAAGGAAAAAGTTGCAAGCGAATCACTTCTTGTGAAACCCCATTATACTTGACCGTATTAGTGAGTTGAAGGAACCTTTTTATATGGTCATGAGGATCATCAAGTGAACGCCCCAAGAAAGGTTGAGCAGAGACCATTTGAATGAAGCCAGATTTGAGTTCAAAATTGTTGGCTCCAATCTCAGGTATGACAATAGCATCGGTGTTGCCCTCTACGTGCGATTGCAAAAGCTCGATCATTGGTTGATTATCCATGGTGACAATAGGTGGAGTAATGACTTCGGCTTGAGCTAATTTCTTCTTACGGGCACGAGTACGCATGCACACCTACAAAGGAAAAGAAAAATAGACAAGAAATATATATTTTTTTTTGGTTTTTTATGTTTTTCTTTTTATTTATTTATTTTTTTGAAAATTTTATATTTTTTTAGGATTTTTGAAAATTTAAGCAAGAAAAATAACGTTCAAAGATGAACGGATCCCAAAATCCAACGCGTCTCTCACTTAAAACCGTTAATCTTAACGAAAAGAGCCGGCAGCGACGCCATTTAACACATGGTTTTAGCCAAGTATAAAATAATTTCGTTCCAATCTTTTCGAATTGATTATTGGTGGAAAGTGCGACTCAATTGTTCTTGGTGGAAAATAATTTGGTTGGTTGATTATCTATTTTTAAACTAAAAGCAAATAATTATCGTTGAGTAAAACAAAAACTTTTTAAAAATTTAAACTTAAAACACTTGAAAACTAGAAAACTTTGTAAAACTAGAAACTTTGTAAAAATAAACTAAGACGAAACTTGTTTAAAATAATTCTAAGTTAAAATGGCGGGAAAAATTAAATTTGAAAACGAAGGAAAATAAAACAAAAACCAGAGTCAGATCGCAATGCGATCATACTCTGATCGTAGTGATGGATCGTGACCACCGATCGCACTCACGATCATAGCCTGGGTCAGATCGCACTCAATGCGATGGGAAAGCGTGATCGTACTCACAGATCGCAACCACGATCGCAACAAGTGGATCGTGGTCTTTGATCGTGGTCTGTCATCGTAACAACAATGATCGCAATCAATGCGATCGTAATCAAGGAAATGTGACACGATCGCACCCACAGATCGCAATGCGTGATCGCGGTGTGGATCGTAGCCAGGGAAAGAAGAATGGGATCGCAATCAATGCGATCGAAGCCAAGGATCATAACAAGGAAAACCCTCCTAAGATAGTAATGAAACACAAAGAGCAAATTAAGTAGAAATGAATAAGCAGTTAATACAATAAGCACTTACCAACTTTTAGCCAAAGATAAATAAGCACAAATTCGACAACTTTTGGAATCTAAAACATGGGAGCTCAATAAAACGAACTTTAAAACAATAAAACTTTTAAGAAAACTTAAAAGTGAACAAGCTAAACTTACAAATAAGCCAATAAGCACAAAGAGCTTAAAACATAAACCGTATGAAAGTTTATGTAGGAATAAAAAGATTAACTTTTTAATTACGAAAACATCAAGATCAAACACAAGTCTTTAATATTTCGGAGCAAAGTAAACAAAAATCAAGAAATGTAGAAAGAGATTAAAGAACAAAAAGCTTAACTTGAACTTGTGATTAATGAAATCCAAATACAAGGATGATTAAAAGCTTAAACTTGAAAGATAAAAATAAAGAAAAGAAGAAACTTAGTGAGAGAAAGTTTGAAACTTTCTATCTCTAAAAAACTAGAAAGGAAAAATGAAAAAATGAAAACTAGCTCACCACTAACACCCTCCTAATGTGTCATTAGGAGGGTATATATAGGGAGTGAGGAGTGCATGTGTGCTTCCTTCTTTCTTTCTTCTTGACTCGATTCGATTAAATCCTTTGTCTTTCTCGACGTCGTCTCGGGATTTGTCGATGTAAATTGAACTTGTCTTGTAATTTTCTTCTTTAATTAGACTTGAGTTCTTCGACTTCATTAAACTTCCGTCTTTAGACTTTTTCTTCGATAAATCTTCAGAATAGGCCTTGGACTTCCGTTCTTTTTGCACTCTTGATCTTTTGACTTCGTCTTTCCTCGTTTTCTTCGATAAAAGCCCGTGAAAGCCCGTGTTTTCTTCCTTTTTCATCTTATGGTCCTAAAACACAATAAAAACACAAACCACGCATAACTCCGACTTTTATGACATAAAATACACGTTTTGGTCTTGTTATTATTGGAAATAAGTGGTAAAAGGATAAGTGTTTTCACACTTATTATATCACCATAAAGTTCATTCACGCTGTGGTGGAATGCTCTTGATTCCTGATGGTTACTAGCAGACGCAGCTGTCCTATTGGCCATATAGTGTCTCCACTAAAGCCAATGAGCGGTGATGTGGCCGGTACCAATTGGCTTCTTATTTCTGGTCGTAGCTGTACGAAACAGTGTTCGTACAGCACTTCCACCGATGACCCTCCATCCACATACATACGGAGAACATTGTATGTTCCAATGCTTACCTCAATCGTGAGAGGTGCATCGGCCACATCACTTGCCGTAATGGTAGGGAATGAGATTTCTCTGCCGCGTGAAAATTTTTGACTAATTTTCTGCTTTGTGCGACGCTGCCATGATTGGATCATGTATATAGTCGAAGGTTTGTCCTTTTGGGGATCCTTCTTATCGTGCTTCTTGTTATCCTTTCCATCCTTCCAATCCTTGACCAAATGTTTGAGTTTGCCTGACTTGATCAGTGACTCTATGTGCTTCTTGAGCTGGATGCATTCCTCCGTGCTGTGGCCTTTGTCGTTGTGGAATTCGCAAAAGTGATTTCCTTGACGACGGTCCACCGGAGTCGTCATTGGGGGAGGTCTTGGGAAATTCGCCCCTTCTGTCAACAAGATGTCCCGGTAAGTCATCTTTAGGGGGTGAATTTGTCCTCCGACCGCCCTCCTTTGTTTTGGCTCTTGTAGTCCGAGCCCCTTCCACTGCCTTGGTTGCTTTGACCCCTCGACTGTCTCCTGGACTGGTCGTTCGATCGATAGTTGTTTCCCTTTGTAGGATAGGCCGCGGCTACCACGGTTTCTCCTTCTATAAAGTTCCTGACCCTTTCCATGAGGTCGTCATACTTCTCCGGTCGCTTGTCATTAAGGCGCCTGATTAATTCCTTGTCTGTTATGGCATGCATGTAATCGGAAATTTTTAGGAGCTCCGACATCGTTTTTGTGCGCGTGCACTCGTCATTGAAACGTTCTGTGAAGGCCTCCGTAGATTCTCCAGGTCGTTGCTTGATAGTTGCTAATGAGACCGGATCCCTATTATACTTCTTTCGCCGAGTATAATTGTTTTTGAATGCAGTGCGCAGCTCAGTGAAGCTATCAATGCTTCAGGGAGGAAGTCCCTAAACTAATCACGAGCATTGCCAATCAAAGTTGAATTGAACATCTGGCACCATATAGGCATGGGCCATCGTTCGATTTTTGCCTGTGTGTCAAATATCTTTAGGTGATCATCCGGATCACCAGATGCATCATAAGTTTTGACGCACGCTGGCATGCGACGCTTCTTATCCTCGGAGTAATTCCGTATGCGGAGGGTAAAAGGATCTTCCCTAGGATCACACCATGGACGGGTGAGATTAGGGTCACACCATGGGCGGGAGATATCTTCCCCTTCCACCTCACGATAGTAAGGGCCACCATATTACCCCTCATCGTCCAATGATGGTCGAGGAGTACGCCTAGGTCGGCGACGCTTGGGTGGATGGTCATCCGAATCTTCCCCTGAGGGACCTGGGGAAGGGGGTGGTGCCCCACTTCTCGGCTGAGGGTCGCTTTTATGAGAAGAGCTAGGGGCCTTCTTCCTGGTATTCACCCTATCCCACACACTTGTGCGGCGATTGTTTCTAGTTAATTCCAAGTCTGGCCGTTCGGTTGAATCGTCAGATCTATCTCCTTCTTCACGAGATTGCAGTAATTCCTGCATAACACGGTCCCCTATGCGTTCGAACACATTCCAAGGTTGGGGATTTTCCTCAAAGAGGTTTCGTTCCTAGGGTTGTGCCCTCTTCTTCTTTTGAAGAGGGGTGCCGGACACGGCAATGCCAAAGTTAAACCTAGATTGGAGGTTCCTACCTAGGTTTAGCCTTGATGCAATACCTGGGACGATCCTCTCAAAGTTCTGCATGAGAACACGAGCGAGGTCTTCCTCACTAATTGGTTCGACTTCCACTTCTTCTTCAGTTGATGGCCTACGCGGCTCCTTGTTAGGGGCCTTAGGCGCACTCCCTGGGTCAGGGTTGTTCATGGTCATGGTTGGTGGTGGGGTATTAGCGGACGTGCCTGTCCCACCCATGGACTAAAAAACACTTCGGTTATTCGGTCCACCTGTTTGGTGGCTATGGGACTGAGTGGGGTTGAGTATCCCATCCCCTGTGGACTTCCGATTTGCAGGATTCGTGTTCCTGGGATTTCCTTGCGGATGTCCTTTCTTCATTGAAAGAGATCGAGATGAAATTTGCTCTAGCTTAGTGTATTGGTCCCACAGATGGCGCCAACTTGTTGATACAAAAGTTGGATGATCCTTGCTAGACCCGAATTAGGCTTAATTTGGGTTGGCTGGGCTCCGGCTCTTGCACCAAGTGAATTATCTTGCTGATCCTTCACACTAAAGCAACACGCGTTAGGCTTACCGTGGGAATGTATCCCACGATTAGACTCCGGCGTGAGAGTAAGTAATCGATTAGGGTTTAAGAATTGGATGTGAGTTTAGAGTATGTGAATGTAATACCTTTGTGGAACCCTTTGGGGTTCCTTATATAGGCGGTGAAACCCTAGTGGGCTGTCACCGATGCTTCGGCCCCAAGCAAAGGATAAGTGCCATAATTAGTTTGATTGTTATCTTCTAATTATGGTGAGTGTATATCCTTCACTTTGGGGTAAATCCTAATCATAATAAGATTATGATTCTGTCTAACCCTGTATCAGCCGTGACGGGTCGTGGGCCGCACACATGTATGCGGCTACTGTTCATTCGAAGCCCATAAGCTTTAAATGATATTAATCCAACCCATTAGTAACAGGCCGGATGCGGGTAGTACCCGTGGGCCGGGTTCAAGACGCGGCTGGGGACTATACGTCATCACCAACTCTCATCCATCAAAGCTTCTTTAACATTCTTTGGTTCAATCAAGGAGACAAAACAAAAGAAGTTACTTTGATTTTGGACTTGAGATCTTAGGGTCCTTGATTTAAGTCGCCTATGACGTTATCGAGAGCATGATCCTTAGACTCCTTAATGTTTACTCCCTTTTCAACACTAAGGTCTTCAACTCCTATGTTTCTAACATCTTTGGCATTAACTATGTCTATTTCATCTAAGTCATCATCTACCAAAGGTGGTGTCTTAGAGGAAGGCGGGGTTTCATCAAATGTCACGTTAAGTGATTCTTCAATTACACCCGAGGTTCTATTGAGGACTATGTAGGCTTTGCTACTTTGAGAATAACCTAAAAAGATACATTCGTAAGACTTTGGGTCAAACTTTGTAAGGTAATCTTTGGTGTTGAGAATGAAGCACTTGCTTTCAAACACCCTAAAGTATTCCAATGAGGGCTTCTTACCTTTAATAATCTCATAGGGGGTCATTCCTAGAAAAGGTCGAATAAGAATTCGGTTGAGAATGTAAGTCGATGTGTCCACGGCATTGCACCAAAATTTTTGTGGCAAAGATTGCTCATTTAACATCATCCTACTCATCTCTTGGATTTTCCTATTCTTCCTTTCAACTACCCAATTTGATTGTGGAGTGTGAGGAGCCGAGAATTTATGGGTAATACCATGAGCTTCACAAAAGGCACCAAATTGCAGTTCATTATCAAATTCCCTACCATGATCCGTCCTAATAGAGACAATTGAACATCCTAGTTGATTTTGAATTCTTCGACTAAAGGTTTCGAAGTGATCGAAAGCTTCATTCTTGGATGCCAAAAATCTAGTCCAAGTGAATCTAGAGTAGTCTTCAACTATAACTTGGGTATAAAGGTTACCTCCATAACTCCGTATGGCGGAAGGTCCAAAGAGATCCATATGTAGGAGCTCTAAGCACCGAGAGGTCGAAACCAAATTCTTAGATTTGTGACTTGAGTGAACTTACTTCCCAATTTTGCAAGCATCACAAAAGTGACTATCAAACTTCATCTTGGGGAGATGTCTTAACAACTCCTCAGAGACTAAAGATTAAATTAAACGCATATTAGCGTGACCTAATCTCCTATGCCAAAGAGTAGAACTATCATCTAAAGTCGCTAGACATAAGTTGTCCTTTGACTTCCTATTAACCTTCATGACATAAAGCCCATGCTTTCTAACACCTTTTCCAATGACTTTTCTATCTTTTACGATTTCATTGTCATGTTCCGAAAAGATGACCTTACACTTATTGTCACAAATTTGACCTATACTTTGAAGGTTAAAACCTAAGTTATCTACGTGCTCTACGTTTTCTATAGTCATACAGTCAAGAGAGACCGTACCTTTGCCAATGATATTACCACGTCTATTACTTGTGAATCTAACGTTACCTCCATCATATGCTTTGTAGTGTGAGAACAAAGTTCGATTACCCGTCATGTGTTTAGAACAACCACTATCCTTAATCCACTCGTCGGACTCTAGATCGATTCCCAAGCATATCTAGGTAACAACACACAAGATCAAACATTTGGTCCCTAATATCTCATGGGTCCAAAATTGTTAGTTCCAAACATCCCTTGCATTTGGTTGGGATGCATGAATAAAGGAGACATTCCTCATGGGGAAAAGTATTGTTGTTGAAAATTATTCCAATTCATATGGCCATTTTGTTGTCCACAGTTTCTCATAGTTTTTTTTGATCCTGATATAGTATTATTATTATTCCTCCTAGGTGTTGGAGTTTTACTTCTAGGTCGTCGTTTAGCTTGATCATCTCTTTTTGGCGTAGGTGTTCTACTTCTAGGTTTATATTCATTTCGTACTCTTAGAGGAGTAGATGTTTCTCTAGATAAGTTTCTAGTTCCCATTAGAGGTTTACTCAAGGGCTTGTAGAATTTATCTAGAGTAGGCTTTTCAATTATGGGTACTATGACATTGTTAATAAGAATATGTTTTGGTCCTTCACCTAGAATTGACTTTTCAGAAAGTTCAGGATTTTCACAAAAATCTTCTTTTGGACGCGGTTCCTTAGCTCCATTGGCGGTTCCATAGCGATAAGGAATCGCCCCATATATTGGAGCACCGCGTACAGGGGACTGTTTTTCTGAAAACCTAACTTGTTTTGGTGCACTATTTGATACTTCATTAGTGTTATATCCTAACCCAAGTCTTTCCTTAGAATGAATTTGTTTGTTTAACATATCATTAAGAGCATTAGTACCTCTCATGAACTTTTCAAGTCTAATGAAGGTGCTCTTAAGGTTTTCATTTTCTTGTCTAAGGTTTTCACATTTTAAGCATCCTAGATCTATTTCTTTATTTTTCTCAAGCTTAGATAATTTCTCTTTTAGCTCACTAATCTCGTTTTCAAGCTTAGTTTTAGTTGATTTTAGCAATGTGTTCTTGTCTATAAATTTTAGACTAAGCTTATGCAAGTTATTGTATTGACCTTCTAATTCACTATCATCTTGAGAAGAACTATTATTGCTATAATATTCGGTTTTAGAAAGTACATCTTTAGAAGTGTGAGCCATGAGATACTTCTCATCTTTGGGGTTGTCATCAACATCTTCACCGCTATCACTCTATGAACCTCTAACAAACGTCGTGTGGTTCTTGTCGAGTGAAGGCTTAGGTCAATCACCGATGAAATGATTTGGATCACCACATCTAAAGCATTTCCTATCACCTTTATCATCTTTGACAAATCGGTTTTTGGAGAAGGGTTTCTTGTTGTTGTTTGGTTGCCTCACGTATTGACCTCGTCTTTTGAAGAACTTCTTAAAGTCTCTAACCGCCAAGGCATATTCCTCATCATCACTATCCGAGGAGCTTTCATGGTCACTTTGTGCCTTCTTGGCTTTGAGTGCAAGAGACTTTCTTTCACTCTTAGTTTTCACCATTTCCGAGTCCTTCAAAATTATCATCTCATGAACCTTTAAGTTACCAATGAGTTCATCGAGAGATAATTTGGCGAGATCCTTTGATTCTTCAATCGCCGTGACTTTAGCTCTCCATTTGGGATGCAACCCCCTAAGAAACTTCCTAACATTGTTCTTGCTAGAAAAACCTTCATCAAGTGCTTTTAGACTAGTAATAATAGTGTTAAATCTAGCAAATGCACTATCTATGGTTTCATCTTCTAAGATGACAAATTGTTCATATTGTTGAACAAGAAGATCGATTTTACTTTCTTTGACTTGGCTATTACCTTGGTGGGTTACTAAAAGAGTGTTCCAAATATCTTTAGTGGTTTCACACATAAAAATCCTTTCGTACTCTTTCTTTGGTAAAGCATTATAAATCACCATTTTAGCCTCATTATATTTAGCAAGTTTCCTTTTAGTATCATCATTAGCTTTGTCAAAAGTGACTATCTCCTTACTTTTAGAAACTTCATTAATTGAAATGGCAAAAAGTCACCATTGGTAATAACATGCCAAAGATCTAAATCTTTTGATTTCACATAAGTCTCAAACCTATTTTTCCAATAAATAAAACTATCGGTTTCAAAAAGAGGTGGTCTTTGCATGGATTGCCCTTCTAGATACTTGTTGGAATCCATAGATCGATTCAAGTTTTAAAATACTATATATTTTAAAAAGTCTTGAGCAACCACGCTCTGATACCAATTGTAGAAACTAGATGGGGTGGGGGGTTGAATTGTTTCTTAATTTTGCTTGTTAAAGTTTGGCTTTAAGATCCTTTTTCAAAAACTTAAGCTTGAGTATTTATGTGAAACCTTCTTATACACAATATGAACAAGGTATATTGCAACTAAACTAATAATCACAAGTATAAAGAATAATGAATGTAAAGAGATAAGGGAAGGAAAGATCAAACCAAACACCAAGGATTTATAGTGGTTCGGCAACGAAGCTCACTAATCAACAAGATCTTTAAGGTGGAGAAACCGTACACAACGTCGCTTAACCAATTTCCGACTCTAAGCTAAAAGTCGAGCCCTAATCTTAGCTAGGACCAATCTACACCAATATACTTTGAGGACTAAGTATTAACCTTAATACACACACAACTTCCAAATAGACACAACTACATGGATCTTCACAATAATGACACAACAATGAATAAATAAGTTTGGATCTTCAATGGATCTTTGAGGTAGACACAACACTTCAAGAATGATAGTGTTCTTATCTTTGCACTTTAAGAGGAAAAAATGAGAGGAGAAAGATTCACTTCTAAACAAGTAGTAATCAAACAAATGATCAAGGATTTGAGTGATTTAAGAAGTATGAAAGAATATGGAAATATATGTGAAAAAGAGGTTGTTTGAAAGTTTGAGAATGGTCCACTATTTATAAGACAAACATTCAACGGCTATATCTGCCCACGGTTCCTTATCGATAAGGAACCGCCGTAGGTGCTAAGGAACAGCCGGCGTAGAGTCCGCTCCCTTTTGTCTTTTAGTGGGTTGGTTCGAATCTGGGGATTAAAATATCCTAAAAGGATATTCCAAACCAAGATAGAATATGCCATTTTTAAATTTCAAATTTTCAAATAATTAATTTAATAAAACCTTTTCTTAAAAAGAAAGTTTAATAATAAAACTTTGTCACACTTAATAAAAAGTTAGTTTTAAGAAAAGATTAAATCCTTGATCACTCAATTAGGATAATTACTTGTTTGTTCATACCTTAAGTGATAATCGTTGAAATGAAACATACTTGAACTCAAGAATTCGTTTTTCTCTGTTTTCGTAAATGCTTGTTCTTACATATTGTCGTAATCAAAACAAAGTGAGATCGAAAAATGAAAATAACGTTTTTAGGCATCATTGCATTAACAATCTTCATGATATTTGATTCAAATAACTCTCTTTTGTATTATCATTTTTGTCCCCCATCAGAATGGGTGTGTTAATGGGTATCTGAGTTCCTTCCTAGCAAGAAGAACTCAAATCCGCCATTGATTTTGTTACAAGAACTGTTACAATTTATATCAATAGTTTCTCTTTAATATTAGCTTGACAAAAATCAAAGTGTAGTGTTTTTGGTGTTGTTCTTGTGGCGGAAACAAAAAGAAGAGAGAAAGAGAGATGTTTGTTTTTTTTGTCTAAGCGTAAGTGTATATAATGTGTTTTAGTTGGTATCTTGGTATCCAAGGGTCTGAGTGTAGACAAAAGCACTAGAGTTAAAAAGTAAATAATAATTTATTACTCATTCCATTTCAAAATTATTGTCTATTCATTTTACGTCTTTTTCTTACAAGTGAATTTAAATATTATTCTTTTGTGTTATATAATACATGAAGAAAATTATAAGAATAATACATTTTAAAACCAATCAACTCATGAATTTTTCATTATGTATTATATAACATGAACAAAAATATTTAAGGTCAAAGTTGGAAAAGAAAGACCGAAATAATCAATATGGGACAATAATTTCGGGACAGCGACAGTACTATTTACATGCATGCACATGATATCGAATGGTCAAAACAGAAGTAGTGCAAGTAGAAACTGTATACGCAAGCAAAGACTTGACGGTTTATGTACGTAAAATAAGTAACGTAAACCCTCGTGAGTTAATGTAAAAATGTTAACCGCAATAGTACGTGGTCAAATAACACGCTCATAGTGTTCACAGAAAAGTAGATGAAAATAGTCTAGAGTCGGTACGCGTTCGAAGACGCTTTTCACTGTACGCAAGATAAGTTCTCGATTTCGAGTCAACTAATCACCTAAAAAGTAAAATTGAATTAGTCTAGGGTAAAAGTGAAAATAAGAAGTTGGGAGAATTACCGGTTGTCACATTGGCTATAAGACAATAAGGGTGACTCGCCACTTCAGGAAACAGAATATTCATATACTCATTGACTCGAGATGCACATACAATACTTATATGTGTTTATAGCTAAAAAGTTAGGGTGTAGGATCATTTGAGGTGGATCCTATGCGAGTTTCTATGGCTGATGGGCATGTTTAAGAAGTTTAATTGGATGCTTAATGGACATAAATTCGGATTGACATTATGTATTTACCATTAGTAGGTTGTGAGATGGTTTTGGGTGTACAATGGTTAGCCACTTTGCGTAACATCATGTCAATTTTACTCTGAAAATACAATTTGAGTATGAAGGAGAACATGTGGCTTTGAGGGGAATCACTAAGTCACCTATGAAGTGGTTTCTGACAAGCAACTATCTAAACAAGTTACTAAAAAGACTGAGTCATATGCCTACAAATATTTATGTCCTAAGTGTGACTCATAACCATGTGTTTGGGACAACTGGAAATGAGGCCTTAGAAATTCTGTTGGAATAGTTTGAGGATGTGTTTGCCCTACCTATTTCCTTACCTCCACAAAGGCAACATGGTTACTGAATCCCTCTAAAGGAAGGAGCGATGGCGATCAATATTAGACCTTATAAACACCCACTTAGTCAGAAGGATGCTATAGAGTTGATGGTGCAAGATTTGTTGGATTCTAAGGTAATCAGACCAAGCAACAACCCTTTTTCATATGGAAAGAAAAAGGATCGTACATGGATAATGTGCATTTACTATAGACATCTCAATAAGTTGACAATGAGTGACAATTTTTCTATTTCCTTTGATTGAAGAGCTTATTGATGAACTATATTGATCAAAAGTGTTGTCTGAGTTTGACCTTAGATCAAGGTATCATCAAATAAGAATGGATGAGAAGGACATTGATAAGGCAACAATTAGGACTCACGATGGGTATTATGAGTTTTTAGTTATACCGTTTGGTCTCATAACTGCACCCTTAAACATTCAGCCATTAATGAACCAAGACATTAATGAACCAAGTATTCAAGAGACCTTTTGAGGAAGTTTACCTTGGTGTTCTTTAATGACATCTTAGTTTATAGTGCTATTGTGGAAGACCATTTGCTACCATTAAGGTCCATTTTGGAAGTTATGAGAGCAAATGGTCTCTCTGCCGAGAAGAATAAGTGTGTTTTTGGGATTGCTTATGTTGAGTACTTAAGGCATGTGATCTGATAACAAGGATAGGAGCATATCCTTCTAAGATATCAAGACCCCACAATATTATAAATGTGTATTCATTTGGAAAATAAATATATAAGGTCCCCACAAATTATAGTCACACACAAATAAATATTAACTAATATAGAAAGTATATGAAAAAATATATATCCTCTCATGACTACGAGAGATGTATACAATCAGTAAAGGAATCTTTAGCTTAATATTTTGCCTATAAATAACACTTCTTAAAATATTCAAAGGGCACATATTCTTATATTCTTTCTCGTCACTTGTTCTTATGCTTATAATAGCATACATTTAAATCAAATCACATAAAGCCCACCAATTTTAGGAAAGCTTGTGGTCACAGCTGGTTTGTTTGCGCCAAGCAAGATTTGAACTTAAAAATCTTGTTGGATTATAGTCTAATGTAATTACATAGAGAGAAGCTTAGAGTTCATATGTAGGACTTCCTATTATCGAGGTCATTATATTTCTAACTTAAACCATCTTGTTATAAATTAAATTTGGTGGTATATGTTTTTTGCTTTTTTGAAAGAATATGCATTGCGATCATTCATTTGATTCTCCGCATCTCTAGTCGTCCATTTCACAGGCAATGGCTTACAATCAAGACAAGCGTATTGATTCTATTGATTGTGTAACCTACTTTTTATGAAATGAACTATAGATAACTCCATATCATTAATCACGTCTGTTAATGAAGATTGTTATGTACTTTTGATTTTCGAATCATAGCTTTGTTAGCTCCTTAAATTGGTATACACTGGTTATGGCACGTCGCTAGGAGGCGGCTATTTCTAAGCATTTGACCAATCAATAAATAACCTCTAATATTTTTTCCTTATTTCCTTTAAATAGTTCTTATCCCTCATTTGTCATTTCATGTTTTGGTTTTGTAATTTTCTATCTAGAAACTCTATAGTTGATGTGTCGTGGATTAACACATATACGTTATAGGACAAATTTAGGTAATTACCTTTAGGAAAAAGTAATTAACCAAAAATAAGTCAAAGACGGATACGATTAAACACGTGAGTGAGTCGAGTTCGTTGTACACGAAGATCGAGTGAATTTGAGACGTTTCGTTTTGATTTGGACAATCGATTTGAATGTGTCGTTGGTTTTTAAAACTAAAATTAACTCTACGAATTTTAAGCTATTTAAAACTATCCTAAAGTGCATGAATCGTTAACCCCGCTAAAAATTAAAATCTAAAAACACAATTAATTACTTAAAAATTAAAACTCTATTTAAAATTTAAACTAATTTAATCATCTATGAAAATTTTAATCTATTTAATAATCTAATAAAAATAAATCTATTTAATTAAAAATAAACTAATTAAACTTTTTGAAATAAAAACATTTTTTTTTATATTTCTTTTATTATTTTTTTTTTATTTTATTTATTTTATAAACTATTTTTTTATGAGAAAGATTTACTTTAACTAAAAGTTAAAAGGTAAAATAAAAAAAACGTGACAAATGAAATAGGCTAAAACAAAATCTGTTGAGTAATAAATACTATATAAACGAAATAAGAGAAATTAAAATCAAAAGGGCGCTTAGCCCAGTTGGTTATCACGTATGGTTAATGAAGGAGGGGTCACGAGTTCGAGCCCCTCTGAAGACGTAATTTTGGGAATTATTTACTTTTTAGACAGATTACTAAAAAGTGACCTTAGGAAAGGCTTATGAACTTATTTGTATAAGCTGTTTAGGAAAACAGCTTAAATGAGCTTATCAGTCTTGTGAACTGTTAAGCAGATTGAACATGAACAATAGAACAAATAATTAAAAACCAGACAATAAAGAAAAAACTATAATCAGTAACAAATAAGGCAGCAAATAAAATACTAGCAGGATGTGTAGTAAACAAAACTTAAACGAATCAAAACAGACAGTTATCCATTTCTGAGATTGAAAACAGCTAAAAGAAAAATCCTACAACATCTAAGCAGGTAAAATAGACTTATCCTAACAAATCCTATATTAACAAATAGTTTCAGATAAACTCAGATAGTAACAACCAAATTACTAGCAGATCAGAACAAACAGTCTATCTCCTCAATCCTAAAATCAAGCTCAAACAGCTAACTCATCAATCTAGTATGCAAAAACTTCAACATTTTAACCCAATCTATTAAAGTTATTCCAAATCATACGACTTATATTTCTCAAAACAATATTTATTCAGCATATTTAACCATCTAATCAAATCAATAGAAATTAAACAAGAACCTAAATGAAAAAGTATAAACTACCAGTTAAAACAGATCCATCAGTACACCAAGACGAATTCAGTTAAAGCAGATGACTAAGATCGAGTGAAAAACTCATGTTTAAAACTCCAAGCTCAGATTACTCAAATAGTTTAAATCAAAAGCAGATTCAGCAGACAATAACATAATCAAAACTTAGCTGAATAAAAACTACTATTATTTCATCCAGCAGACTAAAATATATGACAGCAAGAAAAATCCATAAACAATATCAAATCAACTCAGACTTAATAACAAAACTCAACTTTAATCAGTAAATACTTCAGTAAAGTACTAATATCATTAAACATTTAAGCAGACAACTAAATAACATCAAATAAACACCAGCTTACTATCATAATCACTATCAAATCAAACAAGCGATTATAAAACAAATAAGAAAAACTGTAAATTCATAATAAGTAAAAAGAAATTAGCACCTTATGAGATACCATTGGGAAGTAGGTCAACGCTGTGCTGCCTATGAACCGAGTCGACATCGACACCACCATTACAATCAAACGAACCTCCGCCTGAATCAACAGTCAACGAACCAACCTACAAGTATCATACTCGAACCAGTTTTTAATCTTAACCAGTGGGGTTAAGTTTTATTGATCCAGTTTTACTTATAATATTAAACCAAAACTATTAATTAGTCTAAGTTTAATATCTCAAATGTTATCTTGTGAATCAGTAATAGAAATTATTCATAAAACATAAAACAGTCAAGAAAAACGAGACACTAGTGAAAGATTGAACTAATTTTTATTAATCATCAAAGGTATTACAAGATTAAAAGTAAAATAACAAGAACAAATTCTACACTAATTTTGACAGAATAACAACTAAGTAAAAAGATGGATCAAAATTACACAATATTTGGGGGTTTTTATAGCCATCCCAAGGCTGTTGAGCAGCGAATATGCGGATCTTCAATCGGATATTCCTTACGAATTGTAGCCCTTGATCTTCTCATATTTTCTCTTTCCTTGATCGGATGGCTATCTTCTCTCCTAGCACACACGGATTGCCAAGGTGGCAATCCTTGTGTTTGTTGTGTTTCTTTTGGATGCTGTGATTGGTTGAAATGGCTAGATGAGGTGTTCATTCCAGTAAGATTCGACCACGTAGCACCTTCGTTACACTCCTTCTCTTCCTATAAGTATGGGGTTTTCTTTTCTTTTTGAGTGAATTAACGGAATATATAAAAAGCCCTTTGTAAAAATGACTTTTTATTAAGCTAGGGTAAATGAACAGTTAGGGTTTTTAACTAGTTTGAAGGGAAAAAGGAATGGGGAAGAAGGTACAACTTAGGTTGTATCGAAACTTATAAAATAAATGTGTGGGAATGAATGAAAGACGTGTGAGTTTATTAATGACTGAGTGGGGTGGGGGGTCGGTTTTATTAAATGGATGGAAAAGAAAACGTGTGGTGTAATATTTAATGGAAATGAGTAACGTGTACTGAAATCTGTGAATTAAATACTCACAATTCCTTTGCAAAACCCTAAAGGACCAGTATTATTCTTTATTCGTTTGTATAAGTGAGCAATTGGGCTTGGGCCCAGAAACCATTCGTTTAACACATTGCTTCCATCCATATAAAATCCATTTTGGGCCTATTGGACTTTTAAAGTCCAACTTTATTAACTTGAATCAATAATGGGCTTTTGAACCCATTAAATCCATTGTGGGTCCCACTTGGCTAAAATCTTTTATTAAAATATTAAATCCTCTAAATCGAACTCGATTTTGGCTTCCTCGATCTTTATCATCAAACTCGTGTCGATTATTGCCGGTTTTCGTGAACTTGGTACCTACACACATGAAAACAAGAAACATACAAACAAAAGGCATATTTGATACATTATGAGCATAATTTCATTGTTTTTAAGCTATAAATGATATGAGTAAAAACACTCATATCAAATTCCCCCATGCTAAGCAATTGCCGTGTCCTCACGCAATGATAGAATAAAACTCTAACTACACCATTATTCAACTTTTTGACTTTTATTTTGCAAAGACATAATGTATTGCTTTCATTATTCGAAAAATAACTTTTAGGATCATAAAACTCAAATAGATTCATCGTCCCCGACTGTTCACTTTTCCATGCCAAGTGCAAAAACAAGATCATTGTTATTATAAGTTGGTAGACTAACACGAATTCATGTGGGCCAATTAATCACTTAGACTCCCTTATTCCTAAGTGTATCTCTTATATTTTATTGTTGTCTAGAATGATCACGAGGATGCATTGTTGACTTATTTCGATAATTTATTAGGCCGAAAATAAAGTGAACGATTTAATCAATAGTTAGCTAAAGGACAAAATCTTTTAAAACTGCTTCTCGGGACTTCATAAAGTTCATATCTTGGCATAACTTGTTTCGCGATTTGAGACCTTTCTCGGATCGATATTTGGCAATGACTTAATACTTCCAACCTTGAGAGACGCTCACGAAATAATGGTCTTCTCTTCATAATATTTCTTCACTTGAAGTTTTGAGAGATTCATACTTGGACCACGACTTCTTCATTTTTCTCCAATCTTTACTTGGGATTTTGATTAACAACGATCCGCCTCCTTTTTGGACTTGGCTTCATTTATCCTCATACCTTATTTTTGGTCTTTTTGGATAGACTTCTCCATGACTTTTTGGGAGTATTTTGCTTTTCGTTGTGTGTCTCGATCCTTCATATTGATTTTTGATAAATGAGTCTTCACATCACTTGAGATCTTTAGCAATAAAACATAGCCCTCATGTCTTGTTAGGACCTTTTTGGACTCGCCAATCTTCGCATCCCGCTTCAATAAGTTATGCCTTGGCTATGAACTCTAATCCATACCGAGCAACTTCTAAACGATCTTGGGCTAGAAGCTAAGTAACTTTTCAAATCGTTCAACCTTATTTATTGCAATTAAAATTATTAACAAGTGATGGGAGAAGAGGCTCATAAATAACTCACATAAATTCCCAAAAGAATACCACACTTATAATTGGCTCTATCATCTCTTGTTCTCCATATTGTAAAATTCCAAGAATGAAATCAATGGATACTTAGCCTATCAAATCAAAGTTTTGGGTTTTCAAGTCATCTATAGGATCTTGCAACTTCTTATACTTTTGCAAGTTTTAGAATTTGCGTTTTAAAGTTCCCTTGATAGACGACTTTCTAGGATCAATTATAGGAGCTTGCGAAAAGTTCTTGTCCTTAACTCGAATGAATTAAGACCTTCGCGTTTTAAAGCTCCCTATATAATAGCCTAGCAAAACTTAATTCAAATACGTTAAGGAAAAGCTAAGGTTAAAAACCGAGTCGAGTCAAAAACTATTCTTATTGAAAGCCTATATTCGTGTCAAAAACACTTATTTTATCTATTAAAACTTAAGAATAACACCAAAAATTTAAAATTTTATTGAAAAATGAGAAAACTATACGTTTGGACACGACAAAAGCAATTGCAAGCGATTATATCGATTGACTCCCCCATGCTAAAACCAAACATTGTCCTCAATGTTTCTTAGCTCAAGAGTTACACCCCCTTGCTAAAACACGAAGAGTCTAATGCAAATTCCTAGCATGGAAAGAGCACGCAAATCTAAAAGCCGTTTATTAATTATGCCTCAAGAAAAACGTTAGTCAATAATAATCAAGGGTAAGAAAGTGTGCCCCTTTTTGGCATTCAAAGAATGGAAGATCAAGTGGACCGGCAAAAACCGAACACGAGAGTCTTCAAATATTAGGGTCATACCTAAGATCACAACACAACAAATCACGAACACGAGCTTGAAAGATCAAGCCTTATTAGGTGTTAGAAAATAGAAAGAAGATAGAATGAACTCGTTTTTGTTCACCGAGTCATGAGCTCGACTCGATCCCCGCATTCATTGGTCCTTAGGGAAAGATGGTGCAAACCGGCATATTGGAGTAAAAACCAACACAAAGAACGATGCCGGGGTCAAAGATCTCATCCTCGTTGTCGGATGACAAACGAAAGGATAAAACTCCAACACTAATCTCTAACAAGAGATGGTAGTCACAAACAATAGTATGGATGTAGCATGCTCCACGAGGTAAACTCGCACCAAGATGATTAAAAAGTCTTTCAATTATTGCATCGATGAAAGGCCGAGATTTCCCTAAATCGACGATTCCGGGATCGAATACCTCGTCCTCGGTGGAGAAAGGAATAGACAACAAGGTGTCGTCCCCCCATGCTAATCCTAAATCATATGAAGCACATGGTAATGGTGGTACAAAAGTCTCAACCATAGTGGTTTCAACTTGCATGACTTTGTCGACTTTTTCACTCTTAGGAACGTGAACAAAGGGGTCATGGTACTCAATATGAGTCACATGAAAAACCCGCACATTAAGATCAACGCGAGTGGGAGGGAGATTGGGAATAATGTAAATCTCTCCATCCGAGTCGACATACTCATCACAAAAGGTGTGATCATCATCACAAACCTCATCAACCTCCTTCATAAGAAGATCATCATCACAAAGGTTGTGAGATGTAGGAGGTATGATGTTCTCAAAATCCTCTTGAAACAATGGATTATTGTTCAATGAAGCTTCAAATAGAGGATTTGAGTAAGTCACAAAAGTGTCGTCATCCTTGTCATCACAAGACATATCCGACAAAGTATCGAGTGTGTCACATTCGGATACTAGATCATCATTCTCATTTGAAGGAAATTCATCGGCGAATTCCTCGAGAATGGTAGGTAAAACACGAGAATCACGTTCGATCTCGAGATCGGAAACGTCTTCACTTCCCCGTGGAAGTGGATCAAGGATAGCAAAAAGTTCATCGACGAACTTATCCAACGAATAGTCACTAACCTCACTCGGTGTGAAGTTAGGAATCAAAGGTTCTTCAATGGAAGATTGTGCCTTAGGAACATCAACATGATCCTTAGAAGAGAGTGAAAATGAGTCCATCTTCAAAGATTGTTCAATTAAAGCAATGTCACTCTCGGGATCGAAATTCTCATTATCAAACTCACTAGCATCGAATGGCTCACTCAAGTAATCATCAATTTGTTTTTCAATCTTATCATCCTCGTGTGGAGTGAGTATAGATGAGGTAACATTACAACATGATTCAACAAAATTAGGTTTTTCACTTTCCAATTTCTTAGGAACCAATCTTGAAATTTTTTCCGGTTTGAAAATCATATGTTTATCCCCATGAAACAATTTAAGCTCCCCTTCTTTCATATCAACTAAAACACCGGCCGTACACAAAAATGGTCGTCCTAAAATTATAGGCGCACGAGGATTCGGATCATAATCAATGATAGCAAAATCGGCTAGGTAAACGAACTCCCCCACTTTAACAATGACATTTTCCGCTATACCAACCGGTCGAGTGGTGGTTCCATTAGCAAGCTCAATGATCATTCGAGTGGGTATAAGTCGCAAATAGTCAAGAGTTCTCCAAATGGACAAGGGCATAACGTTAATACTAGCTCCTAGATCGGCAAGAGCTTTGTATTCCCCAAGCTCATCGAAAACACAAGGTATCAAAAAGTGACCCGGATCATTATACTTCTTAGGAAAGAGATCAATGAAATCCGAGGTACTAATCACATTTAAAGTAGCCTTGGTGACATTCCAAAAGGTTTCTTTAGGTGGCACAATAAGCTCAAGCTTTCTTTCTAAATTACCATAAGCGGTGATAGCCTTAAGCTCTCCCCTCGGGTTAGGAATGGTATTACTAGGTAAGCAACCCGAAGAAGTAGATGGTTTAGACATGAATCCCTCAAACATAGAAAGCAATTTATTTTGACCTTGTTCCAAACTTTGTTGCATACGATTTTGGTTTTGCTCTAGCCTTTGTTCAAAACGGGTTTGGTTTTGTTCAAGTCTTTGTTGATTAAGCTCAATCTTATTATTTTGCCCTTTAATCGTATTTTGAAAATCAAGTCTCAAAGTATTAATTTGCCCTTGGATGTTATTTTTAAAAGCTTTCAAATTTGCCTCATTTGATTTCATGTAGCTTGACAAATCATTTTGATTATTCCCTTGAAAACCTTGATTGTTTTGATTAGCATTAAATCCATTTCCTTGATTAAAATTCCCTTGGTTACCACGGTTAAAATTATTCCCATTGTTTCCATTGTTGTACCTATTTTGAACCGGTGGAAAACCCGATGGAGCAACATGATTTTGACGAGGAACTTGACCGTTGGAGCCATAAGTTCCCGTTGCGGCAAAAGCACTAGCTTGATCAAACCCCGCGTTTAAACAAGCATAATTAGGATGTGCTCCACCACATGATACACAAACATTCCCAATCATATTAATCGATCCATGAGGATTCTTCCTAATCTCACTCAACAAAGTCGCAAATCCACTATCAATCTTAGAATCCAATCTAGAAATCTCGGGATTAGATGAATTCACATTGGAAACAACCGGTGTGTTTCGTGAATATTGTGCTCTAGACTTATCCTCAATTATTCTCCACGCGTCTCTCGGTGTTTTTCTTAAAAGATTACCACCCGCGGCGGCATTTAAAGAATCTTGTTCAATCATATTAAGCCCATTATAGAAAGTATTAATTTGATGCAATTCCGAGAAACCGTGGTGTGGACATTGTCTTAACAAATCCTTAAATCTTTCCCAAGCTACCCCAAACGATTCATGCACTTTTTGTTCGAATCTAGTGATCTCATTTTTAAAGTGTGTTGTCTTGGACGGTGGAAAGAAATAATTCATAAACTTTGACACTAAATAATCCCAAGTTAAAATCGAACCCGGTGGTTCTTTTTCATACCAAAGCTTAGCATTACCCTCGAGCGAGTACGGAAAAAGCATGAGCTTAAGCACGTCATTCGGCACATCTCTAAACTTGAGAGTCGAGGTAATTCGATTAAAATTCCGAATGTGAGAATGCGGACTATCGATCTCATTGCCACGAAATGGGTCGGCACGAATGAGCGATAAAAGACCCGTCTTAATCTCAAAATGATCCGCCAAAATAGCCGGCAGAACGATTGCTTCCCCATACCCTTCGGTGGGTGCACGGAGCAATTCCTCCATTGTACGGTTATCGGCCATCTCTACAACAATAGGTGGAATCTCGGGTTCCACTATTCGTTGTTGACGATTTCTATTTCTACGAGGAATATTTTCAAGCCTATTAAAATCTATCACAAGACGAGAAGAACGTAATTGCATACACTACAAAGACGAGAATTTAGAGGATTAAAGAAAAGAAATTAGACAAGAAAGAAGATTATTTTTGGTATTTTTATTTGGTATTGCTCAATCAATAATGATCGATAAAAAACAAGGAATAAGGATAACTACTATGGAAGTAAATTACCCTCGGTCGACTTTGAAACGATAGGTGAAAACCTAAACGTCTCGAGGTTCAATAAGTAAACAACAAAAAATAAGATTTAATACTACTTGAGTCGGCAAACCAATAATAGGTTGTCCCTCTCAATATACGCACAAGCAAGCGGGGAAACGAGGTGGCACTAAGCACTTAAAAACCTTTTTCCTTAGACGGCCTTTTATAGCACGTCGCCTTATACCCACCTTATAGTTTGTATAAATCGAGTTCAAACTTCTTATTAGTATTTATTTATTTTGCCTTTATTTTTGTTTTGGGTTCGAATACAATAGCTAGGTGATGAAATCCCAACTAAGGCTTATTTGAAAAGTATTTAAAATTGTTGTTCTACGTAATACAATATATTATTCACAAAAAACGAGAAAAACGATACATACTACGTAATAGAAAAATAACAAAACTTTCCGAGGACGGAAAGGGTCTTCAAATCCACGATCAACAAATCTCCACAAAAGCGAATCGTACACAAGATCCCCGGCAGCGGCGCCAAAATTTTTGATGTGTCGTGGATTAACACATATACGTTATAGGACAAATTTAGGTAATTACCTTTAGGAAAAAGTAATTAACCAAAAATAAGTCAAAGACGGATACGATTAAACACGTGAGTGAGTCGAGTTCGTTGTACACGAAGATCGAGTGAATTTGAGACGTTTCGTTTTGATTTGGACAATCGATTTGAATGTGTCGTTGGTTTTTAAAACTAAAATTAACTCTACGAATTTTAAGCTATTTAAAACTATCCTAAAGTGCATGAATCGTTAACCCCGCTAAAAATTAAAATCTAAAAACACAATTAATTACTTAAAAATTAAAACTCTATTTAAAATTTAAACTAATTTAATCATCTATGAAAATTTTAATCTATTTAATAATCTAATAAAAATAAATCTATTTAATTAAAAATAAACTAATTAAACTTTTTGAAATAAAAACATTTTTTTTATATTTCTTTTATTATTTTTTTTTATTTTATTTATTTTATAAACTATTTTTTTATGAGAAAGATTTACTTTAACTAAAAGTTAAAAGGTAAAATAAAAAAAACGTGACAAATGAAATAGGCTAAAACAAAATCTGTTGAGTAATAAATACTATATAAACGAAATAAGAGAAATTAAAATCAAAAGGGCGCTTAGCCCAGTTGGTTATCACGTATGGTTAATGAAGGAGGGGTCACGAGTTCGAGCCCCTCTGAAGACGTAATTTTGGGAATTATTTACTTTTTAGACAGATTACTAAAAAGTGACCTTAGGAAAGGCTTATGAACTTATTTGTATAAGCTGTTTAGGAAAACAGCTTAAATGAGCTTATCAGTCTTGTGAACTGTTAAGCAGATTGAACATGAACAATAGAACAAATAATTAAAAACCAGACAATAAAGAAAAAACTATAATCAGTAACAAATAAGGCAGCAAATAAAATACTAGCAGGATGTGTAGTAAACAAAACTTAAACGAACCAAAACAGACAGTTATCCATTTCTGAGATTGAAAACAGCTAAAAGAAAAATCCTACAACATCTAAGCAGGTAAAATAGACTTATCCTAACAAATCCTATATTAACAAATAGTTTCAGATAAACTCAGATAGTAACAACCAAATTACTAGCAGATCAGAACAAACAGTCTATCTCCTCAATCCTAAAATCAAGCTCAAACAGCTAACTCATCAATCTAGTATGCAAAAACTTCAACATTTTAACCCAATCTATTAAAGTTATTCCAAATCATACGACTTATATTTCTCAAAACAATATTTATTCAGCATATTTAACCATCTAATCAAATCAATAGAAATTAAACAAGAACCTAAATGAAAAAGTATAAACTACCAGTTAAAACAGATCCATCAGTACACCAAGACGAATTCAGTTAAAGCAGATGACTAAGATCGAGTGAAAAACTCATGTTTAAAACTCCAAGCTCAGATTACTCAAATAGTTTAAATCAAAAGTAGATTCAGCAGACAATAACATAATCAAAACTTAGCTGAATAAAAACTACTATTATTTCATCCAGCAGACTAAAATATATGACAGCAAGAAAAATCCATAAACAGTATCAAATCAACTCAGACTTAATACCAAAACTCAACTTTAATCAGTAAATACTTCAGTAAAGTACTAATATCATTAAACATTTAAGCAGACAACTAAATAACATCAAATAAACACCAGCTTACTATCATAATCACTATCAAATCAAACAAGCGATTATAAAACAAATAAGAAAAACTGTAAATTCATAATAAGTAAAAAGAAATTAGCACCTTATGAGATACCATTGGGAAGTAGGTCAGCGCTGTGCTGCCTATGAACCGAGTCGACATCGACACCACCATTACAATCAAACGAACCTCCGCCTGAATCAACAGTCAACGAACCAACCTCCAAGTATCATACTCGAACCAGTTTTTAATCTTAACCAGTGGGGTTAAGTTTTATTGATCTAGTTTTACTTATAATATTAAACCAAAACTATTAATTAGTCTAAGTTTAATATCTCAAATGTTATCTTGTGAATCAGTAATAGAAATTATTCATAAAACATAAAACAGTCAAGAAAAACGAGACACTAGTGAAAGATTGAACTAATTTTTATTAATCATCAAAGGTATTACAAGATTAAAAGTAAAATAACAAGAACAAATTCTACACTAATTTTGACAGAATAACAACTAAGTAAAAAGATGGATCAAAATTACACAATATTTGGGGGTTTTTATAGCCATCCCAAGGCTGTTGAGCAGCGAATATGCGGATCTTCAATCGGATATTCCTTACGAATTGTAGCCCTTGATCTTCTCATATTTTCTCTTTCCTTGATCGGATGGCTATCTTCTCTCCTAGCACACACGGATTGCCAAGGTGGCAATCCTTGTGTTTGTTGTGTTTCTTTTGGATGCTGTGATTGGTTGAAATGGCTAGATGAGGTGTTCATTCCAGTAAGATTCGGCCACGTAGCACCTTCGTTACACTCCTTCTCTTCCTATAAGTATGGGGTTTTCTTTTCTTTTTGAGTGAATTAACGAAATATATAAAAAGCCCTTTGTAAAAATGACTTTTTATTAAGCTAGGGTAAATGAACAGTTAGGGTTTTTAACTGGTTTGAAGGGAAAAAGGAATGGGGAAGAAGGTACAACTTAGGTTGTATCGAAACTTATAAAATAAATGTGTGGGAATGAATGAAAGACGTGTGAGTTTATTAATGACTGAGTGGGGTGGGGGGTCGGTTTTATTAAATGGATGGAAAAGAAAACGTGTGGTGTAATATTTAATGGAAATGAGTAACGTGTACTGAAATCTGTGAATTAAATACTCACAATTCCTTTGCAAAACCCTAAAGGACCAGTATTCTTCTTTATTCGTTTGTATAAGTGAGCAATTGGGCTTGGGCCCAGAAACCATTCGTTTAACACATTGCTTCCATCCATATAAAATCCATTTTGGGCCTATTGGACTTTTAAAGTCCAACTTTATTAACTTGAATCAATAATGGGCTTTTGAACCCATTAAATCCATTGTGGGTCCCACTTGGCTAAAATCTTTTATTAAAATATTAAATCCTCTAAATCGAACTCGATTTTGGCTTCCTCGATCTTTATCATCAAACTCGTGTCGATTATTGCCGGTTTTCGTGAACTTGGTACCTACACACATGAAAACAAGAAACATACAAACAAAAGGCATATTTGATACATTATGAGCATAATTTCATTGTTTTTAAGCTATAAATGATATGAGTAAAAACACTCATATCAATAGTCATTCCACATAATTCAATAATCAAGTTACAAATCATTTAGTTCATAATTTCGAATCATCTTCATGATCTTTGATTCAATTAATTCTCTTTTGTATTATCATTTCTATCCCCATCATAATCGGTGTGTTAATTGGTATCATAGCTCCTTCCTAGCAAGAAGAACTCAAATCCGCCATTGATTTTGTTACAAAATCTGTTACAATTTATATCAATAGTTCTTCCTTAATATTAGCTTGACGAAAAATCAAATTGTAGTGTTTTAGGTGTTGTTCTTGTGGCAGAACCAAAAAGAAGAGAGAAAGAGAGATGTTTGTTTTTTTGTTTAAGTATAAATGTATATAATGTGTATTAGTTGGTATCTTAGTATCCAAGGGTCGGAGTGTGGACAAAAACACTTAGTTAAAAAGTAAAATAATAATTCGTTACTCATTCCATCTCAAAATTATTGTCTATTTATTTTTACGGTCTTTTTCTTACAACTTTGACTTTAAATGTTATTTTTTGTGTTATATAATACATAATTAAAATTATAAGAATAATAAGTTTAAAAACTAATCAACTCATGAATTTTTCATTATGTATTATATAACACGAACAAAAATATTTAAGGTCAAAGTTGGAAAAGAAAGACCGAAATAATCAATATGGGACAATAATTTTAGGACAACGGCAGTACTATTTACATGCATGCACATGGTATCGAATGGTCAAAATAGAAGTAGTTCAAGTAGAAATTGTATACGCAAGCAAAGTTGACTGTTAATGCACATAAGATCAAGTTAAGTTAATGTAAAAATGTTAACCACAACAGTACGTGGTCAAATAACACGCTCATAGTGTTCACAGAAAAGTAGATGAACACAGTCTAGAGTCGGTACACGTCCGAAGACGCTTTTCACTGTACGCAAGAAAACTTCTCGATTTCGAGTCAACTAATCACCCAAAAAGTAAAAACTGAATTAGTCAAGGGTAAAAGTGGAAATAAGAAGTTGGGAGAATTACCGGTTGTCACATTGGCTATAAGACAATGAGGGTGACTCGCCACTTTAGGAAACAAAATATTCATATACTCATTGACTCGAGAAGCACATACAATATTTAGATGTTTTTATGGCTAAAAAGTTAGGGTGTAGGATCATTTGAGGTGAATCCTATGCAAGTTTCTTGGCTGATGGGAATGTTTAAGAAGTTCAATTGGATGCTTAATGGACATAAATTCGAATTGACATCATGTATTTACCATTAGGAGGTTGTGAGATGGTTTTGGGAGTACAATGGTTAGCCACTTTGCGTGATATCATGTCAATTTTACTCTGAACATACAATTTGAGTATGAAGGAGGTCATGTAGCTTTGAGGGGAATCACTAAGTCACCTATGCAGTGGTTTCTAACAAGCAACTATCCAAACAAGTTACTAAAAAGATTGAGTCCTATGCCTACAGATCTTTATGTCCTAAGTGTGACTCAAAAGCATGTGTTTAGGAAAACTGAAAATGAGGCTTTAGAAAGTCTCTTGGAATAGTTTGAGGATGTGTTTACCCTACCTATTGCCTTACCTCCACAAAGGCAACATGGTTACCGAATCCCTCTAAAGGAAGGAACAATGGCGATCAATATTAGAATTTTAAAACACCCACTAAGTTAGAAGGATGCTATAGAGTCGATGGTGCGGGATTTGTTGGATTCTAAGGTAATCAGACCAAGCAACAACCTTTTTTCATATGGAAAGTAGAAGGATCGTACTTGGAGAATGTGCATACACTATAGACATGTCAATAAGTTGACTATGAGTGACAAGCTTTCTATTTCCTTTGATTGAAGAGCTTATTGATGAACTATATTGATCAAAAGTGTTGTTTGAGTTTGAACTTAGATCAAGGTATCATCAAATAAGAATGGATGAGAAGGACATTGATAAGACAACATTTAGGACTCACGATGGGCATTATGAGTTTTTGGTTATGCCATTTGGTCTCATAAATGCACCCTTAACCTTTCAGCCATTAACGAACCAAGTCATTAGTGAATCAAGTCTTCAAGAGACTTTTTGAGGAAGTTTACCTTGGTGTTATTTAATTACATCCTAATTGAAAGTTCTATTATAGAAGACCATTCTTGATTGACAGTTCTATTGTGGAAGACTATTTGCTACCATTGAGGTCCATTTTGGAAGTTATGAGAACAAACGGTCTCTCTGTCGAGAAGAATCAATGTGTGTTTGGGATTGCATAAGTTGAGTACTTAAGGCATGTGATCTCATAACAAGGAGTAGCCGCATATCCTTCTAAGATATCAAGACCCCACAATATTATACTAGTAAATGTGTATCCGCGTGAAAAATAAATATGCGAGGGCCTCACAAACGATAATCACACATAAATATATATTAACGTATAGAGAAAGTATATGAAAGAAGAATATATCCTCTCATGATTATGTGAGATGTATGAAATCAGTAAAGGAATCTTTGGCTTAATATATTGCCTATAAATAACATTTCTCAAAAGAGTCAAAGGGAAAGTATTCTTGTATTCTTTCTCCTTACTTGTTCTTATGCTTATAATAACATACATTTAAACGAAATATTATTTCATTGTTAATAATTTCATTTTTTTTACTTTTAAATCTCGACTCCGACTTCAATAGGATATGTGACGTAAAGTCATATTAATGAATACGAGTTACCATTAAAGGAATCACCACCCGAGATATATTTATTATGCGTCCTAGCACACGACTAGTCTACTTTTCATTAGATATTATATTCGTACTTACTCGTTACTCGTCTTATTTAACGATACTAGACTGTAGGTATAGATAGACAATATACGTCCGGCTCTCGAGACACATTTTCATACCCGCACATTTACGTTCATCAATTACCTAAAATGAATGAACGTGTAATTAATTAATTAAGAGGAATTAATAGTCGATTAATGGAGTAGAAAGTTCATTATGTTCTAATTTGGTTGTTGGAATTTTATACCGTACAAAAAGGATATTACTAGTTATGCACCCCAACTAAAAATGTTGGTGTTTTATGCACCCGACTTTTGTAAATTTTCAAAATTATTTTTAAAGATCGAGGCAACTTTGCACCATATCTTGATACGTGTCCGACATAAGTACAAACTCGCCTTGCCTCGACCTCCTCGAGACACATGTCAAGTTATGGTGTAAAGTTGCCTCGTACACCTCAGTTGCCTATGAGCATTTTGAGAAATAATAAAGGTCGGGTGCATTTAACACCTACACCTAAGGTTCTAGATAGCCCGAGGGGTGGCGTAACGGCATGGCTAAGCCTCATGCTTTCACGAGCCACGACGAGTCATGGCGTTCTTAAAGCGTTACAAAATATGAAAATATATATATGATTATATATTTATATCATATTAAAAGTATATTGAAGTCATAAAAGTGTAATAATATGGAACAATAAGAAACTACTTTAAATTTTAATCATTTTCATTTGTATATAAAAATACGATGTTATCAAAATTGAATTAAAAAAAATCTTCCACGCATCTCATTGTATCGCGACTTATCACGTTTTTTCACTTATCTTCTCACTTCAAACCTTAAGCTCAAGCCTTGGTCTATTGGTTGACGTGGAGATCAAGCCTCATGTTGGAATGTGCATAAGTCATATATAGTATATTATTCGTCCGAGAGTACGTAGGCCTAAAGGATCACACACTTAGACATCGAGATCGTCTTTTATTAAGTTATACAATATAATATGGTTATATTTATTGTGTAAACTTAGTTTGATAAAGGTGTATACTTATCAGTAACTAATTAATAACTTAAAATGGTTTCATGATGATTAATTAATAAGACATAATACTTTAAGGTAATTAATGTATTTACATAACTAAGTATGTAAAAAGTCAAACCAAGCACCCTATGGGTGATGGTCGGCCGAATAGTAACAAGAGGAAGGGAACAAGATTTTTCTTCTAGAACGATTTATTACTTGGAAGTTAAGATGAGATCTTTACTATAATTAGTCCAACGCTCAAGTATATAAACACATAAATGTGATTCATTGTTTCATAACTTTAAAACTAAACTTTCTCCTCCTCTTATTCTTTGTAGGTCGACGTCTAACATACACCAAGAGGTTCGGGTTTTGATTTTATTAAATATATGCTTAATCAAGATCTAGCAATCAAAGGTAATTGATTGAAGTTTCGTGTGGACTATCTTAGAAAAGATCTAACTTGATATTTTGGTTTTGGTGAATCGGATTTGGGTATAACGAATTAGGGTTTTGAGACATACACATATTAAGTTTTGATTGGATCAAAGTAAGAGCATACAATAGCTTAATGATACTATTGATGTTATTAATTTTGAACTTAAGTTAACATAATAGACAAATCCATGAAGTATAAGTTCATCAAAAAAACTATGAGATTATCTCATGAATTTGATCTTATTAAAATACCATGAATGATATGTCCAATAAAGATGAACCGAAATATATACTTTAAATATATTTGACAATTGATGAATTTAACCAACTACTCCTAAATGTTACCAAGGTTAGGGTATTGAGTGCATTTAGAATACTACTCAATATGACTCCAATACGAAAGGTTAATCAAGATATTATTCTTAGAATAATAAGATGGGATGAATCCCATAGGAGTCTTAGTGAAAGGTTAGATTTTGTTAGAAATCTTGAGGATTATATTAACAAACATCTAGTGCTACTTAGTGTATTTTTTAGGAGGCCCAAAGGAAACGATGGGATAACACTCCTATATAAAACCCACGCATAGACCAAATTGTTTATTTCTTGTTAAGATGAGTTCTCTGAGAAAGTCTCACTTTCTAAGAAGCGAGTGGGAGTCCCACGCTTGCTCGAAGCAAGTGGGAGTCTTGGATTATCCAAGAATATAATACACAAGCCTTCTAAACACACTTGTTGAAGTCAACTAAGGCTAAATATGAAAATGTGAAACCTTAGAATGATGTTACTCACATTCATAAATCCATAAGGATTCCTCATGATATGTTTCTAATATCGTTATTGAGGTTTATGAGTTAGAATATCATTATGAAATTGCTACCCATAAGTGATGTATTATCAAATTTGAAATTTGATGGATAAATCAAACTATGAATGGAAAGATGCATCCGTGGGAAGATAATCATAAGTTTGGAATCTGATTAATCTTACACCTGTCAATTATTTGATAAGGTTTAAAATGAGTTTCCTTGTTATAAAGATTCATTAGGACAATATTGTATATATTTATTGCAAGATAAATGTTATATGTTTTAAATCATACTTAAGAAATTAACTATGATTAAAACTTCTACATTCATAAAGAATAAATATGTAAAGATGTTCTATTTTTCGTACTTGCTTTAAATGTTAAAGTGAAGACAAAATTAGATTACAAAACTATTTGATGAATGATTACCTTGTAAGGACAATATGTAATCATAAGAAGATTTATGAATCTATAAATAATTTTACAAGATATAAAAAATGCTAATATCCACACATGGATTAAAAGCATGCATCTAAATAATCTAAGTCTTAAGTTCAAGTGTAAAGTCAATCACTTGTAGGATTTGATTTATAATTATAAGTAAGATTACTCATGAGTAAATCTCAAAGCCAGTGGAGTACTTAGTTTTATTTCTCTAAAATTAAATATGTTGTTAAACATATTAGAAACAATATTTCATCTTAGAAATTATTCTTAAGAGCGAGATAAAGTCTCTTATAAGTTTTTAGAAAAATAAATTTGCAACCTTGGAAAATATGTTATGATTTAACATATGCGGTGAAACAATATAAATAATCACTGAGAGAATCTCGAATGATGTATCTTACGTAGTGAGATCAAACGCATGAGTGAATGCCTAAAACTCATTAAGGATTCATTTAGGGCATTATATTGTACATAGGATAAGTTGTATTTTTTGCATGAATGCAAGTTGTCTTGACGAGCTTAAAATTCTAGTTGAAAGTTACTAGAAATAATGTTAGTAACATTAAAAGTCTAATTGGAAGACATTAGAATAAATGTTGGAAACATTGAAATCTAATTGATATACGTTGGTAGCAACATTAAAATGAGTGTTGAATTAGAAATTTATTCCTAAAACCAATAATGGAAATATTATGGATATAATTAGTGATAATCATAATAATATCATTATGGTTGACAAACTTGAAGTTTGTTTAAATATCCAACCCATTATTTAAGGAATGTTCAAGGTTTACAAAATAGGAGCATAGTTGTATGGTATACACTAATGCTAGCTTTAATTGAGATGATACTCAATTTCACTTTTAGCAAGTCTTTGTTTAGATAAGATCGTTGCTAGAAGCTAACATGCTTGGTTTAAAAGCATAGATGCATTATACAATAAAAACTTAGAATACTTTGTAGTTTTGAAAAATATAGTGATGAACATTTCCAATAAACGATGTATACATCTTATGGAATGTATGTGACAATTAATATGATATTTTATATCATAGTACACGCGTACATTTGGACTCATCATATTATTAAAGGAATATCACAACTTGTGATTTTGGATAAGTATTCACAAAGTTCCACAAGATCAATAATCTAGTTTATAGGAATCTATGCTGTTATCAACAATTGGATTGTTGTGACTAAGACAATATTATTCAAACTAGAATTATCATGTAGTGATCGTTTTTTGGTATTTAGATAACGGACGTTTAAGCAATTGTATTAAACAATTATTTAGCATACGAGGTATGATCATTTTCATTAAATACTATTGTGTCATATATTTGCATGTTTAATACAAGGATCTAATATTTGCATATTATACATTCTAAGTTTCCATTGTCGATCATTAATATGTGAATATTAATGACCTAAGACAAATATTAGGTTTAGTTGTATTTTTGGAAATTATATAACGATGATTCTTCCAAACTCATAGGTTATTCAATGTGGTTGAATAACTATACTACTGATAGTCGTAGTTTTTACACTTTGTTTAGGAAAACAAAGGTAATTAGGGTAAGTACACAAGTAGTTTAGGAAAACCACAAGTTATGACCCAAAGTGGGGATCGTTCTCAATGAGGCTTGGTGTGTGTGTTAAGAGATGATTAACTTTTGTGATCATATTTGTGAGAAAAGAAAATAGAAATGAGATTAGAAGAGAATGACGGTTACGATTGTGGATTAAACTAAGACGATTAGTCGTACACGTAAAACCGTAAAAAGTGACAAAATTAAATATTTACCCTAAAAATTCCTAGAAAATTGCAATAAATCCTAAATAATGTAATTAGAGTTTACAAAAAATCAAAACTCAAACCTTTTATGTAATTAAATAATAATTTTTTAATGCTAATTAAAGCCCAAAAAATCAATTTAATTAATAAAAAGCCTAAAATGAGATTTTTTCAATTGTAAACCTCTAAAATGACTTAACTAAATTTAAAACTATTTTTGAAAATTTTAAAATTAACTAAAACTATTTTATAAACAATTAAAAACTATTAAAATTTAAAATAATTATAGAAATTAATCAAATGACAATAAAAATATTCTAAATATTGTAAAATTCCTAACTTAATGTATTTAACCTAAGAAAAATATAAAAACTTGAAAAATCTAAATTTTAATTTTTAATAATAAAATAATAAAAAAATAATATTAAAAATCCAAAATTTATAAAAAAATTTAAAAAGTTGCAAACTAGCTTATTTTAACCTAATTAACACAAAAATGAAGTTGAAATTACAAAATAACCTTAATGGGCCTAGAAATGGTCTAAAAGATAAAACAGTCCCATTAATGGGCTTAATTTGGGCCCAATAAGAAAAAGTGAACCAAATAAGCCCAAAACTTCCAGTCTGACTCAAAATTTGATTTTAAAGACAAAACTCTGAAGGCCCAAAAGCTGAAAATGAGTATAAGCTAGCTTATTTCAAAGAAGCTTATTCTTAATGGGCTTTTTGGCCCATTAAGCTATAAGCTGATGCCATAAGCTCAAATTAGACACACAAGCTTCTTTTGAGTTACTTAAGAGATCTGTAAAAAGAAAATTGGAAAAATCACAAGGAATAAGCCTGAATAAGCAATAGGCTATCTTCACAAAACGAAAAAATAGTCGTTTTCGAGTTCTAGGCCACCCCAAGAGCAGATTCAACTTTCAAAAGCTTTTAAATGACTTAACTAAGCTTAATCAACAAAAAGTTTTTCAATAAGCACACTCAATAACCTTTAATAAGCAGATAAGCACTTAATTTAAATTCAACTTTATGAGTTTTCTAGTAAAAAGTCAAAGCCAAGGTCTGATAAGCTCCAGTTCAAACAAATGGGTCAAATGAGGAAGATTGATCACCAAAAATAAGTTGTTGCAAGTCTAGATAAGCCAATATGGCTTATTAATAAGCTGGATCAATATTAACACTAGCAGGGGCTAGTTTTGGGTGTTGAGCAGTGGGAACTTTTCCCACTGCTTGACTTAATTGACTTTATGTCTTATATGACTTTTTTGTGGATTCAAGTTTCACAAAGGCACCCAAATGATCAGTTAATCATAAGGAGTCAATAACAATCACAAAAACACAATCACAATCAGCCAATTAGTACAGTTAATTCAAAAGATCACCAGATATCTCACAGACATGAACAATAAGCAGCTTTCACTCAATAAGCAGTTTTAGCAAAAATCAGCCAGCCAAATTACACCAAATGCATACACAAGCTTTAATTAATACAAATGAACAAATCTAAACAGGTTTCATGCACTGATTCAAAGCCTAGATCAAGATTCAAGCACCAAAAGTTACTGATGAACACTAGCAGGCAGTTATGAACACTTTGCTGATATACTTGACCAACAAGCCAAATTCAAACACTCAAATCTTCAAACCAGGTTACACAAACTTTGATTTAACACCTTTTATCCCTAAACATGCATATACTCTAAGTATTTCCAAGATTTTAGGTAAAAAACAGTCAAAACCAATGAGTTATGGCACAATCTTTAATTTGAGGTTATAAGACTGAAAACTTGCAGGTTTTAGCACTCAACCAGGTCAATAGCAGATACCAACTACAAACAACACTTTTCAACAACACAATAACACTCTATGATCTTAAACAGATAACCTCAAACACCCCTTATCTTTTTCAAATAAGATTTAAACAAGTATAAGTGTATTCCAAGACTACCCAAGCCCAATCAAACACATAAACAGATGTAATATGCAATATTAAGCAAGATTAGACCATAAATTCCACAAGAACATAAGCAAACACACAAATTCACCAAAAATCAAGATTTTAAGCAGATTTAAGGTAGAATGGTTCAAACCTCATGGATTTACATCCACACCCACGAATTTTGAGCTTATGTGCTAGCAAGAACAAGCACAAGCTTCCACAAACAAGCCTGCTAAGATGGAACAAAGTTAGAAGCACAATTATCAAAAATAGTAAAAGAAGAAAACTTGATTAATGCAACCTTTGTTCCTCACACTTGATTATCTCTAAGTTATAAGCCTCACAACACCTTGATATCACAATATCAGGGTGCTATGATCAACTTATAGCCCAAAAATCCCAAGGTCTGAACAAGACTTAGCAAAATATCAAGATTTAAGGAAAATATGCAAACTTTTGCACACTCCTTTGAAAACAGGTTTTAGGATTCAGGTTTAGTTAACAAACAACAATAATAAGTAGGAAATAAGAATGGCACTTGACTTTTCTTCACCAATTTCAAACACACTTCATTAATGAAAATGAGATTTACAGAAATGTGAACTTAGGAAAATTCAAGAGCAAAAGCTAAATGACTAAGTGCTATGCCTTATATAGGCTACAAGAAACCTAAATGCTGAATAAAAAACATAACCCTAATGATGTAGAAGTCCAAAACTGCCCCTTGTGAAGTTTGAACTTTTGAGAATCATGTGACTTGTTCTTGGCGTTTTGTAGTTGCTGGCATAGTAGAATTGCATCCAATGGTGTAGAATAAGCTTAAAATGTAAGCTGGAATGTGGATGGTTGGATTGCTATCACTGTTTTGTCATCTTGTTCAAAGGTGTAGCAGGGGAGGTACTATGTGGACATGTGAGTGGTGAGATGGCCAATATTAAGGTTGGGTTATGATTAAGACAAGCTTAATCATTAATCTGGAGGTTTTGGTGGCTTAATTACAAGAGGATTAAGAAAACCCAATTCGTGTTCTTGAGGGAATAGTGCTATGTTTAATCCAATTTTGAGTTTAAAAAACATGTTAAGCGCCATTTTATTTAACTAATAAAATTAGTTATAACTGGATTTGAGTGGGATTTGAGGTGGCATCATGGTGTGTGGTGATTGGTTGGTTGGAGTAAGTGGGGCACGTGTCCACCTCCTATAGGTCTAGGTAAGATATGTTGTCTGCCCAATTTAGTCCCTCACTTCTTTTCTTCTTGCCACTTTGGTTAAAACATGCACAATTCAGATTTCCTTTGTATTTGAAGTTTCCAACTTCACACTTTTGCCCCAAAAAGTTTTGTAAAGTGATTTCAGGGGTATTTCTTGCCAATTGTTGATACTTGAAGGGTTGTTTTGGCATTTTCTTCAATGATAATGGACTTGGCTTGTATGATTGACTTTTTAGAGGACTGAAAATGACAAGTCTTCATTTTTGAGGGGCCATTCTTGCCAAGTCTTCAAAGTCAAGGGTCCTTTTGGTAATTTGACACTTTTAAAGGACCAAACTTGTAATTTCTTGTAACTTGAAGTCGTTCATGGTATGTTTGAGTTTGAGGAGGACTAATATTGACAATTTAGTTTTGTTGAGGGACTAAATTTGCCAATTCTTCAAAGTTAAGGACCCTTTTTGTAATATTAACAAACTTTAGGGACCAATCTTATAATTATGAAGATACAAGGGTTTAAAGTGTCAATTCTTCAATATTGGAGGACCCTTCTTGCATATTCCTCAAATCTTCAAGGGTTTCTCATGGAAAATCTTCATTAGGGCTTGGTTCATTGTGCGGCTTCATTTCCCGTGTTCGTTTTTGCATGATTCTTGTGATCTTTTGTCATTTTCTCAATATCCGTACCTAAAATACACAAGTAACAAACACAAGCACATATTTGGCCATTTTCATGATATTTAATGCATTTAAAGCCCTTTTGGACGATGAGACTATGTAGAAAAGCAGTCTCATCACTCCCCATACTAAACCATTGTCGTGCCCTCACGCATTGCTGGAATAAAGTATCGTAGCACCTCCAAAATTCATTTTTATTCACTTTTATTGAATGATAAACTAGCTACACTTCTACTATTACTTCTACTACTTGCGTTTTAGACATAATGTATGATTTTCATCGCAAAATGGGACGTTTAGGTTCATAGAACAAGAACACGTGAATGCTTCGTTAGAAATAATTTCGTCGTCCTTGATTTTCTCCCCAATTCCATGCTAAGCGTGCAACGAGATCATTGTCATTATAAGTTAGTAATGCTAACACTACTCATATGCCCTAATCACGTACTTATCCTCCCATTTTCCTAAGTTGTATCTCTTATATTTTATTTTGTCTTGAATGTTTCACGAGGATACATTGTTTGACTTATGCGATAATAGAGATTTAGGTCTAAAAATAGAGTCCTAACGGTGTAACCAAGACCATCGAATTAATAACCCCTCCTAATAGACAACGATGTCAAAAAGTTAAGTCAACAAGAAGAATCGATAACACGGTTTTATAACGGCTATGAACATGAGACTTATTACCAAGACTTTTATACGCCCCCTAACGGAAGGGCCTTATTATCATAGGTTTACCTTCATCTTTTATTCAACTTCGCCATGAAGCTTTTATTATGACTTTGGTCTTGCCTTGCCTTTTATTATCCGCCTCATCGGTGGTTTTATTATGGCCAAAGACGTATATCCTCACGCTAAGGCGAATTTTGGATCTTTAAAGCTTCAAAGATTAAGGCTTGATTCACTTTCAATTTTGCATAGATTTTTCGGTCTTGTGAGCTTCAAATTGTTTGCTTGATTTATGTGAGCACTTGAAATCTTATTATTGGGTGAAGCTTTCGATTATTCAGGTTTCCAATACTTCAAAACCGTGACGCTGGCGATACCTTAATGTCTTCCCAATTTAGTTACATGGAAGCTACTAGAAAAGACTAGAAACCAACAATCAAGACTAAACCGCTAAGTCAATATTTATTAAGCAAAAAATATTTACAAGCGAAGGGAGAATAAGCAAACAACGAGAACACATGAGTTTTTGAAAGAATACGAGTACTCTACGTTTAGCATAGTAACTTATAATTAACTCTATCATTTCTCGTCCTCATTTAAGAGACTTAGCCTAATAAAAAGTTAAGGAATCAAAGCTAAGTGCTCAACACGCACGGTCGAGTCAAAAATTACTCTTATTCTCGCCATCGAAAAACCTACATTCGTGTCTTCAAACACTTATAAAACATGAGAAATATTTTAAAATTTGGCCATTTTTAGCCTTATTTTGCAACAAAACGATAAACAAAAAGATAAACTTTGGAAAGCGTGAAGTTTTGGCAAGGCAAGTATCTATTCACCACCCATACTAAAGTTAAACATTGTCCTCAGTGTTTCGAGTCTATGGGTGCAAACACCCCCATACTAGAGACGTAGTTGAATGCTTAATCTAGCATGGAAAGGGTGTAACCATTGAATTTAAAGCCGTTTATGAAGTGTGCTATAAACCTAAGGTTAGAACATCAAAGGATATATCATGGATATTGAGAAAGTCTTCAAAGCAAACGATCGAGTGCTCCCATAAAACGAACACGAGAATCTCCAATCGTGAAGATAATGATCATCTAAAATCCACAATTCACAAACAACCACGGAACAAAGTTTGGAAGGGCACACATCCCCACACGTTACTACATTAGAAAGCGATATTATGTACATAGGATAAGCATGGGACTACCCAACGAGGCACCTCGTTTTTTATTACCGAGTCATGAGCTCGACTCGATCCCCTCAATACTAATTATCATTGGGGAAGGTGATTTTGTCGAGCTAGTTCAAGGATAGAACTTCCCCGCCAAAGTAGTGCTTCAACCTATGTCCATTCAACTTCAAATTGGGGCCATCATTTTGAGCTAGCTCGATGGTCCCATATGGAAAAACTTGAGTCACGGTGAATGGACCGGACCAACGGGATTTCAACTTACTGGAAAAGATTTTCAAACGAGAATTAAAAAGCAAAACTTGATCCCCAATGTTAAAAACCCGGTTTTTAATTTTTGAATCATGCAACTTTTTAGTCTTTTCTTTATAAATCAATGAATTTTCATAAGTAATATCCCTTAATTCATCCAATTCATTTAATTGCATTTTCCGGTGTTCTCCCGCGGTCTCCATATCATCATTACAATGATTTAGGGCCCAATAAGCCTTGTGTTCCAATTCAATTGGCAAGTGACAATTCTTCCCATACACTAGCTTATAAGGAGTGCACCCGATGGGCGTCTTATGAGCGGTCCTAAAAGCCCATAAAGCATCGTCCAACTTATCCGACCAAGATAGCCAGTTTTCCCCAATAGATCTCTCCAAGATCCTCTTCAACGCTCGGTTTGAAACCTCTACTTGCCCACTCGTTTGTGGGTGATAAGCCGTAGAAAGCCGATGTGTAACCCCATATTTCCTTAGGACCCTTTCGAATTGGTCGTTACAAAAATGGGTTCCACGATCGCTTATGATCGTACGAGGGGTTCCAAACCGAGAAAACAAGCTTTTCAAAAACTTGACTACCACATGAGCATCATTGGTAGGCAAAGCCTTAGCTTCCACCCACTTATATAGGTAGTCAACGGCGACAAGGATGTACTTATTACCACGAGATTATGGGAACGACCCCATAAAGTCAATTCCCCAAACGTCAAAGATCTCACACACTTGGATGATATTTTGTGGCATTTCATCTTTTTGTGAGGCTTTTCCTTGTCGTTGGCATGAGTCACACGACTTCACAAGTTCATGTGCATCTCGGTAAATAGTAGGCCAAAAGAAACCGACATCAAAGACCTTCTTAGCCGTGAGATTAGCACCATGGTGACCACCCGTGGGTCCCTCGTGACAAGCTCTAAGGATGTTAGAAGCTTCGGTACCAAAGACACAACGTCGAATAAATTGATCCGCACAAGTTCGAAACAAGTATGGGTCGTTCCAAAAATAGAACTTGACGTCACGAAAGAATTTTCGTTTTTCTTGAGTCGTCATACCCTTGATGATGAAGTTGCCCGCATGGTAATTTGCGATGTCCGCAAACCATGGGGTGGAAGAATCAAGCTTAGAATTCACTACACCAAGTGTCTCGAGCGGAAATGTTTCGGTGATTTCCTTGGGCTCATAAACACTTTGGTGAGGATCTTCCAATCGAGAAAGATGATCGGCCGCTAGATTAACGGCTCCTTTTTTGTCAACAATTTTGTGATCAAATTCTTGAAGGAGGAGAATCTAACGAAGTAATCTCGGCTTTGCATCCTGTTTAGCCATAAGATACTTGATAGCCGAATGATCCGTATACACTATACATTTCGTCAAGACGAGATAAGGTCGGAATTTCTCAAATACATACACCACGGCAAGGAATTCCTTCTCCGTTGTAGTGTATTTTAGTTGAGCCTCGGTCATCGTCTTGCTAGCATAGTGGATAGGCAAGAAGTTTTTTTCATGGTGTTTCCCCAATACGGCCCCAATAGCGTAGTCACTAGCATCACACATGAGCTCAAAGGGGAGGTTCCAATTGGGAGCAACAAGAATGAGAGCTTCGGTAAGTTTCCTCTTAAGGATTTCAAAGGCTCGTACACAATCTTCGTCAAAGACAAAACATGCATCTTTTTCAAGGAGATGTGTAATAGGTCGAGAGATCTTTGAAAAATCCTTGATGAATCGATGATAAAAGCCCGCGTGGCCTAGGAAACTCCTAACTCCCTTAACGGTTTTGGGATGAGGTAATTTGGCGATGACGTCTACCTTAGCTTGATCTACCTCAATCCCCGCTTTCGAAACCTTGTGCCCTAAGACGATTCCACTTTTGACCATAAAATGACATTTTTCCCAATTAAGCACAAGGTTGGTTTCCTCACAACACTTCAACATTCTCTCAAGATTCGACAAACACGAAGTGAACGAACTACCAAACACGGAAAAGTCATCCATGAAGACTTCCATCGTCTTCTCGATCATGTCATGAAAAATAGCCATCATGCACCTTTGAAAGGTTCCTGGTGCATTGCAAAGTCCGAATGGCATTCTACGATAGGCAAACGTTCCATATGGACACGTAAATGTAGTTTTTTCTTGATCACGAGGATCGATGGGGATTTGGAAGTAACCGTAAAAACCATCTAAAAAGCAATAGAAATCGTTTCCCGCAAGATGCTCCAACATTTGATCCATGAAGGGAAAAGGACAATGGTCTTTACGAGTGGCTTCATTCAACTTTCGATAGTCAATGCACACTCTCCATCCGGTCACGAGTCTTGTGGGAATTAACTCGTTGGCATCGTTTGGCACAACGGTCATTCCTCCCTTCTTAGGGACACAATGAATAGGACTCACCCAAGGGCTATCAGAAATATGGTAAATCATTCCCGCGTCAAGGAGTTTTAGGACTTCCTTTTTGATGGCGTCGTGAATTTTGGGGTTCACCCTCCTTTGACATTGGATTGCGGGTTTATAATCCTCCTCCATTAAGATTTTGTGGGTACAAAATTTGGGATCGATCCCCTTAATGTCGGATAACTTCCACGCAATTGCCCCTTTCTGGTCCTTTAGAACATCGACAAGTGCGGTTTTTTCATCATTTGAAAGTTCTTTCGAAATAATAACCGGCAACTTGTCGTCCTCCTCCAAAAATACATATTCGAGATGAGGAGGTAAATCTTTCAACTCGAGGATAGGTGGTTCCTCAATTGAAAATTTAGGCTCGATACTCATAACCTCCTCGGGTGGAGGAAATGGGAAATCGTTAAGAAAATCCTTGATAATCGAGAAGTCCTCATCATTGTCGAGGTCTTCGTCACAAGTACGTGCAACATCGAATTCTTCCAACGTAAAACCACCTCCTTCAAATGGAGTGAAGGTTGGTGTCGAATTATCAAGAATGGGATCTAACATAGTGGGATTGCCACTATTTTCATCATCAACAAAACCTAAAACTTCTTGTGAAAATTTCTCGCAAACAACGTCAATCATATCAACGAGGTTTATGGTTGCAAAGGAATAAACATGAGAAATTTGAGAATTTTGAGTTGCGTTTATAACAAGTTCCTCGTCGTTGAAACGTAAGGTGATCTTTCTAGCATGCACATCGATCAATGCCATAGATGTATCTAAAAACGAACGACCTAAAATGAGAGGAACTTGAGGATCCGTGGGAATATCGACAACGATAAAGTCTACCAGATAATAGAACTTTCCCACTTTCACAAAAACGTCTTCCGCCAATCCACATGCGGGAATCGTGGAATGGTCGGCCAACTTGATAGACATTAGTGAAGGAGTAAGATTAGGAAGATTGAGCGACTTGAAGATTTCAAGTGGCATCAAGTTAATACTAGCACCAAGATCGGCCAAGGCATAGCATTCTTACATATCTTGAATTGCACAAGGAATCAAGAATTTACCGGGATCACCGACTTTTTGAGGTATGCGATTAAGATAAACCGATGAACAACTAGACAATTGTTGGAATTTCTCCTTGTTGTTCAACATACTCTTAAAGTTGGCGGCAAATCGAGGCATCATGACCAAAGCATCGACAAAACTCACATTAAAATGAAAGTCACGAAACATTTTCATAAAAAGATCAAATTGTTAATTGTCGCGCTCTTGACGTTTCTCCTTTCTATGTCTCGATGGATAGGTCAAAGGTGGTGTGGGTTGAGGCATAGGCATAGCCTTTGGAATCTCGGGTTCCAATGTTGGTAATGGGTCAACCGTAGGTGTGGCATGAGCGGTACTTCGTGGGATTGGGACATGCTCCTTTTCGACCACCACCTCGGGTTCTTCCTCAATTGCATCCTCCGTAGGAGAAATTGGTTGAGGAGTCGGTTCCTTAAGTGTCTTACCACTACGTGTGGTAATCACTTTCATCTCGCCCTTAGGGTTCGATATGGTGTTACTAGGAAGACTACTCGAAGACGGTTTGCACATAATAGCCTCAAACATAGATGAAATTTTGTCCTCAAACATGGATTGCCTCTTCTCGGCCTTAATCATCTCTTGTTTTATTTCATGTTGCCCTTGTTCCATTTTTTGTTGGTTTTGTTGTAACCTAGTTACATTTCCTTCCATTTTGTTTGTATGGATTTTAAGCTCATTTTCTAACTCATTTTTCAACTCCTTCTTCAAGTCGTTCTTAAACTCGGATCTTAGGCTAATGATTTCTCTTTGAATGTTGTCAAACCTAGCATCGTTCCCATTAGCGTATTCAACAAATTCATTTGGAAGATCTTTCAAAGTTTTCAAACCCTTGTTGTTGTTTTGAAAATCATTGTTTTGATTTTTGTTTGAAACTTGATTATTAGCCCCTTGATTCCCATAGTTTCCTTTGTAATTGCTTTTAAAACCAACTTGATTGTTTCGATAGTTGTTGTTAGCATTTTGATTAGGAGCAAAACCCGGTGGAGTCAATTGATTAGAGCGGGTAACTTGACCGTTTTGGTTGTAAGTTCCTGTGGCCGCGTAGGCACTCGAAGTGTTACCACCGTTGGTAATGCACTCGGAGAAATCATGACCTCCACCACAATACATACATGAAACTTCAACCGCTTTAGCCGTAGCGGGAGCACTTTGTTCTCCAACTTTGAATTCAATTAAAAGTCCTTTAAGCTTATCAAAGATTTTGTTTTCCAAGTTAGCCTCAATTTGGCAAGCATCGATGGTATTAGACAAAGAAGGTGAAGCTGAAGACGAAGCCTTACGAACACTCGATGTGTTACGAGGACTATACACCTTAGATCTATTCTCAATTATCAACAACGCTTCCTCAACCGTTTTACACAAAAAATTACAACCCGCGGCGGCATTTAGATAATCCCTCTCATGATCATTAAGTCCATTGTAAAACGTGTCAATTTGATGCAAGTCGGAAAAACCGTGATGAGGACACTCGTGTAACATTTCCTTAAACCTATTCCAAGCCGTTGAAAAACTCTCATTAAATTTTTGTGAAAATTTTGAAATCTCGTTTTTCAAATGCGTAGTCTTAGAGGGTGGAAAAAATTGGTTCACAAACTTAGAAACGAGATCCTTCCACATCAATATAGAATTGGGTGGCTCTTTCTCTAACCAAATTTTAGCGGGCCCCGCTAAGGAATACGGAAAAAACATCATCTTAATTGAGTCATTAGCAACATCCTTAAATTTGCAAGTGGCGGTAAGACGATTGAATTGGCGGATATGGTTGTGCGGGTTGTCCTTTTCATCACCACGTAATTTGTTGTTTTGGATCATCGACAACAAACCCTTTTTTACTTCAAAATTCTTCGCAAGGATAGCGGGAATCACAATAGCCTCTCCATAACCCTCGGTGGGTGCTTGAAGTAACTCCATCATAGTTCGATTCACCATGGTTGGTTCTTCTCTTACGATAGCTTTGTCAATAGGAGACTCCTCACTAGAAAGATTAGGAGTGGTTTCCTTTCGGTTTCTTCGTTTACATGCACATCTTGCTTGGTTGCAGGTTTGCATAAACGTCACGTACAACGAGGGGATGAGCAAAGAAGATTCTTTTTGGTGTTTTGTATTTTTCCAATTTTTTTGTGGTTTTTGATTGTTTTACTTTTTTTTTTGGATTTTTGTGATTGTATTAAGTAGACCAAAATCTACAAATCTCCTCCTTAATCAAATCTCTTGATTAAAGAAGCCTCAAGGAATGAAAACGATCACGTGAAGTGAACGCCTTCGATGACTTTAGAACGTTGGTGGAACATTGATTGAGGTAAAATTACGACCTTTAGGAAAAGGAGCGTAAAAGCGGTAAGTATTAAACAAATGATTTTAGGAAAAACCAAGTGTTAATGACCCAATGAAGTTCGTTTCCCAAGGAGGTATATGTGTGTGACTAAGATGTAAATGATTTGAGATTAATATTGGTTTAGAAGGGGATGAGAAAAGAAGATGACGAATACGTGAAATTAATTACTACGTTGACAAAACGTAAAACTGTAAAAATCTACAAAAATAAAAATTAATTCAAAAAATTACCAAAAGTTCACCAAAAATCAAAATAAATAAACTAAGAGTTTACCAATGATCAAAACTTTTTCAAACCTTTCAAATAATTAAATATTCAATTTTTAAATGCTAATTAAAGCCCTAAAAATCAAATAAATTATCAAAAAGCCCAAATAAAAAAATTTCAATTGGTAAACCTCTAAAATGACCTAAAAAGATGAAAAACTATTTTTAGAATTTTTTTAAACTAAGAAAAACTATTTAAAATGATTTAAAAACTATTAAATCTTAAAATAATTATAAAAATTAATCTAGAAGTGATAAAATTATTCTAAAAGTTGTAAAATTCCTATTTTAATGTATTTAAGCTAAGAAAAATGTAAAAAGTTGAAAAATGTGAAATTTGAAAAATAATAATAAAATAATATTAAAATAATATTAAAAATCCAAAATTTATAAAAAATTCTAAAAACTTGCAAGCTAGTTTATTTTAACCTAATTAAACAGAAAATGAAAGTGAAATGACAAGAATACCCCTATTGGGCCCTCAAATGGGCCAAAACCAAAAACAGTCCACTTGAATGGGCTTTTTAGCCCAAAAAGTCAAACCTGGCCCAATTAACTTGGAAAAGCCCAATCTGACTCAAAATTTGATTCTAAACATAAAACTCTAAAGGGCTAAAAGCTGAAAGTGAGCTTATCACAGCTTATTATGCAAACAGCTTATCCTTATTGGGCTTTTTAGCCCATTAAGCAATAAGCTAATGCCATAAGCTCTAATTTGACACACAACCTTCTTTTGGGATGCTTAAGAGATCTGTAAAAAGAAATTTTGAAAAAGCACACTCAATAAGCCAGAAATAAGCAAAGTAATATTTCACTAAAAGACAAAATAGTCGTTTTTGAGAAATAAGGCACCTCAGGACTTGATTCAACTTGAAAAATGTCACAAATGAACTCAATAAGCCAAAACAATCAACAAATTCCAATAAGCAAAACCAATAAGCCAGAATAAGCCAATAAGCACTTATGAAAAAGTCAATTAAGTTGGTTTTCTAGTCAAACCCTAAAGTCAACCCACCAAATGCTCCAGTATGAACAAATGGGTCAAATAATGAGCACCTATCACAAAATCCAAGTTGTTGCTGGTTAAAATAAGCTATTATAGCTTATTAATAAGCTGAAACCCAATTAACACTAGCAGTGGCAACTTTCAGTAGGAACTGGTTCCCACTGCTTTGACTATTTGACCAAGCTTTTTAGAGAGATTTAGTTGGATTCAATTGGAAACAAGGGCACCCTTGTTATCAGTGAATCACAAGGAGTCAATAGCAACAAGAAAATCACAATTTGGTTCACACAATAAGCCAGAAATGATCAAACAGTCACCAGATATTGCTCAGATATGGAAAATAAGCAGTTATGCACAAATAAGCAGATTAAGCCTGAATAAGCCAACCAAACTCAACAGGATGCATACACAAGCTATATAAACTATGAATGAGCACAAATAAACTTAAATCAAACACTGAATCAAATTAAATAACAAGATCAAAGCAAATAAATGTTACTGATATGAACTACTAGAACACAAGCCTACTATGTTGATCTAATTGACCAAAGATCCAAATTCAGGCACTCAAACCTCTTTCCCTGGTGTAGTTAACTAAGATCTAGCACTTGTTAACCCTAGTCTATGATTAGATCTAGGTGTCCTCAAAATCCTAGCCAATTTTACCAAGTAAACAAGATTTTATACCCTTATTAAGAATCTAGGTGTTTCAAACCACAAAAATATGCAGCAATATGGCCAAGTATATCAGATAAACATGTACTATCAACCACAAGCACAAACCAACACTCAACAATCCACAAATCCAAATTATGTAGTTGACCCAAACACCCCTTAAAAACATGTTTTCACGATTTTTCAAAGGATTATCCAGTTCTAACCCACAAATCCAATCAATAACAACTCACAAACCTCAAATAAGAACAGATTAACAATATTCAACCACAAAAACACAAATTCACCAATAATCATGCAATAATCACAAAATTCAAAAAAATAAGAGAGAAAATGAAAAGGGAAGAAGGTGCAAACCTCCAAGACCTACATCCAGGCCTTGGATTGTTTGAGCTGAGGTACTAGCAAAACAAGTACCAGCTTCCAATGCTGCTAAGATGAACAAACCAACAAGTGAGATCAAATAAACAAGACTTTCTGATTTTTGAGACCCAAGCTTTATCACTTAAAACCTTGCCTCAAAAACCTTCAAACAAGTAAATGGAACTCAGAATCAGGCTATTCTAACACCAACTTTTAACAAATATAAAAGAGATTTCTCAAAATTCAGAAAATCAAATTTTATTAATTTAAAAAGGAATTACAAAGATTGATAGCCTAAAACTGGAACAAAGCTCTCTCACAGGTTGAGGAGTCTATTTATAGGCAAATGCCAAGCTAGCACTATTCATAAACCCTAGAAGTGAAATTCCTATTCTATCCTTGAGTCTTCTAGACGAATTCTTGGTGTGAGCTGTCCAAAATGATTCTGAGTGTTCATTTTAGCTTTGAGATGAAGCAAGGACTCTCAACTGTTGATTTGGCCACGTTGGATGACTTGGAGGTGAAGTTGCGTTTTGATTAGTTGAAAAGGAATTGGGGGTGGGGTCCATAGTGAGTGGGAGTGAGGGTTTTGAGGTGGGATGTGTTTCTGCACATGTGAATCAAGCGTGGGAGTGGGTAATTGCTTTTTACCCTTTGTTTAAGTGATGTAAAATCTAGGTGGTGAAAAAGGTGAACAGTGGTGATTTTGATCCGAAATTAGGGGAGAAAAGGTGTTTGGCGCGTGTTATGGGATTTGAAGTTTGGGAATTGGCACTTTGGGTCCTTGTGTTTTGGGAAAGTGGGTATTTAATGTTTTCAGCAAACAAAAACGAATTCCCTTTGTTATAAACTTTCATAACTTTGCACTTTTGACACCAAACTTTGGAAAAAGGGTTATAAGGGTAGTTTTGCCATTTTTGGATACTTCAAGGACTGATCTTGGACATTGTTGATCTTCAAAGGTCTTCAATGCAACTTTAACTCCATAAGGGACCATAATTGGCAATTTAGAATTGTTGAGGGACTAAACTTGCCATTTCTTCAAAGTTGAAGGACCTTTTGTGTAATTTTGACAAACTTAAAGGACCAATCTTGCAATTATAATTTCACAAGGGTTTTAAGTGTCATTTCTTCATTTATTGAGGATCAATCTTGCATGTCTTCAAGTCTTCAAGGGTATTTGTTGGATAAATCATGAACTAGGGCCCGGTTCTTTGTACGGCTTCGTTTCTCGTGTCCGTTTTTCCTTGTTTCTTGTGATATTTTGTCTTTTTCACGATATCCATACCTAAAATACACAAGTAAACAAACACAAGCATATATATGGTATTTTTACGACATTTTTATGCATTTAAAGCTCGAAAAGAACGATGAGATCATGTAAAAATGCCATGTCATCACTCCCCCATATTAAGCCATTGCCGTGCCCTCACGCAATGCTAGAATAAAGTATCTAAGCATCACCAAAGTTCAATTTTATTAACCTTTATTGAAGAGTAAAAGACTTGCAACATACTACGAAGATGTGTAAAGGCATAATGTATGATTTTCATCATGAATGTGACTTTTAGGGTCAAAGAATAGAAAAAAGTAAATGTCCCTTAGAGTAAACTTCGTCATCCTTGATTGTCATACATTCCATGCTAAGTGCAAAAACGAGATCATTGTTGGTACAAGTCACAATGCTAACACTACTCATACGTCCAAATTGTGTAATACTTTTTCTCCCCGCAATCCTAGTTATTATAAAAGGAAATAGGTTACTAGCATTTTTTTTAACTATTTGTCATGGATCACAAGTGATTCATATTGACTTATTTGAGTAGTTATTAGTCCGAAAGCAAAGTATCACGATTTAATCGATAGTTAGCCGAAAGACAAAATCTTTTAAAACGGCTTCTCGTGTATCTACTTAAGTTCATATCTTGACATAACTCGTTTCACGATTTGAGACCTTTCTCGGACCGATATTTGGCATGTACTTCATACTTCAAATCTTGGGAAGACGTTCTTGAAATTATGGTCTTCTCTTCATATATTTTGGAATTTCTTCACTTGACGTTTTTGAGAGATTCTTCATATTTGGACCACGACTTCATCATTTTTCTTCAATCTTTACTTTGGATTTTGATATACAATGATCCGCCTCCTTTTCGGACTTGGATATATTTATCCTCATACCTTGTAAGGGTCTTTTCGGATAGACTTTCTCCATGATCTTTAGGGGAGTAATTGCTTTTCGTCGTGTGTCTTGATCCTTCATATTGATTTAGGAATAATGATACTTCACATCATCTTAGATCTTTAGCAAAAATAGAGCTCCTCATGCCTTGTTAGGGCCTTTTTGGATGATCGCCAATCTTCGCGTCCCGCTTCAATAAGTTATGCCTTGGCTGTGAACTCTATTAAACCCCGAGCAACTTTTAAACGATCTTGCGCTAGAGGCTAAGTAACCTTTCAAATCGTACGACCTTACTTATTGCAATTATTTTTGTTCCTAATGCATTGATCTTATGGGAAGAAAAAGCCACAATTAAAAACATGTGAGTTTTTGAAAGAACATTTTCATGTTCTACGTTTAGCATGATCACTTGTCTAACTCTATCATTTCTCGTTCTTCACTACATAAAGACCTCTAATTAAAGAGACTCGTGAATACTTAGCCATGCAAGTCAAAATTAAGCCAAATTTGGATTAGCTTTCATAAAGACTATATCAAATCAAAGTTTTGGGTTTTCAAGCCACCTATAGGATCTTGCACTTTCTTGGACTTTTTCAAGTTTAGAGAATGCATTTTATAGTTCCCTTGATAAGTGACTTTCTAGGATCAATTATAGGAACTTGCGAAAAGTTCTTGTTCTTAACCCGAATGAGCTAAGACTTTCGCGTTTTAAAGCTCCTTATATAAAAGTCTAGCAAAACTTGAATTGAGCGGGTTAAGGAATGTAGATGGCTCCAAATGCCCATCAAGTCAAAAATTAACTCTTATTCTACCCATCGGAAAATATACATTCGTGTCTTAAAAACACTTATAAAAACTAAGAAATTTTTTTAAAATTTGGCCATTTTAGCCTTATTAGCAACAAAAACAAAACCTTGAAAGTTGGAAAGCGTGAGGGCGTAGCAAAGCAAGTACCTATTCACCCCCATACTAAAAGTAAACATTGTCCTCAATGTTTCGAGTCTAAAGGTGGAGCACCCCCATACTAGAGACGAAGAATCGAATGCTTAGGATCTAGCATGGAAAGGGTGATCAACAATATATCTAAAGCCGTTTATTAAGTATGCTAAAAGATAATTGTTAGAACAACAAAGGATATGTCATGGATTCGTGAAAAACTTCTTCAAACAAACGATGGAGGCTCACGTAAACGAACACGAGAGTCTTCAATCGTAGATGATGATGATTATGATCTAGATAACACAATCACAAATAACCACGAGACAACGAGTTGGAAGGGTACAAGTCCCCTTATTAGTGAATAGTAAGCATAAAAGGATAAGCATGGGATCTCCCCCACGAGGCACCTCGTTTTTGATTACCGATTCATGAGCTCGACTCGATCCCCTCAATGCTAATTATCATTGGGGAAGGTGACTTGGTCGAGGGAAACCATTGAAGGAATTTCCCCACCAAAGTAGTGCTTAAGCCTATGTCCATTCACCTTGAAGTTAGGACCATCATCTTGAGCTAGCTCGATGGTCCCATAAGGAAACACTTGTGTAATGCTGAACTGACCCGACCAACGAGATTTCAATTTTCCGGAAAATATCTTAAGTCGAGAGTTAAAAAGTAACACTTGATCACCAACGTTAAAAACCCGGTTTTTAATCTTTGCATCATGAAACTTTTTAGTCTTTTCATTTAAAATCAATGAATTTTCATAAGCATTGTCTCTTAATTCATCCAATTCATTCAATTGTATTTTCTGGTGATCTCCCGCGGTCTTCAAGTCAAAGTTTGCATGCTTAAGGGCCCAATATGCCTTGTTCTCCAATTCAATGGGCAAATGACAATTCTTCCCATAGACTAACTTATAAGGAGTGCAACCGATAGGTGTCTTATAAGCGGTCCTAAAGGCCCATAAAGCGTCATCGAGTTTGTCGGTCCATGAAGCACGGTTTTCTCCAATTGACCTCTCTAAAATCCTCTTCAAAGCTCGGTTCGAAACCTCGACTTGCCCACTCGTTTGCGGGTGATAAGCCGTAGAAAGACGATGAGTAACTCCATATTTCTTTAAGACCTTTTCGAATTGGTCATTACAAAAATGGGTTCCATGATCGCTTATAATAGCACGAGGGGTTCCGAACCGAGAGAATAGTTGCTTCAAAAACTTCACTACCACACGAGCATCATTAGTAGGCAAAGCCTTAGCTTCCACCCACTTAGAAAGGTAGTCCACCGCGACGAGGATATATTTGTTGCCATGAGACGATGGGAACGGCCCCATAAATTCTATTCCCCATATGTTGAAAATCTCACACACTTGAATTATGTTTTGCGGCATTTCATCACGTTGAGACGATTTTCCTTGACGTTGGCATGAATCACACGACTTCACAAGTGCGTGTGCATCACGATAGATAGAAGGCCAAAAGAAATCGGCATCAAACACTTTCTTAGCCGTGAGATTAGCACCGTGGTGACCACCAGTGGGTCCCTCGTGACAAGCTCTCAGGATATTAGAAGCTTCGGCACCAAACACACAACGTCGAACGAGTTGATCCGCGCAAACCCGAAAGAGATAAGGGTCGTCCCAAAAATAGAACTTGACGTCACGAAAGAATTTTAGTTTTTGTTGTGTCGTCATACCCTTGATTATGAAGTTGCCCGCATGGTAATTTGCAATGTCGGCAAACCATGGGGTGGTGTCTTTAGAATTCACTACACCGAGAGTCTCAAGAGGAAATGTTTCGGTGATTTCCTTGTTCTCGAAGACATCTTTGTGAGGATCTTCTAGACGAGAGAGATGATCGGCCGCTAGATTCTCGGCTACTTTTTTGTCAAGCACGGTGGCATCAAATTCTTGGAGGAGGAGCATCCAACGAAGCAATCTCGGCTTAGCATCTTGCTTAGCTAAGAGATACTTGATAGCCGAATGGTCGATATACACGATGCTTTTAGTTAAGACGAGATAAGGTCGGAATTTCTCAAAAGCATACACCACGGCAAGGAATTCCTTTTCCGTTGTGGTGTACTTTAATTGAGCCTCGGTCATCGTCTTACTAGCATAGTGGATAGGACGGAAATGCTTGTCATAACGTTGCCCTAAGACGGCCCCTATAGCATAATCACTTGCATCGCACATAATTTCAAAGGGCAATTCCCAATTAGGAGCAACAGGAATGGGAGCTTCGGTAAGTTTCCTTTTGAGAGTTTCGAAAGCTCTAACACAATCCTCATTGAAATTAAAAAGAGCATCCTTCTCGAGAAGGTGTGTCATAGGTCGAGAGATTTTCGAAAAGTCCTTGATGAAACGACGATAAAAGCCCGCGTGGCCTAGGAAACTCCTAACTCCCTTAACGGTTTTGGGATGAGGTAACTTGGCGATGACGTCTACCTTAGATTTATCGACCTCAATCCCCGCTTTCGACACCTTATGTCCTAAGACGATTCCTTGTTTACACATAAAATGACATTTTTCCCAATTAAGCACAAGATTGGTTTCTTCAGAACGTTTTAATATTTGCTCGAGATTAGATAAACACGACGTGAACGAATTTCCAAACACCGAGAAGTCATCCATAAACACTTCCATCGACTTCTCGATCATATCGTGAAAAATCGCCATCATACACCGTTGAAACGTACCCGGTGCATTACAAAGTCCGAAAGGCATCCTACGATAAGCGAACGTTCCATAAGGACACGTAAACGTAGTCTTCTCTTGATCACGAGGGTCGATAGGGATTTGAAAGTAGCCGGAAAAACCATCTAAAAAGCAATAGAATTCATTTCCCGCGAGTCGCTCCAACATTTGATCCATGAAGGGCAAAGGAAAGTGGTCTTTACGAGTGGCGTCATTTAACTTTCGGTAGTCAATACACACCCTCCAACCGGTCACAACACGAGTGGGAATTAACTCGTTGTTTTCATTAGGCACAACGGTCATTCCTCCCTTTTTAGGGACACAATGGATTGGGCTCACCCATGGGCTATCGGAGATAGGATAAATCATTCCCGCGTCAAGGAGTTTAAGAACCTCCTTTTTAATGACATCGTGAATTTTGGGATTCACCCTTCTTTGACTTTGAATTGCGGGTTTGTAGTCCTCCTCCATTAAAATCTTGTGAGTACAAAATTTTGGGTCAATACCCTTAATGTCGGAAATTTTCCACGCAATTGCCCCTTTATGAGCTTTAAGAACTTTCAAGAGCTCGGTTTTTTCATCATTAACAAGACCTCTTGCAATAATAACCGGCAACTTGTCATCACCTTCCAAGAATGCGTATTCAAGGTGAGAAGGAAGATCTTTCAATTCAAGGATAGGTGGTTCCTCGATTGAAGATTTTGGTTCAACACTCATAACTTCCATCGGCGGAAGAAATGGTGGAATAAAAGTATCATCACTAATCAACACCTCATCTTCATTGTCGATTTCATTTGAAGTGAGATCGCCTCCTTGGAATGGAGTGAGATTTGGTGTGGAATTAGGAAGAATCGGATCCAAAATAGTGGGATTGCCACTTGACGAGCTATCGGAAAAACCTAACACTTCTTGTGAAAACTCATCGCAAACCACATCAACGATGTCAATGTGATTGATGGTAGCGATTGCATAAACATGAGAAGGTTTCGAGTTTTGAGTAGCGTTTATAACAAGTTCCTCTTCGTTGAATCTCAAAGTGATAGTTCTTGCATGAACGTCGATAAGCGATCTCGAGGTGTCTAAAAATGAACGACCTAAAATTAGAGGAACTTGAGGATCCGCGGGGATGTCAACTACTATAAAATCAACGGGATAGTAGAACTTCCCCACTTTCACGAAAACATCTTCGGCTACTCCACATGCTAAAATCGTAGAATGATCGGCCATCTCGATAGACATGTTCGAAGGAATAAGAGCCGGAAGCGAAAGCGATTTCCGAATGGAAAATGGCATCAAATTAATGCTCGCACCAAGATCGGCCAAGGCGAGGCATTCTTTCATATCTTGTATGTCACAAGGAATGAGAAACTTTCCGGGGTCACCAACTTTTTCCGGTATGCGGTTAAGATAAACCGAAGAACAATTAGCAAGCTTTGAAAGCTTTTCCTTATCGCTCATCATACTTTTAAAAGTGGAAGCGAAACGAGGCATATACAACACCGCGTCGGCTAAACTCACATCAAAATGCACTTGTTGAAACATTTTTATAAAAAGCTCGATTTGTTGTTTGTTACGTTCTTGAAATTTCTCTTTGTTTCGCCTCGAAGGGTAAGGTAAGGGTGGTGTGGGTTGGACATTAGGCAACGGCCTTGGAATCTCGGGTTCCATGATTGGTATTGGTTCAACCGTAGGTGTGGTTTGAGCGTTACTTCGTGGGATTGTAATGTGCTCCTTTTCGACCATCACCTCGGGTTCTTTCTCGATTTCCTTCTCCGTAGAAGTACTTGGACGAGAGATTGGTTCCTTGAAAGTTTTACCACTTCGTGTAGTAATAACCTTCATTTCTCCCTTCGGGTTTGCAATGGTATCACTAGGAAGACCACCCGAAGAAGAGGGCTTACACATGATTGCTTCAAACATTTTAGCCATTCGGTCCTCAAATTTTGATTGCCTAGCATCCGCTTTTAACAACTCTTGCTTAATCTCATGTTGTCCTTGTTCCATCTTTTGTTGATTTTGTTGAAGACGTTAAACATTTCCTTCCATTTTATTTGCATGAGTTTTAAGTTCATTAGCAAGTTCATTTTTTAGCTCGTTTTTCAACTCGGATCTTAAGCTAATCATCTCACGTTGCATGTTATCAAATTTAGCATCATTTACTTTAGCATAATCCAAAAAATCTACTTGAAGATTTTAGTGTGAGCATTTTGAAAACCTTGTGTAGTGTTTTGAAAATCACGGTTTTGGTTTTGATTAGTGACTTGTCCATTCCCACTTTGATAATTCCCCTTGTTGTAGTTACGTGAATTGCCTTGGTAATTACCACCTTGGTTGTTGTTTCGATAGTTATTAACATTTTGATTTGGTGGAGCTTGATTTGGGCGGGAACCTTGACCCTTTTTGTTGTAAGTTCCCGTTGCTACATAAGCACTCGAAGTGTTACCATCCGCGGTAATGCACTCGGAAAGATCATGAGCTCCACCACAAGACAAACAACTCTTAGCAACCGCTTTAACCGAAGCGGAATTTGAAGCTTCTTGAGCTTTCCAATGGGACATAAGATTAGCAAATCTATCAAAAAACCGATTTTCCTCATTAGCTTCATCATGTAAGGCATTAATGCTATGAGACGATGACGACGATGACGACCCCATATTGGCAACACTCGGTGTGTTACGAGGGATATAAACCTTAGATCTATTCTCGATAATCTTTAAAGCTTCATCTGTCGTTTTGCACAAAAAATTACCACCCGCGGCGGCATTCAAGTAATCTCGTTCATGATCACTAAGCCCATTATAAAAAGTATCAATTTGATGCAATTCGGAAAAATCATGGTGTGGACATTCATGTAACATTTCTTTAAAGCGTTCCCATGCCATTGAAAAACTTTCATTATTTCTTTGCACAAATCGTGAAATCTCATTTTTCAAATGTGTTGTTTTAGATGGTGGAAAAAACTTGTTCACAAACTTAGAAACGAGATCACCCCATGTCAAAATCGAATTTGGCGGTTCTTTCTCAAGCCAAATTTTTACGGGTCCATCTAACGAGTATGGAAACAACATCATCTTAATGGCGTCATGTGGAATATCCTTAAACTTGATAGTAGCGGTGAGACGATTAAAGTTCCTAATGTGATAGTGCGGGTTGTCTTTCTCATGACCTCTAAACTTATTAGCTTGCAACATCGACATTAAACCCGTCTTAATCTCGAAATTCTCTGCAAGGATAGCGGGAATCACAATGGCCTTTCCAAAACCCTCGGTGGGTGCTTGTAGCAACTTCATCATAGTACGATTAGCCATGACGACTTCTTGTTCTACAATAGGTTCAACAATTGGAGTTTGTTCTTCAATCAACGTCTCTTGATTGGCTTGCTTTTGAAGACGTTTACGAGCTCGTTTTGCTTGATTACGAGTGATCATAAACTTCACGAAGAATGGGAGGTGAGCAAAGAAGATTCTTTTTGGGTGTTTTGTGAATTTTCAATTTTTTTGTGTTTTTGATTGTTTTTAATTTTTTTTTTTTTTTTTTTTTTTTTTTTTTTTTTGGATTTTGGTGTATCTTCGTAGACAACGATCTAACAAATCTCTCCTAGAATCAAACTCTTGATTAAAGAAGCCTCAAAGGAATGAAAACGATCACGTGGAATGAACGCCTTCGAATGACTTTAGAACTTTGGTGAAAACCAAATTGTTCAAGAGGGTTTAATCACAAAGAAAACCAAGCAAATATATTATACGTAATAATACTTTGGGCGGCAAAACCCTCGATTAGCCTTCAATCTTAAAATACTCACAAGCAAGCAGGGAAACGCGGTGGCGTGAAGCACTTAAGAGCCTTTTTCCTAAGGGTATATTTTATAATACCCGCCTTATACCCACCTTATAGTTTGTATTTTTCGAAATCGAGCTTCACGAAAGTATTTATCTATTTTTGTCTTTTTATTTTTGTTTGAGATTCGAATACAATAATTAGGAGATCAAATCCCAATTAAGGTTATGTTTTCACACTTTTGGAGATACTTTGTATTGATTGTGATACTTAATACAATATAGTAATAATAATTTCACAAGAAAAACCAAGAAAACCGATAATACGTATTAGTAGATTTCTACTAATACAAATACTATATATGGTTAATATTAAAACAACAAGACAAATTAATCACGACACACCTCCCCGGCAGTGGCGCCAAAATGATTGAGGTAAAATTACGACCTTTAGGAAAAGGAGCGTAAAAGCGGTAAGTATTAAACAAATGATTTTAGGAAAAACCAAGTGTTAATGACCCAATGAAGTTTGTTTCCCAAGGAGGTATATGTGTGTAACTAAGATGTAAATGATTTGATATTAATATTGGTTTAGAAGGGGATGAGAAAAGAAGATGACGAAGACGTGAAATTAATTACTACGTTGACAAAACGTAAAACCGTAAAATCTACAAAAATAAAAATTAATTCTAAAAATTACCAAAAGTTCACCAAAAATCAAAATAATTAAACTAAGAGTTTACCAATGATCAAAACTTTTTCAAACCTTTTAAATAATTAAATATTCAATTTTTAAATGCTAATTAAAGACCTAAAAATCAAATAAATTATCAAAAAGCCCAAATAAAGATTTTTCAATTGGTAAACCTCTAAAATGACCTAAAAAGATTAAAAACAATTTATAGAATTTTTTAAACTAAGAAAAACTATTTAAAATGATTTAAAAAGTATTAAATCTTAAAATAATTATAAAAATTAATCTAGAAGTGATAAAATTATTCTAAAAGTTGCAAAATTCCTATTTTAATGTATTTAAGCTAAGAAAAATGTAAAAAGTTGAAAAATATTAAATTTGAAAAATAATAATAAAATAATATTAAAATAATATTAAAAATCCAAAATTTATAAAAATTTCTAAAAACTTGCAAACTAGTTTATTTTAACCTAAATAAACAGAAAATGAAAGTAAAATGACCAGAATACCCCTATTGGGCCCTCAAATGGGCCAAAACCAAAAATAGTCCACTTAAATGGGCTTTTTAGCCCAAAATGTCAAACCTGGCCCAATTAACTTGGAAAAGCCCAATCTGACTCAAAATTTGATTCTAAACACAAAACTCTAAAGGCCCAAAACCTGAAAGTGAGCTTATCACAGCTTATTATGCAAACAGCTTATCCTTATTGGGCTTTTTAGCCCATTAAGCAATAAGCTAATGCCATAAGCTCTAATTTGACACACAACCTTCTTTTGGGATGCTTAAGAGATCTGTAATTAGAAATTTTGAAAAAGCACACTCAATAAGCCAGAAATAAGCAAAGTAATATTTCACTAAAAGACAAAATAGTCGTTTTTGAGAAATAAGGCACCTCAGGACTTGATTCAACTTGCAAAATGTCACAAATGAACTCAATAAGCCAAAACAATCAACAAAATTCCAATAAGCAAAACCAATAAGCCAGAATAAGCCAATAAGCACTTATGAAAAAGTCATTTAAGTTGGTTTTCTAGTCAAACCCTAAAGTCTACCCACCAAATGCTCCAGTATGAACAAATGGGTCAAATAATGAGCACCTATTACAAAATCCAAGTTGTTGCTGGTTAAAATAAGCTATTATAGCTTATTAATAAGCTGAAACCCAATTAACACTAGCAGTGGCAACTTTCAGTAGGAACTGGTTTCCACTGCTTTGACTATTTGACCAAGCTTTTAGAGAGATTAATTTGGATTCAATTGGAAACAAGGGCACCCTTGTGATCAGTGAATCACAAGGAGTCAATAGCAACAAGAAAATCACAATTTGGTTCACACAATAAGCCAGAAATGATCAAACAGTCACAAGATATTGCTCAGATATGGAAAATAAGCAGTTATGCACAAATAAGCAAATTAACCCTGAATAAGCCAACCAAACTCAACAGGATGCATACACAAGCTATATAAACTATGAATAAGCACAAAAATAACTTAAATCAAACACTGAATCAAAGTAAATAACAAGATCAAAGCAAATAAATGTTACTGATATGAACTACTAGAACACAAGCCTACTATGCTGATCTAATTGACCAAAGATCCAAATTCAGGCACTCAAACCTCTTTCCCTGGTGTAGTTAACTAAGATCTAGCACTTGTTAACCCTAGTCTATGATTAGATCTAGGTGTCCTCAAAATCCTAGCCAATTTTACCAAGTAAACAAGATTTTATACCCTTATTAAGAATCTAGGTGTTTCAAACCACAAAAATATGCAGCAATATGGCCAAGTATATCAGATAAGCATGTACTATCGACCACAAGCACAAACCAACACTCAACAATCCACAAATCCAAATTATGCAGTTGACCCAAACACCCCTTAAAAACCTGTTTTCACAATTTTTCAAAGGATTATCCAGTTCTAACCCACAAATCTAGTCAATAACAACTCACAAAACTCAAATAAGAACAGATTAACAACATTCAACCACAAAAACACAGATTCACCAATAATCATGCAATAATCACAAAATTCAGAAAAATAAGAGAGAAAATGAAAAGGGAAGAAGGTGCAAACCTCCAAGACCTACATCCAGGCCTTGGATTGTTTGAGCTGAGGTACTAGCAAAACAAGTACCAGCTTCCAATGCTGCTAAGATGAACAAACCAACAAGTGAGATCAAATAAACAAGACTTTTTTATTTTTGAGACCCAAGCTTTATCACTTAAAACCTTGCCTCAAAAACCTTCAAACAAGTAAATGGAACTCAGAATCAGGCTATTCTAACACCAACTTTTAACAAATATAAAAGAGATTTCTCAAAATTCAGAAAATAAATTTTTATTAATTTAAAAAGGAATTACAAAGATTGATAGCCTAAAACTGGAATAAAAGCTCTCTCACAGGTTGAGGAGTCTATTTATCGGCAAATGCCAAGCTAGCACTATTCATAAACCCTAGAAGTGAAATTCCTATTCTATCCTTGAGTCTTCTAGACGAATTCTTGGTGTGAGCTGTCCAAAATGATCCTGAGTGTTCATTTTAGCTTTGAGATGAAGCAAGGACTCTCAGCTGTTGATTTGGCCACGTTGGATGACTTGGAGGTGAAGTTGCGTTTTGATTGGTTGAAAGGGAATTGGGGTGGGGTCCATAGTGAGTGGGAGTGAGGGTTTTGAGGTGGGATGTGTTTCTGCACATGTGAATCAAGCATGGGAGTGGGTAATTGCTTTTTACCCTTTGTTTAAGTGATGTAATATCTGGGTGGTGAAAAAGGTGAACAGTGGTGATTTTGATCCGAAATTGGGGGAGAAAAGGTGTTTGGCTCGTGTTATGGGATTTGAAGTTTGGGAATTGGCACTTTGGGTCCTTGTGTTTTGGGAAAGTGGGTATTTAATGTTTTCAACAAACAAAAACGAATTCCCTTTGTTATAAACTTTCATAACTTTGCACTTTTGACACCAAACTTTGGAAAAAGGGTTATAAGGGTAGTTTTTGCCATTTTTGGATACTTCAAGGACTGATCTTGGACATTGTTGATCTTCAAAGGTCTTCAATGCAACTTTAACTCCATAAGGGACCATAATTGGCAATTTAGAATTGTTGAGGGACTAAACTTGCCATTTCTTCAAAGTTGAATGACCTTTTGTGTAATTTTGACAAACTTAAAGGACCAATCTTACAATTATGATTTCACAAGGGTTTTAAGTGTCATTTCTTCATTCATTGAGGATCAATCTTGCATGTCTTCAAGTCTTCAAGTCTTCAAGGGTATTTGTTGGATGAATCATGAACTAGGGCCCGGTTCTTTGTACGAATTCGTTTCTCGTGTCCGTTTTTCCTTGTTTATTATGATCTTTTGTCTTTTTCACGATATCCATACCTAAAATACACAAGTAAACAAACACAAGCATATATATGGTATTTTTATGACATTTTTATGCATTTAAAGCCCGAAAAGAACGATGAGATCATGTAAAAATGCCATCTCATCAAACACCAAAACGTTTAAGAGGGTTTAATCAATTGAAACCAAGAAAATATATATGATACTTAGTAATACTTTGGGCGGAAAAACCTCGATTAGCTTTCAATCTCAAAATACTCACAAGCAAGCGGGGAAACGAGGCGGCGTGAAGCACTTAAGAGCCTTTTTCCTTAGGGTATATTTTATAATGCCCGCCTTATACCCACCTTATAGTTTGTATTTTTCAAAATCGAGCTTCACGAAAGTATTTATCTATTTTTGCCTTTGCTTTCTTGTTTGAGATTCGAATACAATGATTGGGTAATGACCTCCCAAGTCAAGGTTGTGTTTTCACACTTTTGGAGTACTTGTGAATTTATTGTTCTACGTATACAATATAGTAATAATATTCACACAAAAAACAAAAACCGATAATATGTATTAGTAGAGTGCTACTAATACAAATAGATATTATGGCTATATATAAAAACAACAATTGCCAAATCAAAACACAACACGCCTCCCCGGCAGCGGCGCCAAAATGATAGTCGTAGTTTTTACACTTTGTTTAGGAAAACAAAGGTAATTAGGGTAAGTACGCAAGTAGTTTAGGAAAACCACAAGTTATGACCCAAAGTGGGGATCGTTCTCAAGGAGGCTTGGTGTGTGTGTGTTAAGAGATGATTAACTTTTGTGATTATATTTGTGAGAAAAGAAAATAGAAATGAGATTAGAAGAGTAATAACAGGTTTTTAGCCAAGTATAAAATAATTTCGTTGTTCTGATCTTTTCGAATTGATTATTAGAAGAAAGTGTAACTCAATCGTTCTTGGTGGAAAACATATAGAGTTGTCATTGTAGTAAAATTAAATTGCAAGACGTTAAAGTAAATGACGGTTAATTAATACTAGAACTAATTTAAGAAGTGATTGTGCAATATTAAAAACTTTAAAAGAAAATAATTAAATGACAAAAATTTAATGCTTGACAAAAAATTAATTTGACAATGTAATAGAAATGTTGGTCGGAATGCAAAAGGAATGTAAAAGGAATGTAAAAGGAATGCTGAAAGGAATGCTGAAAGGAATGTAAAAGGAATGTAAAAGGAATGTAAAAGGAATGCTGAAAGGAATGTAAAAGGAATGTAAAAGGAATGCTGGTCGGAATGCAAAAGGAATGTAAAAGGAATGTAAAAGGAATGTAAAAGGAATGCTGAAAGGAATGTAAAAGGAATGCTGAAAGGAATGCTAAAAGGAATGTAAAAAGAATGTAAAAGGATTGCTGAAAGGAATGTAAAAGGAATGTAAAAGGAATGTAAAAGGAATGCTGAAAGGAATGTAAAAGGAATGTTGAAAGGAATGTAAAACCCTTTTCCAATCAAGATGATCGGAATGTAAAAGGAATGTATAAAAGGAATGTAAAACCCTTTTCCAATCAAGATGATCGGAACGTAAAAGGAATGTATAAAATAAGCTAAATCTAATAAGCTATTAATCAAATAAGCACACGCCTAAAAACCTAATCAAAACACGTTTAAGAAAAGCTAACAAGCTAGAATTTAAAGACTTTTAAAAACACAAAATAAGCAAACTTAATAAGATAAACATTAAAAGGATGAAACCTTTTTTAAGAAAAACTAGAAAAAACAAATAAGCTAAACACAAAATAAGCTAATAAGATTGTCAAACTTATAGCTTATTCCGTAAGAAAACTTAAGGATTGATAAAAAGATAAACTTTTTGATCAATCAAACATCAAGATTAAACAAAAAGCATAAAATTTTCGGATTAAAAATATATAAAAACTAAGAAAGGTAGAATAAGATTAAGATTAAAAGAAGAATTAAGCTATCAAAAGTAAAGACTTGATTAAAAACAAGAAAGGAAGATAAAAGATTAAGATCCTAGTGAGAGAAATTGTTACTTTCTCTCTCTAAAATTACCTACCAAATGAAAATGAAAACTACTACTAACTAAAAGCTAACCAACCCTCCTAAATGTGTTTAGGAGGGTATTTATAGGAAATGGGGAGGTGGATATGTTGCCTCCTCTTTCTTTCTTCACGTCTTTCCGTCTTTTAAGTTCTTCGACTTTATCGACTTTGTCTCGGGATTAATTAAACTCGTCTTATAATTTCTTCATTTATTAGACTTGAGTTCTTCGGCTTTATTAAACTTTCGTCTTTGAACTTGTTCTTCGATAAATCTTCAGAAAAGGTCTTGGACTTCCGTTCTCTTTGCATTCTTGATCTCTTGACTTCGTCTTTTGTCTTTTTCTTCGATAAAAGCCCGTGAAAGCCCGTTTTTTCTTCCCTTTTCATATTTTGGTCCTAAATCACAACGAAAACACAAACCCGGTATAATTCTGACATTTACGACATAAAATACACGTTTTCGTTTGGTTATTATTATAATTAAGTGGTAAAAGGATAAGTGTTTTCACACTTATTAAATCCCCTACACTTGACCATTGCAATGTCCTCATGCAATGCATTAGTTACAAAGCACGTTTTACATTTTTCATCATAATCGATCCACCTTGGCCTTTATTAAAAAGATAGAAAATTATAAAACATTCAAAGGAAGAAAATAAGTAAAGAAATCAAAGACATACCTTAGGGTTTTGAAAATGTCATGAATGATTATCATCCTCAAGTTTTCACGTTCCCCAAACCAAGCTTAAAAACGAGATCATTGTTTTTATAAGTTAGCAAACTATCACGAATTCATGTGGGCCAATTATTTACTTAGACTCCCTTATTCCTAGATGTATCTCTTATTTTTTATTATTGTCTTGAATGATCACAAGGATGCATTGTTTGACTTATTTCGATACTTATTTAGGCTGAAAATAAAGTGGACGATTTAATCAATAGTTAGCTAAAGGACAAAATCTTTTAAAACTGCTTCTCGGGACCTCTTAAAGTTCATATCTCGGCATAACTCAATTCACGATTTGAGACCTTTCTCGGACCGATATTTGGCAGCGACTTCATACTTCAAATCTTGAGAGACGTTCTTGAAATTATGGTCTTCTCTTCATAATAGGAATTTATTCTCTTGAACTTTTTGAGAGATTCTTCATATTTGGACCACGACTTCTTCATTTTTCTCCAATCTTTATTTGGGATTTTGATATACAACGATCCGCCTCCTTTTAGTACTTAGATCTATTTATCCTCATACCTTGTTAGGGCCTTTTTGGATAGACTTCTCCATGATCTTTAGGGGAGTATTTGTTTTTCGTCGTGTGTCTCGATCCTTCATATTGATTTTTGATAAATGATTCTTCACATCACTTTGGATCTTTAGAAACAAAATGTAGCCCTCATGCCTTGTTAGGGCCTTTTCGGGCTTGCCAATCTTCGCATCCCGCTTCAATAAGTTATGCATTGGCTATGAACTCTAATTAATACCGAGCAACTTTTAAACGATCTTGGGCTAGAAGCTAAGTAACTTTTCAAATCGTACGACCTTATTTATTGCAATTAAATTTATTAACAAGCGATGGGAGAAAAATCTAATTAACTCACATAAATTCACGAAAGAATACCGAACTTATAATTGACTCTATCATCTCTCATTCTCCACAGTTTAAAGTCTCAAGGAATGAGACTCGTGGATGCTTAGCCTATTAAATCAAAGTTTTGGGTTTTCGAGTCATCTATAGGATCTTGCAAATTCTTAGACTTTTCAAGTTTAGAAAACGCATTTTAAAGTTCCCTTGATAAACGACTCTCTAGGATCAATTATAGGAACTTGCGAAAAGTTCTTATTCTTAACCCGTAGGAGTTAAGACTTTCGCGTTTTAAAGTTCCCTATATAAAAGCCTAGCAAAACTTGACTCAAACACGTCAAGGATACTACCTAGAGTAAACTTAGATAAGTAAACTCGGGTTGAGTCAAAAGATTCACAACGGGCCTAATATATCTAAGAAAATAGAAATGAGATTAGAAGAGTAATAACAGGTTTTTAGCCAAGTATAAAATAATTTCATTGTTCCGATCTTTTCGAATTGATTATTAGAAGAAAGTGTGACTCAGTCGTTCTTGGTGGAAAACATATAGAGTTGTCGTTGTAGTAAAATTAAATTGCAAGACGTTAAAGTAAATGACGGTTAATTAAAACTAGAACTAATTTAAGAAGTGATTGTGCAATATTAAAAACTTTAAAAGAAAATAATGAAATGACAAAAATTTAATGCTTGACAAAAAATTAATTTGACAATGTAATAGAAATGTTGGTCGGAATGCAAAAGGAATGTAAAAGGAATGTAAAAGGAATGTAAAAGGAATGCTGAAAGGAATGCTGAAAGGAATGTAAAAGGAATGTAAAAGGAATGCTTAAAGGAATGTAAAAGGAATGCTGGTCGGAATGCAAAAGGAATGTAAAAGGAATGTAAAAGGAATGCTGAAAGGAATGTAAAAGGAATGCTGAAAGGAATGCTAAAAGGAATGTAAAAGGATTGCTGAAAGGAATGTAAAAGGAATGCTGAAAGGAATGTAAAAGGAATGCTGAAAGGAATGTAAAAGGAATATAAAACCCTTTTCCAATCAAGATGATCGGAATGTAAAAGGAATGTATAAAAGGAATGTAAAACCCTTTTCCAATCAAGATGATCGGAATGTAAAAGGAATGTATAAAATAAGCTAAAACTAATAAGCTATTAATCAAATAAGCACACGCCTAAAAACCTAATCAAAACACGTTTAAGAAAAGCTAATAAGCTAGAATTTAAAGACTTTTAAAAACACAAAATAAGCAAACTTAATAAGATAAACATTAAAAGGATGAAACCTTTTTTAAGAAAAACTAGAAAAAACAAATAAGCTAAACATAAAATAAGCTAATAAGATTGTCAAACTTATAGCTTATTCCGTAAGAAAACTTAAGGATTGATAAAAAGATAAACTTTTTGATCAATCAAACATCAAGATTAAACAAAAAGCATAAAATTTTCGGATTAAAAATATATAAAAACTAAGAAAGGTAGAATAAGATTAAGATTAAAAGAAGAATTAAGCTATCAAAAGTAAAGACTTGATTTAAAACAAGAAAGGAAGATAAAAGATTAAGATCCTAGTGAGAGAAACTGTCACTTTCTCTCTCTAAAATTACCTACCAAATGAAAATGAAAACTACTACTAACTAAAAGCTAACCAACCCTCCTAAATGTGTTTAGGAGGGTATTTATAGGAAATTGGGAGGTGCATATGTTGCCTCCTCTTTCTTTCTTCACGTCTTTCCGTCTTTTAAGTTCTTCGACTTTATCGACTTTGTCTCGGGATTAATTAAACTCGTCTTATAATTTCTTCATTTATTAGACTTGAGTTCTTCGGCTTTATTAAACTTTCGTCGTTGAACTTGTTCTTCGATAAATCTTCAGAAAAGGTCTTGGACTTCCGTTCTTTATGCATTCTTGATCTCTTGACTTCGTCTTTTGTCTTTTTCTTCGATAAAAGCCCGTGAAAGCTCGTGTTTTCTTCCCTTTTCATATTTTGGTCCTAAATCACATCAAAAACACAAACCCCGCATAATTCTGACATTTACGACATAAAATACACGTTTTCGTTTGGTTATTATTATAATTAAGTGGTAAAAGGATAAGTATTTTCACACTTATTAAAGAGAATGACGGTTACGATTGTGGATTAAATTAAGACGATTAGTCGTACACGTAAAACCGTAAAAAGTGACAAAATTAAAAATTTACCCTAAAAATTCCTAGAAAATTGCAATAAATCCTAAATAATGTAATTAGAGTTTACAAAAAATCAAAAATCACTCAAACCTTTTATTTAATTAAATAACAATTTTTTAATGCTAATTAAAGCCCAAAAAATCAATTTAATTAACAAAAAGCCCAAAATGAGATTTTTTCAATTGTAAACCTCTAAAATGACTTAATTAAATTTAAAACTATTTTTGAAAATTTTAAAATTAATTAAAACTATTTTAGAAATAATTAAAAACTATTAAAACTTAAAATAATTATAGAAATTAATCTAATGACAATAAAAATATTCTAAAAATTGTAAAATTCCTAACTTAATGTATTTAACCTAAGGAAAATATAAAACTTGAAAAATCTAAATTTTAATTTTTAATAATAAAATAATATTAAAAATCCAAAATTTATAAAAAATTCTAAAAAGTTGAAAACTAGCTTATTTTAACCTAATAAACACAGAAATGAAGTTGAAATTACAAAAATACCCCTAATGGGCCTAGAAATGGGCTAAAATACAAAACAGTCCCTTAATGGGCTTAATTTGGGCCCAATAAGAAAAAGTCAACCAAATAAGCCCAAAACTTCCAGTCTGACTCAAAATTTGATTTTAAAGACAAAACTCTGAAGGCCCAAAAGCTGAAAATGAGTATAAGCTAGCTTATTTCAAAGCAGCTTATTCTTAATGGGCTTTTTGGCCCATTAAGTTATAAGTTGATGCCATAAGCTCAAATTAGACACACAAGCTTCTTTTGAGTTACTTAAGAGATCTGTAAAAAGAAAATTGGAAAAAGAACAAGGAGTAAGCCTGAATAAGCAATAAGCTATCTTCACAAAACGACAAAATAGTTGTTTTCGAGTTCTAGGCCACCCCAAGAGCTGATTCAACTTTCAAAAGATTTTAAATGACTTAACTAAGCTTAATCATAAAAAAGTTTTTCAATAAGCACACTCAATAAGCTGGAATAAGCAGATAAGCACTTAATTTAAAGTCAACTTTATGAGTTTTCTAGTAAAAAGTCAAAGCCAAGGTCTGATAAGCTCCAGTTCAAACAAATGGGTCAAATGAGGAAGATTGATCACAAAAAATAAGTTGTTGCAAGTCTGGATAAGCCAATATGGCTTATTAATAAGCTGGATCAAAATTAACACTAACAGGGGCTAGTTTTGGGTGTTGAGCAGTGGGAACTTTTACCACTGCTTGACTTAATTGACTTTTGTCTTATATGACTTTTTTGTGGATTCAAGTTTCACAAAGGCACCCAAATGATCAGTTAATCATAAGGAGTCAATAACAATCACAAAAACACAATCACAATCAGCCAATTAGTACAGTTAATTCAAAAGATCACCAGATATCCCATAGACATGAACAATAAGCAGATTTCACTCAATAAGCAGTTTTAGCAAAAATCAGCTAGCCAAATTGCACCAAATGCATACACAAGCTTTAATTAATTCAAATGAACAAATCTAAACAGGTTTCATGCACTGATTCAAAGCCTAGATCAAGATTCAAGCACCAAAAGTTACTGATGAACACAAGCAGGCAATTATGAACACTTTGCTGATATACTTGACCAACAAGCCAAATTCAAACACTCAAATATTCAAACCAGGTTACACAAACTTTGATTTAACACCTTTTATCCCTAAACATGCATATACTCTAAGTATTTCCAAGATTTTAGGTCAAAAACAGTCAAAACCAATGAGTTATGGCACAATCTTTAATTTGAGGTTATAAGACTGAAAACTTGTAGGTTTTAGCACTCAACCAGGTCAATAGCAGATACCAACTACAAACAACACTTTCAACAACACAATAACACTCTATGATCTTAAACAAATAACCCCAAACACCCCTTATCTTTTTCAAATCGGATTTAAACAAGTATAAGTGTATTCCAAGACTACCCAAGCCCAATCGAACACATAAACAGATGTAATATACAGTATTAAGCAAGATTAGACCATAAATTCTACAAGAACACAAGCAACACACAAATTCACCAAAAATCAAGATTTTAAGCAGATTTAAGGTAGAATGGTTCAAACCTCATGGATGTACATCCACACCCACGAATTTTGAGCTTATGTGCTAGCAAGAACAAGCACAAGCTTCCACAAACAAGCCTGCTAAGATGGAACAAAGTTAGAAGCACAATTATCAAAAACAGATGAAGAAGAAAACTTGATTAATGCAACCTTTGTTCCCCACACTTGATTATCCCCAAGTTATAAGCCTCACAACACCTTGATATCACAATATCAGGGTGCTATGATCAACTTATAGCCCAAAAATTCCAAGGTTTGAACAAGACTTAGCAAAATATCAAGATTTAAGGAAAATATGCAAACTTTTACACACTCCTTTGAAAACAGGTTTTAGGATTCAGGTTTAGTTAACAAACAACAATAATAAGCAGGAAATAAGAATGGCACTTGACTTTTCTTCACCAATTTCAAACACACTTCATTAATGAAAATGAGATTTACAAAAATGTGAACTTAGGAAAATTCAAGAGCAAAAGCTAAATGACTAAGTGCTATGCCTTATATAGGCTACAAGAAACCTAAATGTTGAATAAAAGATGTAACCCTAATGATGTAGAAGTCCAAAATTGCCCCTTGTGAAGTTTGAACTTTTGAGAATCATGTGGCCTGTTCTTGGCGTTTTGTAGTTGCTGGCATAGTAGAATTGCATCCAATGGTGTAGAATAAGCTTAAAATGCAAGCTGGAATGTGGATGGTTGGATTGCTGTCACTGTTTTGTCATCTTGTTCAAAGGTGTAGCAGGGGAGGTCCCATGTGGACATGTGAGTGGTGAGGTAGCCAATATTAAGGTTGGGTTATGATTAAGACAAGCTTAATCATTAATCTGGAGGTTTTGGTGTCTTAATTACAAGAGGATTAAGAAAACCCAATTCGTGTTCTTGAGGGAATAATGCTATGTTTAATCCAGTTTTGGGTTTAAAAAACATGTTAAGCGCCATTTTATTTAACTAATAAAATTAGTTATAACCGTATTTGAGTGGGATTTGAGGTGGCATCATGGTGTGTGGTGATTGGTTGGTTGGAGTAAGTAGGGCACGTGTCCACCTCCCATAGGTCTAGGTAAGATATGTTGTCTGCCCAATTCAGTCCCTCACTTCTTTTCTTCTTGCCACTTTGGTTAAAAAATGCACAATTCAGATTTCTTTTGTATTTGAAGTTTCCAACTTCACACTTTTGCCCCAAAAAGTGTTGTAAAGTGATTTCAGGGGTATTTCTTGCCAATTGTTGATACTTGAAGGGTTGTTTTGGCATTTTCTTCAATGATAATGGTCTTGACTTGTATGATTGACTTTTTGGAGGACTAAAAATGACAAGTCTTCATTTTTTAGGGGCCATTCTTGCCAAGTCTTCAAAGTCAAGGGTCCTTTTGGTAATTTGACATTTTTAAAGGACCAAACTTGTAATTTCTTGTAACTTAAAGTCCTTCATGGTATGTTTGACTTTTAGGAGGACTAATATTGACAATTTAGTTTTGTTGAGGGACTAAATTTGCCAATTCTTCAAAGTTAAGGGCCCTTTTTGTAATATTGACAAACTTTAGGGACCAATCTTGTAATTATGAAGATACAACGATTTAAAGTGTCAATTCTTCAATATTGGAGGACCCTTCTTGCATAATCTTCAAATCTTCAAGGGTTTCTCTTGGAAAATCTTCATTAGGGCTTGGTTCATTGTGTGGCTTTGTTTCTCGTGTTCATTTTTGCATGATTCTTGTGATCTTTTGTCATTTTCTTAATATCCGTACCTAAAATACACAAGTAACAAACACAAGCACATATTTGGCAATTTTCATGATATTTAATGCATTTAAAGCCCTTTTTGAATGATGAGACTATGTATAAAAGCAGTCTCATCAACTACCCCAACCATGTAGTATTCTTTATGGATCGGCATCATTAAGAATTTACATATATGGTAAGCATTGTGTAGATTCGTGATAATCTTTGTATTTCAAGAGGATTGATGTTTTTCTAGAGAGAAGTGAGAGAAAAGTATGTGTATTACTAGAGAAATAAAACAACCAACACCCCTTTCTATGGTGGAAAGGGGTTTATATACCCAAGTCCTTAAATGGACTTGGGCCTCCGGCCCATGAACATGCTCATGGGTCGGGCTTAACATAAACATTACTTAAAGAATACTACGAGCCTATAACTATATTGTTGGAGTGACCGAGACTTTCTTTATACATAAAACGTATTTCTAACAATCTCTCCCAAAGGGAGGTCACTCCAAATTTACAAAGTCCTAATCTAGCATGTTAGATCTTGTTCTTGAGCTCGTAGTCCACTTTCTCTTTTCTTCTTAACTTTTCTTCTTTTTGTGAATATGTGTTGAATAATATCAGGCTTTTGCTTGGAACATGTTCTTTTGGCCTTTCACATGCAATCTTTATCTTCTTGTGATGTTCGCCTCTTCATGACTTCATGTCCCACACACCTATCCTTTGTTGAATTCTTGAAAGTTTCAGAGTCGATACAGTGGAAGACTTTTAGGTCAGACTTTCTTGAATTTGCTGAAATATTTGATGCAGAAGGAATAAGTATGTGAGGACGACTTCAACTGGTACACCGCAACACCACCGTCTTCGAATGCAACAACATAATAAGACACGAATAAAATGGCTTTGACATTTTATTCTAATTCGGTAGAATTTTACCTCCGGTCGGTGAAGACCGTTGGACGATAATAAATATCGTACTTGTGACAAGTAGCTCTAATTAAAGATCTCCTTGACAAGATTTCGCGGGTAAACCCGTTCTCTTTATTCGACCGTCCAAAGCTGACTGCGAACATAAAGAGTGAATCATTTGGATTAAAAATCCTTATGATTGAAGCCGTCAATTCATGAAACATGGAACAAGTGAATTTCAATTAAGATTTTCACCATCGTTGCTTTCTAGTTGTCACGAGCTTGATTCAAATAGAATCTTGCTTGTCACCTACCAAGTGCTGTTTGATGTTAACACTAGAAGGATTTCCACTCGTCACTGTGAACACTAAAGAATGTCACTCTGAGTGTTCTGGCAAGATCATACGATAATGCGTAGAGGCTTTGAACGAGTTTAAGTTCAATTAGTTTTAAACTACTGTTTCTTTCCAGTTTTCACAAGATTGGTTCTTAAAGAACCGCACGTGTCACCTACCATGAGCTTGTTTGATGTTGGCTCAAGCAGGATTTCCATCTTCATTGTAGTACTTGCGTATTACTCGGATGTTCTGGCAATATTACAAGAATAATGCATAGGACTCATAAAGATCTCTTACTTTTCACAGTGTATGAAGAAGCAAGGAATAAATGGAAAGTGTCTTAATGAGACTTTTGATGATCTCGTGGCTCTAGACTCGATAGTGCGTTTTGATTTAGTGAGCGATGGCTGGAGAGGATTGCCACCTATTCAATATCAGTCTATTCGGAGTGAATAAACCAATAGATAATATGTTGAACTCTGTGTGATTAAAACAAACATCTTTTGAGAGATATTTGAGTTAGCTGGGATGGGTTGTGCATTACATCACTAGGTCCATGATGTCTATCTTCAATATCGAGAATCATTGGAAAAATGATCTCAATAGCATATGTATTGACCCGGTTTCTTCCTAAGGTTGTAAGGAGGGCCTCTTTCTTGACACCCTTTATCTTTACAATTCTTTTTCATTCTTCAACCCCTTAAATGCTTACCAATACGTCATAACTAGCACCTTGTTGTGATTGTTCCAGTGCTAACTTAAGTACTTGGTCGGCATTCAGCTACGTTCACAATCTTTCTCCATCTTTCCTAAGGACTACTAATTCTATCTAGGGAATTGTCCTTCGGAGGATTCCATCGGTTTTGATGAATCAATGGACTAATACCTAATCCTACCACCCTTTTGTCACCACATCCGTCATGAATTAAGTGTGTTTTGGGTAAGTATTGTCACCATGAAAAATCCTTGAAAAATCACTTAAAGCACTCGTGATATTATAATCAAAGTTTTTGTGCCTTAAGTGTTTTGTTCATCAAAAACGCTCCCCCTTAACATGAGCATTACACATATTAAGTTGGTTTATCTTTTAAGCCTTTTTCATTGTTTAGCCAAGTATGATTAAGTCTCCTTAATCCCATTTTCTCCCCTTTTCCAAAATGTTAGCCATCAATATTTTGGATATTAATGGATTAACCGGTCTTTGGGTAATAAAATGAAATTAGATGCTGGCCAAAGAACATATTAATGCTCCCCCTCAAATTAATGAGGGTTAGTTGTAGTGCTCGAGTATGATATGTTTGAAAGATTTAGAATCTCGAGAGAAATTCTTGAAAAATATCATACTTTTACACTACAACATGCCACAAAAGCCGATTATACATAAATTAACATATTCCCAGTAATAGACATATGGAGTTGACCTGATAGTAGACGATCCATAATTAAATAGATCGTTCCGTGAACCTATGGTGAGCTCCATATGGTCTTCCACCTACGAATCGTTCCACACTTCGTAGCAACCGACGCTTCCTTAAAAGTTCCTCGATCTTTTTGATCGCGTACTTAGCTCCTTTTTTGCACTGGCTCGTCCAGTTGTACTTGACTGCTGGAAGCGGTAGGTCGGCATTAAGAACAGTCAGATCATCACGAACATGCTTGAGCGTACCATCGTTGAATTTGTGCAGTTCGGAGGATCGCATAAACTGCATGACGCCAGTCTCATTCGGATAAATATCCCTGCTTCTGGTGTCGTGGTACCCATGTAAGGCTTCTTGTTCTTGTGAAAATTACTGAGCGGAGTTGTATGGGGACGTTGTAAGTTTAGCTGCTTTTGATAGCTCTCCACTCCAAGTTGAAAATCTTCCACCCGGTTTTGAATGACGATTTTCCTTGCATATTGACGAAGGTTGGAGCTCAACGCAATGACTATCTCAGGTAGTAAATGGTCGACTTTTTCTTAAGCCAATAACAACAGAAGATCTTCGATGTCTTCAAGGCGAAGGTATTGGAGATCACTTTCATCAATTATGTATTCCTTTTCATCAGTACGTTTGAACACGATTACATTCAAGTAATCATATCCGAATACAGTCTAAGTAGTTGCTCCTTGAATGCTTTTAATTCTGTGAGCTGAAACAATAGAAGAACCTCTCTTTGGACGATGGAAGTGATTGTAAGCTAACCTTTTCTTTGCATTCCAGTGAGAGATGCCAAGTGATGCAAAAGTATCATAAAACTTGAGCAATTTCCTTCTCCATAACGCATCAGGTACTTTATCTTTGATCCATGGTACGTTCTCCAGATTAATTGCCTTGAGCATAGTAAGTGATGTGGCATATTTCTTCGCGCCTTTTTCAAGATACTCGAGATCATGAGATACAAAGTGCTCTATTAGAATCGTTGCAGAACCAGCGATGACTATGGGTGTAAGAGGTCGTAACACTGGAGTCTGAATTCCCGTAGTCGTCGCTCTCATAGCCTTTGTAAGCTCATTTAAGTGATATTCTGCCTCATTATGGCTGATCTTCAAGGTATCAAAGAAGTCCACATCTGCGGCTGCCATTTTGATAAAGTCCGGAGGCATTGTTGGTTTCCCATGATGATACCTTAGAAAGGCCGAGAAATCGATAGGATTGTTTAGGTATTGAGTTAGCTCCATTTCAGTTACTGTGGTGAAAGGATGCTGTGGTGCTGCATTTGTAAGCCAGAGTTGCTCATGTACCGTGTCATCGACGATAAGAGATTCAACAAACGTTGGTTCAGGCACATTTAAGTCTTCAACTTCCATATCAGAGTTGTGATGATCTTCAGATGGTGTTGAAGGTTGTTCTTGTGTCACCGGTATATCATCATTAGGCATAGAGACTGGAATTTTGTCTTCTAGCATTGACCCTGTGGGTTCTTCTTCATGCGTAGACACAGGAATTTCGTCTTCTTACATATGTTCTACAGATTCATTGTGAGAAGCAGTAGTAGAAACTGGTTCAGTAGATATACATGTGTCAATATGCTGAGATTCTGGTACAGTAGAGTCCACCGTCTTTTCTGCGGTTTCAGCAACACTTTCTTCAGCTTCCTCAATACCTTACTCAGTTGCCTTATCACCTTCATCCTTATTTGACTCATCGGCATTCTTACCCGTTTTGTCATTCTTGTCACCCTCTTTGGTTCCATTCCCGTCGTCATTATCATCATCATCATTGTCATCCTCATCTGTATCCTCGTCCTCATCTTCATCTTCATCCTTATCCTTTTCTTCCTCATCCTCTTCTTCCTCATCATCTTCTTCCTTATCCTCTTCCTCATTTTGATCATTATCACCATCATCCTCATCACCGTTACCCTTGTTATCTGCCTCCTCGAGCTCTTCTTCATCCTCAGACTCAGAGTCTTCAGTGTCTGCAGGTGTATCTTTAATGATTGCTTTGTTGAGATATTGTATAACTTTGCGTTTATATTTCGATTTACTAGTCCTCATATCTTTCAGTCGTGTCTGCAACAATTTCATTAGTTCAAGGGTAGATAAACCAGTACCGAAAAGAGTTGGTAGCTCCTAATCAACGTATGACTTTACTTCTCGTCGAATGATGTTGGTCATCTTCTCATTAATTGACCCAAGAAAGGCAGCATTCTCTTTGTCACGAGTTTTCTTCTCTCCAAGAAATTTTTTGTGTTGTTCTTTAAGTTTAGACACGCTGTCGGATATTATCTTAAGTGTAGGCTCATCAGGTTGCGGTTCCTTGAGAGTTTGTGTGTCAGGAGTGGTGAATCTTGTTGGGAATAAAATATAGCCAGTCTACTTGAGCGCTGACAAGAGTAAAACAAGCGTTGACAAGAAGAAAACAAACGCTGACAGGTCAAGCGTTGACAAGACAAAGTCAAGCGTTGATACATTGAAGACAAGCACTGATGAAAGGATATGATCTACGCGTTTATTATATTCTAGATTACTTTTAGTAAAGATAGGAACAACAATGTATTTTCTATATTTATCTTTACCTAGAATAGTTAATACGTAGATTATTGTACAAGGCTTCTTGTGTCTATAAAAGAAGACCTTTAGGTCATTGTTCAATATAAGTTTTCATACGTCAACACTTTCATTGTAAGCAAGTTTGATATCATTAATCAAAGTGAAAGTTTGTTTACATCTTGTGTGTTCTTGTTTAAGTGTTAATTCCGCATAACACTTAGATTGTCATATACATATACAAAAGTTTCTCTAAGTTTATTACTTGATCTAATCTCGTATACATAAAAGCTAAATCGATCTAAGTTTGGGATCAACAAGTGGTATCAGAGCTTGTTGAGGAACTTTTGATCTTAAAGAACACAAGAACCCTAAAATCACCAAAACCCTAATTTTCTCAAAACCCTAAACAACATCATGTCAAATCCAGAAATAACCTCTTCCTCCTCACCTTTGCCAAACATCAAGATTCCCATGCTTGATGCAACCAACTTTGAATTGTGGAAATTCAACTTTGAGCAATATCTGGGGATCTATGACTATACTCTCTGGGAGATCATTGAGTATGGAAACACATTCAATAGAGCTGAAAAGGTTGCTGCTGCTATTGCTACAAGAACTGATGTTGCTGGATGTCCAGAAGCAGATAAGAAAGAAAAACCTGGTGATGGTAGAGTTGTGTCTGCTGAGGACATAGCAAAGAGAAGGGTTGATATGAAAACCTTAAATATTTTGAAAGTCTCTTTGGGACAAGAGAACCAGCATAAATACAGAGGTTATGATTCTGCTAAAGACCTTTGGGCAGCTCTTGAAGTTGCATATGGTGGCAATGAAGATACTAGGGAAGAAAAGAAGAAGCAACTCATGCATGATTATGCTGTTTTCAAAGCTCAACCCAATGAGAAGCCTAGCAGTGTGAGAAGCAGACTTTTTGACATTACAAGCAAATTGTCCTTCATGGGGACACAACTTGGTGATGTTGACATTAATGCCACTTTTCTTAAAAGTCTTGGTGATGCGTGGAAGATTGAGGCAAGATCCATACTTTCCAACAACACTCACAAAAGTTCTACTTTTGATGACATCTACAACAAACTAAGGCTGTTGGAGAATGAAACCCTTTTGGAGCATGGAAGTAAGTCTACTAATAGTAATATGGCCTTCTTCTCACATAGTGAAGGTCAATTTAATCAGAAGGACTCTTACATGCATCCAGTTACTGGATCATCATGTGTCAATGTTGGAACATGTCCTGTCAACGCCTCCTATTCAGACGCTGACACATACAAAAGTGACTCACCAAGAGTTAAACCTGCTGGTTTAGATCTAGATACTGTATGTGCTTATATTGCTTCTTTGTCCAATGGTTCAGTGATTACATATGAGGACCTTGAGCAGATAAGTGATGAACACTTGGAAGAAATGGATATTAAGTGGAACATGGCTCTTGCTAGTATAAGAGAAAACAGATGGAATAGAAGGTTTAAGAAGAAGATGACCTTCAATGCAAAGGACACTGCTGGATTTGATAAATCCAAGGTTGAATGCTACAATTGTCATCGTATGGGGCACTTCATGAGGGAATGTAGATCTCCTAGAAGATCTGATGCTGGCAAACCCTCAAGCCAAATGGTTAAGGCTCAGGATCCTAAGGCCATGGTTGCAGTTCAAGAGATTGATGGTATGGGCTGGGATTGGAGCTATTTGGCTAAGGATGTGGAAGATGATAAAGCCTTGGTCACTGAGATTGAAGAAGAAGAGCATGTTCAATATGCTCTTATGGCACACTCCTCCTCTTCATCAGATAATGAGGTATACGATGATACTTTTTGTAGTAAGGGTTGTAGGTTAAATACTAAGAAACTTAACAAAGAGGTGGTAAAGTTGTTAGATGATGTGAGTACTGAGAGATGCAAACTGTCTAACTATCAATTAGCTCTCACTCAAACTGAGAAAACAGTTTCTGAATACAAGAAAATGGAATTTGATTTAAAGGATAAAATAAATATCTTAAAACATGAGTTAGATGCTAGTAATGATGTTAGGAACATCATGGAAAGGGTTAATAGTGAATTACAGGCTAAGCTAGATGAGGCCATTAAGAATAAGGATAATGTGGGTCTTAAAATTCAAAGGTTTGATAAGGCCACACAAACCCTAGGAGATTGTGTTAATAAACAAAGGGATCCTAGGGACATGACTGGGATTGGGATGAAAGACTACTCTGTTGTTCCACCACCAGTTGGTGACTTCTATGGTGTCCAACAAAAGGACCTATCTTGGACTAGTTTGCCAGAACTCCAAGAGGAGGAATTTATTCCTCCACCAAGAGTTGTTACCCTAGTTGAAGAGTATCAACAGAAGTTGACTGACTTGAATGAATGGAAGAAATCCAATCCTACCTTATTTGTTAAGGGTGGCTTATTATGTGAAAGTCCTAATGAGTCAACCCCTATTAATGTTACAGACCCAATCACTGGTAAGGCTGTTGACCTTGGCTCAAACACTGTTAGAAAACCTAGTGTCAAGTATGCAGAAATGTATAGGAATACTAGGTCACCTAAAAGCCAAGTTAGTAATGATGGAACAGGTTTCTTCTCTTCTAGACCTAGGGTTGTGTCTAGAAAAGCCTGTTACTCTTGTGGTAGCTTTTCACATTTAGCATATAAGTGTGTCAACGCTTCCAAGCTCAACGCTGTTAGAAAGTCAAACGTTGTCAGACCCAAACCTTGTATGCAGCAAAGTCCACAAGCTGTTAGACCTGCCCCATTCTTCACTAGAGGGTCTAACACTCATGGATAAAGACCATTTCAAAAGACAGATACTTGGTCTAACAGGCAATGGGTTTCTGTAGCAAACCCTAGGTTCAACGCTGACAAGGGTAATTTCAGCGTTGACAAGACCAAATCCAACGCTGACAGAAACGAGACCAGACCCAAATATTTGCAACCACGGGGTAAGGGGTCTAAAGCTTATTCAAGCTTGACATGGAGACCAAAGAAAGATCAAATCCCTAATGATAATGGGATTTCAATGACCTGCAACAGATTTAATTACATTTCAAAGGTCATTACAAAACCTATTGGGGTTAACTGGGTATTTCATCCAAAGAAGGATGAACAAGGGGTTGTTATGAGAACCAAGTATGTTCTTGTTGAACAACCAAATGAATCTAAGTCTGCTAAGGCTTGGGTTCCCAAAGAAAACAAACTTGTTTTCTTTATGTGCAGGGCATTCAAAAACAGGTCAATGATTATGGATATTGGGACAGTGGATGCTCAAGGCACATGACAGGGAAGGAAGATTATCTGACTAACTTCACTCCCATTAAGGATGGTGATAAGGTTTACTTTGGAGGCGGATATGGTACTATCACATGCAAAGGAACACTTCTCACCAAGAACTTGCGTTTTGAAAACGTATTTTTGGTAAAGGAACTTGACTACAATCTTTTTAGTGTATCACAAGTTTGTGATAACAAAAATAAAGTTCTGTTTACTGATACTGAATGTTTGGTGTTCAGCAAGAATTATAAGATCCCTGATGAGAAATATATTGACTATGGAACACCTAGACATAAAGACATATATAATGTGAATCTGAATGGGATTAGGATGAATAACAATATGTCATGTTTTTATGCTAAAGCTTCAGTAGATGAAAGTAATCTTTGGCATAGGAGACTAGGGCACATAAACTTTAAGAATATAAACAGGCTGGTGAGACTTGGTTTGGTTGATGGTTTGCCTGAAAAGGCTTTCCACAATGACCACTCTTGTGTTGCATGTCTTAAAGGCAAGCAGCACAAGGTCTCATTCAAGTCTAAACAGGTGCACTCTAGTACTAGACCTCTTCACTTGCTTCATATGGACCTATTTGGTCCAACCAATATAGAGAGTCTGAATGGTAAATCATACTGCTTTGTCATCACAAATGACTTTTCTAGGTTTACTTGGACTTTCTTTTTAGCTATGAAGAGTGATACAGCTGACACTTTAATTGACTTTATCACTCAAATTGAGAAGAAGACTGGTAATGAAGTTAAAATGCTTAGGAGTGATAATGGTGGTGAATTTAGGAATAAAGTGTTAGATGATTTTTGTGCCAGGAAAGGGATTACTAGGCAATTTAGTGTTGCCAGAACCCCTCAGCAAAATGAGGTTGCAGAAAGAAAGAATAGAACCCTAATTGAAGCATCCAGAACTATGTTGGCTGATGCTCATTTCCCTATAGCTTTTTGGGCTGAGGCTGTTAATACTGCTTGCTATGTTCAAAATAGAGCATTGGTCAACAAGATACAGAACAAAACACCTTATGAGTTACTTTGGGGAAGAAAACCTAATATTGGTTTTCTTAGACCTTTTGGTTGTCATGTAGTTGTTCTGGACACTAGTGATGCCTTAGGTAAATTTAGTGCAAAAGGTGATGAAGGCTATTTCATGGGGTATTCAGTACAGATCAAGGGATATAGGGTTTATCTTAAGAAGGAAAAACGTATTCTTGAGAGAGTACATGTTAGGTTTTTAGAGAATAAACCTAGTGATCCTGAAAGTGGTCCAAATTGGTTGTTTGACTTGGAACCTTTATCTAGGACTTTAAATTATATGCCTGTCACTAATCCAGACATTGTGAAGGTAACTTCAAATGTTGTGGAAGAACAATGTTAGAAATATGTTTTTACGTATATGAGAAGTGTCGGTCACTCCACAATATTATTTATGTTGTAATAGCTCGTAGTTAGTGTTACTTATTAAGTTAAGTAAGAAATCGGCCCATGGGCTTGTCATGGGTCGGCCCAAGCCCAAATAAGGGCCTAGGATATAAATACGCCTTTCCACCATGGAAAGGGGTTGGTTGTTGTTCATTTCTTGTTTTCACTTGAATAAAAAGACACATAGTTTCTCTCACTTTCTCTCTCTAGTTTCTCTCTCTAGAAAACATCAACCCACTTCATAGATTCATAGGTTATCAAGATTCTACATTTGGTATCAAGAGCTATGGGGTGATTTAAGGTAATGATTTGTGTGGTTTTTTAGTTTTTGATTGTATTAGTGTTCTTTAAGAAGATCCATCTTGATTTTTGGAGTTTTTGGTGTTTTTGTGATTGGGATTAGTAGATAAGTATTAGTTTTTACTTATTATTGTAGAAATCACAAAAATTTTTGGGTTATTTGGTAAAAATCTGGGTTTATTTCATCTTTTTGATCGACTGTTCATACTCGAACAAAGTTTCTGATTACCCAGTAAAGTTCTGAACCAAGATCAAAAAGTTCCGGATCAACAAGTTCCGGATCAAGAAGTTCCGAACCAAAAGTTCCGGATCAAGGAAAGTTCCGGATCAAGAAGTTCCGAACCAAAAGTTCCGGATCAAGGAAAGTTCCGGATCAAGGAAAGTTCCGGATCAAGGTAAAGTTCCGGATCAAGGGAAAAGTTCCGGATCAAGGAAAGTTCCGGATCAAGGAAAAAGTTCCGGATCAAGGGAAAGTTCCGGATCAAGGAAAGTTCCGGATCAAGGAAAAAGTTCCGGATCAAGGAAAAGTTCCGGATCAAGGGAAAGTTCCGAATCAAATCTTCCGAACCAAAAGTTCCGAATCAAGGTATTCCAAGCCAAAATCTTCCGAATCAACACTTCCGAATCAACAAAAGTTCTGAATCAAGGGTTATTTTACTTGTTTTTTCGACGATTTTTTAGAGGATTTAATCTTGGTTTCTTACAACAAAAACTCAACACAATTCACAAGCTTTACTTCATTGCTCGATCAACCGATAATCTTTGTCTCTTTGAAGTGAACAAAATGAATCCGAATTCAGTAATGCCTCAGATGACATCACTTACGGATATTTCCGTCATTACGGGAACGGATAATCGCCCGCCAATGCTCATCAAAGAAGTTTTTGAAGCATGGCAAGGCCGGATGATGTCTTACCTTAAGGGAAAACCGGTATATGGGAGGCTTATGGTCAAGTCAATTTTAAATGGTCCACTTGACTATGGTACCATCGTGGTTAACAACGTAACTCGACCAAGGGAGTTTGAAGAACTTACACCAGCTCAACAACTTGTTGCCGATGCAGACGAAAAGGCTCTTCAAACCATTCTCCAAGCTCTTCCACATGACATATATCGAATGGTAAGTCAGTATACGGTGGCAAAGGATTTATGGGAACGTCTAAAGGTGTTGCTACAAGGTACGTCTCTTACCAAACAGGAAAGGGAATGTCAGTTGTATGATCTGTTTGATAGATTCACGTACAACCCAGGGGAAACGCTTCACGATTATTACTTCAGATTCACCACTCTCATGAATGATCTGAATGTATACAATCTTGTGATTGCTCCATTCCAGGTTAACACCAAATTTTTGAATACTTTACCTCAAGCTGAATGGGGTGAGTATATTACCGATGTTAAGTTAACCAGGGATTTGCATAAGTGCAATTTGGATCAACTATATGCTTTCCTTCAGCAGCATGAGAAACATGTGATCATGCACCGTTCTCCTCGAGGTATGTACCCTGATTCCTTAGCTTTGATGGCGAATCAACCAAGCTTGTCACACAACAACACTCCTTATATCTTGGGACATCAAGCCTATCATCCATCACCTTACATGACACCAACCTTCCCCCAATACTCGATTCTACCGCAACCACCCACCTCACATCAGTAACAATATCGGTTTAGTGCACCTTCATCACAATATGCTTCACAACCTCATCCAGCAAGCATTGCACCTTATGCTCAGCCTTCATATTCTTCTTATCAAGAGAATGCAGAATATCCAACAAGCTACCCTGACCACATGAGTATTCCTTCTAGTGATTATGCAGCTCAACAAGACCAAGCAATGTACTGTGATGATGATGAAGTCCCCATTCCTGTGTTCAAACAAGGAACTGACCCAGTTAAAGTGTTAACCACTATGTCTGCTTATCTCACAAGGACTTTAAGCAAACGAGGATTTAGAGGATCAACTCCTACTAACAATCAGCTGAGGAATTCATCCAATTCTCGCCAACAAGCTACTATTGAGAATGGCAGGGTAATGGTTCAACCAATTCAACCTTATCAGGGGAGACCTACTACATCAACCACCAATGCTCGCACGGTCAATCCTGCTCCAATGGTCAACAATCCTCCACAGGCTAATTCCACAGGCAAGTTGAGAATGATTACATGCTACAACTGCAAGGAAGAAGGACACATGTCCAGGGATTGCAAGAAACCCAAGAGGAGAAGGGATGGTCAATGGTTTGCAGAGAAGATTTATCTGGTGAATGCTCAGGCACAAGGAAGGGAACTTGATGAAGAGGAGCTTGCATTTCTTGCTGATCCAGGGATTGCTGAACAAGACGTTGTCACCACACAGAATGCAGCATACCAAGCAGATGATCTTGATGCGTATGACTCAGACTGTGATGAATTTCAATCTGCAAAGGCAGCTCTTATGGAAACTATCTCCAGCTTAGGGCCAGAAAAGAGATCTGAGGTACTTATTAATACCACTGATAATACCATTGATGCTTGTATTCAACCACATCAAGTTGTGCAAGAGCGTGCTGATTCGAATGAATCTTCGGTGGTGAGTCTTTCAAATGAGGAGACAATCAATGATAGTAATATCAATGTGAGTCCCCAGACTTTGAGTGAATCACAACCGGGAGCCATTTCGCATACGCATACTCCTGCTCAACAAGATTTGGTCATGGTTCATGCTACATTACTTAGCCAAATGAATGCTGCTCTCTTAGAAACCCTAGCTAAGAATAAGAATTTGTATGATGAGCTTGCCTTAAGCAACGAGAAAGTTCACACTTTGGAATTAGTGCCTTCGTCTAGTGTTCTAACAAATCTCGAATATGATCATTTTCGAAACAAACAAATGGATCATTTGCAAGAAATTGAAAACTTAAGAGCAAATCTTTCTAATGAACTTAAAGAAAAGGAGTTAGTGGTCACTAATTTTCAAAAACTTCAAACGGATTTTGAATTACTCGAGTCTAAGAAGAATGAAATGGAGATTAATGCTGCTAATAAGATTAGAAGTCTAGATTACTTGCTTTTAAGACAATACGCTGCTTCTCAACTAGTGCACTTATTTGATGCTTCGTTTAGAGAATTTAACTTATCACGTCAAAAAGGCCTTCCCCCTAACCCACGGTATGCAAAACAAGCTTTAAGCCATAGTCCAAGACTTTATAATACAACCCAATTAGGTTTGGTCTTAGACCCGATTGTTATTTTCGATGATCGCACCAATAAGGATCTAGTTGATGAGAATCGGTCATACAATTTTGCAAAATATCCCGATTGTGATTATTTTAAAATGAATCAGGAGCTTGCTAAAACGGATTTTAGAATTTGCTTCCATATGGACAAAGATCTCATTACAGCACCAACCTACATGTTGAATGAAGAAAACCCTAGTACATTTCCTACACTTGTCAACATGGAAGGTCCTAAGGAAATTCCAAAGGATCTTCCACCTGTTAGCACTGTATGGTTAAACTTGCAAGAGATTAATCAATACTTTACTAATTTTGACAAGGTCATTTTGGAATGTACGACTTCAAATGGCCTAAACGCCAGAGAATGGGCTTTCGAACACATGAACGAGGTGTTTAAAAATGAGATCAATCCATTTGTCGAAAGTCTAAAAGGAAGTTTTGCATCTCTTAAGGAAAATCTTGAATTTGAAATTGGAGAAGTTCAAAAAGTGTTTTATGAAATGGACACCGCTTACGAACTACAACTAATTGAAAAGGAAAAGATTTTATCCGAATATGACCGATTCTTGTCCGAAGTAATCTCGAGTGATGTGCTTACTACTGTAAATGTTAATTATTTGAATGAGCTTACATCCGCTATGATTAAATATGATGATGTGAATATTTGTGATGATGTGTGTGATCTCTCTGTAAATGTTGTTGATACTGTAAATGAGGTAGATAATCATTCTTGTCACGAATCTAACGCTGAGTTTTTAAAGCTACAAGATTCTTACAATTTAATTTCAAAACGCTTTAATCAACTAGAACAACAATGTATATCTTTAGAACTGAAACAACAAACTCAAAAAGAGGATCTTTTGATAACAAATAGTTGTGAAAACGGTGTTGAGACGAGTGACAAGATGATTGCAATAGTTAAGGCATTAGAGGAAGAGATTATGAGATTGAAGAGAGATGTGTCATCAAATGAAACACTAAAATTGGAACTAGAGGCTGCAGAGTCTAAAAACCAGGACTTAGAAATCAGACTTTCGTCTATTCTAGGGGAGATGGATCGTGCAAGACAGGGAATGTACAAACTTTATGGTTCACTAGAAGAACGCTTCGCTTTTAATGCGGCACAGCAACAATTTTATGTTGAACAATTGAACCAAAAATGTGAGGAAATATCTGACTTAAACATCCTGCTCATTGACAAAAACATGGTTTTGGCCGAGTTAAAGGAGACACTTCTTCTCACCCGACAAGAAGCTGTTGATAACTTAGCTACCAACTCTGCACCGTCCTCTAGTGCTCCAACAACCAAGTCAGTAGTGCTTTATAAGAACCCGCTTCATAAGAGAAACCCGGTTACCTACGATGATTATATGAGGAATGCCATTAAGCATGTAGATCTTGTTAGGGATATTTTAGACGATCTTTATGCCTTAGATCCCTCAAGTAGCTACTATTACTCAGCTCATGAATACATTAAGCGAGTTCAATATTGCTTAGCATATTTGCAATACATAGGTAAACCAGGTTATGCACTACTCACTAATCGACCCATTGCTGTAACTCCATTTAATAAGACTCCAGGAGCAAAACCGTCATTGGCACCATCAAGTAAGGCACCTTTAAAATCTGTTGCTAATGTTCCCACTTTGCCTTCTATAGGATTAAAAGAGACTACTAAGGCTAAAGGATCGCCACTCAAGAAAGATAAGATCAAGCCCTCCACTAGTAGTACCAAAAAGAAGAAAGTAGAAGCTCACCATAGGAATGTTAGTTCAGTTTTAAATAAAAAGAATCATGTTAAGACTAAAAGCTCTGCGCCTGTGCAGAAGCCTAAACCATTCGTGAATTCTAATTTGAATTGTTGGAATTGTAATGAATGTATGTTTTCCCAACGTCATGATTTGTGTCTTATTGATCATGTGAATGAAATGAATGCCATTAGGAATAATCTTGAATGGAAGCCAACTGGTAGAACTCGTGTCCAAGTTGGATGGCAATGGCATCCCACTGGTAGGACCTTTACATTAGATGGAAAAATGTGCCCTTTAACTAGGAATGCATCCATTGAGGTTAGGTCTGAGCGTCCTTTAGTTAGGCACACTAGCACTCAAGTATGGAAACAGCGCCCTTTAATTAGGTCAGCCCCCACTATAGTGCCTATCAGTGAAGAAATACCTCAGGATTTAAGCCAACTAGAATCTACACCACCAACTAGGAAGAAGAAGGCTAGGAAATCTAAGAAACCTAAAGTTAGCAAATCTAAGATTATTAAATCTGTACCTGCTAATAACAAGGAACATTCAGATTCCGATACCTCTACATTGTCCTCGTCTGGTGATATTTTCAGGTGGTCCAAATCATCCTTTGGTATTTGGACTCCGGTTGTTCAAAGCATATGACCGGAGATCGCTCGATGCTCCGAAATTTCGTCAGCAAGTTTCTTGGAACGGTTAAATTCGGTAATGATCATATAGCAAAGATAATGGGGTATGGTGAATATCAGATTGGAAACGTTACGATTTCAAGGGTATACTATGTAGAAGGTCTTGGTCATAACTTATTTTCAGTAGGACAGTTTTGTGATTCCAACCTAGAGGTTGCTTTTCGACAACATACTTGTTTCATCCGCAACTTGGAAGGAAAAGACTTGTTGAAGGGATCTCGTGGTGCAAATCTTTATACGTTGTCCCTACAAGACATGATGGCCGCCTCTCCAGTATGTCTTCTCTCTAAAGCATCTAAGACCAAGTCATGGTTATGGCATCGCAGATTATCTCATCTTAACTTTGATGCTATTAATCATCTGGCTAAAAACGAATTAGTTCGTGGTCTTCCAAAGCTCAAATTTCACAAGGACCATTTATGTTCCGCGTGTTCAAGGGGGAAAAGTACCAAGAAATCATACAAGCCCAAAGCTGAAGACACCAATCAAGAAAAACTTCATCTTTTGCATATGGATCTTTATGGGCCAATGAGAACTGAAAGTGTTAGCGGTAAGAAATTCATTCTGGTTATTGTGGATGATTTCTCCAGGTTTACATGGGTTAGATTTCTACGTACAAAGGATGAAGCACCGAAGTCTATCATCACTTTTCTGAAATTCATTCAGGTACGTTTGAATACTACTGTCCGCCGTATTCGTACAGATAATGGAACAGAGTTCGTCAACCAGACTCTTCGTGATTACTATGAAGGAGTTGGTATCTCACATGAAACATCTGCTGCACGCACTCCACAACAAAACGGTGTCGTTGAAAGACGGAATCGTACGCTTATGGAAGCTGCTAGGACTATGCTAATTTATGCGAACGCTCCATTGTTCTTGTGGGCAGAAGCCATATCTACTGCATGTTTTACCCAAAACCGTTCTATCATTCGGAAACGCCATGGAAAAACACCTTACGAGCTTCTACATGACCGTAAACCCGATGTTTCATTTTTTCATGTGTTTGGTGCTCTTTGTTATCCAAACATTAATAGTGAGAACTTGGGCAAGCTTCAACCGAAAGCCGATATAGGTATTTTCATTGGTTACTCACCCTCCAAGAAAGCATACCGAATTTACAACCGTCGTCTTGGTAAGATCGTAGAAACTATGGACGCAGATTTCGATGAGCTGACAGCGATGGCTTCTGAGCAACACAGCTCTGAACCCGCGCTTCATGAGATGGGAACCGGTGCTATTAGTTCCGGATTAGTTCCCAATAATCCTACTTCTACATCATTTTTACCACCTACAAGGCCCGAGTGGGATAAACTGTTTCAACCGTTGTTTGATGAATTCTTTGATCCCCCAAATGATGAAGTTCCAGCACCCGTTGTGATAGCTCCAATCCCTGAAGTTATTGCTCCAGCTAATGAAGCTTTATCTAATGCATCTTCAATTAACATTGAACCGGATGCACCTTTACCAAGTGATTCTCAAACTACACCTGAATCATCACCCTTACTTGTGCCTAATGATGTGGAAGAGGATTCTATTGATCACGACTTAGAATATGCTCACCTGCAAGAGCTTCCTTTCTTTGGTGTAGCGATACCTGAAAACCCTTCAGCCGCGTCTACCTCAGAAGAAGCTCCTTCTATTGTTCACTCCAGACCACCTAGGATTTAAAATCATAGCACTAAATGGACAAAAGATCACCCAATTAGGAATGTTATTGGAGATCTAGATCGACCAGTCTCTACACGCCATCAATTACAAGAGAGTGCACTCTATTGCTACTTTGATGCATTTCTCTCCGAAGTTGAACCTAAAAATTGGCAACACGCTATGACTCAATCATCTTGGATTGAAGCCATGCAGGAGGAACTAAATGAATTCCAAAGACTTGAAGTATGGGAATTAGTTCCTCTCCCTGACAAGGTTAACATCCTTACTTTGTTATGGGTTTATAAGGTCAAACTTGATGAGATGGGTGTAGTATTAAAGAATAAGGCTAGATTGGTCGCTAGAGGATACAAACAAGCCTTGGGTATAGACTTTGAAGAATCTTTTGCTCCTGTTGCAAGATTGGAAGCCATTAGACTATTCCTTGCGTATGCTGCTCATATGAACATGATCGTCTATCAAATGGATGTGAAGACGACATTTTTGAACGGTGAACTAAGGGAAGAAGTCTATGTTAGTCAGCCGGATGGGTTCGTTAGCATGGAGTTTCCTAATCATGTGTACAAGCTTAAGAAGGCTCTCTATGGGTTGAAACAAGCTCCACGCGCGTGGTATGATCTCCTTTCAACATATCTCATCTCGGAAGGCTTCTCCAAAGGCAAGGTGGACCCCACTCTATTCACTCTCAAGGAGGACAACGACATGCTTCTGGTACAAATTTATGTTGATGATATAATATTTGCTGCCTCTAACATAGAATTGTCAAAACGCTTTGAGAAGATAATGTCCACACGCTTTCAGATGTCAATGAAGGGAAAATTTTCATTTTTCTTAGGATTACAAATTTCTCAGAATCCCAGAGGCATCTTTATTAATCAATCCAAATATGCTCTAGAATCTTTAAAGAAATATAACTTTGATAATTTGTGACCCCGTGGACACTCCAATGGTGGAGAAATCCAAGTTAGATGAAGATAGGAATGGGACTATTGTCGATCCAAAACTTTACCGTGGGATGATCGGCACCCTTCTCTATCTGACTGCTAGCAGGCCTGATTTGCAATTTGCTGTATGCATGTGTGCCCGGTATCAGGCTCGGCCTACTGAAAAGCACCTACATGTTGTTAAAAGGATCTTTCGGTATCTAAAAGGAACACTTCATCGTGGTCTATGGTATCCGAAAGATTCCTCTATTGCTTTAATATCATACGCAGATGCCGATCATGCTGGGTGTCAAGACACGAGGCGTAGCACTTCTGGATCTGTGCAACTCCTTGGAGACAGATTGATCAGTTGGTCTTCAAAAAGGCAGAAAAGTGCTGCAATTTCTAGCACGGAGGCTGAATACATCGCCATGTCCGGTTGTTGTGCTCAAGTCCTTTGGATGAGATCACAATTAACTGACTACGGTTTGGGTTTCAACAAAATCTCGATGTATTGTGACAACAAGAGCACCATTGCCCTTTGCTGCAACTATGCTCAACACTCCCGGGCCAAGCACATAGACATTCGCTACCATTTCATTAAAGAGCAGGTGGAGAACGGAGTGATCGAGCTGTATTTTGTCACTACTGAGTATCAGCTGGCAGACATGTTCACCAAAGCCTTAGATCGAGGACGAATCGAGTTTTTGATCGACAAGCTTGGCATGAAATCATTTACTCCAGCGACTCTCAAAGAATTGGCAGAAGAATCAGCTGAATAGTAGTGGTAAACTATTCAGACGTATCCTTTGTTCGTGATCATGTATATTATAGTAAATATATAAACCACAAAAGAAAAATACAAAAATATAAAACCAAGAAAAATCATAAAAAATATAAAGCCAAGAAAAACCATAAAAAATATAAAACCTACAAAAACCATAAAAATTAAAAAATCAAGAAAAACCAAAAATATTTTTCGTTTTTAAAACGGGCATGTCTTTTAGTACGGTAATATTTACGGCCTTAGAAATGTCGATCAATATTGACACGGTGCCATAAATAGAGTCCGTATAAAAGTTGTACATTTTTAAAACATGCCCATTATGGCTTGTAGTTATTTCAGACTGCAACCCGGTTTTCATATTAAAGTCACGTATTTACTTGGAAAACGTTGGCTCACAACGGAAATTAATTTTCTCGGGCATGATTTACAAGCCAAATCATGCAAAGGGATCAAGTTTACTTTATAACTTGGTCTAACACAAATTAGTGTACGTCTCAGTGCATTAATTTGTCAAAATAAGAGAAATCTTATTGCCATCACGAATCAATATTTTTCAAGATATTTATTGGAAATCTTTTCATCAATATTTGACTCTTTAAACAATGACTACAGATCTTTAAATAGAAAACGGGTCATCGTTTAAAGGGGGAGAAAATATTAATTCATCTTCTTCATCAAAATGATTTTCAAAAGTGATTATGGAAACCTAATTGGCTAAATGGTTTATGAGTGGTTTTTGCTTTCGAATACGACTTGTGCTCAATCAATGTGATTGGAATAGCTTTAAGATCTTGGAGATTTGCTAATAGGTTGCGATGCTTTAAGTTGTGTGAAATTGTCGTGATTAGTTTACCTAAGCAACGATAAGTTGGCTAAGTTTATCGATGGTTAAGGAGACTAGAAAAAAAAACAAGGAATAAAAGGTAAAATTGAAAAGTGTAGGGTTAAAAATGACAATTTTTAAAAGTTGTTAAAAATTTGACCTAAGTCAAATACAAACCCCCCGTCCCTTTATTTCTTCATCACTGTTTCATCTCTCCTTGCCGCCATTAAACACACACACAAGCTTTCAAACTTTCGATTCTAATCAATCCAATCTGTTTCATTCGATTTAAAAGGTAATAACATCAATCTTTAACTTATAATTAGCCTAATTCATCATTTAAATCCTGTTAATTGATTCGGATAATCAAGTTTATCCAATTAGGGTTCGTATGCTTAAATTAGGGTTAATTGATTAGGGTTATTGATGGGTTTTGCTCGGAATATCATTAGAAGAGGTTGTGTTGCTTTAGATTGCCTTAGAACTCACAAACGCGATTAGAATAATCTTTCATAAGTGTGTTTGTAAAGTTCCGGATGAACATGGATATAAAACTTCCGAATGAAGGAAGTTCCGAACGAACTTCCGAATGAAGGAAGTTCCGAACGAACTTCCGAATGAAGGAAGTTCCGAACGAACTTCCGAATGAAGGAAGTTCCGGATGAACTTCCGAATGAAGGAAGTTCCGAACGAACTTCCGAATGAAGGAAGTTCCGGACGAACTTCCGAATGAAGGAAGTTCCGAATGAAGGACTTCCGAATGAAAGAAGTTCCGAATGAAGGACTTCCGAATGAAGGAGTTCCGAGTGAACTTCCGAATGAAGGAAGTTCCGAATGAAGGGCTTCCGAATGAAGGAAGTTCCGAATGAAGGACTTCCGAATGAAAGAAGTTCCGAATGAAGGACTTCCGAATGAAAGAAGTTCCGAATGAAGGACTTCCGAATGAAAGAAGTTCCGAATGAAGAACTTCCGAATGAAGAAGTTCCGAATGAAGAACTTCCGAATGAAGAAGTTCCAAATGAAGGACTTCCCAATGAAGAGTTCCGAATGAAGGAAAGTTCCGGATGAAGAGTTGTTTGATTAATAGTGTTTGCCTGTTATAAGTACTTGTTGAATTATGTTATGAAATGTGTTATGCTTAGAAGTAATAATGATATATATATATATATATCTTTTTGTGCATCAACCTTTCATGTCTTATCTTAAGCAGATACGATGACTAATCCAACAGTACAAGCAATCCAAGACTCTAGAGCATCTGCTATTGCTGAAGCACGAACTCTCAAGTTCATACCAAACAATTACCGGCTGAAGCAAGTCTCAAAATCCACTCACCATGGATTTAAAGTAGCCATAGCAATCCTTGATCACTCTCACTTTAAGAACGCCCTTAGGAGTACTTCCTCGGTGCCTTATGATTACATGTATGAGTTCTGGGCTACCAATGAGAGTACTTCAAACAAGATCACCTTCACTCTCGACAACAAGCAGCAGACACTTACAGTTTCAGATTTCCGCAAGATTTTTGGAATACGGGATACACCCAAAGGTATGGCATTTTCGAGGGATCCTACCAAAGATGAACTCTTGGAGTTGTTCGATGCTCTTGGATGTCCTGGCATACGAGTTGTGTCAGAGTTTACCACTGCTAAAGTAGGTCAACCGTGGAGAGCAATCTTGGGTATTCTTAGTAGATGTCTTACACCGAAAACCAGTGGGCATGATGCTTTGTGTAGTCCAATTATGAACATCTTCCATGAGATGTACACAGGCGCAAATGCAGATTATGCATTATTGTTGTGGGAAGAATTCACCTTTCAATTCTTCCAAAACAAGAAGCTGAAGAATAACTTCTTTCCTTACCCTCGATTTATCAAGCTTATCATTAATTATTGTATGAAGAATGATGTTACTATTGATAGGCGTGCAGCAAGTCGTCATCACACAGAAGAGGCTGATCACACTGTAGATCTAAGGCATGAAGGACCATCTGGTGGTGTTATTCCTGGTCCTATTCCCGATTACCTTCTGACGGATAGAATTAAAGGTTCTGCTGATTACAAGCTACTGCTGCTAGAAATCAAGAAGCTAAAAGCAAGCCTTCAGACTAGAGAAGACTCGTCTACTACGGTCAAGAGTAAAGGTAAACGCAAGCAACCAGCTGCTTTACCTGAACCCGAAACCAAGAAGAAGAAGACTGAGGTTAAGAAGGGAAAGGGTAAGGCTAATGAGTTAGTTCTACGTGACGAAGAAGATGTTGTTGATCCTACTCTTGACAAGGCTGAGAGGAAATTAATGAAGATAGCTATTGAAAGGAGTAGGAAAGATACGGGCGGTAGTGGTTCAGGTGCAAGGATAAATATTGAAGAAGAGTACGAGGAGCCAGAGGATATTGATGAGTTTGGGTCACCTGAACGGTATTCTACTTCGAAGGAGACATCCATTCCTGTTTCAGCAAGTGTTGAAAAAGAGTCCGGTGCTCCTACAATCATGGTACCTACTCAGCCTTTAGTAACTCAACCTCCACCAATACAACCCTTACCAACCAGACCGGTTTCAACACCATTCCTTCCACCTCCAATAACTCCCATTCTCAGTACTGTGGTCACAACCGAGCCTCTTCAACCAACCCAGAGCAGCTCTACATCGTCTACAATGGCTGCATTTGTGATGGCAGAAATGTTGGATAAACATACGGATAATCACAAAAGAGAGATGGATGAACTTCGCAAAGAGCTACATAGACGAGCTCAAAGTGAAGAAGCATCTAAGAAAGCCCAAGAAGAGATGTGTGCTAAGTTCGCTGCAGAGATGGAGTTAACACGAAAAGCTCATGCAGAAGAACTAGCTCAGGTTAAGCAGGCTGAAGCTGATAAGCATGCTGCACGTATCACGAGACTTCAAGCGATGAGGGATAAATACAAGGAGCAAAAAGAAGCACTTGAAGCTTCTGTTGAAGAGAGAGTGAAAGAATCCGTTGAATCCATTATGCCTAAACTGCGTGATGAGTTGAAGACACTCGCGGCTGATAACTTGATGATCAAGTCATCCAATCCTTCTCAATCCGCCTACAAAATTGCCTATGACTTGACGGATTTTGAATTAAAGAAGATTCTCAAAGCTCGTATGAGGGAACTTGGATCGTTTGATAAATCTAGGATTCAAGGGGCTCTTTACAAATCCCTGAATGACGCTATCATGGAGGATGATAGGTTATTTAAGACGTTTGGAAGTGTGGTACCATACCACATTCTGCCTGAGGAAGAAAGGGAAGAAAGTGAAGAAGAAGAGGGTACTGGTGAAGAAGAAGGTGAAGAAGAAGAAGAAGAAGAAAAGGATGATGACGATGACGATGATGGTGATGATGATGATGATGATGATGATGATGGTGATGATGGTGGTGATGGTAATGAGGAAAGTGCTAAGGGGAGCAACGAGGATAGCGATGAGGATGATGATGGTACACAGCCTAAAAAGGGGGATAAGGTTGTCAGCACAAAGAAACCTTCTAAGTTTGGAACCAAGTTTAAGAAAGATGCAGCAGCAAAGGAAAAATATACTTCCACAGAATCAAGACGATCCAAGTGGCGTCATGATGTGAATGCTACTACGGCATCATCAATTCCTGGTACATCTATTGTTGTGTCTATACCTGTTACCACTAACCCTGTTAGTTCTGTTGTTGTTGCTCCTGTGATTGCAGAATCGGTAACTGAACCTGAAGCTGCACAACACTCACTCGTTCATGACACCGCCGAGATGCCTGAATCAGAACCAGCAGATGTTCACGTTTCCACTCCTCTACAACAAGAACCACAATCTACTGTTCCTGAATCAAGCACACGGGACTGGGCAGACACGTTGGAGATTGACGAGACTGCACCGCCACAAGCTTGGATCACGGCAGCGGCCCAATATGATCCAATCACAGACGCTGACAGAGATGTTTTATATCTCCGTATCCGCAGCCTGATTGACTTGTGTGCATTTCTGGCTCATGAGTATAAGACTTCGGTTACTCCGTCTTTGGTGAAGAGAGCGCTAAAGGATAAGAGAATTCGCGCCAAAACCAGGCTAACCCGAATGGAGTTCGAGTATTATGCTGACGAGGTCCTGAAAGCTCTTAACACCGTTCAAAGGCCAGGCCTCCATGAATCAGAAAGAGCTCCACCTCCACTTGATCCTTCTCAAGATAATCAGATTGCTCTCGACTTCTTCGTCACCAATGATCTTGAGTATCTTATGAAGGGTTCATCAAAGTACGCAACCTCCTTGACCTTGCTGAAAGCTGCCAACTGGGGGACAATACCCTGGATCGAGGAAAAGGTAAACCGACTCTGGGTCCCAAGGGTAAATCGTAATTATGATATGTATGCTGTTATAGGTGCATCTCATTGGGACGAACGAGTCCGAAGGGCGTACAGGGGTTGCTGCCTAGCCAATTCAGGAAGTAACGTTAGATCCGATATCCGCATCTCCAGTATTTTAGGGCTGAAAACTGAAGCCAAGAATGGCTATTATCATGTGACGGAGATTCGTCTGAAAAGGGAGGATGACAGAGAATACAAAATCCAGCAGGGAGATTTTTCTATCATTCGCCTTGAGGATATCGAAGATATGTTACTTATGATGACCCGTGATCAACTCACACATATTCCTCGTGAAGACATCATTGCCTTGAATACAGCACTTCGTATGTTCACACGAAGCGTTGTTATCAAGAAACGAGTTGAAGATCTTCAGTTGGGAGTCGAAAGCTACCAAAGGAAGCTTAACCTAACCCGTCCAGTGAATCAAGTGTTACCTCAACATGTAGATAGATGTCCCTATACCGGCATTTCTGTCCCGAATTGCGGCATTTTCTACTTGAACAGTCGAGGGTTAATGAAGTTTATGAGGGTGGGTGAGCTTTATAAGTACAGTGATGGGACTCTCCTATACGTCAGAGGAAAGTTGGAGCATCTTAATTCGGGTGGGACTTTACCAGAGATGACTGAGGATTGGCATCAGGGTTATCGGCAAATGGCGAAGTATGTGATCAAGAAGATTGATCAAAAGCTCCGTGAACGTAGACTGATGAGGAGCTTGGAAAGATTCGTTGGTGGTAGACCATATTTAGTGCACCACAAGCTACTGCAACGATCCATCTAATGGGTCGTACATTTCAGGTCCACTTTATATTGGTTTTCACTTGTGAATATGTATATTTGTGAATATTGTGCTTTTGCGGCTTGATGTAGTGTTAAGGTATGATAATTTTTCAAGAATTTCTCACAAGATTCTAAATCTTTCAAAATATATCATACTAAAGCACTACAACTATCCCTTATTAATTTAAGGGGGAGCATTAACATGTTCTATGGCCAAACATCGATTTCATTTTTACCCAAAGACCGGTTAATCCATTCAATATCCCAAATATTAATGGTTAACATTTTGGATAAGGGGAGAAAATGGGATTAAGGAGACTTAAATGATACTTGGGTAAAAGATGAAAAAGACTTAACGATAATCCAACTTAATATGTGTAAAGCACGTGTTAAGGGGGAGCGTTTTTGATGAACAAAACACCTAAGGTACAAAACTTTTGATTTCAATATCACAAGTACCTTAGGTGATTTTCAATGATTTTTCATGGTGGCTATACTTTCCCAAAACACGCTTAATTCACGACGAATGTGGTGACAAAAGGGTGGTGGGAATAGGTTTAGTCCAATGATTCATCAGAGCCGATGGAATCTTCCCAAGGACAATTCCCTAGATAGAATTAGAAGTCCTAGGAAAGTTGGAGAAAGATTGTGAACGTAGCTGAATGCCGACCAAGTACTTAAGCTAGCACTGGAACAATCACAACAAGGTGCTAGTTATGACGTATTGGTAAGCATTGAAGGGGTTGAAGAATGAAAAAGAATTGTAAAGATAAAGGGTGTAAAGAAAGAAGCCCTCCTTACAACTTTAGGCAGAAACCGGGTCAATACATATGCTATTGAGATCATTTTTGTTAATGATTCTTGATATTGAAGAAAGACGTCATGGACCCAGTGATGCAATGCACAACCCTTCCCAGCTAACTCAAATATCTCTCAAAAGGTATTTGTTTTAATCACACGGAGATCAACACGTTATCTATTGGTTTATTCACTCCGAATAGACTGGTATTGAAAAGGTGGCACTCCTCTCCAGCCATCGCTCACTAAATCAAAACGCACTATCGAATCTAGAGCCAAGAGATCATCAAAAGTCTCATTAGGACACTTTCTATTTATTCCTTGCTTTCTCACACACTGTGAAAAGTAAGAGATTTTCATGAGTCCTACGCAGTATTCCTGTAATATTGCCAGAACATCCGAGTAATACGTAAGTATTACAATGAAGATGGAAATCCTGCTTGAGCCAACATCAAACAAGCTCATGGTAGGTTACACGTGCGGTTCTTTTAGAACCAATCTTGTGAAAAACTGGAAAGAAGCAGTGGTTTAATTCTTAATTGAACTTAAACTCGTTCCAGGCCTCTACGCATTATCATATGATCTTGCCAGAACACTCAGAGTGACTCTTTATTGATCACAGTGACGAGTGGAAATCCTTCTAGTGTTAACATCAAACAGCACTTGGTAGGTGACGTGCAAGATTCTTTATGAATTGAGCTCGTGATAACTGGAAAGCAACGATGGTGAAAATATTAATTGAAATTCACTTGTTCCAGGTTTCATGAATTGACGGCTTCAAATCACAAGGATAATTTATCCAAGTGATTCACTCTTTATGTTCGCAGTCAGCTTTGGACGGTCGAATAAAGAGAACGGGTTTACCCGCGAAATCCTGTCAGGAAGTTACTTAATTGAAACTATCCGTCACGGGTACGATATCTAATATCGTCCAACGGTCTTCACCGACCGGAGGTAAAATGCTACCGAATTAGAATAAAATGTCAAAGCCATTTTATTCGTGTCATTGCTGTGTACCTGTTAAAGACGGTGGCGTTGTTGTGTACCTGTTGAAGACGGTGGCGTTGCTGTGTACCAGTTGAGGACGGTGGTGTTGCGGTGTACCTGTAGAAGTCGTTCCCACATGCTTATGTTTTTCTGCATCAAAGTTCAGCAAAATTCAAGAAAGTGCAAAATGAAGTCTTCCGTTGTACTAAACTCTGAAGCTTTCGAGAATTCAACAAAAAGACATAAGTGTGTGGAACATGAAGTCACGAGGAGGCAAGTTTCACAAGAAGGCAAAGATCGCACGTGAAAGGCCAAAAGAACATTGCTCTCAAGTCAAAGCCTAAAAGATCAAATCAAAATATTCGCAACAAAAAGAAAGAAGAAAAGACTACGAGCTGAAGAACGAAGACTTAGTATAGTATGCTAGGTTTAGAACTTTGTAACGTGGAGTGACCTCCCTTAGGGGGAGATTGTTAGAAATACGTTTTTACGTATATGAAAAGTGTCGGTCACTCCACAATATTATTTATGTTGTAATAGCTCGTAGTTAGTGTTACTTATTAAGTTAAGTAAGAAACCGGCCCATGGGCTTGTCATGGGTTGGCCCAAGCCCAAATAAGGGCCTAGGATATAAATACCCCTTTCCACCATGGAAAGGGGTTAGTTGTTGTTCATTTCTTGTTTTCACTTGAATAAAAAGACACATAGTTTCTCTCACTTTCTCTCTCTAGTTTCTCTCTCTAGAAAACATCAACCCACTTCATAGATTCATAGGTTATCAAGATTCTACAAACAAGTTGTTGATGTTTCAGGTACACAGGTTCATGAAAAGGTTGGATCACAAGCAGAAAAGTCATCTCCTATACTAGAGTATGTCACAATTCCCATATGGACAGATGCTTTTGCTGCTGCTGCTGGAAAAGATAATGGTGGTCCCCAAGTACCACCAGATAACAACATGCATGGTCCTTCAGGCGCTGACAAAGGCAAATCTAGCGCTGACAAGACAACTTCAGACGTTGATGGCTCAAACGTTGACAACAACATTTCAAGCATTGTTAGCCCAAACGTTGACAACCAGGGTTCAGGCGTTGACAACACTTTTGCACATCTTTTCTCTTCTACTTTTGAACAGGGTGAACCTTCCAATTTATCTGAAGAGGTTCATCCTCATGCTGATGAAAGAGAGTCTGAAGAAGAAGATATTGGCAACTTGGAGAATGAGATTGAAGACACCAGACTTTTTGAAGGAGGAGTTCTCACTTCTACTATGAAGAATCACCCCACTTCTCAAATCATTGGTGATATTATGACTCCTGTTCGGACTAGAAGATCTCATCAAGGTCTTGGTAGATTTATTGCCAATATTCACAAGAAGGTTGATACCCCTCTTGTGCAAGCATGTTTGTTTGCATGTTTTCTATCACAACAGGAACCCAAGAAGATATTTGATGCTCTCAAAGAACCAAGTTGGGTGGAAGCAATGCAGGATGAGCTTAACCAATTTGCAATTCAGGATGTTTGTGAGCTGGTTGATTGTCCCAGAAATGTTAGACCTATTGGGACAAGATGGGTTCTAAGAAACAAGAGAGACGAAAGAGGTATTGTGGTCAGAAACAAGGCAAGATTAGTGGCTCAGGGATATACACAAGAGGAGGGGATAGACTATGAGGAGGTCTTTGCACCAGTTGCAAGGATTGAAGCTATAAGGATCTTTCTAGCCTATGCATACTGCATGGGCTTCACTGTCTATCAAATGGATGTCAAGAGTGCCTTCCTCTATGGAACAATTGTTGAGGAGGTGTATGTTATGCAGCCTCCTGGTTTTGAGGATCCAGAGAATCCAGACAAGGTGTATAGAGTCAAGAAAGATATGTATGGACTTCATCAAGCCCCAAGAGCATGGTATGGTACTTTGTCTACTTATTTGGTGGATAATGGATTCAAGAGGGGCACCATAGATCAGACATTGTTTACAAAGAAGAAGGGTAAGGATGTTTTGCTTGTTCAGGTCTATGTTGATGATATCATTTTTGGGTCTACTGATCCAAAGATGAGTGAGGATTTCTCCAAGCTTATGACAGACAAATTCAAGATGAGTGCTATGGGGGAGATGAACTTCTTTCTTGGGTTACAAGTCAGCAGAAAGAAGATGGTATCTTCATCTCCCAGGATAAATATGTGGCAGAGATTTTGAAGAAGTTAGGCTTTTCTCCATATGAAAAGAGGGCTACTACTCCTATGGATAAAGAACACCCTTGTGGAAAGATTGGAGATGGAAAGGATGTGGATGTCAGGCACTATAGATCAATGATTGGTTCATTGATGTATCTCACAGCTTCCAGACCTGACATCATGTTTGTTGTGTGTGCTTGTGCACGCCATCAAGTGACTCCCAAAGAATGTCACCTTTATGCTGTTAAGAGGATCTTTAGGTACCTAAGATGTTATCCCAGTCTTGGCTTGTGGTATCCAAAAGATTCACCTTTGGAGCTCAATGCATATTCAGACAGTGATTATGGAGGTTATAAGTTTGATAGAAAATCCACAACTGGTGGATGTCAGTTTCTTGGGAGTAGGTTGATATCTTGGCAATGCAAGAAACAAACAGTGGTGGCTAATTCTACAATTGAAGTAGAGTATGTGGCTGCAGCTGCTTGTTGTGGACAAGTTTTGTGGATTCAGAACCAGCTGTTGGACTATGGGTACAATTTCATGCATACCAAGATATTTGTTGACAATAACATCACATTATGCATTATTAAGAATCCTGTACATCATTCTAAAACTAAACACATAGAAATTAGACACCATTTTATAAGAGATTGTTTTGAAAAGGGTTTAATACAACCTGATAGGGTTGACATAGAAGAAAATGTGTCAGATTTAGTAACTAAACCTTTTGATGCTGGAAGGTTTCAATACTTGGTAACAAGTATTGGAATGATCAATCTCACATAATATGTGTCTTGGAGTCTTTTTGTAAAAGTATGTACAGGATAATGCATGGTTATTGGTCTTTTTGAGGATTTAGATTTTCCACTATATTTTTCTAACACTGACAAAGGTTGCTTGAACGCTGATAAGTGATTTTGTGACGTTGTCAGCAATATATTTGTCTAACGCTGACAAAGCTTTCCTTAACGCTGTCAAGTGTTATCGAGGCATCGTCAGCAACAATGTTAGTTTTATGGTTTTTAATCTAAATGTGTAGGTGGTGTTAGCATTATACCATTGGATACAGAGTTGCTTATGGATCATTGGAGAAGCATTTGGACATGTTTTTATTTATGGATGATGGTTGGAATTTTTAATTCCTATCTTGACATAAATTTTTTTATGTTCATGCATATTTTTATCAACATATATATCACAGTTTAAGGGGAGGTTTTAGGAACCTTTAGGAATTTTTGGGTACCCATATGATACTCTTATCACAATTCTAGATTGTGTCCACATGTGAGTATGAGTTAGTTTTACTAAATCATGAGGCACTGTAGCATGCAAAGTTGATATACTATGCATGCTGCCAAGACATTTTTGGCCTAGAATTGGTTGTGGTCTGTTGGGAGACTTGGGAAGATTTTATCATGGGTTTTACCTGGGATTAACAAGGAATTTTATAAGGTAACTTAGTTGTTAAGAATTTTGGTTAGCAAGGGACACTAGAGGACTGTTATGTCTATCTTGCATAAGCAAGTGTGCATAACTGGACAGTGCTTGCCGCCCTATAATAATTATCAATTTTTTGGTTATCTTCTCTAGGATAAATTACTTTGTTAAGGTCATTTTTCATTTTTAAACATTTTTATTTTTGGACGCTGACAAGTATTTTTTTCAAGCGTTGTTGTGACCAATTTAGACGTTGACATGGCTTTGGCAAACGTTGACAGGAATATAGTCGTTGGGCGTTGATGGGTTAGTTTAGACCGTTGACACTCAATGGGACCTACCCAGTTGTTACTTTTTGACATATTTTTAGGCCGTAATTTTGGGAGCAGATAACTCTCATTTAATGCATGAGATAAACTTATTCTTTTTCAATATTTTCATGATTGCATTTTGAAAATACTTGCCTATTTTTGGGCCAATCACATGCATTTTCTTCTCCTATATATTTGGCTCCTATTTTAAACAGGGTACCTATTATTCTTGTCTAACACAATTTTCTCCTATAACTTCATATTTATCAATCATTCATAACAGCTTTCAACAATGGCACCAAAGTTTAAACCAAGTGATTTGGAATTGGGGTTCAGAAGTCAACACAACATGGTTGCATATCTTGAAGCTGATGATACTCTGTTTCCCCAATACACACAAATGGTGGCGTATTTGAACGCATCCCCTTTTAGGTATGCTCTTTCTCATGCTCCACTTATTCCTGTCACATATATTAAACAGTTTTGGAACAATGTCAGTTCCTCAACAGTTAATAGAGTGACTACATTATCTTCTATTGTTCATGGGTGCACATGGGTTGTTACTGAAGCTTTGGTTCACCAAGCTTTGCATCTTGATGATGCAGATGGTATAACCACCCTCCCCATTAGTGAAATAGAACAAGAACTAAGGGCTTTGGGTTATCCTTTTCCTGCTGAAGGAACTTTAAATAAATATCATAAACAGGAGTTTCCCCCAGTCTGGAAGTACCTAATACATGTCCTCTTGCAATGTTTGAGTCCCAAGTGCACTGCACATAATGAGATCAATAGATCTATTGCTAGTGCTATTACGTGCATTGCTACTGGGCAAAAGTTTAATTATTCTAAAATGATTTTTGAGGGCATGTGTAAAAATAAAGGGAACAAAATGACTTTAGCTTATCCAGATTTTTACAAATGGTATTTGATGTCCAAGGTTACTGAACAAGGGATCATGATGATTTTTATGAGATCCCTGTGCAAAAGAAAGCAATTTTTATGAAGATGAACTCACCCCCACATCGTGACCTACCCCTAACCCCTGCTATGATTGTTGTCATTGAAGTAGCACAACCCCAACCAGACCCCCAACCCCAAATTGACCCAATACCTGAACCTTTACTACCACAACATATGCAAATTGACCAACAACCCTTCGACGCTGACACATTCAATGTTGGCGTTGATGTGCCTATTTCCAATGTTGACACCAATCCTTCACAGACCCAAACACCCCTTCACCAACCCACATCCACCCAATCCACATCTTCTTCTCCCCCAACACAATTTAGGTTACAAAAACGCAAAAGGACTACTGGAGTGTTCTCCTCTAGTGGTCCTAGCCATGTAGCAGAGAGAACCACCACCACAAGTGTGGTTGGTGCTATGTATGAGGCTGGGACTATTGGTTCTGGCTTAGATACTGGCCAAGATAGTCCTAACATCTTTAAGACCTCATCCATGCCCCATGAATCTGACTTGGTAGGTCAAATACCCATTTTAGAGGAGGGCAGAATGGAACCAATGAAATTAATGGAATTGACGGCGGTCTGCATTAGCTTGCAAAAGCAAAATGTAGACTTGGTACAAACAGTCAGTACATAGGGCCTTGAACTCAAGCAATTGAGGGAGAGGATTGTTATTTTGGAAACAGCTGAGTCAAGGAGAAGGCAGACAAGGGTCCTTTTCTCTCAGGAGGATTCTTACAAAGGGGAGGAAGCTGCTACAGAGCCTGTTAATTTGAGTGATAAAGGCTCACATGAAGCTGCTACAAAACCATTTGTTGAGAGTGGAAAAGGTTCATATGATGAAGAATCTTTGGGTGTCGCTGAAGCCCTTACTGAGTTGAAGAAACAGACAGGTTTTGATACGTCTCTAGTTACTCCTACAAACTTAAACTTGTCATTTACAGCCATGTTGGAAGAATTACAAGAGGCGCTGAGACAGGTAATTTGAGCGTTGACAAGCAGAATTTGAACGCTGAAATGAGTATCTTGGGCGCTGACAAAGCAGAATTGGGTGTTGACAGACCTGCAAATGAGGTTGATGTATTCCAGTCATCATCCATCATCAAAGAGGTTTCTTCACAGGTATTACCATCTACCTTACCAATAGTTGATCCATTAGATAAGGGTAAGGGTATTATGGTAGAAGAAGTTGTTCCAAAGAATGTAGCACAAATTGAGTTTGATAGAAAGTTGGCTGCACAAATTGTGGAACAAGAAAGAAAGGAGGTGGGAGAATCACCTTTTGTTGTCACTTCAGAAGAGCAAGAAGGAAGTGATGAAGCCAGTTTAGACTCAAGTGTTATGATCATAGAACAACCAGAAAGGCTTGAGTATGGTGATGAATTGGCAAAAGAGAAGTTGAATGAGCTGAAATTGTAGGTTGATTTTGATATGCCAGAAGTTGTTCAGATGTACCATGCCTGGGAAGATAGGTGTATAGAGAATCCACATTTGACCATTTCAGATCAGATATGGGGTTTGGAGATTCTTCTCAGAGTACAAAAGGATTGCAAGGTCATTCTAAAACACAAAGCAAGCAATGTTCTCTCAAATTTGAAAAGGGATAGAAGGGAGTTGTACTGCATGTTGCTCAGGTGTCATGGAACAGGGTGGACTTATAAGAAGTTGATTGCATTGACATTTGAAGAGTTGGAGTGCAGAGCTTATCCCATTTGGGTTAGAGTGCAGGAAGAAAACACTTTAAGACTTCTTTCTGATGAAAGAAAAGAAGAACTTGCAGCGGAAATGGAGCTCAAGAAGGCAATGTTTGTTCCCAGACCAGTGAAAAAGGGAGTCCCTCTTGATTTTCCCAAAGATATGGATCCATTACATCCAAGTGAAGCTGTTATAAGAAAGAGCCTCAAGCTCTCACCATTAGAAGCTTCATACACGATACAAGTGTTACCACTTGATTCCAGAAACCCTATTATAAGCTATGAAGAAGATGAATGTGGGTTTTGGAAGATTGGCAGATATGGAAAAGAGGTTCACACTTTTACCACCCTTATATCTTTGTTTGCAAGTTTTGATAGAGAAGACTTGGTAGACCTATGGAGGTTGTTAGAGGCCAAGTATGAGACTGAAGCACCAACTTCAGTCAATGGAATAAAATTGTGGTCCACATTCAAGAGAATGTGTGGACCAAGAGATAAAGATCCTGCTATTTGGAAGGATCTTCAAGATGACCTCAATGGTCTTTAATGGAGATTGTATTCAGCTGCTGGTGTTTATTATTTGATTTCTACAAAGTTTGTTGAGTATCTACTTGTAGATGGTCAGTATTTCATGTCCAAGGAAGTCTTGGAGAAGATGAAGAATACACAGCTGGAAATTGATTATTCAAGTGACGTGGCTAAAGACTTGATCAGATTTATTTATTACCAATATGAGAAGGTTTGTAAGATTCCTCCTAGCCCTTAATGTTTATTCAAAAACTTGATCACTAGAGTAGATATCAAGTTTAGGGGAGGATTGTTGGGAATAAAATATAGCCAGTCTACTTGAGCACTGACAAGAGTAAAACAAGCGTTGACAAGAAGAAAACAAACGCTGACAGGTCAAGCGTTGACAAGACAAAGTCAAGTGTTGATACATTGAAGACAAGCACTGATGGAAGGATATGATCTACGCGTTTATTATATTCTAAATTACTTTTAGTAAAGATAGGAACAACAATGTATTTTCTATATTTATCTTTACCTAGAATAGTTGATACGTAGATTATTGTACAAGGCTTCTTGTGTCTATAAAAGAAGACCTTTAGGTCATTGTTCAATATAAGTTTTCATACGTCAACACTTTCATTGTAAGCAAGTTTGATATCATTAATCAAAGTGAAAGTTTGTTTACATCTTGTGTGTTCTTGTTTAAGTGTTAATTCCGCATAACACTTAAATTGTCATATACATATACAAAAGTTTCTCTAAGTGTATTACTTGATCTAATCTCGTATACATAAAATCTAAATCGATCTAAGTTTGGGATCAACAAATCTTTCAGTCAGTGCAGCTATTTGTTTAGCTTGAGCCTCCAGCTGTTGTTGAAGAGACTGAATCAGTGGATCACTTACTGTGAGGAATGGGTTGGAGGTGGATGATAGTTATTGTACTGATGGTGGAGGTGTAACCATGAGTGTTAAAGTGGTGGTGGATGATACGGGTTGTTCAAGGATAGGTGATGGTGTAGATTCAGTGATTGGGGTGGTAGTTGATACAGGTTGTTCAGCTATTGATGACGGTGTAGATTCAGTCATTGGGTGGTAGTTGATACCGGTTGTTCAATAGGTACTGGTGTGATAGCTGGTGTTATGACATCAGTGATGACCGGGGTGGATAGTGGTGGAATGGTAGTTGATGTAACAGAAGTTATAGGAACATCCACCATGTTTTCATTTGTCGATGGATCAGTATTTGTAACCTCGACACCCTCCCCTTCAAAATTAAGATATTTGATAACATCATAAGATCCGGAAGTAGACTTACTTTAAAGTTGAGTTCCTGGAATGAGAGTTGCGTGAGCATCGTCGTTAATCACAGTGTTAGTAGGTTCTGGTAAAGATGTGGTGATATTGACATCATGATACAACAAATTTGTATCTGTGTTTTCACTGCTAGCACCCTCTTCACTCTGCTCACGACTTTCAAAATGGAAGTTATCAGCATCTTCATCGTTAGGATCTTCATAAAAGGCAATATCGGCATCAGGATTACCAAATTCCTCTAAATCCTCAAACAGTCTTGAGCCTGATCCTGTGGATGTTGCAAAAGCCTCCTCTCTGCTTTGCTAAAGAGTAATACGCAGTCGTTTGGCTTCAGAAATGGTTTGTTGAGCTGGTTCATCTAAAGCAACAATTGCTTCTTTACCTTTGGTTTGCTTTTCTTTCTTTGGCCTTTTGAGTGGTACTTCTTCCTGTCCATCCTCAGTATGGATCATCTCATCTTCATCATCATCTTCATCAACTATTTGCATTTTCCCTGTGCCTTTATCTTTGGAGGAAGCAGTTGATTGGCGCTTTGAAACTCTTTTCTTTCGTTTACCTTTTTGCTTCTCTAAGGGAAGTGAATTTGCTCGTTAAAACTGTGTGTCAATATCGTGGAGCATCTCTTGATATTTATCACTTTCCTTGATTCCTTCATTGATCATTGTGTCAGGTACTAGAGCTGGACGTAATGAATACTTTGTGGATTGAGTATCCGCATTCATTTGTAGAATCACATAGTCATCATCTTTTGTGTGGTAGAATAAATTCCCGCGAGTATCAATGTTTGGGTCACTCTTCATAAAGTGATTGATGATGAGCTTGGTGAATCTTGGGAATGGAAGATGCATGGATTTCTTCTTGGTTCCAGTAAATTAATAACAAAATTCTTGCCAGATAAGGAGTGCATAGTCCATTTTAGATGTCGTGTAAAGTCCCCAAAATATGTGAGCCTGAGGTGGTCTCATTACGTCGGAGCCCCGAGTCTTTGGAGTAAGACATTTGACAATGATGGTGATAAGTGCTTTCCACAGTTTCCCTATGTGTGATGTATTAAACTGGGATAGGTTGTGGATTTCACCTTCATAATTCAGAGCACGAATAACTCGAAACAATTCATTGTTGTTTGGGTTAGCCACAAAGTGTTCTCCTTTTGCTAACTTAGGAAAGTTAAATAGTTGCCTAAAGATGCTCAAGTTAAGTACCATTGGCGTATTGTTTAGATGGAATGAGACAGTCTTTTTAGACAGTTGTCCCTGTGAAAGTGTTGCAGTGGTCCAGAACTCGTGCATGTAGACTTCGGGAACAGAAGCAGTAAGTCTGAATGCATCTTTGATAGGTGAAATGTCAAGGATATTCGTGGCGATTTTGAAAGCTGCTAAAGACGGATCAAAATCCTCTTGCAAACGAGAGTTGTTCTCAGCATATGATAGCCTGTTGCTGAGTGAAACAAGTTCGAGATCACGTTGCCGCTATTGTTCTTCTATAACCGACATCTTCCTGCTTAGATGACATAAAAACAAATGATATACACAAACATATATATCTTAAATCCATGTCAAGCTGTAGCATTTGCAGTAACACACTACAAGCATTAGCGCATTACATTTATTGAACAACTATAACTTGATCACGACACATGTATATAGGTGCCACCTATCGTAATACTAGCATGACAATCCTATTACTTATCGCAATCTTATAGTGTTAACATAATACTACAAGCTATCATAATGTTTACCAAGACTACTCATCACAATATTTCAAGTCATCAGAATTATAAGTTCATCACAATCCTAAATCCATCACAATCTAACCATCCATCGTAATCCTACAACCATCGCAATGTGTAACCATCGCAATCCTATCCTATCGCAATCACACAGTCATCGCAATATTTCTGTTTCCATCGCAATGTTGAAAAACTATCGCAATATGTCCCCATCGCAATACCATTATGATGCCATCGCAATGATGCGTCGGAATGCACCATCGCAATATGCCATCGCAATGTGTCATCGTAATGACCCATCGCAATGAGCCATCGCAATGAGCCATCGCAATGACCCATCGGAATGACCCGTCGCAATAGCCCATCGCAATGAGCCATCGGAATGACTCATCGCAATGACCATGCATCGCAATGTTTGTCGTAATATTCATCACAATCCGAGACATGGATTCGATTTGAAGTTTGACTTCGCGATAACGGGAGATTGGAAGTGTTTAAGGCAAAACTGGGCAAAACCTATGTTTATCTAAGCAATAGCAACAAATCCCACCAATCAATTGACATTTTTATCGCAAAAAGTTTAAAACCCTAATCTTGATTAACGCATGATTTAGAGGTTTGTGTGCTAAGTTAAGATTAGAATCATGATAAACATAGAGGTAAAAAATAGATACCTAGATGGATGGACGATATGCAAGCAAAAAATCAAGATGATGAAGCTATGTAAATGGCGGCGAGGGTTTATGTTTGTGTTTTGAGATAGAAATGAAAGAGACGGGGAGGGGGTGGGGGTGTAGCAGTTGACTTGGTCAACTTTTTGCCAAAATAACACATGTGACCCCCCAAATTGCAAATATTGCAATAGCATACCCCTAGTTAGTAAGGCTTGTTAAGAACATTAGGATTAACCGAATGACTTAACGAGGTACTAACCCGCACAAAAACACGAACACTTACACTTAACGCTTAATTGCAAACAACCTATACCTCAAACCATATACCACCTACAGCACACAAAGCATATAATGATGAGAATGATCAGTTTATATTTTCTGAAAATCATTTTTGAAGACCAATTTTAATTCCAAGAAGATTTAATATCTGCTCCCCCTTAAACACGGACCCGTTTTCTATTTAAAGAGCTGTAGTCAATGATTTTAAACAAGCAAATATCCATGAAGACATTTTCCGGTTTAGTGATTGTTTGGAACGATTCTTGTGGCAATAAGATTTCACTTATTTTTACAAAATAAGTGCACTGAAACGTACACTAATTTGTGTTAGACCAAGTTATGAAGTAAACTCGGTCCCTTACAAGAGTTTAAAGTAAACCTTGCCCGAGAAAATTAATTCCCGTTGTGAGCCAACGTTTTCATAAGAAATACGTGACTTTAATGCGAAAAGCAGGTTGCAGACTGAAATAACTACAAGCCATATGGGCATGTTTTTAAATATGTACAACTTTTATACGGACTCTATTTATGGCGTCGTGTCAATTTTAATCGATATTTCTAAGGCCGTAAATATTACCGTACTAAAAGACATGCCCGTTTTAAAATGAAAAATATTTTTGGATTCTCTTGCTTTTATATTTTTTATGGTTTTTCTATGTTTTATATTTTTGTATTTTTCTTTTGGTGGTTTAAATATATACGATAATATACAAGATCACGATCAAAGGATACTCTAGAATAGTTTACCACCACTATTCTGTAGATTCTTCTGTCAACTCTTTAAGTGTCGCTGGTGAGAATGATTTCATGCCTAGCTTTTCGATCAAAAACTCGATACGTCCTCGATCTAAGGCCTTTGTGAATATCTCTGCCAGCTGATACTCGGTGTTGACAAAATACAGTTCGATCACTCCATTTTCCACTTGCTCTTTGATGAAGTGGTAGCGTATGTCAATGTGCTTTGCCCGGGAATGTTGAACGTAGTTGCAGCACAGAGCAATTGCACTTTTGTTATCACAGTACATTGGAATTTTGTTGAAGCCAAGACCGTAGTCAGTTAATTGTGATCTCATCCAAAGAACTTGAGCACAACGATCGAACATAGCAATGTATTCAGCCTCTGTACTTGATATCGCAGCGCTTTTCTGCCTTTTAGATGCCCAACTAACAAGTCTATCTCCAAGAAGTTGCACACTGTCAGAAGTGCTACGTCTAGTATCTTAACACCCAGCATAATCCGCATCTGCATATGAGATTAGTGCAATATAAGAATCCTTCGGATACCACAGACCACGATTAAGTGTTCCTTTAAGATACCGAAAGATCCTTTTCACAACATGTAAATGCTTTTCGGTAGGCCGAGCCTGATACCGGGCACACATGCATATAGCAAATTGCAAATCAGGCCTGCTAGCAGTCTAATAGAGAAGGGTGCCGATCATTCCACGGTAAAGTTTAGGATCGACAGCTATCCCTTCCTTATCTCATTTAACTTGGATCTCTCCACCATTGGAGTATCCACGGGGTCACAATTTTCAAAGTGATACTTCTTTAGTGATTCAAGAGCAAATTTGGATTGATTAATGAAGATGCCTTTGGGATTTTGAGAAATTTGTAACCCTAAGAAAAATGAAATTTTACCCATCATCGACATCTTAAAACGTGTGGACATAATTTTTTCAAAATGGTCAGACAGTCTTTGAGTAGTGGCAGCAAATATTATATTGTCAACATAAATTTGTACCAGTATCATGTCGTTGTCCTCCTTGAGAATAAATAATGTTGGGTCCACTTTGCCTTTGGAGAAGCCTTTCGAGATGAGATACGGCGATAGAAGATCGTACCACGCGCGTGGAGCTTGTTTCAACCCATAAAGAGCCTTCTTAAGCTTGTAGACGAGATTAGGATACTCCGAGTTGACGAATCCATTCAGCTGGCTTACGTAGACATCTTCCCTTAATTCACCATTAAGAAATGCCGTCTTAACATCCATTTGGTAGACGATCATGTTCATGTGATCAGCATAAGCAAGGAATAGTCTAATCGCCTCTAATCGTGCAACCGGAGCAAAGGATTCTTCAAAGTCAATATCCAAAGCTTGTTTGTAACCTCTATCAACCAATCAAGCTTTGTTCTTTAGCACTCCACCTAACTCATCGAGTTTAACCTTATATACCCACAACAATGTAAGGATTTCACCGTTGTTGGGTAAAGGAACTAATTCCCACACTTCAAGACGTTGAAATTCATTAAGTTCCTCTTGCATGGCTTCAATCCAAGATGATTTTGTCATGGCTTGTTGCCAATTTTTGGGTTCAGTATCGGAAAGAAATGCATCAAAGTAGCAATATAATGCATGTTCTTGGAGTTGGTGGTGTGTTAAGAGTGGTCGATCGATGTCACCAATAATATTGCGGATTGGGTGATCCTTTGTCCATTTGGTGTTGTGAGTTTCAATCCGTGGTGGTCGGGAGTGAACGATTGCAGGAGCTTCCTCTGAGGTAGATGCATCGTTAGGGTTTTCAGGTATTTGTGAACCAAAGAAAGGAAGCTCTTGTAAGTGAGAAATTTCCAAATCGTGATCATAGTGATCCTCTTCAACATAATTGGGAACAAGTGGGGGTGATGATTCAGGTGTAGTTTGTGAATTGGTGGGGGATGGGACATCTGATTCAATAGTAACAGTAGATGCCTCGGACTGATTTCCATTATCTTGAGCAACAACTACGGGAATCGGAGCTACTGCTGCAGGTGCTGGAGAATCATTACTAGGTGGATCATAGAATTCATCAAACATAGGTTGAAATAACTCATCCTACTCGGGCCTTGTAGGTGGTGTAAATGATGGAGAAGTAGGATTGTTGGGAGTTAATCCGGAACTAATCGTACCGGTTCCCATCTCATGTAATGCGGGTTCAGAGCTGTGTTGCTCAGAAGCCATCGCTGTCAGCTCATCAAAATCGGCATCCAAAGTTTCTACTATCTTTCCAAGACGACGGTTATAAATTCGGTAAGCTTTCTTTGCGGGTGAGTAACCAATGAAAATTCCAATATCAGCCCTCGGTTGAAGTTTGCCCAAATTCTCACTATTAGTATTTGGATAACATAGTGCACCAAACACATGAAGAAATGAAATATCGGGTTTGTGTCCATGAAGTAGCTCATCTGGAGTTTTACCATGACGTTTACAAATGATGGAGCGGTTTTGGGTATAACATGCGGTTGCCACTGCTTCAGCCCATAAGAATAAAGGAGCATTCACATAAATCAACATAGTTCTAGCAGCTTCCATAAGTGTACGGTTACGTCTTTCCACGACACCGTTTTGTTGTGGAGTACGAGCAACAGAAGTTTCATGTGAAATACCAACCTTTTCATAATAGTCTCGTAGAGTTTGATTAACGAACTCAGTTCCATTATCAATGTGAATGCGGTGAACAGTAGCATTAAGACGTACTTGGATCATCTTTAAGAAAGTAATAATATAATTTGGTGCTTGATCCTAGGTTGCTAAAAACTTTACCCATGTAAACCTTGAGAAATCATCCACCATGACGAGGATGTATTTTCTACCACTCACACTAGCCGTACGCATTGGCCCGCAAAGATCCATGTGCAACAGATACAGTGGTTCTTGGTTGGTGTCTTCAGCTTTAGGTTTTTATGATTTCTTGGTACTTTTCCCCAAAGAACACGCGGAACATAAATGATCCTTGTCGAACTTAAGTTTTGGAAGACCACGAACAAGTTCGTTTTTAGCCAAATGGTTAATAGCATCAAAGTTAAGATGAGATAACCGACGATGCCACAACCATGACTTGGTCTTAGATGCTTTGGAAAGAAGGCATACAGGAGAGGCGGCCATCATGTTTTGAATGGACAGTGTGTAGAGATTATCTCCTCGAGAACCCTTTAACAAATCATTTCCTGCAAGATCGCGAATAAAGCAAGTATGTTGTCGAAAAGCCACCTCAAGGTTTGAATCGCAAAATTGTCCCACTGAAAATAGATTGTGACCAAGTCCCTCCACATAATATACCCTTGAAATCGTAACATTCCCAATTTGGTATTCATCATAACCCATGATCTTCGCAATATGGTCGTTGCCGAATTTAACCGTTCCTAGAAACTTGCTGACAAAATTTCTGAGCATCGAGCGATCTCCGGTCATATGCTTTGAGCATCCAGAGTCCAAGTACCAGAGGATGATTTGGACCACCTCAGAAATTGTATCAGCTCCATAAAGTGAAAGATTTGCCATGAGAGCTGCCTTGGCGGTATTGAAATCATCATAGTCAGATTCGTATGCATCCAGATCATCACATTGATATGCGACATTGTTTGTGATGGCTGATGTGAGATCGTCAGTGTCCGCGACTCCCGGATCTACAAGAAATGCTAACTCTTCTTCATCGAGCTCACGTCCTTGGGCTTGAGCATTCACCAAGTAGATCTTCTCCTGAAACCATGTGCTATCCCTTTTCATCTTGGGCTGCTTACACTCTCGAGCCATGTGCCCTTCCCCTTTGCAGTTATAACATATAATCATCTTCATTTTGCCAGTGTTATTACCTCTTGTAGCAGCAGTGTTAGATGAACGTGCACCAGCAGTAGATGAACTGGGTCTCCCCTGAAGTGGTTGCACCATTACTCTACCATCTTGAATTGTAGCTTGTTGTTGAGAGTTAGAAGAGTTCCTTAACTGATTGTTTGTTGGAACTGGTCCTCTGTAACCTCGTTTGTTCAATGTTTGAGTGAGATAAGCAGACATTTGAGCAATTATATCAGTAGGACTATCCCCTTGTCTAATCTCAGGGACAGGAATCTCATCATCACAATAGAATGCTGGTGCTGATTGAGCTACAAGCTGATTTGAGGGAACACTAACATGTTGTGAGTAATGGGGTTGAGGAGCCTCAAGTTGTTGATAGGTAATAGCAGGGTTTGTTGGAGGTTGATAAGGTGAATACTGTTGTGAAGCATAAGGTAACTAATGTGAGTCTCCTTGTGATGATGTTGCTGGTTGCTTGTATTGTTGGTGATAAGATGTAGGCGATTGTGGCAAGATCGAATACTGTGGGATGCTTGGTGTTTGATACAATGGTTGATAGGAAGATTGGTGTCCCAACGCAAACGGAGAGTTGTGATATGACAATGTTGGAAGGTTTGCCATTAATGCCAATGGTTCTTGATAGGATCCCTGAGAGATGCGTTTTTGGATCACGTGCTTCTCGTGTTGTTGCAAGAAAGCATAGAGTTGATCTAAATTTGACTTGTGCAAATCTCGAATCATCTTAACATCGGTGACATATTGACTCCATTCTTGGGGTAACGTGTTCAAGAACTTTGTGTTTAGTTGAAACTGAGCAATCCTTAGATTATACACGTTCATATTATTCATCAAAGTAGTGAAACGCCAGTAGTAATCGTGAAGAGTTTCCCCTGGAATGTATGTAAACCTATCAAACAAGTCATACAATTGACACTCTCGTTCCTGCCTTCTAGAATCTTCGCCAGAAGCGACTAGTCGCTTCCCGAATGCCCCTTTCCTTCGCTACTAGGAGAGTCGCTTAGTTAGAGAGGTCCCTTGTAACAAAACAGCTCATCGATCCCAAAGATCCTTTGCCACTGTGTGTTCACTTACCATTCTATAGATATCGGGTGGAAGGGCTTGAAGTATTGTCTGAACGGCCCTTTCATCAGCATCGGCAATGAGTTTGTTAGCATCTGGTAACTCATGATACAACCTTGTCCGCGTCACATTGTTGACAGTAAATTCTCCCCAATCTAGTGGACCTTTTTCAATGGATTGAAGCATAAGTCTACCATTGGGTTTACCCATGATGTAAGTTTTCATGCGACCTTGCCATGCTTCAAATAAATCTTTGATGAGCAACGGTGGGCGAGTGTCGGTACCCAAAATGATTGAGATATCGGTAAGCGATGTCATTGTTGGCATATATGAATTTGAATTCATTTTATGATCCCTTGAATAAAGATTATCAAAAATGATCGAGCAATGAAATAAGGTTATGTGTTTTTGTATTGTTGAATGAAAAATGTTGTTATCTTTTTGTTGTGTGTGTTTTTGAAAATTACCAAATTAATGCACAATAAAAAAATCCTCTAAGTTATGCAACTTTGTATAAAAAAAACAGATTCTATCGGAATGTCTCAAGTATCGGAATGTAGGATCTGTCGGAATACTCCTTCTATCGGAATGTCTCAAGTATCGGAATGTAGGTTCTGTCGGAATACCCCTTCTATCGGAATGACTACTGTCTGAATATGAGATCTGTCGGAATGCTACAAGTATCGGAATGTGACACTATCGGAATCCACGATCGCAATATGGCCAATAAAATTTTGACAGAGTGACTTTTCAATAAACCTTAAAACCGTCGCAATCCACGATCGCAATGAGCGATCGCAATAAGCGTAGGAATAAGGGTATCTGAATACCTGTGATCGAAAAGTAAAACCCTTGGGTTATTGCGATCGAGCCGTACTTACCTGTACTTTTCCGATGGAATCAGTTGCTATGAATTTCGAAAAGTTGAAGCAAAAAAAAATTCTTAACTTTTGAGCCAAAGGATTTGTGTTTTAACCGAAACCAAGATACCCAAATCACTAATACAACAATGAAGAAGGTATACGACTATGAAGAACACTAAAAACACAAAAAAAAAATTGAAGCTTTGGTAAAAACAATCAAAAACTCACGAAATGCTTAAATAAGCATGAACAACACAAAGACCAACCTATATTTCATCCCATAGCTCTTGATACCAATTGTAGATTCGTGATAATCTTTGTATTTCAAGAGGGTTGATGTTTTCCTAGAGAGAGAAACTAGAGAGAGAAGTGAGAGAAAAGTATGTGTATTACTAGAGAAATAAAACAACCAACACCCCTTTCCATGGTGGAAAGGGGTTTATATACCCAAGTCCTTAAATGGACTTGGGCCTCCGGCCCATGAACATGCTCATAGGTCAGGCTTAACATAAACATTACTTAAACAATACTACGAGCCTATAACTATATTGTTGGAGTGACCGAGACTTTCTTTATACGTAAAACGTATTTCCAACACATTGTTATCCTTAGACTTGAGATGCAAGTGAATCTTTGCATTGATGGATTGTATTTCTTTGAAGGTCTACGCGATTATTGGCCTATTCTATGTGATTGATTTGGTGGATTTAGATGGTTGATTTAGATGATAATCATAAGGAAATGAAGGAATGAGATGAGGGATTAGAGAGAGAAAGGAGAGAAAAGGGGAAAGGTAGAGAGAGAAAGTTAAAGATGAATAATGATTAAGTGAAAAATGAGAATCAACAACCCCTCCTAACATGCTAGGAGGGGATATATATAGCCCACCCTACATGTGGGCTATATGGACTATACATAAAGTAAATAGATCACGAGCCCGTTACATAATTATCGTTGGAGCAACCGATCCTTCATAAATACGTAAAAACGTATTTCTAACAATCTCCCCCTAAGGGAGGTCGCTCCAAGAAACAAAGTTCTAAATAGTCTATAACTCGTGATCTATGCTAACTAAGATGTGACCGAGACTTTATTGGGAAAAACGTATTTCCAACAATCTCCCCCTAAGGGAGGTCACATCTTTTTACAAAATCTTAAACCTAGCATCTATGCTTGAGTCTTCGATCTTGTTCTTGTGAATATGCTTGATGTGATCTTTGACTTTAGTCTTGAGCATGTTTCCTTGCCTTGACCATGTGCATTCTTCACTTGTGATATTTGCCTCCTCGTGACTTCATGTTCCACATACTTATACTTTTAAATTCTTGAAAGCTTCAGAGTTTGATACAGCGGAAGACTTGACCTTCAGGCTTTCTTGAATTTGTTGAAGTACTAATTGTATGTAGTATAAGCATGTGGTGACGACTTCTTCTGGATTATACACCGCAATGCCACCTTCTTGTTACGCTGCATAAGACAGTTAGCAACAAAACAATATACACGGATGAAATGGCCTTGAACATTCCATTCTAATTCGGTAGCAATTTACCTCCGGTCGGTGAAGACCGTTGGACGATATTAAATATCGTACTTGTGGCAGGTAGTTTCAATAAAGAACCTCCTTGACAAGATTTCGCGGGTAAACCCGTTCTCTTTACTCGACCGTCCAAAGCTGACTGCGAACGTAAAGAGTGGATCATTTGGATAATATTATCCACATGATTTGAAGCCGTCAATTCATGTTCCTGGAACAAGTGAAGTTCAATTAAGAACCGCACCATCGTTGCTTTCCAGTTGTCACTAGCTTGATTCATATAGAATCTTGCAAGTTACCTACCAAGTGCTGTTTGATGTTAACACTAGAAGGATTTCCATTCGTCACTGTAAATACTTAATAGTATTACTCTGAATGTTCTGGCAAGATCATTAAGATATTGCGTAGAGGCCTGGAACGTGTTTAAATTCATTTAAGAATTAAACCACTGTTGCTTTCCAGTTATCACAAGTTTGATTCATAAAGAATCGCACAAGTCACCTACCATGAGCTTTTTGATATTCGCTCAAGAAGGATTTCCATCTTCATTGTAAATACTTTCGTATTACTCGGATGTTCAGGCAAGATCATGAAGATTTTGCGTAGGACTCTTAAGAACTTTCTTACTTTTCACAGTGTGTGAAGAAGCAAGGAAATATGAAAGTGTGTCCTAAGGAGATATTTGATGATCTCAAATGCTCTAGACTCGATCGTGCATTTTGGATTTTTAGTGATCGGAGGCTGGAGAGGAGTGCCACCTTTTCAATACCAATTTATTCGGAGTGAATAAATCAATAGATAATGTGTTGATCTCCGTGTGATTAAAACAAATACCTTTTGAGAGATATTTGAGTTAGCTGGGAAGGGTTGTGCATTGCATCACTGGGTCCATGACGTCTTTCTTCAATATCGAGAATCATTAACAAAAATGATCTCAATAGCATATGTATTGACCCGGTTTCTGCCTAAAGTTGTAAGGAGGGCTTCTTTCTTTACACCCTTTATCTTTACAATTCTTTTTCATTCTTCAACCCCTTCAATGCTTACCAATACGTCATAACTAGCACCTTGTTGTGATTGTTCCAGTGCTAACTTAAGTACTTGGTCGGCATTCAGCTACGTTCACAATCTTTCTCCATCTTTCCTAAGGACTACTATTTCTAGCTATGGAATGTCCTTGGGAAGATTCCTCTGGTTCTAGAGACATCATTGGACTTTAACCTATCCTACCATCCTTATGTCACCACAATCGTCACCGTCGTGAATAGAGATGTTTTTGGGTAAGTGTATGTCACCATGAAATCCACTTTGAAGTGCAAATCCATTTTGCTCCCCCTTAACATATGCTACGATATTCGAAAACATTTTGCACATGTCGGGATGAGTTATCACGTTAAGTCAAACCATTTATGATTGATCATATCCCATATTAAATCACATTTTCTCCCCCATATTAAAAATATTAACCCAATCGATGTTTTTAATATCAATTGATTTAATAGTATTTTAAGAAAATTTGGGAAGAAAAATGCAGGTCCAATTATCTTCATGAATTACACAAGCTCCCCCTCAAATTAATGAGGGTGTGCTGAAACGTAAATTAAATACCTTTTAAACACAAGTGTAAGGTATTTATTACGTGCAAAGATCATATATAATAATGAATTCACAAGATTAACAATTTACGAGGTAGGACCTGAATGATGGAGAACATCATATGAAAGATTCACATGGTTCTTGTTCACGAATGTTGGTCACCTCGTCACGTCCCCGAGAAAATTAATTCCCGTTGTTGAGTCAAAGCTTTCTGGTGAAATGCTTGACTTGATTATGAAAAGCGGGTTGCTATCTGAAATAATAGCAAACCATTTTGAGCATGTTTTAAAAGTTTGAACTTCTGCTCGAACTTTATTTACAACCCCGTGTCATTATTGAATGACATTTCTAGGTTCGTAAATATTATCGATTCCAGAAGACATTCTCTTTTTATCAAAACATTTTTGAACACACGATTTTGAAAGATTTAGAAAAACCTTTTGAGAAATTCTCGAAAAAATTGTGTTCAAAGTTTTGAAAAACAATTACTTGAGCTTACGATGTTGATTATCTTAAAAGCGAGCTCAAGTCCGAGAAGTTGTGAACTTCTCGTTGTTAAGGATAAGTTTATCATCGGCGATAAACTTTCCTTTTATCTGAAGGACGAGTCCTAAGCTGACATTTACTTAGAAGTCGTTTTCATGAGCTTGAAAACTTTGACTGTTTTACCAGAAAGCTCATGACCGAGAAAGGTTAATTTCTCGTTACGAGGAAAAGTTCTCTTATTTAAAAGATACACTTTCCTTTCTGAGCTTAAAACTTCGAATGTTTTAATACAAGCTCATGACCGAGAAAGGTGAATTTCTCGTTAAGAGGATAAGTTATCATAAAAGATAATCTTTCCTTTATTTTAAGTTCGAGTTACAGTCTGACATTTAACTGTAAGTCATTGTGCATGAGCTTAAAAAACCTTGAATGTTTTTAATTTTAGCTCATGCCCGAGAAAACTTAATTTCTCGTTGTTAGGATAAGTTTACCATCGGCGATAAACTTTCCTTTCTTTGAAGAGCGAGTTATAGTCTGTGATGTGACTATAAGTCCTAGTGCATGAGCTTAAAAAACGTGGAATGTTTTTAACATAAGCTCATGCCCGAGAAAAATGAATTTCTCGTTTTTAGGATAAGTCATCATCGGGATGAACTTTCCTGTCTTTGGAGATCGAGTTACAGTCTGTTATGTGACTGTAAGTCCTTGTTTGTAGCTTAACCATGAATCCCCTAAGACATTTGTTTCTCTGATATCTGCTTCTTCAGCAACCAAACTCTGAGAGTGTCCTTAGTTGAACGGTATACAACGATTGGACCGCTTCGTTCTTTTGGAACATCAACTTTGGTACCTGCATTCTCATTAGGAGTTTGTATACTTTTGCATGGATTAGCGATATCTATTTTAGAAGCACGTAGGGGTTCACGGTTTTCTGTTCTTGTGTCAGAGGTGGCCTGAAGGGATGATTCACTTGTCTTAGTTGGCAATCGTTTCCTTTTATAGAAAATCTTAAGTTCAGGCTTAAGTGATGTATCATCCTTTGCAATTTCCTCCCTAGTAGTCTTTGTAGAATCGGAGACTATCCTAGTTAAAGGGCACTCGTTTCCTACAAGAGTGAAAGATCTACCAGTGGGGCGCCACATTTTACCAAAGGGTTTGATTTTAGCAACCCACTGGGATTTAAGTCTAGCACGGGAGTTCACCTCATTAAGCAATTTTTTGATACAGGAATCATGATTTGCCGTAAAGACACATTTTCTACATGTTTTACAAGTAGCATATTTAATGTCCGAGTAAGATCTAGAATCCCTAGATGATTGATTGATGCTCCTAGGATTGGACATGCTACGGTTAGCAGTGTTGGGTAAACTAGAAGGCATCTGACTAGGTTTGAAATTCCTATCTCTTACATGTGTCTTTTGCTTAGCTTCCCTAAGATCAGATTCATGGCAAACGTCATTTGAACTAGTTCTAGACGTGGTCTTGGTATTTTTAGGGAAACTAGATGCAATCATATGATTTGGTCTTGCTAAAGCTGGAGTGATCACATTGGGCCTAGTTGCTGGAGTGACTGGTCTAATAAGATGAACCAAATCAACTTGGGAGGCAAACCGCGGTCTCGAGGATTGTGGTCGCTCGGATCTAAATGCAGTAGGTTGTCTGACAATCGGTTGTCTGACGAACTGATTTGTAGGCGGTTTCCCCAAGATTGATGGTTTTTCAAGTTTAGTGTCCACACTAGGTCCTTTACTTTTCCTTAACTCGTTTTTCAACGCAGCTATAGCAAAAACCTTTTCCTGTACTTGGGCCTTTAAAGTCTCATTCTCTTTGAGCAAGTTATCTTGGGATGCCAACTTAGATTCAAGCAGTTGAATTTGTTTCAAAAGATTATCCTTTTCAGCTTTAGAATCTAAAACAGTTTGATCCAATTTTCTTTCAAGAACAACGTTTGATTTTTCAAGTTTTTCAAAGTATGTTTCAAATTTGACCGTTTTCTTAGAAAATTCAAGTTTGGCATCCTCAAGATCTTTTGATTGCCGAGCTACTATCGTTTCGAGCTCTTTAATCTTGGAATCAGAAGCAGACAATGAAGCAGTTATAATACAATTTTCATGATGTACTCTAGCATTCTGAACAATCTCTCCCCCATTATGACTTACATCGGATGAATCAGAAGTGGTATTTCTATCACTCGTTTCCATCCCATGTTTGTCATAATTAGGTTCAGAATGCTCAATATGCGGCATATCAGCATATACAGCATAACCAACATCACATTGTACCATGTTTGCAGGCTCTTCGTCATAAATGGGTAAGGTGTCATCAAGAGAAATCTCGTGAACATTCCCCGACGTGCCACTGATATTATGTTGTCCTTCTAAATCCGTGCTCTTGCCATCGTTAGGCTCCAATTGTCAACCGTATGACCATTCTCCTCTTGCATCTGCGGCATTGATTCTTGCACTCCATTATCATACGTTTGCTGAAGTTGTGATTGTTGATAAATCGAAGACGAGACTGATGTCATGAGTTTCAGAATTGTATCACGGAAGACTCGAAGCTCGGTATGTGTATCTCGAAAAAATGATTGGCAAATCACTGAACTTTCAGGCTTGATGATATTGAATTGGAGGAAAGGCGTGAGTTGTGTCACAAGAGCCTTATAAGCAAGTGCCGATTCAGAGTGATTAAAGCTTTCATTGGTGAGTTGCTCGGCGAGTTGGGTCAAAATGTTGAAAATAGAGTCGATGAATATATGACGATCTTGGCCAAAGATTGTCACAAATTCGCTCCCTCCTTGAATCCCCGAAAGAGTGACAAGATGAGATTGAAGCATTCGAAATGAAGTGATGCCACTTTCTCTGACCTTGTCTTGCAAATTATATGATTCTCCCTTGTTTGATGTCGAATTCAAAAAATCCATTGAAAGTCGAAGAAAGATAATCGTGGTAAATGTCGAAAGACCAATACGATACTTGACAAATCATGGATAAACCAAGAAAATGAAATTCACAGGATTTTTCCACGTTAACTTTCAGAATAACCGCCTCAACAATCCGTCGGCTAAATAATCCTTGTCACTATATCACGTCACTTTGTCCCGACTATAACTTAATATCATAAAATTGTTCAAAAATAAAAATTTGAATAAAAATAAAAATATGAATTGATAATCAAAATTAAAAAATATAATATCCAAAATAGAAATTAATATTCAAAAATATCCAAAATAACTAAAATATCCGAAATAAAAATATTCAAAATAAAAAAAGGAAAAGAAATAAAATTTAAAAGATAATAATAAAAGGAGAAAACTAAAAAAAACTGATTTGATTTTGAAAAAATCGGATATATTTTTGGAAAATGAATTTTAAAATTGCGTTAACTTAAAAAAAATTACTTAATTTAAAAAATTAAATTAATAAAAAAAAACAAGTCTTGTTTTGTCCGCCCTACAACACGTGGCCCAAAAACATTACGTGGCTGGCACCCACACCTTTCTTGTATACTCCGCCCCAAAATATAACTGCAATCTATTCTCTCTCTCTCACCATTCGTCTTCACCCTGCCTCACCCTATTCTCTCTCTCACCAAAACAAGAAAAAACACAATCTCTTCAACAAAAACTCCGCCCCTCTTTTTTTTTTTATCTCCTAATCTAAACCTAATTTCTTACAATCAATAAACCACACAACCATACTTAGACAAATCGTATCACAAATATCACACCCCTTTTGATTTCGATATGACAGCTTCGAGAACAAGAAGAGGCTTCAAGATCTTTTGTAAACAAAAGGTCTCGGGTAGGTATTTCTGTTCTATGTTGTTTGTGTGTTGTTGAGTCTCTCTCTTCTGTAGTGTCGTTCTTTGTGATGAGTCGAGTGTGAGTATGTGTGAGGGTCAATAGGGGGATTTGAGAGTGTTGGTGTTTGAAAATCAAGAGTGTGAGGGAGAGGTTGTGTTGTTTTTCGTTGAGGATGGGTGGGGGGTGTCCGAGAGAGAGAGTGAAGATGTTAAAGTTGTGAGATTATACTGTTTGTCTGGAAAAGAAGTTGGATTTTAGAAAAAGAATTGGCAGTAGAGTTGTTTTGTTTTTAAAATTTGTCGAGGGTTTGTGGGGTGTTTGTGTCGATGGGTCAGAAAGATGAGACGAGGGTGTAATGGGTGTCGAGGTTGGGTGGGGGGGACGAGGGTGAGGTTGTTTGTAAATAAGTGGGTTGCGATAAATGTGTCGAGGGTGTGGGAGTGGTGTCCGAGAGTTTGTGAGGGTCGAGTCTTGTTGTTTTGTTTTGATTGAGTGGAGTCTTTGATGGTGTCGAGTGGAGGGTGTCGAGTCTGTCGAGTTAAGGGTTGTCGAGTCTTTTTGTTTGATTTGAGTCTTAGGTGTTTGGTCTGTTTTGAGGGAATGAGTCTATTTAAAAGACGATGATTTGCCCGTTGAGTTTGAATAAGATGCTTCGTTCGGAAGAGTTCCGAATCGGAACTTTGTTCTTGATCCGGAAGTTCTTGGTTCGGAAGTTCTTGATCCGGAACTTCTTGATCCGGAACTTCTTGATCCGGAACTTTTGGCTTGATCCGGAAGTTCTTGGTTCGGAAGTTCTTGGTTCGGAAGTTTGCTTGATCCGGAACTTCTTGATCCGGAACTTCTCGGTTCGGAAGTTCTTGGTTCGGATGTTCTTGATCCGGATGATCTTGATTCGGATGTTGTTGATTCGGAACTTTTGGCTCACTCGAAAAAATTCTTCACCCGGAACTTTTGTATCAGTATTGTTGGACAAAATTTGGACAGATTTGATGGACCAAGAAGGAAAGAAAGGTTTGACAGATTAGGTAGTTTGACCAAAAAAATTAAGAAAGATCCAAAAATAAAAAAAAAACGGATAAACGAAAATGATAACTGATTAAAAAAATAACAGGACGCAACTGATTAAAAAAAATTTAATAAAAAACTGATTAAAAAAATAAAAAAAAATAAAAAGGATAAAAATTGATAAAAAATTTAGAAAACTAATAATAGAAAAAAATAAAGTGGAAACTGATTAAAAAAATAAAAAAATATATAAAATATAAAATTGATAAAAAATTTTAGAAATTGATAAACTTGATAGATTAAAAAACAAGAAGAAATACAAACTTTTTATAGAAATTGATAATTAAATTTGTAATAAAAAACAATAAAAAATACAAACTTTTTATAAAAACACAAACTTTTTAAGATTTTATAAAGAAATTTTTGATTTTTATATAAAAATTTGTGATTTTTTTATATAAAAAATAAGTAAATTTGAAGATTTGATATGATTTAACACATAAAAACACAAACTTTTTATAAAAAAATACAAACTTTTTAATATTTAAGCATAATTAAATCAAAACCCACCAAAATCAAAAAGAAATAAAACAAGAATAAACCAAACTAACCATGGCTCTTGATACCAATTGAAGGTCTACGCGATTATTGGCCTATTCTATGTGATTGATTTGGTGGATTTAGATGGTTGATTTAGATGATAATCATAAGGAAATGAAGGAATGAGATGAGGGATTAGAGAGAGAAAGGAGAGAAAAGGGGAAAGGTAGAGAGAGAAAGTTAAAGATGAATAATGATTAAGTGAAAAATGAGAATCAACAACCCCTCCTAACATGCTAGGAGGGGATATATATAGCCCACCCTACATGTGGGCTATATGGACTATACATAAAGTAAATAGATCACGAGCCCGTTACATAATTATCGTTGGAGCGACCGATCCTTCATAAATACGTAAAAACGTATTTCTAACATTCTTGATTTATAGTAAACATTGTGTCAGTAAAGTGAAGAGTATTAAACTTATTTCAGAAGTGTTTATTACATGTGTAAAAAGTAGTTGTAGTCAAATGGTATTTTGTTCCTCCATAAATTGAGTATGATACATATTGGGCCCTTCGTAGGGTTGATCAAGATGTTTGTGTGGCCGCGTCCAAATCGTAGTAAAGATGATTCTTTTTACATTTGGTAATCGTGATCAATACAGAGACAAGAAATAGAATTGTTAATACATGAAATGACTTTTGATCCATATTCATGATTAACAGTATCATAAACAAAAAGGATGCAGTAATTTATACCATAAGGCTAAGCTTGTTTGCTAGAAACGAAACTCATGTACTTTTAGGAGCATTGATGGTGTTGCTAGACTATTCGTGAATGATATTATTAAAATACACTATGATAGAGACTTCCGCAAGTGGGAGCTGTTGGGATGTGCGTAAGTCATGAGTAGTATTTTATACGGCCGGGAGTACGTGGGCCTAAAGGGTCACACACTTAAACATCGAGATCATCTTTTATTAAGTTATAAATATAATATGGCAATATTTATTGTGTAAACTTAGTTTGATAAAAGTGTATACTTATTGGTAATTAATTAATAAGTTAAAAGGTTTAACGAGAATTAATTAATAAGTTGTAATACTTTATGGTAATTAATGTAATTACATAACTAAGTATATAAAAAGTCAAAAATTCAAACCAAACACCCTATGGGTGATGGTCGACCGAATAGTAACAAAAGGAAGGGAAAAAGAGTTTTCTTCTAAAACGATTTATTATTAGGAGGTTAAGATGAGATCTTTACCATAATTAACCAAGGCTCAAGTATATAAACACATGAATGTGATTCATTGTTTCATAATTTTAAAACCAAACTTTCTTCTCCTCTTGTTCTTTGTAGGTCGACGGCTAACATAACCCAAAAGGGTATTCGGGTTTTGATTTTTATTAAATATATGTTTAATCAAGATCTAGCAATCGAAGGTGGTTGATTTAAGTGTCGTGTGGACTATCTTAGAGAAGATCTACTTTGATCTATGGGTTTTGGTGAATCGGATTTGTGTATAACGAATTAGGGTTTCGTTTGGTTTTGGTGATTTGTATGTTCTTGATCATCGTTCTTGAAAGAAAAGGTACGCATTTTTAATTTTTATGTTAATTACATTATATGCATAGACTATCCATCTTATTCGTTGTGTTTACTCTTGATGTATGTATATTAGATACATTAAGGTTGTTAAATTCCAACACCTACGAGCCTTTTAAAACCTACCCTGCACCTTTCTTCTAAGATGCAACAATAAAAATTTCCAGTTTTCTAAACCATTCTACTATTTCATTCTCAATTTTACCAAACAATGAAATCTTTTTTCTTAATGCAATTTCATTATTTATTTATTGTGTTTCCATTTTTTAGGATTTCGTCGTATCCAACTTCGTATCTAAAACAAAAATATGAACTGGTTTCAGGGGCTAACAAGCCAAAACCAGGCTGCTGCCTGTTGCGGTCAGGGGTTTGTATCACGAGTAGTTCGTAACTTCAAACACAAAGTACCACATGTTAACATCCTTGCAAATATGGTACGAGTCACCAAAGCATGCACTTCATATGTATAAGGGTGAAAATCATCAAATAATAACCAAGTTTGAGTTTTGTTCCACTTTGCTACCTCAAACTTTAAACTAATCATTTAAACCATCAAAGTTTCAAAACTGTTTCATTCTTATGTAATTATAATGTTATAGTGACTTGAATGGAACACTTCTCAAACTTGGTTACTATTCTGTGGTTATTGCTTATGTTTGGTCGTGCATTAACGAGTTGTACATAAAGTTGGTTTTTATTAGTGAAATTCAGGGATGGGTTTTTAAAATTAATGTACAACATGTTAATGCATGTTTGAATACCTTAAGCATATAAAGTTAAAAAAATTACACAATAATGAAACAGTTTTAAAACTTTGATGGTCTTAATGATTAGTTTAAAGTTTGAGTTATTAAATTAGAACACTTGTGAAACTTGATTACTATTTAGTAACATATTCCCTATGTATAAAACAGTATATTCATGTACAAATAATTCCCAGTTCTAAAAAAATCTACATATCATTTAAATCTAACGTACTACTAAACAAGAGAATACCACATTATTCTTTTAGGCTTTTAGAAATCACGACACAATTGGGATCAACAAGATGACCAAATATACCACTCATAAGAAATGGATCTTATCCAAGCATCTTAAATTTTAGAGGCAACAAATGGGTTTCAAAATTTAAAAGAGTATTGATATATAGGCCTAATAAGAAGGCTTAAGAATTAACATAAATTTAAGTGTCGTTTTGTGATTGATAAAATGCAGCACAATATTTCATATTTTCTTTTATTCATGAAAAATGATAGATGGACATAATTCGCAAGCATAAAAGGAGACCTAATCACAGGATTGAGACAAATGGCTGAATGAAAGGCTGAGATCAAGAAAAAGAAAATATGAAATAGTGAGCCCCTACATTTCACCAATCACAAAACGACATGTAGACTTATGTTTATTTTTATGCCTGCGAATTAGGTCCATCTATCAACGCTCTTTATCCAACCATTTGTCTTAATCCTTGTGATTAGACTTTTTTTAGACATACAAATTAGGTCCTTCAATCATTTTTTAACTTAAAAAACTAACATCATGATATATAACAATAAAAAAGATTAGGTGGCACAAACTTGATCTATGGACTTAAGGTTTTCTACATAATTGTCATTATATATATTGATCAATGATAAACTAAAAGATGGGTTTCATATTCTAAGAGCACTGGGTACAGTGGTGTGGTGTGGTGGAGAAAAGTGGTGCCATAGGTGACAAGTAGGCTATCACCACACCACATGGGGTAGTAGTGAGCCAAGCAAAAGTGGCGCCATACACCTTCTTTTTTTTTTGAAAAAAAATACAAATTAAGTATAAACTAAAATAAAAACACATTTATTCATAACAATAAAAAACATTACAAACACGAAATTAAAAAACTAAAAATTAAAAAACTTAAATAAATTGGGCATAATGAGCCCGGATCGTTTCTTTCTTCGACGCAATAAATCCTGCGTCGATTGGTGACATTTTGGAGGTGTCGATTTGTAGCACCCTCATGTCCAACTCGAATTGTTGCGACGTCATTAATTTCATTCGTGTCTTTGTCTCGGCCTCGATGATATCCATTTTAGCCTTCCGATCCAACTCATATTGTTGTTTCATCATTGTTTTAAACATTTCGGGGGTTGAACCAGAACTAGCGGATGCGGTCGAGTTGGTTGAACGTTAACTCTTTGAAACCCGATGTAAGCCTTCGGGACGCGGCACCGCATCGGGTCCGAACATTTCGGGTTCGTCATCCGGAGTAGGCCGTAGACGATTTCGTCTAGCTTGGGTCGAGTCGGGATTTTTCCATTTGTATTTGTCTTTCAAAAAATTCCAAGCACTTTTGTGCTTAAAATCCAAACCCGTTTGGTTTCTAAACGCGATTTTGACCCGAGTTAAAAACCCCTCGTTGTCTTCCCCACTAGCCGCGGCTAATTCATCATAAATATTATTGAATTTAATCGAAAGCCGATTCAATGGTGTCCATTTTCCCGTCAACATATTCTTGGTTCGTTCCTTGTACTTCAACTTCGCGGCTTGAGTGTTGTAGACGGCTAGAACCTTGTACCAAAAAGTATCCTTTTTTTGACCTGCACCGAATTTTGGATCCTCGGAAATTTGGGTGTAACACTTTGCCAAAAGCAATTCTTCGGCTTGGGTCCAATAATTTCGATAACCCGCACCTTCGGGTTCTTTGCTTTTTTTGGACATTGCTTTCTTTCTTGGTTTTTCCTTTTTTAGATGTTGGTGTCGGTTGTGGCTCATCTTCTTCTTCTTTTTCTTGTTGTATATTTTCTTCGGGATTCGATTGTTGTTCGGAAGGTAGGTTTGATCCGCCGGGTTGTGATTGTTGAGACATTTGGGCAAATTGTTGTTGGAGGTGGAATTGATTAAACATCATTTGGGCATCGGGGTTAGCATATGGGTTAAAGTTTGGATAGTATGGCATGTGGTTGTAGTTGGGCGCCAGGTTTGATGAAGAACCGGGGTTTGAAGACGATCCCGGGATTTGGTTTGATGGGTCGTTAAGCATGTTACCGATCTATTTTGGAGTGTTTGGATTCATTTTTGAGAAAATATAAGTAATTGAGAGTTTATAAAATATATTGAGATTGGTATAAGAAATTAGGATGATATGGAGGTTTTTATAAAGATTTAAGGGGATAAAATTTGAAAAAGTGGGGGTTTCAGAAAAAATGTGACCGTTGCATTTAATAGCCAAACTAGTTGGATTTTAAACAAAAAAAAATGGCAACAAGTACGGCGCCAGGCCCGGTGCGGTGCGCCGTCAATATTCTCGCGCCAAAGGGTACGGCGCCACCCACCAGCCCACCGTACCCCTGGCTCTAGCAGACATAATCGGCCAACATGAGCCGCTATCTTTATACCACCTGTTAAATCTTTTTCTCTTCCATAGTCTATTTCTCTCAAAGGCCATGAACAAAAATGGTTGGTCTTATGTCATAATTCTTAATAAAAAGTTTAATATTTTCCTTTTGTATTGCCTTAAGAACAGAAAAAAAAAATCTGTCTTAGAGGGTGTTTGTTTTAGCTTATATTGTGAGCTTATAAGCTTATTAGCTTATATAAGCTTATAAGTCGAAATTAAATGTTTGATTAAGCTTATATAAGTAGGCTTATAAGCTTATATAAGGGGGTTTTGGTAAGCCTCATATTTGTGGCTTTTATAAGAAATGGTGGGCTTATATAAAAATAATATATAAAAAGACTTTTATACCCACATTTAATAACTACAACATCTAATATTTATGTGTTTTTTTTTTCATTTTACTTTGTTAATTTTAATAAGATAAACCAAACACTAAATATAGGCTTATAAGCTTATATCATATAAGCCATAAATGGCTTACATAATATAAGCTAAACCCAACTCATAAGCTTAACCAAACACCACCCTAACCTCATAATCTTTTATCGTTTATCATTAGAAGAAAAATGAACCCGCAAAGTATGGTAAAAGATGTCACTGCCAACAATCATCACTATCGCTTTTGCTACAGCTGTGTTTAGCTTTCAATATGTTGTTGTTTGAAGTTTTGCTTTCGTTGTTGTCGTATGTCTTCAACAAAATAGTTATAGCTTTCATGTTTTTATGTTTTTAATCCGGTTTGAGCTTTCGCGATTTCGCCGCTCAAACTGCGGGGAGTATTTGACAATAAAATAAATTAGGTGGCCCAAGCTAATCGGCATGTGGCCGTCACCCTCGGCCCGCGGCCAAGTCGGCCATCACCCTCAGCCCAGCGGCTAAAAGTTTCTGTGAAAATTTAACCTGTGGCCGAAGGCCTTAGAGGGCTTTAGCCGGCAGCCGTGCGGTTAAGCCCATCAGAAAATGTCGTAACTTGTTTTAATCATATCTTTTGATCCGTAAAGAATCGTAAAGAGTTAGAAGTCGTTCTTTATATCGTTGGATGTATTCGAGTCTAGTTTCATTCAAAAATACTTTTAAGGTCTGAATGTGTATATATTTTGGTCATTTTATAAAAGAGTAACAGCCGGTCAGTTACGGTCATGTTTTTTGACTAAAATTTCAATAAATGGTCAATTTTAAAGTTGAGAAAGGGGCGTTACAACTGATTTGGGGGCTTAAAGTCCATTATGGTCGGGTTTCATCCTCTAACACATGAAACATCTATCAATTAACTTATAAGTAAATGAGTTAAAACTAGGCTCCACTAAACTTCAAAAAAATATAGTATTAGGCAAGGTTTGATGGGGAAGAATTGACCTTGTCAGAAATATTCCCGTAACATTGTTGCTATAAATGTCAATACTTACAATATGAATTTTCGTCTAAATGTCGGGTTTTGAACAATAACAGCAGACTCGGCTGCATATCTCACCATCTTCTTACCAATGATGTGAGTAACTGTAAGAGAATAACAAAATATTTATCAATAAAAATCTTTCCAATCACATATCTAATAGAGAAATCTATCGAGGCCACTAAAGTTAAAGTTACTATCAGACTGACAACAAAAGAATTGTGATTACAGGGAGAAAATCTAAATCAAATCAGCATTCAATTATTTTAATAAAAATAAAAGTGTTACTTCATGTAACCATTCCCCTTAAACCGTTGATTTTGCAGGTCCCTAAAACTAAATCAACTCATAGAACGTTTCTTAGATGTGCAATTTGACTAAGATAACTCTGGTGAGTTTGGTGGTGCACTTCTTGGTAACTAAAGGTATTTTCCCAACTGTTAACATACCTTGACATGATTAAAAAATAAACTCATTATTAATTCAATCAAATACATGAACGACACACATAGTTTAGTCACCTTTTTACTTGTACTTGTTCTAACTTATCCAATAACACTAATTTTGTTGCAACTCCCTACCTCCCTTCTTTTTGAAAAGAATAAGCTCTCGTTCATCTAGTTAAACTTACTTCTAACTTTCTTTTAAATGCATGAGATATTCATGATTATCAGCCATAGATATAAAAATCCTAGTGATTCATAGATGGAAACCCACGCATAAACAAGAGCACTATTAATTGTGTTCAAATGTGACATTAAACTCATAGAAAGTTTAGTATTGCCGTGAAAGTGTGATTACAATCATTATTTCCAAGGTTGTAAATATCGGTCGGCGGTATGTCGGCGGTCGACCACCGCCAAACGATATATCGGTCTCGGCAGCGATATATCGATCTTTCGGCGGGTACACTAAATTATATATTTTTAAATTTTTATTGTTATGTCATATATATTTATCATTATTTTTAATATTTTTAATATTTATTTGATATAAATCTGCAATATTTATATGTTTTTAATAATTTTATTGATGTTCTTCTTATTTTTTACTGATTTTGACCGATTTTGGCCGCCGTTTAACCAAACGCCAAGTTTGACCGATATGCTGCATGGCGTGGCGGTGGACCGCCGCCAACCGATCGGCCGCCATGACCAATATTTACAACACTGTTATTTTCCAATATTTACTTGGGCTCAAAACATACAAAAGTATGTAAGGTGTTTACACATGAAAGTTAATAATAATTAAGATAAATGTGGGACTGAAAAATACAACATACCTCAAATAACTCAAAGGGACTTCCACGCTTGTATACATCGTTCTTCTTGCTTTTGTCATCAGCTATAGTGTTAGATATCAGTGCTCTCCACCCGATAAGTAAAAGAGCAGTGCTACCCATTGTAACTGCAATAAATCTGGTCGGAGGGATGTGGCCTATACTTGCGGCCCTTATAAATATGCCCAACTGAAAACACAATGGCTTGTCATTACAATGGAGTAGTGTACGTTTATTTAAGAGAAAAAAAAAACAGGAGATGATTAAGGCTGGACAAAATCACAAAATAAAGAAAATATTGCTAAGTGGTCCTTGAGAGTAATGATACCTTATTCATATAATCACTTGCTAAGCACACCCAAATACTGCCAGTGATTTTCTCGATTAGTTAGCAATATTTTATATTTCCAAGACAAGTGGCTTGCAAAAGAGACTCTACCTAGCAGATTATAAACCACAGCTCCTACTTTCTATACTTGTGATTTGCAAAATCAAGCAACCTGAAGAGACTCTACAATGGTTCTGGCAGGACCATAAATCTTGCAGAGTAATTTTAGTAAGGAATGATGAATTGAAGGAGATGCATTGTGCGGTATAACAAGTTGCATACGCCATATGAAGAAAAGAAGCCAGAAAACGGGAGAACAAAACAACTTCCACCCACTAAACTGTTGTCCAGTCTACAGTTCAAACAGGCTCTACATTCTACAAGTTATCTATATTGAGAAAGAAGAAACTTCAATTTAGAGAAAAATGGGTGTTTTATGGGTATGACTGATATGGACCAATTTTTGAATTTCTTCTTCTTGAGCTCGAATTGCTAATACACAGAACATGAATCAACTCAGAAACATTCAAAGCAAATTGTTCCATCCAAGAGTTCATCGTGTTTTAATGATAGTAAACACAATTTGTGGAATTACGTCAGGTTGTATACATGTTTCTCAGTATTGATTTCTTGATAGTAGGGGTACAGGGAGGGATGAGCATGGTTCAGCCAAATCCGAAGCAACTTGGCCAGGTTGGCTCAACATAAGTTGGCTGACCGGCTAGGAACTTCTTAAAACCGTCAAATTGTGTTTGCAATTTCTAGTTCTACCATATTGATACGAGTTCAACTCTGTATGGCACGTGCAAGGCACGGTCACTCACCAACTAACTTTCCCGTACATCCATTCCCCCTTTAAATAGATGTTATTAGTTCATTTGTAACTAGCCTTGAAAATTGTAAAACACTTCTATCTGTATTTCTCTCAATTCCCCACTTGTAACAAACTTCATCCGTAATCATTTAAACTACTTCTCGAATTGCATTCTTGTTAATTGTGATTCCTGATTTAGTTTCTAGCAATCTTCGAATTTCCTGGAATTGCTATCAGTGGTATTAGAGATCTTTCCTGTGAGATCTCATTGTGTTTTTTTTATCATTCTTGATTCCGTGGAAAGTTCTTGATTCTCCGGCAAGTTGGTTACTTTTCCGGTGAGCTGTTGGGTTTCCGGTGGTGATATTCAGTTTCCGGTCAAGTTTTATGTTTCCGGCAAAAAATCTCAACAGACAGTTCTATTCCGCTGGTTAGTTCTTCCTACACGAGTTCGTAAGTTCTGTTTCTGTTCTGGGTACATTCAATGGGATTGGTGGCTGTGGAAAATGAGCATATGCAGAAAGTGTTTGATGAAATGTTAATGGACAGATTTCTCACAAAATATGGGTCAGTTCAAGGGTATTTTGACTCATTTAGTTCTTAGTCTAGTGCGATGGATTTTGACGAAGGGTACTTAATTGATCTTTTCATTCGTGGGTTACCACCTGAACTTGAAAAGAAGGTTAGGGTGTTGAGACCCATAACTTTGTCGGGTGCTTATAATTGGGCTAAAATCCACGAATCATCTTACAACTTTATAAAAAATTTCTTGTATTCTTTAAAGTTTGGTGATTCAAAAGTAGTGACAAATAATATGGGATTGAAGGATTTTGGTGATAGTGGTGAAGAGGATGTAGAAGGTAAGGGAAAAGATAGCAATGGGTTATTGATTCTTAATGACCGTTGTGAATAAATTGTGGGCGATTCAAGTTTAAGGGATAAAGATAGCGATTACGTGTTGGATCTTAATGATAATTGTAAAGAAACCAAGTCAAGGGCAAGTGGAATAGATGAGGTTAATGGAAATTTGATTGGTTTTGATGAACTTAATGAAGAAATTGTGGACGATTCAAGTGAAATTGGTGATGTTAGCGATTGTATGGTGGTTCATGAGGATCGTTGTAAAGATATGGTTGATAATTCACGTGTAGATGAGGAGAAAGATAGTCAATGGTTCATGTTGACGATGGTAAAGAAACCGAGTCAATGGTAATGGTAAGTGATGATGGTTTAGATGACAGAAAAGGGAAAGATAGTGTTTCAAGTGTTAAGGATTGGAGGTATTTGGAAGGTCCAGTAATCTGGTGGTGTTTGATTGTGACTACAATGATCATGAGTTGTCAAAAAGAAATCCTCGCTGTGATGATCAGTTGTACCCAAAGGAGAAACGGGAAAGGATTGTGTTTGAGGATGGTGATATGTTTGGAAAAGAAGATGATGGGATTATAGATAATAAGGGACGAATTAGTTTGGGTAATATGGTTCTTAGTAGTGGCGAGATAGTTGATGGTCAGCAAGGAAGAGAGTTAGGAGTTGAATCAAGAGAAATTTTGCATTTCTCAGCTACTGGTATTGGTGTCGATAAACACAATATGATGGTAGATGAGGCTTGTTTACAAAAGAGTACTCGTTTGTCGTTTGGGTGGAATATACCCAAGGAGGGAAATGGTGAATTCATCCATCTGGGGATGGGAGACAGGAAACAACATGACGGGGAACAAGGAAATGAGGACAAAGATAAAGATCTTATTGTAAGTGACTTGATGTGGGGGGAAAGTTGTAGTCTAGGACATATGAATGACCCATTTGCCTTTGCTGCAACGAATTTAGACATGGAAATGGAGAGGAATGGTGTTAACTCTTCTCAGTTTGTTGGTTTGCTTGGAAAATCATGTGGGAAACAAGGATCTAAGTACGAGTATGTTGGGTATGGTGAAGGGAGGACTTTGGTGTCAAAATACTACTTAAAATTGACTTCAAGTTTGAGGAGCGTGAGCGGTGTTTGGCGTAAGAGAAAGAAACAAGGATGTACAAGTTGCAAGATCAAGTATAAAGGGTTGATGTTTGACACTTTGAAATGGCGAAACAGGAAAAAAAAAAAAAAAAGGAAGTGTAGAGCTAGTATTCAGCTAGGACTAGCTTTAGCTGGGACAAAGTCAGGAGTATATGCTACTTGCAAGCTATTTTTCTAGAGTGTTACTTAGAACTGCTAATACATTGAAACAATGGGACAAGACTTGTTGGTGCAGCGAATGATTGATTGGTTGGTACATTGGTGTGTCCAGAAAGAGAGAAAGAGAAACATGGGGAGGAATGTCTTTCGTTTCACTCGATGCTTGAGGACAAGCATCATTTAAGGAGAAGGGATTGATACGAGATCAACTCTGTATGGCACGTGCAAGGCACGGTCACTCACCAACTAACTTTCCCGCCCATCCATTCCCCCTATAAATAGATGTTATTAGTTCATTTGTAACTAGCCTTGATAATTGTAAAACACTTCTATCTGTATTTCTCTCAATTCCCCACTTGTAACAAACTTCATCCATAATCATTGAAACTACTTTTCGAATTGCATTCTGGTTAATTGTGATTCCTGATTTAGTTTCTAGCATTCTTCGAATCTATATTCCTGGAATTGCTATCACATATATTCTTGTTCCCTCTAACATTTTTCTATCTCATATAAAGAAGCAATACAATTCTATAAACCAGGCCTTAAACCATTACAAGGCATTGTTCTCATATTGTTAATAACATGATCCCTTTTCCCAATCTCCTATAAATACTTTTAAATGGGTCCCACTTTCCGATTTATTGAAGTCTATCCAGATTTGAATACTTAGCCAATCCATATTTTCCTCCAACAGAACTTTAACTAGTCCATCTAATATATACTAGAGTTTTCCATTGCTACCAGAACAAAATAAAACGAACGCATCTCCTCCAAGATACATTGCAGTCAAGCGTTGTAAATTGTAACCCACTTGAGGCTAGCAGCATAAACAATTTCAAGAAATCGCCAACTTTAAATATTCGCATTCCCGGATTATGAGTTCTTTCTGTATTCCTTTGGTTATAAAAACTTGTATAGAAGTTAAAAGGCAGCCAGTTCAGTTGCCAAACTATATATAGATAAAATGAAGTTGGATCAAGATTGATTCCACTAGCTATAAATCATTCAGAATTTAGGAGCTAAATCGCCAAATTATAAGGGCCAAAAGCTACTATGGAAAACAGGAAAAAGTGACTACTAAATTTAGATTAATAGCATATCTCCATCAGTAAGTTTGTAGATGCAGAAGTAGATTCTTATCATTCGTGTAGAGTTTCTTACAAGCATATCCAATACAAACTCTAAGAAAAAACATAGGTGTATGAGACTATGAGTGTCCCAATCACCTCCATCTAGCAAATGTCACTATTCACTATTAGTAGTACGCAACCCACATTCCCACCTTACAAATTCTTATTTAAATGCTAAAAAAAACTCTATTTGAAAGAAGGAGAAGAATCTAAGGCCCCACCACCAACCAAATGAAACAAGCAAATTTTAGTGGAAATGATAAAAAAACAAAAAAAAAACACACACACATATAACTACTAATTTTAAACGCAGTGAAAAGAACTTACAGGAACACCAACAGCCCAAGATTTGACAGCAGCAGTAATGGCGTTAGACTTACCATTCACTCCTCTGCCATCGTCTCCATAAGCACCAAGGAAATAAGCACTTAAGAACCAACCTAGTAAAATTCTACACCCGTTTTATCACCAAGTCTTAATAGTATCATGGCTACAGATTATATATAGACATATAGTTTAAGCAAAGAGATAGCCATACCAGCAATAAAAGGGTCTGCAGTTCGTAATGTTTCAGCATCAAAAGCAGAGAAACCGTGACTAAACCTTCCGATTGCAGAAAACAAAAGTATTGCTAATACATCTCCACCAGAAAGCAAAGCCACATGACTGAATTAACAATGAAAAAGTAAAGCTCATAAGAGAAAGAACAAAACTTTTAGAAAAGGTTGTGAACTCATTTTACCCATAAAAAGTAGCAAGCTTACAAAAAGCCATATAAATAAAGGTACAACAGTACCCAATCCCGACAGAGTAGGGTAGGGGAACTTAAACATTTTCATATTTGGGTTACCAAGTTTTTTTGTTTTCTAATGCAAGTTATAACCAAATTAAACATTTTTCATGTTTTGTTCTCACGGTGTTGCTTCGGGTGGTGATTTCCACGTACACATCAAATTCAGGTTAATTAAATACCATTCTCTAATCTCCGTCTGTTTCCAATTTAGACACTACTAATTTACATGCAAAGTCTTGCTAAAGTTAAGATGACTGGCTACATATGTCAGTCGATACATATTTGATAACACAATATTTCCGTGGCAGCCACGAACTGAAACATTACGAACTGAAATCGTGGCTATTGATCACTTGTGACATATTCAACATGTCAAACTACAATGAAAGTTATACTCCCTAGACTCTATAACTTAATCTTCAAAAGGTGTGTGGGAAGCTTATAGTTTCAGTGTATCTAGACATTTTTCAAAAAATAAGTGACAAGCAGCTTATCTACTTATCACTAATTCGGGGTCAAAATACATAGGTTGGGACCTGACTATATCAATGTGATTATCTGAGATGAACCTAAATAATTTTTAAACCCTCATACTCGAAAATTTTGATTCACAATTTCTAATATTTTACTCTTCTTAATGGTCTTATTGCCTTTTTTTACAGCAAAATCTGAACACTGTTACAAGAAATACTTATTATTAAGATGCTTATCCACTCCTACTTATACGCAAAACAAATTAAGCAATCCAAAACACCCACTTGGACCAAAGTGGGTTTGCCTCAAGAGAAGTAAAGAAAACTAAACATGGGTTCTAATTATAAAGGAAAAGTCTATAAACTAATACCGTGGTAATTTTGGAGTCCCGCTATGAAAAAATTAGTTTACAACAACCAATCTCACCGGGGCGAGGTATGGGGGATGTAGAACGTAGACAAATCCTACCCATACCCCAGGATATACCCGAAAGTAGAGAGACTATCATTTATAAGGCTATAGGGCAAGGCAACTAGGAAAACGCTAGTAAGAAGAGGATCTAAAGACAACAAAAGGAAAGCAACAAGGAATTGAAAACTTGTTACACAAATGAATGTATTTTCAAATTTTGTCTAAATATAAATGTTGTGAATAAATTACATTATAATTTGTCTTAATATGGATAACTTTGCTGATGTGTAAACACTTGTAAATTACCAAAATACTTCCGACACTGGAGCAAAATTATTCATACCAAGACGAAAACTCAAATATGTTATTGATTTTGCTATTTAAGGGGCTGCTTGTTTATAAGCTTATTAGCTTATATAACTAAAAAAGTTAAATCAAGTATTTGGTTTCGCTTATATGGTTTATGAGATGTTTTGATAAGCCTTGTGACTCACTCATGTGAGAAGGGATGGGCTTATATAAGGAGTGCCATAAAAAAATACTTTTATAGGAAAGGGACTGAAAAAATAGGCATGATTTGGTTGAGTTTTAGAGTAGGTGTTTCCTTCCAAAACTAGGCTGAGAATGTTAACTCTTACTTCACTTTTCTTTACTCGCTACTAAATAAGCTAGCCCAAACACTAATAAGGGGCTTATGAGCTTATCATTTACAAGGCTAAAGCTGTTTATGAAACATTATCCTAAGCCCAACAGATAAGGTATAAAATTATTAACAGTGAAACAAATATAACATAAAAGAAGAAATTTGAAAAAGAAAGATACCCCCATTTCTTAAATCTAGAAGTGTTATCAGGTTTCTCAAACTGAATAACACCTTCAAGAGGAACATTTTCTTGAGAAACAAAAGTTACGCTTTGTTCATCAGGACTGTCATTAAAACTAGTGGTGGGTTTGTTTTTATTAGTGACGTCAGCATTGACAACCACGTTTCTAAGAAGGCTATTTGATAAAGACGATGATGAGGAAGTGATGGAGGATGGACGGCGCGTGGAGAAGAGAGGGTGAAGCGGGTGCGTGAATTTTGGTGGATGAATTGTTTGTGTTGATAATGCTGTTGTTGTTGTTGAAGGAGATTGGCTCAGGTGTAGATACATTTTCTCCTTCTTGTTTTGTGGTTTGCTTTGATTTGTGTTTTTCTACTTAGATATATTTTGTCTTTGGTTTTTCAGTTTTTTTAGTTCGACTGTAATGTAATGGGATGAGGCCCAACAAGATAATCATACAATATTTTAGCCCACTAGCTAAACTTGTGTGTGTTTTACTTTTCAAAAAAAAAAAAAAAAAAAAAAAAAAAAAAAAAAAAAAAAAATCTCAACTCATTTTAGACGCGATTATTCGTTTAGATTGTTTGTTTAGATTTTTTATTCAATCATGTAAAATTAAAATGTCTGATTATATTACCCGCACATAACGGCAAGAATTTCTAGCGATAGATAATTAATGATATGCTATATTTTATGGTTAGTGTTATGTTTAACGTGAAACATCAAAATGTAACTGTAAAAGGTTGTAATATACGATAAATTCTTAAAATGTACCAAACAACGTATAAAACTAAAAATGAAACACTATAACGATTATAAAATGAAATCTAACAACGCACATTACTCGCGTAAAACTTCTCGGTAAATAACATTTGAGGTGTAGATTCATTCTTAATCAAACTCTTTAACTAGCTTCAATAATATCTATTTATTTATACGCGATATCCTTTTAAATAAAGCAATATTAAATTCGTCATGCGAAACAACTTATTCTAGCATATACACACGTACATTTAGAATTTGTTGCTTCATGAGAACTTAAATTGTTGTAGTAAAAAGAAAAACGACACCTTTTATCGTGCCTCAAAGTCCTATAATCACGCCACAGCTAGCCCAAAATTTTTTTAAAAAAAATGACACAACTCAATCTTCAATAATCTCTATACTCTAATTCTCGTGAAATAAATCAGCCACTCAACTTACCATTTAGTGATCATCTTGGTTAATTTGCTAAGATTTTCATTTAGCTTCCATTTTTGCTTCATTATTTTATTTAGTAAAAAATATACTTAAAAGAGAGTGTATAACAAAAAAAGTTTATGACAATAAAAAGCCAAAATAAGTACAGTGATGTATAACAAAAAAAAACACCAACCACTGGTTTAGGAATTACAATACTCAAAACTCAAGTTGCTCCTAGCATATGATTTAGCGTATATCACCTTATTCCAAATTCATCATACATAACATCAAAACAGAATGGAGACAATGTTTACGATTTGAATTACAGTTGGGTTTTATAGTAGAGACGCATGCAAATGGTCACTACTACAAAAAAAATCATTTGAAACGGTTTTAAACGTTTTTGGTACGGTTTTGCAACCCTACCAAATAAGAGCGTACCAAAAAATCAAATGGTCTTTTTTTGGTACGATTTTAAACCGTACCTAAAAACCGTACCAAATTCTGTTTTAAAAAAATACAATATTCTTTTCTAGAACCTGGAACCAAATAATACCATAATTTATATATATTCTACAGGTGACACAAAAATTGAAGCATACACAAACAACATTCAATATAAACATTAACCAACACAACAATCTTAGTTAATCAAAAGTGTTGTAGATTACAAATGTTTCAAATGTCATCATCACGAAAAAAAACCTAGCTATTGTTCAGCAGTTGAATGTAGAGGAAGAACTACACTCCTATAAAACTCATTCAACGTCAATAAACCAACATTGTCAATCTCCAGCGGTGTTAATCGGTGTGTATCATCCCAAAGCTATAAAAACAATATATATATATATATATATATATATATATATATATATATATATATATATATATATATATATATATATATATATATATATATATATATATATATATATATATATATATATATATATATATATATATATATATATATATATATATTAATCATCTTTGTAACAACCAATTACTAAACCAAACACACCTAAAGATGTAGATCAGTTTTAAATAAGAAAAAGAAGCAACTGATGAGCTCACAGCTTACCTGATATAAGCAGAGATAACAATAAGCTATAATTCTAAACTAAAAACTCATAAACAACTTAATATTATAACCAAACACTTCTAAACAAGTTGGTGTCAGTTAGTTATGGAGAATGTGGACTAATCTTAACTAATCTGGGATCTAGTGATCTTGGAATGTATATGAGAGTGCACTTAAAAATATCTAGTAATGTATTTTTCAAAGGCTATAGCATAACTCGTATGCATGATATCAACTGTTCAACTATCAAAATTTCAATATGGGTGACAAGTATTTAAACTCAAAAACTTATTTTCTTTTTAAAATCAAATAAGACAACCTAATTAACCCGCTGCAATCCCAACCGAACCGTTATAATCTCAAGGATAAAAGAAAAACTTACACTTTTGGGAAAGTCGGCTTGTTTCTTTACAACAAGGTCATGCATGAACTTCAACAAACAATATCCACATTCCCATTCACCCTTCTGTTGGAAACACTATAATTGGATAAACAAACAAAGTTACACAAATGAAACAACCAAATCAACTATACACACAGAACAGTTGTAGATTATATACCTCCACCATCGTCCAATTGAACTTGGTCTCAAAAGCCCTATATTTAAAAGCATTGGCATGGCGTCAACTTCGACTAATTTCTCAAAAGATACATGTAAACTCAGAAGTCAAAATTAGCAAGTTTACCTCTCTACTATCTGTGTGAGGTAATAATTTTTCTCATTGTTATCCATTTTCATTGAATCTAGTATATAGCCCATCCTCGAGTTTGGGCAAACTACAAAAAGAAGCCAATGATTATTCCCACTACACAAAAGTTTCATCAATTTAGTATAGATATAAAGTATGTATTAAAATATACGTCTAACGAGCAAAACATTACCTATTATAATAAGGCGCCAAATATATTTCTTTTCCGAGATTGACTCGCTTAGTATCAATAATGTGATTCACTACTTGTTTACCATTTCTTAAGCATTCAAGTGATGAGATGGCATCTAGGTTGAAAAAATTTCATCTGTTTTCACGAAGACCTTTCAAAAGCGAATATAAATTCTTGTTATCAAAAAAATGATATACAAGTTAGTCGGTGTATAGTTGTTGTCAAAGAGTAAGAGCAAGAATCCACTATAGTCATGGCAATAGCATCAGCGAGAATCAAGTATCGTCATAGCTGATGCTATGACAATAGTTGATTCTCACTTCTACTATAACTCTGAACAATACTACAACGTGATTCCTAGAATTGGTTCTTGATATAAGATGATGTTTGGGTGCTGCAATAAAATTGTCTTCCTTTAAAATAAAATAAAAAAGAAATAAAGCATAAGTTACTTACATTGCTGATGTGACTCTATTTACACATCATATTTCCTCGTAAAATGTGCTAAAACAGTTAAATAATCATCAATTATGCCTTGCATATATGTGTTTTGTCGTTTGTGCGTGTACAGGTACGGATATCAAAGAAATCACAAGAAATGAAGCCAAAGAGCCAAAACAGACACGAAAAATAAAAAGAGTACGCGAAAGATCGAGTTTTGACGGTGCCTTCTTATTTTAATAGGCCGACCTAGCGCCACTTAAATGGGTCAGGCCAATCCATTAATTAACAAGTCATTTCAGCCCGTTATTGAAGACCTATGAAGGCTCAAGTTGAAATGAAGTAAAGAAAACAAGAAACGAATGTAATGAAATGGAATTGATTACTGTTAGCATAAAATGGAGAGTAGGCTCATCAAGGCCCGATTGCAAGATATAAAAAAAGATATAGATGAGATTGGGAGCATCATATATAACACGCAGCTTAGATAATAGGCATATATTATTTTCATATCCGCTTACACATTACGCATCTTTCTGTTTCATTACTTTCCTTCGGTTTTTTTTTCTCAAGTTGTAAAATAGATTGAGATTAGATTTAATATTCAACAAATTTACATTTTCATATTGTTTTACTCTTTGAATTCGGTTTTTATTAAATACGATTTTAGTTTATAAATAGATATTGAGTTCGGATCGGTGTTATTTTTTACTGTTTTTAAAGAAGCTTGTGATATCGATTGATGCAGCTTTTTGTATCTGAAATAGAATTAGTTTCTAGGTTTTATTTTGATTCGGTGAATTTTTAGAAAGTTTGATTTCGGTTTTGGTTTCCATTTGTAGATGCGGTTGAATTTACTGTTCATTCGAACAGTTTGCATTAGATGTTGTAGCTTATCATAATCGGTAAAGAGTTTTGTTTTGAGTTGTTAAAATTGATGTGATACTGTTCACCGAGATTCATTCGAGATTCTATATTTTTTTAGTTCTTTTTCTTCAAGCAGGGTACTAATCATTTCTAGTTTATTAATCAGTTAACAGTTTATTCGAGAGTCTATTTGTTCAGTTCTTGTTCGGGTTTTAGAAGTTGTTCTAGTTGGAAGAATCAGTTATGATTTAGGAGTGAGTTGTAAGCTTTGATTTCAGCTTTCGGTTTCAATTCGATCCCGTCGTTAATCGCCTCAGCGGACAGGCCGGGATGAAGGTAGTCTCGATTTATTTTCTACATTTACTAGTATATAAATATGCTTTGAATACTTAGTCGGGTATAATTCTTGTTAATTTTCTGCAAATTATAGTCTAGTTCATTGTTAATCTCGCAGTGTAAAAATTCTGTTTGCAATATGCTTTGTTTTGATATATTCTTTTGAGTTTGATCTTTGTTTTTTTACTTGCTTTACAATTTCAGCCATGAAGCTTTATTCAATTTCTGAATTTTTAGCTAATGTAGTGTTCAACGTAAACTTCTAGTGATTGTTTTCGAGTAGTAGAACTGATTTCGATTTGTTGTTTATAGTATGTTGGAGAAAATGCTCAAGCTTTAGTCATACTTAAATCAGAAAGTAAAAAAAAAACATCCTTCACAAGTTTAGATCAGTCACAATAGCTTAAAGTAGTTAATCTGATTGTTTGAATTCACGGTTTATTTTTACTAGTGCATTGCAATTGTATTCACTTTAAATGGTAATTATAATAATCCAGTAGTTCACATTGTATTAGTTGCTGAATTTGTTGATCAACGTAGTATAAGTACTTTGGTGTCGATTCGATACATTAGGCTGCTAGTTTAGATAGAAATTCATAGAATTCTTTTTTTTTACAAGTAGTGTTTGGCTGGTATGATTTTAGGAGGTTAAGAGTAAATCAACTTTTTGTTAAAATGGTAAAAGCTTGTTAGTAAAAAAAATTAAATACAGTATAGAAATAATTAGAATCAATCTATGATTTTAGTTTCAATTAAATCTGTTTTTTTTTCTTTTCAAAATATAAGTTACAGAGTATTTACACATTAGACCTCTACTTTGTATAGCTTCGTTGCAATTACAGTCCAGTACCGTTACATACTTTCTCTTCAATTCGTTATTTGTCTATTAAGTCCCTGTTCGTTAGGATGTATTGCGCATTTGGTCCTTAGGAAGTTAAGTGCTTGTTGGGCTCCTTGTTCTTGTTGGGCCATTATTTTTAAAACTATTTCGTTTCTTAGTTTTGCTAACTGCTTTTGGAGTTGGTTTTTATTTGTTTAATAGTAGTAGTATAATAATGATAATAATAATAATAATGGTATAATAATAATAGGATATTATATTAGTATTGTTTCTCGATTTTCGTGTCGTTTATGTTTTTGTCGAAAGTAGTATAATTACCAAATCTAGTTTTATTAACCAAAAACAAATTAAGTCTTAACGATAAAATTGGAAATCAATTCGACACGAGTCGAGAAAAACGATATACTTAAAAAACGGTTAAATGGCGTCGCTGCCGGTTCGTGCTCGTTACGATTGACGATTTTTCGTGAGACAATTTGGATTTTGGGATCCGTTCACTTTTGAACGTTATTTTTCATTACAACAAAAAAAAAATATATAATAAAACAAAAATATAATAATAAATAAATAAAAATAAAAAATTCAATAAAAACCAAAAATATTTTCTTATTTTATATTCTTTTCTTTATTACTATATATACCCTTTAAAAAATTAAAAATATATATATATTTTCTTTTAGATTTTATTTTTCTTTAGCTATATATTATAATATTTTCTTAAAAAAATAAGAAATATAAAATAAACAAAAAAAATAATAATAAAAAAAATCACAAAAGCATTTATTTCCTAAGATTTGCACCAAAAAAATCAAAAATAAAAAAAGTAATACTTTTCCTAAAGTATTACACCAAAAAAATCTACGTATATATATATTTTCTATCTTGCTTTCTTCTTCGTTTTTACGTGCATATTATATTCTCTTTTATAATAAATAATATCGTGACGAGTCAAGCCTATCCCGAGTATCGTGCTTTTGACATGGCTATGGATAATCGATCGATTTATGAGTTGTTGCAAGTACCTACTGAGGGATGTCTTGAGAGTGCGATCGTGATACCGGATATTGAGGGTGATTCTTTTGAGCTTAGTCCGGATTTGATTAAGTTGATATCCGGTCGTCCTTTTTACGGATTTGAGGATGACGATCCTTACACTCATATCCATCATTTTCTTTCATACGCCAAAACCGTTAAATACACAAATGTGACACAAGACATTATCTATTTACACCTTTTTCCTTTTTCCCTTGATGGGCAAGCCCGGACTTGGCTTGAAAACGAACCACCACGATCTATTTTTACATGGGCTAATCTAGAATCAAAATTCTTAAATCAATTTTACTCTTATGCTAAAACGAGAAAAATTCGGTTGGAAATTACTAATTTTGTAGAGTCCGATAATGAAATGTTTACCAACGCTTGTGAAAGATTTAAGGATTTACTGTGTAGTTTTCCTCATCATGGATTTTCCGCTTTGCACTTGATTGATTCGTTTTATAATGGGTTGACCCAATACGATCAAGATTCTCTTAACATGGTTGCAAGCGAGAATCTATACTCTCGGAGTACTAGTGAGGCTTTAATGATTATTGAGAACAAGTCTCAAGTATGGAGTAAGGCCGAAGTATCCGGTAATACGGTTATCATTAGGAGTGGTCCTCTTTTCTCATATACTCCGATAGTTAGTGATGAGCCATGTGTTGATTCGGATGACCCTATTTTTGATGATTCTTCTAGTCCCCTTTCTCATGTGACTAGTGACTCTTCTCCTCCGGATTTTGAGGAAGAAGTAGTTATTGAGCAAATATCGGTTGAGTTGACTCCCGACCCACCACAATTTAATGAAGGGTGTTTTGGGGATTTTCAAAATCAAAGCTTTCAAATTCAAGAAGATTTTCAAAATCATAACAATTTTCAAAGTAATAATCAAGGGGATTTTCAAATTCAACCTTCACAAATGGATGAAATAGTTGAAATCTTTGAGGAAAAAAGAGGATGATAAATGATCTTCATGAACAAAACCAAAGTCTTAAATATCAACTTTTAGAAGCTTTGAGAGCTCAATTTGAGGCTAACACCACTACTAGTAGTGATGTTCCCACTATGGATCCTTCCATCTCTCCGCCAATAAAGAAGAGACAAGGCCCGGAGATTATCATGAGTTTTACTCCCCCTCCGGTGTTGACACCCACAGATACATTTAGCTCTCCTCCTTCCTCACCTTTTGAGGAAATTCTCGAGATTGTACTTGAGCCTACATTGCCCATTGAGGAGGATCCTATACTCTTAGAGATTGCTACTATCTTACTTAAGGAACCTTTAGAAGAATCTAATTTGGATGACTCTCCTCATAGCCATTCTCCGGATATGGATGTGTTATCTTATGATTCCGACTATACTTTTAATTCTTCCTCGGGATCGGATGAGGATGACTCTCCTATTTTACAAAAACCGACTTTTGAAAAACTTGATAATGATACTAATGATTTTTTAGATCCTTCACTCCCTAGTGATGATTTTTATACCCTGAGTGTTGAGAGATTCCATCACGAGGATGCTTTTTATGATCCCGTGTTATTGGTTTTCTCGGATGAGCTTAATTGTGATCATGGTATTGATGAGAAAGCAAATAGAGATTTAAAACTTGATATTGATATTGATTTTGAAAACTCGGATTTTGACAAATTCACATTTGCCTCTTCACCAATTGCTTTTGGTTCTACCATCGATTCTCTTCCACATATCATTTTTAGTGATGATGATGGTTTTCTCATTCCCGTTATGGATGAGTTTCTTGATATTGATACACGCGTGGGGTACATTCCCGGTTATTTTGATGTAGAGGGAGATATACTTTTTCTAGAGGATTTATTACACGATGATACTATACCTTCTGTCCCTCCCGACCCATCCATTCATGATGCTAAAGAGAAAAAAGACCCGGGGGTTCCCACTATTAGTGTTTTGACACCTACTTTTTCACCCCCGGCGTCTCTTGTTGATTTCACATTTGAGGGTGATTCTTTTATGGTTGACACCGAGTTGTCTTGCTATTTTCCCATAAAGGGAACGGTATTTGATCCGGGTATACACATTTTTGAGCTATCTAAGTATTTTACTAATGAAATCAAAGGAAAAAATTTTAAATACCCGAGATCATTACCTTGTGACCATACACCTAATTGTAAGAGACGTTTGCTTAAATTTGATATTACCACCTTGGGGTCTATTTCTTTTAGAGATGGAAACCACGTATTTGACCCGGGTGGAATTTTATCGGGTTTTCCTTATTTCTTATTTTTAATGTGAAGGGCTTGTGCTTTTTCATTTGTTCTCGTGTTTCGTTTGTGATGTGATTTTAGGTTTCTCATATATCGAAGACTCTCGTGTTCGTTTTCATCACGTATCACTCGAGTTTCGATCCTTCATTTGAGACATCCGATATCCGATGATTATATCATTTACTAACGCTTATTTTTATTGGCATAATTAATAAACAACTTTTAATTATTTGCGTCATACCCTTTCCATGCTAGAATTTTGCATTTGACTCTTCGTCTCTAGTATGGGGGTATTATACCCTTAGACTTGAAACATTGAGGACAATGTTTGGTTTTAGTATGGGGGATATCTATCGATATGCTTTTCCTTTTTTTCGTTGTCTTCACGTACTCCGTTATTCAAAAATGTGCTTAAAATTGCATAAATTTTAATATTTTTTTTTCATATTTTAATAAATGTTTTTGACACAAATGTAAGCTTTCCGTTGGTGAAAATAAGAATAGTTTTTGACTCAACCGGTTTTACCTTAGCTCATTCCTTAACCATGTAGACCTTAATTGGTTTATTAGGCTAAGCATCTACGAGTTTCATTTTTTGAGATTTTAAATTGTGGAGAACGAGAGATGATAGAGTTGATAATAAGTTTAAAGTTTAATTCTTCCTTATATGAGTTTTTGTGGCTCTTTCTCCCCGCTTGTATATTTTAATTTCTTAATAAATGAAGATTTTTACGGTTTAGGTTCGATATTTTAGCTCTTAACTGATTCTTTTATTTCCCTTGTAATTAAAGCGAGAACACATTGAGGGTGCCAGCATTGTGGACTTCCGACTAAGGTGGCTCATAACCACTAAGTAGGAGGTATTCAGACCATGGGATTACAGAACTTGGCCTACTATATATATCATAAATAAAGAAGAATAAGATTAAAACATGATCTCAAGGAGCCTTAGGGTGTGGGACATGTAGCACGAGCCTTGTCATTAGAGCCTTAGGGTATATGGCATGGTAAGTGTTTAATAAAAATTGCTTCATCATTATTTCAAGGAGCCTTAGGGTGTGGAGTGATGATGAATGTCAATTCCCTTGTTTATGGTTCAAGGAGCCTTAGGGTGTGGATCATAGATAAGGAGCACTTTTACATCTTAAAGAGCCTAAGGGTATATGATGTAAATTTGCTAATGTAACACCCCGAACCCAACGCCATTAAATTTACGTATTTTTTTGAAATTTTTAAGAATTTTTATCGTGGATTTATTTGACGGTTTAATTTGAAACCAATAAATGAGGCTTAATTTTTATGTTTGACGATTTAAGAAGAACCGATAACGACTACGATACTGACGGATGCCCAAAATTTACATTTATTATCGATTGATCGATATTTAAATTTTCGAGATGTTTATTTTTATTACGTTTTAAGTCGAGTCGGAACCATATGTGTATTCATTTTGTGTGCGTTTTAACCTTTGGGAAGTAATTTTACGAATCCTGACTCCCGTAAAAATTCAAAACCGACTATGTAGTCGATTCCCGCTCTTTAAATGGTCATTTATTTATGAGGCCAAAAGATAGCCAAGTTGTCAATTTTAGCCCCTCCTATTTTACAAAAAGAAGGAAAGGAAAACACATACTTCATTTCACTTTCAAAAAAATTAGGGTTTCCCCTCTCCTCTCCTTTAGCCGTCGCCACCACCACCCAAAACCACCACCACCACCAATTTTCTTGGGTTTTTGGAAAAAGTAAGCAAAGACCATCTCTTATTTCATCTTTGTAAGTCTATTTATCCGTTAAAATCAAACATGCAACATCTTTAATTTTTCAGAAATTATCTTCTTAATTAAGTGGGTTTGATCTAAAAATCATGTGTTTATGTTCTTAAACAGTGTTTATAAACATGGGATATTAATTAAAAAGGCTAGAAAAACATTTTTTGGGTGTTTTGTTCATCATACCCCACGGCCAAGGGGGTATGTGGTTTGATGATTTGATTTATTTTGTTGGTGGGTTTATGTTACTAGTAATATTTACAACATTTAAAAATAAATTAAACATGTGAAATGATTTATTAGAAATGGGTTTTCATTGAAGGATGATTCCTACAAGTGATTAGGATGTTATGATTAGTTTAAGATGTTTGGTTGATGATATTAGGGGCATAGGATTTGGCTGAATTGATTAAAAACAAGTGTAGATGTGATTTTGAAAGTGTCATTTTCAAACATATTGTTTAAGGCTATTTTTCGTGGCCTTAAGTCTAAGTACAGGTTTTCATTATAGAATGTAGTTGTTGAGATTCTTTCTAGATTCGGTTTGGTATAAGGTAGAGCTTTTAACTCCAAACGAGTCAAAAGTTATGTAAGATTGAATTTTCGTGTACCGGGAGATGAAAGTCGACTCAATCCGAAATTGTGTTCGATTTTAGGTCAAACCTCGGGGACTATAACTAGAGTTTTATAAATGCTTAGAGGTTGATCTCAGGCCCTAAATTAACATTTTGTGTCTACTTTTAAACTTAGGAGTTGGATTTACAAATGGTATTGGTTAAGAAGGTCAAAATGGTTTTACAACGCAAAGGTACAAAACTGTCCGAAATTTTAAGTTTAGTAATGTGACGTGCAGTAGGTCTTAGAAGTGAGAACTTTTTATGAAATTTAATATGGTCTATCTACAGGTTGTAAATGAATTTTACAAATTTTCTCATAATTTTTGGTGATGTCTAAGTATAGGAAAACAGCCCGTACATTTGGTATGTACCGGCAAAATTGTAAAATGAGCAATAGCTTTTATAAAGTATAAAAGTGGACGTGTCTAGTAAATATCACTTGTTTGGATTTTTGGCGTGAGTTTATGTGAACTTTGAGTGTTCTTAATTACGTACATACACTACTTGAAGGTACTTGAAGGTGTTGATTCATTTCGCGGTTGTTTGTTAGGTGTTGTATTTGATTTCCCGGGGCATCCTCATCGTCGGTGATTGTCTTCGTCTACGTCTTCGCTACAAATTCTATCATTACTACTTAAGATGAGTCTATAGCCTCGCTTTCTACTGTATTTTAAATGATATTAACCCGCGAGGGTGATACATGATATTTGAAATAAATGGAACACAAGTCATGAATGATTGTTTGGACCCGAATGTTGTTTGGATTGTATTGAGTACCTTGTTGCTAAAGGCCCTAATTTCATGAACCGTTAATTATTGTCTTGCTCTTGTGTAGGTTGGAAATAGCCGCTTATACAATTGATAGTACTATGGGGTTGACGACCCTATCCGAGACGAGAGCTAGTACGTTGAGTACCCTCTGCGGACGGATAACTTGTGATAAGAGATAAGGTATAAATCTGGCAACTAATACCTTAAGAGGGGCAATGGTTTCATTTTGATCATGCCGGCACTTTGGCGTGGGTGATTAAGTTAACGGGTCGGTGTCATGAGCTTAAATACAATCATTAGCTTTACTAAATATGAAATACTTGAATAATAGATTGTGTATACGACAATGCTATTGAATGGTCATGATTGGTTTTTAATACTTGTGTTTAACTTATGATTTGATAAACCTATAGATTCACTCAACCATTGTGTTGACTATTTTAAGCATGTGTTTCAGGTAATCAAGATTGATAGCAGCGGAGCATGCATAGAGGGGGTTGGTGCTTTATTGGTCTAAAACTTATGGATTTTCTTCCCTTGTTATCAATTATTTAATTTCATGTCTTGGTAAAAATATATTGTTGTATTTTTTTGAGATCTTTGGGGACAAGTAACGCTACTCTGATGAGAACTAAATGTTTGGGTTGGAAATGTTTTAGACAATGGTTGTAAATACTCACTTATGTTTATTTAAAACGTCTCTTTTGAGGTCGTTTTCTATGATTGCGTGTGATGTGCTATGAAATAACGCCCAAAGTGGTATTCCGTTGCGTGGTAATTTGGGGGTGTTATAGATTGGTAATTAGAGCCACAAGTTATAGAGAACTAGGTCGATTTTTAAAAAACCTAAACTATAACTTTTGGTGTGTCGTAAAAAGTTTTAAAGCACGCAACTACTCCGCATGGCTCCGGTAAGATTTCTTTTAGTAGTACTTTATATTTTAGATGTATCCCTCAAAACTAATATGAATTCCCTAGTATTTAGTAAGTATATACTATGATAATATATTGAGATATATTGTTGTGTACATCAGGTATTTATCATCGTAATTGCAAATTCTTGTAAGAGTATTTTATAGGTTGCATGTAATTGGCATACGTGCTACGTTGCATTGCATGGTGATCCTACGTGTATGTAGGAATGATTGTATGTATAGGTATGTATATACTATGGTATTTGGAGTCATTGCACGCGAAGCAATGGTCCTTGCGTGGTTATCGTACATTTAAAATGCGGTTTTGTTGAGAATTCGGCCTTACCGCTAATTATCAATCTTGATAATTAATTTATTGTTCGTATAATCGAGTGTGAACCTCGTTTGAAACTCTAGATACGTAAATAATGCTTCGTAACATATTGTATATCGACTAGATTGATCTCGATTGTCGTTATCGCACCGTGATGTGTCATTTTAGGAACATCTTCTTTTGAAACGTAAATTACAAACGTACTATTTTATTTCCCTCATTCCTATGGGTTTGATATATTAGTTCGCGTAACTATAACATAGCCGAAGTATAATCAGCGATGTATACATCGTAGCGACAAATCATATGTGTGTATTATAAAACGTGGTTGAGGCGTATCACCATTTAATCGTTTTTATCATCCTACTCGAATTTAAAGATGTGTTTTAAGGATAGACTAGCATTGTGACCAAGCGGGATAGCTTGAAGTTTGGTTGGTTTGTGTTAATTTTATTGTGTACGATTTTGAGACCCACTCGAAGCCGATACTAACATCTATAGAGTTGACATACGTATTCTCGTTCCGTTTATTTCATTTGTCTTGTTGTCTCATTATTTTGAATTTGATATAATATATGACGAGGTCTGACAATTGTACCAGTTAAATAAGCATTGAATTTTGTTAACTGAATGAGTTAAACATAAAGCGTTTTACATATTAAATATATGGTGAATGAAACTTTTGGATAAAAATGACATATGATGTTTCTTGTAACAAGTAAAATTCTTATAGAGAGAAAAGTGACAAAGTGAAATTATTTTTCCTTCAATCTTGGTTGGTAAATCATAATAAGTAATTTATATTACTCGTAATCCTTGTTTTCATATATTAGTGCCTTGATACTAAAAACTTGTGATGGAACTGTCAAAATTTGCCTAACTTAATTTGAAATAGGAGTTATTAATAAAGATTAACGATATGACTATTGAGTACATGTAGCTTTGGGCTTGGTATGAATTAATTTTGGGTCAATATAGAAAACTTTTGGCGTATTTCGTAATATAGAATATGAGTAGAAGAATTGGTCATGTATTTTGGAGCTAGAGACTTTGTAAAACAGGTTTTAATTTTAAACATAAGGTCAAGTTATATTTACGAATGCATTGGTATAAACTGGAACTCATAACTCCTAGTAGTGAATAAACTGGGATAAAATCGAAATACACACTTTAAGTGAGAAATTCTAACGCTTGAAATAAATTATTAAATATTGATGGAACGTCATTTTACTCTGCTGCGAGATGTGTTAATTTTAAAATCACTAAGAATTGGCTAAAGATTTAAAATTCGAATTTTCTACATTTCAGAATTATTGAAATAAGCATTTTAATTATTTATTTTATTATTATTATCGAGATTCAAGTATCGACTAAAATCAGTAAGATATCCGAGATAATAATATGTGAAACATCTTTAACGTCTGACTCGAGTTGCGTGAATAAAATATAGCATACCAGTTCTAAGGAAGACTTATGTATAATAAAAAGTCAAAGGTTGATTTATAAGAGTCAATTGGACAAATTCGAGTTGTGTTGGATATTTGTATATACGCAATAAGATATGTCGTAATAATAATATGAAACTTTGAAAATTCTTACTATGTACGTTTTTGGTACTTAAGATATGACCATTAATGAGATTTTGACACAAGTATCGAGATTTGCAAACCTAATGATTTTATCAATTATGATAACCATTATTTATGAGACCATTATTTATTTTTCGTTTTAAAATTGTCCATGGTATGAGACCATTATTTATTTTTGAATTGCTACTTCGCTAGTACATGATAATAAGGGTATGTCACCCGGTGTATTTTTTGTCCTCTTCATGGACGCTGCAACTTTTCTTCTTTCGGTTAATGGAACCTAAAATTGGTGGAATATATTTGTAACTCGAGAGCGATGGAAATTATGATCCTTGTCCTATTTTTGGCGCTCGTGATGATGTTCGATGTCCACTCCATGTATTTATAGATCGCTGTTGTTATCCCGAAACTCTTGTCATATATTCACCGTATTTTCATTTCTAATATAGTTAAATTCCGTTGGCAAATATATTGCTCATTTATCTTAATTGATCTCATTGATTTTTGATTTTTTTTTCTTTTTCTACTCGTTGTGCTTGTGAAATTGAGTATTTGTAAGTTCGTTTATTCTTGATTCTTGACAAATTGAAAGGCCTAAAAATATCGAGCTTTAAATTGTTCTTGGTTGTTAAGGGTATTTGGATTTCTATGTCTAATCAATTACACGTAAAAAGAGGAAAATATTAAGGCTACGTATCCGTAAAACACAGTGCAAATACCAATTACTATTCCCAAAGTAAAAATTTTAAATGCAATAAAAGTAAATTGCTTGAAATGTAAACTAAATGTAAGTTTGAGGACTAAAATGCAAAGTTCAAGAACTAGAAGGACCAAATATGTAAAATATACCAAACTTGTAACAAACTTAACAACTTTGCAAAACTTGCTAACTGAATTTGTTAAAAAAACTGAAACTTGAAGGACTGAATATTAGCAAACCCTAAAAAATTGAATAATTAACTCTGTTTACAAACTTTATCAAACAGCAAGGACCATAATGCAATTAAATGAAAATGTTTTATGAAAACGGGTTAAGCTACACGAATAAGCTGGCTAGAGCTTATTAATGAACCAGATTAAGTATGGTTTGTTTTGAACTGCTTAAATCCAAAATTAGCTAGGCCATTAACAGGAATCAGCTTAAAAGCGTATAAAACTCAAACTAGCTTATATCAATAAGCCAAGAATAAGCTAACTTGTAATCTAGTCAACCACAATCCAATTTTCTTACTGAAACTGATTAATCAACTAACAAGAGGTTTGGAATGTCTTTTAGAATGGAAAATGGCCCACTGAATAACCCAAAATTCAAAATAAGCAAAAACGGGCTTATTTGACCAACGATGACCAAAATTCCAAAATGCTGATTTTTGCAAAATCCACTCAAGACATATTGGCAAAACGATTTGTGAAAGAAAATCAACAAGTTTTTGAAGTGGAAATGGAGATCTAGTAAAACAGTAAGCTCCTTGTTACAGAAACTTGCATATGCTCATAAGCTAACTTAAAAGCTGATTTCTAACTGAATACTAGATACTGTATACTTTCCTCTTAGACTATGAAAGTTCAGATGTTAAGCTATACTTTGAAACAAGTTTGAGCTTATTTGGTAAAGTAATGAAGATATGACAATGAATCAAAGTGAGCAAGTTTTACTGATTATCTACTTAAAAATCTTGACCCATATTTTTTAACTACCAATTGCCTTTTTGAAAACTATTTTGACCACAAAACTCTACTAAAATGTTTCCACTAACTCACCTATTGTAAATGATTACTTAACAAAGGATTTAAAAAACTTGACTTACCAAAACTGACTTAAACCAAACACCACTTAAATTTCTGAATGAGAACTTTTTCAAAGAGGATTTAAGCACAAGTTTTAGACAGGTTCAGACTTTGATCAAAACTTGTTCAAATGACAATATGAAGTATGTTTGAGCCAAAAACAAACATGTAACCAGACTGAATCATGAAATGAATCTAATGAATATAAACTGATGAAAATACTAACTGAAATCAAGTAAATCTCAATGAAAAGCTGAAAGACAATAAACTCTCTATCAAACTAACACAATTATGCTACAATCAAGCTAAGCAAACATTCAGATTAGCAAGTAATCATTTATCTAAGAATTTAGCATGCAAGTACACTTAAGAGGAACCAAAAACAGGATTTTTAGAACCTTTTAGCTAAAGGCCTCCTCTAATGGAGTAGAGGAGCGTTAAGCTCTCTAGAAAACACTTATACACCAGTAATCAACCTAAATTAATCATCATATCAACACCAGTAACAATCTACAATCGTCAATCTGCTACAATCTCTAAAAATGGCTGAAAATGGATTTCTTATGAACTCCAAATTAATCTAAACAGCTACTAGTACTTCAAGTCATCAACAAAGCATCCATTGATCATGGATGATCAATAGTAACACATAGGATCAACAAGATTGCAGTAATGAGTGAAGTAGAAAAGAGTGAAATGAACTGAATTTTTGATTTTATTATTTGGAGGGAAAAACTGTTACAAGAGTTAACTGTCTAACTAACAAACTCTTAAGTGTGTGTCAAACACTTAAGAGTTGTTGTAACTGAAAGGGAAGAACTGAATTGAGAGAAAGAAAATAAAGTGTGTGTTTTTCACCCTCTAGGCTACACACAACAAATAAGCTATCCTATCCTATTTATAGAGTTGGGATGAGTGTTGGTGAAGTGCTTGTGACGTGTTGTATCCAATCAGGAGTTGCCAGGTGTCCTTCTCTGCTTGATTGTATGAATTGGCTCAAGAACACAAAGAGGGTTTTTTAAACCAATGAGTTTCAGCTTAATTGACCATGAGGGATAGCTTCGTTTCTTGATTTGGAGTCCTTTTCATGTTTTACTCTTTGCCTAAAATTCACTCTAGCTAAAAATCAATCCTGGGCGCGTTTTTGTTAAAGATGACACATGGCATTCTTTGATTCGTTCTCCTTTAGTCACACAGATCATTATCCAAAAGTGGATAATTGATTATTGCATGGCGAAATGCTATTGGCTGAAAAGAGAGATAGTGGGACTACTGTGCTGATTCGGTCATTAAATGAGAAGTTGAGTTAGTGGCCAGCTGTCAAGTGAGCTGGTGATCCGGATACCCTTTTTCTTGCATTCCCATTGGTCCTTATGTTTTCACATGGATTAAGCACAAAGTTGATGTAAATTTGGCAAATTCAGCCCTTAGACTTTGGCAGATTTATCATTTGAGCAATTGAGCTCTTTTCTTTATTTCTTTGGCAAATCTAGTCCTTTAACCTTCATTCTTGATCATTTTTGTAATTTCACTTGGTTGACTTGAGAGTTGACCAGGTTTGACTTTGATCTTGACTTTTTCCAAAATTGCACTTAAGTCCCTCAACTTTTGAACATTGTCAAGATATGTCCTTTATCTTCTCATGGCTTGTCATCTTTGATCCTTCTCTTGTCTTTTCTTCATAAATGAACTTGAATTCACTTGTTTGCTTGAAATTTGTATCCTTGTTACCATTTAAGCACAAACACAAAACATACCACATAATACTGCTTTATAGAATAAAAGTTAGGTATTTGCTATGTGTTTTAGGGTGAATTGTTGACTTATTGATATGAGATTTTGCTCATATCAAATCCCCTACACTTGATCATTGCCATGACCTCATGCAATGCCATATTTCAAAGCACAAATTTACACTTTTCTCATTATTAACCTACCTTGGCCAATATGGAATGCATTTACACTACTCTACACTATATGATGCATTATTTTGATTTTATACAATACAATGCAAAAGAAAGCAATTCTATTTACATATTTTGGATTTTTCATAAATGGTTTTGATGGAAAAACTCGTAAAGAAATCAATGACTTGGATTAGGTCTTTTGGTACTGATACAAGCGTTTCCATTGGGTTCAGAATTAGGTTCTCGGTATCTCCTCAAATTGATCACGGTTCTAAGTGGAATGATTTGTTCTTGGTTAATAAAAAGGTGTTGGTTTGTTTATCTATTTTGAACTAATAATAAATAAGTAAGTGTCAAAAGTAAAATTAAAGCTTTAAAGATTCATGCTAAATTAACGAGTTAAAAATAAATGCTAGACAACTTAAAGGCAATATAAGAAGAATACTTGATCACTAAATAAAATTAACACTTAGAAACTTTTGTAGAAACATGAACTCATCAAATCGGAATATGCTAAAAGCCACTAATCGGAATGTTAAACACACTAATCGGAATATATTCCGATCTGTTTGATCGGAATGTACACAAGAAGACTAATCGGAATATTGATAAAATGAGTCTAATCGGAATATTAAAACACCTCCTGTCGGAATACTACCAAATCATGCCAATCGGAATAACGGATAAAGAGCTCAGATCGGAATAAGCAAACTTGGCCCAATCGGAATGTATCGAAACTTCCCTGTCGGAATACTCAAAAAGAAGCCACAATCGGAATACTAAAAACCCCTTTCCGATCTAAATGATCGGAATAAGGTGCTGGGAAGCTGGTCGGAATGTGCAGATCGGAAAGGGGTTTATAACCCTTTCCGATAGCTTTTGATTCGAAATAAGCTAGGTGATAAGCTAGGGAATTAAGCCAACACCAAAAACTAGCACGAATCTAAACTGAATCGGATCAAATAAGCACTAAAACAACTTTTCTAACTTTAAATAAGCAAACTTTTAAATCAAATAATAAAAAGATGAACTTTTTATGAAAACTTTAAAAAGTAAATAAGCTAAACTTACAAATAAGCCAATAAGCACAAAGATCTTAAAGCTTATTCGTATAGAAACTCAAGGAAACATAAAAAGATTAACTTTTTAAGCACGAAAACATAGATGAACAACACATATCATAAGTAATTCGTACCAAAAGTGAATCAAAATCAAAGAAAGGTAGAATGAGATTAAAGATTAAAAGCTTGAATTTAAACTTGATTAATGAAAAACAATACAAAAGTTTAATCTTGAAAGAAGGAAAGATGAAAACTAGTGAGAGAAAGTTGAGAACTTTCTCTCTCTAAAACTAGAGAGAATGAAAAACTAAAACTAAAAACAAAAGATAACTCCCTCCAAATTGTGAAGTAAAGTCCTATTTATAGGCGTGTGATGGTGGGCTTGTGAACGGGCTTTGGTTTGGGCTTCTTTTCTTCTTTCTTCTTTAGTCTTCACGTTTCTTTAAATAAACGTTTCAGACTTTGGATTTTGAGAAGTGTCGGTGAATAATTCCAATTCGTCTTATAATCTTTTGTTTAATAGACTCGAGTTCTTCGACATATATAAATCTTCCATCTTTGGCTCTATTCTTCGATAAATCTTCAAATAGGCACAATGACTTCAAATCTTTTGCATCTCTTGGACAATAGACTTCGTCTTGAGTCTTTTTCCTCGATAAAACCCATGCAATCCCATGTTTTCTTCAATATTCACCTGGTTGACTCTGAAAACACAATAAACACAAAAACCACGCATAATTCTAAACAAATGATATTAAATACGTGTTTTGGTCTTGTTTTAGCCAGAAATAAGTGGTAAAAGGATGGGTGTATCAAATCCCCTACACTTAACCATTGTTATGCCCTCATGCAATGCTTAGTGATAAAGCAAATTTACACTTTTCTCATAATCAATCAACCTTGGCCTTATTAAAATATTACTAAACAAAAATTAAAGTACTAAGAGAAATTTAAAACTTTAAAGGAAACAAAAGGATAGAAAACCATTCTCACTTGAAAATAGCTAAATGGAAATAACTTGCAAAGAGATCAAGGACTTACATTAGGGCTTCGGTGCTGCGAAGATTTATCACCCTCAAGTTTCACGTTCCCCAAACCTAACTTAAAAACGAGATCATTGTTATTATAAGTTAGCAAATCAAACACTCACACACATGGCTTAATTAAATGCTTAAACTCCCTTATTCCTAGGTGTATCTCTTATATTTTATTTTTGTCTTAGAATGATCATGAATATGCATTTTTGGACTTATTTCGATAGTTTATTTAGGCTGAAAGCAAAGTAGGACGATTTGATCAATAGTTAGCTAAAGGACAAAATCTCTTAAAACTGCTTCTCGGGATATCAAAAAGTTCATATCTTGGCATAACTCGGTTCACGATTTGAGACCTTTCTCGGGCCGATATTTGGCATGTACTTCATACTTCATATCTTGAGAGACGTGCTTGAGATAATGGTCTTCTCATCGTTAATAGAGTTTCTTCACTTGGAGACTTTTGAGGGGTACTCCAACTTTGTTGACCACGACTTCATGATTATTTCTTCAATCTCTAATTGGGATTTCGAGATACAACGATCCGCCTCCTTTTCGGAGTTGGATCTATTTATCCTCATACCTTGTTAGGGTCTTTTCGGATAGACTTCTCCATGATCTTTATGGGAGTTGATTGCTTTTCGTCGTGAGTCTTGGTCCTTCATATCGATTTTGGGAATAATGCTTTTCACATCACTTTGGATCTTCAGCAATAAAATGGAATCCTCATGCCTTGTTAGGGCCTTTTCGGACTCGCCAATCTTCGCGCCCCGCTTCATAAGTTATGCCTTGGCTATGAACTCTTATCATTACCGAGCAACTTTTAAACGATCTTGGGCTAGAAGCTAAGTAACTTTTCAAACCGTACGACCTTACTTATTGCAGATAAGTTATTAGCAAGTGATGGGAGAATAGGCAAGTAATTACACCAAGTGAGCTTGTGCAAGAATGCCGATTTATAATTGACTCTATCATTTCTCGTTCTCCACAATTTAAAATCTCAAGTAATGAGACTCGTGGATACTTAGCCTAATAAACCAATTAAGGTCTACATGGTTAAGGATACTAGCTAGAATAAACTTGGATAAGTCTATTCGGGTTGAGTCAAAATAATCACAACGGGCCTAATATGTCAAAGATTTCAAAACTAGCTACACCACTTTTATTAATATTTTTGACTTTATTGCGGGATATATACATATGAAAGCAACGATAAAAATTTAAAAATTACGACTACATGGCCAAAGTTAATAAAAAATTTGAAAATGTTGAAAAAGATGATTTTCCGGTTAAATGAAGGCATTTTCATGGAAAAGTCCACTTAAAACTTCGATAGAAGTCCCCCTACACTTAAGATAAACATTGTCCTCAATGTTTAAGCATTTGGGAAAAGTCTCCCCTACACTTATGACATTGTGCACGTTGGTTAAATAAAGTTAAGAAAGAGACGACTAAAGTGATCAATTTCAAATGTGAGTATGAAGAAAATTGAATCACGATAGTTAAGAGATAGAACCGGATTTTAGATAACACTAGAGCACGGTTCTTCAAAGGTTCCAAAAGTGCATTCATCCCTGTAATCACATCACCACACAAATACAAACACCTATATAGGCCCCCCTACACTTAGGAGGTTAAAACAGAAAAGGATAGATACTCGGGTTGCCTCCCGAGGAGCGCTTGTTTTTGATAACCGAGTCACGAGCCTAACTCGACCCAGAATTAGTTTATGGGAAACATGGTGAGGGATGGAATCATCTCATGAGAGATGTCCTCACCAAAGTACAACTTCACTCGTTGGCCATTCACCTTAAAATTAGGTCCATTAGGTTGAGCGAGCTCAAGATTACCATATGGAAAAATTTGGGCAATGGTGAATGGACCGGACCAGCGAGATTTCAGCTTGCCCGAAAAGATTTTCAACCGAGAGTTAAAGAGTAAAACTTTGTCTCCAACTTGGAACTCTCGGTTCTTAATATTAGAGTCGTGAATAAGCTTAGTCTTTTCCTTATAGGTCAAAGTATTTTCATAAGCCTCATTACGGAGTTCATTGAGCTCATTGAGTTGGATCTTGCGTAGGTCACCGGCTTTGTTGATATCAAAATTAGCCCACTTCAAGGCCCAGTAAGCCTTGTGCTCCAACTCAATGGGGAGGTGGCACGCTTTCCCGTACACGAGACGATATGGTGTACAACCAATCAGAGTCTTGTATGCGGTACGAAAAGCCCACAAAGTATCATCAAGTTTATCAGCCCATGAGGCACGATGCTCTCCCGCGGTTCTTTCAAGAATTCGCTTTAATCCTTGGTTAGAGATTTCAGCCTGGCCATTAGTTTGTGGGTGGTAGACGGTGGAAAGACGATGATTTACACCATACTTAGCCATGACTCTTGCGAATTGGTCATTGCAAAAATGAGTCCCACGATCACTAATAATGGCACGAGGCACACCGAATCTAGCGAATAGCGACTTCAAAAAGTTACAAACCACCCTTACGTCATTAATGGGTAAAGCTTTGGCTTCAACCCACTTAGAAACGTAGTCAACGGCTACAAGGATGTATTTGTTTCCTTTAGATGAAGGGAATGGCCCCATAAATTCGATACCCCAAACATCAAAGATTTCACATTCTTGAATGAAATTCTGAGGCATCTCGTCTTTATGTGTGATTTTTCCTTGTTTTTGGCAAGCATCACAACGTTTAACCATCTCGTGAGCATCACGATAGATGGTCGGCCAATAAAATCCCGAGTCAAACACTTTTTTGGCGGTGTAGTTGGGACCAAAGTGACCACCGGTGGGTCCTTTGTGGCAAGCGTCAAGGATTTCTAAAGCTCCCGGTCCATCAACACATCGGCGAATAATCAAGTCGGCACATTATTTGAAAAGATACGGGTCATCCAAAAAGTAAGTCTTAATGTCTTTGAAGAACTTTTTCTTTTGTTGGGATGTTAACCCGTCAACGAGAATTCCACCTGGCAAGTAGTTTGCAATGTCCGCAAACCACGGGGTTTCATCAGAAGTCGAGTTGATATACATTAAGGTCTCCAGGGGTAAAGAATCATTGATTTCTTTGTTCGGATGTTCCCCTTGGTAAGGATCCTCAAGTCTGCTGAGATGATCCGCGGCTAGGTTTTCAGCTCCTTTCTTATCGCGAATTTCGATTTTAAATTCTTGGAGTAGCAAAACCCAGCGAAGAAGTCTTGGTTTAGAATCTTGTTTAGCTAACAAGTACTTCAACGCGGAATGATCGGTGTAAACGATTGTGGTGGAAAGGACAAGATAGGGGCGAAATTTTTCAAAGGCATAAACAACAGCTAAAAGCTCTTTTTTGGTTGTCGTGTAATGCAATTGAGCCCCCGTCATTGTCTTGCTAGCGTAATGGATCGGTTGGAAGTGTTTGTTCACTTTTTGGCCCAGAACCGCACCAATAGCAAAGTCGCTAGCATCGCACATCAACTCGAAAGGCAGCTCCCAATTAGGGGTAACCAAGACAGGTGCCTTAGTAAGCTTATCCTTAAGCAAGTTGAAGGCTTCAAGACACTCTTTGGAAAAGATAAAAGGAGTGTCTTTTTCCAAGAGGTGGGTCATCGGGCGAGCGATTTGAGAAAATTTGATGAATCGACGATAGAAGCCCTCATGACCGAGGAAACTTCTCACACCCTTCACGGTTGAAGGTGGAGGCAACTTAGAAATAACATCGACTTTAGCATGGTCTACTTCAAGACCGGCTTTGGAGATCCTGTGTCCTAGCACGATGCCCTATTTTACCATGAAATGGCATTTTTCCCAATTAAGAACAAGGCGAGTGTCTTCACACCGCTTCAGCATACGTTCTAAATTGGCAAGGCAAGCAGAGAATGAATCGCCATAAACCGAGAAATCATCCATGAATACTTCCATAGTGTCTTCCACCATGTCATGGAAGATAGCCATCATACACCTTTGGAACGTCCCAGGAGCATTACATAAACCAAAAGGCATGCGTTTGTAAGCAAATGTTCCATAGGGACAAGTGAATGTGGTCTTTTCTTGGTCCTTGGGATCGATGGGAATTTGAAAATACCCGGAGAAACCGTCTAAGAAGCAGTAATAATAATTACCCGTTAGACGCTCGAGCATTTGATCCATGAAAGGAATAGGAAAGTGGTCTTTTCTCGTGGCATCATTGAGCTTGCGATAATCAATACAAACTCTCTACCCAGTAACGAGACGAGTGGGAATCAACTCGTTGTGTTCATTGGAAACAACGGTTATTCCGCCCTTCTTGGGCACACAATGGACAAGACTTACCCATGGCGAATCAGAGATAGGGTAAATCAAGCCGGCATCAAGAAGTTTGATAACCTCTTGTTTGATGACGTCATGAATGCGAGGATTAACCCTTCTTTGGCTCTGGATTGCGGGTTTAAAGTCATCTTCCATGAGAATCTTGTGAGTACAAAAGTTCAGATCAATTCCGCGGATATCGGAAATTTTCCAAGCGATTGCCTTCTTATGATCTTTAAGCACGGCGATGAGGCGAGATTTCTCTTCTTCTTTCAAGTCCTTAGCAATGATGACGGGCGACTTCTTATCTTCTTCAAGGAACACGTACTCGAGATGGGGCGGCAACTCCTTAAGTTCTAAATCCGGAGGATTTTCGATGGGAGGCGTTTTCAAAGTCGGAGCATCGATAGCAATAACCGTGGGAGATGGTGGAGAAATATTGTCTTCTTTAAGAATGTTTTCAATGAGGCGAAGATCTTCATCCCGATCGGTGGGAGAATCGGCATTAGCTAAGTTCACATCTCCCATGGTGGCTTCAAAATCTTTCCACAGAAAATCACTTTCTCCAAATAGAGATAGTGATGAATCAATAGAGGAAACGGTTTCAACATTGGGAAGAGAGGTAGGAATACTTTTAAAAGCATCTTTGAAGTGTTCTTCACAAGCCTCATCAAGAACGTCAATACAATTAACACTCTCGTTAGAATAAGGCTGTTTAGAAAGCTTTCCCATGTTGAAGACGATTTTATCGTCACCCACTCTCATGATAAGCTCACCGGCTTCAACATCAATGAGAGTGCGACCGGTCCTCAAGAATGGACGACCAACAATTAATGGCACACGAGGGTCCATCTCGTAGTCGACGACGACGAAATCGGCAGGAAAAAATGAATTTGTCGACTCCTACAAAGACGTCTTCGGCTATCCCCACTGGATAAGCAACCGTACGGTTAGCTAACTCCAAAGTCATTTTGGTGGGGACTAGCTCAGGGAGAGATAATTGCTTCCAAATGCTTAAGGGCATTAAGTTAATACTGGCACCTAGATCGGCTAGGGCCATGCAATTCTCTACTCCCGGGAAGTTACAAGGGATTAAGAAACGACCCGGATCACCAAGCTTGGTTGGCAATTTCCTTAAGAGCACTGCAGAGCAATTCTCATTAAGTTGGGTGTTAGCAATATCAAGAAGCTTCTCCTTGTCGCTAAGAAGATCTTTGAACATTTTCGCATATTTAGGCATGTGAGCGAGAGCCTCAGCGAAGGAGATGTTGAAATTCAATTGTTTAAACATTTTGAGAAAGTTCGAAACTTGAATATCATCCTTGCTTTTGAGCTTCTCTTTCCTCAACCTTGATGGATAAGGTATATCGGAAGAAGAGGAAGGATTTGGGATCGAAGGATCACTCACATCCTTGGGTGGAGGAGGGGAAGAAGTAAGAGGTGGAGAAATTGGGGCAGTAGAAGGATGAGTAATAGGAGCAGGTGACTCGTTTTCCTTAGTCACAATCACCGGTGGAGGTATAGGAAGCTCGGGTTCCTTGGTACCTTTGCCACTTCGAGTGGTGATTGCTTTCATCTCCCCTCTTGGATTCACAACGGTGTTACTCGGAAGAGTACCCGAAGAAGAGGGTTGATTACCTTGGAAGAAACTAGCCATCATGTTCCTTAAGTCATTCGTTTGACTATCCAAAGTGTTTCTCATATCAGCTCTCAGATCGTTCCCTTGTTTCACCAGGTCTGCTTTCAAGTTGAGCACTTCCCGTTGGAGATTGTCCACGATCACATCATTAGTCCTCATGTAGGTTCCAATGTCTTGGTGTAATGCGGTGGGTTGGTTGGGAGGAGCATTGTAAGCGGGTGGTTGATAAGCAGGTTGCTGGTAAAGTTGGTTGTTTCTTTGAGGTGGATATGGTTGTTTGTGAGGTGGTATGTATGGTCCACGAGTTTGTTGTTGTTGTTGAGGAGGGCGATTGAGGGTTTGTTGTTGGTTTGGGTTGTTAGGAGGAAAACCGGGTGGTGAGAGATAGTTGTTTGAGCGGTAGCTAAGCAAGTTGCGGTCACCTTGAGGACGAGCTTGATAAGCGGCCGGAGGATAGGTACCGTATGCTGCATTCACATTCTCAGAAGGGTAGTCTTGGGTGGCGGTACAAGTGGTGTAAGAGTGAGGACCCCCGCATATTTCACATGGTTGGCTTACAGCATTGACTTGAGCGTTTTTAGCATTGATGTTGTTGGTGTTGCTAGCGGTTTGGGTAGCAAGCGATTCAAGAAGCGCAGTGATTTTGTCAATTCGCTTGTCGCTGTCACTAGTACTAGCACTAGCGACATTGGTCCGAACACTCTTGGTTTGCACACGAGACTTATTTTCAATAATATCCCAAGCGGCATTGGAAGTCTTAACCAAAATATTACCCCCCGAGGCACTGTTTAGTGAATCTTGGTCATTCATGCTTAAACCATTATAAAAAGTATTAATTTGGTGCACTTTGGTAAAACCATGTTGTGGGCACTTCCTTAAAAGATCTTTGAAACGGTCCCAAGATTCACTAAAAGACTCATCGTACTTTTGTTCAAAATTGATAATTTCATTCCGCAAAGCGGTAGTACGAGAGGGTGGGAAAAAGTAGTTGATAAACTTGGTCTCCAAATCCGTCCACGTAAGAATACTTTGTGGAGGTTCCTTTGCAAGCCAATGTCGGGCTTGTCCCTCTAAGGAGAAAGGAAAAAGATGTAAATGGATTACCTCTTGTGGAACACCATTGAATTTGACCGTGTTCGTGAGTTGTAGGAATCTCTTGATGTGGTCATGTGGATCATCAATGGTACGCCCCAAGAATGGTTGAGCAGAGACCATTTGGATAAAGCCGGATTTGAGCTCAAAGTTGTTGGCTGCAATCGCGGGTATGACAATTGGATCATTGTTGCCGTCTACATGTGCTTGTAGAAGTTCAATCATCGGGCGATTGTCTGGTAGAGGCTCATTGTTGAGAGGTGGATTGTTATTGTTGTTGTTATTATTGTTGTTGAGAGGTGGGTTATTGTTGTTGTTTTGTACACCGGCCATGTCTAAGTCTTCGAGAGGCTCGGGCTCTTGATAAGACGTTGATCGTGTACGCATGCACCTGCAAAAGAACTAACAAAGCAAACAAGAAATATTTTTTTGTCTTTTTTATGTTTTTTTAATTTTTTTGGATTTTTGAAAATTTTATATTTTTTTGGGTTTTTGAAAGTTTTTATGAAAATGTAACGTTCACGGGGAACGGATCCCAAAATCCAAGTTCTCACAAAAAACTGTTGATCTTAACGAGAAGAGCCGGCAGCGGCTCCATTTGATACAAGCGTTTCCATTGGGTTCAGAATTAGGTTCTCGGTATCTCCTCGAATTGATCACGGTTCTAAGTGGAATGATTTGTTCTTGGTTAATAAAAAGGTGTTGGTTTGTTTATCTATTTTGAACTAATAATAAATAAGTAAGTGTCGAAGAGTAACATTAAAGCTTTAAAGATTAATGCTAAATTAACAAGTTAAAAATAAATGCTAGACAACTTAAAGGCAATATAAGAAGAATACTTGATCACTAAATAAAATTAACACTTAGAAACTTTTGTAGAAACATGAACTCATCAAATCGGAATATGCTAAAAGCCACTAATCGGAATGTTAAACACACAAATTGGAATATATTCCGATCTGTTTGATCGGAATGTACACAAGAAGACTAATCGGAATATTGATAAAATGAGTCTAATCGGAATATTGAAACACCTCCTGTCGGAATACTACCAAATCATGCCAATCGGAATAACGGATAAAGAGCTCAGATCGGAATAAGCAAACTTGGCCCAATCGAAATGTATCGAAACTTCCCTGTCGGAATACTAAAAAAGAAGCCACAATCGGAATACTAAAAACCCTTTTCCGATCTAAATGATCGGAATAAGGTGCTGGGAAGCTGGTCGGAATGTGCAGATCGGAAAGGGGTTTATAACCCTTTCCGATAGCTTTTGATTCGAAATAAGCTAGGTGATAAGCTAGGGAATTAAGCCAACACCAAAAACTAGCAGGAATCTAAACTGAATCGGATCAAATAAGCACTAAAAACAACTCTTCTAACTTTAAATAAGCAAACTTTTAAATCAAATAATAAAAAGATGAACTTTTTATGAAAAATTTAAAAAGTAAATAAGCTAAACTTACAAATAAGCCAATAAGCACAAAGATCTTAAAGATTATTCGTATAGAAACTTAAGGAAACATAAAAAGATTAACTTTTTAAGCACGAAAACATAGATGAACAACACGGATCATAAGTAATTCGTACCAAAATGAATCAAAATCAAAGAAAGGTAGAATGAGATTAAAGATTAAAAGCTTGAATTTAAACTTGATTAATGAAAAACAATACAAAATTTAATCTTGAAAGAAGGAAAGATGAAAACTAGTGAGAGAAAGTTGAGAACTTTCTCTCTCTAAAACTAGAGAGAATGAAAAACCAAAAATAAAAACAAAAGCTAACTCCCTCCAAATTGTGAAGTAAAGTCCTATTTATAGGCGTGTGATGGTGGGCTTGTGAATGGGCTTTGGTTTGGGCTTCTTTTCTTCTTTCTTCTTTAGTCTTCACGTTTCTTTAAATAAACATTTCCGACTTTGGATTTTGAGAAGTGTCGGTGAATAATTCCAACTCGTCTTATAATCTTTTGTTTAATAGACTCGAGTTCTTCGACATATATAAATCTTCCATCTTTGGCTCTATTATTCGATAAATCTTCAAATAGGCACAATGACTTCAAATCTTTTGCATCTCTTGGACAATAGACTTCGTCTTGAGTCTTTTTCCTCGATAAAACCCGTGCAATCCCATGTTTTCTTCAATATTCACCCGGTTGACTCTGAAAACACAATAAACACAAAAACCACGCATAATTCCAAACAAATGATATTAAATACGTGTTTTGGTCTTGTTTTAGCCAGAAATAAAGGGTAAAAGGATGGGTGTTTTCACACCTATCAGGTACCATGGACACTTATCACCCTCAAGTTTCACTTTCCCCATACCAAGCTTAAAAATGGGATCATTGCATTCACAAGTAAAAATTGCATCAACTTATTCATGACAATTAAATGTGGAACTGGTTATTATTTGAGCAAATTGCTTGAGAGCAAATTTGTCATTATTAAAAGTGTGGAATATAAGAAATGTAAAATCCAAATATAAGGAAGCACGGTTTTAATCCTAAGTAATCCTCTCATCCATTACTTGAAAGACCACTCATAATTAATATAAGTCCGACTCAAGAATAATAAGTCATTCGCCTTATGTGTAAGATCCTTATGTCATGCATTAATAATTAGCTACACACTCGCTAAGGGAAGAAAAATAAAAATCACGCAATAATTTACATCCGCCGCCTTTTTGAGACTTTGGATCTTCAATCCCGCAACCCGTCAAGGTAATATTGGACTGGAGCAACTATCAAATCCCTGTAACCCTTGTGAGAGTATGATAGGTGTGTAAACACCCATCCTTTTTACCACTTAATTACAATAATAACCGAGCCAAAACGTGTATTTTATGTCTTTTATGTCGGAATTATGCGTGGTTTGTGTTTTTGTTGTGATTTAGGTCAAAATTGTAAAAAGTGGAGAAAACACGGCATTCACGGGCTAATATTGAAGAAAAAGACGAAATATGAAGTCGAGAAGTCAAGAGTGGAAAAAGAACGGAAGTCCAAGACTAATTCTGAAGATTTATCGAAGAAAAAGTCGAAAGACGGAAGTTTACCAAAAGCCGAAGAACTCGAGTCTTATTTATTGAAGAATATAAAGACGAGTTTAAAGAAATCCCGAGCCATAAGTCATTAAAGTCCAAGATTAAAGAAGATTTAAAGGCTTAAGGACTAATGGTGCAATTAACAAAGAGATTAAGAAGGAGGGACTTAAAGATGCAATTAAGAAGAAATGAAGGAGGGGAGGAAGCTTCCTAATCCTCCCCTATATATAGATTAGTCTTAATCACTTTTCATGTTGTTGGCTAACTTGACAAATTAGCTCTTCCACTTTTATTTTATGCACCTTTAATTACTTGTCATTTTTAATACATGTTTTGCACTTTAATTATCCTTTTAATTTCCAAGTAAGTGTTTTAATTTGCGTTCTATAAATTCGTGTCTTTAATCTTTCTTTATCATTTGATCAAGTTTATTTTTACCAATCTCATTCTACTCTTCTTCTTTTGATTCGGTTTGAATTTCGGATTAAGCAAGGTTTTGCTTAATCCATTGCTTATTTGATTAAAAGTCTTGTCTTTTCTTTTTCCTTTTAGCTTCCATACGAAATAGCCATAAGTTTGACAATCTTCTGTGCTTATTTGGTATTTAGCTTAATTGTTTTGAAAGTTTTCTTAAAAGTTTTACTTTTTAAAATCTATTTCACTAAGTTTCGTTTTTTTAAGTTTTGAAATTATTTAACCTTTTAGCTTATTTTCTCGTTTTGTTTCTATTCTATTCAAGTTCCTTGTTACTGCTTATTAGAATTAGCTTATTAAGATTTGAGCTTATTACGAATTTGCATTCCATCGGAAAAGAAGGGTTAACACACATTGCGACGGCTTGCTTTACCACATTCCGATAGTGACAATTTTGGACAAGGGTTTCGCATTCCGATCCGGGATTGCGATAGGTGTAACATCACTCTCATTCCGATCTGGGGTTGCGATCGCACATTCCGACGGCTCTTGAGGTTTACTTAGTCGAAGTGCTGCCCAATTTTTCTTAGTATCATTCCGATCTGAACTGTATTGCGATCTGACACATTGCGATCTGGACTGCATTGCGATCTGAAACATTCCGATAGGTTGCACCTTTTATTTCGACAGAACATTCCGATCTGGATTCCAATGGTATGGTGACAGCATTCCGATAGTGGATTCCGATGGTGATGGGTTTTGGATTTTAATTTTGCTTTGTTTAATTTTCAAGTTACATTTTAATTCTCGTCAAGCTTTAATTTTAAGTCATTTAATTAATTTACTTTAAAAAGTTTTAAATATTGCACAAGTTAAATTTTAATTAGTCTTAGATTTAATTAAGAGCCATTTACTTTAACGACATTTATCTTCAAGTCTTTGCACATTTAAATTTAAAAACAACTAAAAATATTCGTTTACCAAAATCAACTGAGTCGTACTTTAAGCCAATAATCAATTCGATTAGACACACATCAAACGAACTTTAATTTTTATACAGGGTGTCAAAAGCCGTGTATTAAATGGCGCCGCTGCCGGCTCTTTTCGTAAAGATTAACGGTTTTCTGTGAGAGACGCGTTGCTTTTTGGGATCCGTTCACTTGTGAGCGTTATTTTTCTTGCATAAAACATTCAAAAAAATCCATAAAAATTAAAAATTGATAAAAATCCATAAAAAATTAAAAATTTCAAAAATACAAAAAGATTTTCTCTTTATTGTGTATATATATTGTCTTTGTATTTGGTTTCTTTTTCTTTTGCATTTTCAGGTGTATGCGTACTAGATCTTCTAATTATCAAGAGCCCGAGACTCAAAAAGATTTAAGTATGTCAGGTGTCAACAACAATATTCCACCGCACCTCAATAATAACAACAATGTTCTTCCACAGCCCGATCTTCGGACAATGGAGGAGCTTTGTCAACCTACCATGTTTGGACGAGGAGGACCGATTGCGCCGATGCAAATCACGGCTCCGGAGTTTTCGTTGAAGCACCACATGATTCAGCAAGTGCAAACAAATCCTTTTAGAGGACTGCCTGATGATGATGCCAACAAACACCTCGACAAGTTCATTACAATCACCCAAAACATGAAGTTTCCTGGTGCCACAATGGATGTTCTTCGCCTACAACTCTTTCCACATACTTTATCACATCATGCCGAGAAATGGTTTGATCGTCTCCCAAAGAATTCTATTCATACTTGGGATGACATGACTCAACGCTTTTTTTCGCGCTAATTTCCACCATCCATGGTCATGAGCCTTCGCAATCAAATCAGCGATTTCATGCAAGATCCTGATGAATCTCTTTTTGATGCTTGGGAGAGATATAATGTCTTGATTGATCGTTGTATAAACCACAACATGCTCCCTGTGACTTTAATTGATACCTTCTACAACGGTTTGACTTTTCGAGATCGTGATACGATTAATGCAGCCGCCGGTGGCACATTTATGAAAAGGAGACCCGAGGAGTGTAGAGAGCTAATTGAGAACATGACTACTCACCATAAAAACTGGGATTCCTCTGCTTCTGCAAGGAACAACCCGAGAGTCAATGTTTCTTCTACTTCAGCAAACCCTGAGATGACCGAACTCACCCGCATGATGACTGAAATAAGCAAAAGTATCACGCTTCTCGCTTCAAACCAACAACAACAAGAAGTTAAAGCGGTTGCTAATCCTTGTGAAACATGCGGTGGTCCTCACTCATACACCGATTGTCCTTCTACACAAGGAAATCCGGAAAATGTGTATGCAGCTTATGGTAATTATTCACCGGAAAATTACCAAGCTCGACCTCAAGGGGATAGAAATCTGCTGGGTTACCGATCTAACAATTACCTTTCACCCGGTTTTTCTCCTTAAAACCAAAACCCCGCCAACAACTACAATAGAAGCAACCAAATCCCACCAAGAGCTTCTAATCCTTATCACCCACCCGCTCAACAAACCCCACCCATTAATCCCGATGTTGAAGCCATCATGAGAACCCAAGGTGAGCAAATCAAGAATCTGCAGCAAATTATCAATCTTAAAGGAGATATCACAAAGCAAGGAAATGAGATTAGATCCAAGCTTCGAGATAATATCCAATCCTCCTTCAGCAATCAAACCAATGATTTGAAGAATATGCTTGCTAGTTTCTTGCCCGCAGCTCAACCTTCTTCTTCGAGTTCTCTACCTTCAAACACCGTCACCAATCCGCGAGCTAATATGAGTGCTATTACTACTCGTAGTGGGATTACCATTGTCGATCAACCAATCCCACCCCCATCATCTGCACCTCCTCCACCACCATGTATCCCTACTCCTCCTACACCTAGTATTAGTGCACCATTACCGTCTCCGCCTCGTCATGACGATGTACCTCGGAAGGACCCTTCAACATCTCAACCTCTACCTGCTACACCTGCACCTTCACCACCCAAACCCAATATCCCTTATCCTTCTCGTTTAGGCAAGAACAAACTGCTAACCAAGGAGGACTCTGAAGTGACACGCTATGTGAAGATGATATCTCAGATGAACTTCAACATTAGCTTTCTTGAAGCACTTGTCCACATGCCTAAATTTGTTAAAGCATTTAAGGAATTGCTTAACAAGAAAGAGAAGCTGATTGAACTCGCCAACACACGCTTAAATGAAAACTGCTCTGCAGTTATCCTAAAAGAACTTCTGGAAAAGCTTGGAGATCCCGGCCGTTTTGTGTTGCCTTGCGTGTTCAACAAAACTGAAGAATTTACTGCCCTTGCTGATCTCGGGGCTAGTATTAATCTTATGCCTTTGAGTGTTTGGAAAACACTATCATTACCCGACCTCACTCCAAGAAAGATGACTCTTGAACTTGTAAATCGCACTCTCTCTTACCCCGTTGGTATTGCCGAAGACGTGTTCATCAAAGTTGGCACATTTACTTTCCCGGTCGACTTTGTGGTTGTTGATTATGAAATGGACCCTCGTATTCCTTTAATACTTGGTCGGCCATTCTTGAGAACCGGACGAGCTTTAGTTGATGTTGCCGAAGGTTAGTTAATCTTAAGAGTCGGGGATGATGCACAAGTGTTCAAAATGGGAAAGCTTACAAGTAAAACCTTTGAAGGCAGAGAATCAGTGAATATGATTAATGTGCATGATGACTTCGCTGTCTACAACAATCCTCTATTCGATTCTTGCATCGATAATCCACTTTTTCATGATAATGTGGATGATTCTCGCCCCACTTTGGAACCTTCTCCCATTTATGATTCTTCACCGGTCTTTGATGCTTATGATGATGATTCTAGCTCAGATTCGGATGATTTTGATGACCTTACTTCCGAGTATCCCGAGCTGCCCACATATGATGATTTTGATGAGGCTGATACTCTTTCGAGCGATTCTTCACATGATGAAGATTCTCCGCCATCACTCGATCCTACTTTGGACGATTACTCATTTGAGGAAGACTTCTCTGAATTTCTCAACACTTACTTCCCTCATGAGAGTGATGCACCTCCTTTAGACTTTGAAGATTATCGTCTTGATCCTACTTTGAATTTGAAGCACATTCTTTCAAAGGAGAAGAAACCGGTCGACACCAATATCCGTAGCACATATGATTTAACACCTCTTTGTCCCACTTCTGAGGACGAGGTTGTGCTTCTTCGCGGATCTTCTTCACACTCTGCTGAGCCTGAGTGCTATTTTCCCTTAAAGGAAAAGGTGTTCGACCCCGGTATTGCAATCTTTAAGCCATCTCAGTATCCACCTGATGAAATAAAAGGAAAAATCTTTGGAAATATTGAAGACATGCTTGCACCTCACCATACTTGCTTCCACCGTGCTCCATCACTGCTTAAGGGAACCTTGCCTACTCTTTTTTGGCTTGCCTTGTTCGCCTTAAGCCTGTGCTATTTGATGGACGAAAACTATGTCTTTGATCCTGGTCGATATATTTCATGCTTCTTCCTATGATGATCAAGGTCGAGTCAGGCTCACGACTCGGTAATCAAAAATCAAGCGCTTCTTGGGAGGCAACCCATGCATCTATCTTTTCGCTTTCTTTATCATAAGTGTAGGGGAGAACCGTTGGTTTGCTATTTCCTCTCCTCTCTTTTAATCAGGGATTCGAGCTTCACTGATCCACTCTTGATGATTCTTGACGACCCGTGATTCCGTGTCCACTTCTTCACGGTTTTATCCTAAACTCTTTTCGATTCACTATTTTATATTTTCTCAATATTAAAATAGGAATCTCTTTAGTTGTCTCTTCCTTAGCGAGATTTAAACAACGTTCCCACATGCTTAAACATTGAGGACAATGTTTATCTTAAGTGTAGGGGGGACTTCTATCGAAGTTAAGTGGCCTTTTCCTTGTATTTGTCCTCATTTTAACCGGAAAATCAATTTTTCGACATTTTTCAAAATTTTTGATCTATTTTGGCCTATTAGTTTTTCCCTTTTGTATAGTTATTTTCTTCCTTTGTTAGAATAAATCTTTAAATAAGTGGTTTTAATTTTCAAACGTTGTGAATCTTTTGACTCAACCCGAGTTTACTAATCTAAGTTACTCTAGCAAGTATCCTTAACGTGTTTAAGTCAAGTTTTGCTAGGCTATTATATAGGGAGCTATAAAACGCGAAAGTCTTAACTCTCACGGGTTAAGAACAAGAACTTTTCGCAAGTTCCTATAATTGATCCTAGAGAGTCGTTTATCAAGGGAACTTTAAAATGCGATTTCTAAACTTGAAAAAGTCTAAGAGTTTGCAAGATCCTATAGGCGACTCGAAAACCCAAAACTTTGATTTAATAGGCTAAGCATCCACGAGTCTCATTCCTTGAGATTTTGAACTGTGGAGAACGAGAGATGATAGAGTCAATTATAAGTTTGGTATTCTTTCGTGAATTTATGTGAGTTAATTATAAGCCTATTCTCCCATCGCCTGCTAATAAATTTATCTGCAATAAATAAGGTTGTACGATTTGAAAAGTTACTTAGCTTCTAGCCCAAGATCGTTTAAAAGTTGCTCGGTATGGATTAGAGTTCATAGCCAAGGCATAACTTATTGAAGCGGGATGCGAAGATTGGCGAGTCCGAAAAGGCCCTAACAAGGCATGAGGGCTACATTTTGTTGCTAAAGATCCAAAGTGATGTGAAGAATCATTTATCGAAAATCAATATGAAGGATCGAGACGCACGACGAAAGCGAAAACTCCCCAAAAGTCATGGAGAAGTGTATCCGAAAAGACCCTAACAAGGTATGAGGATAAATAGATCCAAGTCATAAAAGGAGGCGGATCGTTGTATATCAAAATCCAAAATAAAGATTGGAGAAAAATGAAGAAGTCTTGGTCCGAGTATGAATCTCTCAAAACCTCAAGTGAAGAAATTCCTATATGAAGAGAAGACCATTATTTCATGAACGTCTCTCAAGGTTTGAAGTATGAAGTCGCTGCCAAATATCGGTCCGAGAAAGGTCTTAAATCGCGAAGCGAGTTATGCCAAGATATGGACTTTATGAGGTCTCGAGAAGCAGTTTTAAAAGATTTTGTCCTTTAGCTAACTATTGATTAAATCGTTCACTTTATTTTCGGACTAAATAACTATCGAAATAAGTCAAAAATGCATCCTCGTGATCATTCAAGACAAAAATAAAATAAAAGAGACACCCATAGGAATAAGGGAGTCTAAGTGAATAATTGGCCCACATGAGTTCGTGTTAGTCTGCTAACTTATAATAACAATGATCTCGTTTTTAAGCTTGGTTTGGAGAAAGTGAAAACTTGAGGATGATGATCATTCACAACATTTCCAAAACCCAAGGTATGTTTTTGATTTCTTTATTTTGAATGCTTATAATTTTCTATCTCTTGAATAAAGGCCAACGTGGATTGATTATGATGAAAAATGTAAACGTGCTCTGTAACTAATGCATTGCATGAGGACATTGCAATGGTCAAGTGTAGGGGATTTGATAGGTGTGTAAACACCCATCCTTTTTACCACTTAATTACAATAATAACGAGCCAAAACGTGTATTTTATGTCTTTTATGTCGGAATTATGCGTGGTTTGTGTTTTTGTTGTGATTTAAGACAAAATTGTGAAAAGTGGAGAAAACACGGCATTCACGGGCTAATATTGAAGAAAAAGATGAAATATGAAGTCGAGAAGTCAAGAGTGGAAAAAGAACGGAAGTCCAAGACCAATTCTGAAGATTTATCGAAGAAAAAGTCGAAAGACGGAAGTTTACCAAAAGCCGAAGAACTCGAGTCTTATTTATTGAAGAATATAAAGACGAGTTTAAAGAAATCCCGAGCCATAAGTCATTTAAGTCCAAGATTAAAGAAGATTTAAAGGCTTAAGGACTAATGGTGCAATTAACAAAGAGATTAAGAAGGAGGGACTTAAAGATGCAATTAAGAAGAAATGAAGGAGGGGAGGAAGCTTCCTAATCCTCCCCTATATATAGATTAGTCTTAATCACTTTTCATGTTGTTGGCTAACTTGACAAATTAGCTCTTCCACTTTTATTTTATGCACCTTTAATTACTTGTCATTTTTAATACATGTTTTGCACTTTAATTATCCTTTTAATTTCCAAGTAAGTGTTTTAATTTGCGTTCTTTAAATTCGTGTCTTTAATCTTTCTTTATCATTTGATCAAGTTTATTTTTACCAATCTCATTCTACTCTTCTTCTTTTGATTCGGTTTGAATTTCGGATTAAGCAAGGTTTTGCTTAATCCATTGCTTATTTGATTAAAAGTCTTGTCTTTTCTTTTTCCTTTTAGCTTCCATACGAAATAGCCATAAGTTTGACAATCTTCTGTGCTTATTTGGTATTTAGCTTAATTGTTTTGAAAGTTTTCTTAAAAGTTTTACTTTTTAAAATCCATTTCACTAAGTTTCGTTTTTTTTTCTTTTAAGTTTTGAAAGTATTTAACTTTTTAGCTTATTTTCTCGTTTTGTTTCTATTCTATTCAAGTTCCTTGTTACTGCTTATTAGAATTAGCTTATTAAGATTTGAGCTTATTACGAATTTGCATTCCATCGGAAAAGAAGGGTTAACACACATTGCGACGACTTGCTTTACCACATTCCGATAGTGACAGTTTTGGACAAGGGTTTCGCATTCCAATCCGGGATTGCGATAGGAGTAACATCACCCTCATTCCGATCTGGGGTTGCGATCGCACATTGCGATCGCACATTCCGACGGCTCTTGAGGTTTACTTAGTCGAAGTGCTGCCCAATTTTTCTTAGTATCATTCCGATCTGAACTGTATTGCGATCTGACACATTGCGATCTGGACTGCATTGCGATCTGAAACATTTCGATAGGTTGCACCTTTTATTTCGACAGAACATTCCGATCTGGATTCCAATGGTATGGTGACAACATTCCGATAGTGGATTCCGATGGTGATGGGTTTTGGATTTTAATTTTGCTTTGTTTAATTTTCAAGTTACATTTTAATTCTCGTCAAGCTTTAATTTTAAGTCATTTAATTAATTTACTTTAAAAAGTTTTAAATATTGCACAAGTTAAATTTTAATTAGTCTTAGATTTAATTAAGAGCCATTTACTTTAACGACATTTATCTTCAAGTCTTTGCACATTTAAATTTAAAAACAACTAAAAATATTCGTTTACCAAAATCAACTGAGTCGTACTTTAAGCCAATAATCAATCCGATTAGACACACATCAAACGAACTTTAATTTTTATACAGGGTGTCAAAAGCTGTGTATTAGAGTAATATTGGAATTCAATAGTCACTATAATTAACACTTCACTGCCCCTCTTGGGAGTCTTGTATAATTTTTTTTTCTCTTTTTCTTTTTCTTCTAGCCACTCATTTTTTTATAAGACGCTCTTATTTTTCTTTATTCCTCACAAAGAAAGTTGAAAAGAATAAAAGGAAAAACACCCGCTAAGTATTAAGCATGACATAAGTCTAATACACATAAAACGTTCTAACTTAGAATCTTAAGACATACTTATACCAACCATGAATGATTAGTCAAAAATGCATAAGAGACTACAAACCAATTAAAACCGTTCTTGATTATTTATTAACATATATACATGCGAAGAAATTAGAGGCAAAGAAAGAGAAGGTTTTGGAAATACGTTTTTACGTATTTAGGAAGATTCGGTCACTCCGACAATATACTAAGTAGTAGCTCGTAGTCTAGACATCGTTATATAACAAACAAGTCCAAGCCTAGCCTACAACATGTGTAGGCCGGCCCAAACATGTAAGCCCAAGCCCATTACAAGGCTTGGGTATATAAACCCTCTCCTTTGATGGAGAGGGTGTGTGGTTATTCATTTTTCACATAGTAAACATTGGTTTTCTCTCTCAAGAAGTGTGTGTAATCCACCATCTCTCTATCTCTTTCTCTCTCTACAAACATAAGCAAGATTTACATTTCTTCAAATGGTATCAGATCTTGGGATGAAATATAGGTTTGTTTTAGTGTTGCGTATGTTTTTATAAACATTTCGTAGGTTGTTGAGTGTTTCTTGCCGAATCATCAAATTTTTTTTGTGTTTGATCGTGATTTCTAGTAGTATAACGTAGTTAATCGTGTTATAGTGTTTTTTTGGTATCTTGGTTTTGGTTAAAACACAATCTTTCTTGGATCAAAAGTTCAAAAAGTTCTTGTTTTTCTTCATTCCGAATTTCAAGCAACCATCATCATCGGAAAGTACACGTGAAAAGGGGTTTCCATCGTAATAACCATCACCATCGGAAATTGACTGGTTCTACTTTGCGATACTTGGATTTCGATACTTATTCCCATCTGGACATTCCGATCGATCTTTGCGATCTGGGATTCCGACGGTTATAAGGAAGTTTTAAGTCGTTACTCTGCCTAAATTTTGTCAGCTATATTCCGATCTGAATCATTTCGACAACACTTTGTGATCTGAGCATTCCGACAGTACTTTGCGATCTGAACATTCTGATAGAACTTTGCGATCTAGGCATTTCGATACCAACAACATTTCGACAGGGTTATATTACGATCTGGACATTCCGATAGTGACATTCCGATCTGGACATTCAGATAGTGTGACATTTCGATCTGGACTTTCCGATAGTGACATTCCGATCTGGCATTCCGATCTAGACATTCCGATACCAGCAACATTCCGACAGAAATCAACATTCCGACAATCCAAAAATTATTCCTTAAAAAATTTCGAAATCGTGTGTAATTTTGACTTGGAATTTTTGGTTTATCGAGAACATATTTTAGGGGATTTTAACATTGTTTCTCGACTTTAACACACCACAACATAAAAAAACTTAACCTTATTTCATTGTTCGATCAACTTTATAAATCTTAACTTATTGAAATGGAGTACACATCTCTTACGGATAAGTCCATCCTCTCGGGTACGGATAATCGTCCACCAATGTTGGAGAAGTCTATGTACGAGGATTGGACTTCCCGAATGGAACTTTACATGTTGAACAAAGAGAATGGACATCTCATTTGGGCATCGGTGCTCAATGGACCATTAGATTATGGTACAGTGACAGAAGGTACGACTACTCGTCCTCGCACAACGGGTGAGTTGACTGGAGATATGAAGATTCAAGACAAATGTGATAAGTATGCTACAAACATCATTCTCCAAGCCCTTCCTCCAGATGTCTACAAACTCGTCAGCAAACATAAAGTTGCCAAAGAGTTATGGGATAGAATTCGGGTGCTAATGCAAGGCACCTCGTTAACTAAACAAGAACGAGAGTGTAAGCTTTATGATAGTTTTGATAAGTTTGCCTATGTGCCAGGGGAGACTCTCAATGATTACTATATGAGATTTACCCTATTGTTGAATGAGATTAATATCTATGGCATGGCAATTCCTACCTTTCAATTGAACACCAAGTATTTGAACACTCTTCCTCCATAATGGAAAAAATACGTGACGAATGTTAAATTGGTTAAGGACTTGCATAACACCAATGTGGATCAACTTCAAGCTTTTCTTCAACAACACGAATGCCATGTGATCGAGGCTCGGTTGTCTACACCTCAAGTTCATGATCCACTTGCAATGTATGCTTCTCAACAAAACATGGCTTATACTTATCAGCAACCATCATACTTGCAGCAGACACCACCACACAACTATCAGCAACCATAGCAACCATCTTTTCAACCACTAATGATGCCACATCAAGCATATCAACAAAGTGTTCATCAACAATCTTTTCCACAGCAACCACCATATCAGACATCACCATCACAAGCCAACACTTCTCCAATGGGCTATACTCCTCAACAAGGATATTTTCCAATAGAAGCACAACCAGCACAAGCTTTCTACTCTAATGAACTTCCACCAATCCAAGCACTAGTCTTTACTCCAAATGATACGCCAACTGATGTACTAAACCATCTCACCGCCTACTTGTCAAAACTTGTTGCAACTAGAGGAGTTCCACCAACAAACAATCAGCTCCGCACCTCTTCAAATCCTCGACAACAAGCTACTGTTCAAGATGGTCAAGTAACAGTGCAACCTATTCAGGGAAGGCAAAATTCATATGGACCTCTTACAAGGACTGGGAACAATCAAGCTGTGAATTCTCAAGCTAATGGAAATGGAAGTCCCATTGGTCCTAAAAAGGTTGTGACTTGCTACAATTTCCGAGGACAAGGTCATATGGCTAGGGAATGCACTCAATCGAAAAGGAGGAGGGATGATGCATGGTTTCGTGAGAAGATGTATTTGGTTGATGCTCAGTCTAAGGGGAAGATTTTGGATTCAGAGGAGTTAGCATTTCTTGCAGACCCAGGGGCAGCAGATACTGAAGGCATTGCAGTCGTTTCCACTTCTAATGCAGCTTATCAAGCAGATGATCTTGACGCATATGATTCGGATTGTGATGACATTCACTCTGCCCAAGCTGCTCTCGTTGCTAATCTCTCTCACTACGGTTCTGATGTCGTCAGTGAGGTACCAACCACATCTAATAATATTGATGATAACCAACATCAAGTTGGGCATGAAAATGACAACCTCGAACAGCATTCGGGGACTAGTAACTCAAATGATGTGGTACCCAATCCTACATATTTGAGTGAACCTCAACCAAATGCTACGACGGGTATGGAATCTTATGCTCAACATGATTTGGTCATGTTGCCTAAACATATTATTGATCAAATGCATATGGCCCTCAGACAATCCGTAGATACCAATTCTACCCTAACTGCTGAGCTTGCGGTGCATAAAGAAAAGGTCAAAACTTTTGAAATGGTCCCTCAATCAGAGAAAATAACATGTTCTGAATTTGACCAATTTCGTTTTGAAAAGATAGAACACTTGAAAGAAATAGAATCATTAAAAGCTAATCTTTCCAATGAATTAAAAGCAAAAGAGTCGGTTGTCAATGATTTTCAGAAACTTAAAATGGATTTTGAAACTCTCGAGTCTAAAAAGTTTGAATCGGAAATTAATGCTACCAAACTTCTTAAATTCAAAGAACAACAGCTTTTAAAACAATACGCTTCCACAGAAAAGGTTCATCTTTTAACTAAATCATTTAAAGAACTTGAACTTAAGCGTCTTCAAGATTTACCACCTAATCCCGGTTATGCAAAACAAGCTCAGGAATATATTCCCGGTCTTTATGATATGACCATAATTGGAAAATCGAAAGAAGCACCTTTTGTTCGTAGTACTGAGGAGACACAATCACTTGCGGATGAAACTCATTCTAAAATGCTTTCAAAATTCTATACAATTGATTATGATCAACATAACAAAGATCAATTTTCGAAAAAGACGCGCATTCGCTTACAAAAGGAATTAGCAGAATTGACAGTTCTTGTGCCCCAAAGTTTGTCAAATGAAAACCTTCCTAGTACGTCTCCTACACTTGTCAAAACGGATTTAACAAAGTTAAATCCACCGGTAAGCAAGGCGTCCGTTAACTTAAATGCGGTACGCCAGCACTTAGCCGATTTTGACAAGGTCATTTTGGAACGTACGACGGCCTCGGCCATAACGGAAGGTGAATGGAACTTTGAGCACACTAGAGCTGCGTTTCGAGTCGAAATTGTTCCGTTTGTAAAGAATGTTAAAGCTTGTATTAGTAATCTTGATCAAGATTTGCTTTTGGAAATAGAAGAAGTTAGACACGTTTTCAATGAAATGGATAATGCTTATGAAAATAGTTTACTTGAAATAGAACGGGTTTCACGCCAAAATGATCAGCTTCTGAAGCAAGTGATGTCTCATGATATAGTTTCTGTCTGTGTGAATAAAAGTGTTGATAATGATTCTATTGTGCATAATGTTGAATCTCTAGATAATGTGGTAGATAGTAATTGTCACGAATCTGACGCTGAATTTTTAAAGCTTCAAGATTCATATTCTTCGCTTTCAAAACGTTTTGATGAGATTCAAACACATTGTATATCGCTTGAATGCAAGCAACAATTTATTCAAGAAATCTTTGAAACGTCATTCGAAGGTGTTAATATCGATGATGCAAACTTTGAAAAGAATTTTCGATTGAATTTACAATCAAAACAACGTCAGGCAAGTGACAAAGTTGCTACATCTTTGCCGATAGAAATAGAGAAATCTAAGGAGCTTAACTGTGTGAACGTACTTGAGGCCGCTGAGAATTTTAAACTTGATCTAGATAATCGAGTTTCCAAGATTTTGTCCAAAGTTGATAACTTAAAATAGAAAAATACACGACTCTTCGATTCAGTAAAGCCCGCATGTGTTGATACCACTGCACATAATCAATCATTGATTGAACAACTGAATCGAAAGTCGATGGAAATATCTGATTTGAGGGAACAAATTTGTGATAAGAATCTGGTCTTGGCTGAGTTAAAGGAAACACTTCGTACTCTAAAAGGTAAGAATGTTGTGGATAACGCAGCCACTGTCTCAGCATCGTCCTCTAGTGCAATCAAAAGGAACATTATAGCCGTCACACCACTTAACAAGGGCCCTAGGACTAAACCATCTCAAAATTTGGTCACTAAAGATAAGGCGGAATCAAAACCAGCTTCTAATATTCCCGTGTTGCCTTCTACAGGAGTAAGCACCACTACTAAGGCTCAAAGATCTAAGCTTAAAAGAAACAAGAAGAATGATAGGATCTTTCCCCCATCTAGTAGTCAAGTGAAGAAGAAAGTAGAAGCCTATCCTAGGAATGTTATTTCTGTTTTGAATAAAAAGAATCATGTAGCTAAACCTAAAGGCTCTGCGGTTGTGCAGCGTTCTAAGCCTACTGTGAATTCTAATTTGAAATGTTGGAATTGCAATGAATGTATGTTTTCTAGTCGTCATGATTCTTGCCTTATTGACCATGTGAATGAGATGTATGCCCGGAAAAATGGATTAGAATGGAAACAAACTGGGAAAGTGTTAACCCAAGTTGGTTGGATGTGGCGCCCCACTGGTAGAACTTTCACTATAGTAGGAAATATGTGCCCTTTAACTAGGATCACTCCCACTACAGCGAAGAAAGCGTGCCCTTTAACTAGGAGTACCAAGGCTACCAAAACACAAGTGTGTCCTTTAACTAGGAACACCGACACTACTGTAGGAACCAAGTGCCCTTTAAATAGGTCTACTCCCACTGTAGTGCCCGCGAATAATCCAAAACCTAAGAAAGTTGGAACAGTAAAACCTGTTAGTGCTAAGACTCACATTAGAAAACGCAGGAAATCTAAGGGTCACAAAAATGTTAGCAATTCTGATAATATTTTATCTGTATCTGCTAACACTCTGGAACAAATAGTTTCTAATGCATTGTCTACTGTTGTTGTTGAAAACAGGTGGTCCAAATTGTTCTCTGGTATTTGGACTCTGGTTGCTCCAAGCATATGACCGGAGATCGCTCTCAGCTCAAAAATTTCGTCAGCAAGTTTCTTGGTACGGTTCGATTTGGTAATGATCATATCGCAAAGATAATGGGTTACGGTGAATATCATATTGGGAATGTTATAATTTCAAGAGTGTATTACGTGGAAGGTCTTGGTCACAACTTATTTTCTGTGGAACAATTTTTTGATGCAAACCTAGAAGTTTCTTTTCGAGAGCATACTTGCTTCATTCGTAATTTGGAAGGGGTTGATTTATTGAAAGGTACTCGAGGGAATAATTTGTATACTTTGTCTCTACAAGACATGATGGCCGCTTCTCCCGTATGTCTTCTCTCCAAAGCATCGAAGACTAAGTCATGGTTATGGCATCGACGGTTATCTCATCTTAACTTTGACGCTATTAATCACTTGGCGAAAAACGAACTTGTTCGTGGTCTTCCTAAACTATCATTTCACAAGGATCATTTGTGTTCCGCGTGTATAATGGGGAAAAGCACTAAGAAGTCATACAAACCCAATACTGAAGACACCAACCAAGAGAAACTTTATCTTTTGCATATGGATCTTTGTGGGCCAATGCGTGTTGAAAGTCTTAGTGGCAAAAATTACATCCTCGTCATTGTCGACGATTACTCTCGGTTTATATGGGTGAAATTTCTTAAAGCAAAAAATGAGGCACCTAAATTCATCATCGGATTTCTCAAGATGATTCAAGTGCGTCTCAACACTACCGTCCGACGCATTCGTACAGATAATGGAACTGAATTTGTGAATCAAATTTTGTGTGATTATTATGAAGAAGTTGGCATTTCTTATGAAACATCCGTTGCTCGCACTCCACAACAAAACAGTGTCGTTGAAAGGCGAAATCGCACACTTATGGAAGCTGCTCGAACGATGTTAATTTACGCAAAGGCTCCATTGTTTTTATGGGCAGAAGCAATATCTACAGCAGTGTACACCCAAAACCGGTCACTAATTCGTAAACGCCATGGTAAAACACCTTATGAGCTTCTCCATGGTAAAGTACCAGATTTATCATATCTTCATGTATTTGGTTCTCTCTGCTATCCAAATAATGATGGTGACAATTTGGGTAAACTTCAACCAAAGGCAGATATTGGTATTTTCATTGGTTACGCACCCGCAAAGAAGGCATACTGAATCTACAACCGTAATTCTCGCAAGATCCTTGAAACTATGAATGTTGATTTTGATGAGCTGACAGCAATGGCTTCTGAGCAAAGCATCTCTGAACCCGGCACTTCATGAAATGGGACCCAGTAATATTAGTTCTGGTCTTGTCCCAAACAACCCTACTTCATCATCATTTACACCACCTTTAGGACTGAATGGGATACGTTGTTTCAACCGTTCTTTGATGAATTCTTTACTCCTACAACTATTTTTACTCCAGTTACTGAGGTAATAGCTCCGGTGTTGGGAATAAATTTAGGCCAGAACACTTGAACGCTGACAAGAACAACTTAAGCGTTGACAAGAGCAAAGTGAGCGCTGACAGCATAAGCGTTGACAAGTTAAAGTCAAGCGTTGACAGATTGAAGACAAGCACTGATGGAAGATGTGAGCTACACGTTTATTATATTCTAGATTACTTCTAGTAAGGATAGAGACGACAATGTATTTTCTATGTTTATCTTTACCTAGAATAGTTGATTCGTAGCTTATTGTACAAGACTTCTTGTTCTATAAAAGAAGATCTTTTAGGTTAAAGTTAATATAAGTTTTCATAAGTATTCGCAAGTTAAACTCTTTCATTGTAACCAAGTACGATTATTCTAATACAAGTGAAAGTTTGTTTAACATCATTGTGTTTTAGATCAAGTGTTAATTCCGCATAACACTTTGTTACTTTATTCATAAGCAAAGGTTTCTCTACGTGTAGTACTTGATCTAATCTCGTTTACACAAAGCTTAATCGATCTAAGTTTGGGATCAACAAGTGGTATCAGAGCTTGTTGAGAAACTTTTGATCTTTAAGTAACGCAAGAACCCTAAAACACCAAAAACCCTAAAAACCCTAAAATTCTCAAAACCCTAAAAACATCATGTCTGGCACAAATCAACCTCCTGCTTTGCTACAAAACAACTTCTCAAACCCTAGTATCAAAATTCCCATGTTTGATGCCAGGAACTTTGAGCTTTGGAAGTCCAATTTTGAGCAATATATAGCTATTCATGACTACACTCTTTGGGAGATTATCGAATATGGGAACACATTCGATAAAGCAGCAAAGATTACTGCTGCAATTGCCACAAGGACAGCTGTTCCTAATTGTCCTGAATCTGATAAGGTGGAAAAGCCTGAAGATGGGAGAGCTGTAGCTGTTGAAGACATAGCCAAGAAGAGGGTGGACATGAAAATCTTGAACATCTTGAAACATGCCCTAGGTCATGAGAATCAGCACAAGTACAAACGTTTTGAGTCTGCAAAAGAGCTTTGGGAAGCTCTTGAAGTAGCACATGGTGGCAATGCTGATACAAAAGAAGAAAAGAAGAAGCAACTATTGCATGAGTATGCTGTTTTTAAAGCTCAACCTAATGAGAATCTCAGCAGTGTGAGAAGTAGACTTCTTGACATCACAAGTCAACTTTCCTTCATGGGAAAACAGATTGATGACCCTGAATTGAATGCTACTTTTCTCAAAAGCCTTGGTGATGTATGGAAGATTGAGACAAGATCCATTCTTGTCAATAACACCCACAAGACATCCAGGTTTGATGACATCTTCAACAAACTAAGACTGTTGGAGAATGAATGGCAATTGGAGAGTGATAACAAATCTTCCAGCAGCAACATGGCCTTCTTTTCACAAAGTGAAGGCCAATTTGATTCCATGAACTTCTATGGACATTCAGCCACTGGATCTCAAGGTGTCAGCGCTGGATGTCAGTCTGTCAGCGCTGGATCATATCCTGTCAACGCTTTGTACTCAAGCGCTGACACACACAATCATGGCGCTGATAGAATTAAACCTGCTGGTTTTGATCTTGATACTGTGTGTGCATTCATTGCTTCTTTGCCCAGTGATTCAAGGATTACATATGAAGATCTTGAGCAGATAAGTGATGAACAATTGGAAGAGATGGACATCAAGTGGACAATGGCTCTTGTAAGTTTAAGAGCAAACAGGTTCAATAAAAGGTTCAAGAAGAAGATGACCTTTAATGCTAAGGATGTTGCTGGATTTGACAAGTCCAAGGTTGAGTGCTACAACTGTCATAGGATGGGGCACTTTATGAGGGAATGTAGATCTCCAAGAAGATCTGATGCTGGGAAGCCTTCAAGCCAAATGATTAAGAGCCCAGATCCCAAGGCCATGGTTGCTGTTCAACAAATTGATGGTGTTGGAGAATGGGATTGGAGCTGGATGGCTAAGAATGAGGAAGAGGACAGAGCTTTGGTTGCTGAAGTTAAAGAAGAGCATGCTGAATATGCTCTCATGGCACACTCCTCCTCTTCATCAGATAATGAGGTATATGATGATGCTTTCTGTTCTAAGGGTTGTCGTTTAAATACTGAAAAACTAAAACAAGAGATAGTTAAATTATTAGATGAGGCAAGTACTGAAAGATGCAAAGTATCTAATTATCAAATTGCTCTTACCCAAACAGAAAAGACAGTAGCTGAGTATAAGAAAATGGAGTTTGATTTAAAGGATCAAATAAACATCTTAAAACATGAGTTATTTCAGAGTAAAGATGTTCAAGATATAGTAAATAGGGTTAATCTTGATTTGATAGCTCAGTTAGAGGAGGCTAACAAAAATAAAGATAATGTGAGTCTTAAAATCCAGAGATTTGATAAGGCCACACAATCCCTAGGAGAGTGTGTTAGTAAACAAAGAGACTCTAAGGATATGAGTGGGATTGGGATGAATAACTATACTGTTGTTCCACCACCAGCTGGGGATTTCTATGGTGTCCAATCAAAGGACTTATCTTGGACTGGCTTGCCAGAATGCCAAGAGGAGGAATTCATTCCTCCACCTAGAGTGACTTCCCCAGTTGAGGAATACAAGCAAAAGCTGACTGACCTAGATGAGTGGAAGAAAGCTAACCACACCTTGTTTGTTAAGGGAGGGTTGTTGTGTGATAGTCCAAATGAGCCCACACCAAACATGATACCAATTGATGAGTCCATTGATCGTAAACCTATTAAGATCACACACCCTACCACTGGCAAAGCTGTTGACCTTGGCCCACAAACTGTTAGAAAACCTAGTGTTAAGTATGCTGAGATGTATAGAAATACTAGGTCACCAAAAAGCCAAGTTAGTAACCATGGAACAGGCTTCTTTGCTTCTAGACCTAAGACTATGTCTAGAAAAGCTTGTTACACATGTGGTAGCTTCTCACATTTGGCCTACAAATGTGTCAACGCTTCCAATGTCAACGCTGATAGGAACCATTTCAGCGCTGACAAAAGTCAACATAGGTCAAACACTGTCAGACCCAATACCTTTGTGAACAAAAGTTCACAAGTTGTTAGACCAGCCCCATTCTTTTCTAGAGGGTCTAACACACAAGGCCTAAGACCTTTTCAAAAGTCAAACACTTGGTCAAATAGGCAATGGGTTCCTGTAGCAAACCCTAGGTTCAACGCTGATAAGAGCAATCGGGGCGCTGACAAGAGAAATTTCAGCGCTGACAGACACACTGCTAAACCTAGGTATTTGCAACCACAGGGAAATAGGTCTAAAGCTTCTACTAGCTTAACATGGAGACCAAAACAAGACCAAAACCCTAATTCTACTGGTATTTCTATGACATGCAACAGGTTTCATTATATTTCAAAGGCATTGTCAACATCAATTGGGGTTAACTGGGAATTTCATTCAAACATGGATGAAAATGGGGTTGTTATGAGAACCAAGTCTGTTCTTGTGGAACAACCAAATGAATCCAAGTCTTCCAAGGCTTGGGTTCCCAAAGAAAACTAATGTGTTTTCTTTATGTGCAGGGCATTCAGAAGAAGATCAATGATTATGGATACTGGGATAGTGGATGCTCAAGGCACATGACAGGAAAGGAAGACTATCTGACCAATTTCTCTCCTATTCAAGATGGTGATAAGGTATACTTTGGAGGGGGCTATGGAACAATCACAGGAAAAGGAACCCTTGTCACCAACAATCTAAGATTTGAGAATGTCTTCCTGGTAAAAGAACTGGATTATAATTTGTTTAGTGTATCACAAGTGTGTGATAACAAAAATAAGGTTCTTTTCACAGATACTGAGTGCTTGGTGTTAAGCAAAGATTATAAGCTACCTGAAGAAAAATACATAGATTTTAGAACACCAAGGCATAAAGACATATATAATGTGAATCTTAATGGAATTAAGGTAAATAATAAAATGTCATGTCTGTATGCTAAAGCCTCAGTAGATGAAAGTAATCTTTGACACAGGAGATTAGGGCACATAAACTTTAAGAATATCAATAGACTTGTGAGGCTTGGTTTAGTTGATGGTTTGCCTGAAAAGGCTTTCCACAATGACCATTCTTGTGTTGCATGCCTTAAGGGCAAGCAGCACAAGGTCTCATTCAGGTCTAAACAGGTGCACTCTAGTTCTAAACCACTTCACTTATTGCATATGGACCTCTTTGGTCCAACTAATATAGAAAGTTTGAAGGGTAAATCATATTGTTTTGTTATTACTGATGATTACTCCAGGTTTACATGGACTTTCTTTTTAGCCAAGAAAAGTGAAACTGCCCTAAGTCTGATTAATTTCATTACCCAAATTGAGAAGAAGAATGGTAATGAGGTCAAAATTATTAGAAGTGACAATGGGGGTGAGTTTAGAAATCAGTTGTTAGATGATTTTTGTGCCAAGAAAGGGATTACTAGGCAGTTTAGCATAGCTAGAACCCCACAGCAAAATGGGGTTGCTGAAAGGAAGAATAGGACCCTTATTGAAGCAGCCAGAACCATGTTGGCTGATGCCCACTTTCCTATAGCCTTTTGGGCTGAAGCTGTTAACACAGCTTGTTATGTTCAGAATAGGGCATTGGTCAACAAGATACATAATAAGACACCTTATGAATTACTTTGGGGAAGGAAGCCCAATATTGGCTTTCTCAAGCCTTTTGGTTGTCATGTAGTTGTTTTAGAAACTAGTGAGGCCCTAGGTAAATTTGATTCAAAAGGTGATGAAGGCTACTTCATGGGTTATTCAGTGCAGAGTAAAGGATATAGGGTTTACATTAAAAAGGAAAAACGTATACTTGAAAAGGTACATGTTAGGTTTTTAGAAGGTAAACCTAGTGATCCTGAGAGTGGTCCAAATTGGTTGTTTGACTTAGAACCTTTATCTAGAGCTTTAAATTATATGCCTGTTACTGATCCAGACATTGTGAGGGTAACTTCAAGTGTTTTGGAAAAGAGAATTGGTAATGTTTCAGGTATACAGGTTGCTAAGGAGGATGGACCACCAGCAGTTAAATCATCTCCCACACAAGAATTTGTTACACTTCCTATATGGACAGATGAGTATTATGCTGCTGCTACTGCTGCAAGGAAAGATAATGGTGGTGTTCAAATACCACCAAATACAAACATGCATGATTCTTTAGGCGCTGACAAAGGGAAATCAAGCGCTGACACGACCAATTCAGACGCTGATGGCTCCAACGCTGACAACAACAGTTCAAGCGTTGTTAGCCCAAACGCTGACAAGCAAGGTTCAGAGTTTGATGACACCTTTGCACATCTTTTCTCTTCTCATTTTGAACAGGGTGGACCTTCTAATGTCCATGAAGAGATTTCTGTTGATCAAGAAGAATCTGAAGAAGATATTGGCAACATGGAGCGTGAAATTGAGGACACCAGACTTTTTGAAGGAGGAGTTCTCACTTCCATAGCAAAGGATCACCCCACATCTCAGATCATTGGTGATGTTATGGCTCCAGTTCAGACAAGAAGATCCCATCAAGGTCTTGGTGGATTTATTGCCAATATACACAAGAAGGTTGATACCCCTCTTGTACAAGCATGTTTGTTTGCCTGTTTTCTGTCACAGGAAGAACCCAAGAAAATTTTTGATGCTCTCAAAGAACCAAGTTGGGTGGAAGCAATGCAGGATGAGCTTCACCAATTTGCTATACAGGATGTTTGGGAGCTGGTTGATTGTCCTAGATATGTGAGACCAATTGGGACAAGATGGGTTCTAAGGAACAAGAAAGATGAAAGAGGCATTGTGGTCAGAAACAAGGCACGTTTGGTAGCTCAGGGATATACACAAGAGGAAGGCATAGATTATGAAGAAGTCTTTGCTCCAGTTGCAAGAATTGAAGCTATCAGAATTTTCTTAGCTTATGCTTCTTGCATGAACTTTACTGTTTATCAAATGGATGTGAAGAGTGCTTTCCTCTATGGCACAATTGTTGAGGAGGTTTATGTAATGCAACCTCCTGGTTTTGAAGATCCTGAGAATCCAGACAAGGTTTATAGAGTAAAGAAGGCAATGTATGGACTTCATCAAGCCCCAAGAGCATGGTATGGTACATTGTCCACCTACTTGGTGGAAAATGGTTTCAAGAGGGGCACCATAGATCAGACCTTGTTTACAAAGAAGAAAGGAAAACATGTGTTGCTTGTGCAGGTCTATGTTGATGATATCATTTTTGGGTCTACTGATCCAAAAATGAGTGAGGACTTTTCCAAGCTCATGACAGATAAATTCAAGATGAGTGCAATGGGTGAGATGAACTTCTTTCTAGGTTTACAAGTTCAGCAGAAAGAAGATGGTATCTTCATCTCCCAAGACAAGTATGTAGCTGAAATCTTGAAGAAATATGGTTTTTCTCCACATGAGAAGGAGGCTTCCACTCCTATGGATAGGCAACACCCTTGGGGAAAAATTGGAGCTGGAAAGGATGTGGATGTTAGGCACTATAGATCAATGATTGGATCATTGATGTATCTTACAGCCTCAAGACCTGACATCATGTTTGCTGTGTGTGCATGTGCACGCCATCAAGTGACTCCCAAAGAATGTCACCTTTTTGCTGTGAAGAGAATTTTTAGGTACCTAAGGTGTTATCCAGATCTTGGATTATGGTACCCAAAAGATTCTCCATTGGACCTTATTGCATATTCAGACAGTGACTATGGTGGTGACAAGTTTGATAGGAAATCCACAACTGGTGGATGCCAATTTCTTGGGAGTAGATTGATATCTTGGCAATGCAAGAAACAAACAGTGGTGGCAAACTCTACAACTGAAGCAGAATATGTTGCTGCAGCTGCTTGTTGTGGACAAGTCTTATGGATTCAGAACCAGCTGTTGGATTATGGGTATAATTTTATGCATACCAAGATTTTTGTAGACAATAACAGTACTTTATGCATTATTAAAAATCCTGTACATCATTCTAAAACCAAACACATAGAAATTAGACATCATTTTATAAGAGATTGCTTTGAGAAAGGTTTAATACAGCCAGATAGGGTAGACACAGAAGATAATGTGGCTGATTTATTAACTAAACCTTTTGATGCTGGAAGATTTCAATATTTGGTAACAAATATTGGAATGGTTAATCTCACTTAATATGTGTTCTGGAACCTTTTTGTAAAAGTATGTACAGGATAATGCATTGTTATTGGTCTTTGTGATGATTTAGATTTTCCACATTATTTTTCTAACACTGACAAAGGTAAATGTAACGCTGTCAAGTGTTATTTTGCCGTTGTGAGAGATATTATTGTCTAACGCTGACAAGAGTTTCTTCAACGCTGATAAGTGTTGTCGGGACACTGTCAGCAACAAATGTTAGTTTTGTGGTTTTCATCTAAATGTGCAGGTAATGGTAGCTTTATGCCATTGGATACAGAGTTGCTTATGGATCTTTGAAGAGCTATTTGGACATGTTTTGTTTATGGATGATGGTTGGAATATTTATATTCCTATCTTGACATAAATTTTTAATGTTCATATATTTTCTTGAGAACTCATGTATCATAGTTTAAGGGGAGGTTTAAGGAACCTTTAGGACTCTTGGGTATTCTTAGAATACTCTCATCACAATTCTAGATTGTGTCCACAGGTGAGTATGGGTTAGTTTTACTAAACCATGAGGCACTGTAGCATGCATAGTATATCAACTTTGCATGCTGCCAAGACATTTTTGGCCTAGAATTGGTTGTGGTCTGTTGGGAGGCTTGGGAATCCTTTTGATATGGGTTTTACCTGGGAGTAACAAGGATTTTATAAGGTAACTTGGTTGTTAAGAATTTTGGTTAGCAAGGGACACTAGAGGACTGTTATGTCTATCTTGCTTATGCAAGTGTGCATAACTGGACAGTGCTTGCCGCCCTATGATAATTATCAGCTTTTGGTTATCTTCTCTAGGATAAATTACTTGTTAAGGTCATTTTTCACTTTTTAAAACAATTTTATTTTTGGACGCTGACAAGATTTTTCCAAGCGTTGTTGTGACCAAAATGGACGCTGACATGGCTTTAGGCGAACGTTGACAAGATTATAGCCGTTGGGCGTTGATGGGTTATATTTGACCGTTGACAAACAATGGGACCTACCCAGTTGTTACTTTTTGACATATTTTCAAGCCGTAATTTTAGGAGTTGTTACTTTCATTAAATGCATGAGATAACTTATAAACTTTTTCAATATTTTCATGATTGATTTTTGAAAATCTTTGCCTATTTTTGGGCCAATCACGTGCATTCATCCACTCCTATAAATTTGGCTCCTATTTTAAACAGGGTATCTATAATTCTTGTCTAACAATTTTTCTCTTATCAACCTTCATCTTTTATACTTCAAATTAACAGCTTTCATCAATGGCACCAAGATTTAACTCAGCAGAATTGGATTTGGGGTTCAAGTCTCAACACAACATGATTGCTTATCTTGTTGCTGATAATACTTTGTTCCCTCAATACACACAGATGGTGGAGTATTTGAATGCATCCCCATTAAGGTATGCTCTTTCTCATGCACCACTCATTCCAGTCACACACATTAAACAGTTTTGGAACACTGTCAGTTCCTCAACAGTTAATGGAGTGACAACATTGACTTCTATTGTACATGGGAGACCTTGGGTGGTTACTGAGGCCTTGGTACGCCAGGCCTTGCATCTTAATGATGCTGATGGTATAACCATGCTTCCCATATCTGAAATAGAACAAGGACTTAGGGCTTTGGGATACCCTATTCCTGATGAAGGTACTCTTAATAAGTACCATAAGCAGGAATTTCCCCCAGCCTGGAAGTACCTAATTCATATTCTCCTTCAATGTTTGAGTCCCAAATGTACTGCACACAATGAGATCAATAGATCCATTGCAACTGCTATTGTGTGTATTGCAACAGGGCAAAATTATAACTGGTCTAAAATGATTTTTGAAGGAATGTGTAAAAACAAGGGGACAAAAATGACTTTAGCTTATCCCCGTTTTCTGCAAATGGTTTTTGATGCTCAAAGATATTGTTCAAGGGATCACAATGATTTTTATAAGATCCCTGAACAAAAGAAGGCTATTTTTACCAAGATGAATTCACCACCTCATAGAGACCTACCATTAACCCCAGCCATGCTTGCTGTTATTGCAGCAGCACAACCCCAACCAGACCCCCAACCTCATATTGACCCTCACCCACAACTTGAGCCTATCCCTGAACCTTTACCCTCACCTGACCAAATGCAAATAGACCAAAATCCCTTTGACGCTGACACATCTAATGTGGGCGTTGATGTGCCTATTTCCAACGTTGACACCCAACCATCACAATCCCAAACACCCCTTAACCAACCCACATCTACCCCTTCTTCTACACCATTGATAGGTGTGTAAACACCTATCCTTTTACCACTTAATTCAGGCTAAAACGAGACCAAAACACGTATTTAATATCATTTGTTTGGAATTATGCGTGGTTTTTGTGTTTGTTGTGTTTTCAGAGCCAACCGGATAAATATTGAAGAAAACATGGGATTGCACGGGTTTTACTGAAGAAAAAAACTCAAGATAAAGTCTATTGTCCAAGAGATGCAAAAGATTGGAAGTCGCTGGGCCTATTCGAAGATTTGTCGAAGAAAAGGACCAAAGATGGAAGATTTATATAAGTCGAAGAAACTCAAGTCCTTTAAACGAAGAAATTAAAAGACGAGTTGAATTTAATCGACAACAAATCCCGAATCAGAATCGAAAACGGAGACTTTTCTGAAAAAGACGAAAAGACAAGAAGAACGGGAGAAAGCCCACTCACCAACCAAAGGACAAGGCTATAAATAGCCTTCCCCTCATACATTTTAGGAGAGTTTTTTTAGTTTTTTTCTTCCTCCCTTTTCTTTCCTCCTGGTTCGTAGAACACCATCACCACTAGGGTGATTGGTGATTTTTATTTTTAGTTCTTTAAATCTTGTAATTTTAATCTTTGTTTCATCTTGTCAAAACATCAATCAATAAATTCAAGTTCTTGTTTAATCTTTCATTTCATCTTGTTCATCTCCATCTTTATCTTCAAGTTCTTAAGTTTTTATTTTCTTGATTTGATCTTCAAAAGTTGTTTGGATTTGTGTTTTTATTAGTGGGATTTGTTGCTTATATTGTCTAAATGATTTGTGTTTAATTTGGTAAAACCTTTTTAAGTATTTGGTTCGATTTTGATCAAAATCTGTGTTCCGTGTTCTTCGCTACACTGTTTCTGTAACTGGGTTTCCAGACTTCCGAATCAAGACAAAAAGTTCCGAATGAAGTAGTTATTCGGAAGGTTCCGAATCAGTCCTTAAGTTCCGCATCAAGTCACCTTCATTCGGAAGTTTCAAACTTCCGAATCAAGAAGAAGTTCCGGATCAGTTACTTCCGCATCAGAAGTTCCGAATCAACCTATTCATCCGGAAAGTTCCGGATCAGTCATAAAGTTCCGAACCAGTGACTCCCGGACGAAGCAAAAGTTCCGGATCAAGCTCAGACTTCCGAACCAAGAACCTTCATCCGGAAGGTTCCGAATCAACCATTAAGTTCCGGATAAGTAAGTTCCGGATGAGTGAATAGTGTCTTCCGAATCAGATAGTTCCGAATCAAGGTTTAAAGTTCCGAATCAGTTATTTTTGAGTATTCTAAAATTACTGTTTTACTGTTATTGATTTACTGTTTCTTTACCCCTATTTCACAATTTACTTGTTAACTTTAGTTTTAATTTGATTTTAATTTGAACTTTAAATTTTCAACCAAGTTTTTGTTAATCTTAATTAAAGTAATTGCCTTTGATTTAAAGTTTCATTTCATTTCTTATTATTAGAATAGAAAACCAAACCCCTTTATTTAGTAACCAAGAACAATCATTCCACTTAAGACCTAGATCAATTTGAGAGGATATCGAGAGTAAAATTAGAACCATAGCAAAAATCCATGTATCAAATGGCGCCGCTGCCGGCTCTTCTCGTTAAGATCAAAAGTTTTTTGTGAGAAATTGGATTTTGGGATCCGTTCCCCGTGAACGTTACTTTTTCAAAAATCTTCAAAAACAACTAAAAAATATAAAATTTTCAAAAATCCTAAAAATTAAAAAACAATAAAAACCAAAAATATTTTTGCTTTGTTTTTCTTTGTTCGTTCTTTTACAGGTGTATGCGCACTCGATCCACGTCTTATCAAGAGCCCGAGCCTCTCGATAACTTAGACATGGCTGGTGTACAAAACAACAATAACATACCACCTCCGAACAACAATAATAACAACAACAACCCGCCTTTCAACAACATGAACAATAACAACAACAATGAGCATCTTCCGGATAATCGCCCAATGATTGAATTGCTGCAAGCTCATGTTGATGGCAACACGGATCCAATTGTTATACCACCAATTGCCGCCAACAATTTCGAGCTAAAGTCAGGCTTTATCCAGATGGTCTCAGCTCAACCATTCTTGGGACGAACCATTGATGATCCACACGACCACATCAAGAGATTTCTACAACTCACCAACACGGTCAAGTTCAATGGAGTTTCCCAAGAAGTGATAAGGTTACAACTTTTTCCCTTTTCTTTAGAGGGACAAGCCCGGCATTGGCTTGCTAAAGAACCGCCACAGAGTATTCTCTCGTGGACGGATTTGGAAACAAAGTTTATCAACTACTTTTTTCCACCCTCTCGTACTACCGCTTTGCGAAATGAGATTATAAACTTTGAACAAAAGTACGATGAGTCATTCAGTGAATCTTGGGATCGTTTTAAAGATCTTTTAAGAAAATGCCCACAACATGGTTTTACCAAAGTACATCAAATAAATACTTTTTACAATGGTTTAAGCATGAGTGACCAAGATTCACTGAATAGTGCCTCGGGGGGTAATTTATTGGCTAAGACATCCAATGCTGCTTGGGATATCATTGAGAACAAGTCTCGTGTGCAAACCAAGAGCATTAGGACCAATGTTGCTAGTGCTAGCACTAATGACAGCGACAAGCGATTAGACAAAATCACTACGCTTCTTGAATCGCTTGTCACCCACACCGTCAGCAACAACAGCAACAACGCTAAGAACGCACAAGTCAACGCTGTCAGCCAACCTTGTGAGATATGCGGTGGTCCCCACTCCTACACAACTTGTACCGCCACCCAAGATTACCCTGCTGAGAATGTGAATGCGGCATATGGCACCTATCAACAACCCGCTTATCAAGCAAAACCTCAAGGTGACCGTAACTTGCTTAGCTATCGCAGCAACAACTATCTTTCACCACCTGGTTTCCCTCCTACCAACCAAACACAACAACAAAACCTCAACCGCCCTCCTCAACAACAACAACCTCGACAACCATACATTCCACCTCACAAGCAGCAACAACCTCCTCAAAGAAACAATCAAGTCTACCAACAACCTGCTTACCAACCACCTGCATACAATGCTCCTCCCAACCAACCCACCGCTCTTCACCAAGAAGTGGAAACTTATATGAGGACTAACGATGCGATAGTGGGAAATCTTCAGAGAGAAGTGCTCAACCTGAAAGCCGACTTGGTCAAGCAAGGAAATGATTTGAGAGCCGATATGAGAAATACGTTGGATAGCCAAACCAATGATCTGAGGAACATGATGGCTAGTTTTTTCCAAAGTAGTCAACCCTCTTCTTCGGGTACTCTTCCGAGTAACACCGTTGCGAACCCAAGAGGGGAGATGAAAGCAATCACTACTCGAAGTGGTAAAGGTACCAAGGAACCCGAGCTTCCTATACCTCCACCGGTGGTTGTGACTAAGGAGAACGAGTCGCCTGCTCCTATTCCTCCTCCTTCTCCTTCCCAAATTTCTCCACCTCTTCATTCTACCCCTCCTCCACCCGTGGTTGTGAGTGATCCTATACTCCCAAAGCCTTCTTCTTCTTCCAATATACCTTATCCTTCTAGGTTGAGGAAAGAAAAGCAAAAGAGCAAGGATGATATTCAGGTTTCCAATTTCCTTAAAATGTTTAAACAACTGAATTTCAATATCTCCTTCGCTGAGGCTCTCGCTCACATGCCCAAATACGCCAAAATGTTTAAAGACCTTCTGAGCGACAAGGAAAAGCTCCTCGACATTGCCAACACCCAACTTAATGAGAACTGCTCCGCAGTGCTCTTAAGGAAATTGCCAACCAAGCTTGGTGATCCGGGTCGTTTTCTTATCCCTTGCAATTTCCCGGGAGTAGAGAATTGCATGGCCCTAGCCGATCTAGGTGCCAGTATTAATCTCATGCCTCTAAGTGTTTGGAAGCAATTATCTCTCCCAGAGCTAGTCCCCACTAAAATGACTTTGGAATTGGCCAACCGTACGGTTGCTTATCCAGTGGGGATAGCCGAAGATGTCATTGTAAGAGTCGACAAATTCACCTTTCCTGCTGATTTTGTTGTCGTCGACTACGAGATGGACCCCCGTGTGCCACTTATTGTTGGTCGTCCATTCTTAAGGACCGATCGCACTCTCATTGATGTTGAAGCCGGAGAGCTTATCATGAGAGTGGGTGACGATAAAGTAGTCTTCAACATGGGAAAGTTGTCCAAACAACCTTATTCATATGAGAGTGTTAATTGTATTGACGTTCTCGATGAGGCTTGTGAAGAACACTTTAATGATGCTTGCAAAAGTATTCCTACCTCTCTTCCCACTGTTGAGACCGTGTCCTCTATTGATTCATCGTTGTCTCTATTTGGAGATAGTGATTTATTCTGGAACAATCTTGAAGATGCCATGGGAGATGCGAATTTAGCTACTAATGATTCTCCCACCGAGGGGGATGAAGATATGAGTTTCTTTGACAATCTTCTCACCGAAGACAATCCTTCGCCTCCATCTCCCACGGTCATTGCTATCGATGCCACGACTTCGAAAACGCCTTCCGACGAAAATCCTCCGGATTTGGAACTTAAGGAGTTGCCGCCTCATCTCGAGTACGTGTTCCTTGACGACAACAAGAAGTCGCCCGTCATTATTGCAAAAGATTTGAAAGATGAAGAGAAGACTCGCCTCGTTGCTGTGTTGAAAGCTCACAAGAAGGCTATTGCGTGGAAAATCTCGGATATTCGTGGAATTGATCCTCACTTCTGCACGCACAAAATTCTCATGGAGGACGACTATAAGCCCACTATTCAAAGCCAACGAAGGGTGAATCCAAAAATACATGAAGTCATCAAAACAGAGGTTATCAAACTTCTTGATGCGGGTATGATTTACCCTATTTCGGATTCACCGTGGGTTAGTCCAATCCATTGTGTGCCCAAGAAGGGCGGAATAACCGTTGTTCCCAATGAACACAACGAGTTGATTCCCACTCGTCTCGTTACTGGGTGGAGAGTTTGTATAGACTACCGCAAACTCAATGATGCCACGAGAAAGGATCATTTCCCTCTACCTTTCATGGACCAAATGCTTGAACGATTAGCCGGTAATGAATATTACTGCTTTCTCGATGGTTTCTCGGGTTATTTTCAAATACCCATCGATCCCCAAGATCAAGAGAAGACTACATTCACTTGTCCCTATGGCACTTTCGCTTACAAAAGAATGCCTTTTGGCTTATGTAATGCGCCCGGGACTTTCCAAAGGTGTATGTTAGCTATCTTCCATGACATGGTTGAACAAACCATGGAAGTCTTCATGGATGATTTCTCGGTCTTCGGAGATTCCTTCTCTGCTTGCCTTGCCAATTTAGAACGTATGCTAAAGCGGTGTGAAGACACTCGCCTGGTTCTAAATTGGGAAAAATGCCATTTTATGGTAAAAGAAGGCGTCGTGCTTGGACATAAGATTTCGAAAGCCGGTCTTGAAGTAGACCGTGCTAAAGTTGATGTTATAGCAAAGTTGCCTCCACCTTCCACTGTGAAGGGTGTGAGAAGTTTTCTGGGTCATGCGGGCTTCTATCGCCGATTTATCAAAGACTTTTCTCAAATCGCTCGCCCGATGACCCACCTCTTGGAAAAAGATACTCCTTTTATCTTTTCCAAAGAGTGTCTTGAAGCCTTCAACTCGCTTAAGGATAAGCTAACCAAGGCACCCGTCTTGGTTACCCCTAATTGGGAGCTGCCCTTTGAGTTGATGTGTGATGCTAGCGATTTTGCTATTGGAGCGGTTCTTGGACAAAGAGTGAATAAACACTTCCAACCAATCCATTACGCTAGCAAGACAATGACTGGGGCACAACTGCATTATACGACAACCGAAAAAGAGCTTTTAGCCATTGTCTATGCTTTTGAAAAATTCCGCCCCTATCTTGTCCTTTCCACCACCATTGTGTACACCGATCATTCCGCGTTGAAGTACTTGTTGACAAAGCAAGATTCCAAACCAAGACTTCTTCGCTGGGTTTTACTGCTCCAGGAATTTAAAATCGACATCCGCGATAAAAAAGGAGCAGAAAACTTAGCCGCGGACCATCTTAGTAGACTTGAGGATCCATACCAAGGGGATCATCCGACCAAAGAAATCAATGATTCTTTTCCCTTGGAGACCTTAATGTCTATAAACTCGAAGCCGAATGAAACCCCGTGGTTTGCGGACTTTGCAAACTACTTGGCGGGTGGAATTCTCAAGGAAGGGTTGACGTCCCAGCAAAAGAAGAAGTTCTTTACCGACATCAAGACTTACTTTTGGGACGACCCTTACTTATTCAAACAATGTGCTGATTTGATAATTCGCCAATGTGTTGATGGACCGGCAGCGTCAGACATCCTTGATGCTTGCCACAAAGGACCCACCGGTGGTCACTTTGGTCCCAACTACACCGCTAAGAAACTGTTTGATTCGGGATTTTATTGGCCCTCCATATACCGTGACGCTCACGATATGGTTAAGCGATGTGATGTTTGCCAAAAGCAAGGCAAAATCACACATAAAGACGAGATGCCTCAGAATTTCATTCAAGAGTGTGAAATTTTTGATGTTTGGGGTATCGACTTTATGGGGCCATTCCCTTCGTCTAAAGGAAACAAATACATCCTTGTAGCCGTTGACTACGTTTCGAAGTGGGTTGAAGCCAAAGCTTTGCCTACTAATGACGCAAGGGTGGTTTGTAACTTTTTGAAAGCTCTATTCGCTAGATTCGGTGTGCCTCGCGCCATTATTAGTGATCGTGGGACTCATTTCTGCAATGATCAATTTGCTCGAGTCATGGCTAAGTACGGTGTAAATCATCGTCTTTCCACAGCCTACCACCTACAAACTAATGGCCAGGCTGAAATATCCAACCGAGGGCTGAAGCGAATTCTTGAAAGGACCGTGGGAGAGCATCGTGCCTCATGGGCTGATAAATTGGATGATGCTTTGTGGGCTTTCCGTACTGCTTACAAGACCCCGATCGGCTGTACGCCTTATCGTCTTGTGTACGGGAAAGCGTGCCACCTCCCCATTGAGTTGGAGCACAAGGCTTATTGGGCCTTGAAGTGGGCCAATTTTGATATAAACAAAGCCGGTGACCTACGCAAGATCCAACTCAATGAGCTCAATGAACTTCGGAATGAGGCTTATGAAAATTCTTTGATCTATAAGGAAAGAACTAAGCTCATTCACGACTCTAAGATCAAAAACCGAGAGTTCCATGTTGGAGACAAAGTCTTACTTTTTAACTCTCGGTTGAAAATCTTCTCGGGAAAGCTCAAATCTCGTTGGTCCGGCCCATTCACCATTGCCCAAATTTTCCCATATGGTACTCTCGAGCTTGCTCCACCTAATGGACCAAATTTTAAGGTGAATGGCCAACGAGTGAAGTTGTACTTTGGTGAGGACACCTCTAAGGAGGTGATTCCATCCCTCACCACGTTCCCCATGAACTAATTTTGGCTCGAGTCAGGCTCGTGACTCGGTTATCAAAAACAAGCGCTCCTCGGGAGGCAGCCCGAGTATCTATCCTTGTATGTTTTAATCCCCTAAGTGTAGGGGGGGACTTCTATATGTGTTTGCCTTTGTGTGGTGATGTGATTACAGGGATCTGTGCATTCTTGGAATCTTTGAAGAACCGTGCTCCCGTGTTTATCCGAAATCCGGTTCTATCTCTCAACTATCGTGGTTCAATTTTCTTCATACTCACATTTGAAATTGATCACGTTAGTCGTCTCTTCCTTAACTCGAGTTAACCAACGTGCACAATGTCATAAGTGTAGGGGAGACTTCTCCCACATGCTTAAACATTGAGGACAATGTTTATCTTAAGTGTAGGGGGGACTTCTATCGAAGTTTTAAGTGGACTTTTCCATGAAAATGCCTTCAATTAACCGGAAAATCCTATTTTTCAACATTTTTCAAATTTTTTATTAACTTTGGCCATTTAGTTGTAATTTTTAAATTTTTATCTTTGCTTTCATGTGTATATATTCCGCAATAAAGTCAAAAATATTAATAAAGTGGTGTAGCTAGTTTAGGAATCTTTGACATATTAGGCCCGTTGCGTTTATTTTGACTCAACCCGAATAGACTTATCCAAGTTTATTCTAGCTAGTATCCTTAACCATATAGACCTTAATTGGTTTATTAGGCTAAGTGTCCACGAGTCTCATTACTTGAGATTTTAAATTGTGGAGGACGAGAAGTGATAGAGTCAATTATAAGTCGGTATTCTTGCGCAAGCTCACTTGGTGTAATTATTTGCCTATTCTCCCATCACTTGCTAATAATTTATCTGCAATAAGTAAGGTCTTACGATTTGAAAAGTTACTTAGCTTCTAGCCCAAGATCGTTTAAAAGTTGCTCGGTAATGATAAGAGTTCATAGCCAAGGCATAACTTATGAAGCGGGGCGCGAAGATTGGCGAGTCCGAAAAGGCCCTAACAAGGCATGAGGATTCAATTTTATTGCTGAAGATCCAAAGTGATGTGAAAAGCATTATTCCTAAAGTCAATATGAAGGATCAAGACTCACGACGAAAAGCAATCAACTCCCATAAAGATCATGGAGAAGTCTATCCGAAAAGACCCTAACAAGGTATGAGGATAAATAGATCCAAGTCCGAAAAGGAGGCGGATCGTTGTATCTCAAAATCCCAATTAGAGATTGAAGAATAATCATGAAGTCGTGGTCAACAAAGTTGGAGTACCCCTCAAAAGTCTCCAAGTGAAGAAACTCTATTATGATGAGAAGACCATTATCTCAAGAACGTCTCTCGAAGATATGAAGTATGAAGTACATGCCAAATATCGGCCCGAGAAAGGTCTCAAATCGTGAACCAAGTTATGCCAAGATATGAACTTTTTGATATCCCGAGAAGCAGTTTTAAGAGATTTTGTCCTTTAGCTAACTATTGATCAAATCGTCCTACTTTGCTTTCAGCCCTAATAAACTATCGAAATAAGTCCAAAAATGCATCTTCATGATCATTCTAAGACAAAAATAAAATATAAGAGATACACCTAGGAATAAGGGAGCTTAAGCATTTAATTAAGCCATGTGTGTAAGTGTTTGAATTGCAAACTTATAATAACAATGATCTCGTTTTTAAGCTTAGTTTGGGGAACGTGAAACTTGAGGGTGATAAATCTTCGCAGCACCAAAGCCCTAATGTAAGTCATCGATTTCTCTACAAGTTATTTCCATGTAGCTATTTTCACGTGAAAATGGTTTTCTACCCCTTTGTTATCTTTGAAGTTTTATTTCTTTAAATTTTGTTTAAGTAGAATTTTAAATAAGGCCAAGGTTGATTAATTATGAGAAAAGTGTAAACTTGCTTTATCACTAAGCATTGCATGAGGGCATGGCAATGGTTAAGTGTAGGGGATTTGATAGGTGTGTAAACACCTATCCTTTTACCACTTAATTCAGGCTAAAACGAGACCAAAACACGTATTTAATATCATTTGTTTGGAATTATGCGTGGTTTTTGTGTTTGTTGTGTTTTCAGAGCCAACCGGATAAATATTGAAGTAAACATGGGATTGCACGGGTTTTACTGAAGAAAAAAACTCAAGATAAAGTCTATTGTCCAAGAGATGCAAAAGATTGGAAGTCGCTGGGCCTATTCGAAGATTTGTCGAAGAAAAGGACCAAAGATGGAAGATTTATATAAGTCGAAGAAACTCAAGTCCTTTAAACGAAGAAATTAAAAGACGAGTTGAATTTAATCGACAACAAATCCCGAATCAGAATCGAAAACGGAGACTTTTCTGAAAAAGACGAAAAGACAAGAAGAACGGGAGAAAGCCCACTCACCAACCAAAGGACAAGGCTATAAATAGCCTTCCCCTTACACATTTTAGGAGAGTTTTTTTAGTTTTTTTCTTCCTCCCTTTTCTTTCCTCCTGGTTCGTAGAACACCATCACCACTAGGGTGATTGGTGATTTTTATTTTTAGTTCTTTAAATCTTGTAATTTTAATCTTTGTTTCATCTTGTCAAAACATCAATCAATCAATTCAAGTTCTTGTTTAATCTTTCATTTCATCTTGTTCATCTCCATCTTTATCTTCAAGTTCTTAAGTTTTTATTTTCTTGATTTGATCTTCAAAAGTTGTTTGGATTTGTGTTTTTATTAGTGGGATTTGTTGCTTATATTGTCTAAATGATTTGTGTTTAATTTGGTAAAACCTTTTTAAGTATTTGGTTCGATTTTGATCAAAATCTGTGTTCCGTGTTCTTCGCTACACTGTTTCTGTAACTGGGTTTCCAGACTTCCGAATCAAGACAAAAAGTTCCGAATGAAGTAGTTATTCGGAAGGTTCCGAATCAGTCCTTAAGTTCCGCATCAAGTCACCTTCATTCGGAAGTTTCAAACTTCCGAATCAAGAAGAAGTTTCGGATCAGTTACTTCCGCATCAGAAGTTCCGAATCAACCTATTCATCCGGAAAGTTCCGGATCAGTCATAAAGTTCCGAACCAGTGACTTCCGGACGAAGCAAAAGTTCCGGATCAAGCTCAGACTTCCGAACCAAGAACCTTCATCCGGAAGGTTCCGAATCAACCATTAAGTTCCGGATAAGTAAGTTCCGGATGAGTGAATAGTGTCTTCCGAATCAGATAGTTCCGAATCAAGGTTTAAAGTTCCAAATCAGTTATTTTTGAGTATTCTAAAATTACTGTTTTACTGTTATTGATTTACTGTTTCTTTACCCCTATTTCACAATTTACTTGTTAACTTTAGTTTTAATTTGATTTTAATTTGAACTTTAAATTTTCAACCAAGTTTTTGTTAATCTTAATTAAAGTAATTGCCTTTGATTTAAAGTTTCATTTCATTTCTTATTATTAGAATAGAAAACCAAACCCCTTTATTTAGTAACCAAGAACAATCATTCCACTTAAGACCTAGATCAATTCGAGAGGATATCGAGAGTAAAATTAGAACCATAGCAAAAATCCATGTATCAACCATCTTCCACACCACCTGAATATAGGTTGATTAAACGCCAAAGGACTGCTGGAGTGTTCTCCTCTGGTGGTCCTAGCCATGAAGCAGAGAGAACCACCACCACAAGTGTGGCTGGTGACCTGGATGAGGCTGGGACTATTGGTTCTGGCTTAGAAGCTGGCCAAGACAGTCCCACCATAATTAAGTCCTCATCCATGCCCAATGAACCTGACTTGGGAGGTCAAATCCCCATTTTGGAAGAGGGCAGACTGGAACCAATGACGCTTTTAGAATTGACGGCTGTCTGCATTAGCTTGCAAAAGCAAAATGCAGACTTAGTACAAATTGTCAGTAACCAAGGCCTTGAACTCAAAGAATTGAGGGAGAGGATTGTTGTTTTAGAGAGTGCTCATTCAAGGGGAGGTATGGAGGAGTCTTCCAAAGGGGAGGAAGATCAAAGAAATCTGAGTGATAAGAGCAGTCAAGATGGTCAATCATTGGATATTGCTGAAGCTCTTACTACTTTGAAGGAACAAAAAGGTTTTGATACGTCCTTAATCTCTCCAACCAATTTAAATTTATCATTTACAGATATGTTGAGGTAGGTTACACAAGGCGCTAAGGGAAAATATTTGAGCGTTGACAAGACAAGTTTGGACGCTGACAGAAGTATTTTGGGCGCTGATAGAGGAAATTTGGGCGTTGACAGATCTGCATATGGAGGTGATGTATTCCAGTCATCATCTATCATCAAGGATGTTCCTACTCAGGTATTATCATCTACCCTACCAACAATTGAACCAACAGATAAGGGTAAGGGTAAGTTGGTAGAAGAAATTGTTCCAAAGAATGCAGCTCAGGTTGAATTTGATAGAAGATTGGCTGAGCAAATGATGGAACAAGGTGAAAAGGAGAAGTCACCATTTGTTGTGACTTCTGAAGAAGAAAGTGATGGAGCTAGCTCAGATTCAAGTGTGATGATTGTTGAACCAGAAAGACTTGAGTATGGTGATGAGCTTGCTAGGGAAAAGCTGAGAGATTTGAAGTTGCAAATTGATTTTGATATGCCAGAGGTAGTTCAGATGTACAATTCTTGGGAAGAAAGCTGTATGGATAATCCAGACCTGACCATTTCAGACCAGATATGGGGTTTGGAAATTCTTCTTAGAGTTCAGAAGGATTGTAAGGTGATGTTGAAGTACAAGGCAAGCAACATTCTCTCTGAATTGAAAAGGGATAGAAGGAAGCTCTACTTTATGTTGCTCAAATGTCATGGAGTTGGATGGACACATCAGAAGCTGAAGGCTTTGACATTTGATGAGTTGGAACATAGGGCTTATCCTATTTGGGTGAAAGTGCAAGAAGAAAACACTTTCAGACTTCTTTCAGATGAAAGAAAGGAGCAACTTGCAGAAGAGATGGCAATCAAGAAAGCTATGATAGTTCCTAGACTAGTAAAGAAGGGATTTATTCTTGAGTTTCCAAAAGATATGAATCAACTATATCCAAGTGAAGCAATCATTAGAAAGAGCCTCAAGCTCTCCCCATTAGAAGCTTCAGATATGGTGCATGTGTTACCACTAGATTCCAGGAATCCAATTGTAAGTTATGAGGAAGATGAATGTGGATTCTGGAAAATTGGAAGATTTGGCAAGGAGGTACACACTTTTACCACTCTCATATCTTTATTTGCAAGTTGTGACAGAGAAGACTTGGTAGACCTTTGGAGGTTGCTAGAGACCAAGTATGAGGCTGAAGCACCAACTTCAGCCAATGGAATAAAACTTTGGACCACATTCAAAAGAATGTGTGGGACAAAAGAAGAAGATCCTGAAATATGGAAGGATCTTGAAGATGACCTCAGTGGTCTTCAATGGAGGTTGTATTCAGCTGCAGGTGTATATCATTTGAGTTCTACAAAGTTTGCTGAGTATTTACTTGTAGATGCTCAGTATTTCATATCCAAGGCTGTTTTGGAGAAGATGAAGGACACCCAGTTGGAGATAGACTATACAAGTGACGTGGCAAAGAATTTGATCAGATTTATTTATTACCAATATGATAAGGTTTGTCAGACTCCTCCAAGTTCTTAATGTTTATTCAGAAACTTGATCATAAGAGTGGATATCAAGTTTAGGGGAGGATTGTTGGGAATAAATTTAGGCCAGAACACTTGAACGCTGACAAGAACAACTTAAGCGTTGACAAGAGCAAAGTGAGCGCTGACAGCATAAGCGTTGACAAGTTAAAGTCAAGCGTTGACAGATTGAAGACAAGCACTGATGGAAGATGTGAGCTACACGTTTATTATATTCTAGATTACTTCTAGTAAGGATAGAGACGACAATGTATTTTCTATGTTTATCTTTACCTAGAATAGTTGATTCGTAGCTTATTGTACAAGACTTCTTGTTCTATAAAAGAAGATCTTTTAGGTTAAAGTTAATATAAGTTTTCATAAGTATTCGCAAGTTAAACTCTTTCATTGTAACCAAGTACGATTATTCTAATACAAGTGAAAGTTTGTTTAACATCATTGTGTTTTAGATCAAGTGTTAATTCCGCATAACACTTTGTTACTTTATTCATAAGCAAAGGTTTCTCTACGTGTAGTACTTGATCTAATCTCGTTTACACAAAGCTTAATCGATCTAAGTTTGGGATCAACATCCGGTACCCGAAGTTTTCGCTCCAGCAACCGTTGCACAATCAGATACGTCTGCACCTACCACTGGTCAAGATATACCTTCAACGAGTAATTCACAACCAACTAACGAATCAACTACTCATGTCATGCTTATTGATGATGAAGAGGATGATGATGATCACGATTTGGAATTCGCTCAAATGCGTGAACTTCCATTCTTTGGTGTACCAATTCCCGACCCTAATCAAGCCGGGTCGTCCACCTCAGAGGAAGCTCCTTCTACAGTTTACTCCAATCCACGGATTCGTGAACATGACAGCAAGTGGACAAAGGATCATCCTATAGATTCTATTATTGGTGACCCTAATCGTCCGGTATCCACAGGAAATCAGCTACAAGAAAATGCAATGTTTTGTCATTTTGATGCTTTTCTCACTGAAGTTGAACCTAAGACATGGCAACAAGCTTTTACTCAATCTAGTTGGATAGAAGCTATGCAAGAAGAACTTAACGAATTCATACGTCTTGAAGTTTGGGAACTTGTCCCATGCCCAGATCAAGTGCAGTTACTCACTTTGAAATGGGTTTACAAGGTGAAACTCGACGAGTTAGGCGGAATACTGAAGAACAAAGCTAGACTAGTAGCTCGTGGATACAAGCAAATATTGGGCATCGACTTTTTGGAATCCTTTGCACCTGTTGCCCGTTTGGAAGCTATTAGACTATTCCTCGCTTATGCAGCCCACATGAATACGATCGTCTATCAGATGGATGTGAAGACGGCATTTCTTAATGGTGAGCTCAAGGAAGAGGTCTATGTTCAACAATCGGATGGTTTTGTGAATCCTAATTATCCTAATCATGTGTACAAGCTTAATAAGGCTCTCTATGGGTTGAAGCAAGCTCCACGCGCATGGTATGATCTATTATCACAATTCCTCATTACGTAAGGCTTCGCTAAAGGCAAGGTGGATCCCACGCTGTTCATTCAGAAACGAGGTAAAGATATGATTATGGTACAAATATATGTTGATGATATTATATTTGCAGCCTCGACCCAAACTTTATCCGATGAATTTGGGAAACTCATGTCTTCCAAGTTTAAGATGTCAATGATGGGCAAGGTATCGTTCTTCTTAGGTCTTCAGATATCTCAGAGTCCCAGAGGCATCTTTATCAATCAATCCAAGTATGCCCTTGAATCGCTAAAGAAGTATAAGATGGAATCTTGCGACCCCGTGGATACTCCAATGGTGGAGAAAACTAAGCTTGATGCAGATCCACATGGAATTGCTGTTGATCCGACACTTTATCGTAGAATGATCGGTACTCTTTTGTATATCACAGCTAGTCGACCTGATCTTCAGTTTGCTATATGCATGTGTGCTCGGTATCAAACTAGGCCTACTGAGTTACACTTAGCTACTGTTAAAAGGATCTTTCGATATCTTAAAGGAACCATTAATCGGGGACTTTGGTATTCGAAGCACTCTTCTATTGCACTCATGGCATATGCAGATGCGGATCACGCGGGTTGTCAAGATACAGGCGTAGCACAAGTGGAACTTTGCAACTACTAGGAGATCGACTAATCAGTTGGGCATCGAAAAGGCAGAAAAGCGCTGCAATTTCAAGTACGAAAGCAAAATACATAGCTATGTCCGGTTGTTGTGCTCAAATTCTTTGGATGAGATCGCAATTAACCGACTATGGTCTAGGTTTCAACAAAATTCCGATGTACTGCAACAACAAGAGTGCAATTGCCTTATGCTGCAACAATGTTCAATTCTCCCGGTCGAAGCATATTGACATTCGCTACCATTTCATCAAGGAGCAAGTGGAAAATGGAGTAATCGAGCTTTACTTTGTCCGATCTGAGTATCAATTGGTGTATATTTTCACGAAGGCTTTAGATCGCGCTCGAATTGAATTTTTGGCCGACAAGCTAGGAATGAGAACTTTCTCGCCTGAGACTCTAAAGGAACTGGCAGATGAAGCGAAAGAATAGTGGTGGTAAAACTATTCTCGTATCCTTGGTGATCATTTGTATATATTGTTTATATTTTTATCCACAAAAGCAAAATACAAAAATATAAAATCATATAAAAACCATAAAAATTGAAAAATCTAGAAAAATCCAAAAATATTTTTTATTTTTCAAAGGCATGTCTTTTGGTACGATAATATTTACGGCCTTAGAAATGTCGATTAATATTGACACGGCGCCATAAATAGAGTTCGTACAAAAGTTGTAAATATTTCATAAAACATGCCAATATGGCTTGTAGTTATTTCAGACTGCAACCGGGTTTTCACATTAAAGTCAAGTATTTCTTATGAAAGCTTTGGCTCATAACGGGAATTAATTTTCTCGGGCAAGGTTTACTTTTAAACCTTGTAAGGGATCAAGTTTACTTTATAACTTGGTCTAACACAAATATATGTGCGTATCAGTGAATTTATTTGTTAAAACAAGAGAAGTCTTGTTTTTATGAAGCTATCATCTCTACAACCATAGCAATCTACAATTGGTATCTACATACTCGACGATGCGACTACTCAACCGACGACTACAGCTCTTTCAATAGAACACGGGTCAACAATTGAGGGGGAGCAATTGTCAAGCATTCAGAATCTTCGATGCCGAAAGTGCCAAGTTCACAAGTTGGTGTCAAGACAACAATACCAATCGTACACGTGGTGTCAAGAGATGACTTCAGACGTGACGAGGCGACCAACATATGCTGACAAGAACCATTTGATCTTATCATATGATGTTCTCATCTATCAGGTCCAACCTTGTCAATTTTTCTAATATGGTGAATATGTGATCATGTTACAAATCGATATCATATCTTATACGTTTGATATCATGAAGATAAAATGGACTTGCATTTTTCTTCCCAAAACCTTTGTAAAAACTTCATTAAATCAATTGATATTAAAAATATCGATTGGGTTAATATTTTTAATATGGGGGAGAAAATGTGATTTAATATGGGATATTATCACAAATGGTTTGACTTAATATGCTGGCTCATCCCGACATGTGCGAAATATTTTCGAATATCGTGGCATATGTTAAGGGGGAGCAAAATGGATTTGCTATATCAAAATGGATTTTCATGGTGACATATACTTACCCAAAACCCATTTATTTCACGACGATGAAGATTGTGGTGACATAAGGATGGTAGGATAGGTTAAGTCCTATGATTCTTCCAGAACCGGAGGAATCTTCCCAAGGACATTCCATAGCTAGAAATAGTAGTCCTTAGGAAAGATGGAGAAAGATAGTGAACGTAGCTGAATGCCGACCAAGTACTTAAGTTAGCACTGGAACAATCACAACAAGGTGTTAGTTATGACGTATTGGTAAGCATTGAAGGGGTTGAAGAATGAAAAAGAATTGTAAAGATAAAGGGTGTAAAGAAAGAAGCCCTCCTTACAACCTTAGGCAGAAACCGGGTCAATACATATGCTATTGAGATCATTTTAATGATGCTCGATATTGAAGATAGACATCATGGACCCAGTGATGCAATGCACAACCCATCCCAGCTAACTCAGATATCTCTTAAAATATATTTGTTTTAATCACACGGAGACAACACGTTATCTATCGATTTATTCACTCCGAATAAATTGGTATTGAAATGGTGGCACTCCTCTCCAGCCTCTGATCACTAAAATCCAATATGCACGATCGAGTCTAGAGCCATTTGAGATCATCAAATATCTCATTAGGACACACTTTCATATTTCCTTGCTTATTCACACACTGTGAAAAGTAAGAAAGATTATAAGAGTCCTACGCAAAATTGTCATGATTTTGCCTGAACATCCGAGTAATACGAAAGTATTTACAATGAAGATGGAAATCCTTCTTGAGCGAATATCAAAAAGCTCATGGTAGGTGACTTGTGCGATTCTTTATGAATCAAGCTTGTGATAACTGGAAAGCAACAGTGGTTTAATTCTTAACTGAATTTAAACACGTTCTAGGCCTCTACGCAATATCTTAGTGATCTTGCCAGAACACTCAGAGTGATACCTTAGTGTTCACGGTGATGAGTGGAAATCCTTCTAGTGTTAACCTCAAACAGCACTTGGTAGGTAACTTGCAAGATTCTATACGAATCAAGCTCGTGACAACTGGAAAGCAACAATGGTGCGGTTCTTAGTTGAATTTCACTTGTTCCAGGAACATGAATTGACGGCTTCAAATCATGCGGATAATTTTATCCAAATGATTCACTCTTTACGTTCGCAGTCAGCTTTGGACGGTCGAGTAAAGAGAACGGGTTTACCCGCTAAATCTTGTCAAGGAAATTTTTAATTAAATCTACCTGCCACAAGTACGATATTTTATATCGTCCAACGGTCTTCACCGACCGGAGGTAAAATGCTACCGAATTAGAGTGAAATGTTCAAAGCCATTTCGTTCGTGTCTACTTATGTTGCGGCATTTGAAGACGGTGGCGTTGCGGGATCCAAAAAGAAGTCGTCCCCGCATGCTTATACTTTATGCACTTAATATCTCATTTAATTCAAGAAAGCCTAAAAGTTAAGTCTTCCGCTGTATCGAACTCTGAAGCTTTCAAGAATTACGAAGGTATAAGTATGTGGGACATGGCGTCACGAAGAGGCGACGATCACAAGTGATGGATGCACAAGATCAAGGCAAGAGATTAATTCTTAAGATTGATATCAAAGATCACATCAGCATGTTCACTAGAAAAGAAAAAGGAAAAGAAAGACGAAGACTATAAGCTCAAGACAAGCATAGTATGCTAGGTTTATTTCATTATTGTAACTCAGGTAACGCCCTTGTTTGGAGTGTCCTCCCTTAGGGGGAGATTGTTGGAAATACGTTTTTACGTATTTAGGAAGATTCGGTCACTCCGACAATATACTAAGTAGTAGCTCGTAGTCTAGACATCGTTATTTAACAAACAAGTCCAAGCCTAGCCTACAACATGTGTAGGCCGGCCCAAACATGTAAGCCCAAGCCCATTACAAGGCTTGGGTATATAAACCCTCTTCTTTGATGGAGAGGGTGTGTGGTTATTCATTTTTCACATAGTAAACATTGGTTTTCTCTCTCAAGAAGTGTGTGTAATCCACCATCTCTCTATCTCTTTCTCTCTCTAAAAACATAAGCAAGATTTACATTTCTTCAGAAGGGTTTAGCCACAAGTAATTGTCATGAAGTTTATCTAGCTCTTTTATACTTGCTTCAACTCTATCATCCCCTATTCTCTACAAATTTAAAATCTCAAAGAATGAGACTAGTGGATGCTTAGCCTAATAAACCAATAAAGGTCTACATGGTTAACGCTACTAGCTAGAGAATGCTTGGATAAGCAAACTCGGGTTTAGTCAAAGTATTCATGGTGGGCCTAATATGTCAAAGATAACTAAACTTGTTAAACCATATCCTTTATTATATTTCTTTTTCGTTTTATATTTTTGATGAAAAATAAAAGAAAGAATATATACAATGCAAATGTGTTATGCAAATGAAAAATGTTTAATGCAAAAATTATGAATGCATGTTTTTGGTGGCTAAAGTAGATCAAAAATTTGAAAAATGTTTGAAAAATTAATTTTCCAAGTTATCATGAAGGTCAATGACAAAGTCTAGGTAACGTCACTTCGATAGAAGACACCCTACACTTAAGCTAAACATTGTCCTCAATGTTTAAGAGCATGGGAGTATAAACTCCCCTACACTTATGACAATGAATAAACTTTGCTTAAATCAAGCTAAGGAAAGATCAAATATAGTGAATTCATTTTTTAAGCACAATGTGTCTATGAAAAATCACAATAGTAACGAAGTGAACCGGATACAAGGGCCTCCTCCATAAGCTCCAAAGCACGTGATGAGAGAGAAACCCTACAAACAACATGAAGACAAAAGGAAGGTCTCCCCCTACACTTATCCTCAACTCTATACCCTTATTTCTAACCTACCACACTCTAAGTCTAAAAAATCTAAGCCTACTTATTCAAGCTTGATTTATAGAGTCTCTAGCTCGACTCTTCCCACAATGAATTAATTCATGGGGAAAATGAGGATCTCTTGGACCATTTCCACGGAAATGTCCTCCCCAAAATAGTGCTTAACATGGTGACCATTCACTTTGAAATTTGGACCATTTGGTTGTGACAACTCAATAGTTCCATAAGTAAATACTTGAGCAATAGTGAATGGACTAGACCATCTCGACTTAAGCTTGCCCGCAAAGAGTTTCAACCTTGATTTAAAGAGGAGAACCGGCTCTCCAACTTTGAACTCACGGTTCTTGATCTTAGCATCATGCAATTTCTTAGTCTTTTCATTGTAAAGCAATGAGTTCTCATAAGCATTGGCTCTCAATTCATCCATTTCATTGAGTTGGTCCTTTCTATGTGAACCAGCTTGGTTCAAATCAAAATTTGCCCATTTGAGAGCCCATGAAGCCTTATGCTCTAACTCGAATGGGAGGTGGCATGCTTTTCCATAGACAAGCCTATATGGAGTACAACCAATTGGTGTCTTAAAAGCCCTCCTAAAAGCCTACAAAGCATTATCAAGCTTATCCGACCAAGAAGATCGATGCTCTCCCACCGTTCTCTCCAAAATTCTCTTTAAACCACGATTTGTGACCTCGATTTGACCATTGGTTTGAGGGTTGATGTTGCGGTTTTTAGTCGTTTTACTTACCTTTAGGAAAAAGTAAGCAAACGCTAAGTCGTGGTAAGTATTAATCAATACGTTTTAGGAAAAACGTAAAGACGAATAATCGAGTTCGTTCTCGAGGAGGTATGGTGTTTAGCCAAAATATATAGACGTATTTAATCGAGTGATTACGTTTTTGGAAAGAAAGAAAGAAAGAAAAACGGAGACACGATACGCTCGAAACGGACGAAAACGCGCGAACGTACGAACGTAAAAACGCGACCCAACGAAAAATTTCACCTAGAAAATAATTAAAAATTACTAAAAAGTCCTAAAAATCCTAACTAAGAAAAGTACGCAAACCAAAAGTTTTGAAAATGCTTAAATTATTTTATATTAATTTTTAAAGAAGATTAAAAACCCTAAAAAATAATTTAACTAAGAAAAAGACAAAATTCAAACTTTTTTTATTCGTAAACCTAAAGTACTTTATTTAAAACCTAAAAAATATTTTTTGAAAATTTTTATAAACCTTTTTCTATTTTTTATGATATTTTTAAATTTTTAAATGAGAATAATCTTAGAAAATAAATAATAAATATAAAATTATGAAATTTTAACTATATAAAATAAAATTTATTTTTCCTACGTCTTAAATGACAAAAGAAAATTTTAGAAAAAAGAATTATATTTTTTTAACTTTTACTTCTTTTATTATAAACTAATTAATATTAAAACTAATTAAACGCTTTAAAAATATTAAACGATTTTATAAAAATACCAAAAAAAAAATAGAAAGTATGAAATACTGATCTAAGTCTAGGAAAAATAATAAGCTGACTAGAAAAGCCCAAATAAGCTCAAAACTAGCTTAAAGGGCTGATTAGCTTATTATTTTACGAAACTAAAATGAGTATAAAGGAAAAAGAAAAGAAATGCTTAACAAAAAGTAGCCATGGAGCAGATGGTTGGGGTGTAGGGCTGCTGAGCAGCAGGTCCCGAGTTCGAATCCCACTGCTACCACTTTGCAATGTTTTTATTTCTTATCAGTGAACACACAAACAAAGTATTAAAGAAAAAGTGAAAGCAAGTATAACAAAACTTGCAGTGAGAGCAGATGGTTGGTTAATTGGTTGTTGTGTTTGGTTGCTGCAATGTGTCAGGGGTTCAACTCCTACCTGCAGCAATTTTTTTTTGTTCAGCTTTTTTTTCTTGCTTTGCCTTGCTTTTACTTTTGGTGGGCAAATGCACCCCAAAAACCTTATGCTGGTGGGAGTTTGGGAAAGCACAAGTAACAAGCTCAAACACAAAACACTAAGACAACCAAATATCAAACTTGAGCAATACTAAGGAAACGAGCAGGTACTTTATTTAGCGTTTTGGTTTCTTTGTTTGAAATGGACAGTGGGCACACAAAACATAAACACAAAACGTAAAACTCAACTAACAATCATCAACCACATGAAATGAGCAGAATGTGTACCAAATTAGTGACAGTGGGTGTATGCAATAGACAGACCAAGCACCCCTATCTTACTATTCACGCCTCAAATCTCACCTTTATTACGATTTACTCTAGCATCACAGTAACTTAACACAACCCAAGCTCAAACAAAATTACGATTTCTGCCAAGATTTGGGGCTGTTGAATGCTCAATTCGTGAACAAAAAACACACACAGCAGGTCTACTCTTACTTGGCGTTTGCTTTAGTTAGCTTTTTTTTTACTTTTGGTTTGGTTCATGGTGGTTTGCTGTGAGACAAATGGCACACACAACGAACTCAAAACACAAACACTAACATGATCATACAGAAACAGGCCTTCCACTTAAATTACTTAAAAAAAAATGCACAGTGGACTTAAAAAAATAAACACGCAGGCACACCTTTTTGGTTATGCTGGTTTGTTGGTTGCTGTGGGTACACAAGCACCGGGCACTACTCAAATTCAACACACAACCCGAAAATCAAAGCATACAGTTAAAAAAAAAGGACACCAGCAAACCTAGAAAAACTTTAAAATAGGCAAATACTTGAATCAAATTAACTAATCAGCAGATACAAGGACTAAGGCAGCAAATCTAACGGACTTAGCAGCAATCTAAAACGAACGAAACAACCAATTACACCAATGCTCGATCCAAAACACTAAAAACTCCACAAATTGTGAGCTTGTGCGTGCACAGTAAGCTTAAACAACAGTCCTTACCCAAAACACGATTAATCACGCCCAAGCTTGGGCTTTAATGTTCACAGTTATGACCAAAGTTACATAATCAAACTTAACATGGTATACCTAGAAAACTACCTCCTAGACAGATTTCTACAAGACTTGCAAAATCGATCTTTCAAACTAAAACACCCATACTTTGTAAAATCCGCCTATCCTAAACTTATGTGAGGCGTGCAGAGCTTAGCAAAGGTGACCTGGTCGATTACTACCCGAAAACCCTCCTGTCCCAAACACTCTCTTAAGTGAGAAAAGGTAATTTTTCAAAGCTTTTGGTTTAAACACGCCACAAACTAACGATCAACTACTGATGTCAATCAATGATCATCCAAACGTTACCCTTAATATGAACACACATTCATAGCAACAACATCACAGAAAAATCACTTATACCTACGATTGAGACAGAAAAGTGAAAGAAAGATAAACTCACCTCCAAGGACACACATCCATGCCCAAGGGAAAGAGCTTATGTACACGCACGTGTACAAGCTTTCCAACCTGTTAAAACACAAGTAACAAACACAGTACCAATAATCAAATGAACAAATAAAATTCCCCAAATCCTGATTTTTCTTTCTCTTTCAAAATAATTTTTCACAAAACTCGAATCTTAAAACTTGAAACTTTGAAACCAAACTCGAAAGCTTAAGCTTGTTACACTAAAACATGAAATATAAATGGAACTCAGCTCGTTTTTCTGCAATTTAACAACTTTTAAAATAAAAAGGAATTAACCATAAATATCAACTTTTATTTATTAAAAAGGAATTACAAGAGCCAGAAAAACTAAAACTGGAACAAAGAAAAATAAAAACCTATAAGCCCTTATATAATGGGTCACAGCAGGTTCTAGAATCAAAGAAAAAGCTAACCCTAATGGACGAATTTCCATGAATGCCCCTTTGGTTTGAATAATTTTTCTTAGTCAAAATTGAGCATGTGATGAATCTGAGATATCCAGCTGTTGTGATGATCTTCACCGTTCATTTTGTGAGTAGGGAGCAAGTAAAGAACTCTAGTCGTCGATTCATCCTGCCACTTTCTTGTCCTCAAGCTTCATGGTGCAGGGGAGGTCCCCACACGTCACATGGTGTGATGTGGAAGGAATCTTGGGATGGGTTTATGATTAAAGGAGGATTAATTCAATATCTGGAGCTGATCATGTGGTAATTGTGGGTAGATAGGGGATTAGGGTTTTGGGATATGAATGATGAACAGGGTTGGTTTTAATCCAAAAAGGAATACAGCGTGTGTTATGGAGGGATGTATAATATTATTTTAACTAATCAAAATAATTAGTTAAATAATATACGGGTTAATGGAAGTATGAGCTGGTGTGTCGGGTTGGGTTTGGTTAATGGTAATTGGGTTATGGGGTTAAGTAACTTTGGCTATTTGACATATTCACCCCTCCTCTTAACGACAACTTCAAAACAGCATGGCACCACTAGTCCTTTTGGTTTTCTCAATTAGTCCTTTTCCAATCTCACCTATAGTCCTTTTATAACTTTGGAGGACTTGTTTTGTTCTTCTTCAAATTCCAAGGGCTGGATTAGTAAATTCTTCAAACTTTAGGGACCCCTTTAGTATTTGAGATAATTGAGGGGTATTAAGTGTCAATCTTTAATAGTTGAGGGACCAAACTTGTACAATCTTCAAACTTGAGGGGCATTTTTGCAAAATCAAAACTCGGGCCCGGTTCAATATGCGGCTTCGTTTCCCGTGTTCGTTTTTGCGTGATTCTTGTGATCTTTTGCCATTTTCTCAATATCCGTACCTAAAATACACAAGTAACAAACACAAGCATATATTTGGGTATTTTGATGATATTTAATGCATTTTAAGTCCAAAAAGAACGATGAGACCATGTATAAAAGCAGTCTCATCACTCCCCCATACTAAACCATTGCCGTGCCCTCACGCAATGCTAGAATTAAGTATCATAGCACTTCCAAAATTCATTTTATGATGACTTTTATTAAAGACGTAAATTTAAATAAGCTACTACACGTGTTTTAGACATAATGTATTGTTTTCATCACGATAAAGTGACTTTTAGGATCATAGAACAAGAACACGTGAATGCTTCGTTAGAAATAATTTCGTCATCCTCGATTTTCACCCAATTCCATGCTAAGCGTGTAACGAGATCATTGTTATTATAAGTAAGCAACACGATCACATCTCATGAGTGTTAATTACGAACCTAAACTCCCTTATTCCTACTTGGTATCTCTTATATTTTATTTTTGTCTTAATGATCACGAGGATACATCATTGACTTATGCGTGAATAGAGATTAAGTCTAAAAATAGAGTCTTAACGGTGTAACCAAAATCATTAAATTAATAATTCACCCTAATAGACAACGATGTCAAAAAATTAAGTCAACAAGAAGGATCGATAAACACGGTTTTATAACGGTTTTGAACATGAGACTTATTACCAAGACTTTTATACGCCCCCTAACGGAAGGACCTTATTATCTTTGGTTTACCTCCATCTTTTATTCAACTTCGCCATGAAGCTTTTATTATGACTTCGGTCTTGCCTTGCCTTTTATTATCCGCCATCATCGGTGGTTTTATTAGCCAAAGACGTATATCCTCACGCTAAAGCGAATTTTGGATCTTTAAAGCTTCGAAGATTAAGGCTTGATTCACTTTCAATTTGGGCATAGATTTTTCGGCCTTGTGAGCTTCAAATTTTTGCTTAATTTAGGTGAGCACTTGAAATCTTATTATTAGGTGAAGCTTTCGATTATTCGGGTGCCAATACTTCAAAACCGTGACGTTGGCGATACCTTAATGTTTTCTCAATTTAATTACATGGAAGCTACTAAAACAAATTAGAAACCAACAATAGTGACTAAACCGCTAACTCAATATTTATTAACAATTTATTATACAAAAGCGTGGGGAGAATAAGCTAATAATTACTACACATGAGATCGTGACGATTACGAGACTTATAAATAACTCTATCATTTCTCGTCCTCATTTAAGAGACTTAGCCTAAAAAGTTAAGGAATCGAAGCTAAGTGCTCAACACCCACGGTCGAGTCAAAAATTACTCTTATTCTCACCATCGGAAAACCTACATTCGTGTCTTAAACACTTATGAAAAACTAGAAAAATTTTAAAATTTGGCCATTTTTAGCCTTATTTTGCATAAAACGATAACAAAAAGATAAACTTTGGAAAGCGTGAAGGTTTGGCAAGGCAAGTATCTATTCACCCCCCATACTAAAGTTAAACATTGTCCTCAATGTTTCGAGTCTAGGGGTGCAAACACCCCCATACTAGAGACGTAGTCGAATGCCTAATCTAGCATGGAAAGGGTGTAACCAATAATTTAAAGCCGTTTATGAAGTGTGCTAAAAACCTAAGGTTAGAACATCAAAGGATATATCATGTGGATATCGAGAAATTCTTCAAAGCAACGATCGAAGCTCGAGTAAAACGAACACGAGATGCTTCATCGTGATGATAAGATCCTAGATTACACAATCACAAACAACCACGAGAAAAAGGTAGGAAGGGCACAAATCCCCTCATTAGGTTAATCTAAAAAGCAATAATATATACAAGGATAAGCATGAGAATCCCCCACGAGGCACCTTGTTTTTGATAACCGAGTCAAAAGCTCGACTCGAATCCCCATAAATGTGATCATTTAGGGATAATCATGGTTCGGTCATTTTTGGTGGGACTTACATGTAATCAAGGCCCAAAATCAACCGTGAATAAAGGCAAAGCCTTTATACCGGGATCGAAGATCGTATCCTCGCATTTTGTTGAAAATAAAACACGCAAAGCCAGAGGATACGTCTTGTAAGGAAGAAAACTCCTTATGACGTAGGTAAATTCATCATATCCGAGGGGGTGGGTAGGTTCACTTTGAAACAAAGGTGAAATAGAAAAAGAATTATCAATAATAGGAGTTTCAAAATTTCCCCCTGGTTCGAAGGCAAAAGCCTCACTAAAATCCTCACTCTCGTCGAGAGGCGGTCCATCGGTGAACCCCTCGAGAATGGAAACGTCATGAGTAGAAAGAGTAGTCTCAACCGTATGAGACGTCGGGAGGGTGACTAGCAAATCCGGCTCATCGAGTTTAGAATCCTTAGAATCCTCACTCTCGATGTCCTCGAACGTCTCATCAAAGAGAGGATTTACGTCACCAAAAATGAACGCGTCATCAAATTCGAATAAAGGGTTCGAAAAGATTTTAAAATCGGTATTTTGAACATCCTCGTCGATTAGTGACTCGTCATCACTAGCGGAAAAATCATCGTCATTGAAAAGCGGGTTCGAAAAAGTCGTTGATTCTCTCCCCGAAGTGTCAATGGGAGAGACATCATCACAAGAAATTGATTCACACTCACTATTGTGATTTGCCTCGTTGGAATCTTCGTGGAAAAATTCATCGAGAGCAAAATCACTTACCTCATCTTCGGAGAAAACTGTAGGCTCACTTTGGATTGGAATAGGGATCTCGACACTAGGATTAGTGCTAAGATTCGTCTCCCCCATACTTAGAGAGGCATCGGTTTCCGTAGTGGGTATAGGAGTAAAAGGCTCTTCATTTGAAGATTTTGCCTTAATGGTTTCGACATCGGCGTCGAAAAACGTATCAATGTGAGCAAGGCCATCGGCGAACTTCTCACATGATAAATCCATAATCTCACACGGTGTGGGATTAGGAATAAAAGGCTCGTCACTTGACGTTGTAGCCTTGATGGTTTCAAGTTGGTCCTTCGGAGGGATCGAATGCGGGTTTTCAAAAGACGTGGAAATAGTAGTAACGCGTCCCTCCGGAATTAAATTTTGATACTCTTCAAAAATCGAGGGGTCAATGATTCTCCTTAAAACCTTATCAATTTCTTCTTTTTCAAAATCACTTAACGGACTATCTTCGTCAAAATCTTGTGTATTTTGATTTCGAAAATATTTGATAATTTTAACTTCATTAGAAAAATTAGGTTCTAAAGGTTTAACATTCATCGTTCCAACACGTGCTACGAGTTTTTCTTGTTGTTTATTTTCGAAATCATTTTCAAAAACCTCGTTCGTTGACACCCTCGTTTCCTCATCCTCGATGCTCTTTTCAACCTCTTCAACAATTAGGGTATCTTTTTTCTCCATAATTAGTTTAAAGAGCGTATCAAGTCGTTCATTGAAACGATTAGAACTTTCGTCGATGCGACTACAACTCTCGTCGATGCGGCTAGAACCGAGATCATCATCGAAAACATGTCGTGGAGATGATTGGTCAAAATTGGAATCGTAACATGGATCGGGCTCATGGGAATTTTGAGGATCGAGATTGTATGGTGGGGCCTCAAAATTATCAAAAACGGAATTATCGTATGAATTGGGCTCATCATAATCCATTGGTTGGCAAGAAAAAGTATCGTGAGGCCCCCCACAATTGTCGCAACACGGATTTTGAGAAAAATCTGGTTCGTCGTATGGATAACCACCCCCATTGTCGTAATTGTAACCCATGTCGTGTGATTCGTCAAAACCGGAAAATTGATTGTCGAAATACGTATTTTGGTTCATCGGTTGACAATCGTACCCATAGTGAGGTTCATCTCCACAATACTCACATGACGGTGAGTATTGCGAAGATTGGTCAACGAAATTCGGATTAGGCTCGTGATTGTGACCATTTGGGTATTGAATTGGACACTTATAGTGCCAATGGGAAGGGCTTCCACAATATAGGCAATGGATGTGACGTTCTTCATTAGAAGTATACAAACAATTGGTCGGATTACATGAGGGACAAGATCTAAAATCTACATAGTCGATATGATCTCCGCACCTTTCGCATACACACCATGGACAAGTCACGGAACCATACTTTCGTCTCCCACAACCTAGGCAATGAAAATCCATGAAGAATTAAAATTTAGAGGGGTTGAGAAAAAGAATTATGAAAATAGAGGGAAAAAATCGAAGAATCTTTTTGTGTTTTTGGTTTTTTTAATTTTTTTGGAACTTTGGTGTATTACGTAGAAATTAATCTACAAAAACTATCCACTAATCAAAGGTCTCGATTAATGAATCCAAGAGGAGTGAAGGCAATTACGTGAAGTAAAAACCCTCATCGACTTTGAAACGTTGGCGGAACGCCAAAACGTTTCGAGGTTCAATAATTAAAACTCACAAAAATAGATTAATAATACTTGAGTTGGCAAACCCCTAATTAATCGTCACTTTCAAAATACGCACAAGCGAGCGGAGAAAACGAGGCGGCACGAAGCACTTAAGAGCCTTTTTTCCTTAGGTCGTGAAATACAACCGCCTTATACCCACCTTATAGTTTGTATTTATCGATTAAACCAATTAAGAGTATTTATCTATTTTGCCTTTGATTTCGTTTGAATTCGATACAACAATAGTGACCGGAACGCTCAACTATTGAGGTGCGATTTCTCGCGTATTTGGATAATTATTGTGTGTTAATTGTTCTACGTAAATACAATATATTATGCACAATAAAAACGAGAAAACGATTTTGTGTTAATAGAGTTCTATTTAACACTATTTATTTGTATGGCTAATAGTATAGAAAAATAAAAAGAAGTATTTACGATAAAAACGTAAACACTCAAACAAACACGATAAATAAGTATGGCTAAACACACCTCCCCGGCAGCGGCGCCATTTTTGATGTTGCGGTTTTTAGTCGTTTTACTTACCTTTAGGAAAAAGTAAGCAAACGCTAAGTCGTGGTAAGTATTAATCAATACGTTTTAGGAAAAACGTAAAGACGAATAATCGAGTTCGTTCTCGAGGAGGTATGGTGTTTAGCCAAAATATATAGACGTATTTAATCGAGTGATTACGTTTTTGGAAAGAAAGAAAGAAAGAAAAACGGAGACGCGATACGCTCGAAACGGACGAAAACGCGCGAACGTACGAACGTAAAAACGCGACCCAACGAAAAATTTCACCTAGAAAATAATTAAAAATTACTAAAAAGTCCTAAAAATCCTAACTAAGAAAAGTACGCAAACCAAAAGTTTTGAAAATGCTTAAATTATTTTATATTAATTTTTAAAGAAGATTAAAAACCCTAAAAAATAATTTAACTAAGAAAAAGACAAAATTCAAACTTTTTTTATTCGTAAACCTAAAGTACTTTATTTAAAACCTAAAAAATATTTTTTGAAAATTTTTATAAACCTTTTTCTATTTTTTATGATATTTTTAAATTTTTAAATGAGAATAATCTTAGAAAATAAATAATAAATATAAAATTATGAAATTTTAACTATATAAAATAAAATTTATTTTTCCTACGTCTTAAATGACAAAAGAAAATTTTAGAAAAAAGGATTATATTTTTTTAACTTTTACTTCTTTTATTATAAACTAATTAATATTAAAACTAATTAAACGCTTTAAAAATATTAAACGATTTTATAAAAATACCAAAAAAAAAATAGAAAGTATGAAATACTGATCTAAGTCTAGGAAAAATAATAAGCTGACTAGAAAAGCCCAAATAAGCTCAAAACTAGCTTAAAGGGCTGATTAGCTTATTATTTTACGAAACTAAAATGAGTATAAAGGAAAAAGAAAAGAAATGCTTAACAAAAAGTAGCCATGGAGCAGATGGTTGGGGTGTAGGGCTGCTGAGCAGCAGGTCCCGAGTTCGAATCCCACTGCTACCACTTTGCAATGTTTTTATTTCTTATCAGTGAACACACAAACAAAGTATTAAAGAAAAAGTGAAAGCAAGTATAACAAAACTTGCAGTGAGAGCAGATGGTTGGTTAATTGGTTGTTGTGTTTGGTTGCTGCAATGTGTCAGGGGTTCAACTCCCACCTGCAGCAATTTTTTTTTGTTCAGCTTTTTTTTCTTGCTTTGCCTTGCTTTTACTTTTGGTGGGCAAATGCACCCCAAAAACCTTATGCTGGTGGGAGTTTGGGAAAGCACAGGTAACAAGCTCAAACACAAAACACTAAGACAACCAAATATCAAACTTGAGCAATACTAAGGAAACGAGCAGGTACTTTATTTAGCGTTTTGGTTTCTTTGTTTGAAATGGACAGTGGGCACACAAAACATAAACACAAAACGTAAAACTCAACTAACAATCATCAACCACATGAAATGAGCAGAATGTGTACCAAATTAGTGACAGTGGGTGTATGCAATAGACAGACCAAGCACCCCTATCTTACTATTCACGCCTCAAATCTCACCTTTATTACGATTTACTCTAGCATCACAGTAACTTAACACAACCCAAGCTCAAACAAAATTACGATTTCTGCCAAGATTTGGGGCTGTTGAATGCTCAATTCGTGAACAAAAAACACACACAGCAGGTCTACTCTTACTTGGCGTTTGCTTTAGTTAGCTTTTTTTTTACTTTTGGTTTGGTTCATGGTGGTTTGCTGTGAGACAAATGGCACACACAACGAACTCAAAACACAAACACTAACATGATCACACAGAAACAGGCCTTCCACTTAAATTACTTAAAAAAAAATGCACAGTGGACTTAAAAAATAAACACGCAGGCACACCTTTTTGGTTATGCTGGTTTGTTGGTTGCTGTGGGTACACAAGCACCGGGCACTACTCAAATTCAACACACAACCCGAAAATCAAAGCATACAGTTAAAAAAAAAGGACACCAGCAAACCTAGAAAAACTTTAAAATAGGCAAATACTTGAATCAAATTAACTAATCAGCAGATACAAGGACTAAGGCAGCAAATCTAACGGACTTAGCAGCAATCTAAAACGAACGAAACAACCAATTACACCAATGCTCGATCCAAAACACTAAAAACTCCACAAATTGTGAGCTTGTGCGTGCACAGTAAGCTTAAACAACAGTCCTTACCCAAAACACGATTAATCACGCCCAAGCTTGGGCTTTAATGTTCACAGTTATGACCAAAGTTACATAATCAAACTTAACATGGTATACCTAGAAAACTACCTCCTAGACAGATTTCTACAAGACTTGCAAAATCGATCTTTCAAACTAAAACACCCATACTTTGTAAAATCCGCCTATCCTAAACTTATGTGAGGCGTGCAGAGCTTAGCAAAGGTGACCTGGTCGATTACTACCCGAAAACCCTCCTGTCCCAAACACTCTCTTAAGTGAGAAAAGGTAATTTTTCAAAGCTTTTGGTTTAAACACGCCACAAACTAACGATCAACTACTGATGTCAATCAATGATCATCCAAACGTTACCCTTAATATGAACACACATTCATAGCAACAACATCACAGAAAAATCACTTATACCTACGATTGAGACAGAAAAGTGAAAGAAAGATAAACTCACCTCCAAGGACACACATCCATGCCCAAGGGAAAGAGCTTATGTACACGCACGTGTACAAGCTTTCCAACCTGTTAAAACACAAGTAACAAACACAGTACCAATAATCAAATGAACAAATAAAATTCCCCAAATCCTGATTTTTCTTTCTCTTTCAAAATAATTTTTCACAAAACTCGAATCTTAAAACTTGAAACTTTGAAACCAAACTCGAAAGCTTAAGCTTGTTACACTAAAACATGAAATATAAATGGAACTCAGCTCGTTTTTCTGCAATTTAACAACTTTTAAAATAAAAAGGAATTAACCATAAATACCAACTTTTATTTATTAAAAAGGAATTACAAGAGCCAGAAAAACTAAAACTGGAACAAAGAAAAATAAAAACCTATAAGCCCTTATATAATGGGTCACAGCAGGTTCTAGAATCAAAGAAAAAGCTAACCCTAATGGACGAATTTCCATGAATGCCCCTTTGGTTTGAATAATTTTTCTTAGTCAAAATTGAGCATGTGATGAATCTGAGATATCCAGCTGTTGTGATGATCTTCACCGTTCATTTTGTGAGTAGGGAGCAAGTAAAGAACTCTAGTCATCGATTCATCCTGCCACTTTCTTGTCCTCAAGCTTCATGGTGCAGGGGAGGTCCCCACACGTCACATGGTGTGATGTGGAAGGAATCTTGGGATGGGTTTATGATTAAAGGAGGATTAATTCAATATCTGGAGCTGATCATGTGGTAATTGTGGGTAGATAGGGGATTAGGGTTTTGGTATATGAATGATGAACAGGGTTGGTTTTAATCCAAAAAGGAATACAGCGTGTGTTATGGAGGGATGTATAATATTATTTTAACTAATCAAAATAATTAGTTAAATAATATACGGGTTAATGGAAGTATGAGCTGGTGTGTCGGGTTGGGTTTGGTTAATGGTAATTGGGTTATGGGGTTAAGTAACTTTGGTTATTTGACATATTCACCCCTCCTCTTAACGACAACTTCAAAACAGCATGGCACCACTAGTCCTTTTGGTTTTCTCAATTAGTCCTTTTCCAATCTCACCTATAGTCCTTTTATAACTTTGGAGGACTTGTTTTGTTCTTCTTCAAATTCCAAGGGCTGGATTAGTAAATTCTTCAAACTTTAGGGACCCCTTTAGTATTTGAGATAATTGAGGGGTATTAAGTGTCAATCTTCAATAGTTGAGGGACCAAACTTGTACAATCTTCAAACTTGAGGGGCATTTTTGCAAAATCAAAACTCGGGCCCGGTTCAATGTGCGGCTTCGTTTCCAGTGTTCGTTTTTGCGTGATTCTTGTGATCTTTTGCCATTTTCTCAATATCCGTACCTAAAATACACAAGTAACAAACACAAGCATATATTTGGGTATTTTGATGATATTTAATGCATTTTAAGTCGAAAAAGAACGATGAGACCATGTATAAAAGCAGTCTCATCAAGGGTGATACGCGGTAGAAAGGCTATGGTTAACACCATATTTCTTCATAACTCTTGTAAATTAATCATTACAAAAATGAGTACCAAGATCACTTATGATGGCCCGAGGTACACCAAATCTAGCAAATAATTTCTTTAAAAATTTCACGACAACTCGAGCATCATTAGTAGGCAAAGCTTTGGCCTCAACCCACTTTGACACATAATCCACGGCTACGAGTATGTATTTATTTCCCTTAGATGATGGAAAAGGTCCCATGAAATCTATTCCCCACACATCAAAAATCTCACACTCTTGTATGAAGTTTTGTGGCATCTCATCTCGTTGAGTAATTTTTCCTTGTCTTTGACATACATCACAAAATTTTACCATCTCTTAGGCATCTTTGTATATGGAAGGCCAATAGTAACCCGAATCAAAGACTTTCTTGGCGGTATAGTTAGGCCCAAAATGTCCACCTATAGGCCCCTTATGACAAGCTTCTAAAATCTTAAATGCCCTGGGCCCATCTACACACCATCTAATGATTTGGTCCGCACATTGCCTAAAGTGGTAAGGGTCATCCCAAAAGTATTATTTCACTTCCTTAATAAATTTCTTCTTTTGTTGTGAAGTGAGACCCTCTATTCATCCCCCATAAGATAGTTTGCAATATCCGCAAACCAAGGGGTGGCATCCTCTTGTGAAGAGATAGACATGAGCTCCTCTATTAGAAAGGGTTTATTAATTTCCTTATGAGGTAATTCACCTTGAAAAGGATGCTCAAGTCTACTCAAGTGATCCGCCGCTAAATTCTCGGCTCCTTTTTTATCACGAATCTCAATGGAAAACTCTTGTAACAATAAAACCCATCTCAAGAGTCTAGACTTAGCATCTTGATTTGTCATGAGGTACTTGAGAGCGGAATGATCCTTATACACTATGGTTTTGGAGAGCACAAGATAGGGTCTAAATTTCTCAAAGGCATTGACTATAGCAAGCAACTCTTTTTCCGTGGTGGTATAGTGAAGTTGAGCACCCGTCATGGTTTTACTAGCATAATGTATAGGTTGAAAATGTTTATTCACTCTTTTTCCTAACACGGCCCCCACGGCATAATCACTAGCATCACACATAAGCTCAAAAGGCAAATCCCAATTTGGAGAGACCAAAACGGGAGCCTTAGTCAATTTTTCCTTAAGTATCTCAAAATACTCTAAACACTCTTGGTTGAAAATGAACGGAGCCTCTTTTTCCAAGAGGTGGGTCATCGGTCTTGCTATCTTAGAGAAATGTTGTATGAAACGTCTATAGAATTCCGCATGACCCAAAAAACTTCTAACTCCTTTCACCGTGGTAGGTGGGGGAAGCTTAGTAATAACATCAATTTTAGCACGATCCACTTCTAAAACCTTATTAGATATCTTATGTCCCAAGACTATCCCCTCTTTGACCATGAAATGGCACTTCTCCCAGTTAAGAACAAGACGTGTTTCTTCACACCTCTTAAGCATACGTTCTAAATTGGAGAGACAAGAAGTGAATGAATCTCCAAAAATCGAGAAATCATCCATGAAAACTTACATAGTGTGCTCAATCATGTCATGAAATATTGCCATCATACACCTTTGAAATGTCCCTGGTGTATTGCACAAGCCAATAGGCATTCTCTTGTAAGCAAATGTACCATAGAGACAAGTGAATGTGGTATTTTCTTGATCCTTAGGGTCTATGGGTATATGAAAATAACCCGAAAATCCATCTAGAAAGCAATAGTACTCATTTCCCGCTAAGCGTTCAAGCATTTGGTCCATAAAAGGAAATGGGAAATGATCTTTCCTAGTAGCATCATTGATCTTCCTATAATCAATACAAACTCTCCAACCCGTGACAAGTCTAGTAGGAATAAGCTCATTGTTCTCATTAGGCACTACGGTGATTCCACCCTTCTTGGGAACACAATGTACCGGGCTAACCCATGGAGAGTCGGAAATAGGGTAAATCATGCCCGCATCAAGGAGTTTGATAACTTCCTTCTTAATGACCTCATGGATTTTAGGGTTAACCCTTCTTTGGCTTTGAATGGCGGGTTTGTAATCATCCTCCATAAGGATTTTGTGGGTACAAAAATTTGGATAAATTCCCCTTATGTCGGATATTTTCCATGCTATGGCTTGCTTATGTTTCTTAAGGACCTCTATGAGTTTTTCCTTCTCATCATCTTTCAAGTCTTTAGCAATGATCACGGGTAATTTGTCTTTTCCCTCTAAGAAAGCATATTCAAGGTGGGATGGAAGGTCCTTAAGTTCAAGGGTAGGTGGACTCTCTATGGAAGGTTTCACTATGGATGGATCATCTATGGTAACTTCTTGTGGAATTAGTGAAGGAATGGGATCTTCATTGAGCAACTTTTGGATAGTGAGAATGTCTTCTTCCCAATTGATGGGAGAATCATCATTACCAAGGAAGTTGGACTCAAATTCCTCCAAGAGGAAATCACTCTCTCCAAAAGGTGTTAAGGAGGTAGCAATTGAGGCAACGATCTCTATATGAGGCATGTCTTCACTATCATTCTTACAAGTTTCATGAAAATTCTCATCACACACCTCAAATAGAACATCCACTATGTTAATCGTTTCACAACCTTGAGACTTCTTAGTCACTTTTCCTAGCTTAAACACCACTTTCTCATCCTCAACTCTCATAATTAGTTCTCCCTCCACCACGTCTATAAGAGTACGACCCGTCCTCAAAAATGGTCTACCCACAATTAGGGGAACTCTCGGGGTCCATATCATAATCAACCACTACAAAGTCCGCCAGAAAGGTAAACTTATCCACACCAACAAACACATCGTCCGTAATACCTACCGGATAAGCTATGGTATGGTTGGCTAACTCAAGGGTCATCCTAGTAGGAGTGAGCTCGGGAAAAGAGAGTTTTTGCCAAACCGATAAAGGCATAAGATTTATGCTTTCCCCTAGATCCAATAATGCCATGCAATTTTCCACCCTAGGAAAATTACAAGGGATCAAAAATCGCCCCGGACCTCCAAGTTTTGTAGGTAAGGTTTTGAGTAACACGGAGGAGCAATTCTGTTAAGTGACGTGTTAGGCAAATCCACCAATTTTTCCTTGTTGGAGAGGAGATCTTTGAACAGTTTAGCAAACTTTAGCATATATGCAAGAGATTCCGCAAAGGAGATGTTTATGTTAAGTTGCTTGAACATCCTCCAAAAGTTTGAGACTTGTATATCATCCTTGTTTTTCAATTTCTCCTTTCTGAATCTTGATGGGTAAGGAAGGCTTGGTTTTGGTGTAGGTTGAGTAGTTGTTGTTGTGGAAGGTTTCTCTTTGTTGGTTTCTTCATTGGGAGGTGTGGAAGGTAAAGGGGAAGTGGAGGTAGGTTAAGAAGGTGTAGGTGTTGAAGTGTTAGAGCTTGAAGGCGGTGAAGAAGATGTAGAAGGCTTATCACAAGGTGGAACCATAGTAGGCTTAACCATAAGAGGTGTAGGAGGTGAAGGATCATTAGTTGTCTTTCCACTTCGTGTTGTGATAGCATTGACATTAGCCCTTGGGTTTGTTTGTGTGTTTGAAGGTAGATCCCCTTGTGGCCTTTGAGTATGCATAATTTGGTTGTGTAGAAGAGCAAATTTCTTGTTGTTTTCCTCTTGAGCCTCTTTCATTTGTCTTTCATAAGAAGTAAGCTTTTGAAGAATCAAATCCATGGGATTAGGTTGCACATTTCCTTGATAAAAACCTTGGTTTGGATATTGAGGTGGAGGTGGTTGATTAAATCCTTGATTGGGTGTATGAAATTTATTTCCTTGAAGTTGAAAGTTATTAGGTGCTCTATAGTTATTCCCTTGGTAGTTTGGCCTAGGCCCTTGATTTCTTTGTAGCAATTGAGGAGGATTGGGTTGATTTTGGGTGGGTGGATGGGGTGGAAAGCCGGGTGGAGCAAGCTAGTTGTTTGACTTGTAAGAGAGATTGTTTTGATTGATGTTAGGTTTGAAATGCTCTCTATGTTCTTTTTGATAAGCATAACACTCAACTTGATAACCTTGAACCTTTTCACATTGTAAGTAAGAATGAGGACCTCCACAAGTCTCACATGAAATAGCAATGACATTCACATCGTTGGTGGAATTTTTGCCCAAGGAAACTTTCATAAAGTCTTGCATCATTGTTTGTTGCATCTTTTGGGTATTTTGAAAAAGTGCTTGATTTTCCTTTTGGGTTTGGGTCCATTCTTGCATTTATGAAAGGAGTTGAATCTCAAATGGTTTGGAAACACCCTCTTGAATAACATGGAATCTCTCATCTAATTGTGTGTTAGTTTGCACCATGGATTTAGTCTCAATAACGTCCCATGCTTCTTGAATGGATTTGGAAAGAATATTCCCACCCGCGGAGGAGTTGAGGGAATCTTGATGATGTGGTCTTAATCCATTATAAAAGGTATTGATTTGGTGAAATTCATTGAATCCATAATTGGGGAATTTTCTCAATAACTCCTTGAACTCTTCCCAAGCATCACTAAAGGTTTGGCTAGGTTTTTGTTGAAATCCAATAATTAGGTTTCTCAAAGCCGTGGTCTTAGATGGAGGAAAGAACTTGTTCAAAAACTTCTTAGTAAAGTCATCTCAAGTAGTGATGCTCTTAGGTGGTTGTGTATCTAACCAATACTTGGCATTGCCCTCTAAGGAAATTGGATCAAGATCAACTTAATGGCATCATGAGGAACTCCATTGTACTTAATGGTATTGCAAAGAGATAGAAACTTCTTGATATGATCGTGTGGATTATCACTAAGTCTCCCAAAAAATGGTGTGTTTGAAACCAAGCTAATCATAGATGTCTTAAGCTCAAAGGAATTTTCGGGTATCTCGGGTATAACAATAGCATCGGCATATCCTTGCACATTGGATTGAAGATGCTCCATCAAAGGTCAATTGTCAACGGCGGCCATGGATTCTTGTGTGATGTTCAAAGCACGATTCTCGGGATCGGCTTGATGGACGGTGTTGTTTTTACTCTTTCTCTTTTTCTTCCTTTTCGGAGGAAGGGGTTGTACACCAAATGGTATTTGTGCACGCCCGCGAGTGAGCATGCAACTCAAATCAAGGAGTGAGAGAGAAGCTCTCGTTTGACTTTGGAAAAGAAGGGATTATCCTTTCCGAGGTTCAATAAGTAATATCCACAAGAAAGTATAGTATATGTAAGTAATACTTGGGTGCAAGACCCCCAATCAAGCTTTCCTTCTTAGAATATGCACTAGTGAATGGGGGGTTAGGTGGCGTGAAGCACTTAAGTACCTATTAACTCTTAGAGGGCATTTTATAGCACGCCGCCTTTCTATTCACTCTGTAGTTTGTATTCTTCGATATCTTGCCTATTGGAAGTATTTATCTATTCTTGCTTAATTAAATTTGATCGATACACGTGTCAAGGACCGGAACGCTACACGGTGTATTGCAAAAGCAATACTTATGGAAGTATGTGTATTGAGTGTTCGTATACGTATACATATCTACATATAATAATATATCAAAAATATTTTTGTATTTATTGGGTTTTTAAAGAAAATACTATATGTACGTAAAAATCGATGAAATCCAATAATATATATTTTTGGGTGCAATCTCTTAGGAAAAAGATTGCTTTTTGAATTTTTTATTTTTTTGGTTCAATTCTTTAGGAAAAGAATTGATTTTGTTATATTTTAGTTTTTATATTTTTATATTTTTTATGTTTTTGATTTATGATACGTAAAAATAACGTTCACGAGGTGAACGGATCCCAAAATCCAATCGAAACCGTCAATAAATAGTCTCTCGTAATGTCATGAACCGACAGCGGCGCCATTTGAAATTGAGTATTTGTAAGTTCGTTTATTCTCGATTCTTGACAAATTGAAAGGCCTAAAAATATCGAGCTTTAAATTGTTCTTGGTTGTTAAGGGTATTTGGATTTCTATGTCTAATTCAATCAACACGTAAAAAGAGGAAAATATTAAGGCTTCGTATCCGTAAAACACAGTGCAAATACCAATTACTATTCACAAAGTACAAATTTTAAATGCAATAAAAGTAAATTGCTTGAAATGTAAACTACATGTAAGTTTGAGGACTAAAATGCAAAATTTAAGAACTAGAAGGACAAAATATGTAAAATTTACCAAACTTGTAACAAACTTAACAACTTTGCAAAACTTGCTAATTGAATTTGTTAAAAAAACTGAAACTTGAAGGACTAAATATTAGCAAACCCTAAAAACTTGAACAATTAACTCTATTTACAAACTTTATCAAACAGCAAGGACCATAATGCAATTAAATGAAAATGTTTTATGAAAACGGGTTAAGCCACACGAATAAGCTGGCAAGAGCTTATTAATGAACCAAATTAAGTCTAGATTGTTTTGAACTGCTTAAAATCTAAAATTAGTTAGGCCATTAACAAGAATCAGCTTAAAAGATTATAAAACTCGAACTAGCTTATATCAATAAGCCAAGAATAAGCTAACTTGAAATCTAGTCAACCACAATCCAATTTTCTTACTGAAACTGATTAATCAACTAACAAGAGGTTTGGAATGTCTTTTAGAATGGAAAATGGTCCACCGAATAAGCCAAAATTCAAAATAAGCAAAAACGGGCTTATTTGACCAACGTTGACCAAAATTCCAAAAAGATGATTTTTGCAAAATCCACTCAAGACATATTGGCAAAACGATTTGTGAAAGAAAATCAACAAGTTTTTGAAGTGGAAATGGAGATCTAGTAAAATAGTAAGCTCCTTGTTACAGAAACTTGCATATGCTCATAAGCTAACTGAAAAGCTGATTTCTAACTGAATACTAGATACTGTATACTTTTCTCTTAGACTATGAAAGTTCAGATGTTAAGCTATACGTTGAAACAAGTTTGAGCTGATTTGGTCAAGATGAAGATATGACAATGAATCAAAGTGCGCAAGTTTTACTGATTATCAACTTAAAAATCTTGACCCATACTTTTTAACTACCAATTGCCTTTTTGAAAACTATTTTGACCACAAAACTCCACTAAAATGTTTCCACTAACTCACCTATTGTAAATGATTACTTAACAAAGGATTTAACAAACTTGACTTACCAAAACTGACTTAAACCAAACACCACTTAAAATTCTGAATGAGAACTTTTTCAAAGAGGATTTAAGCACAAGTTTAAGATAGGTTTAGACATTTATCAAAACTTGTTCAAATGACAATATGAAGTATGTTTGAGCCAAAAACAAACATGTAACCAGACTGAATCATGAAATGAACCTAATGAATATAAACTGATGAAAATACTAACTGAAATCAAGTAAATCTCAATGAAAAGCTGAAAGACAATAAAAACTCTCTATCAAACTAACACAATTATGCTACAATCATGCTAAGCAAACATTCAGATCATCAAGTAATCATTTATCTAAGAATTTAGCATGCAAGTACACTTGAGAGGAACCCAAAACAGGATTTTTAGAACCTTTTAGCTAAAGGCCTCCTCTGATGGAGTAGAGGAGCGCTGAGCTCTCTAGAAAACACTTATACACCAGTAATCAACCCAAATTCATCATCATATCAACACCAGTAACAATCTACAATCATCAATCTTCTACAATCTCTGAAAATGGCTGAAAATGGACTTCTTATGAACTCCAAATTAATCTAAACAACTACTAGTACTTCAAGTCATCAACAAAGCATCCATTGATCATGGATGATCAATAGTAACACATAGTATCAACAAGATTGCAGTAATGAGTGAAGTAGATTAAGAGTGAAATGGACTGAATTTTTGATTTTATTATTTGGAGGGAAAAACTGTTACAAGAGTTAACTGTCTAATTAACAAACTCTTAAGTGTGTGTCAAACACATAAGAGTTGTTGTAACTGAAAAGGAAGAACTGAATTGAGAGAAAGAAAATGAAGTGTGTGTTTTTCACACTCTAGGCTACACACAACAAATGAGCTATCCTATCCTATTTATAGAGCTGGGATGAGTGTTGGTGAAGTGCTTGTGACGTGTTGTATCCAATCAGGAGTTTCCAGGTGTCCTTCTCTGCTTGATTGTATGAATTGGCTCAAGAACACAAAGAGGGGTTTTTAAACCAATGAGTTTCAGCTTAATTGACCATGAGGGATAGCTTCGTTTCTTGATTTGGAGTCCTTTTCATGTTTTACTCTTTGCTTGAAATTCACTCTAGCTAAAAATCAGTCCTGGGCGCGTTTTTGTTGAAGATGACACGTGGCATTCTTTGATTCATTCTCCTTTAGTCACATAAATCATTATCCAAAAGTGGATAATTGACTATTGCATGGCGAAATGCTATTGGCTGAAAAGAGAGATAGTGGGACTACTGTGCTGATTCGGTCATTAAATGAGAAGTTGAGTTAGTGGCCATCTGTCAAGTGAGCTGGTGATCCGGATACCCTTTTTCTTGCATTCCTATTAGTCCTTATGTTTTCACATGGATTAAGCACAAAGTTAATGTAAATTTGGCAAATTCAGCCCTTAGACTTTGGCAGATTTATCCTTTGAGCTCTTTTCTTCATTTCTTTGGCAAATCTAGTCCTTTGACCTTCATTCTTGATCATTTTTGTCCTTTGACTTGGTTGACTTGAGAGTTGACCAGGTTTGACTTTGATCTTGACTTTTTCCAAAATTGCACTTAAGTCCCTTAACTTTTGAACATTGTCAAGATAGGTCCTTTATCTTCTCATGGCTTGTCATCTTTGATCCTTCTCTTGTCTTTTCTTCATAAATGAACTTGATTTCACTTGTTTGCTTGAAATTTGTATCCTTGTTACCTATTTAAGCACAAACACAAAACATACCACCTAATACTGCTTTATAGAATAAAAGTTAGGAATTTGCTATGTGTTTTAGGGTGATTTGTTGACTTATTGATATGAGATTTTGCTCATTTTAGCTTGCAATGATCTTTAATCTGGAACCACCTTACCGTTATTTTGTGAACAATCTGTTTTGAGAATATGTATGAGTGTGTGAAATGTTTCGTTGAACCAAAAGCAAATGGTGTCGATTTATTTATTTATTTATTTTTCTCATAAAAAGGCAAAGTAAAAGTATGTTTTCAAAGAGGATGAAAAATGTTTGATGCGTTCCTTGAAACGATGGTAACAATGTTTTCTCATTTCAAATGATTTAATTATTTTGAAGATTAGGTCGAAAACTTTCGTAGTCATATTTGGTGTGTATTAAAAATGTTGTGTTGTCCCTCGATCCTCAGTTATGCACATCTTAGCTAACTATGCATAATTCGGGAAGAGTCCTGTTTTGTTGATTGTTGTTGCTTGATCCTCAATTATGCATGATCTAGCTAATTATGCATAGTTTAGGAAGGGCAACGTCGTTTCAAATCAACTGGTCATCTTTAAAATTGGTAGTGTTTTTGATAAATGTTTGGATGAGAATGCTTTTAAAATGGTGGATCCTTATGCAAGTAATCGTATTTTTTTTATTCCTAAAGAAATTTTTGAAATTTTCTTGTGTTCCTTGAAATATTTCTTTTCGTATGGCATTGACTTAGTGCGTCACCATGACCGAGTAATTATGGAAAATGTTTTTTAATGTGTTATATGTAACGTGTGAATTCCATCGGAATCACTAGGGTGTTGATGAAATACCAAAGGGGCTCGGGCTGATACTAAGAAGAAATTTTGACAAAAATAGAAGACTGCCGAAGTAGAGGAAATCTGAGTTCGAGTAACTCTGAGGGAAATGAAGAAGACTTCTCCTACATCAAATGTATCGTACTTTATTTATTTTCTTTTCTCATTCTTTTGATATGTCAACGACATACGATAAACTGTTGAAGTTTACCAACTGTGCATCGATAGTTGGAAGACAATTCCATTTGTCGTCTTCGTCTATTCAAGTGAGGAATCCTCCTTGCTTGACTCGATCTTCTTTGATCATCAAAGGTTAAACGACAGATATACATAGTTGATGTTTTTGTGGTATACCCTTGCCTTTTATGTATTTATGTGGTATGTGATCTAGTCAAGTGATCGAAAGTTGTAGGAACTTGAGACGACATTGTCCAATGACGTCCGATCATGGAGAACACGTGCCATGTAATATATTTTTAACTGTGAACAGCGATACTTATAAAGATTTTGACCACGCTTGGGACGGAAGTGAGATGGTGTTCTTGTAATCTTTTTTTGGGTATGGATCCGTGTGTGAGCACCCTACGATGACATATGTATGTATTTTATTTCCTTATGGATATGCATCCATAGCTAGCAAGCTTGTGAACCTTCTTTAACTTGCAATTTTCTTTTGACTGGACTCATCCGAGAATCATCTCAAATATTCTTATTTTATCATGGCTTGGATGATTAGCAAGCATGAGTTAACTTGATTGAACTGATTGACTTGGCATGGTTTGGCTATGTTGCAAACATGTCGTAATGTGGTTGTATGTGCTTCATAATGGCTTTTGTTTTTGATTGGATTGCGATGTCTTCGAGAGAGTTATGTATACGTCGAATGATTTCCGTATCGATGAATTCGTTTTTGACGAAATAGGTTTTTATGTACGTAATATTGCAATAAGGTGATTTTGTACGACTAGTATTGATTACTTCGTCTTGTATATTCTGAACATTTTCGATGGGGTTATGTGCGACCCGTGCGATTTCTTTGTGAGTAATTATTATTTTTATGAGACCGATGAACCAAGTGAAAGGACGATTCGAACGTTGAGAGACATGCTCCGAGCATGTGTGATTGATTTTGGTAGTTGTTAAGATCGACACTTGCCGTTGGTAGTATCCTTGTACAACGACATTTAACATGTTAGCATTGAAGCTGCAGCATTTGAAGAATTATGTTGATGAAAATGTAGATCGCCAGTTGGATGGAATGAAGTAGGGAAAAGTTAGTTGAATGGATTTGAAATGATTCGAGAGACTACGGAAAAGATTGTGTAGATTAAGAATCACTTGTTAACCGCGAGAAGCCGTGAGAAGATATGTGTTGATAACCGTAGGAAGAAATTAGAAATTGAAGTTGGAGACATGGTAATGTTAAAGGTATCATCGTGGAAAGGTGATGGAATTCAAGACGTGAACCGGAGTTCACGAAGAAACGTGAAGACTTCTTTAGGAAGAAGTAGCCTTATCTTCCTAGTAGTACAAAGTGCGAATATAAGAAGCGGAGAGCGCCGGGACGTCACTCCCTTAAGGAGGGGAGGATGTAACACCCCGAACCCAACGCCATTATTTAATCCTAATTTACGTATATTTTTGAAAATTTTAAGAATTTTTATCGTGGATTTATTTGACGGTTTAATTTGAAACCAATAAATGAGGCTTAATTTTTATGTTTGACGATTTAAGAAGAACCGATAACGACTACGATACCGACGGATGCCCAAAATTTACATTTTATTGATATTTGAATTTTCGAGATTTTTATTTTTATTACGTTTTAAGTCGAGTCGGAACCATATGTGTATTCATTTTGTGTGCGTTTTAACCTTTGGGAAGTAATTTTACGAATCCCGACTCCCGCAAAAATTCAAAACCGACTATATAGTCGATTCCTGCTCTTTAAACGGTCATTTATTTATGAGGCCAAAAGATAGCCAAGTTGTCAATTTTAGCCCCTCCCATTTTACAAAGAGAAGGAATGGAAAACACATACTTCATTTCACTTTCAAAAAAATTAGGGTTTCCCCTCTCCTCTCCTTTAGCCGTCGCCACTACAACCCAAAACCACCACCACCACCAATTTTCTTGGGTTTTTGGAAAAAGTAAGAAAATACCATCTCTTATTTCATCTTTGTAAGTCTATTTATCCATTAAAATCAAACATGCAACATCTTTAATTTTTCAAAAATTATCTTCTTAATTAAGTGAGTTTGATCTAAAAATCATGTGTCTATGGTCTTAAAAAGTGTTTATAAACATGGGATATTAATTAAAAAGGCTAGAAAAACATTTTTATTGGGTGTTTTGTTCATCATACCCTACGGCCAAGGGAGGTATGTTTGTGGTTTGATGATTTGATTTATTTTGTTGGTGGGTTTATGTTACTAGTAATGTTTACAACATTTAAAAATTAATTAAACATGTGAAATGATTTATTTATGGAATGGGTTTTCATTGAAGGATGATTCTTACAAGTGATTAGGATGTTATGATTAGTTTATGATGTTTGGTTGATGATATTAGGGGCATAGGAGTTGGTGGAATTGATTAAAAACAAGTGTAGATGTGATTTTGAAAGTGTCATTTTCAAACAGATTATTTAAGGCTATTTTTCGTGGTTTTAAGTTTAAGTCCAGGTTTTCATTATAGAGTGTAGTTGTAGAGCTTTTTTCTAGCTTCGATTTGGTATAAGGTAGAGTTTTTAACTCCAAACGAGTCAAAAGTTATGTAAGATTGAATTTTTATGTACCGGGAGATGAAAGTCGACTCAACCTGAAATTGTGTTCGATTTTAGGTCAAATCTCGGGGACTATAACTAGAGTTTTATAAATACTTAGAGGCTGATCTCAGGCCCTAAACTTAACATATTGAGTCTACTTTTAAACTTAGGAGTTGGATTTATAAATGGTATTGGCTAAGAAGGTCAAAATGGTTTTACAACGCAAAGGTACAAAACTGTCCGAAATTTTAAGTTTAGTAATGTGACGTGCAGTAGGTCTTAGAAGTGAGAACTTTTTATGAAATTTAATATGGGCTATCTACAGGTTGTAAATTAATTTTACAAATTTTCTCATAATTTTTGGTGATGTTTAAGTATAGGAAAACAGCCCGTACATTTGGTATGTACCGGCAGAATTGTAAAATGAGAAATAGCTTTAATAAAATATAAAACTGGACGTGTCTAGTAAATATCACTTGTTTGGATTTTTAGCGTGATTTTATGTGAACTTTGAGTGTTCTTAATTACGTACATATAGTACTTGAAGGTACTTGAAGGTGTTGATTCATTTCGCGGTTGTTTGTTAGGTGTTGTATTTGATTTCCCAGGGCATCCTCATCGTCGGTGATTGTCTTCGTCTACGTCTTCGCTACAAATTCTATCATTACTACTTAAGGTGAGTCTACAGCCTCGCTTTCTACTGTATTTTAAATGATTTTAACCCGCGAGGGGGATACATGCTATTTGAAATAAATGGAACACAAGTCATGAATGATTGTTTGGACCTGGATGTTGTTTGGATTGTATTGAGTACCTTGTTGCTAAAGGCCCTAATTCCATGAACCGTTAATTATTGTCTTGCCCTTGTGTGGGTTGGCAATAGCCGCTTATACAATTGATAGTACTATGGGGTTGACGACCCTATCTGAGACGAGAGTTAGTAGGTTGAGTACCCTCTGCGGACGGATAACTTGTGATAAGAGATAAGGTATAAATCTGGCAACTAATACCTTAAGAGGTGAAATGGTTTCATTTTGATTATGACGGCACTTTGGCGCGGGTGATTAAGTTAACGGGTCGGTGTCATGAGCTTAAATACAATCATTAGCTTTGCTAAATATGAAATACTTGAATAATAGACTATGTATACGATAATGCTATTAAATGGTCATGATTGGTTTTTAATACTTGTGTTAAACTTATGATTTGATAAACCTATAGATTCACTCAACCGTTGTGTTAAAGATTTTAAGCATGTGTTTCAGGTAATCAAGATTGATAGCAGCGGAGCATGCATGGAGGGGGTTGGTGCTTTATTGGTCTAAAACTTATGGATTTCCTTCCCTTGTTATCAATTATTTAATTTCATGTCTTGGTAAAAATATACTGTTATGTTTGGTTGAGATCTTTGGGGACAAGTAACGCTACTCTGATGAGAACTAAATGTTTGGGTTGGAAATGTTTTAGAAAATGGTTGTAAATACTCACTTATGTTTATTTACAACGTTTCTTTTGAGGTCGTTTTCTATGATTATGTGTGATGCTATGAAATAACGCCCAAAGTGGTATTCCGCTGCGTGGTAATTTAGGGGTGTTATAGCTAACTCCATTATAAAGTCAAAATGACTTTGGAGGAATAAATAATAAGTAGTCCTTGTTTGGAATAAAATGAGCCAAGACACTTAGACGCTGACAAGAGTTAATTGGACGTTGATAGGAAGAAATCAAGCGTTGACAGATCAATCGTTGACAAGAAGAAATCAAGCGCTGATGAGAAGAAGTCCAAGCACTGATAGAATACTTAGTCTACACGTTTTGTATTTCTAGTAAAGATATGTTCGACATTGTATTTTATATATTTATCTTTACCTAAATTAGCTGATAGGTAGACTCTTGTACAAGGCTCCTTAATCAATAAAAGGAGGCCTTTAGGTTTTAGTTTAATATACGTTTTACACTTTCATTGTACGCAAGTTCAATCATCAATCAAAGTGAAAGTTTGGTTTATTCTGTTTTGTGTGTTCTTGTTCTAAGTATTAATTCCGCATAATACTTAGATTGTTTCATAACAGAAAGTTTCTCTAAGTGTTAATCTTGATTCAATCCCATTAACACAAAGCTAATCGATCTAAGTTTGGGATCAACAAGTTGTATTAGAGCTTGTTGAGGAACTTTGATCTAAAGAACATGAAACCCTAAAAACCCTAAATCGCCAAAAACCCTAATTTTTCAAGAAACCCTAAAAACCAGACAAAATGTCTACTCCAGATATGACTTCTTCTTCTAGCCATAATCTAAAAGTCCCCATGCTAGACCCTGGCAACTTTGAGCTATGGAAGTTCAATTTTGAGCAGTACCTTCAAATTCATGATCACACTTTATGGGAAATTATTAAATATGGAAACACATTCGATAAAGCTTCTATGATTGCTACTACTATTGCTGCAAGATCAATTGATGGCTCAACTGAAGAGGATCGAAAAGAAAGACCTTCAGATGGGAGAGCTGTCTCAACTGAGGACATTGCAAAGAGAAGGAATGACATGAAAACTGTAAGCATTCTCACACTTTCTTTGGGACCAACCAATCAACATAAATATAGAGGTTTTGAGTCTGCCAAAGAACTTTGGGTAGCTCTTCAAGTCAACTATGGTGGTAATAATGATACTGCCTCAGAGAAGAAGAAGCAACTCTTGCATGAGTATGCTGTTTTCAAATATCTTCCCAATGAGAAGCTAAGTGGGGTGAGAAGCAAGCTTCTAGACATCACAAGCAAATTGTCCTTTATGGGAACAGTGTATGGTGATGCTGATATCATTACCACTTTCCTTAAACGTCTTGGTGATGCATGAAAAATTAAAGCAAGGTCTATTATTGCTACCAATGCTCACAAGAGTTCTTCTTTTGATGACGTCTACAATAAGCTAAAGATAGTAGAGAATGAAATCCTCTTGGATCAAGGAAGCAAATCGACCTCTGGAAACATGGATTTCTTCTTATATAGTGAAGGTCAAGTTGATCAAAGAGAGCCATATGTACATCCTGTTACTAGATCAACTTGTGTCAACGGTGGATCAACCTTTGTCAGCGCCTCACATTCAGACGTTGACACATACAATGTTGAATCACCAAGGATTGAACCTGCTGGTATTGATCTAGATACAGTGTGTGCATACATTGTTGCATTTCCCAATGGTTTAGTGATTACATATGAGAACCTTGAGCAAATCAGTGAGGAGAATTTAGAGGAGATGGACATTAAGTGGAATATGGCACTTGTAAGCATAAGGGCCAATAGATGGAATAGAAGATTCAGGAAGAAGATGACCTTTAATGCTAAAGACACTGCTGGATTTGATAAGTCCAAGGTTGAGTGTTACAATTGCCATAGAATGGGTCACTTTATGAGGGAATGTAGATCTCCAAGAAGATCTGATGCTGGAAAGCCTTCAAGCCAAATCATTAAGGTTGAAGACACTAAGGCTATGGTTGCCATGCAAGAAATTGATGGTGTTAGATGGGACTGGAGCTTTATATCAAAGGAGGTGGAAGAGAACAAGGCCTTGATTGCAGAGAAGAAAGAAGAAGAGCATGTTCACTATGCTCTCATGGCACATTCTTCGTCTTCATCAGATAATGAGGTATATGATGATGCTTTCTGTAGTAAAGATTGTCGTTTAAACAGTAAAAAACTTAACAAAGAAATTTTAAAGTTAAAATCAGATGTTTTTTTATGAAAAATACAAGTTATCTAATTATCAACTGGCACTTGTTCAAACTGAAAAGATTGTGGCTGAATATAAGAAAATGGAGCTTGACCTAAAAGATCAAATTAACGTCTTGTCTCATGACCTCAAAGTTAGTGTTGACATTAGGGACATTTTAGAGAGATCCAAAGGAGTCATAGAAGCTAAGTTAGATGAGGCAATTAAAAACAAAGATAGTGTAGGGCTTAAAATTCAAAGATTTGATAAAGCTTCTCAAACCCTAGAAAAATGTGTAAGTGAGCAAAGAGACTCTAAGGATATGACTGGGATTGGGATGAAAGAGTATGCTGATATTCCACCACCTACTGGAAACTTTTATGGTGTCCTTAGAAAGGATTTATCTTGGACTGGTATTCCAGAACTCCAAGAAAAGGAATTCATTCCTCCACCAAGAGTTCTTACTCCAGTAGATAGAAAGTGACTGACCTAGAACAACGGAAGAAAGCAAATCCCACTATGTTTGTTAAAGGTGGAATGCTTAGTGAAAGTCCACTTGAGTCAACACCAATAACCATAACCAACCCTTCTACTGGAAAACCTGTTGACCTTGGCTCATCTAGTAATAGAAAACCTAGTGTTAAGTATGTAGAAATGTATAGAAAACCTAGGTCACCACAAAGCCAAGTTAGTGATAATGGGACAGGGTTCTTTTCATCTAGACCTAGGGTTATGTCTAGAAAAGCTTGTTATATTTGTGGGAGTTTTTCACATTTGGCGTATAAGTGTGTCAGTGCTTCAAAAGTCAACGCTAACAAAAAGTCAACCATTGTCAAACCCAGACCTTTTGTCCAACAAAGTCCACCAGTTACTAGACCAGCTCCATTCTTTACTAAAGGGTCTAATACTCATGGACAAAGGCCTTTTCAAAAGACCAATACATGGTCTAACAGACCATGGTTTCCTGTAGCAAACCCTAGTTTTGGCGCTGATAGGTGCAATTTCAACGCTGACAAGAACAATTTTAACGTTGACAGGAATGTTTCCAACGCTGTTAGACCAAGCAATAATAAATACTTGCAACCAAAGGGAAAGGGGTCTAAAGCTTCATCTAGTTTGACATGGAGACCCAAACAAAACCAAAACCCTAATTCTGATGGGATTTCTATGACATGTAACAGATTTCATTATATTTCAAAGGTCATAACTAAACCAATTGGGGTTAACTGAGTGTTCAATCCTCAAAGGGATGAACAAGAGGTTGTTATAAGGACTAAATCTGTTCTCGTTGAACAACCAAATGAATCCAAGTCTGCTCAGGCTTGGGTTCCCAAAGAAAACTAATTTGTTTTCTTTATGTGCAGGGCATTCAAAAGCAGGTAAATGATTATGGATATTGGGATAGTGGATGCTCTAGGCACATGACAGGGAAGGAAGATTATTTGACCAACTTTACCCCCATTAAAGATGGTGAAAAAGTGTACTTTGGAGGAGGATATGGTACAACTTCTGGAAAAGGCACTCTTATCACCAAAAAATTGCGTTTTGAGAACGTATTTCTGGTAAAAGAACTTCATTATAATCTGTCTAATGTATCACAAGTATGTGATAACAAAAATAAGGTTCTTTTCTATAACACCCCCAATTTACATTGCGCAGCGGAAATACACAATTGGGTGTTATTCACAAACTTCGTTTACAATACTCTATACGACCCTAAAACATTATATTTAGGAATAAATAAGGAAATAATTTAGATCAATGTCTAAAACCTTCAATCCCAAGTAAAATTAGTTTAAAAATATATCAGAGTAGCGTTCAGGTTCCCCAAGGATCTTAACAAAACGACAAATCTTTTACCAAAATACTGGACCATATACTATAAAATTTATGAAAAATGGGAAAGAAATCTGTTTTAGACCAAATTACTACAAAAGCAATCCCGCAATCCTTCTCCAGCAAGCTCCACAATTCATCAACTTCAAGTACCTGAAATACATGCTTAAAATCATCAACACAAAGGTTGAGCAAGTCTATAGGTTTAACAAAACATATTTGAACACATCGTAAAAATCATTCACAATTGTTTAATATCATTGTGGCCATACAATCTATTAATCAGGTATTTCATCTTATAGCAATAGCTAATGAATTGTATTAAGCTCATGGCACCGACCCCTTAACTTAGTCACCCACGCCAAATGCCAGCATGACTATAAGAATTCCAGTGCCCCCACTAGGGTATTAATTGCAAGAATACCAATTCTCATTCTCGTAAAATTATCCTTCCCAGAGGTTACTCAGCGTAAAGCCCTGGTCTCAGATAGGGTCGTCAGCGCAATAGTACTATCATTAGAATAAGCGGCTATTCCCAACTCACAACATCAAGTCAGAAGATAGTTAACGGATCATGAATTTAGGGACTTCTGGAATTTAGGTACTTATACAATTCAAATCAACTAAGGCAACAAAGGCAACATTCGGGTCCAACAATTACTCATGACATGTGTTCATTTTACTTCAAATAGCATGTATCCCCCTCGCGGGTTTTAAAATCATTAAAACAAGAAGAAAGCGAGGCTATAGACTCACCTGAAGTATTAACAGTAGTATGACGACTTTCAACGATCGATGATGCCCGACGAACACGAAATTCACATTCTATCAAAATAAAACGCATGCCTTTAATAATTCATCCAAGAAATATTTCATACTTAATAAAATGAAATAAATATCTCAAAGTCAAAACCAAACTCACACCATACGCAATTTAATAATTCCTTCTTACCTACACTTTTACACTTTTATTCTTTAAAAAACTGTCGATATATATATATATATATATATATATATATATATATATATATATATATATATATATATATATATATATATATATATATATATATATATATATATATATATATATATATATATATATATATATATATATATATATATATATATATAAATCGTCCAAACTGTTTTCCTTACTAAAACACGTCAATAGCTTACGATACTAATCAGAAACTTCACTACTATATATAGAAACACCTCTCAAAAGTTGGTTAAAAGATTTTACTTTTAAAGTTCCCTGCCCGACTCATCTTCGAACTACAAAAACCGGACTGTTTTAGGTCAACAACTCATATAGTCTTTTTAACTTATTTATTTGACTCCGTTTACAAAACCAACACTCGTCTTTAAAAATAGACTCAACATCATCATGTTTATCATTTTACATTAGTACTTGACACATTTCAAAATCCTTTTTATAGTCCTCGAGATTCGATCCAAATATCGACAACAATTATATATCGTGCCGATACTCGTCTCCCGGTACACGAATAATCAAACTATCATAACTTTTTGCTCGTTTGGAGCTAGAAGCTCTACTTTATACCAAATCGAAGCTTAAGACATCCTCTACAACAATATCTAATTAGTTCATACCAAACTCAAACTTATTTTTTTCAAAAATTACTTTTTATATTCTGGTCAAAAATACATCTTTAAAAATCACTTAAAATCAAATTTTTACCACATTTTAACATCATTTTTACCACTATAATCATCCTAATATTACTACTTTCAATCCTAACATGCTAAATCATCCTAGATGATCAAATCAAATAAAACCTAACTAAAAATTTCAACATGCAACAACTTAAAATAATATATAACAACATAACACCTACATACAACAATCAAACATGATCAAAACACATGGTTTTTCATCAAAAATGGATTTTTATAAAAAGTTCATGCATGTAGCTAAATTTCATACCAAAAGATGGAGAATCAAAAGATAAGAATGGGTCTTTGATTAATTTTAATGGATTCAAACTCAAAATCAAAAATCATGGGGTGTTTGTGGTGGTGAGGGTGACGGACACAAAGAGGGGAGAGAGGAGGGGAGAGAATTTTTGGTTAGTAGAGTTATGTTTATGTGTTTATGTGTGTTAAATTTTCCTTTTATATGGGAAAAGTTTAGGGTAGTTTTTGCCAATTGTGATTCTTGTGGACCAAAATGCAATTACTTGGTTAAAAAGCGGGAAATGACTATTAGTAACTTTTGAAAATATTTACGGGTCTCGGGTTTCTTAAAAATACTTCTCAAAACTTAAAACGCACACAAAATATGATATTATATAGTCCCGGCACGACTTAATACGACATTAAAATAAAAAACGTCAAAATATTAAACATCGACATGTCTAAAATAAAACGTAAAATTTTTCGGGCATCTGTTGATATCGTCATTACTAATAATCCTCGCAACTCGTCAAAACGTAAAAATATAACTTCCAACATTCATCCAAATCAAATCACCAATCATTATGACAATCAATCTCGTCAAAAATTTCAAAAATATACGTAAAAATATAATTAAATAATGACCACGGATTTGGGTTGTCACATTTTCACTGATACTGAATGCTTGGTGTTAAACAAAGACTTTAAGATACATGATGAGAAGTTTATTGTTTATAGAACGCCTAGGCATAAGGACATTTACAATGTGAATCTTAATGGAATTAAGATGAATAATAATTTGTCATGTCTATATGCTAAGGCTTCAGTTGATGAAAGTAATCTATGGCCCAAAGGTTAGGGCACATAAACTTTAAGAACATAAACAGACTTGTGAGACATGGTTTAGTTGATGGTTTTCCTGAAAAGGCTTTCCACAATGATCATTCTTGTGTTGCATGCCTTAAAGGCAAACATCACAAAGTCTCCTTTAAGTCTAAACTTGTGCACTCTAGTTCTAAACCACTTCACTTGCTACATATGGACTTATTTGGCCCAACTAATATAGAAAGTTTAAATGGTAAATCCTTTTGTTTTGTCATAACTGATGATTTTTCTAGATTTACTTGGACTTTCTTTTTTGCCTTAAAAAGTGAAACTGCCAAAGTTTTGATTAACTTTATTACCCAAATTGAAAAGAAAACAGGGAATGAGGTTAAAATACTTAGAAGTGATAATAGTGGTGAGTTTAAGAACAAATTGTTAGATGACTTCTGTGTCAATAAAGGGATTACTAGGCAATTTAGCATAGCTAGAACCCCACAACAGAATGGGGTGGCTGAAAGGAAGAATAGAACACTCATAGAAGCAACTAGGACAATGTTGGTTGATGCTCATTTTCCCATTGCATTTTGGGCAGAGGCTGTGAATACAGCATGCTTTGTTCAGAATATGGCATTGATCAACAAAATCCACAATAAGACACCTTATGAGCTATTTTGGAATAGGAAACCTAATATTGGTTTTCTTAAACCCTTTGGATGTCATGTAGTGATTTTGGATACTAGTGATGCCTTAGGAAAGTTTAGTGCTAAAGATGATGAAGGCTATTTTATGGGCTATTCAGTGCAGAGTAAAAGAGATAGGGTTTACATTAAGAAAGAAAAACGTATACTTGAAAAGGTACATGTTAAGTTTTTAGAAAATAAACCTAGTGATCCTGAGAGTGGACCAAATTGGTTCTTTGATTTAGAACCTTTATCTAGAACCTTGAATTATATGCCTGTTACAAATCCAGGCATGGTGAAAGAGGATTCAAATGTTGTGGAAGAACCTATTGTTGAAATTTCAGGTAAACAGGTTGACAAGGAAGTAGGATCACATGCAGTCAAATCAGCCCCCATACTTGAGTATGTTACCATCCCTATATGGACAGATGGATTTACTGCTGCTGCTGCTGCTGGAAAGGAAAAAGATGGTCTACAAGAAAATCCAATTGATGAAAACATGCATGAATCTTCAAGCGTTGACAAAGGCAATTCTGACGCTGATAGGCCAAATTCAGGCGTTGATAGCACAAACGTTGACAGGCCAAGTTCAGGCATTGACAACCATTTTGACCATTTATTCTCTTATAATGTTTTTGAACAAGGTAAACCTTCCACAGTTCATGAAGAGGTTCATTTTAGCGATGATAGAGGATAATATGAAGATGATATTGGCAACATGGAGACTAAGATTGAAGATAACACACTTATTGAAGGAGGAACACTTACATCTACTATCAGAAACCATCCTCCTTCTCTAATCATTGGTGATGTGTTATCTCCTGTTCAAACAAGAAGGTCTCATCAGAATCAAGGAGGTTTTATTGCCAATATCCACAAGAAGGTTGATACCCCTCTTGTACAGGCATGTTTGTTTGCTTGTTTTATGTCACAACAGGAACCTAAGAAGATATTTGATGCTCTCAAAGAACCAAGTTGGGTGGAAGCAATGCAGGATGAGCTTCACCAATTTGCTATTCAAGATGTTTTGGAGTTAGTGGACTGTCCCAGATATGTAAGACCTATAGGGACAAGATGGGTTCTTAGAAATAAGAAGGATGAAAGAGGGATTGTGATCAGAAACAAGGCACGTTTGGTTGCTCAAGGCTATACACAAGAGGAAGGGATAGACTATGAAGAGGTTTTTGCACATGTTGCAAGGATTGAAGCAATAAGGATTTTCCTAGCCTATGCTTCTTGCATGGGCTTCACAGTTTATCAAATGGATGTGAAGAGTGCTTTTCTGTATGGCACAATTGTAGAAGAGGTTTATGTAATACAGCCTCCTGGTTTTGAAGATTCAGAACATCCAGACAAAGTGTATAGGGTAAATAAAGCGATGTATGGACTTCATCAAGATCCAAGAGCATGGTATGACACATTGTCCACCTATCTGGTTGAAAATGGATTCAAGAGGGGCACCATAGATCAGACTTTATTTACCAATAAGATTGGTAAGGACTTTTTACTTGTTCAGGTCTATGTGGATGATATCATCTTTGGCTCTTCAAGTCCAAAGATGAGTGAAGACTTTTCCAAGCTCATGACAGACAAATTCAAGATGAGTGCAATGGGAGAGATGAACTTCTTTCTAGGTTTACAAGTTCAATAGAAAGAAGATGGTATCATTATCTCTCAAGACAAGTATGTAGCAGAGATCTTGAAGAAGTTTGGCTTTTATCCACATGAAAAATAGGCTAGCACACCCATGGATAGGGAACACCCTTGGGGAAAGATTGGAGATGGAAAAGAAGTGGATGTCAGGCATTATAGGTCAATGATTGGATCATTGATGTATATTACAACTTCTAGACCTGACATCATGTTTGCTGTGTGTGCATGTGCACGCCATCAAGTGACTCCCAAAGAGTGTCATCTTCATGCTGTCAAGGGGATCTTTAGATATCTTAGGTGCTATCCCACCATGGGATTATGGTATCCAAAGGATTCTTCATTGGAGCTTATTGGTTATTCAAACAGTGATTATAGAGGTGACAAGTTTGATAGAAAATCCACAACTGGTGGATGCCAATTTCTTGGGAGTAGATTGATATCTTGGCAATGCAAGAAACAAATAGTGGTGGCCAACTCTACAACTATGGCAGAATATGTTGCTGCAGCTGCTTGTTGTGGACAAGTCTTATGGATTCAGAACCAACTGTTGGATTATAGGTATAATTTTATGTATACCAAGATTTTTGTAGACAATAACAGTACATTATGCATTACTAAAAATCTTGTACATAATTCTAAAACAAAACACATAGAAATTAGACATGATTTTATAAGAGATTGTTTTGAAAAAGGTTTAATACAACCAGATAGGGTTGACACAGAAGAAAATGTGGCAGATTTATTAACTAAACCTTTTGATGCTGCGAGGTTTCAATACTTGGTAACAAGTATTGGAATGATCAATCTTACATAAAATGTGTTTTTGGGACTTACTATAAAACTATGTACAGGATATGCACTGTTATTGGTCTTTGTACAAAATTAGGTTTTCCACTTTATTTATCTAACGCTAACAAAGGTATTTTAACGCTGTTAAGTGTTAAAATAGACGTTGATAGCAACATGTTAGTTTTGTGGTTTTTGATCTAATTATGCAGGCATTATGAGCATTGTACAAATGGATACAGAGTTGCTTATGGATCTTTGGAGCTTACTAGGAGTGTGTTCAAATTTATGGATGATGGTTTGAATGTTTACATTCCTATCTTGACATAAATTTTTATTGCATATTTTCTTTTTGGCAACTTGTATATCATAGTTTAAGGGGATGTTTAGGAAACCTTCAGGATTTTTTTTGGGTATTCTTATAATACTCTTATCACAATTCTAGATTTTTTCCACTGGTGAGTACGAGTTAGTTTACTAAATCGTGAGGCACTGTAGCATGCAAAGTTGATATACTTTGCACGCTGCCAAGACTTTTTGACCGAGAATTGGTTGTGGTCGGTTGAGAGACTTGGGTACATTTTTATTGGGCTTACCTGGGAAGTTACAAGGGATTTATATGAGATAACTTCATTGTTAAGAACTTTTTTTAGCAAGGGACACTTGAGGGCAATTATGTCTATCTTGCTTAAGCAATTGTGCATGATTGGACAGTGCTTGCCGCCCTATAGTGATTTTCAGTCTATAAGTTATCTTCACTAGGATAAATTACTTTGTTAAGGTCCTTTTTCTTTTAAATTATTTTTATTTTTGGACGCCGACAGTTTTCTTTCCAAACGCTGTTAAGACCAATTTTGACGTTGACATGACAATTTCCAACGTTGATAAGAATATAGCCGTTGGGTGCTGATAAGATATTTTTTACCGTTGATAAACATTGGGTCCTACCCAGTTTTTATTTTTGACGAAAATATGGGCCGTAATTTTAGGAGTTGGTAACTTTTTATTAATGTTTGAGATAAGTTATATATTTTCAAGATTTTCATAATTACTTTTTGAATATAACTGCCGAACATCTTGACCAATCACATATTTTCACCTCTCCTATATATTTGGCTCATTTCTTTTAAACAGGGTAACTGCTTATTCTTGTCTAACTAAATTTTCACAAACCTTCATCTTCCATAACTTTTATCACTGTTGATCCCAAACTTAGATCGATTTAGCTTGTGTAAACGAGATTAAATCAAGTTAAACACGTAGAGAAACTTTGTTGTGTATAAAACAATTTAAGGATTATGCGGAATTAATACTCAAACAAGAACACACAAACAATTGTAAAACAAACTTTCACTTGATTGATTAGAGCAAACTTGCTTACAATGAAAGTGTTAAACGTATGAAAACTTATATGAAACAAAACCTAAAGGTCTTCTTTTATAGACATAAGAAGCCTTGTACAAGAGTCTACGTATCAACTTGTTAGTTTATTGTAATCCCTGTATTATCTAATTATGGAGATGATTATTAGAGAGAGATAGATGAAGATGTAGAGAGAGAAACTAGAGAGAGGTTGGAGAGAAAAATGAAAGATTAGATTAAGTGTGTAAAAAGTGAATCACCAACCCCTCCTAACATGCTAGGAGGGGGTTTATATAGCCCACCCTACATGTGGGCTATATGGACTATATTGGATCACGAGCCCAATATCATTGGAGTGACCGATCCTTTCTTAATACGTAAAAACGTATTTCCAACAATCTCCCCCAAAGGGAGGTCACTCCAAGTTACAATGTCCTAAATAGTCTATAGCTCGTGATCTATGCTAATAATGATGTGATCGAGACTTTCCTTGGAAAAACGTATTTCCAACAAGCTCCCCCAAAGGGAGGTCACACCATTTTACAAAATCTTAAACCTAGCATACTATGCTTGAGTCTTCGATCTTGTTCTTGTGAATATGCTGATGGGATCTTTGACTTTAGTCTTGAGCATGTTTCCTTGCCTTGACCTTGTGCATTCATCACTTGTGAAATTTGCCTCCTCGTGACTTCATGTTCCACATACTTATACCTTTATAAATTCTTGAAAGCTTCAGAGTTTGATACAGCGGAAGACTTAACTTTTAGACTTTATTGAATTAGATCAGGTATTAAGTGCATAAAGTATAAGCATGCGGGGACGACTTCTTCTCGGATTCCGCAACTCCACCGTCTTCAAATGCCGCAACATAAGTAGACACGAACGAAATGGCTTTGAACATTTCATTCTAATTCGGTAGCATTTTACCTCCGGTCGGTGAAGACCGTTGGACGATATAAAATATCGTACTTGTGGCAGGTAGATTTAATTAAAAATCTCCTTGACAAGATTTCGCGGGTAAACCCGTTCTCTTTATTCGACCGTCCAAAGCTGACTGCGAACATAAAGAGTGAATCATTTGGATAATAATATCCGTATGATCTGAAGCCGTCAATTCATGTTCCTGGAACAAGTGAAATTCAATTAAGAACCGCACCATCGTTGCTTTCCAGTTGTCGCGAGCTTGATTCGTATAGAATCTTGCATGTTACCTACCAAGTGCTGTTTGAGGTTAACACTAGAAGGATTTCCACTCATCACTGTGAACACTGAGGTATCACTCTGAGTGTTCTGGCAAGATCACTAAGATATTGCGTAGAGGCCTGGAACGTGTTTAAATTCAGTTAAGAATTAAACCACTGTTGCTTTCAAGTTATCACAAGCTTGATTCATAAAGAATTGCACAAGTCACCTACCATGAGCTTTTTGATATTCGCTCAAGAAGTATTTCCATCTTCATTGTAAATACTTTCGTATTACTCGGATGTTCAGGCGAGATCATGAAGATTTTGCATAGGACTCTTAAGATCTTTCTTACTTTTCACAGTGTGTGAGGAAGCAAGGAAATATGATAGTGTGTCCTAATGAGATATTTGATGATATCAAATGGCTCTAGACTCGATCGTGCACTTTGGATTTTAGTGATCGGAGGCTGGAGAGGAGTGCCACCATTTCAATACCAATTTATTCGGAGTGAATAAATTGATAGATAACGTGTTGTCTCCGTGTGATTAAAACAAATACCTTTTAAGAGATATCTGAGTTAGCTGGGATGGGTTGTGCATTGCATCACTTGGTCCATGATGTCTATCTTCAATATCGAGCATCATTAAAATGATCTCAATAGCATATGTGTTGACCCGGTTTCTGCCTAAAATTGTAAGGAGGGCTTCTTTCTTTACACCCTTTATCTTTACAATTCTTTTTCATTCTTCAACCCCTTCAATGCTTACCAATACGTCATAACTAGCACCTTGTTGTGATTGTTCCAGTGCTAACTTAAGTACTTGGTCGGCATTCAGCTACGTTCACAGTCTTTATCCATCTTTCCTAAGGACTACTATTTCTAGCTATGAAATGTCCTTGGGAAGATTCCTCCGGTTCTAGAAGAATCATTGGACTTAACCTATCCTACCATCCTTATGTCACCACAATCTTCATCATCGTGAAATAAATGGGTTTTGGGTAAGTATATGTCACCATGAAATCTATTTTGAAGTGCAAATCCATTTTGCTCCCCCTTAATATATGCCATAATATCCGAAAACATTTCGCACATGTCGGGATGAGCTAGCACGTTAAGTCAAACCATTTGTGATTGATCATTTCCCATATTAAATCACATTTTCCCCCCAATATTAAAAATATTAACCCAATCGATGTTTTTAATATCAATTGATTTAATAGCATTTTAAGAAATTTTGGGAAGAAAAATGCGAATCCAATTATCTTCATGAATTACACAAGCTCCCCCTCAAATTAAAGAGGGTGTGCTGAAACGTAAATTAAATACCTTTTAAATACAAGTGTAAGGTATTTATCACGTGCAAAGATCATATATGATAATGAATTCACAAGATTAGCGATTTATGAGGTTGGACCTGAATGATGGAGAACATCATATGAAAGAAGCACATGGTTCTTGTTCACGAATGTTGGTCGCCTCATCACGTCTGAAGTTATCTCTTGACTCCATGTGTACGATAGATATCGTTGTCTTGACACCAATATGTGAACTTGGCACTTTCGGCGTCAAAGATTCTGAATGCTGTACAATTTCTCCCCCTCAATTGTTGACCCGTGTTCTATTGAAAGAGTTGTAGTCGTCGTTTGAGTAGTCGCATCGTCGAGTATGTAGATATCAATTGTAAGTTGCTACGATTGGTGGAGATGATAACTTCATAAAAACAAGATTTCTCTTGTTTTAACAAATAAATGCACTGACACGTACATATATTCGTGTTAGATTGTGTTATTCCATAAACACAATCCCTTACATGGTTATAAAATAAACCATGCCCGAGAAAATTAATTCCCGTTGTTGAGTCAAAGCTTTCCAGTGAAATTCTTGACTTTAATATGAAAAGCGGGTTACTATCTGAAATAATAGCAAACCATTTTGAGCATGTTTTAAAACATTTGAACTTCTGCTCGAACTTTATTTACAACCCCGTGTCATTATTGAATGACATTTCTAGTATCGTAAATACTATCGATTCCAAAAGACATGCTCTTTTTATCAAACATTTTTGAACACACAATTTTGAAAGATTAAGAAAAACCTTTTGAGAAATTCTCGAAAAATTGTGTTCATTGTTTTGAAAACCAATTACTTGAGCTTAAGATGTTGAATATCTTACAAAACGAGCTCAAGTCCGAAAAGTTGTAAACTTCCAGTTGTTAAGGATAAGTTACCATCGGCGATAAACTTTCCTTTTAGCTGAAGAACGAGTCCAAAGTTGACATGTACTTAGAAGTCGTTTTCATGAGCTTGAAAACTTTGACTGTTTTAACGGAAAGCTCATGACCGAGAAAGGTTAATTTCTCGTTATGAGGAAAAGTTCTCTTATTTATAAGATACACTTTCCTTTCTGAGCTTAAAACTTTGAATGTTTTAATATAAGCTCATGACCGAGAAAGGTTAATTTCTCGTTATGAGGATAAGTTATCATAAAAGATAATCTTTCCTTTATTTGAAGTTCGAGTTACAGTCTGACATTTAACTGTAAGTCATTGTGCATGAGCTTAAAAACTTCGAATGTTTTTATTATAAGCTCATGCCCGAGAAAAATTAATTTCTCGTTGTAAGGATAAGTTTATCATCGGCGATAAACTTTCCTTTATTTGAAGGACGGGGCATTGTCTGACATTTAACAATGAACCATGTACACGAGCTAAAAACCTTTGAATGGTTTTAATGTAAGCTCGTATCCGAGAAAAATTAATTTCTCGTTTTGAGGGTAAGTTATCGTTGACGAAATAAACTTCCCTTTCTCTGAAGTTCGGGTCACAGACTGTGATTTGAATGTGAGCCATTGTGCATGAGCTTAAAAACTTGGAATGTTTTTTATGTAAGCTCATGCCCGAGAAAAATTAATTTCTCGTTGTTAGGATAAGTTTACCATCGGTGATAAACTTTCCTTTCTTTGAAGATCGAGTTATAGTCTGAGATGTGACTATAAGTCCTTTGTACACTGTAAGCTTAACTGCAAATCCCCTGAGACACTTGTTTCTTAGATATCAGCTTCTTCAGCAACCAAACTCTGAGAGTGTCCTTAATTGAATGGTATACAATGATTGGACCGCTTCGTTCTTTTGGAACATCCTCTTTGGTACCTGCATTCTCATTTGGAATTTGCATGCTTTGATATGGGTTAGCGATATCTATCTTAGAAGCAAGTGGGGGTTTACATTTTTCTTTTCTTGTGCTAGAGGTGACCTGAGGAGATGATTCACTTGTCTTAGCTGGTAAACGTTTCCTTTTATAGAAAACCTTAAGTTCAAGCTTAAGTGATGCATCCTCCTTTTCAATTTCCTCCCTAGCAGTCTTAGTAGAATCAGAGACTATCCTAGTTAACGGGCACTCGTTTCCTACAAGAGTGAAAGTTCTACCAGTGGGGCACCACATTTTACCAATGGGTTTGATTTTAGCTACCCACTGGGATTTAAGTCTAGCACGGGAGTTCACCTCATTAAGTAATTTCTTGATACAAGAATCATGATTGGCTTTAAAGACACATTTCCTACATGTTTTACAAGTAGCATATTTAATGTCCGAGTAAGATCTAGAATTCCTAGATGATTGATTGATGCTCTTAGGAAGTGACATGCTACGGTTAGCAGTGTTGGGTAAACTAGAAGGCATCTGACTAGGTTTGAAATTTCTATCTCTTACTTTTGTCTTTAGCTTAGCTTCCCTTAGACCAAATGTATGACGAACATCATTTGAACGAGTTTGAGACGTGTTCTTTGGACTATGTCTAGGGAGACTAGAGGCAATCATGTGATTAGGTCTCGCAGAAGCTGTTTTAGTCATAATGGGCCTAGATAGTGGAGTGACTGGTCTAGAAAGATGAACCATATCAACTTGGGAGGCAAACCGCGGTCTCGAGGATTTTGGTCGCTCAGATCTAAACGCAGTCGGTTGTCTAACAAACTGAATTTGAGGCGGTTTCCCCAAGATTGATGGTTTTTCAAGCTTAGTATCCACATTAGATCCTTTAGTTTTTCTCAATTCGTTTTTCAACGCAGCTATAGCAAAGACCTTTTCCTGTACTTGAGCCTTTAAAGTCTCATTCTCTTTGAGAAATTCATCTTGGGATGCCAACTTAGATTCAAGCGACTTAATTTGTCTCACAAAATTATCTTTTTCAGCTTTAGAATCTTGATTTTTTGATTTAATTTTCTTTCAAGAACAACGTTTGAATTTTCAAGTTTTTCAAAATACTTTTCAAATTTATCCGTTTTCTTCGAAAATTCAATTTTGGCATCCTCGAGAGCTTTAGATTGCTGAGCTAAAATCGTTTCAAGCTCTTTAATCTTGGAATCAGAATCAGTTAGAGAAGCAGTCATAAAGCATTTATCATGATGAACTATAGCATTCTGAACAATTTCTCCCCTATTTTGACTCACATCGGATGAATCTGAAGTGGTAAAACTATCACCCTTTTCCATCCCATGTTTGTCATAATTAGGTTCGGAATACGCAACATGCGGTAGTTCATTGGCATAGACATCATATACCACATTCCTTTGTACCGTATTTGTAGACTCTTCGTCAGATACGGGTATGGTGTCATCAATCCCTGACATGCTGCTTGTATCATGCTTTCCTCCCGAATCCTTGCTCTTGCAATCTTTAGGCTCCAAGTTGTCAACCGTATGATCATTCTCCTCTTGCATCTGCATCGTAGATTCTTGCACTCCATTATCATACTCTTGATGAAGTCGAGATCTTTCATAAATCGAAGACGAGACCGATGTCATTAATTTCAACAATGTACCACGGAACTCTTTAATTTCCGTTTGTGTGTACTGAAGAAATGGTTGACATATCCCTGAATTGTCAGACTTAAGAATGTTGAATTTGAAGAAGTGCGTAAGTTGTGTTACTAGAGCTTGATATGCCGATGCTGATGCAGAGTGATTAAAGTCTTCTTTGTGAAGTTGCTCAGCTAGTTGGTTCAAGTTGAGGAATATGGAATCGATGAATATATAACGATCTTGACCGAAGAGTGTCAGAAATTCGCTTCCTCCTTGAAACCAAGAAATGGTCACTAGATGAGACTGGAGTAGTCGAAAGAACGTTATACCACTTTCTCTAGCTGTGTTTTGCATGAGATGCAAGTCTCCCTCTTGAGATGTCGAATTCAACGATTCCATTGAAAATCGATGATATATGTAGGTAAGGATTACTTGTCGATCGATCAATGAAAGAAAGTAATTGTGTTTGTTGTTGTGAGTAGAAGTCGAGAAATAATGTTAAAATCCCCTAATAATTGTTCTCGATAAACCAAAAATTCCAAGACAAAATTACATAAATTTTTTCAAAAACACGTTTTTGAAAAATCTTGAAATACTTGGCACTGTATCGGAATCCTCAAATTTAATCCGTCGGAATACCCATCGGAATAACCATCGGAATGTCCTATCGGAAAGTCTGTCGGAATGTTGCTGGTATCGGAATGTCCAGATCGGAATGTCACTATCGGAATGACCAGATCGGAATGCCACTATCGGAATGTCCAAATCGGAATGCCACACTATCTGAATGTCCAGATCGGAATGTCACTATCAGAATACCACTATCGCAATGTTGCCTATCGCAATGTTTGATCGAAATATGGACAGAGTAACGTCGCAATATCTCTTAATTCCGTCGTAATCCACGATCACAATGAACGATCGCAATCCTCGATTGGAATAAGGGGTATCGGAATACACTATCTGAATACTCGTCGCAATGTAGAAACCCTAGGCTTTTGCGATCGCAATATTCAGATCGGAATATAAAACCCTTCCAACTTTGCGATGGAGTATTTTTCCACTTCTCGGATAGTACACAACCAATTCGGAATATCAAGCCAAGAAACGAATCAAACACCCAAAAATTTTGTGTTTTTAACCAAAATACCAATACCAAATCACAATAATAAGTAACTAGATGAAGTATATCAAGATTAAACCATAAAAACACAAAAAAAAATTTGTACTTGTGAATTCGGATCAAAATAGGCGAGATAATCAAGAACACAAACACAAAAACCAAACAATCATCCCATGGCTCTTGATACCAATTGTTAGTTTATTGTAATCCTTGGATTATCTAACTATGGAGATGATTATTAGAGAGAGAGATAGATGAAGATGTAGAGAGAGAAACTAGAGAGAGGTTGGAGAGAAAAATGAAAGATTAGATTAAGTGTGTGAAACGTGAATCACCAACCCCCCCTAACATGCTAGGAGGGGGTTTATATAGCCCACCCTACATGTGGGCTATATGGACTATATTGGATCACGAACCTAATATCATTGGAGTGACCGATCCTTTCTTAATACGTAAAAACGTATTTCCAACACAACTATTCTAGGTAAAGATAAATATAGAAAATACATTGTTGATCCTATCTTTACTAGAAACAAACTAGAAACATAATATGCGTAGACTATATCTTTCTATCAGTGCTTGACTTCATCCTATCAACACTTGATCTGTCAACGCTTGTTTTCTTCTTATCAATGCTTGTTTTCTTCTTGTCAGCGTCCAAGTGTAGTGGCTACATTTTATTCCCAACAATCCTCCCCTAAACTTGATATCTACTCTAGCAATCAAGTTTCTGAATAAAAATTAAGAACTAGGAGGAATCTTACAAATCTTATCATATTGGTAATAAACATGCCTAATCAAATCTTTGGCCACGTCACTTGAATAGTCAATCTCCAGCTGTGTTGTCTTCATCTTTTCCAAAACTTCTTTGGACATAGGATACTCAGCATCTACAAGAAGATACTCAGCAAACTTTGTAGAACTCAAATAATACACACCAGCAGCTGAATACAAACGCCATTGAAGTCCACTGATATTATCCTCAAGATCCTTCCAAACAGGATCTTCTTCTTCTGGTGCACACATTCTTTTGAATATTGACCAAAGCTTTATTCCCTTGACTGAAGTAGGTGCTTCAGTCTCATACTTGGCCAGCAACAACCTCCAAAGGTCTGCCAAGTCTTCCCTATCCATACTTGCAAAGAGAGACATAAGAGTAGTAAAAGTGTGTACCTCTTTTCCATATCTGCCATCATCCAGAACCCACTTGCATCTTCTTCATAGCTAATGATAGGGTTCCTGGCATCAAGAGGTAACACTTGTACCATATATGAAGCTTCCATGGGTGAGAGCTTAATGCTCCTTCTAAGAACAGCTTCACTGGGATTCAATTTATCCATATCTTTAGGGAACTCAAGTGGAACTCCCTTTTTCAAAGGCCTTGGAACAATCATTGCCTTTTGAATCTCCATCTCTTCTACAAGTTCTTATTTCCTTTCATCTGAAAGAAGTCTGATAGTATTCATTTCCTGCACTCTTGCCCAAATGGGATAAGCCTTATACTCCAATTCTTCAAAGGTTAATCCCTGCAATTTCATAAAGGTCCAGCCTGTTCCATGACATCTGAGTAACATGTAGTAAAGCTCCCTTCTATCTCTTTTCAGCAGTGAGAAAACATTGCTAGCCTTATGCTTCAGAATGACCTTACAATCTTTTTGAACTCTTAGAAGAATCTCCAAACCACAAATTTGGTCTGAAATTGTCAAATCTGGATTCCCCATAATCCTACTCTCCCAAGCATGGTACATCTAAGCAACTTCTGGCATATCATAATCTACTTGCAATTTTAACTCTCTAAGCTTCTCTCTTGCCAACTCATCACCATATTCAAGTCTTTCTGGTTGTTCAATTATCATAACACTTGAATCCGAACTCCCTTCATCACTTCCTTCTTGTTCTTCAGAAGTAACAACAAATGGTGATTCTCCAACCTTCTTCATTTCTTGTTCCACAAGTTGTGCAACCAACTTTGAATCAAACTCTACTTGTGCTGCATCCTTTGGAACTTCTGTTTCTACCAAAATTCCTTTACCCTTATCTAATGGATCAATGATGGGTAAAGATGATGATGGTACATGTGAAGACACTTCCTTGATGATAGTTGATGACTGGAATACATCAACCACATCTGCAGGTCTATCAACGCTCAAATTCGGTGTGTCAGCGCCCAACTTACTCTTGTCAGCGCTTGGTGTGTTAGCGTCCAAAGTTTGCTTGTCAACGCTCACCTTACTTGTCTCAGCGCCTCTTGTGAACTGCTCCATCATAGCTGTAAAGGACAAGTTCAAGTTTGTAGGAGTAACCAAAGATGTATCAAAACCTGGTTGCTTCTTCAATTCAGTAAGGGCTTCATCCACACCCAAAGATTCTCTATCATGTGAGCCTTTGTCACTCACATGAATTTGCTCATCCTCCCATTTGGAAGATTCCTCCATTCCACGCCTATTTTTAGCATCCTCCAAAAGAACAATCCTCTCCCTCAATTGCTTGAGTTCAAGGCCTTGTGTACTGACTGTTTGTACCAGGTCTGCATTTTGCTTTTGCAAGCTAATGCAGATAGCCATCAATTCCAACATTGTGTATGGTTTCAATCTGCCCTCCTCTAGAATGGGTATTTGACCTCCCAATGTAGAGTCATGGGTCATGGATGAGGTCTGAAAGATGTTAGGACTGGCTTGGCCTGCATCTAAGCGAGTACCAATAGTCCCAGCCTCATCCATAGCACCAACCACACTTGTGGTGGTGGTTCTCTCTGCAACATGGCTAGGACCACTAGAGGAGAATACTCTAGTAGTCCTTGGGCGTTTTTGCAACCTATATTCAGGGGGTGTAGAAGATGATGTGGATTGGGTGGTAGTTTGAAGATTAAGGGGTGTTTGGGTCTATGAAGGAAAGGTGTCAACGTTTGGATTACTAGTGTCAACGCCAACATTTAACGTTTCAGCGTTGAAGGATTCTTGGTCAAGTTCTATGTGTTGAGGTGAAGGTAAGGGATCTGGTATTGGGTCAAGTTGTGGTTGTGGGTCAGGTTGAGGTTGTGCTGCTGCAATAACAGCAAGCATAGCTTGGGTGAGGGGTAAGTCACGGTGAGGGGGTGAGTTCATCTTACTTAAAATAGCTTTCTTTTGCATAGGGATCTCATAAAAAATCATCATGATACCTTGTGTAGTAATTTTGCTCATAAAAAATCATTTGCAAAAATCTGGGATAAGCCAAAGTCATCTTATTCCCCTTGTTTTTACACATGCCATCAAAAATTAGTTTTGAAAAATTATACTTCTGCCTATTTGTAATGCACACAATTGCACTAGCAATAGATCTGTTAATTTCATTATGTGCAATACATTTGGGACTCAAACATTGAAGGATGACATGTATTAAGTACTTCAAGGCTGAGGGAAATTCGTGTTTATAATATGTATTTAAAGTACCCTCATCAGGGAAAGGATACCCCAAAGCCCGAAGTCCTTGTTCTATCTCATTAATGGGGAGAGTGGTTATACCATCTGCATCATTAAGATGCAAAGCATGGCGAACCAAGGCTTCAGTAACCACCCAAGTACGCCCATGAACAATAGCTATCAATGTAGTCACATTATTAAGTGTTGAGGAACTAACAGTGTTCCAAAACTGTTTAATATGAGTGACAGGGATGAGGGGATCATGATAAAGTGCATACCTAAGTGGAGATGCATTCAAATACGCCACCATCTGAGTGTATTGTGGAAACAAAGTATCATCAGCCTCCAAATAAGCAATCATATTTTGCTGACTCCTGAATCCCAATACCAAGTCACTTGGTTTAAACTTTGGTGCCATTGTTGAAGAAAGCTGTTTGTGAAATATTGATGAAAGATGAATTATAGGAGAAAAAGTGTTAGACAAGAATATAAGAGTACCCTGTTTAAAAATAGGAGCCAAATATATAGGAGCGATAGGCACATGTGATTGGTCAAAAATAAGGCAAGTATTTTCAAAATATAATGATGAAAATATTGAAAAGAAAATAAGTTATCTTGTGCATTAATTAAAAGTTATCTACTTCCAAAATTACGGCCCCAAAATTCGTCAAAATAAAAACTGGGTAGGTCCCAATTAGTGTCAATGGTCAAAAATAACCCACCAACGCCCAACGGCTATATTCTTGTCAACGTTTGCAAAAATCCATGTCAGCGTCTAATTTGGTCACAACAACGCTTGGAAATATATTTGTCAGCGTCCAAAAATAAAAGTAATAAAAATGAAAAAGGACCTTAACAAAGTAATTTATCCTAGTGAAGATAACCTATAAACTGAAAATTATTATAGGGCGGCAAGCACTGTCCAGTTATGCACACTTGCTTATGCAAGATAGACATAACAGTCCTCTAGTGTCCCTTGCTAACCAAAATTCTTAACAATTAGTTTATCTCATAAAATCCCTTGTAACTCCCAGGTAAACCCATTATAAATCATTCCCAAGTCTCCTAACAGACCACATCCAATTCTAAGCCAAAAAGGTCTTGGCAGCATGCATAGTATATCAACTTTGCATGCTACAGTGCCTCATGAGATAGAAAACTAACTCATACTCACCTGTGGACACAATCTAGAATTGTGATAAGAGTATTACAAGAATACCCAAAAGTCCTAAAGGTTCCTAAAACCTCCCCTTAAACTGTGATACATAAGTTGCCAAATAATATGTATGTAAATAAAAATTTATGTCAAGATAGGAATATAAATATTCCAACCATCATCCATAAATTGAAACATGCTCCAATGATTCTCCAAGGATCCATAAGCAACTCTGTATCTAATGGTACACTGCTAACAACGCATGCACACTTAGATCAAAAACCTCAAAACTAACATGTTGTTGACAACGTCACGATAACACTTATCAGCGTTAAGATAACCTTTGTCAGCGTTAGACAAATAAAGTGGAAAATCTAACTTCTCAAAAAGGCCAATAACAATGCATATCCTGTACATACTTTTACAAAAAGATCCCAAAACACATATTAAGTGAGATTGATCATTCCAATACTTGTTACCAAGTATTGAAACCTTCCAGTATCAAAAAGGTTTAGTTAATAAATCAAACACATTTTCTTCTGTGTCAAACCTATCTGGTTGTATTAAACCCTTTTTCAAAACAATCTCTTATAAAATGATGTCTAATTTCTATGTGTTTTGTTTTAGAGTGATGTACAGGATTTTTAATAATGCATAAAGTACTGTTATTTTCTACAAAAATATTGGTATGTATGAAATTATACCCATAATCCAACAGCTGGTTCTGAATCCATAAGACTTGTCCACAACAAGCAGCTGCTGCAACATACTCTGCTTCAGTTGTAGAATTGGCCACCACTGTTTGTTTCTTGCATTGACAAGATATCAATCTACTCCCAAGAAACTGACATCCACCAGTTGTGGATTTTCTATCAAACTTGTCACCACCATAGTAACTGTCTGAATATGCAATAAGCTCCAATGGTGAATCTTTTGGATACGATAATCCCAGGTCTGGATAACATCTAAGGTACCTAAAGATTCTCTTGACAGCATGAATATGACACTCTTTGGGAGTCACTTGGTGGCGTGCACATGCACACACAACAAACATAATGTCAGGTCTTGAAGCTGTGAGATACATCAATGAACCAATCATTGATCTATAGTGCCTGACATCCACATCTTTTCCATCTCCAACTTTTCCCCAAGGGTGTTCTCTATCCATAGGAGTGCTAGCCCTTTTCTCATGTGGAGAAAAGCCAAACTTCTTCAAGATTTCTGCCACATATTTATCTTGAGAGATGAAGATACCATCTTCTTTCTGCTGAACTTGTAACCCTAGAAAGAAGTTCATCTCCCCTATTGCACTCATCTTGAATTTGTCTGTCATAAGCTTGGAAAAGTCTTCACTCATCTTTGGACTTGATGAGCCAAAGATGATATCATCCACATAAACCTGGACAAGTAAGAAATCCTTACCAGTCTTCTTTGTAAATAAGGTCTGGTCTATGGTGCTCCTTTTGAACCATTTTCCACCAGATAGGTGGACAATGTGCCATACCATGCTCTTGGGGCTTGATGAAGTCCATACATAGCTTTCTTGACTCTATACACCTTGTCTGGATGCTCTAAATCTTCAAAACCAGAAGGCTGCATTACATAAACCTCCTCTACAATTGTGCCATAAAGAAAAGCACTCTTCACATCCATTTGATAGACAGTAAAGCCCATACAGGAAGCATAGGCTAGAAATATCCTTATAGCCTCAATCCTTGCAACTGGTGCAAAGACCTCCTCATAGTCTATCCCTTCCTCTTGTGTATATCCTTGAGCCACTAAACATGCCTTGTTTCTGACCACAATGCCTCTTTCATCCTTTTTGTTTCTAAGAACCCATCTTGTCCCAATAGGTCTGACATGTCTGGGACAATCAACCAGCTCCCAAACATCCTGTATAGCAAATTGGTGAAGCTCATCCTGCATTGCTTCCACCCAACTTGGTTCTTTGAGAGCATCAAAAATCTTCTTGGGTTCCTGTTGTGACAGAAAACAGGCAAACAAACATGCTTAAACAAGAGGGGTATCAACCTTTTTGTGAATATTGGCAATAAATTCTCCAAGATTCTGATGAGATCTTCTAGTTTGAACAGGAGACATCACATCACCAATAATTAGAGAAGAGGGGTAATCCTTCAATGTAGAAGTAAGAACTCCTCCCTAGAGGTGCAAATCCAAACCGGATTTTTAAAAATCCGGTCAAAAAATCCGATCCGGATTTTTCAAAAACCGGATTTTAAAAATCCGGTCCGGATTTTTTAATCCGATCCGGTTAAACCGGATTTCCATTTTTTCCGAAAATCGGATAAAACCGGATAATTTACCGGATTTATCCGGTTTTTAAAAAATCCGGATAAATCCGGTTTTTTTTTTTAATTTTTTTTTTATTATTTTTTTTTTTATAAATATATTCGGATGACTTAAAAATGTCCATACTTGCACAATCTGTTTGAGGGTAAAATTTGTTTGGTTGACCTCAAAAGTCAGAACGTATACCTCTAATCTTGTATGAATTCTTAATAACATCTTTCTCTGTTACAACACATATCCGAGTGCATTGTGCTGAGGTATTGGGAACACCGATAGTTGGAGACTACAAATACAGGTGGCAAACTCACAAGAAATGGAACCAAATACTTTCATCTAATCCTGAAGAAAAAGTAGAGGCTTGTAACAAAAAGTCGCACCCTTTTGGCCTCGATCTAGAAAGTGGGAGTATTGCTGATAAGCAGCCTAACCTTCATTTGCTCTAATAAAGAAAGTGATTTGAAATTTTTGATGAAAATTCGGGTTTGGCCGTCCATCGTGTGGTGAAAGATTGGAATTTGGATGTTTTTTTTCCTTTTTTTGAGTCGTGTCTCGGAAGCTTTGTGATTTTGTCGCTTTTTTGTGAATTTTGGTTCCTCCATGTTTTGGTTTTTCAAATTTTCACAAGTTTTTGTTATTTGCTGCTTTTTTTGAAATGCATACAAATGTTTAGATATTTTGCTTAATTAATTTAAGTTTAAATTCACTCGGAACTTTTCATTTTATCACGTGGGATTTTTTTTAATGTTTTATGCTTGTATTTTTCTTTAATGTTTGTAAATAAAATTCGAAAAAAACCCATACGAACTTTTTAACCGAAAAAACTCGATCCGAACATTTTTAACCGAAGAAAACCCGATCCGAACATTTTTTACCGAAAAAACCGATCCGAAAAACCGATCCGAAAAAAATCCGATAAAATCCGATAACGAAAATTTTTATCCGAAAAAAAACCGATACGAACTTTTTAATCCGAAAAAATCCGATTCAGAAAAATCCGATCCGATCCGAATCCGGATTTTCAAAAATCCGGATTTATCAAATCCGGATTTTTAAAAATCCGAATCCGGTTTAATCCGATTTATTCGCACCTCTACTCCTCCCTCAAATGTGTTGTCTTCAATCTCATCTTCCATGTTACCAATATCTTCTTCAGACTCTCTTCCCTCAACATCTGTATGAACCTCACGATTTTTGCTTGAAGGTTCACCTTGTTAAAAATTGGAAGAGAAAATATGGTTAAAGGAGTTGCAAACGCCTGAACCAAGGTTGTCAGCGTTTGAGCCATCAACGCCTGAATTAGAGTTGTCAACGTTTGAGCCATCAACGCCTGAATTTGTCTTGTCAGCGCCAGATTTTCCTTTGTCAGCGCCTGAAAGATCATGCATGTTGTCAACTGGTGATACTTGGGGACCACCATTTTCTTTTCCAGCAACAGCAGCAGCAGCAAATGCATCTGTCCATATGGGAATAGTGACATACTCAAGTATGGGTGATGATTTGTCTGCTTGTGATCCAACCTCTTCATTAACCTGTGTACCTGAAACATCAACAACTGGTTCTTCCACAACATTTGAAGTTACCTTCACAATGTTTGGATTAGTAACAGGCATATAATTCAAAGTCCTAGATAGAGGTTCCAAGTCAAATAACCAATTTGGACCACGTTCAGGATCACTGGGTTTACTTTCTAAAAACCTAACATGTACCTTTTCAAGTATACATTTTTCTTTCTTAATGTAAACCCTATATCCTTTACCCTGCACTGAATAACCCATGAAGTAGCCTTCATCACCTTTAGCACTAAATTTTCCTAAGGCATCACTAGTGTCCAGTACAACTACATGACAACCAAAAGGTTTGAGAAAACCAATATTAGGTTTCCTTCCCTAAAGTAACTCATAAGGTGTTTTGTTATGAATCTTGTTGACTAATGCTCTATTCTGAACATAATAAGCTGTATTCACAGCCTCAGCCCAAAAAGCAATAGGAAAGTGAGCATCAGCCAACTTAGTCCTGGCTGCTTCAATGAGGGTTCTATTCTTTCTCTCAGCAACCCCATTTTGCTGTGGGGTTCTGGCTACACTAAACTGTCTAGTAATCCCTTTCTTGGCACATAAATCATCCAACAGCTTATTTTTAAACTCACCACCATTATCACTTCTAAGCATCTTAACTTCATTACCAGTCTTCTTCTCAATTTGGTTAATAAAGTTAATTAAAGTATCAGCAGTGTCACTTTTTAAAGCTAAAAAGAAAGTCCAAGTAAACCTAGAAAAATCATCAGTGATGACAAAACAGTAAGATTTACCATTCAAGCTTTCTATATTAGTTGGACCAAACAGGTCCATATGCAGCAAGTGAAGTGGTTTAGAACTAGAGTGCACCTGTTTAGACTTAAATAAGACCTTGTGCTGTTTGCCTTTAAGGCACGCAACACAAGAGTGGTCATTGTGGAAAGCCTTTTCAGGCAAACCATCAACCAAGCCATGTCTCACAAGTCTGTTTATATTTTTAAAGTTAATGTGCCCTAGTCTCCTGTGCCATAGATTACTCTCATCAACTGAAGCCTTAGCATAAAGACATGACAAGTTATTATTCATCCTAATCCCATTAAGATTCATATTATAAATGTCCTTATGCCTAGGTGTCCTATAATCAATGAATTTCTCATCTGGTATTTTAAAATCCTTGCTCAACACCAAGCATTCAGTATCAGTGAAAAGAACCTTATTTTTGTTATCACAAACTTGTGATACTAAAAAGATTATAGTCAAGTTCTTTTACCAGAAACACGTTTTCAAAACACAAATTGTTGGTGAGAAGAGTTCCTTTGCCTGTGATAGTTCCATATCCGCCTCCAAAGTAAACTTTGTCACCATCCTTAATGAGAGTGAAGTTTGTGAGATAATCTCCCTTCCCAATCATGTGCCTAGAGCATCCACTATCCCAATAACCATAATCATTAACCTGCTTTTGAATGCCCTGCACATAAAGAAAACAAATTAGTTTTCTTTGGGAATCCAAGCCTGAGCAGACTTGGATTCATTTGGTTGTTCAACAAGAACAGACTTAGTCCTCATAACAACCCCTTGTTCATCCCTTTTTGGATTGAACGCCCAGTTAACCCCAATTGGTTTTGTTATGACCTTTGAAATATAATTAAATCTGTTACAGGTCATAGAAATCCCATTTGAATTAGGGTTTTGATCTTGCTTAGGTCTCCATGTCAAGCTAGAAGAAGCTTTAGACCCCTTTCCTTGTGGTTGCAAATACTTACCATTATTTGGTTTGGCAACGTTTCTGTCAGCGTTTGATTTGGTCTTGTCAATGCTGAAATTACCCTTGTCAGCGTTGAACCTAGGGTTTGCTATAGGAACCCATTGCCTATTAGACCATGTATTGGTCTTTTAAAAAGGTCTTTGTCCATAAGTATTAGACCCTTTAGTAAAGAATGGGGCTGGTCTAACAACTTGTGGACTTTGTTGAACAAAAGTTTTAGGTTTGACAGTGTTTGACTTTTTGTCAGCGTTTACACACTTATAGGCTAAATGTGAAAAACTACCACAAGTATAACAGGCTTTTCTAGACATAACTCTAGGTCTAGAAGAAAAGAAACCTGTTCCATTATCACTAATTTGGCTTTTTGGTGACCTAGTTTTTCTAAACATTTCTGCATATTTAATGCTAGGTTTTCTAACAACGTTTGAGCCAAGGCCAACAGTCTTGCCAGTGATTGGGTTTGTTACTTTGATAGGTGTAGACTCATTTGGGATTTCACTAAGCATGCTACCCTTAACAAACAAGGTAGGGTTGGCTTTCTTCCATTGGTCCAAATCAGTCAACTTCTGCCTATATTCTTCTACTAGGCTAAGAATTCTTGGTGGAGGAATAAACTCCTCTTCTTGGAGTTCTGGTAAACCAGTCCAAAATAAGTCCTTTCTTTGGACACCATAGAAGTCCCCAGCTGGTGGTGGAACACCATCATACTCTTTCATCCCAATCCCAGTCATATCCCTAGAATCCCTTTGTTTACTAACACATTCTCCTAGGGTTTGTGAGGCTTTATCAAATCTCTGAATTTTAAGATCTACATTATCCTTATTCTTAATAGCCTCATCTAACTTAGCCTGTAATTCAGCATTGACCCTCTCCATGATGTTTCTAATATTAGTACTAGCATTTAAATCATGTTTCAAGATATTGATTTTATCTTTTAGGTCAAGCTCCATTTTCTTATACTACAGTCTTTTCAGTTTGAGTAAGAGCAAGTTGATAGTTAGACAACTTGCATCTTTCATTACCCACATCTGTTGACAATCTTAAAACTTCTTTATTAAGTCTTTCAGTATTTAGACGATAACCCTTACTACAAAAAGCATCATCATATACCTCATTGTCTGATGAAGATGAGGAGTGTGTCATGAGAGCATAGTGAACATGCTCTTCTTCTTCCATCTCAGCAACCAAAGCTTTATTCTCTTCCTCATCCTTAGCTAAATAGCTCCAATCCCATCCAATACCATCAATTTCTTGCATTGCAACTATGGCCTTGGGATCCTGAGCCTTAACAGTTTGGCTTGAGGGTTTTCCAACATCAGATCTTCTTGGAGATCTGCATTCTCTCATGAAGTATCCCATACGATGACAATTTTAACACTCAACCTTAGATTTATCAAATCCAGCAGTGTCCTTAGCATTAAAAGTCATCTTCTTCTTGAATCTTCTATTCCATCTGTTTGCTCTTATACTTGAAAGAGCCATATTCCACTTTATGTCCATTTCCTCCAAATGCTCATCACTAATTTGCTCAAGCTCCTCATAAGTAATCACTGAACCATTGGGCAATGAAGCAATGTATTCACACACAGTATCCAGATCAATACTAGCAGGCTTAACTCGTGGTGAGTCAATTTTGTATGTGTAAGCGTCTGATTGTGAGGCGTTGACAGGATATGATCTAGCGTTGACACAGGTTGATCCAGTAAATGGGTGCATGTATGACTCCTTTTGATCAAATTGACCTTCACTATGTGAGAAGAAGGTCATGTTTCCATTGGTAGACTTGCTTCCATGATCCAAAAGAGTTTATTCTCTATCAGCCTCAGTTTATTGTAAACATCATCAAAAGTAGAACTTTTGTGAGTGTTATTAGAAATTATAGACCTTGCTTCAATTTTCCATGCGTCACCAAGGCTTTTAAGAAAGGTGGATATAATATCAACATCACCAAGCACTGTTCCCATGAAGGATAGCTTGCTTGTGATGTCCAGCAGTCTACTTCTCACACTACTTAGCTTCTCATTAGGTTGAGCCTTAAAAACAACATACTCATGCAAGAGTTGCTTCTTTTTCTCTTGCACAGTATCAGCATTACCACCATAAGCAACTTCAAGAGCTGCACAAAGATCTTTTGCAGACTCATAGCTTCTGTATTTGTGCTGATTTTGTTGCCCCAAAGAGAGTTTCAGAATTCTTAGGGTTTTCATTTCAACCCTTCTCTTTGCTATATCCTCAGTTGAGACTGCTCTACCATCTTCAGGTTTTTCTCTTCTATCCTCTTTAGTGAAACCTTGAACAGCTGTTCTTTGAGCGATGGCATCTGCAATCTTTTGAGCCTTATTGAATGTGTTTCCATATTCAATAATTTCCCATAGGGTGTAGTCATGGATTTGTAGATATTGCTCAAAGTTAAACTTGCACATCTCAAAATTGTCTGGGTCTAGCATGGGAATCTTGATGTTGTGGTTTGAGGAGGAGGAGGAGTTTACTTCTGGGGTAGACATGATGTTTTTAAGGTTTTGTGAAAATTAGGGTTTCTGGTAATTTATGTGACAACCCTAGGTTTTGGGTTTGTCACTTGGTCTTACTTTTAGGTTATTTTATGTGTGCTTACTTAAATTGTGTGTTTACGTGTTTATTTTGTGTGAACGAGGTTGGTGTGGTTATCGTTTATGAGTATAGAGTACTCATAAGTAAATCGAGGAACGGTTATTTCATGTTCATGAGCTCACAAGTGGTGACTATGAAATGAAAATGGTGATATTGTGGTGTTTACGTATACGTATAAGTATTATAGTAGTAGTATTTTTTTTAGGATTTACGGTTTAGCATTTAGAGGTCTCGGGTGAGGTAATTATCCATATGAATATTTTTCGGGATGGTTTTAAGTCATTTAGGACTTAGTTATAAAGTTTATTTCAAAATTTGAGATTTTTTATAAAAGTGTATATTTTACGTCTTTTACGGTAAAACGCGTAAAAACTGACTAGTTTTACGGTTTTGGGGTTTTGGAGGCTTTAAGAGCTGAAATAAATTAAGGAAAATTAAGGTAATATTATTAATACATATATTAATAATAAAAAGAAAAAAAAACGAAAATTAAGGGGGTGTTAGTCGGTTTGGAAAAAAAGAAAAGAAGGAAAAAAAAGAAAAAAAGAGGAAAAAGGAAAGTTGGGTTTGGGTTGGACAAGGATTCACCCACACCCTATATATTATATTATTTACTACCAAAAGAACATAATTAAATCCCTGGATATTAATGGTCGACGGTTTTTGGGAGAGTTTTTAGGGTTTCATAGTTTTTTTCTTCTTCCATTAATTTAAGGGTAAAACCTTCAAATCCCTTTTTAATTAAATTGTTTTTATGTTTATTTAATCATCTATTGATGGATTAGGGTTAGGGTTTAATATAAAAACAGTAAATCAATATTGTATTAATCATAATATGATGATCACATAAATTAGGGCTTGTAATTAGAGGGATTAGGGTTAATTAATGAGGTTGATTTTGTTAAACCCGTTTTTAAAAACTAGGCAGAATTTTGGGTCATTGTTTTGATCATATAGGGAGCTCTACAAACTTTTATCTTACGATCCACATACCCCTGAAAAGGTATTTGAAGTGGATTTCCAATGCAAGAAACGAGAACTAAATTGGAGGTCGAGAAGTGGGTCAAAAACAGGTTACAACAGTCGGAGGTCAAAACAGTTTTGAATTCAGCCTGTTTTCTTTTTAAGTTTTGGGTTGTTTTGGGTACTTAGGGTTGCATTGGGATCTTCTCACGAACATGAGAGATGGTTTATATATTGTAATAAGGATCTGCACTTGGGCTAAGATTGTGGTTTAGGGTAAGACCCTCTAATGGTAATAAACTTTTCATACGTTTAAAATCAGGAAAACTGGAATGACAAAAGTATATATATATATATATCAGGGCCTTAACAGTAGCTTTAAGGTTAGGGCAAGTGGGAGGTGTTAGCCAACATATGTAAGGGTATGAATATTCCTTTTACAGAAACCATGGGTATGTTTAAGTGGACGTTTGACTTAAAGTTTTGAGACCTAAAACTGGGACTGTTTTGTGTAAAATTGTGAATGGGATAGCTATTAAACTTAACCAAGTTAAGGACTTGTTAGGGAAGGGTAATGGGGTGTTTAGAGTTATAAATGGGGTATTTATATGAGAGGAGGTTAGATGTCTATCATAGGTTGATGAACCATTTTAGAGGTTGGTTCATGTATTGATTTATGTGTTTTTGGATTATTAGCTTGGGGCTAGAGCAAGGACTTTGGAGAAGCAATCAGGTGAGTTCATAGTCCCATTTTACTACGTTTTTAAATGTTTTTTTTTTCCAGTATGGGATGGAGATGACACTTGAAATGTTCTTTAACATGATTTAGTACTATGTTATAAAATGTTTGGATATAAATGTGTTATTGTGTGACTTGCGTGCTTATGTGTTCTCATATGTGCTTTGGTACGTGTTCTGCTATGTGAATCTTGTTTGGATTGTGATTGGCTTTGGTACATAGATGTATGGGCGCCTATGGGACCAGTTGTGATGTTTGTGGAGCGTGGGGCACGATCCGTCCTGATTACTTGTGCATCGTCTCTTCGGAGGCAAGATATCTCGACGGGGATATAGTTCATCTTCCACAGGTGGTGTGGGAAAGATCCGGATAGTGTGGTGTGTGTTCTTGTGCGTGTGACGGGATACTTCTTGATTGTTATAATGTGCTTTGTGAATTGTAGATGTGATTGGTACTTGGCTTGAGTTTTGTTGTGGATGCATGTAGCATGATTATCACATTATGGTCCATTATTATAAATTGTTTTTCTTCAACTTATTTACAGCGGATGTCAAGGTTTCTTATGATGTTCTAGATAACTTAAACCTATGTTCTCACCAACTTTATGTTGACAGATTTTGGTGTCATTTTCAGGTGAGGTAGTTGTGCAAGATGATGTTAGAAGTGGCTAGAGTATAGAGGCTGCTAGGATTGCATTCGGAGGAATCCCCTTTCCTCTTAGATTTTATTTTGTGTTTTGATTAAGTGAACTTTGTGGTACCTATATGTTTGATGTTTGTTTATTTGTATGTCTTTGGTAAGAGGTAGGCCTGTTACCTACTTACCTAGACGCCTGCATTGTTGAGATATTGTCACGACATTTGTGTCGCCATCTATGATATTTCAATTTCATTTAGTTCTCTCTATAGACACGCTGTTGTTGTGATGATATCCATACGTCGCGCCCCATATTCCGCCATGGTGGGGTGTGACAGAATGGTATCAGAGCCAATGGTTATAGAGAATTAGGTTTCCTAGTCGTGTAGCCTAGGGTCTATAGCTTAAGGGTCCCTGCATATAGGCGTCATAGGAGTATGTGTGCATTTTATAGTAGTTATGTGTTTGAATATTATTTTCGCAGAATTTGTTTGGTTATGAACTACTATGGTTCATACTTAACTACATGTTATTTTCTTTACGAGTTTTGATTAGTGCGGGTGGAACCATGGTCGTATACGCTAGTCATTGTTGGATTTCGCTTAATTATGTTTTCATGTTCTTTATACATTTTGAATTTTGTCTATGCTGGTTCAGCTGGACTACGAGTTTATGTGTTTCGTGCATTGGCTATGTTATTTTAATACATGGGGTTTTGGATCTTATCTTGTGTGGTTATGTGCTTGTGAGTTGTTGGATTATGTGTTATGTGTAGTATTAATTCTTATAAGTGTCATCATAGGAGGGAGTACATTGGTGAAAGGGAACATGTATAATTATGGAGGCCTACATAATTATATATGTGCCACAACACCACTGGACTTTCAAGTATGATTCCATGAAAGAGAGTTAATACATGCTTGTATAGTATATGTTGGATGGATTTGAGTGTATGTACGCTTATGCCTATGTATGTAAAATTATTTTCTACTTACCGGTTGTATTCTTGGGATGGTTGCTAGCTCGTTTCTCTTTGAGATGTTCAACTTCTGTAGTAGCGCATTTCTCGGGTCCTCATTTCACGTGTTTGTTTGTACGGTACTTTTGGCGTGAAGGATTTTGAGATGGTGGAGATTTCTTTTTGGGGTAACGATGTCTTTTGTTTCGAGTTATACATGGTAAAAAAAAAGAAGAGTGAATTACGTAAATCGTCCCTGTGGTTTGATGATTCCTACAAGATTCGTCCCTTAACTTTTTTTTCACTGTTTTTGGTCCCTGTGGTTCTTTTTCCTACAGACCTAGTCCCTTATCCAAATTTTCCATTAAATACAAATAAAAAGGCAGGGGTATTTTGGTCATTTTCAAAAAAATATTTTTTTTTAAAAAAAAATTTCGAAAAAATATTTTTTTAAAAAACTTTTTTTTGGAAAAAAAAATTTTTAAAAAACTTTTTTTTCGAAAAATATTTTTTTAAAAAACTTTTTTTTCGAAAAATATTTTTTTTAAAAACTTTATTTTCGAAAAACATTTTTTTTAAAAAAAAAATCGAAAAATTACATTTTTTTTAAAAACTTTTTTTTCGAAAAACATTTTTTTTAAAAACTTTATTTTCGAAAAACATTTTTTTTTTTTAAAAAATCGAAAAATTACATTTTTTTTAAAAACTTTTTTTTCGAAAAACAATTTTTTTAAAAACTTTTATTTCGAAAAACATTTTTTAAAAAAAAAAAATTCGAAAAATTACATTTTTTTTAAAACTTTTTTTTCGAAATAATATTTTTTTTAAATACGTTTTTTCGAAAAAGTTTTTAAAAGAAATATTTTTCGAAATAAAGCTTTTTGTTTTTTAAAGAAACATTTTTCAAACATGAATTTTCTCAAACGATATATTTTTTTCTTATTTCAAAAAAAAGTTTTTTAAAAAAATGTAATTTTTCGAATTTTTTTTTTAAAAAAAATGTTTTTCGAAATAAAGTTTTAAAAAAAAATGTTTTTCGAAAAAAAAGTTTTTAAAAAAAATGTAATTTTTCGAATTTTTTTTTTAAAAAAAATGTTTTTCGAAAATAAAGTTTTTAAAAAAAATATTTTTCGAAAAAAAAGTTTTTTAAAAAAAGTTTTTTCGAAAAAAAAGTTTTTAAAAAAAATATTTTTTCGAAATTTTTTTTTTTTAAAAAAATATTTTTTTGAAAATGACCAAAATACCCCTGCCTTTTTATTTGTATTTAATGGAAAATTTGGATAAGGGACTAGGTCTGTAGGAAAAAGAAATCACAGGGACCAAAAACAGTGAAAAAAAAGTTAAGGGACGAATCTTGTAGGAATCATCAAACCACAGGGACGATTTACGTAATTCACTCAAAAAAGAACTTGCAAATTGAAAAAAATGTTGTTGGTAGTCGATGAAATAAGGAAGTGTCGGGATCATGTTTCAAATAAGGTGGAATATAAAATCTTTAACATATAAGCATGACTCGGTTATTTTAAAATATTTTGGTTTTGATCACCTAAAGTTATTGTTCTTAAGTTAAAAATTTTGTTCTTATTTAGTGAAATATGTTAAAATCATGTAATTAATAGAGTTTTAATTTTCTGGAATTAAAATAAATTAGGTTCTAGTTTTGGTAATTAATGGGGGGTTTTAGGGTTTAAAAATCGTTTTTTTAGGTATAAATCGGAGTAGGCAGATTTTGAGAAAAATCGTTTTGGTCATAACTTATTCGTTTTGAAAGGTTTTTGGGTGATTCAAAAGCCTAAAATTATGTACTCGGAACATACTTTTCAAATTATGTACTCGGAACATACTTTTCAAATATTCAGAAAGTTTCGTAATTGGAAGTCAGTAGCTTGGTCGAATTAATTGTACAAGTGTTGAGTTCAAGGTTAATTTTCGGACAACATGGTTTAAACTCGTGTTTTGGGTATATTTCGGTAATGAACACTTGGAGGCTTAACATAGAAATGAGTTGGGAAGGAATTTGAGAGTTCTTTAGACCTTATTATACGTGGTTATATTTTGATGAGTTTTGATTTATGGTTTTGATAAGTTTCCTCGCGGACGGTTAAGGCTCATGTGTTGTTGGTTGAGATTATTTTCGTGTAAACTGAGTTCACGTTTGAACGTGAAGGTTTTATCAAGGATATGTATCCTCGTTTGTTTTCTGAGAATAAGTTTGAGTTTGGGAGTAAATCTCGGGACGAGATTTCTATTAGGAGGGAGTGATGTGACAACCCTAGGTTTTGGGTTTGTCACTTGGTCTTACTTTTAGGTTATTTTATGTGTGCTTACTTGAATTGTGTGTTTACGTGTTTATTTTGTGTGAACGAGGTTGGTGTGGTTATCGTTTATGAGTATAGAGTACTCATAAGTAAATCGAGGAACGGTTATTTCATGTTCATGAGCTCACAAGTGGTGACTATGAAATGAAAATGGTGATATTGTGGTGTTTACGTATACGTATAAGTATTATAGTAGTAGTATTTTTTTTAGGATTTACGGTTTAGCATTTAGAGGTCTCGGGTGAGGTAATTATCCATATGAATATTTTTCGGGATGGTTTTAAGTCATTTAGGACTTAGTTATAAAGTTTATTTCAAAATTTGAGATTTTTTATAAAAGTGTATATTTTACGTCTTTTACGGTAAAACGTGTAAAAACTGACTAGTTTTACGGTTTTGGGGTTTTGGAGGCTTTAAGAGCTGAAATAAATTAAGGAAAATTAAGGTAATATTATTAATACATATATTAATAATAAAAAGAAAAAAAAAACGAAAATTAAGGGGGTGTTAGTCGGTTTGGAAAAAAAGAAAAGAAGGAAAAAAAAGAGGAAAAAGGAAAGTTGGGTTTGGGTTGGACAAGGATTCACCCACACCCTATATATTATATTATTTACTACCAAAAGAACATAATTAAATCCCTGGATATTAATGGTCGACGGTTTTTGGGAGAGTTTTTAGGGTTTCATAGTTTTTTTCTTCTTCCATTAATTTAAAGGTAAAACCTTCAAATCCCTTTTTAATTAAATTGTTTTTATGTTTATTTAATCATCTATTGATGGATTAGGGTTAGGGTTTAATATAAAAACAGTAAATCAATGTTGTATTAATCATAATATGATGATCACATAAATTAGGGCTTGTAATTAGAGGGATTAGGGTTAATTAATGAGGTTGATTTTGTTAAACCCGTTTTTAAAAACCGGGCAGAATTTTGGGTCATTGTTTTGATCATATAGGGAGCTCTACAAACTTTTATCTTACGATCCACATACCCCTGAAAAGGTATTTGAAGTGGCTTTCCAATGCAAGAAACGAGAACTAAATTGGAGGTCGGGAAGTGGGTCAAAACAGGTTACAACAGTCGGAGGTCAAAACAGTTTTGAATTCAGCCTGTTTTCTTTTTAAGTTTTGGGTTGTTCGGGGTACTTAGGGTTGCATTGGGATCTTCTCATGAACATGAGAGATGGTTTATATATTGTAATAAGGATCTGCACTTGGGCTAAGATTGTGGTTTAGGGTAAGACCCTCTAATGGTAATGAACTTTTCATACGTTTAAAATCAGGAAAACTGGAATGACAAAAGTATATATATATATATATATATATATCAGGGCCTTAACAGTAGCTTTAAGGTTAGGGCAAGTGGGAGGTGTTAGCCAACATATGTAAGGGTATGAATATTCCTTTTACAGAAACCATGGGTATGTTTAAGTGGACGTTTGACTTAAAGTTTTGAGACCTAAAACTGGGACTGTTTTGTTTAAAATTGTGAACGGGATAGCTATTAAACTTAACCAAGTTAAGGACTTGTTAGGGAAGGGTAATGGGGTGTTTAGAGTTATAAATGGGGTATTTATATGAGAGGAGGTTAGATGTCCATCATAGGTTGATGAACCATTTTAGAGGTTGGTTCATGTATTGATTTATGTGTTTTTGGATTATTAGCTTGGGGCTAGAGCAAGGACTTTGGAGAAGCAATCAGGTCAGTTCATAGTCCCATTTTACTACGTTTTTAAATGTTTTTTTTTTCCAGTATGGGATGGAGATGACACTTGAAATGTTCTTTAACATGATTTAGTACTATGTTATAAAATGTTTGGACATAAATGTGTTATTGTGTGACTTGCGTGCTTATGTGTTCTCATATGTGCTTTGGTACGTGTTCTGCTATGTGAATCTTGTTTGGATTGTGATTGGCTTTGGTACATAGATGTATGGGCGTCTATGGGACCAGTTGTGATGTGTGTGGAGCGTGGGGCACGATCCGTCCTGAGTACTTGTGCATCGTCTCTTCGGAGGCAAGATATCTCGACGGGGATATAGTTCATCTTCCACAGGTGGTGTGGGTAAGATCCGGATAGTGTGGTGTGTGTTCTTGTGCGTGTGACGGGATACTTCTTGATTGTTATAATGTGCTTTGTGAATTGTAGATGTGATTGGTACTTGGCTTGAGTTTTGTTGTGGATGCATGTAGCATGATTATCACATTATGGTCCATTACTATAAATTGTTTTTCTTCAACTTATTTACAGCGGATGTCAAGGTTTCTTATGATGTTCTAGATAACTTAAACCTATGTTCTCACCAACTTATGTTGACAGATTTTAGTGTCATTTTCAGGTGAGGTAGTTGTGCAAGATGATGTTAGAAGTGGCTAGAGTATAGAGGCTGCTAGGATTGCATTCGGAGGAATCCCCTTTCCTCTTAGATTTTATTTTGTGTTTTGATTAAGTGAACTTTGTGGTACCTATATGTTTGATGTTTGTTTATTTGTATGTCTTTGGTAAGAGGTAGGCCTGTTACCTACTTACCTAGACGCCTGCATTGTTGAGATATTGTCACGACATTTGTGTCGCCATCTATGATATTTCAATTTCATTTAGTTCTCTCTATAGACACGCTGTTGTTGTGATGATATCCATACGTCGCGCCCCATATTCCGCCATGGTGGGGTGTGACAATTTAGGGTTCTTGTGTTCTTTAGATCAAAGTTTCTCAACAAGCTCTGATACCACTTGTTGATCCCAAACTTAGATCGATTTTGTTGATCCCAAACTTAGACCGATTTAGCTTTATGTATACGAGATTAGATCAAGTTATACACGTAGAAAAACCTTTGTATATGTATATAGTGATCTAAGTGTTATGAGGAATTTAACACTTAAACAAGAACATACAAAGATGTAAACAAACTTTCACTTGATTAATGATAACCAACTTGCTTACAATGAAAGTGTTTAACGTATGAAAACTTATATTGAACAATAACCTAAAGGTCTTCTTTTATAGACATAAGAAGCCTTGTACAAGAGTCTACGTATCAACTATTCTAGGTAAAGATAATTATAGAAAATACAATGTTGAACTTATCTTTACTAGAAACAATATACGCGTAGACTAAATCTTTCCATCAGTGCTTGTCTTCAATGTATCAACGCTTGACTTCTTCTTGTCAACGCTTGATCTGTCAACGTTTTTTTTCTTCCTATCAACGCTTGTTTTACTCTTGTCAGCGCTCAAGTGAACTGGCTATATTTTGTTCCCAACAATCCTCCCCTAAACTTGATATCTACTCTAGTAATCAAGTTTCTGAATAAACATTAAGAAGTAGGAGGAATCTTACAAACTTGTTCATATTGGTAATAAATATGTCTGATCAAATCTTTGGCCACGTCACTTGAATAATTAATCTCCAGCTGTGTTGTCTTCATCTTCTCCAAGACTTCCTTGGACATGGAATACTGACCACCTACAAGTAGATTGAAATTAAGATTTTTTTTTTTTGTTGAAAGTTCGTTTCTCGGTATCTTCTCGAATTGATTAAGGTTTAAGTGTGACTTAGTCGTTCTTGGTAATGAAAAATGAAGTTGGATATCTATTCTACTTGAAAAGGTAAATGCGAAGCGGAATAAAAATAAACAAAGACAAATAATAAAGGAGCAATGCAAATAATAAAACGAAAAGTAAAGTAAAACAATAAATAAAAATAAAACTAAAAGACGAAATTAATTAAAGACTGAAAAATAAAATAGGACAAACTTAAACTCAAACTAAAAGGAAGGCAAGTAAAAGTGCGCCTAAGTAAAAAGGTGGGAAAAATAAAGCTTAAAACTAAATGTATAAAACTACAAAAACTGGAAAACACTCATTCGGAATAAATCCTTCATTCGGAATGAACAAGTTCATCCGGAATAAATTCTTCATCCGGAATATTCCCCTTATTCGGAATAATTGCTCATCCGGAATAAAGGATTCATCCGGAATATTGGCTTCATCCGGAATAATCACTCATCTAGACTAAATTGCTTGATCCGGAGTGTTGATTCATTTGGAATAAATGAGTTGGTTCGGAATAACTTAAAACAAACCTTCATTCGGAATAATAAACTTCATTCGGAATAATAAAAAGGAAAGCTTCATTCAGAATAAAATAATCACTTCATCCAGAATATACCCTTCATCCGGAATAAATACTTCATCCGGAATAAATGTTTATCCGGAATAATCCTTTCATCCGGAATAAGTCACTCATTCGGAATAATGATTCATCCGGAATATAGGCTTCATCCGGAATAAATAGTTGCTCATTCGGAATATAGAAAAGAAAAGGTTGGTGCGGAATAAAATGCTGATCCGGAATACCTAAACTAAACCCTTCATTCGGAAAGTTAAGCTGGTTCGGAATCTGGGGAAACAAACAGTGCGAAGAACAAGGGAATGAAAAAGGAACGAATCTAAACAAAACTAATCAAATCAAACCAAAAGATTAAGCAAGACTAATCACAAATAATCAACTAATGATAATCTATCAAACCAAATCAATAAAACTAACAACAATAATCAAAACCCACTTAATCAAATCAATAAAAATTAAAGAACATAAACATGAACATAAAGCATAAAGATTAAAGATTAAACAAGAAAGGTAGATAGGAGATTAACAAGAAAGTAAAGATTCAATAAGAATAAAAGAAAACTTACTTGAATTTAAGGAATTAAAGTGCAAGACAATTAAGTAAATGACATGAATTTAAAGTGCAAGTAATTAAAATGGTGGAAGAACTAATTGTCACTATTAGCCAACAAAATGAAATGAAATCCTAATGACTCTATTTATAGGGGAGGAGGTGATTAGTGGAAGGAAGCTTCCTCCTCTATTTCTTCTTTCTTAAATTATCTTTTAATCCTTCGTCTTTAGTCTTTAATCTTTTAAATTCTTCGACCTTTCAGACTTTGTCTCGGGATTACTTTAAACTCGTCTTGTGATTTCTTCATAAATTAGACTTGAGTTTTTCGGCTTTATTAAACTTCCGTCTTTGGACTTTTTCTTCGATAAATCTTCAGAATAGGCCTTGGACTTCCGTTCTTTTTGCACTCTTGATTTCTTGACTTCGTCTTTTGTCTTTTTCTTTGATAAAAGCCCGTGAAAGCCATGTTTTCTTCCTTTTTAACATTTTGATCCTAAAATCACAAAAAAAACACAAACCACGCATAATTCCAACATTTACGACATAAAATACACGTTTTGGCCTGGTTATTATTGTAATTAAGTGGTAAAAGGATGGTGTTTTCACACCTATCAAATCCCCTACACTTGACCATTGCAATGTCCTCATGCAATGCATTAATTACAAAGCAAGATTACACTTTCCATCACAATCAATCCACATTGGCCTTTATTAAAGAGATAGAAAATAACAAAACAAGTAAAGAAAACAAAAACTTACCTTAGGGTTTTGGAATGTCGTGAATGATTATCATCCTCAAGTTTTACGTTCCCCAAACCAAGCTTAAAAACGAGATCATTGTTATTATAAGTTAGCAAACTAACACGAACTCATGTGGGCCAATTATTTACTTAGACTCCCTTATTCCTAGGTGTATCTCTTATATTTTATTGTTGTCTTGAATGATCACGAGGATGCATTGTTGACTTATTTCGATAGTTATTAAGGCTGAAAATAAAGTAGGACGATTTAATCAATAGTTAGCTAAAGGACAAAATCTTTTAAAACTGCTTCTCGGGACCTCAAAAAGTTCATATCTTGGCATAACTCGCTTCGCGATTTGAGACCTTTCCCGGACCGATATTTGGCAGTGAATTCATACTTCAAATCTTGAGAGACGTTCATGAAATAATGGTCTTCTCTTCATAATAGGAATTTCTTCACTTGAAGTTTTGAGAGATTCTTCATATTTGGACCACGACTTCTTCATTTTTCTCCAATCATTACTTTGGACTTTGATATACAAAGATCCGCCTCCTTTTAGGACTTGGATCTATTTATCCTCATACCTTGCTAGGGTCTTTTCGGATAGACTTCTCCATGATCTTTAGGGGAGTATTTGCTTTTCGTCGTGTGTCTCGATCCTTCATATTGATCTTTGATAAATGATTCTTCACATCACTTGGGATCTTTAGCAACAAAATGTAGCCCTCATGCCTTGTTAGGGCCTTTTCGGACTCGCCAATCTTCGCATCCCGCTTCAATAAGTTATGCCTTGGCTATGAACTCTAATTAATACCGAGTAACTTTTAAACGATCTTGGGCTAGAAGCTAAGTAACTTTTCAAATCGTACAACCTTATTTATTGCAGATAAATTTATTAGCAAGCGATGGGAGAATAGGCTTATAATCAACTCACATAAATTCACGAAAGAATACCAAACTTATAATTGACTCTATCATCTCTCGTTCTCCACAGTTTTTAAAATCTCAAGGAATGAGACTCGTGGATGCTTAGCCAATTAAATCAAAGTTTGGGTTTTCGAGTCGCCTATAGGATCTTGCATCTTCTTAGACTCTTTCAAGTTTAGAATTTGCGTTTCTAAAGTTCCCTTGATAAACGACTCTCTAGGATCAATTATAGGAACTTGCGAAAAGTTCTTGTTCTTAACCCGTGAGAGTTAAGACCTTCGCGTTTTAAAGCTCCCTATATAAAAGCCTAGCAAAACTTAACTTAAACACGTTAAGGATACTAGCTAGAGTAACTTAGATAAGTAAACTCGGGTTGAGTCAAAATATTCACGACTTTGAAAAATTTAAAACCACTTTATTAAGCTTTATTTTAGCAAGAAAAGTAAATAACGATAACAAAGGAAAAACTACTAGGCCAAAATAGATTAAAATTTTTTGAAAAATGTCGAAAAATCAAATTTTCCAGTTACAATGAGGACAAATACAAGGAAAGGCCCACTTAACTTTGATAGAAGTACCCCTACACTTAATATAAACATTGTCCTCAATGTTTAAGCATGTGGGAGTAAACTCCCCTACACTTAGGACATTGTGCACGTTATTTAAATCTTGTTAAGGAAAAGACAACTAACGAGATTCCTATTTTAATATTGAAAAATATAAAATAGTGAATCGAAAAGAGTGTAGGATAGAACCGAGAAGACGGAAATACGGAATCACGGGTCGTCAAAAATCATCAAGAGTGTGTCTTTGAAGCTCTAATCCCTGCACATGATAAGAAAGAAAACAAGAAACCAACGGGGCTCCCCCTACACTTATGGTGAAAACAGGGAAAGATAGATAATCGGTTGCCTCCCGAAGAGCGCTTGTTTTTGTTAACCGAGTCACGAGCCTGACTCGTCCCCGAATTAAATGGTCCATGGGGAAGCCTCGAATGTAATACGGGGATCAAATACCTTGTCCTCGTTCCCGGTTGACATCAACAATGGGGAGGCGGGAGGATAAGTCTTAAATGGGAGAAAAGTCCTTTCAACATACGAAAAGTATGTGAAGTCGTGAGCCACGGGAGGTGGGGTGGGTAAAGGAATCAAATTGTCATCCCCCAAAGACAATTGATGCTCAGAAAGCGGCAAAGCCGTAAGGTTATCAATCATATAATAATCAATGTCACCTCCCGAGTCAAAGCACTCATACTCCGTAATAGTGGCTAAAGGAGTGGATGAAAGGTGCTCGGGAGGGGGACTTGGGACAATACCTTCCTGCAACAAATTATCAAAAATAATATCCCCCTCCGTGTCATCATCATCAATACACGGAGGTATTGAGTGAATGTCGATTTCTTCTAGCAATGGGTCATTATCTTCAATGGGAGGAATAGATGGAGGTAAAGACTCGAAAAGAGGAAGAGAAGTCAACTCTTCGATTTGAGCAATAAGAAGATGCACTTTCCGTAATCTGTCGCGAAGAATCACGTCTTCCACCTCATCTACAAGAGCAAGTTCATCGGTGAACTTCTCGTAAGTCAGAGAGAATAATTCGTCATCGCCCGCATCTCCCGGTGGAGATTGAGAAATTTCAAAAGTGAAATTCTCATTGCGTGGAGAAAAATCGATATCATCAGGATCGACCTCCTCCGAAAGAGCAACGTCGTCCTCAAACTCCATAGCAGCCGGTATGTCACAAACCTCATCATCAAAGAATTTGTCGAGACCAAATCACTAATCTCACTCAATGAATCACCATCCTTAGGCACATTAGGAATATCGAGAGTAGGAGTAGCAACTTCAGAAGATGGGTCGAGAGTGTAGACATCATCGTCGCCATCATCATCATAATAGACAATCCATTCCAATTAGGAGTGACATAGTCGGCTAACTCTTCCTTGATAACCTCCACATCTTTAAGAAGCTCATGAAGCAATTTTTGTTGTTCATCTCCCCAAGTATGTTCAATTAAACCAGTTCTATCCCATGCTGTAATTAAACATTTTGGTGTAGAAAAGAAGGGAAAACGACCAAATTGGCTCAAAAAGGTGTTGGTGGATTTCAAGATTTCGTCACCATCAAGCAAAGGTTGCCTTTCCTGATGCAAGTCAGCTCGGATTTGAGCTAAACTTTCTAGAACATCATTCAAAGTAGTGAGTTGTTGGTCAAGAATAATTTGCTGAGAGGATTGATGATTGAGGGTGTGATGTGGGGGCTCAAAGTTATACACACTGGGATGATAGCACGGAATTTTCTCAAAGATCTTCGACGGATCACAAGAAGAAGCATCGTGAGGGCCCCCACAAATATAGCACCACGGGTATGGAGAAAAATCCGCTGCTTGTTGAGGATAGGGATTTTCATAGACGGGAGGGTGTGAGAAAGTATTGTAAGAGGAGAAGTACGAATTTGTTGAATTACAAAAGACAAAATCCAAATTGTGTATCGTCGATATTAGAACCGCACCGCTCACAAGTACACCATTGACATGTTTGAAAACCATGCCATGGTCTCCCACACCGTACGCAAGACGAATCCATGAAGACTTATAAATAAGAGGGGTAAAGAAAAGAATTAAACACAATAGAGGATAAAGAGGAATATTTTTGGTGTAAAACTTTGAAAAAGAAATGCTTTTTATGATTTTTCAAATGTTTTTGGGATTTTTGAAAATTTTTGACACGAAAAATAACATTCACGAGTGAAAGGATCCCAAATGCCAACGCGTCTCTCACAAAAAACCGTTAATCTTCACGAAAAGAGCCGGCAGCGGCGCCATTTGAAATTAAGATTTTTTTTTTGGTTGAAAATTCGTTTCTCGGTATCTTCTCGAATTGATTAAGGTTTAAGTGTGACTCAGTCGTTCTTGGTAACGAAAAATGAAGTTGGATATCTATTCTACTTGAAAAGGTAAATGCGAAGCGGAATAAAAATAAACAAAGACAAATAATAAAGGAGCAATGAAAATAATAAAACGAAAAGTAAAGTAAAACAATAAATAAAAACAAAACTAAAAGACGAAATTAATTAAAGACTGAAAAATAAAATAGGACAAACTTAAACTCAAACTAAAAGGAAGGCAAGTAAAAGTGCGTCTAAGTAAAAAGGCGGGAAAAATAAAGCTTAAAACTAAATGTATAAAACTACAAAAACTGGAAAACACTCATTCGGAATAAATCCTTCATTCGGAATAAACAAGTTCATCCGGAATAAATTCTTCATCCGGAATATTGGCTTCATCCGGAATATTCCCCTTATTCGGAATAATTGCTCATCCGGAATAAAGGATTCATCCGGAATATTGGCTTCATCCGGAATAATCACTCATCCGGAATAAATTGCTTGATCCGGAATGTTGATTCATTCGGAATAAATGAGTTGGTTCGGAATAACTTAAAACAAACCTTCATTCGGAATAATAAACTTCATTCGGAATAATAAAAAGGAAAGCTTCATTCGGAATAAAATAATCACTTCATCCGGAATATACCCTTCATCCGGAATAAATCCTTCATCCGGAATAAATGTTTATCCGGAATAATCCTTTCATCCGGAATAAGTCACTCATTCGGGATAATGATTCATCCGGAATATAGGCCTCATCCGGAATAAATAGTTGCTCATTCGGAATATAGAAAAGAAAAGGTTGGTGCGGAATAAAATGCTGATCCGGAATACCTAGACTAAACCCTTCATTCGGAAAGTTAAGCTGGTTCGGAATCTGGGGAAACAAACAGTACGAAGAACAAGGGAATGAAAAAGGAACGAATCTAACCAAAACTAATCAAATCAAACCAAAAGATTAAGCAAGACTAATCACAAATAATCAACTAATGATAATCTATCAAACCAAATCAATAAAACTAACAACAATAATCAAAATAATCAAAACCCACTTAATCAAATCAATAAAAATTAAAGAACATAAACATGAACATAAAGCATAAAGATTAAAGATTAAACAAGAAAGGTAGATAGGAGATTAGCAAGAAAAGTAAAGATTCAATAACAATAAAAGAAAACTTACTTGAATTTAAGGAATTAAAGTGCAAGACAATTAAGTAAATGACATGAATTTAAAGTGCAAGTAATTAAAATGGTGGAAGAACTAATTGTCACTATTAGCTAACAAAATGAAATGAAATCCTAATGACTCTATTTATAGGGGAGGAGGTGATTAGTGGAAGGAAGCTTCCTCCTCTCTTTCTTCTTTCTTTAATTATCTTTTAATCCTTCGTCTTTAGTCTTTAATCTTTTAAATTATTCGACCTTTCAGACTTTGTCTCGGGATTACTTTAAACTCGTCTTGTGATTTCTTCATAAATTATACTTGAGTTATTTGGCTTTACTAAACTTCCGTCTTTGGACATTTTCTTTGATAAATCTTCAGAATAGGCCTTGGACTTCCGTTCTTTTTGCACTCTTGATTTCTTGACTTCGTCTTTTGTCTTTTTCTTCGATAAAAGCCCGTGAAAGCCGTGTTTTCTTCCCTTTCAACATTTTGATCCTAAAATCACAAAAACACAAACCACGCATAATTCCGACATTTACGACATAAAATACACGTTTTTGCCTGGTTATTATTGTAATTAAGTGGTAAAAGGATGAGTGTTTTCACACCTATCATAGATACTCAGCAAACTTTGTAGAACTCAAGTAATATACACCAGCAGCTAAATACAAACGCCATTGAAGACCACTGAGGTCATCTTCAAGATCCTTCCAAACAGCAGGATCTTCATCTCTTGGTCCACACATTCTCTTGAATGTTGACCACAGTTTTATTGCATTAACTGAAGTAGGAGCTTCATTCTCATACTTGGCTTCTAACAACCTCCAAAGTTCTACCAAGTCTTCTCTATCAAAACTTGCAAACAAATATATAAGAGTGGTAAAAGTGTGAACCTCTTTCCCATACCTGCCAATCTTCCAAAACCCACATTCATCTTCTTAATAGCTTATAATAGGGTTTCTGGAATCAAGAGGTCACACTTGTACCATATCTGAAGCTTCCAATGGTGAGAGCTTGAGGCTCCTTCTTATAACAGCTTCACTTGGATTCAACCTATCCATATCTTTGGGAAACTCAAGAGGGACTCCCTTCTTCAAAGGTCTGCGAACAAACATTGCCTTCTGAAGCTCCATCTCTTTTGCAAGTTCTTCTTTCCTTTCATCAGAAAGAAGTCTTAGAGTGTTTTCTTCCTGCACTCTTTCCCAAATAGGATAAGCTTTAAACTCCAACTCTTCAAATGTCAGTCCAATCAATTTCTTATAAGTCCATCCTGTTCCATGACATCTGAGTAGCATGTAGTACAACTCCCTTCTATCCCTTTTCAACATTGAGAGAATATTGCTAGCTCTGTGTTTCAGAATTACCTTGCAGTCCTTTTGTACTCTTAGAAGAATCTCTAAACCCCATATCTGGTCTGAAATAGTCAAATGTGGATTCTCCATACACCTATCTTCCCAAGCATGGTACATCTAAACAACTTCTGGCATATCAAAATCAACTTGCAATTTCAACTCATTCAGTTTCTCTCTTGCCAACTCATCACCATACTCAAGTCTTTCTGGTTGTTCTATTATCATTACACTTGAGTCTGAACTAGCTTCATCACTTCCTTCTTGTTCTTCTGAAGTGAAAACAAAAGGTGATTCACCAATCTTCTTTCTTTCTTGTTCCACAATTTGTGCAGCCAACCTTTTATCAAACTCAATCTGTGCTGCATTCTTTGGAACATCTACTTCTACCATAATACCCTTACCCTTATCTAATGGATCAATGGTGGGTAAGGAAGATGGTAATACCTGTGAAGAAACTTCTTTGATGATGGATGATGACTAGAATACATCAACCTCATCTGCAGGTATGTCAACGCTCAAATTTGCTTTGTCAGCACCCAATTTACTCATGTCAGCGTTCAAATCTTGTTTGTCAACGCCCAAGTTACCTGTCTCAGCGCCTCTTGTAATTTATTCCAACATGGCTGTAAAAGACAAGTTTAAGTTTGTAGGAGTAACTAGAGACGTATCAAAACCTGGTTGTTTCTTCAAACTAGTTAGGGCCTCAGCAACACCCAAATATTCACCATCATGTGAGCCCTTATCACTCACATTAATCTGCTCATCCTCCCCTTTGGAAGATTCCTCCATCCCATGCCTTGTGCTAGCATTATCCAAAATAACAATCCTCTCCCTCAATTGCTTGAGTTCAAGGCCTTGTGTACTGACAATTTGTACCAAGTCTACATTTTGCTTTTGCAAGCTAATGCAGACAGCCGTCAATTCCATTAATGTTATTGGTTCCAATCTGCCCTCCTCTAAAATAGGTATTTGACCTCCCAAGTTAGATTCATCGGGCATGGATGAGGTCTTAAAGATGTTAGGACTGTCTTGGCCTGCATCTAAGCCAGAACCAATAGTCCCAGCCTCATCCATAGCACCAACCACACTTGTGGTGGTGGTTCTCTCTGCTACATGGCTAGGACCACTAGAGGAGAACACTCCAGTAGTCCTTGGGCGTTTTTGCAACCTATATTGTGGTGGGGTAGAAGATGATGTGGATTGGGTGGATGTGGGTTGGTTAAGGGGTGTTTGGGTCTGTGAAGGATTGGTGTCAACGTTTGGATAAGGTGTATCAACGCCAACATTTAATGTGTCAGCGTCAAAAGGTTCTTGGTCAACTTGCATGTGTTGTGGGGAAGGTAAAGGTTCAGGTATTGGGTCAAGTTGGGGTTGTGGGTCAGGTTGTGGTTGTGCTACTTCAATGATAGCAATCATAGCTGGGGTTAGGGGTAAGTCACGGTGAGGGGGTGAGTTCATCTTTGTAAAAATAGCTTTCTTTTGCACAAGGATCTCATAAAAATCATCATGATCCCTTGTGCAATAAGTTTGGACATCAAAAACCATTTGTAAAAATCTGGGATAAGCTAAAGTCATTTTATTCCCTTTGTTTTTACACATGCCCTCAAAAATCATTTTTGAATAATTAAACTTTTGCCCAGTAGCAATGCACACAAAAGCACTAGCAATAGATCTATTGATCTCATTGTGTGCAGTACACTTGGGACTCAAACATTGCAAGAGGACATGTATTAGGTACTTCCTGGCTGGGGGAAACTCCTGTTTATGATATTTGTTTAAAGTTCCCTCATCAGGGAAAGGATAACCCAAAGCCCTTAGTCCTTGTTCTATTTCATGAATAGGGAGGGTTGTTATACCATCTGCATCATCAAGATGCAAAGCCTGGCGAACCAAGGCTTCAGTAACCACCCATGTACACCCATGAACAATAGATGATAATGTAGTCACATCATTAACTGTTGAGGAACTAACATTGTTCCAAAACTGCTTAATATGTGTGACATGGATGAGAGGAGCATGAGAAAGAGCATACCTAATTGGGATGCATTCAAATACGCCACCTGTTGGGAATAAATTAAGGCCAGATCACTTGAGCGCTGGCAAGAGTAATACAAGCGTTGACAAGAACAAAACAAGCGCTGACAGCTCAAGCGTTGACAAGATAAAGTCAAGCGTTGACACATTGAAGACAAGCACTGATAGGAAGATATACTCTACGCGTTTATTGTATTCTAGAATAGTTCTGGTAAAGATAGGAACAACATTGTATTTTCTATATTTATCTTTACCTAGAATAGCTGATACGTAGATTATTGTACAAGGCTTCTTATGTCTATAAAAGAAGACCTTTAAGTTAATGTTTGATATAAGTTTTCATTCGTAAACTACTTTCATTGTAAGCAAGTTTGATATTGATAATCAAAGTGAAAGTTTGTTTATATCATTGTGTGTTCTTGTTTAAGTGTTAAATTCCGCATAACACTTAAATTCATAAGTATATACAAAGGTTTCTCTAAGTGTATTACTTGATCTAATCTCGTATACATAAAGCTAAATCGATCTAAGTTTGGAATCAACAAGTGATATCAGAGCTTGTTGAGAAACTTTTGATCTTAAAGAACACAAGAACCCTATAAATCACCAAAACCCTAATTTTCTTAAAAACCCTAACAACATCATGTCAACTCCAGAAATCACCAACTCTTCCTCCTCACCTTTACCAAACATCAAGATTCCTATGCTTGATGCAACTAACTTTGATCAGTGGAAATTTAACTTTGAGCAATATCTAGGGATCTATGACTACACACTCTGGGAGATTATTGAATATGGAAACACATTCAATAAGGCTCAAAAGATTGCTAATGCTATTGCTGCAAGAACAGCTGTTGCTGGATGTTCAGAAGCTGACAAGAAGGAAAAACCTGATGATGGTAGAGCTGTGTGTGCTGAAGACATAGCAAAGAGAAGGGTTGACATGAAAACCCTAAATATTCTGAAGCTCTCTTTGGGACAAGAGAATCAGCATAAATACAGAGGTTATGAATCTGCTAAAGACCTTTGGGAAGCTCTTGAAGTTGCACATGGTGGCAATGCAGACACTAAGGAAGAAAAGAAAAAGAAACTCATGCATGATTATGATGTCTTCAAAGCTCAACCCAATGAGAAACTGAGTAGTGTGAGAAGCAGATTGCTTGACATTACAAGCAAGTTGTCCTTCATGGGGACACAAGTTGGTGATGTTGACATTAATGCTACCTTTCTTAAAAGTCTTGGTGAGGCATGGAAGATTGAGGCAAGATCTATTCTTGCCAACAATACTTACAAAAGCTCCTCGTTTGATGACATCTACAACAAACTAAGGCTGTTGGAGGATGAAACTCTTTTAGAGCATGGAAGCAAGTCTACCACCAGCAACATGGCCTTCTTCTCTCATAGTGAAGGTCAATTCAATCAGAAGGACTCTTACGTGCATCCAGTTACTGGATCATCATATGTCAGCGCTGGAACAAGTCCTGTCAACGTCTCCTATTCAGACGCTGACACATTCAAGAGTGACTCCCCAAGAGTTACACCTGCTGGTTTGAATTTGGATACTGTTTGTGCTTACATTGCTTCCTTGCCCAATGGTTCAGTGATTACATATGAGGACCTTGAGCAGATAAGTTATGAGCACTTGGAAGAGATGGACATCAAGTGGAACATGGCTCTTGCTAGTATAAGAGCAAATAGGTGGAACAGAAGGTTTAAGAAGAAAATGACCTTCAATGCTAAAGACACAGCTGGATTTGACAAATCCAAAGTTGAATGCTACAACTGCCATCGTATGGGGCACTTCATGAGGGAATGCAGATCTCCTAGAAGATCTGATGCTGGTAAACCCTCAAGTTAGGTTGTTAAAGCTCAGGATTCCAAGGCCATGGTTGCAGTTCAAGGAATTGATGGTATGGGATGGGATTAGAGCTATCTGGCTAAGAATGTTGAAGAGGACAAAGCTTTGGTTGCTGATATTGAAGAAGAAGAGCATGTTGAATATGCTCTCATGGCACACTCCTCCTCTTCATCTGATAATGAGGTATATGATGACGCTTTTTGTAGCAAAGGCTGTAGGTTAAATACTGAAAGACTTAACAAAGAGGTGTTAAGATTATTAGATGATATGAGCACTGATAGATGTAAACTGTCTAATTACCAACTAGCTCTTACTGAAACTGAGAAAACCGTTTCTGAATATAAGAAAATGGAATTTGACTTAAAAGATAAAATCAATATCTTAAAACATGAGTTAGATGCTAGTATGGATATTAGAAATATCATGGAAAGGGTTAATGGTGAGATACAAGCTAAGTTAGATGAGGCTATTAAGAATAAAGATAATGTTGGCCTTAAAATTCAAAGATTTGATAGAGCCACTGAAACCCTAGGGGACTGTGTGGCTAAACAAAGGGATCCTAAGGACATGACTGGGATTGGGATGAATGATTACTCTTTGGTTCCACCACCAGCTGGTGACTTCTATGGTGTCTAACAAAAGGACCTATCTTGGACTGGTTTGCCAGAGCTCCAAGAGGAGGAATTCATTCCTCCACCAAGAGTTATCACTCCAGTTGAAGAGTATCAACAAAAACTGACGGACCTGAATGAGTGGAAGAAGGCTAACCCTACTTTAATTTTCAAGGGTGGCTTACTATGTGAAAGTCCCAATGAGTCAATACCCATTAAGGTTACTAACCCAATCACTGGTAAAGCTGTTGACCTAGGCTCAAACACTGTTAGAAGACATACCATTAAATATGCAGAGATGTATAGGAATACTAGGTCACCCAAGAGTCAAGTTAGCAATCAAGGAACAGGCTTCTTTTCTTCTAGACCTAAAGTTGTATCTAGAAAAGCTTGTTACACTTGTGGTAGCTTTTCACACTTGGCATACAAGTGTGTCAACGCTCCCAAAGCCAGCGCTGACAGGAACAATTTCAGCGCTGACAGGAACAAAGTCAACGTTGTTAGGAAGTCAAACATTGTCAGACCTAAACCTTGTGTGGAGCAAAGTCCACAAGCGATTAGACCTGCCCCATTCTTTACTAGAGGGTCTAACACTCATGGACAAAGACCATTTCAAAAGACAAACACCTGGTCAAATAGGCAATGGGTTTCTTTAGCAAAACCTAGGTTCAACGCTGACAAGGGTAATTTCAGCGTTGACAGGATAAATTCTAACGCTGACAGAAACGTGACCAGACCTAAATATTTGCAACCACAAGGTAAGGGGTCTAAAGCTTCTTCAAGCTTAACATGGAGACCCAAGAAAGATCAAAACCCTAATAATAATGGGATTTCAATGACTTGCAATAGATTTAATTACATTTCAAAAGTCATTACAAAAACTATTGGGGTTAACTGGGTTTTTCATCCTAAGAAGGATGAGAGTGGGGTTGTTGTGAGAACTAAGTCTGTTCTTATTGAACAACCAGATGAATCCAAGTATTTTAAGACTTGGGTTCCCAAAGAAAACTAATCTGTTTTCTTTATGTGCAGGGCATTCAAAGACAGGTCAATGATTATGGATATTGGGATAGTGGATGCTCAAGGCACATGACAGGGAAGGAAGATTATCTTACTAACTTCACTCCCATTAAGGATGGTGACAAGGTTTACTTTGGAGGCGGATATGGTACTATCACAGGCAAAGGAACCCTTCTCACCAAGAATTTGCGTTTTGAAAACGTATTTCTGGTAAAAGAACTTGATTACAACCTTTTTAGTGTATCACAAGTTTGTGATAACCATAATAAAGTTCTGTTTACTGATACTGAGTGTTTGGTGTTAAGCAAGGATTTTAAGATCCCTGATGAGAAATATATTGAGTATAGAACACCTAGGCATAAGGACATATATAATGTGAATTTGAATGGGATTAAAATGAATAATAATATGTCCTGTTTTTATGCTAAGGCCTCAGTAGATGAGAGTAATTTGTGGCACAGGAGACTAGGGCACATAAATTTTAAAAATATAAATAGGCTTGTGAGACTTGGTTTAGTTGATGGTTTGCCTGAGAAGGCCTTCCACAATGACCACTCTTGTGTTGCATGTCTTAAAGGCAAGCAGCACAAGGTCTCATTCAAGTCCAAACAGGTGCACACTAGTTCTAGACCTCTTCATATGCTACACATGGACCTCTTTGGTCTAACCAATATAGAAAGTTTGAATGGTAAGTCCTATTGCTTTGTCATCACAGATGACTTTTCTAGGTTTACTTGGACATTCTTTCTAGCTATGAAGAGTGACACAGCTGATGTTCTAATTGATTTTATCACTCAGATTGAGAAGAGGTCTGGCAATGAGGTTAAAATGCTTAGGAGTGATAATGGTGGAGAATTTAGGAATAAGAAGCTAGATGATTTCTGTGCCAGGAAAGGAATTACTAGGCAATTTAGCATTGCTAGAACCCCACAACAAAATGGGGTTGCAGAGAGGAAAAATAGAACCCTAATTGAAGCAGCCAGAACAATGTTGGCTGATGCTCACTTTCCTATAGCCTTTTGGGCTGAGGCTGTTAATACAGCTTGCTATGTGCAAAATAGAGCATTGGTTAACAAAATTCAGAACAAAACACCTTATGAGTTACTTTGGGGTAGAAAACCTAATATTGGTTTTCTTAGACCTTTTGGTTGTCATGTAGTAGTTTTAGACACTAGTGATGCCTTAGGGAAATTTAGTGCAAAAGGTGATGAGGGTTACTTCATGGGGGTATTCAGTGCAGAGCAAGGGATATAGAGTTTATCTTAAAGAGGACAAACGTATACTTGAAAGAGTACATGTTAGGTTTTTAGAGAATAAGCCTAGTGATCCTGAAAGTGGTCCTAATTGGTTGTTTGACTTGGAACCTTTATCTAGAACTTTAAATTATATGCCTGTCACTAATCCAGACATTGTGAAGGTAACTTCAAATGTTATGGAGGAACAAGTTGTTGATGTTTCAGGTACTCAGGTTCATGAAAAGGTTGGATCACAAGCAGAAAAGACATCTCCCATCCTAGAATATGTTACCATTCCCATTTGGACAGATGCTTTTGCTGCTGCTGCTGTTGGACAAGATAATGGTGGTTTCCAAGTACCACCAGATACAAACATGCATGGTTCTTCAGGTGCTGACAAAGGAAAATCTAGCACTGACAAGACCAATTCAGACGTTGATGGCTCAGACGTTGACAACAACAGTTCAAGCGTTGTTAGCCCAAGTGCTGATAAACAAGATTTAGACGTTGACAACACCTTTGCACATCTTTTCTCTTCCACTTTTGAACAAGGTGAACCTTCCAATTCATATGAAGAAGGTCATCCTTATGTTGATATAAGAGAATCTGATGAAGAAGATATTGGCAATATGGAGCGTGAGGTTGAGGACACCAGACTTTTTGAAGGAGGAGTTCTCACTTCCACAATGAAGAATCACCCCCCTCTCAAATCATTAGTAATGTTAATACTCCAATTCAGACTCGAAGATCTCATCAAGGTCTTGGTGGGTTTATTGCCAATATACACAAGAAGGTTGATACCCCTCTTGTGCAAGCATGTTTGTTTGCCTGTTTTCTGTCACAAGAGGAACCCAAGAAAATATTTGATGCTCTCAAAGAACCAAGTTGGGTGGAAGCAATGCAGGATGAGCTTCACCAATTTGCAATTCAGGATGTTTGGGAGCTGGTTGATTGTCCCAGATATGTCAGACCTATAGGGACAAGATGGGTTCTAAGGAACAAAAGAGATGAAAGAGGCATTGTGGTCAGAAACAAGGCAAGGTTAGTGGCTCAGGGATATACACAAGAGGAGGGGATATACTATGAGGAGGTCTTTGCACCAGTTGCAAGGATTGAAGCTATTAGGACCTTTCTAGCCTATGCATCTTGCATGGGCTTCACAGTCTATCAAATGGATGTCAAGAGTGCTTTCCTCTATGGAACTATTGTTGAGGAAGTATATGTAATGCAGCCTCCTGGTTTTGAGGATCCAAAGCATCCAGATAAAGTGTATAGAGTCAAAAAGGCTATGTATGGCCTTCATCAAGCCCCAAGAGCATGGTATGGTACTTTGTCTACCTATTTGGTGGACAACGGATTCAAGAGGGGCACCATAGATCAGACACTGTTTACAAAGAAGAAAGGCAAGGATGTGTTGCTTGTGCAGGTCTATGTTCATGATATCATTTTTGGGTCTACTGATCCAAAGATGAGTGAGGATTTCTCCAAGCTTATGACAGACAAATTCAAGATGAGTGATATGGGGGAGATGAACTTCTTTCTTGGTTTACAAGTTCAGCAGAAAGAAGATGGTATCTTCATCTCCCAGAATAAATATGTTGCTGAGATCTTGAAGAAGTTTGGCTTTTCTCCACATGAAAAGAGGGCTACTACTCCTATGGATAGAGAACACCCTTGGGGAAAGATTGGAGATGGGAAAGATGTTAATGTCAGGCACTATAGATCCATGATTGGATCCTTGATGTATCTTACTGCCTCCAGACCTGACATCATGTTTGCTGTGTGTGCTTGTGCACGCCATCAAGTGACTCCCAAAGAATGTCATCTTTATGCTGTAAAGAGGATCTTTAGGTACCTAAGATGCTATCCTAGTCTTGGTTTGTGGTACCCAAAGGATTCACCGTTGGAGCTGATTGCATATTCAGATAGTGATTATGGAGGTGATAAATTTGATAGGAAATCCACAACTGGTGGATGTCAGTTTCTTGGGAGCAGGTTGATCTCTTGGCAATGCAAGAAACAAACAGTGGTGGCTAATTCTACAACTGAAGCTGAGTATGTGGCTGCAGCTGCTTATTGTGGCCAAGTTTTGTGGATTCAGAACCAGCTATTGGACTATGGGTATAATTTCATGCATACCAAGATATTTGTTGACAATAACGGTACTTTATGCATCATTAAGAATCATGTACATCATTCTAAAACTAAACACATAGAAATTAGACACCATTTTATAAGAGATTGCTTTGAGAAAGGTTTAATACAACCAGATAGGATTGACACTGAGGAAAATGTGTCAGATTTACTAACTAAACCTTTTGATGCTGGGATATTTCAATACTTGGTAACAAGTATTGGAATGGTCAATCTCACATAATATGTGTTTTCGAATTTATTTTGTAAAAGTATGTACAGGATGATGCATTGTTATTGGTCTTATTGATGATTTAGATTTTCCACTATATTTTTCTAACACTCACAAAGGTTGCTTGAACGCTGATAAGTGTTTTTGCAACGTTGTCAGCAATATAATTGTCTAACGCTGACAAAGCTTCCCTCAACGCTGTCATGTGTTATCGGGGCGTTGTCAGCAACAATGTTAGTTTTGTGGTTTTCAATCTAAATGTGCAGATGGTGTTAGCAGTATACCATTGGATACAGAGTTGCTTATGGATCCATGGAGAAGCATTTGGACAAGTTTATTATTTATGGATGATGGTTGGAATGTTTCATTCCTATCTTGACATAAATTTTTATGTTCATGCATGATTTTAGCAAACTTTTGTATCATAGTTTAAGGGGAGGTTTTAGGAACCTTTAGGATGTTTGGGTATCCATATGATACTCTTATCACAATTCTAGATTGTGTCGACAGGTGAGTATGAGTTAGTTTTACTAAATCATGAGGCACTGTAGCATGCAAAGTTGATATACTATGCATACTGCCAAGACATCTTTGGCCTAGAATTGGTTGTGGTCTGTTGGGAGACTTGGAAATAATTTTGTTATGGGATTTACCTGGGAGTAACAAGGAATTTTGTAAGGTAACTTGGTTGTTAAGAGTTTTGGTTAGCAAGGGACACTAGAGGACTGTTATGTCTATCTTGCTTAAGCAAGTGTGCATAACTGGACAGTGCTTGCCGCCCTATAATAATTATCAGCTTTTGGTTATCTTCTCTAGGATAAATTACTTGTTTAGGTCATTTTTCATTTTTAAAACATTTTATTTTTGGACGCTGACAAGAATTTTCCAAGCGTTGTTGTGACCAAATTAGACGCTGACATGGCTATAGGCAAACGTTGACAAGATTATAGCCGTTGGGCGTTGATAGGTTATTTATGACCGTTGACACTCAATGGGACCTACCCAATTGTTATTTTTGACATATTTTTAGGCCGTAATTTTGGGAGTTGTTACTTTTCATTTAATGCATACGATAAACTTATACTTTTTCAATATTTTCATGATTGATTTTTGAAAATATTTGCCTATTTTTGGGCCAATCACATGCATTTTCTTCTCCTATAAATTTGGATCCTATTTTTAAACAGGGTATCTATAATTCTTGTCTAACACAATTTTCTCTTATCAACTTCATCTTCTTCACTTAAAATTAACAGCTTTCATCAATGGCACCCAAGTTTAAACCATCAGAATTGGAATTGGGGTTCAGATCTCAACACAACATGATTGCATATCTTGAAGCTGATGATACTCTATTTCCTCAATACACACAAATGGTGGCGTATTTGAATGCATCCCCATTAAGGTATGCTCTTTCACATGCACCACTCATTCCATTCACACATATTAAACAGTTTTGGAACACTGTTAGTTCCTCAACAGTTAATAGAGTGACTACATTGACTTCTATTGTTCATGGGAGACCTTGGGTGGTTACTGAGGCTTTGGTACGCCAAGCCTTGCATCTTGATGATGCTGATGGTATAGCCATTCTTCCCATAAATGAAATAGAACAAGGGCTTAGGGCTTTGGGATATCCTTTTCCTGATGAAGGTACTCTAAACAAGTATCATAAGCAGGAATTTCCTCCAGCCTGGAAGTACCTCATACATGTCCTCCTTCAATGTTTGAGTCCCAAATGCACTGCACACAATGAGATCAATAGATCCATTGCAAGTGCTATTGTGTGCATTGCAACAGGGTAAAAATTTAATTATTCTAAAATGATTTTTGAGGGGATGTGTAAAAACAAGGGGAACAAAATGACTTTAGCTTATCCCCGTTTTCTACAAATGGTTTTTGATGTCCAAGTTTATTGCACAAGGGATCATAATGATTTTTATAAGATCCCTGAGCAAAAGAAGGCTATCTTTATGAAGATGAACTCACCACCCCATCGTGACCTACCTTTAACCCAAGCTATGCTTGCTGTTATTGCAGCAGCACAACCCCAACCAGACCCCCAACCACAAATTGACCCCCAACCACAACTTGAACCAATCCCTGAACCTTTACCTTCACCTGAACACATGCAAATTGACTCAGAATCCTTCAACGCTGATACATTAAATGTTGGCATTGATGTGCCTATTTCCAACGCTGACACACAACCTTCACAAACCCAAAACACCCCTTAACCAACCCACATCCACCCATTCTTCCACACCATCTTCCACACCCCCTGAATATAGGTTGATGAAACGCCAAAGGACTACTGGAGTGTTCTACTTTGGTGGTCCTAGCCATGTAGCAGAGAGAACCACCACCACAAGTGTGGCTGGTGACCTGGATGAGGCTGGGACTATTGGTTCTGGCTTAGATGCTGGCCAAGGCAGTCCCACCATCATTAAGTCCTCATCCATGCCCAATGAATCTGACTTGGGAGGTCAAATCCCCATTTTGGAAGAGGACAGACTGGAACCAATGACTCTTATGGAATTGACGGCAGTCTGCATAAGCTTGCAAAAGCAAAATGCAGACTTAGTACAAGTTGTCAGCTCACAAGGCCTTGAACTCAAGCAATTGAGGGAGAGGATTGTTGTTTTGGAGAGTGCTAGTGCAAGGAGGGGTATGGAGGAATCTTCCAAAGGGGAGGAAGATCCAATAATCTAAGTGATAAGGGAAGTCATGATGGTCAATCAATGGATGTTGCTGAGGCCCTTACAACTTTGAAGAAACAAACAGGTTTTGATACGTCCTTAGTCTCTCCTACCAATTTAAATTTATCATTTACAGCTATGTTGAGAGAGGTTACACAAGGCGCTGAGGGAAGATATTTGGGCGTTGACAAGGAAGAGTTGGACGTTGACAGAAATATTTTGGGCGCTGATAGGACAAATTTGGGCGTTGACAGACCTGCACATGAAGGTGATGTATCCCAGTCATCATCTATCATCAAGGAGGTTTCTACACAGGTATCACCATCTACCTTACCAACCATTGCACCAACAGATAAGGGTAAAGGTATAATGGTAGAAGAGATTGTTCCAAAGGATGCAGCTCAAATTGAGTTTGATAGAAGATTAGCTGCACAAATCTTGGAACAGGATAAAAAGGAGATGAAAGAGTCACCATTTGTTGTGACTTCAGAAGAAGGAAGTGATGGAGCTAGCTCAGACTCAAGTGTGATGATTATAGAACCAGAAAGGCTTGAGTATGGGGATGAGTTGGCCAAGGAGAAGCTGAGAGAATTGAAATTGCAGGTTGACTTTGACATGCCAGAGGTGGTTCAAATGTATAATGCTTGGGAAGAAAGATGTATGGAGAATCCAGACTTGACCATTTCAGATCAAATATGGGGTTTGGAGATTCTGCTTAGAGTTCAGAAAGATTGCCAGGTAATTTTGAAACACAAGGCAAGTAATATTCTCTCAGAGTTGAAAAGGGATAGAAGGGAGCTATACTTTATGTTGCTCAGATGTCATGGAGTTGGATGGACTTATCAGAAGTTGAGAGCTTTGACATTTGATGAGTTGGAAAACAGGGCTTATCCCATTTGGGTGAGAGTGCAGGAAGCAAACACTCTCAGACTTCTTTCAGATGAAAGAAAGGAGGAACTTACAGAAGAAATGGAACTCAAGAAAGCTATGATTGTTCCCAGACCAGTGAAGAAGGGAATTTCATTTGAGTTTCCCAAAGATATGGATCCACTATATCCAAGTGAAGCTGTCACCAGAAAGAGCCTCAAGCTCTCACCTTTAGAAGCTTCAGATATGGTGCAAGTGTTACCATTAGATTCCAGGAACCCAATTGTGAGCTATGAAGAAGATGAATGTGGGTTTTGGAAGATTGGCAGATATGGCAAAGAGGTACACACTTTTACCACTCTCATATCTTTGTTTGCAAGTTGTGATAGAGAAGACTTGGTGGACCTTTGGAGGTTGCTGGAGACCAAGTATGAGGCTGAAGCACCAACTTCAGCTAATGGAATAAAACTTTGGTCCACATTCAAAAGAATGTGTGGACCCAAAGATGAGGATCCTGCTGTTTGGAAGGATCTTGAAGATGACCTCAGTGGTCTTCAATGGAGGTTATATTCAGCTGCTGGTGTTTACCATTTGAGTTCTACAAAGTTTGCTGAGTATCTACTTGTGGATGGTCAGTATTTCATATCCAAAGCTATTTTGGAGAAGATGAAGGACACTCAGCTGGAAATAGATTATTCAAGTGACGTGGCAAAAGATTTGATTAGATTTATTCATTACCAATATGAGAAGGTTTGTAAGATTCCTCCTAGTCCTTAATGCTTATTCAGAAACTGGATCATAAGAGTGGATATCAAGTTTAGGGGAGGATTGTTGGGAATAAATTAAGGCCAGATCACTTGAGCGCTGACAAGAGTAATACAAGCGTTGACAAGAACAAAACAAGCGCTGACAGCTCAAGCGTTGACAAGATAAAGTCAAGCGTTGACACATTGAAGACAAGCACTGATAGGAAGATATACGCTATGCGTTTATTGTATTCTAGAATAGTTCTAGTAAAGATAGGAACAACATTGTATTTTCTATATTTATCTTTACCTAGAATAGCTGATACGTAGATTATTGTATAAGGCTTCTTATGTCTATAAAAGAAGACCTTTAGGTTAATGTTTGATATAAGTTTTCATTCGTAAACTACTTTCATTGTAAGCAAGTTTGATATTGATAATCAAAGTGAAAGTTTGTTTATATCATTGTGTGTTCTTGTTTAAGTGTTAAATTCCGCATAACACTTAAATTCATAAGTATATACAAAGGTTTCTCTAAGTGTATTACTTGATCTAATCTCGTATACATAAAGCTAAATCGATCTAAGTTTGGAATCAACACCACCATCTGTGTATATTGGGGAACCAGAGTATCATCAGCGTCCAAATATGCTATCATGTTGTGTTGACTCCTGAATCCCAATTCAAAATCACTTGGTTTAAATTTTGGTGACATTGTTGAAAGCTGTTTGAATGATTGATAAAGATGAAGTATAGGAGAAAATTTGGTTAGACAAGAATGATAGATACCCTGTTTAAAAATAGGAGCCAAATATATATGAGAGAAATATGCATGTGATTGGTCAAAAATGAGGCAACTATTTTCAAAATGCAATCATGAAAATATTGAAAAGAAAATAAGTTATCTCATGCGTTAATTAAAAGTTATCTACTCCCAAAATTACGGCCCAAAAATTCGTCAAAAATAACAACTGGGTAGGTCCCATTGAGTGTCAACGGTCAAAAATAACCCATCAACGCCCAATGGCTATATTCTTGTCAATGTTTGCCAAAGCCATGTCAGCGTTTAAATTGGTCACAACAACGCTTGGAAAAATACTTGTCAGCGTCCAAAAATAAAAATTTATAAAAATGAAAAATGACCTTAACAAAGTAATTTATCCTAGAGAAGATAACCTATAAGTTGATAATTATTATAGGGCGGCAAGCACTGTCCAGTTATGCACACTTGCTTATGCAAGATAGACATAGCAGTCCTCTAGTGTCCCTTGCTAACCAAAACTCTTAACAGCTAAGTTATCTCATAAAATTCCTTGTTACTCTAAGGTAAAACCCATGATAAAATCATTCCCAAGTCTCCCAACAGACCACAACCAATTCTAGGTTAAAAATGTCTTGGCAGCATACATAGTATATCAACTTTGCATGCTATAGTGCCTCATGATTTAGTAAAACTAACTCATACTCACCTGTGGACACAATCTAGAATTGTGATAAGAGTATCATAAGGATACCCAAAAGTCCTAAAGGTTCCAAAAACCTCCCCTTAAACTGTGATACATATGTTGCCAAAAATATGCATGAACATAAAAAATTTATGTCAAGATAGGAATAGAAAATTCCAACCATCATCCATAAATAAAAACATGCTCAAATGATTCTCCAAGGATCCATAAGCAACTCTGTATCCAATGGTATAATGCTAACTGTCACACCCCACCATGGCGGAATATGGGGCGTGACGTATAGATATCATCACAACAACAGCGTGTCTATAGAGAGAACTAAATGAAATTGAAATATCATAAATGGCGACACAAATGTCGTAATAATATCTCAACAATGCAGGCGTCTAGGTAAGTAGGTAACAGGCCTATCTTACCAAATACATACAAATGAACAAACATCAAACATATAGGTACCATAAAGTTCACTTAATCAAGACACAAAATAAAATCTAAGAGGAAAGGGAATCCTCCTAATGCAATCCTAGCAGCCTCTATACTCTAGCCACTTCTAACATCATCCTCCTCAACTAGCTCACCTGAAAATGACACTAAAATCTGTCAACATAAAGTTGGTGAGAACATAGGTTTAAGTTATCTAGAACATCATAAGAAACCTTTACATCCGCTGCAAATAAGTTGAAGGAAAACAATTTATAGTAATGGACCATAATATGATAATCATGTTACATGCATCCACAACAAAACATAAACCAAGTACCGATCACATCTACAATTCACAAAGCACACTATAACAATCAAGAAGTATCCCGTCACACACACAAGAACACACACTACACTATCCGGATCTTTCCACACCACCTGTGGAAGATGAACTATATCCCCGTCGAGATATCTTGCCTCCGAAGAGACGATGCACAAGTACTCAGGACGGATCGTGCCCCACGAACCAAGAACTCAGGACGGATCGTGTCCCACGAACCAAGAACTCAGAACCAAGAACTCATGACGGATCGTGCCCCACGCTCCACACACATCATAACTGGTCCCATAGACGCCCATACATCTACGTACCAATCCCAATCATAACCCAATCAAGATTCACATATCAGAACACATATCAAAGCACATATGAGAACACATAAGCACGCAAGTCACACAATATCACATGTATGTCCACACATTTCAAAACATAGTACTAAATCATGTTAAAGAACATTGCAAGTGTCATCTCCATCCCATACTGGAAAAACATTTAAAAACGTAGCAAAATGCAACTATGAACTCACCTGATAGCACAGCAAGCTAGCACTCCTACAAACCTATAAAATCATACACGAAACCCTTAGCTCAGGTCTTAACTCCCAAGTTAAGTAACAATCAAGGAGATGAATCTAATCCCCCAATCCCCACTATCTAGTTCTCCTACTACAAGCTATTCTATACCGTAAAATTCCAGTTTTTCCCCGGTACAGTTTACTAGTCACTAAACGATCACATGAACTGAACTTAACACCACACTTGACTCCTACCCTACTGGAGTTATGTTGTTATATTATCTAAGAACTTCAAAAACCAATTTTACTTTCTAATTACACGTTTAACCCTTTCGTTTAGTCTCTACGCCAAAAGTCGTTTTCACCAAAACTGATTTTTCGTACATGCTAAATGTTTGACACCAAAACCCCGACCTATACACCATATATTTTATTGAAAACCTCCAGTCCTTTTATATACATTATAAAGAGTTCCCAAATCAAAAATATTTGGCTATCTCATCCGTTTGGTTAGGTTTTGACTCAAATCCCCAAAATCAAAATTTATTCCTGAACAGCGCACTGTTTTTATAAAACTTATTTGACAACCTTCCCAACTCCATTATCGACCAACCTTACATTTTTGAAAAGTAGACTCTCTGAACTTAATTTTAAAAAAAAGAAACTCGACCAAAGGTGCTACCTACTGCCCGTAACAGTCAACACAATACAGACCTAAAAATCAGACTGTTTTACACCTTTTTGCACTAACCCTCTAAACATTATTAATTGTCCCTAAATTCTTAACACAAACCCTAAATCATTAATAAATCTAAATAACTATAATTCTCAGAAATTTAACAAAACCCTAATCATCTCAATGATGGTTAATTAACATTACAATCATGATTAATTAATAAAAACATGAATTATATTAAAGTTGAATCGATCACTTACCTTGAAACAAGAAAAATTAATGAACCCTAATCATAATTTCGACTCCTCTTGATATCCATGGAGGATTTAGACTGATTTTAGGTTTATTTAGGGTTATTAGTTGTTTTTAGGGGTCTATGGGTATTTATATAGGTCTTGGTAACCTTCTGGACAAGTTTAGGCCCAATTAGTACTTTTAAATGGTAATTATCCTATTTTTATTAATTTAATATTTAAAGTTTCAGCTATGGGACCCACAAATTCGACTCCCCTCTGTGTTTTATCATATTTACACTATCCCCCTCCTATTTTATGTTTACTTATACTCCTATACACTTTCAGGATCAAACCGTGCACCCTTTTGCTAATTTTTCGACTTTGTACGCGATTTTTTTGAACTAGCCTTCATTTCTAAAAGTTTCTAAATATAGAAAGTAACTATAAAACTTATCCTAACCATATTATATATACTTAATACATACATATAACATACGATACGTAAACGAAACCTTATAAAAACGCTACCCGAACTTTTCTGCAGTTCATTTCTAAATTCATTTCATTTCATTCCATTTCATTTTATTTCCAACTTATACCATGATTTACACATTCATGTGAACTCATGAGCACGAACCAACCCCATCACATCATCATATAACGTGCCATGTACTACGTAAACAATGTCTAACATCATGATAAAGTCTCAAATATGAACACATAACACATAAACACACACCAAGCACATGATCAACATCAAACATTCAAAAGTGACAAATCCAAAATATAGGGTTGTCACATCACTCCCTCCTAATAGAAATCTCGTCCCGAGATTTACTCCATAAGCTCAAAAAACTTCATTTCACAACCAACTCGCTATCTCTCTCATAAGAACGTAACCGGATCATCCGTATGACTACAACAACGTCCTCAATGAATATAAGCTCACAACCAATTTTAGGACCCCCAACTTCGGATAAACGATCAAGCCCATGGACAACTAACGGACGTTTACGTGAAAGAATTTAAAAATATGAACCAAAACCATGAGACTCCAAAAGATACTCAACATAAAACATGTATCGACTCCCAGCGAACCATGGAAACGGACCAATGACACAAGAAGCACCCAACGACAACCGAAACGTATTACAACCGGTGACATACTATTAAAACCTTGTGCAAAAACCAAAATTTCACCCGAGAATGGATTTTGTACTGTAATTGTATATTAGTTGTTCTAAAACCATGATATCACATTAGTAATTTATGTAATCATCTAACAAAAAGCAATCCAAATTCTTTTCACGAACGATCAATTGTCTAAAGCACACAACATAATATCACACGTCAACATTGACTCTAGAACCTACATCCTTCATCAATGTACAATCCTTATGATGGATACATCTCAAATCCTATCCCAAATAAGCCCTATGTTATCCCTCTAAGTGTTCACTATCCCAAAATATCCAAAACACAAGTTTAAACCATGTTGTCCGAAAATTAACCTTGAACTCGACACTTTACCCTCATTTAATCGAATACCAACAACTATTTTTATTTTACTATTTGCAAGTTTTATTTTTTTACCATGTAAGACTCAAAACGAAAGATATCGTTATTTCCAAAAAGAAATCACCACCATCTCAATAGCCTCTACACCAAAAATACCGTACAAACAAATACGTGAAATGAGGACTCGATAAATGCGCTACTACAGAAGTTGAACATCCTAAAGAATGAAGAGCTATAAAACCATCCTAAGAATACAACCGATAAATAGAAGGGAATTATACATATATAGGCATATGCATACATACACTCAAATCCATCCAACGTATACTATACAAACATGTATTAACCCTCTTTCATGCAACCATACTCAAGAATCCATTGATGTTGTGGTACTTGTGTAACTATGTTGGCCACCATACTTATACAAGTCCCCTTTCACCAATGCACTCCCTCCTATGATGACACTTATAAGAATTAAGACTACACATAACACATCGGTCTACCAACTCAAATAAGCACATAGATCCTACAACTCATATAAGCACATAACCACAACATAAAATAAGATCCAAAATCCATGTATCAAAATAACGTAGCCAATGCATGAAACATATAAACTCGTAATCCAACTGAACCACCGTAGACAAAATTCAAAATGTATAAAGAACATGAAAACGTAATTAAACGAAATCCAACAATGACTAGCGTATACGACTATAGTTCAACCCGCACTATTCAAAACTAGAAAAGAAAATAACATGTAGCTAAGTATGAACTTACTATGGTTCAATTCATACTAGTCAAAATATCGCAATAAATAACATCCAAACACATCAATTAATATAAAATGCACATATACTCCTATGACGCCTATATGCAGGGACCCTTAAGCTATAGATTAGGCTACGCGACTAAGCAACCTAATTCTCTATAACCATTGTCTCTGATACCATTCTGTCACATCCCACCATGGCGGAATATGGGGCGTGGCGTATGGATATCATCATAACAACAGCGTGTCTATAGAGTTAACTAAATGAAATAGAAATGTCATAAAAAGGTGACACAATGTCATGACAATATCTCAAATAATGTAGGCGTCTAAGTAAGTAGGTAACAGGCCTACCTCTTACCAAAGACATTCAGATAACACATATCAAGCATACAAGTATCAAACAATTTACTAAATCAAAAGACAAAATAAAATCTAAGAGGAAAAGGGAATCCTCCTAATGCAATCCTAGCAGCCTCTATACTCTAGCCACTTCTAACATCATCCTCCTCAACTACCTCACCTGAAAATGACACTAAAATCTGTCAACATAAAGTTGGTGAGAACATAGGTTTAAGTTATCTAGAACATCATAAGAAACCTTTACATCCGCTGCAAATTAGTTGAAGGAAAACAATTTATAGTAATGGACCATAATGTGATAATCATGTTACATGCATCCACAACAAAACATAAACCAAGTACCGAGCACATCTACAATTCACAAAGCACACTATAACAATCAAGAAGTATCCCGTCACACACACACAAGAACACACACCACACTATCCGGATCTTTCCCACACCACCTGTGGAAGATGAACTATATCCCCGTCGAGATATCTTGCCTCCGAAGAGACGATGCACAAGTACTCAGGACGGATCGTGCCCCACGAACCAAGAACTCAGGACGGATCGTGTCCCACGAACCAAGAACTCGGAACCAAGAACTCAGGATGGATCGTGCCCCACGCTCCACACACATCATAACTGGTCCTATAGACGCCCATACATCTACGTACCAATCCCAATCATAACCCAATCAAGATTCACATATCAGAACACATATCAAAGCACATATGAGAACACATAAGCACGCAAGTCACACAATATCACATGTATGTCTACACATTTTAAAACATAGTACTAAATCATGTTAAAGAACATTGCAAGTGTCATCTCCATCCCATACTGGAAAAACATTTAAAAACGTAGCAAAATGGGACTATGAACTCACCTGATAGCACAACAAGCTAGCACTCCTACAAACCTATAAAATCATACACGACACCCTTAGCTCAGGTCTTAACACCCAAGTTAAGTAACAATCAAGGAGATGAATCTAATCCCCCAATCCCCAATATCTAGTTCTCCCACTACAAGCTATTCTATACGTAAAATTCCAGTTTTCCCCCGATACAGTTTACTAGTCACTAAACGATCACATGAAGTGAACTTAACACCACACTTGACTCCTACCCTACTAGATTTATGTTGTTATATGATCTAAGAACTTCAAAAACCAATTTTACATTCTAATTACACGTTTAACCCTTCCGTTTAGTCTCTACACCAAAAGTCGTTTTCACCAAAACTGATTTTCCGTACATGCTAAATGTTTGACACCAAAACCCCGACCTAAACACCATAAAGTTTATTGAAAACCTCCAGTCCTTTTATATACATTATAAAGAGTTCCCAAATAAAAAATATTTGGCTATCTCATCCGTTTGGTTAGGTTTTGACTCAAATCCCCGAAATCAAAATTTATTCCTGAACAGCGCACTGTTTTTGTAAAAATTATTTGACGACATTCCCGAACTCCATTATCGACCAACCTTACATTTTTAAAAAGTAGACTCTCTGAACTTAATTTTAAAAAAAGGAAACTCGACCAAAGGTGCTACCTACTGCCCGTAACAGTCAACACAAGACAGACCTAAAAATTAGACTGTTTTACACCTTTTTGCACTAACCCTCTAAACATTATTAATTATCCCTAAATTCTTAACACAAACCCTAAATCATTAATAAATCTAAATAACTATAATTCTCAGAAATTTAACAAAACCCTAATCATCTCAATGTTGGTTAATTAACATTACAATCATGATTAATTAATAAAAACATGAATTATATTAAAGTTGAATCGATCACTTACCTTGAAACAAGAAAAATTAATGAACCCTAATCATAATTTCGACTCCTCTTGATATCCATGGAGGATTTAGACTGATTTTAGGTTTATTTAGGGTTATTAGTTGTTTTTAGGGGTCTATGGGTGTTTATATAGGTCTTGGTAACCTTCTGGACAAGTTTAGGCCCAATTAGGACTTTTAAATGGTAATTATCCTATTTTTATTAATTTAATATTTAAAATTTCAGCTATGGGACCCACAAATTCGACTCCCCTCTGTGTTTTATCATATTTACACTATCCTCCTCCTATTTTATGTTTACTTATACTCCTATACACTTTCGGGACCAAACCGTGCACCCTTTTGCTAATTTTTCGACTTTTTACGCGATTTTTTTGAACTAGCCTTCATTTCTAAAAGTTTATAAATATAGAAAGTAACTATAAAACTTATCCTAACCATATTATATATACTTAATACATACATACAACATACGATACGTAAACGAAACCTTATAAAAACGCTACCTGAACTTTTCTGCAGTTCATTTCTAAACTCATTTCATTTCATTCCATTTCATTTTATTTCCAACTTATACCATGATTTACACATTCATGTGAACTCATGAGCACGAACCAACCCCATCACATCATCATATAACGTACCATGTACTACGTAAAAAATGTCTAACATCATGATAAAGTCTCAAATATGAACACATAACACATAAACGCACACCAAGCACATGATCAACATCAAACATTCAAAAGTGACAAATCCAAAATCTAGGGTTGTCACACTAACACCACCTGCACATTTAGATTAAAAACCACCAAAACTAACATTGTTGCTGACAGCGTCCCGATAACACTTGTCAGCGTTAAGGAAACCTGTGTCAGCGTTAGACAAATATATTACTGACAACGTCACAATAACACGTATCAGCGTTAAAGTAACCTTTGTCAGTGTTAGAAAAATATAGTGGAAAATCTAAATCCTCAAAAGACCAATAACAATGCATTATCCTGTACATATTTTTACAAAAAGACCCCAAAACACATATTATGTGAGATTGATCATTCCAATACTTGTTACCAAGTATTGAAATCTTCCAGCATCAAAAGGTTTAGTTAGTAAATCTGACACATTTTCTTCTGTGTCAACCCTATCTGGTTGTATTAAACCCTTTTCAAAACAATCCCTTATAAAATGGTGTCTAATTTCTATGTGTTTTGTTTTAGAATGATGTACAGGATTCTTAATAATGCATAAAATGCTGTTATTGTCAACAAATATCTTGGTATGCATGAAATTATACCCATAATCCAACAGCTGGTTCTGAGTCCATAAGACTTGTCCACAACAAGCAGCTGCAACAATGTACTCTGCTTCAGTTATAGAATTAGCCACCACTGTTTGTTTCTTGCATTGCCAAGATATCAAACTGCTCCCAAGAAACTGACATCCGCCAGTTGTGGATTTTCTATCAAACTTATCACCTCCATAGTCACTGTCTGAATATGCAATAAGCTCCAATGGTGAATCTTTAGGGTACCACAAGCCAAGATTGGGATAACATCTTAGGTACCTAAAGATTCTCTTGACATCATAAAGGTGACATTCTTTGGGAGTCACTTGATGGCGTGCACATGCACACACAGCAAACATGATATCAGGTCTTGAGGCTGTGAGATACATCAATGAACCAATCATTGATCTATAGTGCCTGACATCCACATCTTTTCCATCTCCAACCTTTCCCCAAGGGTGTTCTCTATCCATAGGAGTAGTAGCCCTCTTTTCAAGTGGAGAAAAGCCAAACTTCTTCAAGATCTCTCGCACATATTTATCCTGAGAGATGAAGATACCATCTTCTTTCTGCTGAACTTGTAATCCTTGAAAGAAGTTCATCTCCCCCATGACACTCATCTTGAATTTATCTGTCATAAGCTTGGAAAAGTCTTCACTCATCTTTGGATTGGTGGATCCAAAGATGATATAATCAACATAGACCTGAACAAGTAGAACATCCTTACCAGCCTTCTTTGTAAACAATGTCTGGTCTATGGTGCCCCTTTTGAATCCATTTTCCACCAAATAAGTGGAAAATGTACCATACCATGCTCTTAGGGCTTGATGAAGTCCATACATAGCCTTCTTGACTCTATACACCTTGTCTGGATTCTCTAGATCTTCAAAACCAGGAGGCTGCATCACATACACATCCTCAACAATTATTCCATAGAGGAAGGCACTCTTCACATCCATTTGATAGACAGTGAAGCCCATGCAGGAAGCATAGGCTAGAAATAACCTTATAGCTTCAATCCTTGCAACTGGTGCAAAGACCTCCTCATAGTCTATCCCTTCCTCTTGTGTATATCCCTGAGCCACCAAACGTTCCTTGTTTCTTACCACAATGCCTCTTTCATCTCTCTTGTTTCTTAGAACCCATCTTGTCCCTATAGGTCTGACATATCTGTGACAATCAACCAGCTCCCAAACATCCTGAATTGCAAATTGGTGAAGCTCATCCTGCATTGCTTCCACCCAACTTGGTTCTTTGAGAGCATCAAAGATCTTCTTGGGTTCCTGTTGTGACAGAAAACAGGCAAACAAGCATGATTGAACAAGAGGGATATCAACCTTCTTGTGTATATTGGCAATGAATCCACCAAGATTCTGATGAGATCTTCTAGTCTGAACAGGAGTCATAACATCCCCAATAATCTGAGAAGGGGGATGATCTTCATAGTAGAAGTGAGAACTCCTCCTTCAAAAAGTCTGTTGTCTTCAATCTCATTATCCAAGTTGCCAATATCTTCTTCTTCGGACTCTCTTTCATCAATATTAGGATGAACCTCTTTATGTAAATTGGAAGGTTCACCTTGTTCAAAATTAGAAGAGAAAAGATGCTCAAAAGTGTTGTCAACGCCTGAACCTTGGTTGTCAGCGTTTGGGTTATCAACGCCTGAAATGGTGTTGTCAACGTTTGAGCCATCAACGTCTGAATTTGTCCTGTCAGCGCTAGATTTTCCTTTGTCAGCGCCTGAAGTGTAACACCCCCAAATTTGTACAACTCAATACAGCGGAAGACTCGTTGGTGTTACGGGATAGCACATTACTCACATCATAGACAACGCATAAAAATCGCGTCGTTTAATAATAAATCATTTCCATTCATAAACATTAAAGTTACATCGGTCCCAAGTCATATTATTTTATACAAAGTTTTACAAAGTATTTGAATGGAAAATATTGTTTAAGTGCGGGCCATGAATTCTTGGCGTCTTCCCGAGAATTACCTTCAAGTACCTGAGATAAAACATGTTAAAAGAAAAGGTCAGCGATAACGCCGAGTGAATTCATAGAGTTTAATAAAATCCATCAATATAATATCAGTATAAAATTATTACTGAAAATCATTTTGTACAAATCATTTTAATAGGCCATAAAATAGCCAAAGTCATTTTATACAAATCTTTATCAAATCATAATATAGGCATTTGCCTTAAAAACCATTATACGAATCATTGTCGTTAAAAACACCATACAAAACGTCTTATGACGTTGTATGAAAATAAAAACCGTTATATGAATATGGTTATGAAAACCAAAACACGAACATAATATCAATAGTATGACCCTGTATTGCTAGTCAGGCAATACATCGTAATTCGGAGCGTCTAGTAGTATTTCGTTAGTTTTGGATTATTATAAGCCGCATGACATTGTTACCTTACTAAACCAACAACGGGTAGCTAACCCGATACCAATTTTTCCCATCTAAAGTAGTGTGTCGTCACAAAGGTCACGCTATGGAAATCTTCTCATACATAAATTCACTTACCAATCAATGTGGCACGACGGGGATCAACCGTCAAGGCGCGAACTGGGGTGATCGTCCCCAAATAGTACTATTAAATGCATAAGCGTCTACCAAATCCCGGTAGTTCACAATTCATTCTAATGGGACTATTAGTGACATAACCTAACTTTAATAATCCATTTAATTTCATCTATCGGGTCCTTTAATCATTTATCGGGTCATACAATCGGGTCATATAATCATTCGTGTCCAAATCAAATAAACAAACAATCGGGACAAATGGTGTCCTATTTTATAAAAACTACATGTTATCTTCCTCGCGGGTTTATAAAACATTTATAAAAACATTTAAAAGAGTGCGAGGCTATGAACTCACGTTGATGTGGGAAGGCGATTATCGGCAACTCGGACGTACGGTACGTGCTTCAATCACGGAAACCTAGACAAATAATAATCGGTCTTAGACGTTTGTCTAATGACTTTATAAAAATAACAATTATGTATACATATGATGATTTTATATATATGATGATCAAGTGGGTTTACATATCCTCATTTACTCCTTTTTTGTGTTATGTGTCGATAACTTTTATACTAGTTTTCTCGTTTTACCTATTTACGTGTTTTAGGTTCATTAAGCCTATTATAAGTTCTTAACTTGTATTAATCCTTGTTATACTTATATTATCAGTATCTACACTTTACAAGTTGGGCCTAAATGGGTTAAGTCCAATAAGTTCTTTTTATAAGAGTTTAACTTAATTAGTCCAATTATTAGTCCAATATGTTTACTTAGCTCGTTAATGTCCGTATGTCCTATAGTTCGGGTTTCATCGGTTTTTACTTGTTATACATGTTTATATATCAGTATATAAGTTTTATAAAGTTTACATTAGACGGGTCCAACCATCTAAGTTTTATTTAACAAAAACGTTAATTTTACGGTATTAGCCGAAAAAGTCGTAAAAATCATGTTTATAGTTTTATAACTTATAAAACTTAACAAGTTACCATTTTTATAAAATGTCCACTTATTTACCATTGTACATATTTATATAAATGTATTATATAAGTTAGTGGGTTTTAATTTATATTTTATACTATTAAATTTTGAGTGCTTATATAATAGTATTATACTTTAATTTCCAAAATCTGATTTTTATTTTCACTTCCACCAAAACTGCCATATCTAGAGTTATATATGGGGATAAAAGCTCAAATTTTTATAACATAAACTACATGATATGTGCTCCATTTAACTCTTCTATAGCTACTGTTGAATCATCTTCTAAGTATTTTCTAAAAATCGTCCAAAACAGTGAACTCAGATTTGTACCTTAAACTTGTTTTGATCATATCTCACTCATTACAATGATTCCATTGCATGGCCAACTCTCACATGTGTACAAGACCCATAGCTTACTGTATATCAATTCTATTTCATCATTTTATCAGTTCATGACATGTTTCTTTACTGTTTTATACAGCCATCATTTTTAAGCAAGATTTTAGCCTTGTTCTTTATAATTTTTCACCTTTTTAATCATGTTTATCACCACCAAATCCCCACACAATACTTTTATCATCATATGATCATCATATAAATATACAATAGGAAATAAAATACATGATTACATAATAAAAATAACAAGAGGATGAGGAGGACAATCTTTATACCACCATGATGATGTAGGTTGATCAAAACATGGATTTTAATGGAGAAACTTATGATGCATCAAGACCATCTTCAAGACCACCAATTCTTCATAAACTCCTTGTGGAAAATCAGCCCCAAGACACCATGAATACTCCTCCTTGGATGTTATAAGCACCACCAATCAATAGGGTTTCAAGAGGGCTTCAACATATGTAGAGATAACATATGATTTGTGGTTGAATCAAGATCAAGTGAGGGTTTTGAGTGGGATGAGGGACGACACAAAAATGGGGAGGATGAGAGAATTTGTGTGTGGTATTGCATGGATGAAATGGAGAGAATGGTAGTGGTTTGATGGTTTTGTGGTAAGCTTAGCTTACTAACTAAGCTAATGACATGTGTAGTGAGCTTTAGCTTACACTTGACACATAATTGTGTTGTGTAACTAGTTAAGGCCGGTTTGAGTGGGGGTGGGACAAGTGTCCCACTTGTCTCATCCCCATTTATTTACGGGTACTCCTCGATTCTAGTTTCCTCGATTTGCGTGCCCTCGGGTCGTTTTACGAAAAACGTTTTTATAAATTATGAATCAACGTCATAAAACGAATCCGATAAAAATTGTCTCATCAAAAACGGAGTTCGAAAAAGTAAATACGTAATCCTAGGGTTTTCGGTTTAGTCGTAAAAGACGTTAAAATAAAATCGTATGTCCTAATCTCTTCTCGTAAATTTGTGAGTTTATGAACCAACACAATTTTAAAACTCCAAAATAATATTCATGGACAAATTTATTTTCTGAAATGTCGGACTGCCACCAAAGACGGTGTATGTAAACGTAAGCACGTAACGTTGAATCCTCCGGTTTAGACGTAGTCGATGCTACTCCAAGACGTAAATCCAAATTTCTTCCCAAAAATAAGTGAGTTCATATTGTAAAATTAAAATAATGTTTTTAAATAATATTCGAGAATAAAATATCAACCATAAATTGACGGATTGTCACAGCATTTACCCCTAAACAGGATCTTTGTCCTCAAAGATCATCTTACTACTCGCTTCTTATAGAGTTAAAGCCATGTGGGTATTTCCTCCACATTCGGTCTTTTCTCACAAGTGTAATTCATTACAATACGCGAGTTTCATCAAACATAACTACGGGAATAAGATCAGGCTAAATGTTGACTTACTTTCTCTATCCATGATGTTCACGGGTTTCTGATGAATGCAACTTTTCGCCGATCTAAGCTTTACTAAGAACAATCAGATTTTCACTTGATAGATATTCCATCAAGTTCGATTTAAGAAACATAATTCACGTAGTTCTTGAAGTCCTAGGGTAGATCCAGCTTATATGCCTTTCAATCCCAACTTTTACATCATCTCAATGGTCCCATACAACGGGGACTTATATCCCATGATTTGTCAGATCATGAATTCATTTATTCCAAGTTTAAAAATTGTGGCCTAACTTCGCTACCCATTTGGCACTTCAAGATCTACATTTCACATTCCCATAACCTCTTGCCCACTACCGGCTGTCAATAATCAAATCCTAATTTCAACAATCATTTCAGATCTCGCGGGTCGGATATTTTGTAAGGTTAGGTTCGCCATCATAGGAAACCTTAAACCTAAAAGACATGTCCAACTCACAATGGGTGTATGTCGGGTGTCTTCATCTCAACTCCTGCTTACAGATGCTCTAATATTTAGATCCTAGCAAGATTAGATCTCGATCCTAATACGATGGTTATCAAGGATAATCTCTCCAAAGGAAAACGATTATACGGTCTATTACCAAAGGTCAATCATTCAAACATAAAACAAGACTTCTAGTATTTTGTATCGTTACTTTACCTCGTCCCTTCGATTGGGGTGGTAAGTAGTACTCTCATCAAGGTTCGTTCTTAATGACTTCTGAGCAAATCTTTAGAAATTCGTTGCGAAGCGAGGATCTTGATAAAGATGTTTGATACATGCACACTTTGTTTACATAACTCTTTTGCATTTATCATTAACGAGAATGATATTAGCAGATTTGGTCAGTCTGTTGACGACGACCCAAATCGAATCAAATTCAGATGATGACCTTTGCAATAGCTAGACGTTAACTAATGTATGAGGCGATGTCTGCCTTCATAATTGCCATTAGTACAACTTCTTCAGACAAAGATACTATTAGTCAAAAATGACATACATTTAATACTAATACTTATAAGATTTCCAATTTAACTACATCTCATAATCTCCATATTTAGGCAACCACAAGTGGCCTTTTATAACATTCAACGCTATTGGCTTCTCAATTTTTAATGGTTCACATTAGCCGTGAAACCTTTCACTATTTATATTATCCTTTTTACAAACATTGTTTATTTTTATATCGTTCGGCAATTTATTTTGCACCTTCATTATTAAGGAACATGTCCTAATTGGTTCTTTATCTTTTATACATAATGTGTCAGTAATTACGTTCACTTTCCTGATGAAATAAATATCATAACCGTATTTATTCAAAATTTCTTTCTTCATAATTTCTTAAGTTTTAGTTTCGTCTTTACTATTATCTTTATCTGTTTTACTCAATCTGACGTTTTAAAGTGTTGATAATTATTACAACTAATTAAATAATTATTAGTTAATTTTTATGAAGCGTAAACGTAAAAGTTTTAAATTTTTTAGTTCGACCAATTATATAAAATGTTCAAAATAAATTTGAATTTAATTAACAAGATTTTTGTTGATTTATTGAAAATAATTAATAAGATTCGTAAATATTCTAAAAATCTTTGGTTATACTTTGGTCAAAATTTTCTTAGTTGAAAGGCAAAAATTGTCGTTTCAAATTCCAAGTTATGGTTTAAATGGTTTCCTCAATTCCTCTTAGGTTATCTTGAGGTATACACAAACATTTACCCCTAAACAGAAGTTTAGTTAAATGGTTTGTGTATAAGGGAATAATCCCTTAAAAATCCTTTGTTAAAATATTTGTCAAAACATATTTGCACTTTCTTTTTAGTAATAATCCAAAGTCTTAAAAGGGCTCTTAATTTTTAAAGAGTCAATATATATTCCATTATCTATTAATCATACGGTTAAATCATGTAACGGTTTAAGTCTTTAATCTCATGTTAATTATTCAAGGTACAGGTTTTTATTTCTCAGTCATCTAAGGGCAATCTATAAATAATTATTAACTCATTCTTATTCTTATAAACAAACAAATGGTCCTTAATGATCACGAGCATGAATTTATCAAATTACAGCCTACACACGTGATTCATCATATTTATGAATACTACATGTGCATTGTCAATCCAAACGACATTACGTGAAACTCATAACGTTCATTACAAGTACCGGATGTAGTGATTGGAATAGATAATCCTTTTCGCAGATGCGAAGTTGATGATAACTATGCCGTGGATCAAATTTTTAAAACATACGCTAAAACCTTGTAAATGATCGAACAAATCTTCCATTTCGAGTTATGGATATCATTTTCGATTGTCAATTTACTCAGTTCACGGTAATCTATAAATATAAGGAATGATAATACCATAGCTCTTCATAATGACGAGCTCGGTAGAATAAAATTCTTTCTCCGACAACTCTCTCAGTTGTATGGTAATTCCTTAAATTCAGATGGTGCTGACGTACAGTGCACAAGCCACAAGTACAACACCGAGAATATAATCAATACCAAATTCAACTTGCCTAAATGGCAAAAGTCTAGGTAATTCATCAACAAATACTTACTAAAGTTTCAGATAACATTATCATCTTTTAATACATTTATTTTAAGTTCTTTCTAGATTATAATATCTATGACTAATTCACAATCATTCATGGTATAATTTTAAGTCTAAATACAGGATATGGTCATCCATCAAGAATTATTAAGTTCACTTTTGATAATCAACATCTTATCATTTAGGGGAATTCTATTCGAGTTCCCATCAATTAAGACAATGTCGTCATGTCATAATCAATCAATCCATTTTACTGGCACTATCAACTTTTCAGTTTTATTGCCGTCGATAAGATGTGAACTTCTCAAAAGACTAATAGTAACTCATAATCCTTCACAAATTCAGGGATATATGGAGACACAACTATTATTTAAAAGAGTAAGATCAACGCATAATCTATGCGAGAGAATTTCAAATCAGATACAGACGAAAACATTTAACGAATATGAATATATCCCATGTTTTCATAATTTGAGTACGCATTCGAAAGCTCCTCGGATCGTTACCCAGGTCATTCAAATGAAATCAAATCCAAAGAAATGATAGGAACGTCGATACATCCAGTCGGGTATCAACACTCGGTAATCAGATACTTTTCCTAAGAATCTCACTACGGGAGAATTGGACAAGAAGGAATTGTCAATTGTCAAATAAGATAATTTCCACAGATGAGTAAACTCAACTCAGAAGAATAGATGCTACAGGCACATATGTAGGTGTCCCTAACATTATGTCCCTATTTTTCACTTCTTGCAGATCTCATAAAATTTTATCTTTCACAACCTTCAAAGAAAATGTAGCGTTTATTCATTAGTTTTTATGGTGACTACTAATCAGTCTTGCATGGTCCATTCCAAATTGTATGTAGGCGCGCAACTATATACAATTTCAAGATTAACGATGCAATACTCAGTTCGTCAAAATTTTATCATCATGTTTATATTAAAAACATTTTTATGCTTAATTCTTAAATAAGAATCAAAAATAAATTTACAAAGATTTTCCTTCTTATGAAAACAGTTAAGTTTTCCAAGGTGTTTTATAAACAACTTCATTTCGATAACAATCACTTGTAAATCTCACTTTGAATAATCCTTATAGTGATGAAAATTCTTTTTTTTTTCTCAAAGGATACCGTTTTAACTTTATAAAAACAATGTGTGATCTGCAAAGGGGTGATGAAAAGTTGTTTACCAAGAACTAACTACAATATAATAGGAAATGAGCTTTGCCAAATAATCATGAGGTTCATGACCTCGATGGCACTCACGAAGAACGATTCACAACATAACTCGAATCAAGATGAGTACTTGTTCAATGGTTGCATCACTAATGCGAGCATTAGAGACAAGCAAGAAAAGATAGATAACATCGATACATGTAGAATTTAGCAATCAAAGGTAGTCTTTTTATTAATCACAAACAAGTCAAAATTGTATCGTAACACATTACGTGTCACTATGTCATATAATTCTCAGAACTCATCCTACCAACTGATGTCTCAGTTAAGTTAGGGATTTTTTTTTTAAAAGATACCACAATGAATACTAATCTACAAGAGTCATTAGGTGTCCCACCTGTCCCGGAAGATCCATCGGTCCCAATTCAGAAGAAGATTTCTTCAATTTATTTCTTGGACACTGGGCATCCTCGTTAGTGGACAATGGCCTAGGAACAACCCTTAACACGAATCAACAATCAATTAAAATCTTATAATTCAATCACAGAACTTAACAACTTATATTAACAATCTCATATTCCATACAAGTTAAATTTTACTTTATTCAAGTTTCAATCAACTTATACTCAATGCGATATTCTACCTCATTCTCCAATACTTTCAATCTTTATTCTTAGGCCTTAAAAGGGCAATAAAATCTCAATATGAATAACACTTAAATTCCAATCCTATAGCTCTTACAACAACAATTATCAAATGAGTCACTAGTATGAAATGACTCATACAATCAATTAGACTTCTCGAAAAGGTATTAGTGGCATGAGGCTTTTGGGTAATGGTTCCAATGACAGCCTCAAGTGCAACATTCACCCTTTCAATTTCAACTTAAGAATTGGATGACAACGAATCAGATGACATCTTTCTAGGTGGTAACGTTTTGTCAAACTCCACTCTATAAGGAAAGATCGTCATGACATCGATATCAGATTTAATCTCGCCAATTCTTTTTCAATATCACAATCAACTAATATCTACATTTCTACGAGTATCAACCATTTGTTGGGATCATAATTATCCACAACTTGGTTTAGATCTAGGATAGCTAGAATTCCTACGAGAATAGCTTCGATTAATTTACTAGGGGATTTTAGGGTTTCTTGTGACAATCTACGTCGTATAAATACCTCGTATAAAAATCAAAATAATCATCAAACAATCATGTCATAAAATTACATCATATATATATATATATAATCCAAGTTATATATATATATTAAAATAACACTTCTCAGTCTGGCCTTGTCGGTAACTCGGGAATTCTTCGGCACCGTTATAGTCAAAAGATTTTTAGACATTTTTAGAAAAATGTTTATAGTTAAAAGATTTTGAAATGTTTTATTCAAAACCTTGGTTTTAAAAATCTTTCGTTCTCTATAACGAGAGCTCTGGTACCAAACTGTAACACCCCCAAATTTGTACAACTCAATACAGCGGAAGACTCGTTGGTGTTACGGGATAGCACATTACTCACATCATAGACAACACATAAAAATCGCGTCGTTTAATAATAAATCATTTCCATTCATAAACATTAAAGTTACATCGGTCCCAAGTCATATTATTTCATACAAAGTTTTACAAAGTATTTGAATGGAAAATATTGTTTAAGTGCGGGCCATGAATTCTTGTCGTCTTCCCGAGAATTACCTTCAAGTACCTGAGATAAAACATGTTAAAAGAAAAGGTCAGCGATAACGCCGAGTGAATTCATAGAGTTTAATAAAATCCATCAATATAATATCAATATAAAATTATTACTGAAAATCATTTCGTACAAATCATTTTAATAGGCCATAAAATAGCCAAAGTCATTTTATACAAATCTTTATCAAATCATAATATAGGCATTTGCCTTAAAAACCATTATACGAATCATTGTCGTTAAAAACACCATACAAAACGTCTTATGACGTTGTATGAACATAAAAACCGTTATATGAATATGGTTATGAAAACCAAAACACGAACATAATATCAATAGTATGACCCTGTATTGCTAGTCAGGCAATACATCGTAATTCGGAGCGTCTAGTAGTATTTCGTTAGTTTTGGATTATTATAAGCCGCATGACATTGTTACCTTACTAAACCAACAACGGGTAGCTAACCCGATACCAATTTTTCCCATCTAAAGTAGTGTGTCGTCACAAAGGTCACGCTATGGAAATCTTCTCATACATAAATTCGCTTACCAATCAATGTGGCACGACGGGGATCAACCGTCAAGGCGCGAGCTGGGGTGATCGTCCCCAAATAGTACTATTAAATGCATAAGCGTCTACCAAATCCCGGTAGTTCACAATTCATGCTAATGGGACTTTTAGTGACATAACCTAACTTTAATAATCCATTTAATTTCATCTATCGGGTCCTTTAATCGTTTATCAGGTCATACAATCGGGTCATATAATCATTCGGGTCCAAATCAAATAAACAAACAATCGGGACAAATGGTGTCCTATTTTATAAAAACTACATGTTATCTCCCTCGCGGGTTTATAAAAAATTTATAAAAACATTTAAAAGAGTGCGAGGCTATGAACTCACGTTGATGTGGGAAGGCGATTATCGGCAACTCGGACGTACGGTACGTGCTTCAATCACGCAAACCTAGACAAATAATAATCGGTTTTAGACGTTTGTCCAATGACTTTATAAAAATAACAATTATGTATACATATGATGATTTTATATATATGATGATCAAGTGGGTTTACATATCCTCATTTACTCCTTTTTTGTGTTATGTGTCGATAACTTTTATACTAGTTTTCTCGTTTTACCTATTTACGTGTTTTAGGTTCATTAAGCCTATTATAAGTTCTTAACTTATATTAATCCTTGTTATACTTATATTATCAGTATCTACACTTTACAAGTTGGGCCTAAATGGGTTAAGTCCAATAAGTTCTTTTTATAAGAGTTTAACTTAATTAGTCCAATTATTAGTCCAATATGTTTACTTAGCTCGTTAATGTCCGTATGTCCTATAGTTCGGGTTTCATCGGTTTTTACTTGTTATACATGTTTATATATCAGTATATAAGTTTTATAAAGTTTACATTAGACGGGTCCAACCATCTAAGTTTTATTTAACAAAAACGTTAATTTTACGGTATTAGCCGAAAAAGTCGTAAAAATCATGTTTATAGTTTTATAACTTATAAAACTTAACAAGTTACCATTTTTATAAAATGTCCACTTATTTACCATTGTACATATTTATATAAATGTATTATATAAGTTAGTGGGTTTTAATTTATATTTTATACTATTAAATTTTGAGTGCTTATATCATAGTATTATACTTTAATTTCCAAAATCTGATTTTTATTTTCACTTCCACCAAAACTGCCATATCTAGAGTTATATATGGAGATAGAAGCTCAAATTTTTATCACATAAACTACATGATATGTGCTCCATTTAACTCTTCTATAGCTACTGTTGAGTCATCGTCTAAGTATTTTCTAAAAATCGTCCAAAACAGTGAACTCAGATTTGTACCTTAAACTTGTTTTGATCATATCTCACTCATTACAATGATTCCATTGCATGGCCAACTCTCACATGTGTACAAGACCCGTAGCTTACTGTATATCAATTCTATTTCATCATTTTATTAGTTCATGACATGTTTCTTTACTGTTTTATACAGCCATCATTTTTAAGCAAGATTTTAGCCTTGTTCTTTATAGTTTTTCACCTTTTTAATCATGTTTATCAACACCAAATCCCCACACAAACTTTTATCATCATATGATCATCATATACATATACAATAGGAAATAAAATACATGATTACATAATAAAAATAACAAGAGGATGAGGAGGACAATCTTTATACCACCATGATGATGTAGGTTGATCAAAACATGGATTTTGATGGAGAAACTTATGATGCATCAAGACCATCTTCAAGACCACCAATTCTTCATAAACTCCTTGTGGAAAATCAGCCCCAAGACACCATGAATACTCCTCCTTGGATGTTATAAGCACCACCAATCAATAGGGTTTCAAGAGGGCTTCAACATATGTAGAGATAACATATGATTTGTGGTTGAATCAAGATCAAGTGAGGGTTTTGAGTGGGATGAAGGACGGCACAAAAATGGGGAGGATGAGGGAATTTATGTGTGGTATTGCATGGATGAAATGGAGAGAATGGTAATGGTTTGATGGTTTTGTGGTAAGCTTAGCTTACTAACTAAGCTAATGACATGTGTAGTGAGCTTTAGCTTACACTTGACACATAATTGTGTTGTGTAACTAGTTAAGGCCGGTTTGAGTGGGGGTGGGACAAGTGTCCCACTTGTCTCATCCCCATTTATTTACGGGTACTCCTCGATTCTAGTTTCCTCGATTTGCGTGCCCTCGGGTCGTTTTACGAAAAACGTTTTTATAAATTATGAATCAACGTCACAAAACGAATCCAATAAAAATTGTCTCATCAAAAACGGAGTTCGAAAACGTAAATACGTAATCCTAGGGTTTCCGGTTTAGTCGTAAAAGACGTTAAAATAAAATCGTAAGTCCTAATCTCTTCTCGTAAATTTGTGAGTTTATGAACCAACACAATTTTAAAACTCCAAAATAATATTCATGGACAAATTTATTTTCTGAAATGTGGGACTGCCACCAAAGACGGTGTATGTAAACGTAAGCACGTAACGTTGAATCCTCCGGTTTAGACGTAGTCGATGCTACTCCAAGACGTAAATCCAAATTTCTTCCCAAAAATAAGTGAGTTCATATTGTAACATTAAAATGATGTTTTTAAATAATATTCGAGAATAAAATATCAACCATAAATTGACGGATTGTCACATGAAGGACCATGCATGTTGTTAACTGGTGGTACTTGGGGACCACCATTATCCTTTCCAGCAGCAGCGGCAGCATTCAAAGCATCTGTCCATATAGGAATTGTAACATACTCTTGTATGGGAGATGACTTGTCTGCTTGTGATCCAACCTCTTCATTAACCTGTGTACCTGAAACATCAACAACTTGTTCTTCCACAACATTTGAAGTTACCTTCACAATGTCTGGATTAGTGACAAGCATATAATTTAGAGTCCTGGATAGAGGTTCCAAGTCAAATAACCAATTTGGACCACTTTCATGATCACTAGGTTTACTCTCTAAAAACCTAACATGTACTCTTTCAAGTATACGTTTTTCCTTCTTAAGGTAAACCCTATATCCCTTGCTCTGCACTGAATAACCCATGAAATAGCCTTCATCACCTTTTGCACTAAATTTACCTAAGGCATCACTAGTATCAAGTACAACTACATGAAAGCCAAAAGGTTTAAGAAAACCAATATTAGGTTTCCTTCCCCAAAGTAATTCATAAGGTGTTTTGTTCTGTATCTTGTTGACCAATGCTCTATTCTGAACATAACAAGCTGTATTCATAGCCTCAGCCCAAAAAGCGATAGGGAAATGAGCATCAGCCAACATAGTTCTGGCTGCTTCAATTAGGGTTCTATTCTTCCTCTCAGCAACCCTATTTTGCTGTGGGGTTCTAGCAACACTAAACTGCCTAGTAATCCCTTTCTTGGCACAAAAATTATCAAAAAGCTTATTTCTAAACTCACCACCATTGTCACTTCTAAGCATTTTAACTTCATTACCATTTTTATTCTCTATCTGAGTAATAAAGTCAATTAAAGTGTCAGCAGTGTCACTTTTCATAGCTAAAAAGAAAGTCCAAGTAAACCTAGAAAAGTCATCTGTGATGACAAAGCAGTATGATTTACCATTCAAACTCTCTATATTAGTTGGACCAAATAGGTCCATATGCAGCAAGTGAAGTGGTCTAGTACTAGAGTGCACTTGTTTAGACTTGAATGAGACCTTGTGCTGCTTGCCTTTAAGACATGCAATACAAGAGTGCTCATTGTGGAAAGCCTTTTCAGGCAAGCCATCAACCAAGCCAAGTCTCACAAGCCTGTTTATATTCTTAAAGTTTATGTGCCCTAGTCTCCTGTGCCATAGATTGCTCTCATCTACTAAAGCTTTAGCATAAAAACATGACATATTATTATTCATCCTAATTCCATTAAGATTTACATTATATATGTCTTTATGCCTAGGTGTTCTATAGTCAATATATTTCTCATCTGGGATTTTATAATCCTTGCTTAACACCAAACATTCAGTATCAGTAAACAGAACTTTATTTTTGTTATCACAAACTTGTGATACACTAAAAAGATTGTAATCAAGTTCCTTTACCAGAAACACGTTCTCAAAACGCAAGTTCTTGGTGAGAAGAGTTCCTTTGCCTGTGATAGTTCCATATCCGCCTCCAAAGTAAACCTTATCACCATCCTTAATGGGAGTGAAGTTAGTTAAATAATCTTCCTTCCCTGTCATGTGCCTAGAGCATCCATTGTCCCAATATCCATAATCATTGACCTATTTTTGAATGCCTTGCACATAAAGAAAACAAATTAGTTCTCTTTGGGAACCCAAGCCTTAGCAGACTTGGATTCATCTGGTTGTTCAACAAGAACAGACTTAGTTCTCATAACAACCCCTTGTTCATCCCTCTTTGGATGAAATACCCAGTTAACCCCAATAGGTTTTGTAATGACCTTTGAAATGTAATTAAATCTGTTGCAGGTCATAGAAATCCCATTATCATTAGGGTTTTGATCTTGCTTAGGTCTCCATGTCAAGCTTGAAGAAGCTTTAGACCCCTTACCCTGTGGTTGCAAATATTTAGGTCTGGTTACGTTTCTGTCAGCGTTAGATTTGGTATTGTCAACGCTGCAATTACCCTTGTCAGTGTTGAACCTAGGGTTTGCAACAGAAACCCATTGCCTATTAGACCAAGTATTTGTCTTTTGAAATGGTCTTTGTCCATGAGTGTTAGACCCTCTAGTGAAGAAAGGGGCTGGTCTAACAACTTGTGGACTTTGCTCCACACAAGTTTTGGGTCTGACAACGTTTGACTTTTAACAGCGTTGACCTTGGAAGCGTTGACACACTTATATGCTAAATGTGAAAAGCTACCACAAGTGTAACAGGCTTTTCTAGACACAACCCTAGGTCTAGAAGAGAAGAAGCCTGTTCCATCATTACTAACTTGGCTTTTAGGTGACCTAGTATTCCTATACATTTCTGCATACTTGATGCTAGGTTTTCTAACAGTGTTTAAGCCAAGGTTAACAGTCTTACCAGTGATTGGGTTTGTTACCTTAATAGGGGTTGACTCATTAGGACTTTCACACAATAAGCCACCTTTAACAAACAAGGTAGGGTTGGCTTTCTTCCATTCATTCAAGTCAGTCAACTTCTGTTGATACTCTTCAACTGGGGTAATGACTCTTGGTGGAGGAATAAATTCCTCCTCTTGGAGTTCTGGTAGACCAGTCCAAGATAGGTCCTTTCTTTGGACACAATAGAAGTCCCCAACTGGTGGTGGAACCACAATATAGTCTTTCATCCCAATCCCAGTCATGTCCTTAGGATCCCTTTGCTTATTAACAGATTCTCCTAGGGTTTGTGTGGCTTTATCAAATTTCTGAATTTTAAGGCCAACATTATCCTTATTCTTAATGGCCTCATCTAACTTAGCCTGTAACTCACCATTAACCCGTTCCATGATGTTCCTAACATCATTACTAGCATTTAATTCATGTTTTAAGATATTTATTTTATCTTTTAAGTCAAATTCCATTTTCTTGTACTCAGAAACTGTCTTCTCAGTTTGAGTGAGAGCAATTTGATAGTTAGACAGTTTGCATCTCTTAGTACTCACATCATCTAACAATCTTAACACCTCTTTGTTAAGTTTCTCAGTATTTAACCTACAACCCTTACTACAAAAAGCATCATCGTATACCTCATTATCTGATGAAGAGGAGGAGTGTGCCATGAGAGCATATTGAACATGCTCTTCTTCTTCTATCTCAGCAACCAAAGCTTTATCCTCTTCCCCATCCTTAGCCAAATCGCTCCAATCCCATCCAGTACCATCAATTTCTTGTACTACAACCATGGCCTTAGGATCCTGAGCCTTAACAATTTGGCTTGAGGGTTTGCCAGCATCAGATCTTCTAGGAGATCTGCATTCCCTCATGAAGTGCCCCATACGATGACAATTGTAGCATTCAACCTTGGATTTTTCAAATCCAGCAGTGTCCTTTGCATTAAAGATCATCTTCTTCTTAAACCTCCTATTCCACCTGTTTGCTCTTATACTTGCAAGAGCCATGTTCCACTTTATATCCATCTCTTCCAAGTGCTCAACACTTATTTGCTCAAGGTCCTCATATGTAATCACTGAACCATTGGGCAAAGAAGCAATGTAAGCACACACAGTATCCAGATCCAAACCAGCAGGCTTAACTCTTGGAGAGTCACTTTTGTATGTCTCGGCATCTGAATGTGAGGTGTTGACAGAGTATGTTCCAGCGTTGACACATGTTTATCCAATAACTGGGTGCATGTAAGAGTCCTTTTGATCAAATTGGCCTTCACTATGTGAGAAGAAGGCCATGTTGCTATTGGTAGACTTACTTCCATGCTCCAAAAGAGTTTCATCCTCCAACAGCCTCGGTTTGTTGTAGATATCATCAAAAGTAGAACTTTTGTGAGTGTTATTGGCAAGAATAGATCTTGCCTAAATCTTCCATGCATCACCAAGACTTTTAAGAAAAGTGGAATTAATGTCAACGTCACCAAGTTGTGTCCCCATGAAGGACAGCTTGCTTGTAATGTCAAGTAGTCTGCTTCTCACACTGCTAAGCTTCTCATTAGGTTGAGCCTTGAAAACAGCATACTCATGCATGAGTTGCTTCTTCTTCTCTTCTTTAGTATCATCATTGCCACCATATGCAACTTCAAGAGCTGACCAAAGGTCTTTTGCAGAATCATAACCTCTGTATTTATGCTGGTTCTCTTGTCCCAAAGAGAGTTTCAGAATGTTTAGGGTTTTCATATCAACCCTTCTCTTTGCTATGTCTTCAGCAGACACAGCTCTACCATCACCAGGTTTTTCTTTCTTATCTGCTTCTGGACATCCAACAACAGCAGTTCTTGTAGCAATAGCAGTAGCAATCTTTTGAGCTTTGTCGAATGTGTTTCCATATTCAATAATCTCCCAGAGAGTGTAGTCATAGATTCCCAGATATTGCTCAAAGTTGAACTTCCATAGCTCAAAGTTGTTTGCATCAAGCATGGGAATCTTGATGCTAGGGTTTGAGGAGGAGGGTTTTACTTCTGAATTAGACATGATGTTTTTAGGGTTTTTGTGAAAATTTGGGTTTTGGTGATTTTAGGGTTCTTGTGTTCTTTAAGATCAAAAGTTTCTCAACAAGCTCTGATACCACTTGTTGATCCCAAACTTAGATCGATTTAGCTTTATGTATACGAGATTAGATCAAGTTATAAACGTAGAGAAACCTTTGTATATGTATATAGTGATCTAAGTGTTATGCGGAATTTAACACTTAAACAAGAACACACAAAGATGTAAACAAACTTTCACTTGATTAATGATAACCAACTTGCTTACAATGAAAGTGTTTAACGTATGAAAACTTATATTGAACAATAACCTAAAGGTCTTCTTTTATAGACATAAGAAGCCGTGTACAAGAGTCTATGTATCAACTATTCTAGGTAAAGATAATTATAGAAAATACAATGTTGAACTTATCTTTACTAGAAACAATATACGCGTAGACTAAATCTTTCCATCAGTGCTTGTCTTCAATGTATCAACGCTTGACTTCTTCTTGTCAACGCTTGATCTGTCAGCGTTTGTTTTCTTCCTATCAACGCTTGTTTTACTCTTGTCAGCGCTCAAGTGAACTGGCTATATTTTATTCCCAACAGATTTAGCTTGTGTAAACGAGATTAAATCAAGTTAAACACGTAGAGAAACATTGTTGTGTATAAAAAAATTTAAGTATTATGCGGAATTAATACTCAAACAAGAACACACAAACAATTGTAAAACAGACTTTCACTTGATTGATTAGAACAAACTTGCTTACAATGAAAGTGTTAAACGTATGAAAACTTATATGAAACAAAACCTAAAGGTCTTCTTTTATAGACATAAGAAGCCTTGTACAAGAGTCTATGTATCAGCTATTCTAGGTAAAGATAAATATAGAAAATACATTGTTGATCCTATCTTTACTAGAAACAAACTAGAAACATAATATGCGTAGATTATATCTTTCTATCAGTGCTTGACTTCATCCTATCAACACTTGATCTGTCAACGCTTGTTTTCTTCTTATCAACGCTTGTTATCTTCTTGTCGGCGTCCAAGTGTACTGGCTACATTTTATTCCCAACAATCACAACTTTCTTACATCAATGGCACCTAAGTTTAAACCTACAGATTTGGAATTGGGGTCCAGGAGTCAACAGAACATGGTAGCTTATTTACAAGCTGATAATACTCTGTTTCCCCAATATACTCAGATGGTTGAGTATTTGAATGCGTCCCCCCTAAGGTATGCACTTTCACATACTCCTCTTATCACTATCACACACATTAAACAGTTTTGGAACACTGTTACTTCCTCAACAGTTAATGAAGTGACTACATTGACTGCTATTGTCCATGGGGTTCCATGGGTGGTTACTGAAGCTTTGGTTCGCTAAGCTTTGCATCTTAATGATGCAGATGGTATAACCACCCTACCCATTGCAGAGCTAGAGCAAGGACTCCAAGCCTTGGGTTATCCTTTTCCTGAACAAGGCCATTTAAAAAAATATTCAAAACAAGAATTTCCCCCGGCTTGGAAGTACCTAATACATGTCATTCTTCAATGTTTGAGTCCAAAATTTACTGCACACAATGAAATCAACCGATCTATTGGGAGTGTCATTGTGTGTATTGCAACTGGGCAAAAATATAACTTTTCAAAAATGATTTTTGATGGCATGTGTCATAATAAGGGTAACAAGATAACTCTTGCTTACCCTAGGTTTTTGCAAATGGTTTTTGATTTACAAGAATACTGCAATAAGGATCACAATGATTTTTATACGAACCCTGTTCAAAAGAAAGCAACTTTTAGGAAGATGAATTCTGAACCTTATCGAGACCTACCCCTCACCCAAGCCATGCTTGCTGTTATTGCAGCAGCAAACCTACACCCTCACCTGTAACACTCTCAAATTTCATATCGGTACAGCGGAAGAGTCTTTAGAGTGTTACTGGATAGCACAATAACTCCAATCATAGACAACACATAAAAATGGTTGTACAAGGTTTAACATACATTCATTCGACAAAAGTTTCAAGTGTACAACAGGTCCCAAGTTATACAGGTCATTAAGTTTACAAAACATAGATCGAATGAACAGTTTTATTATTATGTGGGGCATCAGAGTCGATCTCCATCCGAATTACCTTCAAGCACCTGAGATAAAAACATGCAAAAATCATATCAGCGAATGTCGAGTGAATTCATAGAGTTTAGTAGAACCGTTATATATAAAACAATCGTTGAAATCAAAACACTAGTATAATATCAGAAGTAAGTCCTCGTATTGCTAGTCAGGCAATATATAAAGCAAAGCATACATCTTAAACCGTCCATGAGACCGTAGCCTCAATATTACCATTATAGGTAATATTATTATCGATAATTGTATCATTATTGAATTGTGTTGGATTATTATTAGCCGCATGACATTGTTACCTTACTATCACAAACAACGGGCCGCGAAGCCGACAAACAATTTGCCCATCTAAGTTAGCGTGTCGTCACAAAAATCATGCTATGTAAATCTTCTCATACATAAATTCGCTTACCAATCAATGTGGTACGACGGGGATCAACCGTCAAGGCGCGAACTGGGGTGATCGTCCCCAAATAGTACTATCATATGCATAAGCGTCTACCAAATCCCGGTAGTTCATAATTCATGCTAATGGGACTTTAAGTGACATAACCTAACTATTAATAATCCTTTTTATCTCTTTTATTGGGTCATAGCATCATTCGGGTCCATATCATTAAGCATACCATCGGGACTACTTGTGTTCTATTTTTATCAAAAACTAGCATGTTATCTCCCTCGCGGGTTTACAATCATTTTATAAAACATTTAAAAGAGTGTGAGGCTATGAACTCACGTTGATAATGAAAGGCAGATTATCGGCTACGGGCGTGCTTCGATCACGGAAACCTATATAAATAATAATCGGTCTTAGAATTTTGTCCAATGACTTTATCAAAATAACAATTATGTATACATATGATGATTTTATACATATGATGATGATCAAGTGGGTTTATACATTCTCATTTACTCATTTTAGTGTTATGTATTGGTAACTTTTATACTAGTTTACTAGTTTTACTTATTTACATGTTTTAGGCCCTATAAGCCTATTATAAGCCCAATACCTTGTATTAGTCCATTTTACACTTTTTTTATCAGTATTATAGTTTACATGTTAGGCCCCAAGTGGGTTAAGCCCAATAAGTAAGTTTATAAGTGTTTAGCCAAATTAGTTGGATTAATAGTCCGATAAAGCTAACTTGGCCCGTTAATGTCCATATGTTATATAGTTCGGGTTTTATGGTTTTACTTGTAATAGGTACTTATATATCAGTATATGACTTTTAAAAAGTTTACATTAGACGGGTCCGACCGTCTAAGTTTTATTTGACGAAAACGTTAGTTTTACGGTTTTAGCCGAAAAGACGTAAAAATCATGTTTATAGTTTTATTACTTATAAAACTTATCAAACTACCATTTTTATAAAATTTCCATTTATTTATTCTTATACATATTTATATAAATATAATATATAAGTTAGTGGATTTAAATTTACATTTTATATTATATTTATTTGAGTGCTTATATAATAGTATTAAACTTTAATTTCACAAAATCTGATTTTTAGTTTCATTTTCACTATTTTTATCATATCTTGAGTTATACAAGGAGATAGAAGCTCATTTTTGAATGACATAAACTTCATATTATGTGATACAAATAACTTAGTTTTATCTACTGCTAAATCCATGTCTAAGTATCCTTAACAGTCCTTACAAAACAAACTATTCAGATTGATACACTAATTTTGTTTTGATCATATCTCACTCATTTTGATGATTCCATTGCATGGCCAACTCTCACATGTGTATAAGACCTAATACTTACTGTATATTGATTCTACTTTGCCATTTTATCAGTTTATCATTTGGTTAGTTACTGTTTTTATACAGACAACTTCTTAAGCAAGATTTTAACCTTTTTACCTATGGTTTTCCATCTTTTTAACCATGTTTATCAACACTTGATCCCCACACAACATTTTTATCATCATATATTCATCATATACATATACAAAGGAAAGAAAATACATTTGATCTTTACAAAAATAACAAATAAAATGAAAAGGATGATCTTGTTTACCAACCAAGACTATATCTTGTTTTTGGATGACAACAACTTGATGTACACCAAATTTATCTTCAAGATCATCAACCACCAAGAATATTTGTTGAGGAATCAGCCCTAGGACACAAGAAAATCACCTACTTTAATGTTAAAATGATCACCAATCAACAAGGCTTCTAGGTTTCTTCATTATATGTGTAGATAACACAAAGTTTATGGCTAGAATTGATCAAATGGGGGTGTATGATGGTGGAGTGGGACGGAAATGGGGGAGGATGAGAGAGTTTTGGAGAGTAGTTTGCATGAGAGGAAATTGTAAATGGTTTGACTGAAGTGGTTTTGATGGTTTTGTTATGTGTTAGCTTACTTGTTAAGCTTAGGCTAACAAGTGTTAGCTTATTAGCTAAAACTTTGACACATCACAAGGTGCGGTGTCATAGTTTGGCCGTCCCTTTTGAGTGGGGTGGGACAAAACTTGTTTTGTCTCATCCCACTAATTTACGGGTATTCTTCGATTCTATTTTCCTCGATTTGCGTGCCCTCGGGTCGTTTTACGAAAAACGTTTTTATAAATTATGAATCAACGACACAAAGCGAATCTAATAAAAAATTGTCTCATCAAAAACGGAGTTCAAAAACGTAAATACGTAATCCTAAGGTTTCCGGTTTAGTCGTAAAGGACGTTAAATTATGCACGTAAGCCTAAATTTAAATCCGTAAATTGTGAGTTCATCAACCAACACAAAAATAAGTTTCAAAATATTATACGAGAAAATAATTTACTACCTGAAAATTTTAGATTGTCACAGCTTTTCTTCCTAAAAGGGATCAACGTCCTCGTGATCCATTTCATTTTGATGTCCGTTTCTTATTGAAATCAAAGAGGTGCGGATATTTCTTCCACATTTCATCCTCTCGTTCCCAAGTAAATTTCGGTCCATGCTTTGAATTCCATCGGATCTTGACAATAGGTATCCGACTTTGTTTCAGTTGCTTTACCTCATGATCCATAACCTCTACGGGTTCTTTGATAAAATGCAACTTCTCATCTATTCGAACCTTATCCAACGAAATTTTCTCATCACTCACTGCTAAACATTTCTTCAGATTAGATACATGGAATGTGTTGTGAACACCATGAAGTTCTTGGGGTAACTCTAGTTTGTAAGCCACCGGACCTACTCTAGATAAAATCTTAAAGGGTTCAATATAGCGGGGATTCAATTTCCCTCGCTTTCCAAATCTTATAACGCCTTTCCATGGTGATACTTTCAACATTACTCGGTCACCTACTTCAAACTCCATCGGTTTTCGCCGCACATCCGCGTAACTTTTCTGTCTACTACGGGCAGTCAACAGCCGATTCTTAATCTGAACTATCATCTCCGTAGTCTCTCAGATCAATTCCGGTCCCGTGAGCTGGGTATCCCCAACTTCACTCCAACATACAGGAGATCTACACTTCCTACCATGCAAAGCTTCAAACAGTGCAGCCTTAATACTAGCATGGTAACTATTTTTATACGAAAACTCTGCTAAAGGCAAATGCTTATCCCAATTCTTACCAAAATCTATCACACAAGCTCTCAACATATCTTCCAGTGTTTGTATCGTTCTTTCACACTGCCCGTCAGTCTGGGGGTGATAAGCAGTGCTCATGTCGAGATTCGTTCCCAAAGATCTTTGGAGAGATTTCCAAAAATTTGATGCGAATCTAGGATCTCGATCTAAAATGATCGATACAGGCACTCTATGCTTGCATACAACATTCTCAAGATAAATACGAGTCAACTTCTCCAGTGAGAACTGCTCTTTAACCGGAATGAAGTGTGCTGATTTGGTCAGTCTGTTAACAATGACCCAAATCGAGTTGTTTCCAGATGATGTTCTAGGAAGCTTGGTGATAAAGTACATCGTAATTTGCTCCCACTTCCATTTAGGAATCTTTGGTTGTTGAAGTAGTCCTGATGGCTTTTGATGTTCAGCTTTGACTCTAGCACAAGTCAAGCATTGAAGAACATACATAGCAATATAAGCTTTCATATTCGGCCATCAGTACAACTTCTTCATATCATGGTACATTTTATCATATCCAGTATGAATGGAATATTTAGATTTATGGGATTCTAACATAATCAAATCTCTTAAGCCTCCAAACTTAGGTATCCACATACGACCTCTTAAGTATTTCACTCCATCAGCTCTAATCTCTAAAGGATCTCCTTCTCCTCGGAACCCTTCATTAACAAAATTTTCTTTCTTACAAGCTTCTATTTACGCATTTCTAATTTGCTCAGGCAAATTATTGTGCACAGTCAAGACTAGAGAACGTGCCCTGATAGGCTCTCTATCTTTTCTGCTTAATGCATCGGCAACAACATTGGCTTTTCCTGGGTGATATTTTATATCATAATCATAATCACTTAACAACTGTATCCATCTTCGTTGCCTCATGTTCAATTCCTTTTGATCGAGAATATACTGTAGGCTTTTGTGATCGATGAATACCGTACACTTGGTGCCATACATATAATGTCTCCACAACCTAAGAGCAAAGACTACAGCTCCTAACTCGAGATCATGAGTAGTGTAATTCTCCTCATTCTTCCTTAATTGCCTAGAAGCATATGCTATTACCTTTTCTCGCTGCATCAAAACAGCTCCATAACCTCTAAGAGATGCATCACAATATACTACAAAATCTTCACTCCCGTCGGGTAATGATAGAATTGGTGCACTACATAATTTTTGCTTCAATATCTGAAATGCTCCATCTTCATCACTTCCCCAAACGAAAGGTTTATTCTTCTGGGTAAGCTTAGTCAAGGGTTTAGCTATTAAAGAAAATTCTTTAATGAATCGCCTGTAATAGCCAGCCAATCCTAAGAACTGTCGCACTTCCGTTGGCGCTGTCGGTGCAGACCAATTCTTAATGGCTTCAACCTTTGCAGGATCAACATGAATTCCATCCTTGTTAATCACATGACCAAGAAATTGCATAGAATCTAACCAAAAATCGCATTTTGAAAACTTAGCATACAACCTTTCATCCTTTAACAAACTCAAGATAATCCTTAAATGTTCTCCATGTTCATCTTTATTCTTAGAATAGATTAGAATGTCGTCAATAAACACGATTACAAATTTTTCCAAGTAGGGTTTGCACACTCGATAAATTAAATCCATGAAAACCGCAGGTGCATTGGTTAACCCAAATGGCATTACTTGAAATTCATAGTGTCCATAACGAGTTCTAAATGTAGTTATAGGAATATCTTCTTCACGGACGCGAAGTTGGTGATATCCAGACCGCAAATCTATCTTAGAATACACACTAGATCCTTGTAGTTGATCAAACAAATCATCAATCCTTGGTAAAGGATATCGATTTTTAATCGTCAACTTATTTAGTTCCATATAATCAATGCACATACGGAAAGATCCATCCTTCTTCTTAACGAACAAGACTGGAGCTCCCCAAGGCGACAAGCTCGGTCGAATAAAACCTTTATCAGACAACTCCTTAAGTTGTTCAGATAACTCCTTTAATTTAGAAGGTTCTAATCAGTATGGCGCATGTGCCACCGGTGCAGCACCAGGAATTAAATCGATTCGAAACTCAACTTGCCTTATCGGTGGAAGTCCGGGTAAATCTTTAGGAAATACCTCAGGAAATTCACAGATAATAGGTACATCTTCCAATCGTTTCTCCTTATACTCATTCCCGATCACTTGAGCTAAGAATAACTCGCAACCGTTCCTGATGTACTTTTGGACTTTAATACATGAAACGATTTTCAAACGGGATTCACCTCGATTACCATCAATTACTAACGTCATATTCCTAAGAGGAATCTTAACCTTCTTTTCTCCACATAAAATAGTAGCATTATTCAACGACAACCAATCCATACCAATAATAATATCAAAACTACCTAATTATATCAACATTAAATCAATTAGAAAGGAATAGTTTAAGAGATTTAGAGAGTATCCTTCTAATAGCTTATTAGTTTTCACTAATTTACCATCAGCCAATTCCACCTCGTAACTGGTGTTTATCTCAACAGGTTCAATGTCAATAAGGGCACTAAATTTAGTGGATACAAAGCTCCTATCAGCACCCGAGTCAAATAAAGCAACAAAATAATGATTGTTGAGTAAAAACGTACCAGTAACGACATTCGGATCCTCTTTCTTCACCTCGACTGTTCCAAGTTGATAAGCACCATCCTGGGGGTTTCTTCCAGGTAAAATCGCTTTCAACTTAGGGCAATCCGATTTCTTAGGACCCTCTTCGTTACAGTTGAAGCAAATGATTCCCTTCTTACACCTTTCAACTTTGTGTCCAAGCTTTCCACAATTTTGGCACTTCCAGCAGTCGCCAATATGCCTCTTGTTGCCACACTCAGGACATCTTTCATCATTGCGTGGTGTGTTGTTGGTAAGAGCATTTGCATTCCCCTTTCTCTGGTTCTGACAGCAATTGAAATTCTTCCTATTATCACCTCTATCTACACGATCGCCATCACCCTTTCTTTTCTCACCAGTACGTGCTTCATCTTCCCTATCCTGAATTATCTGCCCAATGAGTTGGTAAGCCATTCGAACAGCATCATCAATGGTCAGTGGTTTCGATGATGTCACGTCCCCTCGGATGTTCTTGGTCAACCCTTTAATATATTGTTCAATTCGGATCTCTTCGGGTTCCATCAATCGAGGACACAACAAGGCCAACTCATGGAATCGGTTTGTGTAGCTATCAATGTCCACACCTTTCATTCTCAGATGAATCAACTCTTGTTCTAACCTAATGATCACACTACGGGGATAGAATTCCAAAGTCATCCACTTCTTAATTTCAGCCTAAGGAGTAGCATTAGCAGCATCAATACCCATGAAAGCAATTCTCCCGTTCCACCAAGTCAACGCACGACCTTTAAGAGTAGCCATAGCAAAAGTCACCTTATCTTCCTCCCTACACTTACTAATCTGAAACACCGACTCAATCTTCTCAATCCACTGGCTTAATCCTACAGCACCTTCAGTTCCATTAAAAGGTAGAGGTTCACACTTCATGAACGTCACATAAGTACAACCACCAACTTCAGGTGCATTAGTTCCAAGTCCTCCTACATTTCCTCCAGCATTAGCATTCACATTATTAGCATTCACATTCACATTAGTACCACCAATTCCACTACCGCCAGCTCCACTAACGCCAGCTCCACTACCGCCAGCTCCACTACCGCTAGCTCCACTACTGCCAGCTCCATTTCTAGCATTTGCCATAAATTCAGTCATAGATGCGGTAACTTGCTCCGCAATAATCCTACATACATCATCCTCAGTCACAGCTTTCCTGGGCGGCATGGTTCTATAATTTCACAATTTCAAAGTATTAAGCATTCACCCAACAAGGGATTCATATAGGATGGATTGAATTCATAATCAAAATACAAATAAGGCACAATATGGAATTCAAGAGAAGATACATATTTTACTGGATTTGAAACAAAAGCATTGTCTTAATTTACATTCCATATCAAAGTTCTAGCACTATACATACTCAAAATTTGTGCCAGATCTATTAACTAATAAGTCGGTTCAGTAAAAGTTACAAAAGGTACAAAGATACAAAGGTAACTACTAAATATAGACTGGTCTACTGAGAACCGCCAGATGGTCCATCATCCATCGTCTTCTGTATCATTTTCGGACGATCACAAGACTCATCTTCGGCTGGGCGCTTACGGATCACTCCTCTTTCAACCATCTCGGCATAAAATCTACTGTTCCAACCAACAAATATGTTCAACTCTTTCTCAGCTTTCTCATGCATCGCACGAGCTACACTCAACTGAATCTCCATAGTATTCACCTTTTTCTTCATTGCAGCAAACTCACCACTTTCTAACATAGATAACCTCCTAAAAGCCTCATTCAAACCACGCCTACATCAGTCAAATCCAAACTAAGCAATTCCCGCTCTTTCTCACCAACCTTAGTCTTCGACTCCAAATAAGCAACACGAGTCTGAACAACACCTAATCCAACCTCTGTCATACTACTCTGAGCACAGGAAGCATCTAAATCACGTCTCAAGGCCCAAGGTGCAAGACCATCAATATGAGTAGCCTCTCGAACCCTATACGACTCTCCTATCACATGTCTACGAGTAGCAATTCCATTAGTATCGTCAGGTGCATCATCATCCTCATCATCCTCTGATTCAGAATCAGATTCAGATGATTCAGACATTTCATCTCTAAGTAGCTCAATCTCAGAATCAGACCAATAAACTAGAGGGGGTAAGGGCTCGCCCTCCGGAACATCATAGGGGTAAATAAGCTCAGCCTCATCATCATCATCAACCTCATCATCTATACCTATATCCTCTTCGACATCCTCGTCGTCATCCTCATTATCTACATTATCTATCCTAATCTCATCATCATTCTCAATACCAACATTATCATTCTTATTCTCTACCATATCAACCTAAGGGGAAATCTGATCTCCTAGTCCTATCTCGGGCTCGGGATCCTCAAATGGTTCCTCCTCATCATCATCCATATCCTCATTTACATCATAATCTACTAAGTCTAAATAAGGGTTATCATCTACATTAGGTTCGGGAATAGCATGGTTCTGTACAAGAATATTAGGGTCAACCATGACAATCTACATTTATATATATCTTGTATTAGCATAACATACTTATTAAACAATTACATACTGAAACCACGATATATACATATATATAAATTAAATTATATATATCAAAATATATATCTTCTCAATAGGACTTGTTGGTAACGTCGGAGATCTTTGGCACCGTTATAGTCAAAAGATTTTTCAAATATTTTCTCAAATGTTTATAGTTAAAAGATTTTGAAAAGTTTTGTTCAAAACCTTGGTTTTTAAAATCTCTCGTTCTCTATAACGAGAGCTCTGGTACCAAATTGTAACACTCTCAAATTTCATATCGGTACAACGGAAGAGTTTTTAGAGTGTTACGGGATATCACAATAACTCCAATCATAGACAACACATAAAAATGGTTGTACAAGGTTTAACATACATTCATTCGATAAAAAGTTTCAAGTGTACAACAGGTCCCAAATCATACAGGTCATTAAGTTTACAAAACATAGATCGAATGAACAGTTTTATTATTATATGGGCCATCAAAGTCGATCTCCATCCAAATTACCTTCAAGCACTTGAGATAAAAACATGCAAAAATCATATCAGCGAATGCCGAGTGAATTCATAGAGTTTAGTAGAACCGTTATATATAAAACAATCGTTGAAATCAGAACACAAGTATAATATCAGAAGTAAGTCCTCGTATTGGTAGTCAGGCAATATATAAAGCAAAGCATACATCTTAAACTGTCCATGAGACCGTAGCCTCAATATTACCATTATAGGTAATATTATTATCGATAATTGTATCATTATTGAATTGTGTTGGATTATTATTAGCCGCATGACATTGTTACCTTACTATCACAAACAACGCGCCGCGAACCCGACAAACAATTTGCCCATCTAAGTTAGCGTGTCGTCACAAAAATCACGCTATGTAAATCTTCTCATACATAAATTCGCTTACCAATCAATGTGGTACGACGGGGATCAACCGTCAAGGCGCGAACTAGGGTGATCTTCCCCAAATAGTACTATCATATGCATAAGCGTCCACCAAATCCTGGTAGTTCACAATTCATGCTAATGGGACTTTAAGTGACATAACCTAACTAATAATAATCTTTTTTTATCTCTTTTATTGGGTCATAGCATCATTCGGGTCCATATCATTAAGCATACCATCGGGACTACTTGTGTTCTATTTTTATCAAAAACTAGCATGTTATCTCCCTCGCGGGTTTACAAATCATTTTATAAAACATTTAAAAGAGTGCGAGGCTATGAACTGACGTTGATAATGAAAGGCGGATTATCGGCTACGAGCGTGCTTCGATCATGGAAACCTATATAAATAATAATCGGTCTTACACTTTTGTCCAATGACTTTATCAAAATAACAATTATGTATACATATGATGATTTTATACATATGATGATGATCAAGTGGGTTTATACATTCTCATTTACTCATTTTAGAGTTATGTATTGGTAACTTTTATACTACTTTACTAGTTTTACTTATTTACATGTTTTAGGCCCTATAAGCCTATTATAAGCCCAATACCTTATATTAGTCCATTTTACACTTTTATTATCAGTATTATACTTTACATGTTGGGCCCCAAGTGGGTTAAGCCCAATAAGTAAGTTTATAAGTGTTTAGCCAAATTAGTTGGATTAATAGTCCGATAAAGCTAACTTGGCCCGTTAATGTCCATATGTTATATAGTTCGGGTTTTATCAGATTTTAATTGTAATAGGTACTTATAAATCAGTATATGACTTTAAAAAGTTTACATTAGACGGGTCCGACCGTCTAAGTTTTATTTGACGAAAACGTTAGTTTTACGGTTTTAGCCGAAAAACGTAAAAATTATGTTTATAGTTTTATAACTTATAAAACTTATCAAACTACCATTTTTATAAAATGTCCATTTATTTATCCTTATACATATTTATATAAATGTAATATATAAGTTAGTAGGTTTTAATTTACATTTTATAATATATTTATTTGAGTGCTTATATAATAGTATTAAACTTTAATTTCACAAAATCTGATTTTTAGTTTCATTTTCACCATTTTTATCATATCTTGAGTTCTACAAGGATATAGAAGCTCATTTTTGGATGACATAAACTTCATATTATGTGATACAAATAACTTAGTTTTAGCTACTGCAAAATCTATGTCTAAGTATCCTTAACAGTCCTTACAAAAAAGACTATTCAGATTGATACACTAATTTTGTTTTGATCATATCTCACTCATTTTGATGATTCCATTGCATGGCCAACTCTCACATGTGTATAAGACCTAATAATTACTGTACATTGATTCTACTTTGCCATTTTACCAGTTTATCATTTGGTTAGTTACTGTTTTTATACAGCCAACTTATTAAGCAAGATTTTAACCTTTTTACCTATGGTTTTCCATCTTTTTAACCATGTTTATCAACACTTGATCCCCACACAACATTTTTATCATCATATATTCATCATATACATATACAATAGGAAAGAAAATACATTTGATCTTTACAAAAATAATAAAGAAAATGGAAAAGATGATCTTATTTACCAACCAAGACTATATCTTGTTTTTGGATGACAACAACTTGATGTACACCAAATTTATCTTCAAGATCATCAACCACCAAGAATATTTGTTGAGAAATCAGCCCTAGGACACAAGCAAATCACCTCCTTTGATGTTAATATGATCACCAATCAACAAGGCTTCAAGGTTTCTTCATTATATGTGTAGATAACACAAAGTTTATGGCTAGAATTGATCAAGTAGGGGTGTATGATGGTGGAGTGGGACGACAATGGGGGAGGATGAGAGAGTTTTGGAGAGTAGTATGCATGAGAGTAAAGTGTAAATGGTTTTATTGAAGTGATTTTGATGGTTTTGTTATGTGTTAGCTTACTTGTTAAACTTAGGCTAACAAGTGTTAGCTTATTAGCTAAAACTTTGACACATCACAAGGTGTGGTGTCATAGTTTGGCCGTCCCTTTTGAGTGGGGTAGGACAAAACTTGTTTTGTCTCATCCCACTAATTTACGGGTATTCTTCGATTCTAGTTTCCTCGATATGCGTGCCCTCGGGTCGTTTTACGAAAAACGTTTTTATAAATATGAATCAACGGCACAAAACGAATCTAATAAAAATTGTCTCATCAAAAACGGAGTTCAAAAACGTAAATACGTAATCCTATGGTTTTCGGTTTAGTCGTAAAGGACGTTAAATTATGCACGTAAGCCCAAATTTAAATCCGTAAATTGTGAGTTCATCAATCAACTCAAAAATAAGTTTCAAAATATTATACGAGAAAATAATTTACTACCTGAAAATGTTAGATTGTCACATCACCCACAACCAGACCAATTTCCTAAACAACCACCATCACCCCAGCAAATGGAAGTTGACCAAGAACCATTCAACGCTGACACTTCAAATGTTGGTGTTGACACTCCAAATCCAAACGCTGACACCCTTTTACCACAAACCCAAACACCCCTTAACCTTCAAACAGACACTTAATCCACTCCATCTTCTACACCCCCAGAATTTAGGTTGGTAAAACGCCAATGGACTACTGGAGTGTTCTCCTCTAGTGGTCCTAGACATGTTGTAGAGAGAACCACCACCACAAGTGTGGTTAGTGACATGGGTAGGGCTGGGACTATTGGTTCTAGCTTAGAAGCAGGCCAAGACAGTCCTAACATCATTCAGACCCCATCCATGCCCCATGAATCTTCTTTAGGAGGTCAAATTCCCATTCTAGAGGAGGGTAGATTGGCAACCTTACATAATTTTAGAATTGACGGTGGTCTACATTAGCTTGCAAAAGCAAAATGCAGACCTTGTACAGATTGTCAACACACAAGGCCTTGAACTCAAGCAATTAAGGGAGAGGATAGTTATTTTGGAAGGAGCTAACACTAGGCGTAGGGAGGAGGATTCTTCCAAAGGGGAGGATGAACAGGTCCATATGAGTAACAAAGGCTCACAAGAAGGTACTTCTCTAGGTGATTCTTTTGGTATAGCTGAGGCTCTTACAGAATTGAAGAGGCAACCAGGTTTTGATGCTTCATTGGTTACCCCTACAAATTTGTCTTTTGTTGAAATGATGGAGCAGTTCACAGAGTCAAGCGCTGATAAGAGTAAATTAGGCATTGACACTCATAGTTTGAACGCTGAGAGACTTGCAGATGTAGTTGGTGTATCTCAATCATCAGCTATCATCAAGGATGTGTCTACACAGGTACCATCAACTTCTTTACCCACTATTGATGTATTAGATAAAGGTAAAGGAATTATGGTAGAAGCAAAAGTTCCCAAGGATGCAGCCCAAATACATTTTGATTCCATTTTGGTTACACAACTTTAGGAAAAGGAGAGGATGAATGAGACTGCTATTGAGTCATAAATTGTAGCTACTCTTGAAAGTAATAAGGAAGGCAGTGATGATGAGAGTACTAATTCAAGTGTGATGATTATTGAAGATCCAAAAAGGCTTGAATATGGTGATGAGTTGGCTAAGGAAAGGCTTGAGGAGTTGAAATGCAAGTTGATTATGAAATGCCTAAAGTAGCCAAGATGTACTTTGCATGGGAGAATACAGTTATGCAGAATCCAAACATGACCATTTCAGATCAAATTTGGGGTTTGGAGATTCTGCTAAGAGTTCAAAGAGATTGCAAGGTAATTTTGAAGTATAGGGCTAGCAAGGTTCTTTCATAGACTAAGAAGGATAGAAGGGAGCTCTACTATATGCTTCTCAGATGTCATCAAGGGGGTTGGACTTTCAAGAAATTGCAGGATTTGTCCTTTGATTAATTGGAGTTTCGTTCTTATCCTATATGGGCACGTATTCAAGAGGAGAATACTATCAGACTTCTTTCTGATGAAATAAAGGAAGAACTTGAAGAAGAGATGCAGATCCAAAAGGCTTTAATTGCACCCAAGGCCTGTGAAGAAGGGACTTCCAATTGAGTTCCCAAAGAATTTTTATAACGTGAATCCTAGTGAAGCAGTTATTAGAATGAGTATTAAGCTCTCACCTTTGGAAGCTTCACATATTATAGAGGTATTACCTTTTGATTCCAGAACCCTATAGTTCACTACGAAGAAGATGAAAGTGGGTTCTGAATGATTGGCAGATATGGAAAGAAGGTACATAATTTTACTACTCTTATCTCTTTGTTTGCAAGCCTGGATAGAGAAGACTTGGTAGATCTTTGGGTATTGATGAAGGCCAAGTATGAGGCTGAAGCACCTACTTCAATCAATGGAATAAAGATTTGGTCCACATTCAAGAGAATGCGTGAGCTAAATGATGCAAATCTAATATTGTTGGATCGGGATGATATCAGTGGACTTTAATGGTGTCTACATTCAACAGCTGGTGTTTACCATTTGAGTACTACAAAGTTTTCAGAATATCTTCTTGTGGATGTTGAATATCCCATGTCCAAGGAAGTTTTGAAGAAGATGGTGTCAACACAGCTGGAAATGGATTATACAAGTGATGTTGGCAAAGATTTAATTAGGTTTATTTATTTCCTAATTAACAAATGATTTGTATATGTAATAATCCTCCTTGTACTTAGTTTTTATTTAGAAAATTGATTACTAGAGTATATATCAAGTTTATGGGAGGATTGTTGGGAATAAAATGAGCCAAGACACTTAGACGCTGACAAGAGTTAATTGGATGTTGATAGGAAGAAATCAAGCATTGACAGATCAAGCGTTGACAAGAAGAAATCAAGAGCTGATGAGAAGAAGTCCAAGCACTGATAGAATACTCAGTCTACACGTTTTGTATTTCTAGTAAAGATATGTTCGACATTGTATTTTCTATATTTATCTTTATTTAAATTAGCTGATAGGTAGACTCTTGTGCAAGGCTCCTTAATCTATAAAAGGAGGCCTTTAGGTTTTAGTTTAATATATGTTTTACACTTTCATTAGACGCAAGTTCAGTCATCAATCAAAGTGAAAGTTTGGTTTATTCTGTTTTGTGTGTTCTTATTCTAAGTATTAATTCCACAGAATACATAGATTGTTTCATAACACAAAGTTTCTCTAAGTGTTAATACTGATTCAATCTCGTTAACACAAAGCTAATCGATCTAAGTTTGGGATCAACAGTCCTAATGGCCAAATTTCGAATCCGGGAATTTATTCTCTAAATCGTGTTAAATTATCCTTGATGTGGTTTTTCTTTAGTGACAACGGTTTTTGAGGATGAGGTTAGGTTCTAAGTGTCAGGTTTACACCGTTTTGCCTTCATTTTTGGACTAATAATTATTAATAAGTCAAATGAGCCTACGGGTGAATGACAATCCTTAAAATCTAGAGATACAACTTAGGAAAAATGAAGAAGGAGTTCTACAGAAATGTCTTATATAAGTGGTCTTAACATGAGAACTTGTTGTTAACAATGATCTTGTTTTTTAGCTTGGCATGGAAAGAGTGAAAAGTCGAGGACGATGAACCTATTAAAATTTTATGATCCTAAAAGTTATTTTTGAATAATGAAAGTGATACATTATGTCATTTACACATATATTATTAATAAAATGAATAAATGCTTTTAATAAATGAAAAACGGAGTTGCTTTATACTTTATTCTAGCATTGCGTGAGAACACGACAATGGTTTAGTAGGGGGTGTGATGTGACTCTAATTACACATCATATTTCCTCGTAAAATGTTCTAAAAACAGTTAAATAATAATCAATTATGCCTTGTATATGTGTGTTTTGTTGTTTGTGCGTGTACATGTACGAATATCAAATAAATCACAAGAAATGAAGACAAAGATCCAAAACGGACACGAGAAATGGAAAGAGCACGCGAAAGATCGAGTTTTGACGGTGCCTTCTTATTTTAATGGGCCGACCTAGCGCCACTTAAATGGGTCGGGCCGACCCATTAATTAACAAGTCATTTCAGCCCGTTATTGAAGACCTATGAAGGCCCAAGTTGAAATGAAGTAAAGAAAACAAGAAACGAATGTAATGAAATGGAAATGATTACTGTTAGCATGAAATGGAGAGTAGGCCCATCAAGGCCCGATTGCAAGATATAAAAAAAAGAGATAGATGAGATTGGGAGCAGCATATATAACATGCAATTTAGATAATAGGCATATATTATTTCCATATCCGCTTACACATTACGCATCTTTCTGTTTCATTATTTTCCTTCGTTTCTTTTTTTCTCAAGTTGTAAAATAGATTGAGATTAGATTTAATATTCAACAAATTTACATCTTCATATTGTTTTACTCTTTGAATTCGGTTTCTATTAAGTACGATTTTGGTTTATAAATAGATTTTGAGTTCGGATCGGTGTTATTTTTATAGTTTTTAAAGAAGCTTGTGATATTGATTGATGCAGCTTTTTGTATCTGAAATATAATTAGTTTCCAGGTTTTATTTTGATTCGATGAATTTTTAGGAAGTTTGATTTCGGTTTGGGTTTCGATTTGTAGATATGGTTGAATTTATTGTTCATTCGAACAGTTTGCATTAGATGTTGTAGCTTATCATAATCGGTAAAGAGTTTTGTTTTGAGTTGTTAAAATTGATGTGATACTGATCACCGAGATTCATTCGAGATTATATATTTTTTTAGTTCTTTTTCTTCAAGCAGGGTAATAATCATTTCCAGTTTATTAATCAGTTAACAGTTTATTCAAAGTCTATTTGTCCAGTTCTTGTTCGGGTTTTAGAAGTTGTTCCAGTTGGAAGAATCAGTTATGATTTAGGAGTGAGTTGTAAGCTTCGATTTTAGCTTTTGGTTTCAATTCGATCGCGTCGTTACTCGCCTCAGCGGACAGGCCGGGATGAAGGTAGTCTCGATTTATTTTCTGCATTTACTAGTATATAAATATGCTTTGAATACTTAGTCGGGTATAATTCTTGTTAATTTTCTGCAAATTATAGTCTAGTTCACTGTTAATCTCGTAGTGTAAAAATTTTGTTTGCAATATGCTTTGTTTTGATATATTCTTTTGAGTTTGATCTTTGTTTTTTTACTTGCTTTACAATTTCAGCCATGAAGCTTTATTCAATTTCTTAATTTTTAGCTAATGTAGTTTTCAACGTAGACTTCTAGTGATTGTTATCGAGTAGTAGAACTGATTTGGATTTGTTGTTTATAGTATGTTGGAGAAAATGCTCAAGCTTTAGTCATACTTAAATCAGAAAGTAAAAAAATCATCCTTCACAAGTTTAGATCAGTCACAATAGCTTAAAGTAGTTAATCTGCTTGTTTGAATTCACGATTTATTTTTACTAGTTCATTGCAATTGTATTCACTTTAAATGATAATTATAATAATCCAGTAGTTCACATTGTATTTGTTGCTGAATTTGTTGATCAGTGTAGTATAAATACTTTGGTGTTGATTCGATACATTAGGCTGCTAGTTTAGATAGAAGTTCATAGAATTCTTTTTTTTACATGTAGTGTTTGGCTGGTATGATTTTAGGAGGTTAAGAGTAAATCAGCTTTTGTTAAAATGGTAAAAGCTTGTTAGTAAAAAAAATTAAATACAATATAGAAATAATGAGAATCAATCTATGATTTTAGTTTCAATTAAATCTGTTTTTTTTCTTTTCAAAATACAAGTTATAGAGTATTTACACATTAGACCTCTACTTTGTATAGCTTCGTTGCAATTACAGTCCAGTACCGTTACATACTTTCTCTTCAGTTTGTTATTTGTCTGTTAAGTCTCTGTCCGTTAGTCCCTGTTCGTTAGAATGTATTACGCATTTGTTCCTTAGGAAGTTAAGGCTTGTTGGGCTCCTTGTTCTTGTTGGGCCATTATTTTTAACACTATTTCGTTTCTTAGTTTTGCAAACTGCTTTTGGAATTGGTTTTTATTTGTTTAAGAGTAGTAGTATAATAATGATAATAATAATAATGGTATAATAATAATAGGATATTATATTAGTATTGTTTCTCCATTTTCGTGTCATTTATGTTTTTGTCGAAAGTAGTATAATTACACAATCTAGTTTTATTAACCAAAAACAAATTAACTCTTAACGATAAAATTGGAAATCAATTCGACACGAGTCGAGGAAAAACGATATACTTAAAAACGGTTATTAATTGTCCACCAATGTATAAAAGTAATATCGACCTTCCCGTTGATGTGCAGATCTAGAATTGCTTCATATTCTATCCATTCTTTCGAATGGCTAGCATACATCCCGTCAGGTGAAACAATTGTAATAAGTTGATCTTTGCATCCAATGAATCATTTCTTAGAGTCTCTAAACGGTCTTTGCATCCAATGAATAATTTCTTAGAGTCTCTAAACGGTTTTGGCTTATCTTGAAATTTAGCAAGTCGCTCTATAATTCTTTCTTCTTTGGTTTGCGGCTCAATTTGTTCACTTGATAGAGGGTAAAATAACACCGGTTTTTCGACCTACAATGAAAAACCATTAAAAAGTAGTAACTCATGCTATACGTAATAAATTCATATATAAGTTTGTTAATTAACTAATGACTATCATTTAAGGCTAACTCGTTGACAGATAAGCACATTGAGAATGCAATAAATTCATATATATATATATATATATATATATATATATATATATATATATATATATATATATATATATATATATATATATATATATATATATATATATAGAGTGGAGTGCTATATGCAGAACCACTTTTTTGGTACAGAACCTACAGAACCACTTAAAATAAATCTAAACCATTAGATATATCTAATCAAAGGCTATGATAAATTGTGACAAAAGTGTAATTAATCAAAAGATTGAACCGCTATCTGTAATTTTAAAAAAGCTGAAAGGGCATTATAGGAATATTAAAATTAATAATTTCAAAACTCAATCATATTTTTAGAGTAACCTCCCCAAATAATTAGGCAAAACCTACTACACTCTTTCCCACAACACACTGTCACAAATCTGCCTTCTCTTTCTTTTTCAACCGTCACCATTGGAAATAACAAGATCTGGTGATGTATACCTTTGATTACGAAAAATTACAAGTGTCCGATCGCATGTATTTGATTAAAAATCCGATTTGATTCAAGGTAATGATATATCATCTTTACTTTTATTTATCAAGAACTCGACTTGTTGTGTTAGATTTGCTAAAATTTGTTTCGTGCATATATGTTTTAGTGGACTGTTTTGAAATCTTGTAATTATTTTATTGAAGTTTTCTTGAAGATGGTTCAACAACTCACACTCTATTCCATAATCAAATAATTACAATGTTTTAAAATTTTGCAAGTTTACTATTTTCAAGATGACGTCTGAATCCATGACATATTGGTATGTTATCATAATTTATTAATTGTTCTTATCATTTTCAATATTTAAAATACGGATAAATTAGATTAGTTATGTTGTTTTAAGCTTTGGTATTTATTAATGTATATAAAATTGATCCTATGAAAAAAGACGCCTTTTGGATCTCGGTACTTTTTATCATACAAAATGGATATCAAACTTAACCAGGGAATGCTACACATTGTACAAATCAAATACTCAAATAATGAAACGATTTTTGACTTTTGTAGGAGTCAAAATCAAATTAAAGATGAATATTAATGACGTTCTTTGCTTGTAGAGTGAAAAGACTGCCCTACAAAAGCTATGGTTTTTAATATTAGTGTTAGGACTTCTATAATACTAGATCCCTGCAATTAATCGTTTGGTATAGTCATGGTTATTTTACTTTTCTATTATTTAATCTTTGATCTTGCTCAAAAAAAATATCTTTGATCAACTAGAGTATTTGAATATTCTATTATTTAATCTTTCTATTATACATATAACTAGGGACGTAATGCCTGAATCACGAAACCGAACCGGAATCGTTCCGGAACCGTACCGATTCTCGGTACCCGAATCCCGTTCGGGACAGTACTGGGACTACAAAATAAGGTTAAAAAAATTCGGGACCACTAATTCGGGACGGGACCGGTACCAAATCGAGAAATTCTCGAAAAAACGGGAAAAATTACCGATACCCGTTCGATACAGTACCGGTACCACTAATTTATGCTCGAGAAATATTCGATAACACTAATTTTGGACGGGTTCAGGACACGACCGGTACCGTGCTCATCCCTGCATATAACTTAAAATAGTAATAGTAGTAATAGATATCTAACCACTTTTGTTAAGGTCCCCTTCATTTTTTTACATTGTGAGTATGTGTATTTAATAAATTTATTTATTGATTTATAAATGAGTACTCATATAACTTTAAATCGATAAGTCATTTGCTTTAAACTCGAATAACGTGATTTTGATGAATATGTTTGTTGATTAATAATATGATTAACTATTTAGTTTCTATTTCGAGTCAAGGATAACATGGAAACCCACATGTTTTTGTGAGGTGTTTACATTTGTCCGGATATAGTTGACGAGAAAGAGATCGTAATGTCAACTTACATAGATAAATTACTTAAATTAGTTATTTATTTGACTTTCATTTCAATAAATGCATACTTGTTTTGTTGGCTTTTTATATAATTTAAGTAAATTACTTAAATTACTTAAATTAGTTATTTTTTATGAGTAATGGATTAACATTAAATACGAAATGGTTATATGATAGTCCCACCAATTTGCTTGATGATATAGAATACTCGGTATATAGGTGTTGCATTTGCGTAATGTTATAGCTATCAATTTGTTTGGTTGCCACATGTCATGAATTTTAGTTGGTCCTGCACATATATGTTTTGATATAACTAGTTTTTTCTTTTCCTTATTTCAGTAGTTGGTTACATATATGTTTTGATATAACTAGTTTTTTCTTTGCTTTATTTCTCCAGGGACGGCTTAATGGGAGAAAATATGACGTGTGATGAGATTATCTCCAAATACTCTTGTGATTCTCTAAGCTGTGCATATATGTCCGCACGGCTTGCGTATATGTTATTCAAAGAGTGCAGACATGTTTTTAAGTTTTTTGCATATATGTTATTCAAAGAGTGCAAACATGTTTTTAAGTTTTTTTGCACATAACAATGTATATCAATATCCTAATTGTATTTCTTTTGATATCAAATGTTAATGTATTGCACTTATGTTTTTTCTTGATTATAAATTTATAGATGACATGTATATGCTTAAGTTTTTTTATAAATTTTCATAGATAATGTATTCTAAAAACATGTGCAATTATCTTTTTAAGAAAAACCAGTTTTATTGGTAAACCATTATACACAATACATGTACGTAATTTACAATATTAAAAAAAACATATATGCACACAAAAACATCTATGTTAAAAAAATATCATTACGAAAATTAATGTTCTAATAAACCTTTTTATTAAAAAAAAGAAAATGTATTTTACCAAAATACCCTTTTCATTTAAATAAAAATATTTAATAATACTAAATTCTTATTGGTTTAAGCTGGTTCTGTAAGTTCTGTACCAAAAAAGTGGTTCTGCAAATAGCGTTCCCCTATATATATATATATATATATATATATATATATATATATATATATATATATATATATATATATATATATATATATCTTTACATTATATATAAGAGGAGGGAAATGCCACATCAGCATGCTCTTAATCCATGTCAGCATTTTTTTTTTCAAAATTGTTAAAAATTTTATCACTAACATTGATTCGAACTCGGGCATATTGATCCACAAGTAAACAACTCGACCACTAGACCAAGCGCACTGTTGTGTTAAACTAAGCAAAACCAGATTAATATCATCACAAAATCACCAGTCTATTTTTTCATAAAACCTAAACCCAGCGTTCCATCATCATAGGTCCTATATAAACATAGATCCTATATAAAAAATCGTCCGATAATTTTTACCTAAACCAAACCATAGCTAAAAAAAACACAAACGATCCTGATTTCCATGCCACATCCAAGCACCCTTGGTTGTAGATTTACAGTCACTGGATACAATCTGTTTGTTTGTTGCAGATTTCTTGGTCATCTCTATTAGCAGACTTGAAGAAGTTTGAACGAAAATATCTTTGATCAGGTCTCATATTCTTTTGATTGCTTATTGAGCCTTTAGTATATGTCGATTGATATGCTAATCCTAAGATTGTTAATAACCCAATTACCCTTGGTTGCAGATTTACAGTCACTGAAAATATTAAATTCGAGCTGTATATAATATTATTATGGTTTTACAGGCTTAATCGTTCTTGAAACCAGCTTAAGGATCTTCCTTGCTCCCTCGAAGATTGCCTGAATTCATCTGACCTCAAGGTAGATTTATGCTGCATCATGTATAAATCTTTTCTTGATGGCGTGTAGGTGTTAGTATTCAAACCGGCAAAAAGGTTGTTGTTAGTTGGTATTATCAATTAATGGGGTATATTTGTTTGTGTAGGGGCATAGGTGCAGTAGTTGGCCTCTGATGGAAGACATATTACGTGTCTTTGAGAATGTGATTCTTGGTTGTTTCAAATATGACTTCAAAAGTTGGCCTGATGGAAGACATATTAATGTGTACACACCAAATTATCAATTATACAAATCACTTAAATTTTTATTATTCGTAATTACTTACATGAAACAACCGAAGCACTTACATACACTATCTCCCACATCACGCCCTTATATCAACTGATATGCATCACATAAACATACCATTAACAAGTTCAGGGGTATGTTTTTGATTTCATGGTCAATCTTTTTGAAATTTGGTGGTATTTTTTCCGAACAACAGGTGGAGTTAAATGAAACAGTGTTGTCGACAAACTTGAAAGAGGTGGGAGCGAAAGAGGTCAAAGGAACTACCCTAGATGTTATTAATAGGTGCATAATTAGAATCACCTATTTATTATCTTTTTATGTCTGTTGAATTCATATTTAATCTCACGCATCATGTTTTTTGTTTACATCTCTAATAGGATACCAAGTTGGCCTAATGAGCGGATTAAATTCATATCTTCTTTCTGTGGAAAGAGCAGCAGACATTTATCAGTCCAGGTAAACTTGATAATATTCAAATACCACCACCTCAAATAAGCAATTTGTGATGTGTTTGATATTATGGCTGCACGCATACCCTCTACACTTTCAAGACTTGAACCAACGTAAAAGTGTGATGTGTTTGATAATATGGCTGCTGGTGCAAGTTTGGGACATCTCATTTTCTACCCACAGTAGAGAGTGGGTATCTCAATTTCTCTTTCTCTTATTTTGGTGATTTTTGATGCACAGGTTACAAGGTGGTTGGGCGGTTTCTTCAAAAAGAACAAAGGTAATTCCTAAACCATGGGGTCCACGTTATCCTTTGAGGCCAGCTAGACAGGTTGGTGCACCAGTCAGGCCTCTGTGCAGGCTGACCCAACTCGTGATAGAGGTGGTGCAAGTTTGTGACATTGGTGGTGCTATATAAATGTAATTTTTTTTTGTAAATAGCGAGTAATGAGTCTCAAATTTATTAATGGCTGAAAATCCAGAGTAAATGGACCACTTATACGCCCCTTTCATGTTATAATGGTCACTTTGGGTTATCATTTTATCATCAGATGTTCCCATTTCCTTCTTTATTTGGTTGTGATAACTAAGCATCTGTTTATCCCGCAGGTGTGGACACGAGTTTAGTTTGTGAGAGCGTGAACAGGGCTTCTCCGGGTTTATGCCTCTAAAGAAGTTATATGATCCCGATGGAGGATATGTTGTGAATGATACATGTATTATTGAAGCTGATGTCGCAGTCAAGAAGGTTTTCGATTACGTCCCATATACTATGATCGCATGTTCAGAAGGTTAGTAGGCTTATTTTAGTTTATTTTAGGAAAATCTCAAAAACTATTTGACAAGGTTTAAGCACCTGTCAAAATTTTTTTATTAAGTAATTTTGAACACCCTTTAGGTGATCTAGACTAATATTTATGCACGAATATTTATGCTACTCCTAACAAAAGGAAAAAGGCTTTAGTTTGTAGTACTCTTATCCATGATTAGACTTGATAGAAGGTATGGTTTGAGTTGATTTCGGTTGATTTAGACAAAGGCAATCTAAAAATTCGTGTATGCGAGTGTTCTTTTATTTTCTTTCAGGATTAAGTTTAAGGATTGAGGAATATAGCTATTAAAAATGCGTATGAGTGATTGAAAACGAAAATAGCTGAAATTGGTGGAGGCTCGGATGGAGGTTTAATTAAGGAACCATTACGTGAAGCTTCTGCGTGTAGCATAAAAGAAGATTGGGCAAAATAGATGAGGCAACTCAGTTGAATCACGTAAATGATCACCTTTTATTGCCTTATTATACGTGCCCATTTCAGTTATTTATTCCATGTAATGCAAAGAAAATTTGATTGATTCTGCAGTACACCATAGAAATGATAAATAATGGACCTGAAGATAAAAAATTATTGTTCTAGAGCTGACTTATAATTAAGGGGCCACATAATATGACAAAATGGAAAATGGTGAGGTGAATAAAAAAAATATTTTCACTATTTTGCACTGTTTTTTTATTGAAGGGATAACGATAGTTAATGTTTATGCCTGAAAGGGATAACAATAGACACACGCGACGTCTATAAAACTGTAGATGTAACCTCGTCAAGTTGAATGAGAGACCAAAATTGTTAAATTGGAAGTTTTGTAGTAAACGAGTCAAATGGGGATGATCGTTGAAATGTAGGATCTGATCGATTCCGTTGCAGTAAACGGGTTATGTAGTGATGTATTATCTGCACAGCGATAGGCATTTGCAGCCATTATTGATGTGTAACACTTATAGACATTTAGTGTTTGCAGCCTTTAGTGATAAGCAGGTTATGTGATGAAAATGCATATATTTTTTATAATCCATAATCTTATTAGTTAATTAGTCCCTCTTTTAGTTAGGACAATGCTCTTTCGATGGTCACAGGAGACTATATTTGTACTTCACATTCCCACCTGTATATAGTGTATATATATACTTGATTAAAGAGCCCATATAACATGACACTCTTACTTATTTATGTGGTCAGTATCATACATGATACACCTATATCAGGTGCCATTTGCTTCTATGTATAGGAGATAGGAGTATCTGTTCAAGGATAAAGAACAAGATGACGTGGACAATATGTATGATTCTGACCAAAAATCCGCTCCAAGGTGCCACGAGGTAACTGAAAACAATTTAGTCTAATTATGTGAGTGGTACATGTGGTGAATTTTCTATCTATTTGCTTTTAAAATGTGTACTTGACATATTTTGACTCAACTAAAAAGGGCCAAAGCATCCTTTACGTCAAATGGATGAGCATGTCGACGATCACCTAAACCTTCCCCTTATTAATTATTCGTTATGTTCACTACTCTTTATTCTTTAAGCTCATCTTAATCATCATCAGAAGTCTCTACGAGGGCATTTCTAGCTACAGGAATCTACTGCATGAAGAAGACTCAAGTATGAACAATATACACCATAAGAGTTTGTTATATAGCCTGCCATTAGATCAGAACCTAAAGCTACATTTTGCACAGGTCAACTATGAGACACAATTTATTAAATGAGTTAATAGAGATTGTTATAGAGATTGCATTATGATCTTAGTCCATTGCGATTTAAAACACTCTTGATTATTTATATATGTTCTATAATCTTCTATAATACAATGTATTTAAGGAGTAAATATCTGATATATGATAGAACACCTCAATGGGTATAGTGACTGACACATACTAAATTATGTGGCGCATAGGCTACCTGAGTAAGCTTTCCCAATTCGCAGATCCAACCTGGACGTGAATTGAAGGAGTGTTCCAAGACATAAGTGGCGGACTGAGAGTTATTTGAGTGAAGCAAAACAATGAAGTGCATCGATCATGACTTTTAATTTGCTAGGATCAACGTTTAGTTTGGCTTTTATGAACACCAAGTGTTCCATGATTTGCTCTTTTGTGGACATTTTGATTGAATAGCTATGTAATCCAACTTTGAACTATATATACTATATTATTTTTCCTTTGCTAGGAGGATGAATTGGATAACAAATTGATTTTCTTTTAAGTACCAAAAACGATGCCGCTTCCAAATCCCCCATTAGAAGATGCCGAGGTTAGCTTTATTAAATTAGTACACCAAAAATGACATCAGATAAAGGTAAACCATGTATGATAGGCATGCTATTGTATAGTTTAATACGATAGAACTAATATGTGAAATAACACATAAATCATTGGTGCAAATGTATTGAAATGATATAAAATAGTTACTATACCACTTTATAATTGCAAATTGTAATATCTCATGTTTTTATATTGCAAGTCGACCTACAAAAATGAAGTCTTAATCATTGAAGTCTGAAACTGTCAGATAACTAACAGTGGATTAGTCGGCCAATGAGTCGGAAATCACGGTTACCAAAAAAAAAAAAAAAAAAAAAAAAAAAAAAAAAAAACTAACAGTCATGTAATTGCTGAAGCTGCATACACCGACAAGGTAATTGTTAGAAGTGCAACCTCTGCCACACTTGCTTTGTTGTTTCCTACACGTCTTGCAAGTTTACTAAATTATATTTCCAATCATAAAATTGTTTTCGGCCTGTTATTCTACAGTTGGAATGGATGTTGCTGAATCTGAATTCTACGATGAGAAGGAAAAGGCCTGTGATCTGAACTTAAAGGAAGAAATAAATTGCTCATTCTGATCAGTTGAGACACCGCTGGTTTATGTTTTTGTATTTTATTACAGGTTTGTGTTATTTTTTTGTAATACTTCAACCCTGTTGGTGCACTCCCAAGTTGTCACATTTTGAATTGACTACTCAACGAAAGATGGAATAGGGATATGTTCTGATTTGAGTTTTAAGTTTATTTATATAAAACTAAGTAGCCTATTTTGACTTTAGAAAGTCAAGTTTAAGTTTATTATTTGCAAACATGTAATTAACGGGGACACTTCTAAAATTACAACATTCTCTGAGGTCAAGCATCGGGAACAAATCATTGCACTTTGTTGCTACATTAGGTTCCTTTACCTTTTTTGGTTTTTCGTTTTCAGTTTCCCTTATGTCATATTGACATATAGTTGTCTTAAAAATTTTGTTTTCATGTGATATACAGCTTATAATTTTGGTGCAGTCCATTCGACTGGATCACCTCACATGCACCAGTGTAGATCTGATTTGCACCAGAATGGTTCCAACATCAATGACCTTTAGATTGAGATAGATTGGCAGAACACTCTCACAAGCTAGGCTCAAGTTTTGAAGTTCAGTTTATTGCTCTTTTATTTTTATATAGTTTTTTACCATTAAGAATTATATGTTTGCGGCGGCTTCAGTAGAGAGCTATGCAACAGGAATTGAAAAAAGGTAGAAATGGAAATGTCGATGATGTTAAAGTAAATAATACGGTCATTTGTAGCGTTTGTCCTAGCCTTGACATACATTCTAGGAAACCAATCGCGTGTAGATTCATCCTACTAAGGCAAAACCTAATTTTTTCGGCAATTTTAGTTAATCATCTTTAATTTCAAGTTGACGATTGATTAAAAAATAAAAATATCCACCACTGTGAAGTTAGTATGGTGCCTGAAAGAGATTTACATAAATAAAAGAGTAGTATATATGTTGCCAACTTATGAGAGGTACAACATTAAACCCGAATCATATAACTTTGCAGTATGTGTGCATCTTATGCAATCCAAAATATTATATACACGTGTTTTACTGAGTTTCTAAGTGATTACTAATTAGTATGACCACGCCAAAATAAAGTCACTTATAATAGACATGGTTTTGGCCAACCTTCTTTTATTTATGTTATTAGAAACAACCTTATTTCTAGGCTTTTGGATGTGGCTTCTAATTTAATTCAAGTTATTCAAGCTATGACTTATGAAAGGATAAAAAAACTATGCTTAATTACACCTATCATTATTCGTTGCTAAAAGACATATGTAAGCAAAGTTATGTATGGTCTTAAGGAATAGGACGTAAAAAAATTCTCATGAACTACGCAAAGTTGGCAAAGGATTTCACTTTTGAGGTTCATTAATCTTTTAACAAAAATATTTATCTAAACAAAAAAATTCAACGATAACCAAACTCATGTCTGCCCATTATTAAGAAAATGCCGACCGAGTTTGGTATATGGATGAACCAAAAACACGCATATGTTGTTAAATCTTTGATTTACGTTAGTCGTAGATATATTAAGTTGCCGCTTAATTTGGTTGAGTTGGTTGCACGATCTACATGATGTGTACGAAAAAGACTAATATTGCATGGTTTGAGTTTTTGTGACGGTGGGTTTAAACCTCATGAATTAGTCATCCAATGTGTAAGAAATTATGGTTAAAAACAAGACTGTTATTGCACAATTGCATTTGTGATTTGTAGACGAAATGCATTTTCTGAAGAAAGGGGAAGATTACTTCTATGTAACAGGATGAAAAAAAAATGGAATTGAGTATAGAAGTTGCGTTGGAATAGGTTCATGACTCATGTTTATCCTTACGAGCATATTGGCACAAGTATTAGATATTTATTTAACTTAATTTTATTGTAACAATTTATATGTGGTAAATAAAATATTGTTTAATATATTAGTTATAAGTCTTGTCTACACACGGGTTTACAATACAACAGTTAATTTAACATGTTAGTTTAATATATGAATATATAAAAAAAATTGTGTTTAATATTCTATCATTATGATATTATTAGGTTATAAACTGTAAGCAGAAGTTGTTAATTTTTTAAAATTATTGAAAAAAATATAGAAAGTTATATAATTTTCATTTGACACTATCAAACTTATTTAAAATTACCACTAAAGTTTTAATTATTACCTTTTGTTTTTTTAAGTCTTTTTTCCTTCACAAATTTGACACCTATAATTTTTTTTAATCAAAATTCTCCACCAATTTTTTTATATACTTCGATCAAATAAAGAAATTTCTAGATTTAAAAAAAACATAAAAATAAAAAGAATTAAATTAAGAGATTATTTCTTTATTAAAGAAATATTCTTTCATTTTTGAATAAAAAAGTCTTTACTAATCGTTTTGCTTTACTAGAAAAAGATTGTTACTAAATATTGGTTTCAATTTATGCTTCCATAAAAAATAAAAACTTATTTTTTGTTTAAATACACAAATTCATCCATAAAAATACACAATTCCTCTTTTTATCATGTATACCATTAAATTGATATTATGTTTAACCATACCCTAAGTTGATCATATATCCGCTTAATTGCTAATATGCTTAACCATAACCCGTAAATACAAAAATATATATTAAAAAAAATGCTTTTATAGGTTCAGATCGAAATTTTTTAATTCAATTTATGCCAACTAATAATGCATTATAAAAACTATATTATAAATAACATTTGATAACTAACACTTTACATTAATTTTTTTTACCATAAGGGTTTCAGTGTCTTTTTTTTATTTTGCTAAAGTAGTGATGGAATAGCTAAGCAGTGCGCTTTTTTTTCTTGCATTTGAGGTACACTTAGACCATTGAATCACATTTTGTCGTGTTCACTTCTGTTAAAGTTCAGTTCTTAGTGGATGAAGGATTTATATCGAATGACTAATATCGCGTGTGTTCGTCGTGTAGGATTTATGTTGATTAGTGATGGGGTTTCTGATGGCGGGGATCTGGTGATGGCCAGTTTGCTCCTGATGCTCAACATCGTGTTATGATGCCAGGGTTTTTTATGACTGGGCTGCTGATGCAGGGTTCATGATGTCGGTCATGTTGTTCCTGATGTTCGAAATCGAGTCGGGTATTAAGAGAAGTTTCAGTTAAGCTTTGGTTATAGTCCACTTTGTTTGTAAACTCACATTAATCTTTTGGTGTGTATAGATCCAATGCGGAATTCAAAAAACGAAGCTCACACCGCTGAATATAATTAATATTGTACACACCTGTAATTTCATTTCTCACATTGGATTATTGTAGTTTTGATTTGTATCACTGATGAGCGTGCCTAACCAAAAACGATTTAATTCCTCTTTTTTTCTTTCGTTGCGTTCACACAATATCCAGTTATTGTCCAAGATTGTCATTCTAGCAAAATTATAGTTCTCCTAACCTTTAAATAATGCAATAAATAATCAATTACAACGGTTGAAATAGTCAATCCATCGTTAATAAATGAATGAAAATTTCACCTTTTTTCTTACAAAATTTAGCAATGTTTATTTAAAATTTCATTACAGTATTTTTGTTGAAAAAGTTAATCAGGGTTGATTTTCTATTCTTTATTAATTTGTTAATGGTTTCTATCGATGTTTTCAAACCCGGTTTGGCCCGTCATATTGAACCGGGTTTTGCGTTTTTGAAACCTGGCTAGACCTGCCGGCTTTGGGGTGACCCGGGTTAACCCGGTTCTCAAGACCCGACTGAGTTTTAGATTTTTCATGTTTTTTTAAACATGTAAGTTTTTCGTATTTGCGGTGTATTTTTCTTTTTTACATATTATATTAGTTGGTAAATAATTTATATTTCGGATATATGGACGATTTCATAATTTTAGTTAATTATTAAGAAATATATGTTTTTTTTTAAATTCGGTTGACTCGGGTTGACCCGGACATGATTGCTCGACTGGATCGATTTAAAAACCGATTTTCAAATCATTTAAAAAAACAAGCTATCCTTCGATAACCAAGTTGTTTTATATTCCACCTATTCAACTGTAGATTATTTGATTATAGCCAAAATAAATACAACATAGTTTATGCTTGTGAGTTGTGATACAAAATCCTTTCATAGGTTTAAAAGGACTCAACTGTCACAAACCAATATTGATTTCACGTGAGAGCCAAGCATTTAAATTGGTAAAAGAAAATCCTTATATTGCATATTATGTTGATTTTGTTTTTGGCTAAAACTATCTCTTGTCCATTCCGTGAAACTTAAACTACTCTTTTAGGTAAATTTAGTCTCTACTTCTTTAAAGGCGTCGTTAAAAGCTTGAAAGATATATAAAAAGTTTCGAGATGAAGAATAGTGATAATTCACAAGTCCCCGTCGGTTTATTTTCAACAACACTATATGTATGTTTCGATATTTGAAAGTCAAATTCATCTATTTATATTTGATTGTAATACATATTTTGTTTATTTTCAATATGTTTTGGCATTTTAAAGTCAAATTCACATATTTATATTTGATTGTAATACGTATTTCATTACAAGTGAACTCATGATTAAACTTTTTTTTAGTATACACTAAAACAATAGCATTTTTTAACATTAAAAGTCAAATTAAATATGGAATAAAAGGTATGTTTATTTAACTGAGCTAAACTCTAGGTAAGAATATAATTGAAACAAGGATAATATCCGGTTGTAGTTTTCATACTATTTCTCCAATATCGTGTATGGTCACTAGCCCGTTAGAAAATTGGAAGCTATTTAAACCAAATCATCAGCAATTTCATGTTTCAGTTGTTCCGCCACGACGATAAATAAGTCAATACTAAACATTGTCGCAAGTTTGGTTCTTTTCTGCATATGTTAGTTTTGTCGCATGACTAATTATTTATGTCGACTAATCATGCAATAAAAAAAATTTATATTAAAAAAAGCACCAAATGACGTAATGCTTACCTACTAAAAAAAACTTACAAACAAATATTTTCATTAACTAAAAAATTGAAACAGTAAATACAAGTTATGACGACTGATAATGCATAAAAAGACAGTTATAATAAAAATAAATTTACAAACATACATTTACCAAATAAAATAAGTTAAACGATAGTCAGAAGTCATACCCGTCCATCGGACGGGTTTTGCCACTAGTATATATATATATATATATATATATATATATATATATATATATATATATATATATATATATATATATATATATATATATATATATATATATATATATATATATATGTATATATATATATATATATATATACTAGCGTCGTAACCCGCCCAACGGGCAGGGTCGCTTCGCAAATCTTTTTTTAAAGTATGTTTGGGTATTAGTTTTATCTATTTGTAGTGTGACTCATTTTGTTAAAAGTAAACTTAAACGAAACTAATTTTTATATTTTTAGTGCTTGGCCCACCCAACGGACGTGTATTCCATGTTAATCTTTCGTTGTATAGATATCGAGTTTTTTTTTAAGTTTATCGTTTGATATTATTAGTAACTGTTGCACCCAAGTAATGTGTTTTCTTTTTAATTTTAATTTTAAAAGTAGTTTGTCATCCGTTATAGGTGATGGTAGTGGGTCTCGTTTTTGTTTAAAGGAGAGAAAAATGTTTTTTTGTAATTTTTTGGTGTTTGGCCATCCAATAGGCGTGTGTTGTCCTATGTGAATATTTGGTTGTACAAATACATTCAGCTTGTATCTAGAGGTGAGAAAACCGATTTGTTAACGTGAAACAGGTTGTGTATCTACAAAGTTTATTGTTAAAACATTTGTTTTATTAGTTGGTTGTTAAGAAACGTTCAAAAATATATTTCTTATCTTTCGAGTTTCGAGTTTCAAGTATTATTAGAAAATTATTAATAAGGCACTCTTCGTTTTTCTATGTTTCTCTAATTCTCATTGTGTTTAGCTGGGTGATTGAATTCAACTATATTTTAAATTTAGTGTGAAGCTGCTCATGGAATCAAACTTGTTTAAGAGAACCTCGGTCACTAAAAAAGTAATATCTCACTATACCTAGGCTAAAAGTCAACATTAATATGTAATATCCATTATATAATAGACCTTGATTGATTCATACGTGTGCTCCACTTGCCCTTCACACCGGCCCACATAATAGGAACGACGCCTAAGGCATGTCTTAAGATTTCGAATGTCTTGGGCTAGTTATAAAAAAATGTCCCTCGTAAACTAATGATACAATATTTTAAAGTAATTGAAACCTAACCATGCTACTTGGCTTATCGTCACATCTATTTTTATTTAATAGACGCAAATTACTGACTATAAATAAATTTTAAACTACATTTTTATAAATATATTGTCTTTCACATAAAAGTTAAAATTATTTCCTTATACTATCTCCGTCTTAAAATTATTATCCATTATTTCATTTTGGATTGTCCTAAAATTATTGTCTACTTCTGTAAGTAGATAGAAAATATAGTTCCACTTTTCTAAATAATATTTTACTTGAAGTTATTATTGCAAATAATAAATAAAATTATAAATTAATTAGTTAAGGATAAAACTGTCATTTTGTAAAAAAAAATATGAGAGAAAAAGTTGTAATAATGATGCTTTTCTAAAACTGTTTGTTTTTTGTTTATAAACAATAATCTTGAGACGGAGAGAGTATATAAAAGCAAACAATAAACGTCATTTTTGAAAATTAAAAGTATAAATCGGAGGGAGTTTGATTGGGCAAGAATCCAAAAAATATACTATCATGTCACATTAGTCTAACAAACTTTTTTTATGTAAACTTATTTTGTCACAAATTAAAAAGAAAGACTCTTCAAATGACAAAGAAGTGTTTACTCGAAAATAAAACCGCATCTTACACATACAATACAATGATAGTGTACTAAAAAGAAATCTCACACTTTACAAGTTACATACAATGTTTTGAAACCCGGGTTTTAAATCGACCTGGTCGAGTCACCGGGTCAACCTAGGTTAGCCCGGTTTTTTAAAAAATATTCTTTTTTCATATTTTTATTAATTAACCTAAAATATACATAAAAATCATAAAAAAAATCCGTATATTGAAGATATAAGTTGTTTACCAATCAATATAATATGTAAAAATAAAATTCCGTAAAATTTTCATTTAAAAAAAAACAGAAAAAATCAAAACACGGCTGGGTCTTGAGAACCGGATTAACCCGGGTCACCCTAAACCCGGTGGGTCTAACTAGGTTTCAAAAATGTAAAATCCGGGTCAATATGACCCGTTTTTTTCGACCGGAATCGGGTCAATCGGTTTACCCGACCAAGTCGACCAGGTTTGAAAACAATGGTTAAATATCGATAATAATAAAAAATTCAAAACAAAAATTGTTTACTCTTGACCCATGTAGGACCTACCATTATTATAATATTAGTATCTATGAAATTTGTTACTACATCAAACAGACCTACGATATGTATCCCTGATCCTCGATCTTAAATGTGGCCTCAAGCAAAATTGTGTCCAAATTTGACTCATACAAAGTCAAACATACAACTTAACTATCCCTGAAAAATGACATATATAATATGAGTATTGATGTTGAGTATTTGTACACTTTTGTTTTAGGAAAAACAAAGCGACAAAAGCGGGTAAGTATAAAGTACGTACGTTTTGTGAAAAACGTAAATACCGACAATCGAGTTCGTTCTCGAGGAGGTATGGTGTTTAGCCAACAATTATAGACGTTATTTAATCGAGTGATTTCGTTTTTGGAAAGACGAAAAGAAAAGAAAACGGAATCGGACTACGCTCAAAACGGATGAAAACGCGCGAACGTACGAACGTAAAAACGCGACTCAACGAAAAATTTCACCTAAAAAATAATTAAAAATTACTAAAAAGTCCTAAAAATCCTAACTAAGAAAAGTACGCAAACCAAAATTTTTGAAAATGATTTAATTATTTTATATTAATATTTAAAGTTAATTAAAAAATCTAAAAATAAAACTAACTAAGAAAAAGACAAAATTTAAACTTTTTTATTTGCAAACCTAGTTTATACTATTTAAAAACTAAAAATATTTTTTTGAAAATTTTTCTAAACTTTTTTCTATTTTTTATGACTTTTTTTTTTAAAATTTTAAAATAAGAATAATCTTAGAAAATAAATAATAAGAATAAAATTATAAAGTTTAAACTATACAAAAGCAAATTTATTTTTCCTACTTACTAAATGACAAAATAAATAAAATAAAAGAATTAATTTTTTTTTTTACTTTTAAATATTTTTTTTTAATGAATTAAAAATATATAAAAACTAATTAAATAGTTAAAAAAATAGCAAACTAATTTTGTAAAATCTAAGAAATTGCAGAAATTCTAATAATGCTAAATGCACGGATTACAGTATTTTACATATGAAAAATTAAAATGATATAAGAGGATAAAAATTATTTAAACTATATAACTACTACTACACTTTAGAAAAGTATATAAAAGAATCCAAAACCAACTTATTACAAGAAAAACTCTTAGAGCAGATGGTGAGTTAGCAAAAACAACAAGTGTATAAATGAAAAATAAAAGGAACTAATAAACAAAAATAACAAGTGACCAGATGGTATAATTAGCAGATTGCTGCGTCTGATGCTTGTTTATGGTTAGGGGTTCGAAACCCTCTAGCTGCTACTTTCTGTGATATCTTTTTTAGACAGCTTTTGCTGCTTGTTTTTGGATCAGCAGAAAGTACAATCTCAGCAGTTGGCTAAGATGTGATAAATAGCAAATGTAGAACACAAACAACAAATTCAAAACACAAAATCACAATCAAAGCACAAAAAGAAAAACAAAACAAAAGATGCAAAATAACACTATGCTGATGAACAGTCAGACTAGGGGTATTAAAGTTAACTATGGGCTGATACAAAAAGCAAACAGCAACATCCAAAACTTTTTAACACTATTTTTTTAATTTCTTTTGGTTATGCTCTTGGGATGCCCAGTTAACGAAACCAAAAAAAACGAATCCAAAGAACACAGATGCACCCACGAATTTAAGAACTCAGCAGTAGGAGTCACTTGTACTTTCTTGGTGTTCGCTTAGGTGATCACTGATCAAGAATTCAACAGCGGGCACACCAATCAAACACGCAGGCTATGCTTTTTGGTTTACTACACCCTTGGTTTACTTTGGTGTAACTGACTACATCCCAACACAAACAGAACGCGTAATTTACACGAATTAAGCTACAACAAGAACTCTCTTTTTATTGTATTTAATTTCCTTTTGCTACTTGGCTGTTTACTCTTGGGATTGAGCAGTGGGCAAGAGCATATACACAAAATATCATATTCTAATAACACAATAACAAAACACAGCAAACACATAAGCCCCAATGATTCACGCTAGATTAGTGGATTTATGTGTACATAGTAAGCACAAAAATGAACAGCAGCCTTAATAGCACCTACGTGTACATAAAAACTAATGTCATAATTGAGACTACGTGTATATTTCAGGCCTACGTGTATGATGTTTTTACAAAAAATGGTTACCAATCTAAATTCCAAATTTTTATATCAAAACCTTCAAAGTAAGAATGCAATATAACTTAGAGTCTAAACCTAAGTTTATGACAAAGATAAATCCAATCAACACTTAACAAGCAGAAATGGAAATTTTTCAAACAAAATTCACTCAAACGAATCCTAAATCTTTTCTAATCTATCAAACCACCACAAGAATCATGGAACAACACCATTTGGACAGAAACATGATTCAACTTTTTTTCTTTTCTTTTTTTTTGAGTGAGACAAAATCTTAACTCTACATATCCTAACCTCAGTCACTTGACGTAATTAAAACTTAAGCTATATCCTAAGCTAATCATGAATAATTTGGCTATTCCAAACATCTATTTTTACGCAGCAAGTGAAATTTTAAAGCAATGAAAGACAATTGAAACAACAAAACAAGCTGAGCAATTAATCAAAACAAGTAAATGAGACACAAATAAAACAATACAAATAAACAAGAAGCACATAAGTAGATAGAATGTAACAATAGCAGATTAAAGGCTAATAAGCCATAGAATGGAGGAAGTCACTTACAATTTGGGTCCAAGCTTCTTGACTCTAACCACAAACTCACAAGCACCTCTACTCAACTTTCCTATAGCTAAATCATACCCATAAATCACCACAGTTTCTCTTCTCAACTTATTACCCCAAATCAAACCAATAAAACCTTTTGAAAATTGCTTCCAACCAAGAGAACTTCTACTTCAAATCTTCAAACAATGAACAAAACTCCTCCAATAAGCCAATTGTCGGATGGCGTATCGAATGAGCCGTGAACAGTGATAATGAACAGTAACCCGTCTTGTGAATTTGTGGAAATTGAAAATGGACAAGTGAATGAAAGTTGTGCAAGGAATTTAAATTTGCTGGAAAAGTAAAGTAGACAAGGTAATTTAAATTGCTGAATGTAAATTTGCATTAAGATAAAGTTGGAACTCAAAAATTGTAACAGTACAAATTTCTGGAACAAGGAAAATGAAAAATAATCTAAGCTATATATATAACTCAAACATAAACCCTACCCGGATTACAAAGCCCTAAACTACCCTTGGCATCTTGGAGCATATTCTTCTCTTGATTCCATCTTCTAGGTCTTTCTGAGGAAACCCATGTGTTATAGCAGGGTCTTCAAGCAATCTCGATGGTTGATTTTGGTGTGTATGACAAGGAACATGATCTTGTCCTTCAAATCAGTCAAAGAAGTCAGAATTCATGGAGAACCCGTGAGTTGTGATGAGCTGGATTGGACCCATGCGCTGATGTGGATGATGCTTTCTCACGTGGGTGTGTTGGTTGGAGATTTAATCATGTTTCTGGAAGGTTATGATCAAAACCCCTTTGGGTTAAAGTGATTAAGTTACGGGTTAACTTAGGGTTTATGGGAGGGAATTAAGAAGTGGTGATGGTAACAGTGAATGTTTCTCCCGTAGTTATTATTTGACTATGGTGTTTTGGGTTTGGGTAAAATGGTAGGTTGTGGGTTTAGAAATAGGCAAAAGACACCCCTGAGTTTCTATAAAATCTTCACAAAAAGTCTAGCAGCTCTTTCATCATTTTTCCTTTGATAAGGTCTTTGGGCAAATTGTAATAATAGTCCTTGTATTTGATATTACTTTAAACAAGGACTCAACATGTAATTTGATGAATCTTCCAGGTCTGTTTTTGTCATGTATTCAAAGTTCAAGGACCATACTTATACAACTTGATTCTTGGAGGATCAAAGTTGACAAATTTCCAAAGATGAGGGACCAAATTTGTACAATCTTCAAACTTCAAGGGCATTTTTGCAAAATCACAACTCGGGTCCGGTTCATTGTGCGGCTTCGTTTCCCGTGTTCGTGTTTGATTGATTCTTGTGATCTTTTTGTCATTCCCTCAATATCCGTACCTAAAATACACAAGCAACAAACACGAGCATATATTTGGCATTTTTAATGATATTTAATGAATTTTAAGCCCAATTTGGACGATGAGACTATGTATAATTGCAGTCTCATCACTCCCCCATACTAAACCATTGCCGTGTCCCCACGCAATGCTAGAATTAAGTATCTTAGCACTTCCAAAATTCATTTTATGATGATATTTATTGAAGACATAAACTTAAATAAACTACTACACATGTTTTAGACATAATGTATTGTTTTCATCACGATAAGTGACTTTTGGGATCATAGAACAAGAACACGTGAATGCTTCGTTAGAAATAATTTCGTCGTCCTCGATTTTCACCCAATTCCATGCTAAGCATGTAACGAGATCATTGTTATTATAAGTTGGCAACACGATCATATCTCATGAGTGTTAATTATGAACCTAAACTCCCTTATTCCTACTTGGTATCTCTTATATTTTATTTTTGTCTTAATGATCACGAGGATACATCATTGACTTATGCGTGAATAGAGATTAAGTCTAAAAATATAGTTTTAACGGTGTAACCAAAATCATTAAATTAATAATTCATCCTAATAGACAACGATGTCAAAAAATTAAGTCAACAAGAAGGATCGATAAACACAGTTTTATAACGGTTTTGAACATGAGACTTATTACCAAGACTTTTATACGCCCCCTAACGGAAGGGCCTTATTATCTTTGGTTTACCTCCATCTTTTATTCGACTTCGCCATGAAGCTTTTATTATGACTTCGGTCTTGCCTTGCCTTTTATTATCCGCCTCATCGGTGGTTTTATTAGCCAAAGACGTATATCCTCACGCTAAAGCGAATTTTGGATCTTTAAAGCTTCGAAGATTAAGGCTTGATTCACTTTCAATTTTTGCATAGATTTTTCGGCCTTGTGAGCTTCAAATTTTTGCTTAATTTAGGTGAGCACTTGAAATCTTATTATTAGGTGAAGCTTTCGATTATTCGGGTGCCAATACTTCAAAACCGTGACGCTGGCGATACCTTAATGTTTTCCCAATTTAATTACATGGAAGCTACTAAAACAAATTAGAAACCAACAATAGAGATTAAACCGCCAAATCAATATTTATTAACAATTTATTATGCAAAAGCGTTGGGAGAATAAGCTAATAATTACTACACATGAGATCGTGACGATTACGAGACTTATAAATAACTCTATCATTTCTCGTCCTCATTTAAGAGACTTAGCCTACAAAGTTAAGGAATCGAAGCTAAGTGCTCAACACGCACGGTCGAGTCAAAAATTACTCTCGTTCTCACCATCGGAAAACCTACATTCGTGTCTTAAACACTTATGAAAAACTAGAAAATTTTTAAAAGTTAGCCATTTTTAGCCTTATTTTGCAACAAAACGATAAACTTTGGAAAGCGTGAAGGTTTGGCAAGGCAAGTATCTATTCACCCCCCCATACTAAAGTTAAACATTGTCCTCAATGTTTCGAGTCTAGGGGTGCAAACACCCCCATACTAGAGACGTAGTCGAATGCCTAATCTAGCATGGAAAGGGTGTAACCATTAAATTTAAAGCCGTTTATGAAGTGTGCTAAAAACCTAAGGTTAGAACAATAAAGGATATATCATTTGGATATCGAGAAATTCTTCAAAGCAAACGAGCGAGTGCTCCTATAAACGAACACGAGAGGCTCCAATCGTGAAGATGATCATCTAAAAACCACAATTCACAAACAACCACGGAACAAAGGTTGGAAGGGCACAAATCCCCTCACATTAGGATTAATTAAAAACAATAATATTTACAAGGATAAGCATGAGAATTCCCCCACGAGGCACCTTGTTTTTGATAACCGAGTCAAAAGCTCGACTCGAATCCCCATAAATGTGATCATTTAGGGATAATCATGGTTCGGTCATTTTTGGTGGGACTTACATGTAATCAAGGCCCAAAAGCAACCGTGAATAAAGGCAAAGCCTTTATACCGGGATCGAAGATCGTATCCTCACATATGGTGGAAAATGATAATGGCAAAGCCGGAGGATACGTCTTGTAAGGAAGAAAACTCCTTACGACGTAGGTAAACTCATCAAATCCGAGGGGGTGGGTTGGTTCACTTTGAAATATGGGTGAAATTGCAAGAGAATCACCAAAAATAGGAGTTTCAAAATTTCCCCCCGGATCGAAGGCAAAAGCCTCATTAAAATCCTCATTCTCATCGAGAGGCGGTTCACCGATGAACCCCTCGAGAATGGAAACATCACAAGTAGAAAGAGGAGTCTCAACCGTATGAGACTTCGGGTGGGTGACTAGCAAATCCGGCTCATCGAGTTTAGGATCCTTAGAATCCTCACTCTCGATGTCCTCGAACGTCTCATCAAAGAGAGGATTTACGTCACCAAAAATGAACGCGTCATCAAAGTCGAATAAAGGGTTCGAAAAGATTTTAAAATTGGTATTTTGAACATCCTCGTCGATTAGTGACTCGTCATCACTAGCGGAAAAATCATCGTCATTGAAAAGCGGGTTCGAAAAAGTCGTTGATTCTCTCCCCGAAGTGTCAATGGGAGAGACATCATCACAAGAAATCGATCCACACTCACTATTGTGACTTGCCTCGTTAGAATCTTCGTGGAAAAATTCATCGAGAGCAAAATCACTAACCTCATCTTCGGAGAAAACCGTAGGCTCACTTTGGATTGGAATAGGGATCTCAACACTAGGATTAGTGCTAAGATTCGTCTCCCCCATGCTTAGAGAGGCATCGGTTTCCGTAGTGGGTATAGGAGTAAAAGGCTCTTCATTTGAAGATTTTGCCTTAGTAGTTTCGACATCGGCGTCGAAAAACGTGTCAATGTGAGCAAGGCCATCGGCGGACTTCTCACATGGTAAATCCATAATCTCACACGGTGTGAGATTAGGAATAAAAGGCTCGTCACGAGACGTTGTAGCCTTGATGGTTTCAAATTGGTCCTTCGGAGGGATCGAATACGGGTTTTCAAAAAACGTGGAAATAGTAGTAACGCGTCCCTCCGGAATTAAATTTTGATACTCTTCAAAAATCGAGGGGTCAATGATTCTCCTTAAAACCTTATCAATTTCTTCTTTTTCAAAATCACTTAACGGACTATCTTCGTCAAAATCTTGTGTATTTTGATTTCGAAAATCTTTGATAATTTTAACTTCATTAGAAAAATTAGGTTCTAAAGGTTTAACATTCATCGTTCCAACACGTGCTACGAGTTTTTCTTGTTGTTTATTTTCAAAAACATTTTCAAAAACCTCGTTCGTTGACACCCTCGTTTCCTCATTTTCGATGCTCTTTTCAACCTCTTCAACAATTGGGTTATTATTTCTTTCCATAATTAGTTGAAAGAGCATATCAAGTCGTTCACTGAAACGATTAGAACTTTCGTCGATGCGACTACAACACTCGTCGATGCGGCTAGAACCGAGATCATCATCGAAAATATGTTGTGGAGATGATTGGTCAAAATCGGAATTGTAACATGGATCGGGCTCATGGGAACTTTGAGGATCGAGATTGTAGGGTGGGGCCTCAAAATTATCAAAACCGGAATTATCGTATGAATTGGGTTCATCATAATCCATTGGTTGGCAAGAATAGGTATCGTGAGGCCCCCCACAATTGTCGCAACACGAATTTTGAGAAAAATCCGGTTCGTCGTTTGGATAACCACCCCCATTGTCGTAATTGTACCCCATGTCGTGTGATTCGTCAAAACCGGAAAATTGATTGTCGAAATACGTATTTTGGTTCATCGGTTGACAATCGTACCCATAGTGAGGTTCATCTCCACAATACTCACATGACGGTGAGTATTGCAAAGATTGGTCAACAAAATTCGGATTCGGCTCGTGATTGTGACCATTTGGGTATTGAATTGGACACTTATAGTGCCAATGGGAAGGGCTTCCACAATATAGGCAATGAAAGTGACGTTCTTCATTAGAATTATACAAACAATTGGTCGGATTACATGAGGGACAAGATCTAAAATCTACATAGTCGATATGATCTCCACACCTTTCGCATACACACCATGGACAAGTCACGGAACCATACTTTCGTCTCCCACAACCTAGGCAATGAAAATCCATGAAGAATTAAAATTTAGAGGGGTTGAGAAAAAGAATTATGAAAATAGAGGGAAAAATCGAAGAATCTTTTTGTGTTTTTGGTTTTTTTAATTTTTTTGGAATTTTGGTGTATTACGTAGAAATTAATCTACAAAAATTATCCACTAATCAAAGGTCTCGATTAATGAATCCAAGAAGAATGAAGGTAATTACGTGAAGTAAAAACCCTCGTCGACTTTGAAACGTTGGCGGAACGCCAAAACGTTTCGAGGTTCAATAATTAAAACTCACAAAAAAAAGATTAATAATACTTGAGTTGGCAAACCCCTAATTAATCGTCACTTTCAAAATACGCACAAGCGAGCGGAGAAAACGAGGCGGCGCGAAGCACTTAAGAGCCTTTTTTCTTTAGGTCGTGAAATACAACCGCCTTATACCCACCTTATAGTTTGTATTTATCGAGATTAAATCAATTAAGAGTATTTATCTATTTTGCCTTTGATTTCGTTTGAATTCGATACAACAATAGTGACCGGAACGCTCAACTATTGAGGTGCGATTTCTCGCGTATTTGGATAATTATTGTGTGTTAATTGTTCTACGTAAATACAATATATTATGGACAATAAAAACGAGAAAACGATTTTGTGTTAATAGAGTTCTATTTAACACGTATTTATTTGTATGGCTAATAGTATAGAAAAATAAAAAGAAGTATTTACGATAAAACGTAAACACTCAAATAAACACGATAAATAAATATGGCAAAACAAACCTCCCCGGCAGCGGCGCCATTTTGATGTTGAGTATTTGTACACTTTTGTTTTAGGAAAAACAAAGCGACAAAAGCGGGTAAGTATAAAGTACGTACGTTTTGTGAAAAACGTAAATACCGACAATCGAGTTCGTTCTCGAGGAGGTATGGTGTTTAGCCAACAATTATAGACGTTATTTAATCGAGTGATTTCGTTTTTGGAAAGACGAAAAGAAAAGAAAACGGAATCGGACTACGCTCAAAACGGATGAAAACGCGCGAACGTAAAAACGCGACTCAACGAAAAATTTCACCTAAAAAATAATTAAAAATTACTAAAAAGTCCTAAAAATCCTAACTAAGAAAAGTACGCAAACCAAAATTTTTGAAAATGATTTAATTATTTTATATTAATATTTAAAGTTAATTAAAAAATCTAAAAATAAAACTAACTAAGAAAAAGACAAAATTTAAACTTTTTTATTTGCAAACCTAGTTTATACTATTTAAAAACTAAAAATATTTTTTTGAAAATTTTTCTAAACTTTTTTCTATTTTTTATGACTTTTTTTTTTTTAAATTTTAAAATAAGAATAATCTTAGAAAATAAATAATAAGAATAAAATTATAAAGTTTAAACTATACAAAAGCAAATTTATTTTTCCTACTTACTAAATGACAAAATAAATAAAATAAAAGAATTAATTTTTTTTTTTACTTTTAAATATTTTTTTTTAATGAATTAAAAATATATAAAAACTAATTAAATAGTTAAAAAAATAGCAAACTAATTTTGTAAAATCTAAGAAATTGCAGAAATTCTAATAATGCTAAATGCACGGATTACAGTATTTTACATATGAAAAATTAAAATGATATAAGAGGATAAAAATTATTTAAACTATATAACTACTACTACACTTTAGAAAAGTATATAAAAGAATCCAAAACCAACTTATTACAAGAAAAACTCTTAGAGCAGATGGTGAGTTAGCAAAAACAACAAGTGTATAAATGAAAAATAAAAGGAACTAATAAACAAAAATAACAAGTGACCAGATGGTATAATTAGCAGATTGCTGCGTCTGATGCTTGTTTATGGTCAGGGGTTCGAAACCCTCTAGCTGCTACTTTCTGTGATATCTTTTTTAGACAGCTTTTGCTGCTTGTTTTTGGATCAGCAGAAAGTACAATCTCAGCAGTTGGCTAAGATGTGATAAATAGCAAATGTAGAACACAAACAACAAATTCAAAACACAAAATCACAATCAAAGCACAAAAAGAAAAACAAAACAAAAGATGCAAAATAACACTATGCTGATGAACAGTCAGACTAGGGGTATTAAAGTTAACTATGGGCTGATACAAAAAGCAAACTGCAACATCCAAAACTTTTTAACACTATTTTTTTAATTTCTTTTGGTTATGCTCTTGGGATGCCCAGTTAACGAAACCAAAAAAAACGAATCCAAAAAACACAGATGCACCCACGAATTTAAGAACTCAGCAGTAGGAGTCACTTGTACTTTCTTGGTGTTCGCTTAGGTGATCACTGATCAAGAATTCAACAGCGGGCACACCAATCAAACACGCAGGCTATGCTTTTTGGTTTACTACACCCTTGGTTTACTTTGGTGTAACTGACTACAACCCAACACAAACAGAACGCGTAATTTACACGAATTAAGCTACAACAAGAACTCTCTTTTTATTGTATTTAATTTCCTTTTGCTACTTGGCTGTTTACTCTTGGGATTGAGCAGTGGGCAAGAGCATATACACAAAATATCATATTCTAATAACACAATAACAAAACACAGCAAACACATAAGCCCCAATGATTCACGCTAGATTAGTGGATTTATGTGTACATAGTAAGCACAAAAATGAACAGCAGCCTTAATAGCACCTACGTGTACATAAAAACTAATGTCATAATTGAGACTACGTGTATATTTCAGGCCTACGTGTATGATGTTTTTACAAAAAATGGTTACCAATCTAAATTCCAAATTTTTATATCAAAACCTTCAAAGTAAGAATGCAATATAACTTAGAGTCTAAACCTAAGTTTATGACAAAGATAAATCCAATCAACACTTAACAAGCAGAAATGGAAATTTTTCAAACAAAATTCACTCAAACGAATCCTAAATCTTTTCTAATCTATCAAACCACCACAAGAATCATGGAACAACACCATTTGGACAGAAACATGATTCAACTTTTTTTCTTTTCTTTTTTTTTTGAGTGAGACAAAATCTTAACTCTACATATCCTAACCTCAGTCACTTGACGTAATTAAAACTTAAGCTATATCCTAAGCTAATCATGAATAATTTGGCTATTCCAAACATCCATTTTTACGCAGCAAGTGAAATTTTAAAGCAATGAAAGACAATTGAAACAACAAAACAAGCTGAGCAATTAATCAAAACAAGTAAATGAGATACAAATAAAACAATACAAATAAACAAGAAGCACATAAGTAGATAGAATGTAACAATAGCAGATTAAAGGCTAATAAGCCATAGAATGGAGGAAGTCACTTACAATTTGGGTCCAAGCTTCTTGACTCTAACCACAAACTCACAAGCACCTCTACTCAACTTTCCTATAGCTAAATCATACCCATAAATCACCACAGTTTCTCTTCTCAACTTATTACCCCAAATCAAACCAATAAAACCTTTTTAAAATTGCTTCCAACCAAGAGAACTTCTACTTCAAATCTTCAAACAATGAACAAAACTCCTCCAATAAGCCAATTGTCGGATGGCGTATCGAATGAGCCGTGAACAGTGATAATGAACAGTAACCCGTCTTGTGAATTTGTGGAAATTGAAAATGGACAAGTGAATGAAAGTTGTGCAAGGAATTTAAATTTGCTGGAAAAGTAAAGTAGACAAGGTAATTTAAATTGCTGAATGTAAATTTGCATTAAGATAAAGTTGGAACTCAAAAATTGTAACAGTACAAATTTCTGGAACAAGGAAAATGAAAAATAATCTAAGCTATATATATAACTCAAACATAAACCCTACCCGGATTACAAAGCCCTAAACTACCCTTGGCATCTTGGAGCATATTCTTCTCTTGATTCCATCTTCTAGGTCTTTCTGAGGAAACCCATGTGTTATAGCAGGGTCTTCAAGCAATCTCGATGGTTGATTTTGGTGTGTATGACAAGGAACATGATCTTGTCCTTCAAATCAGTCAAAGAAGTCAGAATTCATGGAGAACCCGTGAGTTGTGATGAGCTGGATTGGACCCATGCGCTGATGTGGATGATGCTTTCTCACGTGGGTGTGTTGGTTGGAGATTTAATCATGTTTCTGGAAGGTTATGATCAAAACCCCTTTGGGTTAAAGTGATTAAGTTACGGGTTAACTTAGGGTTTATGGGAGGGAATTAAGAAGTGGTGATGGTAACAGTGAATGTTTCTCCCGTAGTTATTATTTGACTATGGTGTTTTGGGTTTGGGTAAAATGGTAGGTTGTGGGTTTAGAAATAGGCAAAAGACACCCCTGAGTTTCTATAAAATCTTCACAAAAAGTCTAGCAGCTCTTTCATCATTTTTCCTTTGATAAGGTCTTTGGGCAAATTGTAATAATAGTCCTTGTATTTGATATTACTTTAAACAAGGACTCAACATGTAATTTGATGAATCTTCCAGGTCTGTTTTTGTCATGTATTCAAAGTTCAAGGACCATACTTATACAACTTGATTCTTGGAGGATCAAAGTTGACAAATTTCCAAAGATGAGGGACCAAATTTGTACAATCTTCAAACTTCAAGGGCATTTTTGCAAAATCACAACTCGGGTCCGGTTCATTGTGCGGCTTCGTTTCCCGTGTTCGTGTTTGATTGATTCTTGTGATCTTTTTGTCATTCCCTCAATATCCGTACCTAAAATACACAAGCAACAAACACGAGCATATATTTGGCATTTTTAATGATATTTAATGAATTTTAAGCCCAATTTGGACGATGAGACTATGTATAATTGCAGTCTCATCAAGTATCAACAACCCCACAACAGTGCATGTGTTTAATAAGTTTAACCAAACATAAGGAACAACATTTAGATGCAACTGTATTAGTCTGTATTTGAAATTTACACGCAAGAAAGAGCCCATGGGAAGTGACAACAATATTTTCATTCAAAAACCAAGGATCCACTATACAAACAAATTTATCAATAGTCTTCTACCATAGACACCATGTTTACTATAAGGCACGGAAACCGTCAGTTTTATCAAGTCTGGCAGTACCTGAGCTTGATGTTTCCACCATTGCATACATATGACAAGGTCAAGCTATCAGTCATTTGAAATGCATATATATTTTTAACCTAGACTACTGTATAATGTGATTATGGTGGACTCAACGCCTTGCTGTAGAAAATGGTTCAAGCTCGAGGAAAGTCTCGGGTATTAGAGCTTCTTGAATTAGTAATCTTCACTATCCATCATCTCTCATAACCATATTTGTCACAAAGCACATGCTGCCCTTTTCTACATTGTATCAGTTTTAAGGCCTAAAGAATCGCCTTGCCGTCTTCTGCCCTAAATGTCGTTGTGTCCCTAAGCGGCTGCACAAACACGTGGATTATTATGAGTTGGCGCGAACATAAACTTGATTATTGATAACAATAGACAGTAATAAGTAACGACCAACAATTAAATATAGAAACCATACTTGTCATACAGCTATTAACTACCATACTTGTTACATGTCATTATATATTTTTTCTTGTTAACCATGATTTCCAACTTTTTGGCCGATTAGCTTATGAGTTTTTTAAAAGTTCAATAAGATAAAAAGTCGGCCAAATAAGATTACACAAACACCCTTTAACTATCAACCTTCCAGGCTCCAACGTCAAGATCCATCATAGATCCATCATTTCAACAGGAGGAATATGAATCTACACCATATTAACCACCACCAAGTGCATATATTTTTATCTCTCAAGGGGAGCCTATTGCATACCTTTGTTAAGGGGACCTATAATGCTCCTATAGCAGTTCTTTTTTGGTAAAAAGCATACTGAGTATTATCCCAGAACCCAACATTTGGAGCTATCAGAGGCTATTAAGCCACTCGACAAAACTTGGCCAAACACCATTGATGGTTGATTTTGTGGTGTTCCCATCTGCATCTAAAACAGAAAGCCAAAATTACATATATGCTGCACACAGTAAGCCACTGATGCTGGTCCGTTGACTGCAATATCAAACAAATCAAGGTTCTGATACCGATTTACTCTATTAAAAAAGAAAAGCATTCGAAATTTTTACTAACTACTTAAATGTTGATGGGGTAATTTATCGTATACCAGCATATCCTTTGACGGTGTAATATAAACAGTGAGGAGAAATTACATTATGTGAATAAAGTGCAAAGGAAAATGAGATTACCTGTAGCCAAATAACAACTTGTCATAGAACCAACAATATTTATGGAGCTTAGTGCTACCATTATCCTCTCTTTGACCAGTGGCATTATCCGCCACCTACATTCACTTTCTGCGCATTTCGCACAGATATGTCTATCTTTATGGGGCTTCTTCCGTATATGGGATTTTATGCATCTCTTTTCAAGAAGGTGAATAGCCATCGTAAATATATTGACAGACTGTTTCAGATTTTTCTTTTTGTTCGATGTCTAGGCCTTCTGTATCTCCTCTCCGATTATGTGTTAGGCCCAATAGTCATGCTGATTCAAAATGTAAAGTTTGGTTCTCACCGCATGCCGATCTTGGTAGACCTGAAGCATCTGCTCCTAATCCAAGCGATATACCTATTCATAAATGGAGTATGTCACCTTTTCCAGCAACAAATGATTCGGGGTGGCGGGGAAACACCAGCATATTAAGTAGAAGCAATATGTTAAAAGAAAAAGGAAACATTACCTTACGGAGGAATAACCAGAAATGCAATAATCAGGATATCAAAGCAGAGATAGTGTTGTTTCTGCAACCAAAATGAAACCATATAAACATCAAACATAAGATTATATGACTCATAAGGAGTAACAGATAAGCATATTGTATTACTCGAAGCTGGAATCTTTAATTTGCTGAAAGAAAAGAAAAGAGTTTTTAATCTATTGTTTTCTTATTTATCAACATATGGGATGGAAGTAGTGAGAAAGAGATTAAAAGTTTGAAATCCATATAGTCATAACATTTATGATGCAGATGCAGCTTCCTGTCATGTCATGGAACTATGAAAGTGTGCTCTAAGTTCCGTTTTTGTTGTTGATTATATTTGATTCGTGATATTCTGCAATAACTTGTTTCTTTCCTCCCAACTTTTTGGTGGTTAGATTGATATTTGGTTACTATCATCCAACCACATTCGATCTATTCACAAGACACGAGTCCAAAGAAAAATAATATAAAAGAAATACAAAACCAAACACTAACCGAAGCATACCTTGTTAGACCAATTGGAGAATACCTACCTGCAAAGAAGATGGTTTCTCTCCACCATAAGGTAAGGTTAAACTTATAGATGCACATATGCAGGTACTGCTGAAAAAGTTAACCTTAAATTATGCATGTCGAAATGAGTTCAAAAATTCATCAACTCATCAGAAAACATAAAATTATACGGAGTAGTTGACTTCCTGATTCACTCATTGTGAAAACGTCAGATGCTATAGAGGTGATAAATCCTAGTAACGCTAGCTTCAATTAAATTCATAGATACAAATACTTAACAAAAATAAATCCATTTGCAAGAGACAGTCTCGGAGTATGCTGAAAATACCTGAGATGAATAGTTCAAGAACTGTTTGATTTCAGTTGATGACAAGAGGTCCTCTTTAGTAACATAATGGAAAAAGTGTCGTTAAGGCATTCAGTCTTCCGCATAATATGTGAACCTGCTAAAATATTTGTGTTTCACGTGTGAAAGCAAGGCCAGCAAGCAAAAGCACGGCTTCCACATGCATCAACGAACGTAAATGTTCCGCGTTAACTCTTTCTTATGGGGAGATCCTAAACCAGTTAGGGAAAGATGATTTTCTAAGGAAAATCAAATACGATAATTGAGCCTATATAAAAAACAAATAAATTGTTAACTGATGGCCTGTAAACAAATATTGATATAATATGATTACATAAGAGGAGATGGTTTTTACCCAAAACCACTTTCTTGGGAAAACCTCGACCCCAATTCTTCTCACAGTAAGAAGGGGCATCCTGACATCTTATCCAACCTGGGAAATCATTTTCGAAAAGATGTGGATTTAGACGGTTTTGCCCTGTGAACCAAAACATGAATTTAATTTTATGCAGACATTAAAATTATGTTGCGCACAAACTGCCTCCCATATATATATTGATGGATCATTGATGTGAGTCAGCAAACAAAAGTATCTAAATCTAACAGAAGATATGAACATCTATAAAAAGAGAATAATACCTGGTCAAGGTCATCAATATCAAGATCACCATACCCATCAATATTCGATCCCAAACATAAATTCTAAAAGACCACTGCCATCATAACCATTTCCAGAGACATTGGGTATCCTAATGCATCAGCCTGAAACTGCAGAATATAAATTCTTCTCTACTATCGTCTTCATATCCGAAAACACCATCGCTATTACCCGTGTCTAAGTAAACGACTTTGTTTCTCTAAGATACTGGACATTAATCATGGATAACCATCAGGTCCCTCAGAAACATGTAAAGTGGCTCGGTTGATGCTTTTCCCAAATGACCCAATTGGTGCAGGTTGGGTCCGGCCATCAGTGACGGCCACATACATCCCTTTACAGATTCAGGACTCGTGACACCTGGAGATATTTGAAGTATGTTAAAGGTGTTGTAACCAATACAAACATAAACAATAAACAAAACAAAAGATTACTAAGAATCAAAGTGTGAGTTTATTACCTACTTTAATCAATATAAACAAAACAGAAGATTAAGAGGACCTGATTGAACACAGATCAATTTAATCAAATTTTGTATTGCAGAATAATATGAACCAGTGATCCAAAGGCCAACATTTCTTCTGATCTTTCATGCAGACCGACGTGTACCTTAAGTTACAATTGAATCTGAATCAAACAACAAAGATCAAAGATGTTTTTTGGATTAGGTTTTAAATCCTGTTATATTTAGGGAAAAATAGATTAGGGTTTTCTGTGTTTGAACGTGAGGAAGAAAAAAATCAAGGGGAGAGGATCAAAAGATAGTGACGCTGTTTTAGGGTTGTGTGTGTGTGTTTTTTCTCCGTCGTTAGAATAATAAAAAAATGAGTGTAAAAGTATTATATATAGGTGCGGTATCAAAACGCAGTTTTTTTTGGAATTGCGGTCCGGTTTTTTCAAATTGCGATTTCGTAAAGTAATTTTGGTAACTTTTTGAGATTTTTTAGCACACACACAAATTCTATTGGTTTAGCTGCCATGTCACATATGACATGGAATGAAGGTGTGTTATCAAGTCATAGTTTTATATATATATATATATATATATATATATATATATATATATATATATATATATATATATATATATATATATATATATATATATATATATATATATATATATATATATATATATATATATATATATATATATATATATATATATATATATATATATATATATATATATATATATATATATATATATATATACTAGCCTTTTGACCCGTCCGGTGGACATGCTAGCTTTAAGTATATAGTTTTAATGAAAATTTAAGTTATGTGTGTTTGTATTAGAAGTTTAGTATATGTAGTATTAGTTATTACATTAATAGTTTAATAATGTAGCACTGAATGAACAAAAATAACGTATTTTAAGATATTTTATTTATTTAAGAATATTATGAGTTAATTGAATTTGCATACGTTAACGTTATGAATAAGTTTGTTACATTAAAATTTTTTAGAATTTTAATAATATTGTATAAATATTTTATGTATTTTTGAATTTTATGAGGTAATAAATCTTGTATATGGTAATGTTACGAATAACTATTTTATATTAATTTTTTTAAATTAATATTATTGTTAAGTTTTTTTTGTTAGCAAAAACATTATCGTTAAATATTTTTTAGAAATTATTTTGTTTTTTAAGTTTTGTGGTAAAGTGTATTCTAGCAAAAGTAAGCCCAAAAACCTCATTCCTGGTATTTTTTTTGTCAGGAGTATAATCTAGCAACAGTATATAGCCCAATCCAAAACTTAACAGTCCGAATATCTAAAAATATTTTCATTTTAGTAAGTCAAACTATTGTGAATCATTTGTAATTCCTATTTTCATTTTGAAACATTTTATTGAAACCCTTTAATAAATTACATATGTCATTTTTATAGAATTTTGTATTTAAGGCATCATTTGTAATTCCTATTTTCTTTTTGAAGTATTTTATGGAAACCCTTTAATGAATTACATGTGTCATTTTTATAGAATTTTGTATTTAAGGCATTGTTTCACCATCCTTCCTTATATATTTTTATAGAATTTGTATTTAAGGCATCATTTGTAATTCCTATTTTATTTTTGAAGCATTTTATGGAAATTCTTTAATGAATTACATGTGTCATTTTTAGTATTTTGTATTTAAGGCATCATTTATAATTCATATTTTCTTTTTCAAGTATTTTATGGAAACCCTTTAATAAATTACATATGTCTTTTTAGAATTTTGTATTTAAGGCATTATTTGTAATTCCTGTTATCTTTTTCAAGCATTTTATGGAAACACTTTAATGAATTACATGTGTTAATTTTATAGAATTTTGTATTTAAGGCATTGTTTCACCATCTTTCCTTATATATTTTTATAGAATTTTGTATTTAAGGCATCATTTATAATTCCTATTTTATTTTTGAAGCATTTTATGGAAATCATTTAATGAATTACATGTGTCATTTTCATAAAATTTTGTTTATAGAATTTTGTATTTAATGAATTTGATTTGATTTGATATTTGATATATATATATATATATATATATATATATATATATATATATATATATATATATATATATATATATATATATATATATATATATATATATATATATATATATATATATATATATATATATATATATATATATATATATATATATAGTGGAGTGCTATATGTAGAACCTCTTTTTTGGTACAGAACCTACAGAACTAGCTTTTAACTCATATAATTGCATAATGTACATCACATTAATGCAACATGGCAATTTTGAAAATACATATTACTCAATTTAAAGAAAAAAATAAATTAAGGGCAAATCCGGTATTAAAGTATTCCATAAAAATAGCACAATTTAAAGTTAATACTACGTATATTATCTTAAAAATAATGCAGGACACCACTCTAAAACAAAACCGTCGCCCCTTATATTTTTTCTATTTCTATTGTTGAGAAAAAAATCACCTTTTCCTCCCAACCCTCACAAACCCAATCACCATAAACAACAATATCGCCGGTAACCATCCGATCGGCGGCTATCCAAAATACCTCCGTCTCCCATCAATTTTTCGTGGATTCAATTCCACAAAAACCAAACCCACATGAACAATTGCCCGTCGCAAATCTACTATAAACTAACCCACCAGTTTCGATTACACAAGAACAAAACCCATCGTATTATTTTGATTCCACCAGATCTGACGCGCGCAATTATACTGTTTCGAATCGGATGTGTAATCAAATCTTCAGTTATGTTATGGTGGTGGTTATGTTATAGCTAACGTAGATGGCACCAGATCTGACATGTATTAATATTATTTCATTTTTAATTTTACAAAGACTACAATATTTTTTTTTTGCAGTACACAGACTACAATATGCTAAAACAAAATCAAAACTTTCGTACCCCATGAAAGACGAAACAGGCATGGTGAAAGAGGTAACACGTTTCCTTTTTGTTTTTTGTTTCTACTTTTAGATCTTTACTCCAAAATGTGTCGAAAGGAAGTAGGGAACAAAAAGGACACATGTTGATTTGGTCAAAAGTCTTTTGAAGTACCTTTTTAATGCTAGTTTTCTTTTTTTTTTAATTTTTTTTGATGGAAAGTGTTTTGGATCACAACCAAAACTTGTGGAACTTATCTACTTATATTAAAAATTACTAGTAGTTTTTTATTCATTATCCAACCTTCTGCCATAGATATGAATATATTATATCTTACTATTTGAATTAAACATGTATATGTTTGGTTTTTGTTTTACAAGAGGTGCAACTTAAAATGGAAAAGATTATTTGGTCATAATGTAGAAAGAGTGCAGTGAGGATCTCAAGGATTTTTTGGATTTGTTGTGCTTCCAATTCCAATAGGTAACCTTTTTGTTGGTCTTTGTAGACACCGAAAAATAGCTAGCATGACTAAAGTATGTTCCAGTGTTTCAAAAAATATAATGTTGATATGCAACTTTTTTTAAACTAAAGTGTAACATTAATAAAGTGGTAGTATGATTTAATAGTAACTTTCTTTTATGTGTCAATCTCTTGAAACAAATTACTCTATTTTATAGTTTTCATTTAAATTAATATCTTCATTTATTTCCTTATGTTTTTGAATGGTTAACTAACTAAGCATTTTCATTTTGGTTTATTTAGGTTGTCGGTTGCGTTTATAGGAATGACGGTATGTGATGATGATGATTAAGATATGCGGTGCATACATGTTTTCGAAGCCGTGCATGTATATTTTCGAAGCCGTGCATGTATGTTCTTGAAGTCGTGTTCATATGTTCTCGACGTTGTATGCTTTTTCTATGTATGCTTGTTCTTGGAGCCGTACATATATGTTTTTGGAGGCGCACATATATGTTCTTAAAGCCATACACATATGTTCTCGAAGCGTCCATGCTTGTTTTCGAAGAGTGCAAACGTTTGTTTGAATATACTAAACATCTATATTTAACAATATACATTTGTATTTTAATTGGTATCAAATTTTGTATATTATATTTATGTTTTTTTGTTATAATATAGAGACCAATTTTTTTGTCTTGTATTTATGTGTTTATTATGTTGTATAAATTTAGAGAAACATGTATGTTTTTGTTATAAATATAGAGAAACATGTATGTTTTTGTTATAAATTTAGAGAAACATGTATGTTTATATTATAAATTTGAAGAACATGTATGTTTATGTTATAATTTTAGAGAAACATGTATGTTAAAAAAACATGTGTAAAATTATAATATTTAAAACTAACAAATATGCACTTTTTTTTGTTAAAAAAACATGACTTTGGTTATAAAAATTAATAATTTCGAAAATGAAATGTTTAAAAATTAATAATTTCGAAAATTAAAATTAGAACTGCAATAAAAATAAAAATTAATAATTTCGAAAATTAAATGTTTAAAAATCGTTTTTAATTAAAAATTAAAAAGAAAGTGAACTTTTTTAGTGAATCAAAATACCTATTTTACCCCTAATTTAATTTCTTTTTTAAAAATGAGTAGTATATATTATCATAAATGCCATCTTGCACTAATATCATGTACACTATGTTTTATTAGTAGTAAAAAGTTGGTTCTGTAAGTTCTGTACCAAAAAAGAGGTTCTGTAAATAGCGCGCCCCTATATATATATATATATATATATATATATATATATATATATATATATATATATATATATATATATATATATATATATATATATATATATATATATATATATATATATATATATATATATATATATATATATCAAATCAAATCAAATCAAAAACCCTTATATAGGAATGATGGTAAAACAATACCTTAAATACAAAATTCTATAAAAATGACACATGTAATTTATTAAAGGGTTTCCATAAAATGCTCCAAAAAGAAAATATGAATTATAAATGATGCCTTAAATAAACAATTCTATAAAAATATATAAAGAAGGATGGTGAAACAATGTCTTAAATATAAAATTCTATAAAAATGACATATATAATTAATTAAAGAGTTTCCATACAATACATTAAAAAGAAAATTGGAATTACAAATGATGCCTTAAATACAAAATTCTAAAAATGACACATGTAATTTATTAAAAGGTTTTCATAAAATGCTTCAAAAGGAAAATAGGAATTACAAATTATGCATTAAATACAAAATTTTATTAAAATCATATAGGAAGAATGGTGAAACAATGCATTAAATACAACATTCTATAAAAATGACACATGTAATTCATTAAAGGGTTTCTATAAAATGCTTCAAAAGAAAATAGGAATTATAAATGATGCCTTAAATACAAAATTTTATAAATATAAAAACTATATAAGAAGGATGGTGAAACAATGCCTTAAATACAAAATTTTATAAAAATGACACATGTAATTCATTAAAGGGTTTCCATATAAATGCTTCAAAAAGAAAATATGAATTACAAATGATGCCTTAAATACAAAATTCTATAAAAATATGTAAGGAAAGATGGTAAAATAATGCCTTAAATACAAAATTCTATAAAAATGACACATATAAATTATTAAAGGGTTTTCAGAAAATGCTTCAAAAAGAAAATAGAAATTACAAATGATGCTTTAAATACAAAATTCTATAATAATAATATATAAGGAAGGATGGTGAAAAAATGCCTTAAATATAAAATTCTATAAAAATAACACATATAATTAATTAAAGGGATTCTATAAAATACTTCAAATAGAAAATAACAATTACAAATGATGCCTTAAATACAAAATTCTTAAAATGACACATGTACTTCATTAAAAGGTTTCCATAAAATGCTTCAAAAAGAAAATAGAAACTACAAATGATGCCTTAAATACAAAATTTTATAAAAATTATATAGGAAGATGGTGAAACAATGCCTTAAATACAACATTCTATAAAAATGACACATGTAATTTATTAAAGGGTTTCTATAAAATACTTCAAAATGAAAATAAGAATTACAAATGATGCCTTAAATAAAAAAATTTATAAATATAAAAATTATATAGGAAGATGGTGAAACAATGCGTTATATACAAAATTTTATAAAAATGACACATGTAATTCATTAAAGGGTTCCCATAAAATGTTTCAAAAATAAAATATGAATTCCAAATGATGCCTTAAATACAAACTTCTATAAAAATATATAAGGAATGATGGTGAAACAATGCCTTAAATACAAAATTCTATTAATATGACACATGTAAATCATTAAAAGGTTTCCATAAAGTGATTATTAAGAAAATAGGAATTACAAATGATGCCTTAAATACAAGATTATAAAAATGACACATGTAATTCATTAAAGGTATCCATAAAATTCTTCAAAAAGAAAATAAGAATTACAAATGATTCCTTAAATACAAAGACTCTATAAAAATATATAAGGAAGGACGGTGAAACAATGCCTTAAATACAAAATTCTATAAAAATGACACATGTAACTCATTAAAGGGTTTCCATAAAATGCTTCAAAAAGAAAATAGGAATTATAAATGATGCCTTAAATACAAAATTTTATAAAAATGACACATGTAATTCATTAAAGGGTTTCCATAAAATGCTTCAAAAAAAAATAGGAATTACAAATGATTCACAATAACTTGACTTACAAAAATGAAAATATTTTTAGATATCCGGACTGTCAAGTTTTGGACTGGGCTATATATTGTTGCTATATTATACACGTGAGAAAAAATAATACAAGGAATGAGCTTTTTTGGCTTACTTTTGCTATTATACACTTTACCACTAAACATACAAAACAAAATCATTTCTAAAAAAATGTTTAACTATATATGATATATATATATATATATATATATATATATATATATATATATATATATATATATATATATATATATATATATATATATATATATATATATATATATATATATATATATATATATATATATATATATATATATATATATATATATATATATATATATATATATATATATATATATATATATATATACTAGTGGCAAAACACGTCCGATAGACGGGTATGACTTCTGATTGTCGCTTTACTTTTTTATTTAGTAAATATTTGGTTGTAATGTTCTATTGACAGGTATGACTTCTAATTTTTTTTTAGTTGGTAAATATTTGTTTTTAATTCTGGTTTTAGTTTTTTTAATGCATTATCAGTCGTGATTTTTTAAGCATAACATTTCTTCTTTTAGGCATGAGTTTATTTAATTTACTGTTTTTTAGAATTGCTTAGGTTCTTTTATGCTATATATAAATGTGTTTTTAATTTTTTAATTTAATTTAAATACTTTATTTGATAAAGTTTAGGAAGAGGTTTTAAAATTTTATGTTTATATTTAATTTGTCGAGCCAAATCATGGTTTTTGTCTTACTTATATGTTGAATGTACAAAACATCTTTCATTTTTTTTTTGTTTTTTGTTTGAAAATTCTAATATTGTTTGACAAATTTATTATTTTTAACAGTTATTTTGTTATTTTGTATTATAATTAACACCACAAACCAATATATTATTTTGGCTTTTTTAAGTACGGTATATATAAAGGTAGCATGCGTTAACCTGTTAACTTATATTTTAGGCAACGCGCAAGGAGGTCATGACAACCTAACATACCAATTTTAATGATGGTGTAATTTAATCAATTTTTGAAACAACATTATGTGACAACCCGACAATACTACTCATTATCATTTTAGTATTATCATTATATCATAAAACACATGCATTTAATATTTCAGAATTAAATATTATGTGATAAAATTATTCTTTAAATTCTCGATATGTGTAAGATCATTATCATGAAAAATATATGGTCAAAAAGTATTATCTTCCTAAATAAATTATTACATGATACTCATCGGCTCAACGTGCGAGTATCCTTCTAAAACACAACGATTGTCTAATCTAAAACACAAGTCTCTCTCTGTTAAAATTTGTTTGCTCTAAAAATATAGTTATCGGGTACCTCTCGTTGTATTGCGCGAATAAGTGGTTAGTATATATAAAATACAATCTCATATTTTTATATATATTTTACTAATTTTAAATAACTTTTTACTAATTTGTTGGTATGATCAATATATAAACTTTATTTATGAACTTAATTTTATGAAACTATAATTTTATAAGTCATAAACAAAGAAAAGATATAATGAAATCTTTAAGGGCCCGTTTGGTTAAGGGTCATGGAATAAAAGAATAGAAATACTTTTGAAAATAATTGTTTGGTTTATGCATTCTATGGTTATTAGAATTATATTTATGTCACATACCCGTACAAGTCATATCAGGTGAGAAAGGGTATGATATCTATCTAAAGAAAACCTTGTTTGAAGTATGTTTTTAATTTTTCAGGGTCCTGGACCAAATGCTCGTGTGGTGTATATTGATGGAGCATTTGATCTTTTCTATGCTGGCCATGTTGAGGTAATAATACTTACTACGCCTAGAGCATTTTGTTGAGTATTGAACTCCACATATAACTTACAACTATCAAGTGAACCAAATATATAACTCCAAAATTCACAACCAATGTAGCTCCTCTTTTATAGAAAAAAATTCATAACGGTAATCAAGCTTACACTTGCACAAATCAGTAATATTTAAGTTTGTAAATATTTTATTATGGTATTGGCGTCACAAATTTATTATCTCTCTTTCCTCTCTGAAAATTATCTCTACTTCTTTGATGACTGTTTTTTTATACTTTGTCCTCCATTACCATCTCCTTATATAATCAAGTAAAGAATACCATTTTCTTTGTTATAGGGCGTCAATGTTCATTGTGTCACAAAAGTCGGGTGAACATTAGCTACGCGTTTGCTGTAATTATAAATGTCTCTCCTGCTTGAGTTTGCAACCTGCGTAGCAATTCAACTGGAATACATTACATATGATTAGAGGTCGCAATATTGTCCTGTTTACTTACTAATATCATACGTGTCAAAAGTATAACATCCCGATATTTGACAAAAAAATACAAATGGTCAAAACATGTAGAAAAGTATCAAGTGTAAAAAGTTACAATGTAAATATACACCACTTATCAATGATGAAAACATTCCACTACCAAATTTTCTAGAATAATCAGTTTTTGCAACTCAAATTTTTAGGATTTCAATGCATTTTCTTGATATTTTAATAAATAAATAGTCGTCATGTGGGTTACTTTAAGCCTCAAATCCAAATAATAAAACTGACCTCGAGCAACAAATACATTGCTCAAATGTTCATTGCATTATCACCAATTACGAAAACAACAAATCGTCTTAAAGAAAGAAGAAGCATCAATTGCTTTAAAGAGTAAAACTAACTGTCTTTAGGTCAATATTAATATGGAGGTCAGGGGTTGTTTAGTTGTGAATGTGTTGACCCGAATTATCACTCTGACGGGTCAAAAATGTAAAATAGAGACAAATTACTTAGAAGAAAACTGGTCAAATTTATCAGGTATGGAAGTGGTGGTTAAAATAATAATGGTCAAGGTGGTGGTAGTTTTTTTTAGCAAAGGTGGTGATAGTTGATGGTGTCAAACAAAGAAATTGCAACTTGTATAAATAGAAAAGAAATAGGATGAGAAATACTGGCCTCCATTATGTAGCATTCTTGTGATCAAAGTCTTGCCTAGTTTCTCAATGGGTACAAAGTACTTTTGTGGTTTATAACTGACAAGAAACCGACGTTTCTGAAGCCTTCTTGGAATATGATTGTTGACAAATAACACTTAACAATATGGTTATTAAAAATTTAGATTAATCACTATGGACAGGAGACAGGTTGGATACCATATGTTTAGCCTTTGAGGACGTATGTTAAAGTGCGTGTAGTGGAATTTCATACAATGGTACATTAGTATCTATAAAGCTAATCTTTTGGAGGTACTTATTGTCTAAATAGTAAGATTAGCTTCTTGTGTTATTGTTTTTGATACTTGGTTTTTGTATGGGGGTTCTCTATATTCTCTTGATATCCTCTGGAATTGATATTGGTTCTAAGTGGAATGATTGTTCGTGGTTACTAAAAAAAGGGTTTAGTTTTCTAATCTACTAAAAAGTTTAAATGTATTAAAATGAAAACTTAAATCAAAAACAATTAATTTAATGACAATTAATAAAACTAGAATTAAAATAAAAATAAAATGAAGAAACAGTAAGAAACAGTAATACAGTAACACTTAAAAATATTCAAAGAAAATTGATTCGGAAATTGACCTTGATTCGGAACTACTGATCCGGAAGTTTATCCGGAACTTTTCACCCAGAACTTTACTCGGAAGATTGATCTGGAACTTGCTTCGGAAGTTCACCCGGAACTTTGAGTCGGAACTTGATTCGGAAGATTCACTCGGAAGTTGATTCGGAAGTTTTGATCCGGAACTTTTCAACTTAAATTGATTCGGAACTTTAAAAACAAATATTCATTCGGAACTTTTAAAAACAAACATTCATCCGGAACTTTTGTTCATTCGGAAGATTTGGCTCATCCGGAACTTTTGTTCATTCGGAAGATTTGGCTCATTCGGAACTTTTGAAATTGACTCGGAACTTTTTAAAAGGAAATTTATTCGGAAGATTTGAAACTCATTCGGAACTTTATGTTCATCCGGAACTTTCAGTTCATTCGGAAGATTTTGTTCATCCGGAACTTTCAGCTCATTCGGAAGATTCGGTTCATCCGGAACCTGGGAATACTCAAGAACAGTAACTATGCAGAAAAAACAAGGAAATGCGATTTTAATCCAAAATCAAGCTAAATAAGCAAAAAGGTTTTACCAAATTAACCACAAATCATCTACCAACTACAAGGATCAAATCCCAATCACAAAAACACAAATTCAACAACTTTTTAAAATCAAAACTCAACCAATTAAGAACTTAAGAACTTGAAATAAAAGATGATGATGAACAAGATGAAATGGAAAGATTTAATTGATAGAATAAGGTTTTAACAATCAAAAAACAAGGATGAAATTACAAGATTAAAAAAAACAAAGATCAAAATCACCAAACACCCTAGTGGTGTTGGTGATGCTACCAACAGAAAGGGAGAAAAAGAAGGAGGAAAAGAAAAACTAAAAACTGGATTAAAAGTGTGAGGGGAACCCTTTATATAGGTGTTCCCTTTGGTTGGTGAGTGGGCTTTCTCCCGTTCTTCTTGCCTTCTCGTCTTTTCAGAAAAGTTGACGTTTTCGATTCTGATTCGGGATTTGTCGTCGATTAATTTCAACTCGTCTTTAAATTTCTTCGTTTAATAGACTTGAGGTTCTTCGACTTATGTAAATCTTCCGTCTTTGGTCCTTTTCTTCGATAAATCTTCGAATAGGCCCAGTGACTTCAAATCTTTTGCATCTCTTGGACAATAGACTTCATCTTGAGTCTTTTTCTTTGGTAAAACCCGTGCAATCCCATGTTTTCTCCATTATCCATCCGGTTGGCTCTGAAAACACAATAAACACAAAAACCACGCATAATTCCAAACAAATGATATTAAATACGCGTTTTGGTCTCGTTTTAGCCAGAATTAAGTGGTAAAAGGATGGGTGTTTACACACCTATCAAATCCCCTACACTTAACCATTGCCATGCCCTCATGCAATGCTTAGTGATAAAGCAATTTTACACTTTTCTCATAATTAATCAACCTTGGCCTTATTAAAATACTACTAAACAAAAATTTAAGTACTACGAGAAATTAAATGTTTTAAAGTAAATAAAAGGATATAAAACCATTTTCACTTGAAAATAGCTACATGGAAATAACTTGCAAAGAAATCAAAGACTTACATTAGGGCTTTGGTGCTACGAAGATTTATCACCCTCAAGTTTCACGTTCCCCAAACTAAGCTTAAAAACGAGATCATTGTTATTATAAGTTAGTAAATTAAACACTTACACACATGGCTTAATTATATGCTTAAACTCCCTTATTCATAGGTGTATCTCTTATATTTTATTTTTGTCTTAGAATGATCATGAAGATGCATTTTTGGGACTTATTTCGATAGTTTATTTAGGCTGAAAGCAAAGTAGGACGATTTGATCAATAGTTAGCTAAAGGACAAAATCTCTTAAAACTGCTTCTCGGGATATCAAAAAGTTCATATCTTGGCATAACTCGGTTCACGATTTGAGACCTTTCTCGGGCCGATATTTGGCATGTACTTCATACTTCATATCTTGAGAGACGTGCTTGAGATAATGGTCTTCTCATCGTTAATAGAGTTTCTTCACTTGGAGACTTTTGAGGGGTACTCCAACTTTGTTGACCACGACATCATGATTATTCTTCAATCTCTAATTGGGATTTTGAGATACAACGATCCGCCTCCTTTTCGGACTTGGATCTATTTATCCTCATACCTTGTTAGGGTCTTTTCGGATAGACTTCTCCATGATCTTTATGGGAGTTGATTGCTTTTCGTCGTGAGTTATGATCCTTCATATTGACTTTGGGAATAATGCTTTTCACATCACTTTGGATCTTTAGCAATAAAATGGAATCCTCATGCCTTGTTAGGGCCTTTTCGGACTCGCCAATCTTCGCGCCCCGCTTCATAAGTTATGCCTTGGCTATGAACTCTTATCATTACCGAGCAACTTTTAAACGATCTTGGGCTAGAAGCTAAGTAACTTTTCAAATCGTACGACTATACTTATTGCAGATAAATTATTAGCAAGTGATGGGAGAATAGGCAAATAATTACACCAAGTGAGCTTGTGCAAGAATACCAACTTATAATTGACTCTATCATTTCTCTTCCTCCATAATTTAAAATCTCAAGTAATGAGACTCGTGGATACTTAGCCTAATAAACCAATTAAGGTCTACATGGTTAAGGATACTAGCTAGAATAAACTTAGATAAGTCTATTCGGGTTGAGTCAAAATAATCGCAACGGGCCTAATATGTCAAAGACTTCTAAACTAGCTACACCACTTTATTAATATTTTGACTTTATTGCGGGATATATACATATGAAAGCAAAGATAAAAATTTAAATATTACGACTAAATGGCCAAAGTTAATAAAAATTTTGAAAAATGTTGAAAAATAGGATTTTCTGGTTAAATGAAGGCATTTTCATGGAAAAGTCCACTTAACACTTCGATAGAAGTCCCCCTACACTTAAGATAAACATTGTCCTCAATGTTTAAGCATGTGGGAAAAATCTCCCCTACGCTTATGACATTGTCCACGTTGGTTAACTCAAGTTAAGGAAGAGACGACTAAAGTGATCAATTTCAAATGTGAGTATGAAGAAAATTGAATCACGATAGTTAAGAGATAGAACCGGATTTCGGATAACACGGGAGCACGATTCTTCAGAGATTCCAAGAGTGCACTTATCCCTGTAATCACATCACCACACAAACACAAAGAACCTATAGAGGTCCCCCTACACTTAGGAGGTTAAAACAGAACAGGATAGATACTCGGGCTGCCTCCCGAGGAGCGCTTGTTTTTGATAACCGAGTCACGAGCCTGACTCGACCCAAAATTAGTTCATGGGGAACGTGGTGAGGGATGGAATCATCTCCTGAGAGGTGTCCTCACCAAAGTACAACTTCACTCGTTGGCCATTCACCTTAAAATTAGGTCCATTAGGTTGAGCTAACTCAAGAGTACCATATGGAAAAATTTGGGCAATGGTGAATGGGCCGGACCAACGAGATTTCAGCTTGCCCGAAAAGATTTTCAACCGAGAGTTAAAGAGTAAAACTTTGTCTCCAACATGGAACTCTCGGTTCTTAATCTTAGAGTCGTGAATGAGCTTAGTCTTCTCCTTATAGATCAAGGAATTTTCATAAGCCTCATTACGGAGTTCATTCAGCTCATTGAGTTGGATCTTGCGTAGGTCACCGGCTTTGGTGATATCAAAATTATCCCACTTCAAGGCCCAGTAAGCCTTGTGCTCCAACTCAATGGGGAGGTGGCATGCTTTCCCGTACACGAGACGATATGGCGTACAACCAATCGGAGTCTTATATGCGGTACGGAAAGCCCACAAAGCATCATCAAGTTTATCAGCCCATGAGGCACGATGCTCTCCCACGGTTCTTTCCAGAATTCGCTTTAGTCCTCGGTTTGATATTTCAGCCTGGCCATTTGTTTGTGAGTGGTAGGCTGTGGAAAGACGATGATTTACACCATACTTAGCCATGACTCTTGCGAATTGGTCATTGCAAAAATGAGTCCCACGATCACTAATAATGGGACGAGGCACACCGAATCTAGCGAATAGAGATTTTAAAAAGTTACAAACCACCCTTGCGTCATTAGTGGGTAAAGCTTTGGCTTCAACCCACTTTGAAACGTAGTCAACAGCTACAAGGATGTATTTGTTTCCTTTAGAAGAAGGGAATGGCCCCATAAAGTCGATACCCCAAACATCAAAGATTTCACATTCTTGTATGAAATTCTGAGGCATCTCGTCTTTATGTGTGATCTTGCCTTGTTTTTGGCAAGCCTCACAACGTTTAACCATATTGTGAGCGTCACGATATATGGTGGGCCAATAAAATCCCGAATCAAACACTTTTTTGGCGGTGTAGTTGGGACCAAAGTGATCACCGGTGGGTCCTTTGTGGCAAGCATCAAGGATTTCTAAAGCTGCCGGTCCATCAACACATCGGCGGATAATCAGGTCGGCACATTGTTTGAATAGGTAAGGGTCGTCCCAAAAGTAAGTCTTAATGTCGTTGAAGAACTTTTTCTTTTGTTGGGATGTTAACCCTTCCTTGAGAATTCCACCCGCTAAGTAGTTTGCAATGTCTGCAAACCACGGGGTTTCATCAGAATTCGAATTAATAGACATTAAGGTCTCCAAGGGAAAAGAATCATTGATTTCTTTGTTCAGATGATCCCGTTGGTAAGGATCCTCAAGTCTACTGAGATGATCCGCGGCTAGGTTTTCAGCTCCTTTTTTATCGCGAATTTCGATTTTAAATTCTTGGAGAAGCAAAACCCAGCGAAGAAGTCTTGGTTTGGAATCTTGCTTTGTCAACAAGTACTTCAACGCGGAATGATCGGTGTAAACGATTGTGGTGGAAAGGACAAGATAGGGGCGAAATTTTTCAAAGGCATAGACAACAGCTAAAAGCTCTTTTTCGGTTGTCGTGTAATGCAATTGAGCCCCCGTCATTCTCTTCCTAGCGTAATGGATTGGTTGGAAGTGTTTATTCACTCTTTGTCCCAGAACCGCTCCAATAGCAAAATCACTAGCATCGCACATCAACTCGAAAGGCAGCTCCCAATTGGGGGTAACCAAGACGGGTGCCTTAGTTAGCTTATCCTTAAGCGAGTTGAAGGCTTCAAGACACTCTTTGGAAAAGATAAAAGGAGTATCTTTTTCCAAGAGGTGGGTCATCGGGCGAGCAATTTGAGAAAAATCTTTGATGAATCGACGGTAGAAGCCCGCATGACCCAGAAAACTTCTCACACCCTTCACAGTTGAAGGTGGAGGCAACTTAGCGATAACATCGACTTTAGCACGGTCTACTTCGAGACCGGCTTTGGAAATTTTGTGTCCTAGCACGATGCCTTCTTTTACCATAAAATGGCATTTTTCCCAATTCAGAACAAGGCGAGTGTCTTCGCACCGCTTGAGCATACGTTCCAAATTGGCAAGGCAAGAAGAGAAGGAATCCCCGAAGACCGAGAAATCATCCATGAAGACTTCCATGGTTTGTTCAACCATGTCATGGAAGATAGATAACATGCACCTTTGGAAAGTCCCGGGGGCATTGCATAAGCCAAAAGGCATTCTTTTGTAAGCAAATGTGCCATAGGGACAAGTGAATGTTGTCTTCTCTTGATCTTGGGGATCGATGGGTATTTGGAAATAACCCGAGAAACCATCAAGAAAGCAGTAATATTCATTACCTGCTAAACGTTCAAGCATTTGGTCCATAAAAGGTAGAGGGAAATGATCCTTTCTCGTGGCATCATTGAGTTTGCGATAGTCTATACAAACTCTCCACCCAGTAACAAGACGAGTGGAAATCAACTCGTTGTGTTCATTGGGAACAACGGTTATTCCGCCCTTCTTGGGCACACAATGGACTGGACTAACCCATGGTGAATCCGAAATAGGGTAAACCATACCCGCATCAAGAAGTTTGATAACCTCCGTTTTGATGACTTCATGGATTTTTGGATTCACCCTTCGTTGGCTTTGAATTGTGGGCTTAAAGTCGTCCTCCATGAGAATTTTGTGTGTGCAGAAGTGAGGATCAATTCCGCGAATATCAGAGATTTTCCAAGCAATAGCCTTCTTATGATCTTTAAGCACGGCGATGAGGCGAGTTTTCTCTTCATCTTTCAAATCCTTCGCGATAATGACGGGCGACTTCTTCTCTTCTTCAAGGAACACATACTCGAGATGGGGCGGCAACTTCTTAAGTTCTAAATCCGGAGGATTTTCGACGGGAGGCGTATTAGAAGTCGGAGTATCGATAGCAATGATCGTGGGAGATGGAGGAGAAGGATTGTCTTCGTTGAGAAGGTTATCAAAGAAATGCATGTCTTCATCCCCATCGGTGGGAGAATCATCATTAGCTAAGTTCACATCTCCCATGGTGGCTTCAAGATTGTTCCAAAACAAATCACTTTCTCCAAATAGAGACAGTGATGAATCAATAGAGGAAACGGTTTCAACATTGGGAAGAGAGGTAGGAATATTTTTACAAGCATCATTAAAGTGTTCTTCACAAGCCTCATCCAGAACGTCAATACAATTAACACTCTCGTATGAATAAGGATGTTTAGAAAACTTTCCCATGTTGAAAACGATTTTATCGTCACCCACTCTCATGATAAGCTCACCGGCTTCAACATCGATGAGAGTGCGACCGGTCCTCAGGAATGGACGACCCACGAGCAAGGGAACACGAGGGTCCATCTCGTAGTCGACGACGACGAAATCGGCAGGAAAAGTGAATTTGTCGACTCCTACAAAGACGTCTTCGGCTATCCCCACTGGATAAGCAACCGTACGGTTAGCTAATTCCAAAGTCATTTTGGTGGGGACTAGCTCAGGGAGAGATAATTGCTTCCAAACGCTTAGAGGCATTAGATTAATACTGGCACCTAGATCGGCTAGGGCCATGCGATTCTCTACTCCCGGGAAATTGCAAGGGATTAGAAAATGACCTGGATCACCAAGCTTGGTTGGCAATTTCCTTAAGAGCACTGCAGAGCAATTCTCATTAAGTTGGGTGTTGGCAATATCAAGAAGCTTTTCCTTGTCACTCAGAAGATCTTTAAACATTTTCGCGTACTTAGGCATGTGAGCGAGAGCCTCGGCGAAGGAGATATTGAAATTCAGTTGTTTAAACATTTTAAGAAAGTTTGAAACCTGAATATCGTCCTTGCTTTTGAGCTTCTCTTTCCTCAACCTAGATAGATAAGGTATATTGGAAGAAGAGGAAGGCTTCGAGAGAATAGGATCACTCACATCCTTGGGTGGAGGAGGGGTAGAAGGAAGAGGTGGAGAAATTGGGGAAGGAAAAGGATGAGGAATAGGAGCAGGTGACTCGTTCTCCTTAGTCACAACCACCGGTGGAGGTATAGGAAGCTCGGGTTCCTTGGTACCTTTGCCACTGCGAGTAGTGATTGCTTTCATCTCCCCTCTTGGATTCGCGACGGTGTTACTCGGAAGAGTACCCGAAGAAGAGGGTTGATTACCTTGGAAGAAACTAGCCATCATGTTCTTCAAGTCATTTGTTTGGCTATCCAACGTGTTTCTCATATCAGCTCTCAGATCATTCCCTTGTTTGACCAGGTCTGCTTTCAGTTTGAGCACTTCCCGCTGAAGATTTCCCACGATCACATCGTTAGTCCTCATATAGGTTTCCACTTCTTGGTGTAAAGCGTTGGGTTGGTTAGGAGGAGCATTGTATGCGGGAGGTTGATAAGCAGGTTGCTGGTAAACTTGGTTGTTTCGTTGAGGTGGAGGTGGTTGTTTGTGAGGTGGGATGTATGGTGTACGAGGTTGTTGTTGTTGTTGAGGAGGGCGATTGAGGTTTTGTTGTTGGTTTCGGTTGTTTGGAGGAAAACCGGGTGGTGAGAGGTAGTTGTTGGAGCGGTAGCTAAGCAAGTTGCGGTCACCTTGTGGACGAGCTTGATAAGCGGGTTAAGGGTAGGTGCCATAAGCTGCATTCACGTTTTCAGAAGGGTAGTCTTGGGTGGCAGTACAAGTGGTGTAAGAGTGAGGACCCCCGCATATCTCGCATGGTTGGCTAACAGCATTGACTTGAGCATTTTTAGCGTTGTTGCTGTTGGTGTTGTTAACGGTGTGGGTAACAAGCGATTCAAGAAGCGTAGTGATTTTGTCAAGTCGCTTGTCGTTGTCACTAGTACTAGCACTAGCAACATTGGTCCGAACACTCTTGGTTTGCACACGAGACTTATTCTCAATGATATCCCAAGCAGCATTGGAAGTCTTAGCCAAAAGATTACCCCCCGAGGCACTGTTTAGTGAATCTTGGTCATTCATGTTTAAACCATTATAAAAAGTGTTAATTTGATGCACTTTGGTAAAACCATGTTGTGGGCATTTTCTCAAAAGGTCTTTGAAATGATCCCAAGATTCACTAAACGACTCATCGTACTTTTGTTCAAAATTTATGATTTCATTCCGCAAAGCGGTAGTACGAGAGGGTGGGAAAAAGTAATTGATAAACTTGGTCTCCAAATCCGTCCACGAGAGAATACTCTGTGGCGGTTCCTTAGCAAGCCAATGCCGGGCTTGTCCCTCTAAAGAAAAGGGAAAAAGTTGTAAACGGATAACCTTTTGTGGAACACCATTGAACTTGACCGTATTAGTGAGTTGTAAGAATCTCTTGATGTGGTCATGTGGATCATCAATGGTACGCCCCAAGAATGGTTGAGCAGAGACCATCTGGATAAAGCCGGATTTGAGCTCAAAATTGTTGGCTGCAATCGCTGGTATAACAATTGGATCAGTGTTGCCATCTACATGAGCTTGCAGCAGTTCGATCATCGGGAGATTATCCGGTAGAGGCTCATTGTTGTTTTTATTATTCATGTTGTTGAAAGGTGGGTTGTTGTTGTTATTATTGTTGTTTTGAGGTGGTATGTTGTTGTTGTTTTGTACACCAGCCATGTCTAAGTTATCGAGAGGCTCGGGCTCTTGATAAGACGTTGATCGAGTGCGCATACACCTGCAAAAGAACTAACAAGAGAAAAACAAAGCAAAAATATTTTTGGTTTTTATGTTTTTTTATTTTTAGGATTTTTGAAAATTTTATATTTTTTTGTGTTTTTGAAAATTTTTATGAAAAAGTAACGTTCACGGGGAACGGATCCCAAAATCCAAGTTCTCACAAAAAACTGTTGATCTTAACGAGAAGAGCCGGCAGCGGCACCATTTGATACTTGGTTTTTGTATGGGGGTTCTCTATATTCTCTCGATATCCTCTCGAATTGATCTTGGTTCTAAGTGGAATGATTGTTCTTGGTTACTAAAAAAAGGGTTTAGTTTTCTAATCTACTAAAAAGTTTAAATGTATTAAAATGAAAACTTAAATAAAAAACAATTAGTTTAATGACAATTAATAAAACTAGAATTAAAATTAAAATAAAATGAAGAAACAGTAAGAAACAGTAATACAGTAACACTTAAAAATATTCAAAGAAAATTGATTCGGAAATTGACCTTGATTCGGAACTACTGATCCGGAAGTTTATCCGGAACTTTTCACCCGGAACTTTACTCGGAAGATTGATCCGGAACTTCTTCGGAAGTTCACCCGGAACTTTGAGTCGGAACTTGATTCGGAAGATTCACTCGGAAGTTGATTCGGAAGTTTTGATCCGGAACTTTTCAACTTAAATTGATTCGGAACTTTAAAAACAAACATTCATTCAGAACTTTTGAAAACAAACATTCATCCGGAACTTTTGTTCATTCGGAAGATTTGGCTCATCCGGAACTTTTGTTCACTCGGAAGATTTGGCTCATTCGGAACTTTTGAAATTGACTCGGAACGTTTTAAAAGGAAATTTATTCGGAAGATTTGAAACTCATTCGGAACTTTATGTTCATCCGGAACTTTATGTTCATCCGGAACTTTCAGTTCATTCGGAAGATTTTGTTCATCCGGAACTTTTAGCTCATTCGGAAGATTCGGTTCATCCGGAACCTGGAAATACTCAAGAACAGTAACTATGCAGAAAAAACAGGGAAATGAGATTTTAATCCAAAATCAAGCTAAATAAGCAAAAAGGTTTTACCAAATTAACCACAAATCATCTACCAACTACAAGGATCAAATCCCAATCACAAAAACACAAATTCAACAACTTTTTAAAATCAAAACTCAACCAATTAAGAACTTAAGAACTTGAAATAAAAGATGATGATGAACAAGATGAAATGGAAAGATTTAATTGATAGAATAAGGTTTTAACAATCACAAAACAAGGATGAAATTACAAGATTAAAAAAAAACAAAGATCAAAATCACCAAACACCCTAGTGGTGTTGGTGATGCTACCAACAGAAAGGGAGAAAAAGAAGGAGGAAAAGAAAAACTAAAAACTGGATCAAAAGTGTGAGGGGAACCCTTTATATAGGTGTTCCCTTTGGTTGGTGAGTGGGCTTTCTCCCGTTCTTCTTGTCTTCTCGTCTTTTCAGAAAAGTTGACGTTTTCAATTCTGATTCGGGATTTGTCGTCGATTAATTTCAACTCGTCTTTAAATTTCTTCGTTTAATAGACTTGAGTTTCTTCGACTTATGTAAATCTTCCATCTTTGGTCCTTTTCTTCGATAAATCTTCGAATAGGCCCAGTGACTTCAAATCTTTTGCATCTCTTGGACAATAGACTTCATCTTGAGTCTTTTTCTTTGGTAAAACCCGTGCAATCCCATGTTTTCTCCATTATCCATCCGGTTGGCTCTGAAAACATAATAAACACAAAAACCACGCATAATTCCAAACAAATGATATTAAATACGCGTTTTGGTCTCGTTTTAGCCAGAATTAAGTGGTAAAAGGATGGGTGTTTACACACCTATCAGTTTTCTACTCCACTGTAACACAAATACATGTTTGTTTGTACCTTATATCAGCAACATAAGGAGCAGCAGCCGCAGCGACGTACATAGCAGCAAAGGTGGGGCTCACAAAGGTGCTGATTGTTATTGCTAGAATAGAAATAGCGATCGTTTTGTATCCCAAGCAAGGCAGAAATTACCATTTGCTGCAGGTCCGGTTCTCAACAATCGTTACCCTCTGTTAAGATTTATTAACTGTCAACGAAACTGAAATTAACAAAAGACGTATAAAATAATAAAACAAAAAAGAACGCCATCCCTGGATGGCTGGATCATCTAGAAGTATGAGTGGATAGACTTCAGCTCCGTAACAAAGTTTTGGGAGGAGTACCATGAAGGTCTTTGGAAAAATTTAACAAAGTTTTGGGAGGAGTACCATGAAGCTCTTTGGAAAAATTTGTAATGCTCGTGTGGCCATCAATGTTAGGCCTAACAGTGCCTTTTATGCCCATCAAGCAGTGCTCCTATATAATCAATAAATGATCGATGTTTATAGGAGGATGAAAACGAATCCAAGAAATTTAAGACCTATAATACGAATACTTAGCCCACAAATTAGAATAACAAATTTCACTAATATTCAACAGATATTGTTTAGCCTGCTTAACAGTTTCAACTTCTTTCCCATCTAAATCTGAACTTTTATCCACTTGACCTCTTGGTGATAAAATATAACGCATTGATAGAACGACAATCTAACTTTTTAAATACAACACTTAAAGAGATTTTTCTCAATGACCTATTTTCGTGTTAGCCTTTTTACCTTTTTAGAGTTTCCCGCATGTTATGAAGAGTCAATCTCTCATATTTTCATACTTTTTTACACATTCATTAATTGAAAAATAATTAAAATATTACTGTTATTTTACAGGCTGTTACTGTTGTTGTTGCTCTCCTGGTAACCTCATCTCCGCCAGTTTTTCCGCCAACGTTCTACAAGCTGTTACTGTTGCTGTACTTTTTCCCTCTTGAGCTGCAAGTTCAACAAAGGCGCTTCATTGATATTTTCTCAATAATAAAAATTTGTAGATACTAATTTGACTTGAGCTAATTTTAGTATCCATATTCTACAAAGATGTGCCTTTTGATCAAAGATTAAAATAGTTATAATTAACAAAGACTATAACTTATGCATACTGTTTTGACCTTTTAAGATCCATATCCAAGTAAAATCAATAGTTGATAAGGCTAATGCTCTCTAAAAATTATCGACATAGTTAAATTAAGTCAAAATGATGTCAATATTGAGGATTATTATATGTGGGTTGAATCTAGTGCGACTACCGGTGAGCTTTGCTATCGAGTTGCTTAGAAGAGCAAGACTCATGGGGTACCAGTTGGGCTTTGCACCATACAACAACCCATTTATGTTAACAGTCCAACCGATATCCCAGATCTATGTTTAGTGAGATGATAGATACACAAATTATATTTCATACATAAATCGCTTTTAAAACCTCCCGATGTTATATGTGGAAAAATGTAACAAAAACTAAAAGAACAGATGCAATAAAATGTGTTTATTTTATCCTCTTTTAGGCTTCAAGAGAAATTTCAATGAGGAGAAGAACAAACCACCTACAACAATTAATATATCTAACGTATATATACAAATACATATGAATATAACAATATTTGAGATCATATATCTTACCAAAGACTAACCATAAGCTTTCATCATTTAAATATCTACAAAGAAAAAGAAAAAGAGGGTAATTTTCTTGTTTATTACTGTATATATGTAATATGTGTATAGGAATCGAAAAAACTGCAATACAAAAATTTATACATGTTCAATTATTTCCGCTCCGGGTCGGCACATTTACTCAGAAGCAAAACCAAGGATTCTGCAACCCTCTGTAAATAGATGGAATTAATGGGTTCAGCGTCTCTATGCACCTCGGGGGCTTGAATAAAAAGATCCATCAAATCTCAAAACAAATCTGCTATACACAAAAAACAAAACTTATGTGTTGTAGTGCCTAAAACATCAAAAGTGTTATTCTTGTCTTTCTCATTAGTGCTTGCGGCTTTCAACTTCTTGTATTTTAAGATTGTAGAAGAAATCATCTGAAACTGAATCTAAAGATCTGTTTTTTTATTAATCATCATTAATAATAATTAAAAAAATACCTCCATAAGAAATTACCTTAGCAGCAAGAATCATTTGTCTTTGCAAAGAAAAGATAACAGGAGAATAATAAAAACTTGTATATTTATAAAGCAAACTATATATCCATAGTGCCAAGCCTAAGGCCACAAAATTATTCTCTCAGAAAACACATACAATAACATTAAAATGAAACCTCAACTTAAAGGAGAAAAAACTACTAACCTGTGACCCATTTCATTACGTAGCACTTGCCACCTCTTGCTAGTATATCTTATGGCACCCTAACAAAAAAAGTTGATAACTGAGCACCAAGGTTTTCATAAGCATCTTCTCATATATACAATCATGAATCAATTCAAGGAATGTGTGGACAAGTAAAAAAACATTAATGTTATAAATAGTTTGGATAGAATCAAATTTGTTGCAATAGTAACTAACAAATACACATATGCGCGTACCTGGACATGACTATTTCAAGCAGTTCCTAGTACGCCATACTTTATAAGAACTTTTGGCCAATAGTATACTCACAGAAGGCCAAAAACAGTTTGCAGTAATAAATAAATTGTATAAAAAAGCAGCATATGGACCTTCAGAAGCACCAATACCAACTCCTCCGAGCTTCATGGCTTTAGAGTGACACATACATACCCAAGTAATCCATCACTACCCCATTTAGCCAAAACCTTAACTTTCATCACACCATCATTCCTCTATTTCCGCCATTATTCTGTTTAGATTTTACGATACTATCAATCCAGACGATTCATAGATTTTAGCATGCAGCCCGTAGCCTGCAACCCAGAAAAGTAGCACGGGTTAAACGGTCCAGTTATATATCCCAAGTCAAAAACCAAATGGCGCAGATCAGGTCACTGAAATATTTGAGGCATATCACCACTGAAATACTCTAAGGATATATCAGCCAACTTATTAGCCTATTGAGATTACCAACATAACGGTGTGTGTAATCTTTTAAGGGTAACCAATTCATGAATTTTCAAAAAAAAGGCGTGACCATTCTTCTCAAGCTTATCTTTGGAAGGTTCAAGTTAACTACATGAGCAACTCCAATAACATCTGTTCCAGTCTCAACTTTAAGCACCTCCTTGCTCACTACTTTCTCATCATATTCTTGCTTATGAACCTCTTGCTTCTCATTGTCCAATATCCCCAATTCTTTATAACTTGATCTCTTAACCATTTTGACCAGACCCTTCACTTTTACACTATATTTTTGTTTTTTAAGGAATTCTACGCAGGTCATTCGAGTACTACATAGCAAAAGGGTGCTTGTCTAAAACGGGTAGTAATAAAACATGTAACCTGACTACAAAGTAATAGGCTAATGTCGAGTATTAAAGAAACTGGAGATTAAATCACCAAAACTAAAAAGTGAATTTGAAGTTACCGTTTCACCCAGCTTTACAGTGGTCACAAATTCTGTACTGACCACTTCTTTCCATTTACAAATGTGATAATTTCACCAAGTAGGAGCCTTCCATAGGTTTCACGTTTTGTTGATAGCAGACCCTGTAGATTGAGATTGAACAAAATAGATCATCAGCTCATTATTAAGGTTGAAAAGGCATATAAATAGTAACCAGAATAGAAGAACAAACACAAGGATGTAAATCATACATCTTCATTACCACAGGTAATACGCAGTTGGTAAAAGAGCATTAAAACGAAATAACGGCTTGACCATTCGAATTTTCTGCACAGACTACAGCCACCTAAACCTTGTAAAATAAACATCAAGCGAGGTCTCGTTTTTTCTCAATAAAGATTCAGTTGCATCACCATGTAAATAATAACTGAAAATAGAATTTGAAAATAAACAAACCTGCTAAAGACGGTCTGTTCAATTGCATTAGACAAAGAAAATTAAATATATATATCTTACCAAAATCATGTATCCAGTTACATTCAGTTTATTGATTTGGTTTTCCTAACTGACTATATTCCAAGGAAAATGAAAAATTAGTTTAATGTATCCGGCGTGATGTTTCAGAGATATATGGATCGAAATCTGTTTATGTTAGTATTGTGCATCAGTGATGGTGATGAACATCACTCTATTCGAATTGATCGTTGATCACCTAAATTTCATATAAGTACCTAATTTTATAAATCAAAAAATAAATCGATACAATTAACATAAAAACATAAACAGATCTCGATCAAATTAACCTAAAAAGCATAAATCGATACAATTAACATAAATTTATAAAAAATAATCAAAATTTATAAATTTATAAAAAATAATCAAAATATATAAATTTATAAAAATAATCAAAATATATAAAAAATAATCAAAATATATAATCAATTCATTAATATATATGTTACCTTATGATGAGGAGATTGATGTGATGCGATTCATTGTGTGTGTGTTTAGGGTTTTGTATAATATTGTTTAGGTTATCGTTTATCAATTATGAGAGAGTAAACAAAATTGATAGTAAACAAAATTGAGTTACATAACTTCAATTGAATAAAGATGTGAATAACCACTTATACGATGAACAAATTAAATATGTAAATTAAAGAAAAATTACCATCGATCTTTGAATTACTAAAAAAACAATCAAATTGAGATCTAGTGCCATAGAACGCAACAACAGTAGCATCAAGTACACGAATGTCAATCGCCACCATCACTTACAGTACATATGTAGAATAAACGAAACCCTAATTTTATTTATAATTTTAATTAAAAGAGGCGTGTGTATTTTGGGGGTTTAATACGTTTATACGTGATTAGTAAAAGGGTATTCATTAAGCAGTCTTGAAGATATATATATATTGATTCCAAGTTTCAATCACAAAGTTTAGCTTGCTCCATTGGTTTCGATTGGTTGAGGTGGTATGTCTGTTTATCTTAGACCCAAGTTCGAATCTTGTACCGGTCAAATTTTTTGAAAAAATATTCGTCTTCAAAACATGCTGACGTGGATTAAAGGCTTGCTTATGTGGCATTTCCCTCCTGTTATATATAATGTAAAGATATATATATATATATATATATATATATATATATATATATATATATATATATATATATATATAGAGAGAGAGAGAGAGAGAGAGAGAGAGAGAGAGAGGAAGGTTAATGTGAGAGCAAACTTAAAGTTATAAAAATAAGCACTATTTTACACCATTGGATTTAGTAGTTGATACTATATGAGATCAACATTAAATAAGAGGCATTAAAATAGTTAAATAGACCTTAAAGGGTAGTTTAGAGAATTCAAATCTAAATGTGGTTAAATTGATTTTAATATTTGGCTAGCTTTTTTCATATCAGAAGCTGTCAAGCTGGTGCATTGTAATATTTTACGAAAATTTATTTAAAATATAATATATTCTTTTTTAAATGCATTTCACGAGCCATTTTTCACAAAACTAATACAAGGAATTTGATAATAAACATTACATAAATGTATCATTATGGAAATTTTAAAATAATACTACATAAATATTATTAAAAATCCAACACTTAAACATTACTAAAATATACTGCTACATCATAGATGCATCTTGATACATCATCACAGATTCATCTTGGATTCTTGGTACATCATCTTGGATCTTGATACATAAATGATACATCAATAAATTTTATGGATATATCACCGATGCATCTTGATACATCATCCAAAAAATGAGTGATACATTGTGGTACAACATCTTAAAAGGTAAAAAACTACCGCAGAGATTTGGTACAACATAAAAAATAACTGATGATTCCGATGGTAGCAAGCGGCAGCGTGGCAGGTTCCGGCAACAACGAAGACATAGTAGCAACACGTTTAATAACCAGCCATTCTATAAATTCTAGCAACAACGACACCAACGATGAAAGATATCGGCAACTCAGATCTACAAAAAAATGTGGGATTTAAAAAAGAAACAAAAAAAATTCAAAAGTCATATTTACATTATGAAATATACACGTGAATGCCTTTTATTCTTATATAAGAATGGATAGCAGTAAGCCACGTTTGTTTTTTTATATATGAACCAAATGTTGAATCAAACATAGATGAAAAGCAACCGTAAATGACTTTTTTAAGATAATTAAATCCCATATATGAATTAGGCTATGTAGATTTCGAATAATGGTATGATAGGGTCACCGGAGAATAAATATTTGACGGTGGATATATATATGAGAGAGAAGAGATGGAAGGGAAGAAAATGGATGGTGGCTGCTACTAATATTTTTTAGGGTTAAAGTGTATTTAAAGCCATTTATAAAAAACCTATAATACCCCTTTTTGCTATACATTTAATTTTCTAAATTTTAATAGCTAAAATTACACTTGTCAAATATTTATTGGGTTCTTATTTTTAAAACTTTAAAAAGTTCTCATTTGAACCAAATTCTATATATATATATATATATATATATATATATATATATATATATATATATATATATATATATATATATATATATATATATATATATATATATATATATATATATATATATATATATATATATATATATATATATATATATATATATATATATATATATATATATATATATATATATATATATATATATATCTATAATATATATATATATATATATCTATAATATATATATATATATATATATATATATATATATATATATATATATATATATATATATATATATATATATATATATATATATATATATATATATATATAATATATATATATGAGGCTAAGTTTGACATAGGAAAATAAGATGCGCCATGTCATATACCACATGGCATTTTCTTATTGGTTATTGGATTATGTTTAATTTATCTTAGAAACTATATTTTATTTTATTCGGTATATTTCTTTGAATCGGCATATTTGCTTTTTACTAGAATTTGATATATATCTATACCATATTAATCAATATTTATCTAATACCTAATCTATGCATTTGTTAATGATCCGAATTAAAAATTCTGACGGAATATTATAGAAACAAATATACGCCTGTAAAAAATAAGCCACAAACGGAAATTATTTTAACAAAATCTTCACATACGAATCAATAATAAAGATACGGAAATCCTACATGTTTTTTGTTTATGTTTTGATTATTCTCTCAAAACTTATGCTTGTGGGTTATGTTTTCTAGATTGTGCAAACTCTTATTTTTGACATAGAACTCGATCAACCTGTGAAGCGATCCATGAATAATATACATGCATGTACCTTAGTTTGATTCATATATTTGACTATGATGTATTATAAGGTTTTGATCCTAATACTACTATTATTATCGTGTGCATCATTACTACTATGAAGTGGGTAAAAATTGTTTGTTTTTATTTTTGTTTTAATTGCACATTACGCCTTAATAATGAAAGTCTGGATGTGTTTTTTCCTAATAATATATATTCACATGTTATTCCATCATAATCAGAAAAGTGATACATGTAGTTATATAAAATCAAATTCTTTGTAGCTTTTTGAATGAATTATAGGTACGACTCTTCTATTCTCAAGTCTCCTTTTCTCCCTAATTAAGGTAGTCGTCTTCTTTGTTTTACAGGTACCAATTTTCCCAAAATCCTAATAATATATATTGTTTAGGGTTGATTCTGATTATGTGATGTTTTTTACCCTAGAAAATCTTGACTCGCTTTCAGAAGGTACTGGAAAGGATACGTCAAAGGTACATATGTTTTTAGATTTTTCTAATTGCTATTAAATGTTTCTTTGTGTGTAGATTAGAGATTGAAAACACACTGACTGGACATGTAGCACATATAGCAAGATCAAATTGGCATACACGATCCACACGTAACCAACTTGAAACAAGTATGTACAAGGATGTTCAAGGGGTGAAAATTTTAATACTTACAACCTCCTAAGTCAGTTTTATACAATGATAAGTCATACTAATCACCGACTTGAAACAATCAATATAATATTTTAATTTGGTTAACTTGGTTAAAAAGTTTTGATTGTTAATTTGGGCTGAGATTGTTTATAAATTTATATTGACATGTATATAGCAGGAAATTTGGGTTGAGATTGTTTTATATTGACATGTATAGTTTTCTTACTTTTAGATGTATCGGATATGCAACAATATTCATCTTTTCTACCACCATCTATTGCTGCCTACATTTGTTTTTTGCACGTTTATCAGCCGTGTGCTACACGCCAGACTGCAAGTGGTATGATCTATACTTTTATATCATGTAGCGTAATCTGCAATTTATGTTTTTTGTCTTTAAAACCTCCCGAGCGGTCTGAGTTTTGAACTTCTCTAGGTAAAAGGATACTTAGTTATTACGTGTTGTTCTTCCTGCGCAACATGATTATCTAGAATATATTAGATTTATTAAAGGATGCTAATTTTCTTACTATCTTTGTATCTCTCACAAACAATCCAAATAAGTATCAGTGATTGTGAAGATTGTTATTCATAGCCTTTTAAGCTATTAAACATGTAGGATCAGTGAGCGTTGAAGTGGTAGGTGCTGGATCGAATGGTGAAACAAGGCCACGAATTGCTCATTGCCATGAAGTGGCAACACAGTTTCTTTCTGATACAAAAGACAGGTTTGGACTTACAATCTGATTATCTTTTATTTATGTACTGCTTTATCGAAAGTATTTATTAGATATCGTAACTACTACATTATTATGTCTTCAAGATTTGAAAACAAATACCGAAATAACTTCAGCAAGCAGAACCCATTGAACCCACCCCTAAGTTCGAGTTATGCTACTGGATTGCGTTCACAATGTCTACTATCAAATCTGCAGCTAAAAAGAAGACAAAAATGAAAACCATCGAATATAAAACAATATAAGTATGTAGGATCAGTGGCTACCCTTTGGGTGTTGCTTTGAATTTTATGTAGGAGAGTATGCGTACAGGTATGCCCAATCACTGCTAAAGTAATATAGAGTTCGAAAACTTGATTGTGTATAGTTAACTTTTTTAAACATTCACAAAGATACTTCGATGGGGGCACATACATGTGAGTTTAAAGACATGTCCTGATATATAACTTGAACGCAATTACAAATGATATTTTACTTTTATCATTAGCACACTAACTTTACGACATTGTCATACATGTCAATATGGGCAAATAGGTTATGTATTGATTTACGCTGTTACACAACATTGTATCAGATGTGGATGCCTTCAAGGATAGCCTCTGATCTTCTTGCAAGGAAATTAGTGCATATCAGATCAGTTGTTTAAGAATTCAGAAAAAAGGTACTCCTTTTCTAAAAACCCTAACAATGAATTATGTTATATTTTTTTAGATTGTGTATGCATATGTTGGTTTCTTTACAGGATTATATGATCGAGCCTAATAAGCTTCAATACAATGTTTATTAATGATCTGTAGTAATGTATGTCATAATGTCATCCTAATATCATTGGTATTCATCATATTGTAAGTTTTCTGTTTAAACTTAATTTACTTGATGTTTATGATTATGAGCTGGATTTTTTAAAGAGTCTTCCTATCTACTATGCTCAATCTCAGTATGGATCCAATCCCACATTTTCTATTTCGGTTCCATAATATCGTCTTATTCTTATAATACAGTAGATATATTGAGTTTATATTATATTTGTATAGTTATTTTTTGTGTCTGTTGTGAATATGTAAAACGTTAAATTTCAGAAGTGTACCTTTACACAACTCAAGAAGAAGGCAATCTAATGACCCCAAGTGATCCAGTGCAAGGTATATACGCCGTTACATAACTCAAGAATGTATTTCAATGTTTTTTAGTGGTATCAATCAAACATATACGATCATAGAACTGCACGATTTTATCTCTGCAAGATAACCAAAAAAGACTTTTCTTTGTCACAGGTTTTTGCACTATGTTGGTTAGGTGACGATTTTTATGACCGATAATCCCATCATCAAGGTTCGCCTACAATTTCTGAGTTTTTGCTGTCATTGTCATTTTTGTCACAGAACAGCAGTAAAAAATGACAGTACATTAATAGGAGACGTGGGACACCTTATCATCAGATAATCAACTATTAATATTTTACTTGTGTTAACAACTTATCATTAGATAATCTACATATCGCCATCAGACTACATACATGTTTGTTTGGTGAATATACGTCATGGGACACCTTTTATATCAACAACAGAGCTACGACTACTTGGGATCAACACGTACGCATAATCTGATTCATGACCATTATGTGTTTTCTCAATCGTTTTTTGACAATAAAGAAAACATAAGTACTAACTTCACTTATTTAAATTCTTTGGTTAGGTATAAAGCAGACAAGTACGATCGATGATGGATGTTTGATCCTATTATGGGTGATATAATCGGTGATACTTCTGCTATCTTTTTTAGCTAATTATACAATTTATCCAGACCCTTATACAAACATTGACCCACCATCAGAGGTCATGGCTGCTACACCCGAACCGATTTTTTTCTAATTCATATGAATTAAGATGGTACATACTTAATTCCAACGATATGTTTTTCATCTACTTGCAATTTTTCCGAAACTCAAATACTGAAAGGTAACCATACCAGAGTTTTCAATATTTACTTGAATAGAACTACTGGGATGGACCTATCTACCCAATTATACAACCACCACTATGATAGACCCATGCTACTGAAACATTGCTGATAGAACCTTGAATTATTGGTGAAACATTGCTGATAGAACCTTGATGCTACATGGAACAAGAGTGGTTGGTAAACAGGCCTTTAATTTTTTTTATATCTGCTCCCAGCAAAGTTCACAATCTTACTTTCTAAATATATTGTATTTACTATTATTATGTTCTACTGGATGCATTTTTTCTGACATGAACAGGTCTCTGTTTTGAAGTTTAGTTAAACTTTGGTGGTAAAAAGAGTAAAACAGACAAAATCTGGGACACCATTGGCAACTTGAATAGCACGATCCATAATAAAGTTTACCCTGAAACGCTTGTGTGTTTTAAAACAAGTATTGTTCTAGAAGATGTTTATTATGTACCAGTTAAGGAAAAGGGGCGAAAAGTGTTAGAAGAGATCAACCAACGAATGGGGTTGGCATTTGATGAACAAGATTTACAGTATTACATCGGGCTGTTTATGATAGATATTAAACGCGACATGACGTATGTGTTTACAACTACAGTAGGGAGGAAGGGTTGGATAATGACAGCAACAAGAGTATTCCAGACTCTAAGAATATTTATGGTTTCTAAACGAAATCTTTTTTTTACTTTGGAGAATTCTGACCTAATTCCAGAACAGAAGATTTTAGAGAGGATCATAAGGAACAAAGTCTTTACTATTTGCTAAGCATAATAGTTTGTAAGCCCAGAAGCCGACTGTGTATGAGAGTACTTTACATAGATTCACTTACCGACTTTAAAAGAAGTATGTTCCGCTTGAAAATTGAGTAGTAAGAAAGACTTTACTTAGTAATATGTTTAATCGCATTATGTAATATTCTTATGGGTGTCGAAGATATTTTAATCATATATAAGTAAAAGATTCTGATTACATTTTTCTGTTTTAATTGACATGTTTTTATGATTTTTCTTATTCTTATTCAAATGATATATGTAGTTTTTTTAATCGCTTATGATGTACTATCATTAACGATGACATATTGGGCACGTTGGAAATTGGCATGGACTCAGGTCAATTTCCATTCTGGTTGAGTTATATGGAATGTTTTCAAACCCAGGTCAACTCGGTTGGGTTATCGGTCGATCCGATTCTGGTCGAAAAAACAGGTCAGTTTGACTCGAGTTTCATGTTTTCGAAACCCGGTTAAACTCGCCGGGTTTGACGTGACCCGAGTCAACCCGGTTCTAGATACCCGGTCGGGTTTCGATTTTTTCGTGGTTTTTTTTTAAATACGTAATGTTTACGTATTTGCGATAGATTTTTATTTTTAAATATTATATTTGTTGGTAAAAAAAATTATATATTCAACATATGGAAGCTTTTATGGTTTTTATATATAATTTTTCCTAAGTACTAAAAATTATATAAAAAAACTTTTTTAAAAACGAGGTTAACCAGGGTTGATGCGGCTCGACCCGAGTTGACGCGGATCCGGTATCTCGACCAGGTCGATTCAAAAACCGGGTTTCAAAAATTGGTTATATGTATTTAACTATTGGTCTACATAATGTGTCGATGCTTATGGCTAAGTTGGTATGAACTACAGTATCTTATAATTGTCGGTGGATTCTAGATGGACAACTTTGCCCTAAAATATCAAACAGGACTAAAATTATTCATTAGATCAAAGACTATCATCTAATATTACGAGGACTTTTATTTGCATATTTTCAGTTATCATATCACATTTTTAAAGATTTTTATAAACAATATAATGGGCTTTAAGTTGTGAGCATGCAATTTTTTTATGGCTTTAAGCTAAAAGGGTCAAACCAATTCTTTTTATTTTTAACACATGAATTACAAACAGTAATACACTAATAGGCTTGAGCCTTAGGGGGCTAGGACCTCTCCTGGTCTCTTGATAGATCTACCCATGAATTGGCCTCTTGATAGCTCCACTCGTGAATTGGGCTGAGCATCGGTTTAGAATCGAATCAAATTGAAAAAACCTAATCGAACCGAAAATCGATTTAAGAGAAACACAAACCGAAAACCGAACTGAATTACAACGAGCAAAACCAAAACCCTAATGGAGAAAATCCAAACCGAATATATAGCTTAGGCGTATTTTTCATGTTTTTAATCCGAAACTCAACCGATCAAAACTGACAAAAAGATATAGAAAACTAAAAAAAACCAAAAATGCTCGGTTCGGTTTCGATCAGGTCGGTTCGGCTCGGTTTGTCGATTCGGTTCAGCTTTCGATTGACGAGCCCAGCCCTTAGAAGTTGTTTCAAAACAAGTTTTTGGGAATCAACCCCTCCCGTTTGATTAGCAAATGCCATGCAATATCACAAGTAGTTCCAAAACAAGATTTGAACCAAACCCGTTTGTTGGGTGAGAATATTAGCGATTGATTTACTTTTAAAAAAGATTGTATTAAGAACAACTATATGTCTCATGGTTAAGAGTCAACCAACAAATGTTATATCAAAATACGAACCGAACCCGCCCGTTGGGTGGGTTACGCAACTAGTATATATATATATATATATATATATATATATATATATATATATATATATATATATATATATATATATCTTTACATTATATATAAGAGGAGGGATATGCCACTTTTCATTCTTTAAATCCACGTCAACACCTTTTCACAAGAGAATCCTGTAATATTATTTTACGGAAAGATCTTGGATCCCTAAAATAACTCAATTAGGTTTAGAAAAAATATCATCTAAAATTATCTCATATAGTCGGGTGTTTATTTATGGATATATTCGGGTGTTTGTTTTCAAGATCCTCTTTTGAAAATCATTCAGTCGGTGAGTTTTTTTTTATCGAAATTCATTCTGTTAGTTTGGTTCTACATGTTATGTTTTTCCTTTTTTGTAGGCTGGTTGAAACACATGTACATCCCTTTTCTCATAACCCTAATAATCTTATGTTGCTTTGTTTTTTCAAGTTAGTTAAAATACACGTAAGTATCTCTTCTCAAAACCATAATAATCACGAATCAAGAATAACCACCACAAGTATCTTTTTTTTGTAGGTTTTTTTTCTTTGATATTTGTTTATATGTTTCAGATGATTTTTTTGCTTTAGGTGATACACTGTAACATATCAACAATAATCCCTAATTCATTCAATCATCACTGATCGATGCTGCAAAACCTGGTGACCAAGTCTAGGTAAGGTGCGTTTTTACATAGGGAGCATCTAATTAGTTCAATATGTGTTTATCTACTATGTTTGATCCATTGGTTGTTCTAACTATTTTTATAAATTAGATCACTTGGATGTACAGGGCTATGAGTGTCAGAGTTGGACTTATATAGTAATGAATTGATCACTTTTGATTTCTATATATGTTGATTATTTTTTATAAATTTATGTTAATTGTATCGATATATGCTTTTTGGGTTAATTCGATCGAGATCTGTTAATGTTTTTTATGTTAATTATATCGATATGATTTTCAGTTATTATTTATATAAGAGGAGGGATATGCCACTTGTCATTCTTTAAATCCACGTCAACACCTTTTCAGAAGAGAATCCTGTAATATTATTTTACAGAAAGATCTTGGATCCCTAAAATAACTCAATTAGGTTTAGAAAAAATATCATCTAAAATTATCTCATATAGTCGGGTGTTTATTTATTGGATATATTTGGGTGTTTGTTTTCAAGATCCTCTTTTGAAAATCATTCAGTCGGTGAGTTTTTTTTATCGAAATTCATTCTGTTAGTTTGGTTCTACATGTTATGTTTTTCCTTTTTTGTAGGATGGTTGAAACACATGTACATCCCTTTTCTCATAACCCTAATAATCTTATGTTGCTTTGTTTTTTCAAGTTAGTTAAAATACACGTAAGTATCTCTTCTCAAAACCATAATAATCACGAATCAAGAATAACCACCACAAGTATCTTTTTTTTTTTGCAGGTTTTTTTTCTTTGATATTTGTTTATATGTTTCAGATGATTTTTTTGCTTTAGGTGATACACTGTAACATATCAACAATAATCCCTAATTCATTCAATCATCACTGATCGATGCTGCAAAACCTGGTGACCAAGTCTAGGTAAGGTGCGTTTTTACATAGGGAGCATCTAATTAGTTCAATATGTGTTTATCTACTATGTTTGATCCATTGGTTGTTCTAACTATTTTTATAAATTAGATCACTTGGATGTACAGGGCTATGAGTGTCAGAGTTGGACTTATATAGTAATGAATTGATCACTTTTGATTTCTATATATGTTGATTATTTTTTATAAATTTATGTTAATTGTACCGATATATGCTTTTTAGGTTAATTCGATCGAGATCTGTTAATGTTTTTTATGTTAATTATATCGATATGATTTTCAGTTATTATTTACATGGTGATTCAATTGAATTTATTGATTAGTCTATTGATTGTTATGTTTCTATCAGTTTCATTGTCAGATAAAATACGGTAAGATTGTTCTGTTTTTTCTTATTTGAGGTAATACTTATATGAGATTCCTTTTTTCCATGAACCCCGTACACGAATCTCTATTATAGCTATCAACCGTGTTTTTTTCTAATAAATTGGTAAGATAGCATTATTTGTTTAAACTGTACGCTTAGCTGCCCTATGATCACTTCTTTTTCTCCAACTTTTGCAGAATATGTCATAATATCGGGGGTTGGATGCTGGCGGTTGGTATCCATTTGCAGCAATTCATTTTATGTCAATGTTCTATTGGAAAAAATTAAACGAAGAAGTACCGGTTGAGCTTCTCAACAATATCGTCATTCTACATTTCGAAAAATGAGAGTTCGAGGTATGATTCTTTTTAGAACCATTTTCTTTTTAGGATTCATCATTTAATATTGTGTCTAATAGTTCCTCTTCGAATATCTTAATTCCTTTTGTTTTTGAATTCCGCTTTCACAACGAACTTTTAAGGAGGCTCTTTGATTGTTGTGTAGTGAAAGCCTTGAATGAAGTTAAAGCATCTCTTGGTTAGATAGTGGTTTATGTGTGGATTGGAGATGATCCGTTTGGAGACGGTGAGTCGGTGACTTAGAAGCTTGGTCTAGCATCACACATGCTCCACACAAAGTGATTATATAGTCGTTTGTCAACTGAAAGTGTTAGTTCATTATGGTGTTACGCATCGTATGTCTTCTATCACATCAAGCTCACCTGAAAAAAAACACAAGCAACATGTCACAGGTGCTTATTTCAGCAAATACCAGCAACACCATCCCAACCTGGTGGTCAAGCTTCTTGCTGTCAGAGGTAAAAAAAAGAAACCAATGGAAATGGAAGCTTGCCTCCGTTTGTTTTTCTGGGCATTTTAGTTATATCGTTTTACTAATTAACAGATGGTCAAGCTTCTTGCTTACATTAGTGACAAAGATCTTACACCAGAAACACCGTCACAGGTGATATCGTTTCTAGGTATATATGTTATGTAGCATTTATATTATAGATATTTTTAACTTCATTGGATTTGAGCCCCTCACATGCTCTTTGCCAGGGTTAACTGTGTTATCTAACTATAGTACATGTCTTCATTCTTTCAAGTTTGTCCCAACCTCATTATATAGTCTTTATTCTTTTTAGTAATCTTAAGCATCTTTCAGACCATTCTTTTCTTCTTTTTAAGGCCAAGTCCATAAAAGCTTTGCCCAATTATGATATTGAATTGACTGAAGTCAGAGCTATTGAAAATATTTATATAGTATTTTGTCATAGTACTTGATTTGATGGCTACTTGCAAGTGTTTTAACATGTAAATTATTATTGCATCTTGTCAGAAATCAAACAAGGAAGAGGAATCATGTTGGACATACTGTTTAGGGAGGAAAAAGGATACAATCCTGAAATCAAACGCGAATCACAACGCCATCCTTTTAAGCCATTTGAAATCGTTAACTGAGATTATTCTTCTGTATAAGGAGTGGCGACGGCAATAAAGCGTAAGTAATCTCTTACCTGATTGAAGGTCATCTTTAAGTTAGAAGGCTATAACATTGAAAAAGTTTCTTATTGAAAGATTCAGTTTCCTACTATAGTGATAACAGAGAAAATTGTGAACATCAGCTGGTCGTAAATAGGCTTATATCATCTCATGCACTGAGGCCAAATTACTCGGTGCATGTTTTTGTCTCTTAATTATTCTTTGAAATGTAAAATTCCAACTATAGATGTGTTCACTTTTGGAGTTACTTTTGAGTTTCCAGATATAAACATCAAAAAATCTTAAGTCAAATTGGGCCGTGACTTCTTTCTTAATTTTAGTTAATGAATTTGGCCGTATTTTCTTAGTTAATGTACAAATAGATATACATACTTACATATCAAAAAGACGATTTGTTATTTTCAAAACCCTAATATCACTTACGTTTTTAGGTTGATGCAACCTGAAGAATGTAAGGTGGTCATGAATATATTCATGTAAAAAATCATTTGGTTTTAAACTAAATGTATTTTAAGGATGTAATTATTTGTATATAAGATCAGGGGACATCTTGGTGCGAGTTACAGCACAGGGTCTTCCTCCTGATTTAACATTTGTGGAGAAGATAGAATAGAGTTCTATAGTGCCCTCTATATCATTAACGATTGAATTTTTTACATAATTACATGCTCCCTCTATAGACAGAGGTACATTTTACAACATCAATAAACCTTTTTTTATGAGAATTACAGTAATTTTGAGTTTCAATAGTTCATATGAAACTTGCATGTTTATTTAATGTAATGTATTGTCCTTTTTAGAGAAAGCCTACGATCATTATTCCTATCTTAGCTGAATATCCACAATACTACTGACCTACTATTGATACTAAACCAAGAAATATAATCTTTAACACATTGTATTGTGCTATATCTGTAGTGACGTCACATATTTGATTGTATTACGCTTTTGGATCTTCTTTATGCAATGTCATTACTTTTTCAACAACCAGTGTCTTTTGTGGATGTGAGGTTGGATGCAGATTTTGTGGACGGTCTGGCGGGTTATTGGTGATGCAAGAGCAATGGAGGTATGGGTCTTCTTGTGAACCATGTTTTGCTCACGCGGGTTATGGTGGGGTCTTGGCTTCTTTTCGTTCTCTTGACATTGCTGGTGTGGACTTAGCAGACCCACTCTCGGCCGATGTAAGCTTTTGTACCCTTTCTACTTCAAATCAAATCTAAAGTTTTTGTTTTTATTTACCATTTGAATCTTTATTGTCGGGTTCACGTCAATGCATCATATGCTACTTCTTTGCTTCAATATGACTTTAAATCTTCTTTAAATCCATATTTGGAACCTTTGATGGTCCCTTGACACTCGAACACCCTCAAAGATGAACACTCATTGTCTCGCAAGTTTATAATTATCAGACACATGTTGCATGCCATCATCAGAATAAGTACGTGCATAACTTTTAAGCATTATTTAATAAATACAGTTATACTTGAGATAAAAAAATTTCTTTCTGACCTTTGACTGCTCACCAACAAGTTCGTAATAAGATTCATCCGGTATCGCATTACTGAAAAGGTTTCATATGGGGAGTTGTTGATATCGGTAATCAATTACTCAGCACATCCAAGTGGTTCGTATTGCAGTTGAATGCTTCTCCTGGTTCATATATATATATACAACTAAGAGATTCAAGAGTCTCCAATAATGGCTGCTGAGTACTGCTCTTTATGCTCTTGCTAAATCGTACTATTAAAGAAACTTACTACTGTATAGTAATATTGTAGACCTAACTATAAAATACATCAGTTAATGAATGAACTATTGTTGTACTAATATTCAACGGCAAGTGATTTTTGTTCCATGTAAGTTTTATGCAGCAACTTGGCTATCATGTTATTGCATCCAAGAATCCTTTTTTTTATATTTTATTATATTTGCAGGTTGGAAATTTCAATAGCCAGCTTGAAGACAAATCAAAAGTAGCTTACGAGTGGGCAGCGAAGGAGCAACAAAAGGTTGTTCAAGAGCAGGAGAGGGCAGCGGTGGAACAACTGAGTGAACTATATAAGCCGCCGATAGAGATTGCTAAAATGATGAAAACATTACAACCGCCACTCTCGCCACGCCTAAGTTAACAATTTCTTGTTATCATATTATAATTTTTTTAATTAGTGCTTGTATGAGAGTAAAAGTATATACAAGAAGCTCTATGCATTATTTTAGCTCTGTAATAAACTTTTGTTTCATCATGAAAGTGACCCACTAATTTATTTAATTATTTTGGAGAAGTTGGGTACTAAAAATCTTGCTTATGAATCAGACTATCTTACATTAGATTAGCAAAAACATGCGATGTATATAACGACATAATAAAACTATTTAGCTAAATAGGAAGTTGAAAAATAGGAAGTTGAAGTAAACTATTATGAATAGCTAAATAAAATATGGCTAATTCTTGAAATGCCTCAAGATGTTACTTTTTTTTCTCTTTTTGCACCTATTAAATGAAAATTCCCAAAATACCCTATGCGACTTTTCCAAAAATAGAAAAAAAGTTTGAAATTTTCCTAAAATTTTACCATTTTCAAAAAAGTCGCATAAGTCGCATAAGTGGCATAGGTTGCATAAGGCATTTTGTGAAATTTTTATTTGGTGGGTGCAAAAAGGAAAACAAGGTAACATGGGCATTTTAAGAATTAGCCCAATAAAATATAGAAGATATATTCATATAAAAAGTAACAACGTATACATTTGGGGAACATCATTATATATACATTCTATGTATTATTTAGCTAAAAAATATTTACGTAAGATTAAGTCTGAAGGACGCTAGCCGTTTCTTAAAACAGTAGATTGGAGGGCATAGCGGAAAAAATAAATAAGGTGAGGTAGAATGGAGGCTTGACATTCCAATATTTAGCAAATTGTGTGGGATTGCGCAAAACTTTGGTGCTTTGACATGCTCTCATATCTTCATACGAATGTAGTCTATCTAACCTTCGAAGCATATAAAAAGCAAGCTAGGATATTTCCACTCAAATTTGTGATACAAATAGATTTATAAATATTCGATGTAACTGAAACCCAAAATATTTTTCATACTATTTACAAGTATGTACAAAATTGTGATAATATGAATTTTTTTATGAACGGTAGTTGAGGAAGCTATCAATTTGATAGTTAGTTCAGAGAGTCCAATATATTTAACTGAGAGTTAATCATAGGCGCGTCTTTATTTTTCTTACAGTTACATTATACTTTTATAATTCTCTTAATAAAAATAGAGAATTTCTTATTGCGTATAATTTATTAACGTTTATTTTCTATGACAAATGAACATTCTTCTATTTTCGTTCTTAATGCACTCGATAATTATGTTACGAACTTATCATTGGATAATGTTACGTAATTTTTTTATTATATTAGCAATTTTAATTTCATTCATTAATCAAAATCCTAAATATATATATTATTTATAGTAATATAACAAACGAAACTATTAGACAAACACTTCTACAATACTTAAAAAATAATAATTTTAACACTAATATTTAGCTAAATAGAAAAATGTAAACGACAATCACATGTCATACTCGCCCATCAGGCGGATTTTGCAACTAGTATATACATATATATATATATATATATATATATATATATATATATATATATATATATATATATATATATATATATATATATATATATATATATATATATATATATATATATATATATATATATATATATATAGGGTGGGGTTATTATAAAAAAGATTTTATAATAAAAAGGGTAGGGTAAGATCCTAGCCCTTGGATCAAATCAACCATGATAACACAAATAATAAGAAAAAAGCGGGTGCCATTTATGTAAATATCTAAAACTTTGAGGTCATTTTTATAAAAATTAAAAATTAATCAAAATAGAATGGATTTTTTGTAAAACAGATACACAATAATACCGATCATTTTCTCTCTATCAAAATGAAATCAAATTTACCAATTCTCTAGATATCTATCGAATCAAATCTGTAAATATATTGCATCTAATTGATTATCTCTTAGAATCAACCATGGTTCGCATACGATGAAGGTGAATCGATACGGTGGCAACGATCCGTGATTGTGTCGTCGATGGTTTTGGTGATCGGAGATGGTAACGACGATCCAGAAAAAGATACGATGATGGTTGTTAATTGTAACGACGGTCGATGACGTAGTAAGATATCAAACATGTAGAAGATTGTGTGTAAGTTTATTTTTATGATTTATGTATACAATCTGTTTGGTATAATGTCTGAATAAGACTTGATAATTGTGGTGTACTAAGTTTACATTCTGATGTGCTAAAAGTTGAACTAATATGCAGTAGGATGTATGCGAATATAAATAGGAACAAATTAGGATAAGTAATATTTGAAGTTTATATGATAATGAATGCGTGTGTTTGAATATACTTGTGATGTGATAGAAAATGAATTGATATGCATTAGGATATATGCTGGTGTACATATGAATAACTTAGGATAAATAGTGTCTGATGTGGTGCAAAAATGAATGTGAGTTTTTTATATCCTTGTGATTTGGTAGAAAATGAACTGATATGCATTAGGATGTATGTTGATTTACATACAAATTAGTTAGGGTAAATGGTGTTTCATGTTTGTTTGAAAATGATTGATTGTGCTTGAATATAATTGCGATCTGGTAGAAAATGAGTTGATATGTATTATGATGTATGTTGATGTATATAGGAATAACTTAGGATAAATAGTGTCTGATGTTTTTGCAAAAATGAGTGTTTGTTTTTTAGTATCATTATGATGTCGTAGAAAATGAACTAATATGCATTAGGATGTATGTTGATGTGCATAGGAACTAGTTAGGAGAAATGATCTTTCGCTTTGTTTCAAAAATATAATGTGTGGTTGAATATACTTGTGATGTGGTAGAAAAGAACTGATATGCATTAGGATGTATACTAGTGTACATAGGAATAACTCAGGATATACAGTGTCTGATGTTTGTGCAAAAATGATTGTGTGCTTTATACTATCCATGTGATGTGATAGAAAATGAACTGAGATGCATTAGGATGTATCTGATGTACATAGGAACTAGTTAGGGTAAATGGTGTTTGGCCTTTGTTTGAAAATGATTATGTGTTCTTGAATATACTTGTAATATGGTAGAAATGAACTGATATGCATTAGGATGTATGCTGATATAATAGGAATAACTTAGGATAAATAATGTCCGATGTTTGTGCAAAAATAAATGTGTGTTTTATAATATCCTTCTGATGTGATAGAAAATGAACTAAGATGCATTAGAGCAATGCTTTACAAATAAAAAAAATTGCAGGTGTTTCTCTTATGAACCATGTATATATACAATGCACTTTAGAGTAATGCTTTATAATCACTTAGCTCTTCACATGTACCAATCTTACACGTCCTTTCTATAATGCAGGCTCAAGATTAAGCGTCTGAAAATTCAGCACCCGAAGTAGATGAGAAAAATCAAAGAATTGACCCTAATTTAAACAAATACCAGATGATGCACTCAACTTGAAAAGTGGAATGGTAGAAAATGTTACTGAATGTGTAACGAGGATTCTTGGATGGAACTTGTGGATCATTAAAAAACAATGTTTAAATTCTATTGATGTAATACTTTGGATGAGTGAACGTTGAATAAGTATTGTACATGTTAATATTGACATTTTTATTAGTGAATCATAGTTAAATACATTTGTGAAGTATTAAAATTTTTTTATATCATTATTGTTTTATTTTTACTGCATTCCAATTTTACTCTATTGCATGTCGTTTGAATTTTATTGCATCACAAAGTATATCTTGGTATTTTAGTATTTTACTACATTACTTTTATTTCTACTTAATTACAATATAATATAACAGTATAATATAACTGTAATGCAGTAATGTACAATACTATAATGCAATAGAATACAAAATAAAAATGATGTACTATTTATTATAGTTAATAAATGATCATTATTATTGGATCACTATGATACTGTACTAAAACACTTTACTTCATAGCAATGTACAATTTACTACAGTACAATATATAAACTACCACATCATAATATATAGATACTGCATCAGTATGTAAATGCTACTGCATCACAACAAACTAAACAAAAATAACACAATGCAGAATTTTATAATTATAAGAAAAGATACAAAGTATATTTAAAAAACAAATGGAGTATTATTGTATTACAGTGTGGTAAAAATTACACATGTCTCACAAAATTAATGTTTTCTTGTAAGCAATCCTTGAATATCAATAATCTCGTTTATAGAAATTTGAATAATAAATAATAATTCAAAATCATGCTGAAAGATGCTTATATGTTCTAAGACCAGTTCTTGCCAGATGTAGTGTTTTCTTGATTTATTTGATCGTTGCAATGGTTCTTCAATATTGAATTTTTTGCATTCTCTAACCACCGTTTGTATAAGTATATCCGACGAACCTCATAAATAGATTTCATTCTTAACACATAAAAGATGTACCACCAAAGAAGCCCATATGTCTCTTAACGCTTACGGCTGCATTCAACTTCCATTTCGGATTTATGAATATAAACCTGCAAAAAATATAAAATAAAATCAATTAGCATGACAAGCAAAAACCTACTGCATGACAGTACAAAATCTACTGCATGACAATGCAAAACATATTGCATGATGGTACAGAACCTATTACATTAAGCATTAAAAACACACATAAACTTTAGTAAAGTAGATAAACACATCACATGAACTACTAAATAATGTGAAATGAGGTAGTAATAAAACGGGGATGCAATACTAAATTTTATTATAACGAAAGATGGTATACTTGTTTGGCAATTCTTGTTTCTTTTCTATCTTTGATACGTGCAATACTTGTGTACAATTCTTATAAAGAAAAAGCAAAGAAACCACAAAGACGTTAAAGTGTCCTAATGCATGACAATTACCCGTTTTGGCCCATAACGAATCTACCTATCTTATCTCAAGCACACACATTTCTTTCCTCATTTAGGCACCTAAACACTCAAATTTCATCCTTTATTTCCACACCCAAACCAACTTGTTTTATCCCCCACTTCATCCCTAAAAGGCACCCGTTTTAGCCCCATTTTAGCAAACATAAACACCCACTTCAACCCAATTTCAACACCCAAATCCACCCACTAAACTCACCAATTTCATCCTCCAATACCACACCCATTTTAACGCTCAAAGTCACCTATTTCGGCCTTAAATCCACCCAGTTATAGAATATGGTTGAGGAAATGATGGATACAGTGAAGAGACAAGGGTGGTTAGGGGTGGGGATATATTTAGACACTATTGCATCATTGTTTAATATATACTGCATAGCAATGAAAGAAAGCTAAAAGCAATTCAAAGTAAACTTGCTGCATCATAGTTTTATATTTACAGCTTAACAATGAAACAACTACTAAAAAAATTCAAAAGTAAACGTATTGCATCATAGTTTTATATTTACTGCATAAAAATGAAAAAACTTCTATAAGTAATTCAAAAGTAAACTTACTGCATCTTAGTTTTATATTTACTACATCATAATATTGTAAACTAAATTATACCTAATATGATGTAATGAATCTGATGCATAAGTAATAATAGTTTGACAACTTAGATACTAACTGTATTATAGTTTTAGTAAGTAGCGCATCACAATTATATAACTTAAACAACAAATAACAAATCAAATAACAAAAACTACTAAAAGCAATTCAAAAGCAAACTTACTGCATCATAGTTTTATATTCACTGTATAATTATGAAAAAACACTAAAAGAAATTCAAAAGTAAACTTACTGCATCTTATTATTATATTTACTACATCATAGTATTATAAACTATATTATACCTAAATCAATGCAATGAATTTGATAAACAAGTAATAACAGTTTGACAACTTAGACACTTAATATGTTATAGTTTTAGAAACTAGTGCATCACAATTATATCAATCAGTGCATTACGTGGTACCAACATGTTCCTCACAAACTGGTGCATTAAAATACCAAATTATTCATCAAGTTATAAAATATCATGTAGACGTTTTATCAAGCACGTGGTATGCAGGTTTCATATGTACGTTTTTCATCTGTTTTTCTTTCAATTTTAGTTTAGATGTATTGAAAAACATAAATCCATTATTCAAAGATTACTTTAAAGTGCAATATCATTCTACCACATCATAGTCTTATTTTTACTACATCGATCTTATAAAATTCAAAAAGAACCTTAAACTACAAATTTATTTGTGCTAGTTAATCATCTTGTTATCTTTACTGCCTCATATCTTATTACTCTCACTCTTTTTCTACTGCATAAGCTGATCAGTTATACTTTTATATCTATTTCATCATACTTCCAACCACTACATCGTACTGTTATAACTAGTCACCAAAAATAAAAAACGCACACTATAAAGATACATGATATAAAAAGCTGATGCATCATGGTATAAACTTAAAGCATCAGACGTATAAATTTACATTGAGACATTTTATCATACATCTTGTGTGCACATTTACTAAACAAGGATTTCATATAGCTTTTTCTTCAAACACATACTGGATAAATGTTTTATATCAACTAAATATACTAACAAGCAACTAAAACATATTAACTAGTTACAATAAATATTCAAATTAACATAAAGATTGAGTAAGATCTTACTATTAGAATTCGTTATTGATGAATAATTCAAAGATAAACAATACTCAATGATGACTGACAAGTCAATCGACATCCTCGTCAATTGGTTGTAACTAATGGTGTGAAGTTATGGTGGATAGCGGTGGTACATAAGGTGAGGAAGACGGTGGTTGCCAATGAGGAAGACGATGGTTACTGGCGAGGAGACGGTGGTTGCTGGTGGTGGTTACAGGAGGAGATGAAAGTGGGGAGACGAGGTTGAGATGAAGTTGGGGAAATGAGATGTGTGAAAAAAATACACATTATATAGGTTTTTGATAAAATTTTAAAAATACCCCCTAAAGTTTAGGATAAAAAAGGGACACACCCCTGAAGTTTTTAAAAAAGTGTGGGCACTAATAGGACACGTGGCGGCCTGTGGTTCCATCCTACCTATTTTATTATAAAATCTTTTTATTTTACCCCAACTCTTTCTCTCTCTCTCTCTCTCTCGCTCTCTCTCTCTCTCTCTCTATATATATATATATATATATATATATATATATATATATATATATATATATATATATATATATATATATATATATATATATATATATATATATATATATATATATATATATTATATAAGATGAGGGATATGCCACATAAGCATGTTTTAATCCACGTCATCATTATTAATAAGGAAGTAAATATTCTAATATATATATATATATATATATATATATATATATATATATATATATATATATATATATATATATATATATATATATATATATATATATATATATATATAGTAGGGATCCAATAAGAAGAAAAATTAAAATGAGAAGAATAAGAAGAAATCCTGACCACAAATTCCATAAAGTAAGGAGAATTTTAAGGGGAGATGCATCTGACTTTGTAGGTGCATCTGAAATATGTGGTTGTGGTTTCTTCTCATTTTACTTAATCTTCTTTTTTGATCCTAACTATATATATATATATATATATATATATATATATATATATATATATATATATATATATATATATATATATATATATATATATATATATATATATATATATATATATATACTAGCATCGTAACCCGCCCAACGGGCGGGGTCGTTTTTTTTCTTGTTGGGGAGGATTTGTTGTTTGTGTTTTCTTGGTTTTTTAGTTTGTAATTTAATATTTAGTGTATTTTTGTTTTCTTTGTTTTCTTTGTGTTTTTCGGTTTTACGCTAAAATAGCTTTTGCTAAAATAGGTTTTATATATAATTTAAAATGTATAGTTCTTTTTTTATATTGTTTTGTGATTGGATGTGTTTTATTGTAACTTTGTTATGGTTTGTGGTGTTTTTTTTTTATTTTTGATATTGTAATTTAATGTTAGTATATTTTTGTTATAGTTTACGATAAAATAGGTTTTGCTAAAATATGTTATATATATAATTTAAAATATATAATTCTTTTTTATTTTTTATGGGATGTGTTTTATTGAATGAATACATAGTTCTTTGTTGAAATTGTTTATGATTTTGTAACGATTTGTGTCAAATAACACCTAAAAATATTATCAAAATACCCTCTAAATAGACCAATAAGATTAAAATATGCCCAACGGGAGGGGTCGTTTTTTTCTTGTTGGGGAGGATTTGTGGTTTGTGTTTTTTTGGTTTTTTAGTTTGTAATTTAATATTTAATATATTTTGTTATAATTTACGTTAAAATAGGTTCTATATATAATTTAAAATGTATAATGATTTTTTATATTGTTTTGTGATTGGATGTGTTTTATTGAATAAATAGATAGTTCTTTGTTGTGGTTTGTGTTGTTTTTTTTTTTGTTTTTTAGTTTGTAATTTAATGTTTGTATATTTTTGTAATAGTTTATGATAAAATAGGTTTTATATATAATTTAAAATGTATAATTCTTTTTTTTATATAGATTTATGATTGAATGTGTTTTATTGAATGAATACATAGTTCTTTGTTGAAGTTGTGTATGATTTTGTAACGATTTGTGTCAAATCGCATCTAAAAATATTATCAAAATACCCTCTAAACAGATCAATAAGACTAAAATATGCTAAATATAAGTAAAAATATGTTTGTATACTTTATTGAGTCTTAGAGATACAAAGGACATAAAAGGAATTAAAAACGTGATTTTAAGGTGTGTATTGTCGATGTTTACACGTTTTTTTGAGATAAAAACAAGGTTTATATTTAACCACGGGCACTCCATTGAAAAGAGAACGAGATTACGATTCCAAAGGTACTTTCATTTTTTATTGGGGCCATCCGATGCATCTTTTATAGGTCGGACAAGCTTAAATATTATATAAGCCAACAAAAGCCCAACTAAACTATCTTTAAACATATTGGTTTGCATTCCTATAACTAAAGCTATGCATAGCACAGTTGGTATAGTAAGTGGTGCTAAGTTTTGAGGGAAGAGACCAAGGTTCAAATCTGGTTAGTGTTACTTTTTGTCATTAATTAATTTGATCCGTTTCTAGTCCGACCCGGTCCAAAAAACGCATGACCCAGTTCAAATAAAACATGACCCGAGGTCTGACCCAGTTCAATCGGCGTAAGATCAGACCTGGCTCAGCCCAAACATAAACCGAACCGGAACGTCTAACCCGGCTCGGCCCAAACATGAACTGAACCGGTCCAGACCCGGCTCGGACCAGACTTGAACTGGACCAGTTCTGACCCGGCTCGTCCCAGATTTGAACCGGACCGGTATAGACCCGGCTCCGCCCAGACTTGAACCGGACCGGCCCAGAACTTCAAAACGCAATTTCCAAACGCAGTTTTCAAAACTGCGTTTTCAAAACGCGCTTTTCATAAAACTGCGATTTCAAACGGAAAATTCGTGGAATTTGGAGATTTTCTAGGAAATTCTGAAATCCTATTGGCTAAAAGATGTGACTGGGATATGACATGGATTAAAACTGTGGTTTCAAGTCATAATTATACCTATATATAATATATATATATAATATATATATATATATATATATATATATATAAGAGGAGGGATATGCCAAATAAGCATGTTTTAATCCACGTCGTCATTATTAATAAGGAAGTAAATATTCTAATAAATATTTTGCGGAAGAATGTCATCACTTTTAATTCAATTATTTTTTTTAATATTATTAGCAATACCTACGTTTGAAATATTTATTCCATTAAATTTGTTTGACATCTTTCTTGACGTTTGAAATATCTGTTCCACTCAAGGTTCTAAATAGCGCGCTATCATAGCGTGCTATAGCGTGAAGCGTGACCTCCACGTTACGAAACAGACTAAAGCGTCATCTCTAGGCGTTGCGTGCTAAAAAGCGGCATAATGCGCGATATAGCGCGCTATAGCGCGTAGCGTGACACTTTTTTTTTAATCTTTTTGCAAATTTACAAGAATTGGGCTTATTTACTGGTTTTGGGCTATTTAGTAGACTTGAGTTTAGTAATTTTTACTATGGGGAAAAATCATTAAGTAACTATTAGCCGATTTTGTTTTCAATTTGAATTAAATTATTGCTCGATTTGTAAAATCGCTATATAAATATTAATTTATAAATATTTTGTGCCGCTATATATCACGCTTCGAAAAACGCCATAGCTTCGCTATAGCTTGTGTAGCTTGAAGCTTGACAATACCGCTACGCTACGCTTCACGCTATTCACAACCTTGGTTCCATTAGATTTCTTTGACTTCTTTTTTGACAAGATAAATCATGTAAAATATATATATGTATATTTGGTTGTTATCTTATACAATTATAAACCATCTAAAACATAAATAAGAACTCATATAATTAATTGATAAACATCAGAATTATAAGTTTTGTATTCTTCTGTTTTTAAAAAAACCATTGTCAACTTGCATAAATTTTATATTTGGTTAAGATTTGTTCAATGATATCTTCATACAATATGTGATTATCTATATATTTGGTAGATATATATTTCAATGATAAGTCATACGAGCATCATCGATTCGAAAACAAACATTCAACAGCAAAACAAAGATTCCAATAATAAGATTAAACCACAAAGGAAATCCCATAGGCTTTCAAAATCAAAACTGGATCCAACTTTATCCCTACGCGTACGTCCAACATGCATACTATGCCGAGCATCTAAATTCCAAAAGGTACTTTGGTCATCAACCTTTTTTTCATATTAGTTAACCCATTACGTAGTAAGATTAGTTTGCTTCTATTGTTTGTTTATCAGGTACGACGTATGATATTAGATTTGTTTATTTTCTATATCATTATGATATAGAACTTCTTATTATTGTAATTTTGTTTTTATTATTTGTTTTCTAGATGATGTGATTTTAGTTATATGATTTTGGTTGGATGTGATTTTGGTTAGACGTGTTACTAGAACATCTAAAAGCCTTTTCTATCAGATATCAGATCTTAAGGTCTTAAGGTCATCTTTTAGTAGAAGATCTAAAAGCCTTATTTATCAGATTTATTAAGATCTTTTATTTGTTTTTGTAGCAGATGGTTTTTCTATCTACGGTTCTCCCTATGAGGGCCACACCTACTATGATGGAACTATGCATTCAAGTTTGAAGCAATAGGGTGCGTTTCCCCTTCTGTATGACACTTTGTTTACGTTAATAATTTTTACTATTCTTGACACTCAATTGTTAGGAACAGGGATTCTGCTTTGGATTTGTTGAATTTGAGGTGCCTGAGGCTGTTCAAAAGGGGATTGAGGTGTGCAATTTTCTTTATATTATTCCTTACAACATATTTGTCTCTCTTAGTATTACCAGTTACCAATTGCAATGAATATATTATCTTTGTTCATTTAATTATCCTACAACATAAGTCACTGGTCATGGTGGATGTATTCAGGCCATATTTTGGCACTCCAACCCAATCAGAATTGTATTTGCAGCCATGGTTGGTTAGGGTCCCTTTTTATCCGTTCCATATTTGCACATCAGAACCACATAACTCTATAGTTGAACGAGATAGATCAATTTGTAAATAGGTTTTTACTATTATTTGGCCATACATTATATTTGGATAAAGGTGTATGATTTTAATCTGTTTGGGGGTGTTCGTTTTAGCTTATCTTTCAGCTTGCGACCTTATTTTATTTACGCTTTAATTGCAGGCAAACAAAAAGTGCAGTTACAACTTGCAAAATATCAGCTAAAACTACACCTACAAGGTATATTCACATAAACTGCAGGAAAGCACTTAATTATGTTCTCTTTAACTATGAAAATGAATGATTGACCATGTGTAAACACGTCTTTTGCCCCTCATTTTTGTTAGATTACTTCATTATTTTCTTCTGTTACTTTTGAGCTTAGATCAATGGACAGCTTAAAGTTGTTAGATAGGATGTGGCTGACTAATCATAAAGAAAGGCCAGTTCTGTGCTCCCTCAGTAAGTTATAATCATTTGTAACTTGCTACAAGCATAAAACAGTTTATCTTTCGGCTTTATCTCAAAACTACTTTCAAATGTTTTGTAACTAAAATACAAGATCATGGGCATTGGGTAACTCATTTGCCTTTAAGCACCGAGTATGTTCTTAGAACAAGAGCGTTTGGTTATACACACAAACATTATTCATCTCTAGAAGAGATGTATCGCGATAAAAATGTAGGTGAATGATATCGTCATGAACTTTATCAGGAGGCGAATAAAGTGATACGGATGTTACTGCAGGGGCGATATTTGGTACCAGAACTAATGCAACATATATGGAGATGCTTATATACTAGAATAATTTCAACACATATGGAGGTCCTTAGTATGACAAGGGCATGCTTCAAGTGCTCTTATAATTTTTATTATCCTTATCAACTACACTTTTATATGTAAATGTATGATGTTTTATGTTATATCCAAGTGGCAACATGTATGTTTTGTGCAGGTAGTGTAACCGGTCAAAGCAATGGGTTGGAAAATTATTCTGTTAATTTTTTAAAGGTGTTTGGATTTAGCTTATTTGGCTTACTTATTTTACGTTTGAGCTTAAGGATTATAAATTCATAAGCTTATGATAATTAAACATATATACTTGAAATAATGAAGTTGTGAATGTGATATCCTTTATAACAGATCTTTGGAAACCATCTGAATTATGAGACCCTACTGACATATATTGAAGTGACCTTGATAATTGATATGTCATTTCCTCAAGTGGTTATGAAGTGAAAAACAATGGAATGTAAGAGTGGGTTTGATTAGTATGGTTGGTGTCAAACCACACCGTCAAGTATGTTTCGTGACCGATGAGGATGTGCTAAATTCATACGGTCGAGTATGGCCTCACTGGCTTTTGAGATTCATGATACATTAGTGGCATTGGTCAATGGTCGATGTTGGATGGTACGCGTAACACGCTTTATTAAATAAGATTCATCTTTTTTGATTTCATAATAATGTATTGTTCAAGCTTTACTTTATACTTATATGTATTTTATGTATTGATGGACATTGGATTACTGCAGTTTTGAAAGTAGTACATTGTATCATGATTTTAACGCGTACAGAGTTAAACACATACAAAGTTCAACGCTGAGCATTGAATAACTGAAGTTTAGAAGTAACCTTTTTCACGCAATTTTAATGACTTTTGACTGGTATGCTATAGACGAGAACACTTATATTGAGCTCAACATCTGACCTTTCTAGGCGTTTATAGTTATAATTTTTGAATGCAACTTAATACCCAAAACATTAGTGGAAAAGTAGTTCTAACTTGTCTTGATGCACTTTCAGGTTAACCGTGAATACCTGGGCCGCGTTGTTTTCAGCACTGATGGGGTGCTCTATCCCGATAGTGTTGTGAGAACTAATTTCCACATTCAGTAAATGAACAGTGAGTCAAAAGCATCTCTTTCGAGCTAATACATTTGGCGGAGAAAGCCGTGGAATCCTAACAAATACAACACATAGTGGTGATAGTTAACCATATTGAATTGAGGAACTAGAAAGTCTCTAAGAGCTTTACTTTGTTCATATTCATGGTACACTGAATAAATTATATACGATACGCGTGATTCCTAATGACTTTCATTTTTTTATATTTTTTACTCTGTTCTGATTTCTGTGCAGCTTAGGGGGTATGTGGACGACACAGAACACAGAAGACTATATTAAGATAATGAAGGATGACAAGCAGAACCATCTTCTATAAATGAGTGTTATGTTAGAGAAAGTTGACTATATTTAGATATAGAGGATGTCTTAGTCCAATCATTCTTGACTACAAAACCAGTTGTCGAGAATGTTGCTTATCTGGTCTTTTAAAGCAGATTCCAAAACCCCCTTAAAATGGTTACCTCTCTGTTACAATATCGACACATGTACTGTTTTGAGCAGTAACCTGAATCATCTACGTTACAGGTTTGCAGGAAGCAAAGCTACTAGAAATGGATAAACCGAGCAGAAGGTGACAAAATTCCTTATTATGCTCATTGTTATATATACATGATGGTTATACAAAGAGGGTCAATGGATCGAATTCAGTGCGTGCAAGGGTTTCCGAGAGTCCCTCTGGTTGTTGACAATGAATAACAAGGTGTCAAGAACGCCGTCACTCAAAGGTAAATGAGGTATAGTTTACAATTAATAGTTGCATGTCGTTTCTTGATGGATGTATAAATGCAGTGGTGCAGGCGTGGAACACACATTACATAGATCTGTTCAATCCAACCTCTAAAATGTTACTACATTTTTTGCCCACTTGCATTCGACATGCCATTCAAGAGCATGCTTTATTATCATGATAATAACAATACACTTGAAATATATCCAAATTGAGAGCAATTATAATATTCATCTAACATCTGCTTCTATTTCCTTATCTTATGTAGCTGAATCAATTCTAGGATAAAAATATGTTGAGTGCTTCCATCGTTGGCAAATACTACGTAACTCTTAGCCCGAGCTTTTGATTTAATAGGGGACAAGAAAAAGATGCAACCTCAGCAACCATGGTATAGCACTCGTGTTAATCTCGAGCATCTTGCTGAATTGTCAAGTGTTGTGGAGATGAAACATTTGATTTTCCGTATTTATTTTAGACCTCTTTATAGTGTAATACATGGGTCTTGATTTAAACATGATCCATATATGTGACCCATTTGGTAGAAAAACTTGATACATTCGGGAATGACTAATGATGGTTGATTTAACGAGTAATAAAGTTTGATCCATTTGCATAAAGAATGGTTTATTTCTAATATCGTAGTCTTAAATTCCTCCATTTGTTTTAGAATACGTGTTTTTAGGGTTGTTTAAGCTGCTCCACATCATGGTCGCATTAATAGAAAAGAATTACGAAGTTATCTGACTTATTTACTGCATATTGATATCTGCTGTTCTAACCTGAATGCAACGATTTCCATGGTAGCCCATTGTTTAATATGTTTTATTCAATTTTAATTATTGTTATTCCGAACTGTAGGCTCCATATATGTTTCCATGACAAAATTAAAAAAAAGCCACATTGGTACTTTTGGTAGCTAACTCAAACCCATGTTAAGAAAATCACAATTATCCCAGACTTTGGAGATAGACTTATTTTTTTATTTTAACGATAACTTTTATCAAAAAAACTAATAAAAATAATGAGCTAGAACAAGATCACAAGAAAAGTAAATAAGGGTGTTGCAACTTGCAACCAACAATCCTAGCTAACAGTTTTACAACATCTAGAATGACACCAACAAGATTTCAAATGGAGATGACTTGAGGTATGTTTTATGAAGAAAAAAAAAATATCTATAAGGATTTTCAAGGCCTGACATTGACATTCGTTTGTGCGAGTAGACGGAAATAGACTTGTACGTTTGTTTAAATTGTTGTCATGCCAAGCTTTAGTGTTTTATGTCACACCTCACTATGGCGGAATATGGGGCACGACGTATGGATATCGTCACAATATGGCGTGTCTATAGAGATAACTGAATAAAATAAGAAATGTCGTAAAATAGTGACACAAATGTCATGATAATATCTCAACAATGCAAGAGTCTAAGTAAGTAGGTAACAGTCCTACCATTTACCCGAGACAAAAAAAATAAAACACATCAAACATATAAGTGTTTACAAAGTATCACTTATTCGAACATAAAATAAAGTCTAAGAGGAAAGGTGCTTGGGAGAAATAAAAACTCCTCACACCAATTTAAATATTATGTTTCATTTTCTTAAATCAAAGCTATTAAACTCCTCAGAGCTCTTTAAACTTCAAATTCAAGTTCTACAGAATGACGATGATTCAAGTTCAACTTATTTCTACTCAGTTGACGGATCTTTTACTAATTAATTGGTAATGTTTTAATTATGTATCTATGATTTTGTGGTAATTAATCATCTACTATCCTAATTTGGTACCGAGTATTATTCATCTACTAATTTGGTATTATTCATATACTATCTTAATTTGGTATTAATCAACATCTTAACAGCTTTACGCTTAACTATTTCATTCCATTTTTGTTTTTCTATTGTGTTTGCTTATAATATGAACTGATGTTTTATGAATGGTAAAACTATGTGCTTGCTTTATATGCACACTAACTGTTTGATTATATGTCTAGGTAGAATCGATGAATAGTTTGAGATAATCAAGCAATTAATTCTGTTACTCTATATCTTAAGGGTAAATGACTCTTTTGTTTTTTTATAGTTGCAAGTAGTCATGTTTTCTACTCTAAATTGGATGTAGTATTTGTTTATATTAATCCATGTTACAAATGAATTGGGCATTCGTTAACATACAATAGAATTTATGGTTATTGATCAAACATGAAAAGAGCTTATTATTGTTCTTAAACTATTGCAGACTTGCAAAGGATAGATCTGCTTCGATGGTAGCACTTTAATTAAACGAGAAACTACTGTAAGTCAAATGAGATAGTATCACAATATCAAAGAGTTCTCGTGGTCGGCCTTGAATGATTAAAATATAACTTTTATTTTAGATGTTCACAAATGAAGGCTGATCAAATAAGATGAAATAGGGTTGTTGTAACTAAATTGTCAAATAAAGAAAAAGGTATTGCATATAACTTAATTGACATTGTTATGCCGGATCAATGCTTAAAGAAAAGGTGTTACATGCAATTTATCAATGCTATTAACGTTTATTATTTTGGATAGACTCGAATGGCGAGTTAACATGTGTTTAGTTTTTTTTGAAGCTATAATGCATAGTCTCTTACTCATTGTTTCCTGAAATTTATCATGTGTCTATGTTATTTAATTGATAGGCTTCGCAAATAAATCGATTATGCTCACAAAGTTATTTCTTTTGCTTCTCATTTGGCCACATAGGCGCTGTTTATTCAACCTCTCGGACATATGGTTCCTTCAATTTCTGGCACATTACTACACTACATTTTGTTTAGCCCATTGCATATGGGGTTTAGAAACAAAGAAGGGAAATCCCCTATGATCAATAATTCTTGATAGTATCTTACATAAATACATATTTTTGCGTGTTTAAAAAATTTAAGGCTTAAATATATAGTAACGTTATGATTTTTTTTTCTTTCAGGAAGTGGAACTATCAGAAGAAATATGTTGGAGTTTGGACTTCGAAAGGACTTAGGTGGTGTTCTTAAGAACACTAATAAACAAGTTACTATTTGGTTACATTGCATTCATGAGAGTAGTTTATGCAGGTTTGACTATTTGTTCTATTTTTTTGTTGGCTTGGTTGAAACAAAATCTTAAGTGCTTCTATCATTTCTTTTTGTTTTAATTTCAGATATTGAGCATCATTGAACGTGCTCTTATTATTTCAATCAAAGATTTTGAACATGTGCTCTTTTTGAGGTATGTTCGTAATTCTTACTTTATGATATCAGCTTTTAGCTTATTCGATGATATGCTTTTGATTATAAATATTTGCAGAATCAAACATGGTCACATAAATTCACAAAACTACAATATCAAACTTTTCTGAGAACAAATTGAAGTTTTCTTTTAATACAAACTTCTTTCATTAGTGTTTTTTTGTGAAAGCTTAAAGTGTTTTTGAAGCCTAAACAAATCTTCTTTATTTTCTAGCAAGTGTTTATTGCTTTATGTGCTACAAGCATCTTAAATATGTGATCTTTGTTAACCAGTATAGTTTACTATAGCAACACCAATCATGTGTGAAGTTTCAGTTATTGAGGCATTGCTGCTTTGTATAATGTCACTCATCTCCGTTATAAAATATATTTGTAATTTATTGAGATTGGATCTAACATGAGATGTATTGAATCCTGATGATGTTTTTACCTGTTTTTGCATGTTGGTAAAAGGTTTGTGTGGATTGTTTTCTAGGTAAGGAGATTTTATGAGATTAGTAAGTTATAAACGATGTAGAGGTACAACCACCACATTCACAAGTTGTAGATTGTAGAGAATATGCATCTGATATTTGTTTTCAAGCTTCTTATTATTTTTTCTGTCTAAAATGTTGTCATTCTCTTTGTGGTGAAGTAACTCTGGTAACACTTGCAAAAGAATATGGAATATACTAATATAGTGCCTTATTAACAGAGTTGTGAGTTATTCGATTGATCTATCTTTTTTTGTGGCAAAGTGTACAAAGATCCATTAATATACTAATATAGTGTACTTAATCTACTACTTCCATTTTTTGTTTCACCATTTTGCATCTACTCTTACATAGAAGGTAGTGTTTCCGCAAATATGAATAGACATACGGGCAAATCACATTGTCTTTTCAAGGTATGATCATACATTATTTTAGTACCTATATCTATTTTTCAATGTCAATTAGAGGATCATGAGTCACGTCATTTACGTAAGATACTGCAAAGTTTATTTTACTTAATACTATTGATAAAGGGTCAATTCTGTAAAAGTTTAGAACTTGGAAAGATGAATAGGGAAAATTGTCGAAGGCTTTTGATGTTTGATAAATTGCTCAAGCAAGAAGTCGACATGAATCAGATATTTAATGTGAATGATTTAACAAAGTGTCTTGAGGCACATGTTACGTCTTTGCTATATTGTTTATAGCTTCATAAACTATTTTAATTACAAAAGTTAGCATACCTGAGTTACGTCGACCAATGGCTAAGTAGAAACATTATGTCAAATAGTTTCTTTTGCTTTAGGTGCATCTCATTCGCATCTTCGGTTGCTAACATGATTATGAAACTTCGTTTGAATATAGTTGAAGATCAATTTGTTTATGTTTCGGTAGCAGGCTTTCTATGTTCTTTTTTTTGTTTTGTTGTTACCTAACACACCTTTTTTCATTAACAAATAAAACTTGAATCATTCATAGAAAACCATGATCTTTTAACTTTTAATGACTTGGCTTTTACGTGATTTTGGTTACAGGAAAATCAAGAGGAATGTGTTGAGAGTCACTAATGCCATGAGCTGTCTTAAGAAGGTCTCACTCCAAAGGTAAATAGAAAACGTTCTGCAACGTGAGCCAATGTGCTTTTAGTTTAGCCTAACATGATTTGGAGAATTAGGTTAAAATAACATGTTACCATGCCAATAATATACATTCAAATACTCCGTACCTCTTTTGATGAAGTTCATACTTCATAGTCAAACAATAGTACCCATGTAAATAATAATCAGGTTTAGAAAAAGATGATGGTAAGTTTTTGTTTGTTGTATTCTTACCGGATGTTTCTTTTCTTATAATGGGAGGAACACACCAACCCTCAATTGATACTTTCTTATTTTACAAACCATGTGCAGGTTATGTTGTTCATATCAGTTTTAAAGTATCTAAACTATGATATACTTATGAGTAACTTATGTCTTTGGGTTTTTTGTTGCAGTACTCTTATTAAATGCGAGGAGATTCAGTTATATCAAGAGAGCGAGAGTACATGAAGATGACATCGTTGACACATTCTTTTTCACATGTGAAATGAGAATAAAGTGGTACTAAACCAGCTTAATGAGGGGCCGAGCTCCTTTTGCACGAAACACTACTTTTTCTTACCAACATGCAAAGTTGGGGTAGGAGATGAAACTGTCTAATCAATGAGAATTACAGGTTTTTATGGACAGTGGAGTCATAAGGATGTTTTGACCATGTGGAAAAAAAACAAAAGTTGTATAAGGTTCTTTTTTTTCCAGTAACACGGATAATAAAATCAATTAAAATAGCATGTGTAACACAAAATTGTGAATCGTATATTTCCCATCGTGTACAACGCCCCTATTAAGGATATGTGTTCTACACATGAAATTATTGATGCTTAATGTTTAAATAATAAAAGAAACTACTTAAAATAAACTTTATATGGCATATGCTACGATAATATCATAAAAATTAATCTTTTATAGTCTCCAAAAATTTGATGGTACTATTTTGTTTAGATTATAAAAAGATTATAAAGTAATATCTTTTTATAATCTCTTTCCGTCTCCATATAAAGTTCATCTCTGATTCTAGCAACAACTATTTTGGTCAAGCATACCTGGATATACTTTCGGAATTTCATTGTTGAGGTTTAATTAATTACTTTAGCGACTACTATCTCATTTCAATTGTTTAATAATAGTAGCAATTGTTTAATAATAGAGTAGTGACTGGGATATGTAACTGACATGTTTAATTTTGCACCCTTGATAACTTATGAAAATGTATGATAAGATGATCTCTTATGATAAACTTTTTGATAGGTTTATAGTTGGATCATAAACTTTTTAATAGGTTAATAGTTGGATCATAACATTAATTTATGAACCTTGAACTGGGCCTTACTAGAATTCTCACAAAATTTTATAAACCTTATATATTAATCAAATGCATTTAATTATGAAAAGGTCTAGGATTATGAACCTTATTTTTACCACATAAGCATGAAATGGTTCTTCACTATGATTAACAAGTTCTTAAACTTCTTCATACCTTTATAAACCTATTCATAAACATATTATACTGGTTGTCTCAAGTTTAGAAAAGATAAGGTTATGCAATCAATATGTCCAACAAAAGTTAAATTCGTCATAAATTTAGACGTATGAGTTAAAATTCTAAATCAATTCTCTTAATAATATATGTTAATTTATTTTAAACACTGTTAAATTTATTAAGATTTATTTAACAACCCGTGTATTACACGGGTCTTAAGCTAGTGTATTATATTATGAGATCTTGACAGGTTATCCAAATTTGTTATGAAATCAGTGCATGAATTTTTTCTGTGCAAATAATATAAAAACTGTACCAACGTTTGAACTAATAATCTCATTTTGTATATGATTATAGACAAATGGTGATTACGAGATCAAATCCCAATAATGCAACCACTTCCAATGCGGATAATGTTGAATCCCCAGAAGCTACTCGAAATGTTACTGCCGCACAACTGTGGGAAATGATAAGTGAAGGCATCACAGCAGCCATGGCAGCCAGAGGAGCTGACCCGAATGCAAACAATGATCCAAACTTTGATGCACGCAGAAACAACACCAACAGGGGTTGTTCTTACCCCGACTTCTTAAAATGCAAACCCTCATACTACCGAGGAAAAGAAGGAGTTGTTGAATTGATGCAGTGGTTTGAAAGACTAGAGACAGTTTTCCGCATCAGCGCTTGTGCTGACGAGAACAGAGTTATGTTTGTTACATGCACCCTACTCGAGAGCTCCCTTACTTGGTGGAACTCTGTGGTCGCCACCCTTGGACATGACACTACCTATACTCTCACTTGGGCCAACCTCAAGGAGAGAATGACTAAGAAATACTGTCCCAGAGGAGAAATGAAGAAGTTGGAAGTCGAACTGTGGACTCCCTGACAAGATTGAGAAGTATGTCGGCGGACTCCCTGACAACATCCATGACAGTATGCTAGCTTTACGACCCACTACCATAGAAGGTGCTATAGAATTTGCGACTGAGCTGACCAACAAGCGAGCCCGCAATCTGTCCGAGAGGCAAACGGACAACAAGAGAAAATTCGATGAAAGCTCTCGTAGCCAGCACCAACAGCCTTCCAAAAAGCAAAACGTTGGGCAAGCTGATGACACTACTCCCACAACCCGCACTAAGAACTACTCGGGATCCAAGCCCAAGTGCTCAAAATGCAACTATCACCATGTTGCTGGAGGACAATGCCAAGGATGCTACAAGTGCGGCCAACAAGGCCATTTTGCTCGTGATTTTCAAACAAATGTTGCTACCCCGGGTCGACCCAATACCAATCCCGGAAACAGCAACAAAGGCAAGTCCAATGCACGTGGAAGTAGAAGTGGACAGCAGGGAAACCGAAACCCCGCAGGTGGAAGCAGTAGTGGACCAAAAAAAGTTGTGGTATGTTACGAGTGTGAAACCCCTGGGCATGTGAGACCCGATTGTCCCAAGTTGGCCAACCAGAAGAAGGACAACAAGGGAACTTCTTCGCAAGTGTACATGGCCGGCAATTCCCTAGCTAATCCAAGCTCCAACATCGTACCTGGTACGTTCTTACTAAACCAATGATATGCATCTATCTTGTTTGACACATGGGTAGACCAAAGCATTATATTTGCTAAATTTAGTAAGGTATTGGAAATCCCTCCGTTAGTTCTAGACTCCTATTATACTTTAGAATAGTCGACTGAAAAGTTAGGATGGTTAACACCATCATTCGAGGTTGTTCCTTCAAAATTTTCCAATCACCCATTTTACATCAATCAGATCCTAGAAAGTCTTGATAGCTTTGATGTCGTCATTAGCATGAATTGACTAGCAAGTATCATGCAATTATCATATATGATCAAAAATTGGTTCGTGTACCTTGGGGAGATGAAACCTTGATTATACTAGGGGACCATAACCCCGATATAGTTAACACTAGATTTAGTGTCATTTCTTCACCAACAAGCCAGAGGGTACTTGGTCCGGGGATGCCCCATTTCCCTAACCTGTTTCTCCAACCCAAAACCTGAAAGACACATCCAACTCACAATGGGTGTATTTTGTAGGGTTATATCCGCCACTTAGGCAACCCTAAGTCTGAAAGACACATCCAACTCACAATGGGTGTATTTTGTAGGGTTATATCCGCCACTTAGGCAACCCTAAACCTGAAAGGCACATCCAACTCACAATGGGTGTAACTTGTAGTGTTATATCCGCCAGTTAGGCAACCCCAAACCTGAAGGACACATCAAACTCACAATGGGTGTATTTTGTAGGGCTAAGTTCGACATCCCTCGTAAAGAAATGTTGAATGTCCCATGTTTTTGGACATTCGTCTTTCCTCTTCGGGTCCAATTAGTTCGACAATACCATCATTCACCAGACTCTGGGAGGTGTAATTTCCTCTCTTTAGAAGTCAGAATTTGTACAAATTTTGAACCAGTAATAGTGAATGCACGACCCTTGTTACGGCACCCTGCAAGGTGCGCACTTCTTTATTCTTGGTATCTTCATTTATTTCCACCATTTGAGGTACTTATTTTCTGCCCCCCCCCCCCCCCCCCCCCCGCGCTCAGCCCCGCGGCGAATGAAGCAGATTCTTTGCAACTTCTTACCCAATCGCCATCAACAATAATCTTAACCTCTCTGTTGGGTAAAAACTTTAGTACTAATAACTGATGTTTGTATCCCACAAGCTTGAGGTATAATTGTAAGTCTTTTCTTAAAGCTGTTGATATAGGAGGGGTTATATTTAAAATATTTTGTTTTACCTTCAACCCCCAATTTTCATCATCGGGAGTGGAGATATAACCTCTATCTCACCCGTGAAAAGGATGCAGACATAGTACATCCCCAGCATATAAAACATGCTGGCGTGTCCTCCTCATATCAGAAACCATTTGCAGTGGATTTGTCCTCCTAACCAAATACACAACACCATTGGTCCTCTCCCAGCTCTTGAAAGTACATAACTACAACTCCCGTTGGGAAGCCCGCGTCTAGCCATCCACAGCAGCAGTCTCCTTCACTGCTCAATCGGATGTATAGTGTGACCCAGATAAAGATCTCTTTGCATTCCCTTTTATCCATCCACAACAGCAGTCTCCTTTATTGCTCAATCGGATGAATAGTGCGACCCAGATAAAGATCTCTTTGCATTCCCTTCCTATCCATCCACAGTAGTAGTCTCCTTTACTGCTCAATCAGATGTATAGTGCGACCCGGATAAGATCTCTTTGCATTCCGTTCCTATCCATCCACAGTAGCAGTCTCCTTTACTTCTCAATCGGATGAATAATGCAAACCGGATAAAAATCTCTTTGCATTGCTTCCTATCCATCCACAGCAGCAATCTCCTTTACTGCTCAATCGGATGTATAGTGCGATCCAGATAAAGATCTCTTTGCATTTCCTGCTATCCATCCATAGCAAGAGTCTCCTTTACTGCTCAATCGGATGTATAGTACGATCCGAATAAAGATCTCTTTGCATTGCTTCCTATCCATCCATAGCAGCGGTCTCTTTTACTGCTCGATCGGATGAATAGTGCAACCCGGATAAAGATCTCTTTGCATTCTCTTCTGTTTACCCGTAATAACAGAAGCCTTCATTAATGCCCAATCGGACGTATAAGAGTAACCTAGGTATAGACCACTCCGCGTTCATGCCGCCATCCGTACCTAAGAGAGAATCTGAATCGAATCATATACTTAGAACATCTTTCACTTAAAAGATAACTACGTTTTTAGTAGCTTTGAGGACAAACCTAAAATAACGGGGTGGTGCTGTAAAATCCATGATTTTACCATGATTGAATATAATAAATTTCCACCTAATAATCCTAGAACACTCATTCATGTGTTATATCTCCTTAAGATGTGTATGAACTTGTTCATCATATAATTATACTTTTACTTTCATCTTTGTTGAAAATAACTTCATAACCTAAAACCATGAACTTACAACTAGGAAAAACAAGTAATGAAATTATAACTAGCAATGAGTGTGTGCCACACTTAACAAATTGGAGAAAAATGTTACATCATGCATACCTAGCCGTTTATGCATATGTATACACCCCTTGCATATTACACTACTCTGGGACTAGCCCAATACCATCACCCTCCTTTGTGATAAGTCCACAACAAGCCCAAGCCATAGCCCATTACCCTTTGGATAGGTTTACACAGGAAAACACATAGGTGGAAGAAGAAAGGGTGCATTGGTAATGGAAAAGCCTATACTTGGCACAAGTATTCTTACCAAGGCAATCATGCCTTTTGCATTCCCTTTCCCTCTCTCCTCTTAAGCCGAAACACACACACACACATTCTCATACATGCAATCTCACTTCTCTCTTCATCTCTCTCTCTCTACATTTTGGCTATAAGCCACAAAAATCCAAAGTTGATTCATTAAATCAACTAAATCTTTGTCCCATCTTTATTACAAATCATTTGGTAGCATCATTCCTTTTGGAATCACTATAAACAAGCCCTAGCCGAATCTTTAAGGCCGCGGCTTAGTTATAACTAAGGTTTCCTTCACCATCTTGATTAGATCTCTAATCTCCTTGTTCATCTAGATCATCCTTGGTACTTTTAAGCAAGAAAGGTATACACCTCGTGGTCTTTCATTTCTTCATGCATGCATCATCATACATCTATAAACACAAGTAAATAACATGTTAAAAAGAAGATTTGACAAGCCATGACCATTATAGGTCCCGACATATTTATGAAAATCATATACATGATTAAAAATCTTTTAATAAGAAACCTATGGCTTGTATTCCATGTTTTAAACTTGATTTAAAAACCATATGAGACGTTTTGTGAATCTAAATGTTGCATGGGTTACAAATCTTATTTTATGGGACTATGGTTAACTAATAATCATAGATCTCATAAAATGAACTAGTGTAACTCACTAATCATGAAGACCATGACCTTAAAGGTCACGGCTAAAATGAATGATGACCATATGAATTGTCTACTAAGTTTTAATAATGGAATATGAAATGATACATGTTAAATGGAATATTAATAATCACAAAATATAACTTAAGTGTATATATGTAGCCGTGGGTTACATATGACCTAAAATGGGTTAGATGTACATGCACGCTTATATAAACCATAGATCTAATGATAGAGTTAACTTGAGTATGTTAAACATAAAACAAGCTTATAATATCTTATGGGAACCTTGGGAAAAGACAATATAGCCGTAGGTTATATGTAGTCTCCGTGGTATAATGGTAACCTTGGAAACATGCATGACACCTAGATTATCATGATTGTATTTTTGTAATTATTTACAAGACTTAAAATTTGCTAAAGTGTTCATCTTGGAAATACCAAGATTTAGAAATATAGTCGTGAGCTATATATGAATATACATGGATATATGATTGATTTTTAGGTCTAGACATAGTTTAGATCTCATTTTGGACTTGTGACTTGTTTTCTTGATTTGTACATAGCTAGAACTATTTTTGGAAACACTTATAAGTACATGCAACCATAAAACAAGTTTAACTCATCTTAATAAGCTATAACAAATTATAGCCGTGAGATATAAGATCCTATTAGGGCTTATGACTTGCATGCAACCTTGTAACACACCTAGATCTATTTTGGAACATCACATAAAACCAACTATTAGTTTTATTCTTTAATTAAGATCTAAAACTAAATATGAATAAGCTAATAATAAGCTTATAAGAATATCCTAATTTAAAACTTACATAAAATGTAAAGTGGTTTTAATGGACTATTTAAGCCCATGAGATGTTAATCCAAGACTAAATGGACCCAATAAGCCCATCTAATAAATCTTAGAATCTTAATGGACTTAAGATTTCACTTAGGCCTATTTAACTAATTAAAGGACTTAAAAATGTATTTAAGCCCAATAAATGATTTAAAGGCCCATTTAACAAGTTAATAAACTTAAAAAGGTATTTAGCCCATTAGATCTTTAGCCCATTTATTAAGCCCATATACTATCTTGAATGTTAAATAGAAGTTTTTATAATAAAATATAACGTATAAAAACTTTTTGGATTAAAATGACAATTTATGAAACTTAAGGAGTAAAACCGTAACTATGAAACTTGTTTTGATTAACTAGTAAACACAAGGACTGAAAATGTAATTATCCAAAAGTCTAGGGTTTAATAAATACTATCCGTGGTAAATTAAACCCTAGGGACCATTTTGGGAAGTTTCTAAAAGTTATTTTGTCATCTTATAACCCTAAGGACCATTCTTGTAAATTGCCGAAACTTAAAGAAGCCCTAGGGCTGTTTTTGTCATTTTAGTAAAGTTACAAAACCTAAATATAACTAGGGGGACTAAACCTGACATAAGCCGAAACTTTAACAAGCCCTAGGTACTAAATGTGTAATATCCGAAAGTTATACTTGTTTAAAATATGGAGGGACTAGTTTTGCCATGTTCCGAAACATTAACAAGCCCTAACCCTAAAATCTATTTTAATTATAATAAAACATAATTGAACACCTAGAATATAAGATTAATGTATAAATTCTTAAGTTTGTAATTAATAAATTATTTTATAAATGTTAATATAATTTATGGAAACTTTAAAGTTAAATAAAATATTTTATTTTATTTTTCAAAATAAAATATTTATATTTGCCTTAGGGAGTAAATTGTATAAACAATATGTACATGTATTACTAATACATAAACTCATATACTTTTAGGAAATAAAATTATATGAACGTTGAATAAATTGAATACCAATATTTAAGTAAAACACCTTACGTTTACTTAAAATATGAAACTTCATAATAAGTTTAAATGAATGATTATAATTCATGAACTACGAACGTAAACTAATATTTTAAGTAGAATGTTTATGTTCACTTAATAATGAAACTTAATAGTAAATGAGTGATTATAATACATGAACGGAGAACGTAAACTAATATTTTAAGTAGGACATTTTATGTCTACGTAAATAAGAAACTTAATTATGAGTTGAATGATTATTATAAATACATTTATGCTAACTGATATTAATAGTTAAACATTTTATGTTTACTTAGAAATGAAACTTATGTAGATAAGTTTAATGAATATTGTTGATACTTGAACTACGGTTATTTAGATAAATACCGTAGCATAAATAAACTGACTAAAATCTGTATAAGCATACATATATGTTCTTTGTACTATCTATTAAGACTGTACTATTGGATTAGGCATAACTATTGGCGTGAGCTTTATTTGGATATTCGTATTAAATAGCTATTGCCTACTCCCAGGCGAGTTTACAGCCCCATATAAACTTTTGATAAAACTTTCCCTTTATGGGAAAGAAAACATGCAAACACTTAATGGACATAACAGAATTGTATAAACATGACTATGATTGATTGTTATTGGAACTGTTAAATTGTTGTAAATCGCCTGAATGTTATAAATAGATCTATTAGGGATTGACCATCCCCATCTGATGAGTCATGCTCACCGTGCCTTGGCCGGGACAACAGATGTATAGCATGTTGGAACTGGGTTGGGTGTCTTTTTGTAAGACACTACGTCCTCATCTGTTGAGGACTATGGAAGGTTAAGCTTCAGTTTCTAATAATAAACAAATGGAATCTATATTTTAGTAAGAATGCTTTGTGCATTGTTACTTCTATAATTATTGTATGTCCAAACTAATAAATGTTAAACCTGTAAATTCACCAACTTTATGTTGACCCTCTAGCATGTTTTTCACAGGAAAATGAAGTTAGTACTTGGTGTGTGCATGGTCTCCAGCATCTTAGTAATCTGCATTGTAGGACTCGTCAGGGGTTCTATTTGGGAAACATAAACAATCACCTTCTATCATGTTTAAGACAATTTTTATTTATTTGTTTATCAAACATGTAATCTGATTTGAATAACTCTTTATCTTATGCTCTATGGACTATATGCTATCGATCCACCCTAGTGAAATCTCCGTGGATATTTTCGCATATTTTGACCCTACCAGGGGTGTCACATGTTACCACCGGCGGTAATGCACTCGAAAAGATCATGAGCTCCACCACAAGATAAACAACTCTTATCAACCGCTTTAACCGATGCGGAATTTAAAGCATCTTGTGCTTTCCAATGAGTCATAAGATTTGAAAACCTATCGAGAAACCGATTTTCCTCATTTGCTTCATCATGTAAGGCGTTAATGTGACGAGACGATGACGATGACGACGAACCCATATTGGCAACACTCGGTGTGTTACGAGGGTTATAAACCTTAGATCTATTCTCGATAATCTTTAAAGCTTCATCGGTCGTTTTGCACAAAAAATTACCACCCGCGACGGCATTCAAATAATCTCGTTCATGATCATTAAGCCCATTATAAAAAGTATCTATTTGATGCAATTCCGAAAAATCATGGTGTGGACATTCATGTAACATTTCCTTAAATCGTTCCCATGCCATTGAAAAACTTTCATTATTACGTTGTGTAAACCTTGAAATCTCAGTTTTCAAATGTGTTGTTTTAGATGGTGAAAAAAATTGGTTCACAAACTTAAAAACGAGATCACCCCATGTCAAAATCGAATTTGGCAGTTCTTTCTCGAGCCAAATTTTAGCGGGTCCATCTAACGAGTATGAAAACAACATCATCTTAATGGCGTCGTGGGGAACATCCTTAAACTTGCTTGTTGCGGTGAGACGATTAAAATTCCTTTTGTGGTAATGCGGGTTTTCTTTCTCATGACCTCTAAATGTATTTGCTTGCAACATCGACATTAAACCCGTATTAATCTCGAAATTCTCCGCAAGGATGGCGGGAATCACAATAACTTCTCCAAAACCCTCGGTGGGTGCTTGAAGCAACTCCATCATAGTACGATTAGCCATGGCGACTATTGGTTCTACAACGGGTTCAACAATTGGAGTTTGTTCTTCAATCAAAGGCTCTTGATTTCCTTGACTTTGACGATGTTTATGAGCTCGTTTTGCTTGATTACGAGTTAGCATAAACTTGACGTAGAATGGGAGGTGAGCAAAGAAGATTCTTTTTGGGTGTTTTGTGGATTTTCTATTTTTTTGTGTTTTTGATTGTTTTTAATTTTTTTGGATTTTGTGTATCTTTGTAGACAACAATCTACCAAATCTCTCCTCGAATCAAACTCTTGATTAAAGAAGCCTCAAAAGAATGAAAACGATCACGTGGAGTGAACGCCTTCGAATGACTTTAGAACTTTGGTGAAAACCAAATTGTTCAAGAAGGTTTAATCACAAAGAAACCAAGCAAATATATATGATACGTAATAATACTTTGGGCGGCAAAACCCTCGATTAGCTTTCAATCTCAAAATACTCACAAGCAAGCGGGGAAACGAGGCGGCGCGAAGCACTTAAGAGCCTTTTTCCTTAGGGTATATTTTATAATACCCGCCTTATACCCACCTTATAGTTTGTACTTTTCAAAATCGAGCTTCACGAAAGTATTTATCTATTTTTGCCTTTTTATTTTTGTTTGAGATTCGAATACAATAATTAGGAGATCAAATCCCAATTATGGTTGTGTTTTCACACTTTTGGAGATATTTTGTATTTCTTGTGATACTTAATACAATATAGTAATAATAATTTCACAAGAAAAACGAAAAAAACCGATAATGCGTATTAGTAGAGTTCTACTAATACAAATACTATTTATGGCTAATATTAGAAACAAAATGACAAATTAACCACGACACACCTCCCCGGAAGCGGCGCCAAAATGATTGTGGTAAAATACACCTTTTAGGAAAAAGGCGTAAAAGCGGTAAGTATTAAACAAATGATTTAGGAAAATCAAGTGTTAATGACCCAATTAAGTTTGTTTCCCAAAGGAGGTATATGTGTGTGACTAAAATGCAATGATATTTGAGATTAATATTTGAAAGAAGGGGATGAGAAAATAGAATGACGAAGACGTGAAAATTATTACTACGACGACTAAAATTAAAAACCGTAAAAAGAGCTAAAATAAAAATAAATTCTAAAAATTCCCAAAAAATTACCAAAAAACAAATTAAACAAACCAAGAGTTTACAAATGATCAAAACTTTTTCAAACCTTTTAATTAATTAAATATTAAATTTTAAATGCTAATTAAAGTCCTAAAAATCAAAATAACTAATAAAAAGCCCAAATAAAGATTTTTCACTTTGTAAACCTCTAAATGACTAAATAAGAATAAAAACTATTTTTATGAATTTTTAAACTAATTAAAACTATTTAAAATGATTAAAAACTATTAAAAACTTAAAATAATTCTAGAAATTAGAAAAATGTTGATAAAATTAACCTAAGAGTTGCAAAAATCCTATTTTAATATATTTGACCTAAGAAAAATATAGTAAGTGCAAAAATGTGAAATTTGAAATTTAATAATAAAATAATATTAAAATATTATTAAAAATCTAAAAATTATAAAAAATTATAAAAACTTGCAAACTAGTTTATTTTAACCTAAATAAACAGAAAATGAAAGTAAAATTACCAAAATACCCCTAATGGGCCTCTAAATGGGCTAAAATAGAAAACAGTCCAATCTAATGGGCTTTTTGGCCCAAAAACCTCAACTAAGCCCAAATGAACTGAAAAAGCCTTATCTGACTCAAAATTTAATTCTAAACACAAAAGTCTGAAGGCCCAAAAGCTGGTTTTGAGCTTATCACAACTTATTGGTACAACAACTTATCCTTATTGGGCCAATAAGCCCATTAAGCAATAAGCCAATTCCATAAGCTCAAATTTGACACACAACCTTCTTTTGAGATGCCTAAGAGATCTGTGAAAAGAAATTTTGAAAAACAAACCCAATAAGCTAGAAATAACCAAAGTAGAATTTCTCTAAAAGACAAAATAATCGGGTTAGAGTTCTAGGATGTTTCAGAAGTTGATCCTTTTTGAAAAAGCTCACAAATAGCTTAACTAAGAATAATCAACCATAAAATTCACAAAAAGCCAAGTAGAATAAGCTGTAGAAGCAAATAAGCTGGCTGAAAAAGCAAAATAAGCTAGTTTCCTAGCAAAAGCTTAACCAAATGACTTGTAACTTTCCAGATTTGATATTAAGTTGAGAAAAATGACACCTATTACAAAAGCCAATTTGTTGCATGTACCAATAAGCAGTTCTAAAAAATAAGCCAAATTGTGCTTATTTGACCAAAAGTCAAAGTCCACCAAAATTAACCAAATGCTCAGGGATTGTTTGTAACCTTGTTTCAAGCAATTTTTGTGAAGAACTCAAGGTAGAGTCCTTGTGAATCAAGTGGTCAGTTGACCAAATGACAACAGATTTTGGACAAATTAGGCCAATAAGCCAGTTAGCTTATAAGCACTCAAATAAGCAATCCAAATAGCCAAAATGTCTCACAAGCAGCACAAAAACAAGTTCTAAGCAACAAATAGGCAGGGCATACACTAGATAACAAAATGCAAGGCAAAATTGAGGTGGTCACTTTGTTGATGCAAATGACCACTTCAGCCAACTTTGATAAGCTCTAGCACCCACAATAAGCCACCAAATTCAACAAACAGATACTGCACAGATATCTTATCACCTAAACTCTTCCCAAACCAGATTTCAGACCTTAGATCCAACAAACAAAGATTTTATTGGATCTGATGTGTTTGACCAATTTCAAACCACTTTTATCACATTTTTCCAAAACTTCAAAAACCTTTTACAAACCTCTTGAGCCTTAACCAATGACCAAACCAGTTGCATATTACTTGTTTAGACTCCCCAAACCCTAAGAACTAAAGGCACAAGGCCACAAGGCCTTATGATCCCAAGATCCCAAACAACCTTGTTTTAGTCCTTTTTCAAACAAACTTTTTATTCAATCACACAACCTACTAATTTTATGGTTCAAATACCTCAACTAGGTGACAACTAATAGATGCCAACAATAAAACACAAAGCACAAAAACAAGAACAACAAATCACATGGCAAAGTTCATATCAGACATAAACATGAAACTTTTTAGAGGAAACATAAAAACAGGTTATACCTATCCCCCACAACTTCCTAGAGGAATCAGCTATGCTCCTTGGACCACTCTCAACATCTAGAGAGTGACCAAGGTCCTTGAAAAAAGATGATATGTGCCTTGGTTGACGGTTCAAAGCAGAACCTCAAGGGCTTGATTTCTTCAACACAAGCAGCAAACAACCTATCCAAAGGTTGATAAACCTTCACTAGCTTGGTGTCAACAAGCTTGCAAGGGCTTATAGCTTTTGGATAAGGGTTAGTACAAGATAAATATAAAAATAGATGACTATTTTCAAGCTTATTTCAAACTTGAAAACCTTACCAAAAATAAACGTGCTTTAACCACAAGATCAAAGCACCTTTATAACATCAAATGCAACTCAGAATTACCCTTTAACAACACCAACTTTCAAAAACATAAAAAGGAATTACAATTTTCTTAAAATACCAACTTTTATAAATTTTAAAAAGGAATTACAATGTTTAAAGAGTAAAACTGGAACAAGGGAATCTCACAAGTTGAGGTCTCCTTATATAGGACTAATGGACTATTCTAGAATGATGAAATACATGAAACCCTAGCTAAGAATTCTCAAAAATGCCCTTGACGCGTTTGTTGTTGATGAGCTATCCAAAATAATCTTGAGCGTTCCTTTTTGCCTTTGGTAGCAAGTATAAGCTGAGGGTTGTTGATCTTGCCACATAGGATTACTTGGAGGTTAAGTCGTGTGATGATTGGCTGAGAGGGAATTGGGGGTGGGGTCCATGGTAATGTGATGGGTAAGTTCAAGTATGGGATGTGTTCGTGTGAAGGTTAATTACTTTTTGGCCAAGGTAATTTGGAATAACCCTTTGTTTAGTAAAAGTAAAATATGGGTGGGATGAACATGAATAGTGGTCCCATTGATTCGAAAAAGAGGGGTGTTTAGTGTTTGGCGCGTGTTTGTACAAACTTTGGGAATGGTAGAAAGGGTCCTTTTATTTTGGGAAAACATGTATATAAGGTTTTTCAGCCACCAAACTCACTTTCCTTTGTGAATAAACTTTTCCTTTTCATACTTTTGCCCCAAAACTTTGGTAAAAGGGTTTCAAGGGTTGTTTTTGACATTTTTGCATAGTTTGAGGACTGATCTTGGACATTTTTCATCTTTGAAGGTCTTCAATGTATCTTTGACTTCATGAGGGACCATTTTTGGCAATTTAGAATTGTTGAGGGACTAAACTTGCCAAATCTTCAAAGTTGAAGGACCTTTTTGTAATTTTGACAAACTTAAGGGACCAAACTTGTAATTATGAATATACAAGGGTATTAAGTGTCATTTCTTCATAAATGAGGGATCAATCTTGTACATCTTCAAATCTTCAAGGGTTTTTCTTTGAGAAATCCATAACTAGGGCCCGGTTCTTTGTACGGCTTCGTTTCTCGTGTCCGTTTTTCCTTGTTTCTTGTGATCTTTTGTCTTTTTCACAATATCCATACCTAAAACACACAAGTAAACAAACAAAAGCATATATATGGTATTTTTATGACATTTTATGCATTTAAATCTCGAAAAGAACGATGAGATCATGTATAAATGCCATCTCACCATTATACCATCTGCATCATTAAGATGCAAAGCCTGGCGAAACAAGGCTTCAGTAACCACCCATGGAAGCCCATGGACTGTAGCAGTCAATGTAGTCACATTATGAACCGTTGAGGAAGTGACAGTATTCTAAAACTGGTTAATATGAGTGACAGGGATAAGAGGAGCATGAGAAAGTGCATACCTTAAAGGGGATGCATTTAAATACTCCACCATCTGAGTATATTGAGGAAACAGAGTGTTGTCAGCCTCTAAATAGGCAACTATGTTGTGCTGACTTCTGAACCCCAATACCAAATCACTCGGTTTAAACTTAGGCGCCATTGATGTAGAAAGCTGTGATATATGTTATGAAAGATAAATATGTGTGAAAATTTAGTTAGACAAAAATAAGCAGTTACCCTGTTTCAAAATAATGAGCCAAATATATAGGAGAGGTAGGCACATGTGATTGGCCAAAAATTAGGCAGTTATTTTTCAAAATATAATGATTAAAATCTTGAAAAGATATAACTTATCTTGTGCATTAATAAAAAGTTACCAACTCCTAAAATTACGGCCCAAATTTTCGTCAAAAGTAACAACTGGATAGGACCCAATGTTTGTCAATGGTCAAAAATAACCTATCAACGCCCAACGGCTATATTCTTGCCAACGTTGGAAAATGCCATGTCAACGTCAAAATTGGTCCTAACAACGTTTGAAAATAAAACTGTCAATGTCCAAAAATAAAAATAATAAAAATGAAAAAGGACCTTAACAAAGTGATTTAGCCTAGTGAAGAAAACTTATAGACTGAAAATTACCATAGGGTGGCAAGCATTGTCCAATCATGCACACTTGCTTAAGCAAGATAGACATAATAGTCCTCAAGTGTCCCTTGCTAACCAAAGTTATTAGCAGTGAAGTTATCTTTTAAAATCCTTTGTAACTTCCCAGGTAAACCCAATAAAAATCATACCCAAGTCTCCCAACAGACCACATCCAATTCTAGGCCAAAAAGTCTTGGCAGCGTGCATAGTATATCAACTTTGCATGCTACAGCGCCTCACGATTTAGTAAACTAATTCGTACTCACCAGTGGACACAATCTAGAATTGTGATAAGAGTATTATATGAATACCCAAAAAGTCCTAAAGGTTTCCTAAACCTCCCCTTAAAATAAGATATACAAGTTGCTAAATAAAATGCATGTAATAAAAAAATTTATGTCAAGATAGGAATATAAATATTCCAACCATCATCCATAAACTTTAACATGCTCCAATAATGCTCCAAGAATCCATAAGCAACTTTGTATCCATTTGTACAATGCTAACAACGTCTGCATAATTAGATCAAAAACGACAAAACTAACATGTTGCTGACAACGTCAATTTAACACTTGTAAGCGTTAAAATAACCTTTGTCAGCGTTAGACAAATAAAGTGGACAATCTAATTTTGTACAAAGACCAATAACAATGCATATCCTGTACATACTTTTACAAAGAGTTTAAAAACACATATCATGTAAGATTGATCATTCTAATACTTGTTACTAAGTATTGAAATCTCCCAGTATCAAAAGGTTTAGTTAATAAATTAGCCACATTATCCTCTGTGTCAACCCTATCTGGTTGTATTAGAACTTTTTCAAAACAATCTCTTATAAAATGATGTCTAATTTCTATGTGTTTTGTTTTAGAATGATGTACAGGATTTTTAATAATGCATACAGTACTGTTATTGTCTACAAAAATCTTGGTATGCATGAAGTTATACCCATAATCCAACAGCTGGTTCTGAATCCATAAGACTTGTCCACAACAAGCAGCTGCAGCTACATACTCTGCTTCAGTTGTAGAATTGGCCACCACTGTTCTCTTGACAGCATGAAGGTGACACTCTTTGAGAGTCACTTGATGGTGTGCACATGCACACACAGCAAACATAATGTCAGGTCTTGAAGCTGTAAGATACATCAATGATCCAATCATGGGCCTATAATGCCTGACATCCACCTCTTTTCCATCTCCAACGTTTCCCCAAGGGTGTTCCCTATCCATGGGTGTGCTAGCCCGTTTCTCATGTGGAGAAAAGCCAAACTTCTTCAAGATTTCTACTACATATTTATCTTGAGAGATGAAGATACCATCTTCTTTCTGCTGAATTTGTAACCCTAGAAAGAAGTTCATCTCTTCCATTGCACTCATCTTAAACTTGTCTGTCATGAGTTTGGAAAAGTCTTCACTCATCTTTGGACTATAAGAGCCAAAGATGATATCATCCACATAAACCTGAACAAGTAAGAAATCCTCACCAGTCTTCTTTCTAAAGTTAGTCTGATCTATGGTGCCCCTTTTGAATCCATTTTCCATCAGATAGGTGGACAATGTGCCATACCATGCTCTTGGGGCTTGATGAAGTCCATACATAGCTTTCTTCACTCTATACATGTAACACCCTATTTTGATAATGGAATGTCACGCGTAATTATGGTGTGTCATCAAAGCATACAAGGATAAATGTCTAAAACATTACATGACCATAGGGATAACCGGAATCAAACATCGGTTCCCAAACATAAGTCCAAAACATAATAAAGCAAAAGAAATGAATGAAAGACAAAACAAGCATGAGTATATGAAGGCAAAAAGGAAAAGAAGTCTCTAGCAGCTTCCATCCTATGCACGTCCTCCAAATGCTCGAGTCTTTCCTAGGGTACCTGCCGTTTTGGGACATGGAAAGGAAAGTAACGGCTGAGCAAAACGCTCAGTGCATGGATATAGACATAGTATGAATGACTAAACATAATAGACTTAATAGAAGCGGAAATGTACAAGTCCTGGAAAACCTGGAACATGTTCATAAAACTGGTTTTATAGTTTGAAAAGCCTTATGTTTATCTTATGAAAACTGTTTAACATATTTTACCATTAGCCAATATAGGTCATGAAAATCCACCGTGCATGAATACTTGGAGGGGTGACCTCATCATGCAAATTAGAGGGGCTGCCTCTAATTTAATATACTTGTTTGGGTAGGAGGGATCAACTCCTTGTGAAGGATGCAAGGCACACACCACATTCACCATGAAATCCTGACTGAAACATGTAACTAGGATGCACCCATACGCCCCACATGATAAATATAAAAATATGGCCAAAAGCTGAAGGGACGCCACGAGCAATCACTCCGCCGTGGTGAAGTCATAACATCAGTGCCTCTAATGTTATGGTTATGGTACCTCCATAACTAGGTAAAACTGGTCATGCATGTATATGGCTATAGGTATTCTAAATTAAACATAAGCAATTCAAACACATAAACTTATACTACGGGAAAACATTTGGCTGCATACGGGGAATCCTAATAAGGAAAGAATGTCCATACTGAAAGGACGGGAATCCGTACCTTATGTCCAGTGAACGAAGAAGACGAACTGAGAGGAATCCTACTTCCGTATCACTAATGCTACATGAATACATACGCGAATAAGTATCTGACTACTAAATACGTAACTGGTTTATATCATGTCTTAGCTTATTTTATAAGTTCATATCATGTTTTACTGTTTAAAGTCTTTAACTGTGTTTATCTTATATTCTGTCTATCATGATTAAGTATTTCTGGTATTTCATGTATTATTATACTTACTGTGTCATAATAAGTAACTTTCCGAAAATAGCAGGTTTCCTAAAATATAAAGTTACCAAAAATAGAAAGTTTCCAAAAATAGAAAGTTACCAAAAATAGAAAGTTACCAAAAATAGAAAGTTTCCAAAAATAGAAAGTTTCTAAAAATAAAAAGTTTCCAAAAATAGAAAGTTTCTAAAAATAGAATTACTGCTTAAAATAGATAAGTTTTTAAAAATAGAAAGTTTCCATAAATAGATCAGCTGTCTTAATTAAATAAGTTTCCATAAATAGATTAGCTTCCTGAATTAAATAAGTTTCTAAAAATAGAAAGTTTCCATAAATAGATTAGCTGCCTTAATTAAATAAGTTTCTAAAAATAGAAAGTTTCCATAATTAGATATAAGCTGGTTAAATAAGCTAAGTATATAAGCCTAAGTGTTTTTCTGATTATTTTCTAAGTCATAATGATATAATGTATAGTTTATTAATTATTTCATGTAATTTAAATAAACTATAGGTTAAAAGTATTTAATTAAAATATATCATGTTTTTAATTAAATAAAGTTAAATACTTAGGTTAAAACATGTATTATTATTTATTAATAATATAACCTAAGTCATGTTAATTAATTAATTATAACCATGGTTTTTAAATAAATAATTAATTAATTATAAGTCTAAAATATAAAATACTTAGGTTAATAATTCCATGATCTAATAATTAAATTATAACCTAAGTCATATAAATTAATCATGTCATACTTATTAATTTAATTTTAACATATGATTATATAAAAGAAATAATCTTAACATAAACCGTGAACCGGATCTTGACTAGAAACCATGAACCGGACATGAAATCGACACCATATCCCGAACCACTTCGGGGTTCCCCTTGTCTTGCTGCTGCCGTGGGACCCACACCACCCAACCGGGACCATATGGTCTCAGTGGTGGTCTAGTAGCCAAACCGAGACCCCCTTGGGGTTCGGTTTAGGCGTCAGCCAACAAACACCCCTAAAACAACCCTTTTTGATTTACCCAATAACCCTTTTCATGTTAGATCTATGTTTTTAATTAGGTTTTAAAAACATCATGTTCTTAATTAATTATTAGATCAAATCAAAAAGAAAAAGGGTAAAAAGAATATACCGAATGCGTGGATTTAAACGAGGATGAACAAACACGAACACTTGCACCAAAAACCAAGATCAAAATCAAATAAACACCCTCCTTGGTGTGTTTATGTGTGGCGGACAAAAAGAAGAAGAAGAGGAGAAGGAGAAAACTTTTTAGGGTTTTTGGTGTTTTCCTGTAAAGTGAAAAATGACCAAAATCTTTCCTAATTCCTTGTTTTAGTAAAAATTGATGGGCTAAGCCCATCTTCCCTCCCTAATTTCGTGGTATGGGGCCCACATGGGGTAACCCATACATTTCCTGAGTCTAAATATTATAGTGTGTTCTCGTGTTCGTAATTTACGTGTCTTAATTAGTTATTGATCGTGACTTAATATATTTATTCGTGTTCGTAATAAATATATATACGTAATTAATATTAGCTCGTGATTTAATTACGTTCATGATTTCATGATCGCATGTTCGTGATTAATTATTGTTTAAATAATTATTGCGTGTTCGTGCGTAATAAATACATATCGTGTTCTAACACGTACGTAATACGTAAAATCCTAACACGTAAACGTAATCGTACTATAAAAGGAAAGTTTTAATCCAGTATGTACGATCTCAAGGGTACTATTCATGGTAAAAGCATGCGAGTTTTACAACTCTTCCCCCCCTAAAAAGAATAATTCGTCCCCGAATTATAGATAACGTAACTGAAAGAGAAACATACCCGAATCAAACTGAAAGGGTATGTAAGATTATTGAACGTACAGGTGACATGGTAGAAGGAACATGGAACGTGACATGTCTTGAAAGGACATGGAACGTGACGTGACTGAAAGAACATATCTAATTGATGAGAGAAAACGGATAAAAGTCTGGATGAACTTGTCCGTTTCCAAGTGGCCTCCCTCTTGGAACGGTTCCTTCAGAAGATCTTGACACTAATGATAAATCTTGGTCCTCCTGACCTTGACTTGGAATACGAAGAAATTCTTGGTTATCAACGGAAGGTAGATCCCCTAAATTCGATCGAGGAAAATAAGAGTTAACGTGCTAGGGTAACTGAAATGTTACGATGCAAGACAATCTGACTTAATTGATAATTAGAAACGATGCGCGAGACATAAAGAAACGTAGTACGTGAAAACTTTTGAACGTGATACGTGAAAAATTTTGAACGTGCTACGTGGAGATATGGCGAGTGTAGTATGAATAAACATATCGTGATCCATGATACGTGTAACATATCTTGATCATGATATGAGGAACGTGGAATGAACATGACATGTGAAACATATCGTGATCATAAAATATAATGGCGGTAACGCCAAACGCTACAAGGTGAGAGGTGGAATATGGCGTGAAACGTCTATCTGATGATAGGGAGTTATACTAAACTTGGGTCTGGTCTCTCAAGTTCTTGCAAAACTTCCCAGAATGAGAAAAGTGAACATAAAATCATAAGCCAAGATACGATCATGAACGTGAATAGTGTCATGAACGCGAGCGCGAAAGCAAGTTATGGAATCAGAATGAAGACGTGAAGTAATTTAGGAGTACAATTGCGAATCTTTGTCTGACCCGATAGCTGAGGGATTACCAAGTGGTCGGATGAGCCTTGGCTGGAACATGTCCGATCAATCTGTTGGTTCTGCAATCCTTGCGGATGTAAGGATTCTGCAGACTTGATCAAACTGTTTGCAATAACCCAGATAGCATCATGCTTCTTCTGAGTTTGCGTTAATCTGGTAACCAAACCCCATGGAGATCTTGTCCCTTTTCGATTCACAATTTCAGATGATGAAAACATCACAGTCTGTTGGTGTCCTATCTTAACCTGTTTGTATGACAGGTATGAAGATATGAACGTAACTGTATCTTGCTTCATCGAACTTGATACATAGGAGTTTGCAAAACTCCGAGTCCATGAATCTAAACTTCTCTTAGCGTAGGATCTTCTATAACACCTAATGTAATGTATGGTTATCTCCTTTACGCATAAGTTGAGTCATGGTAAGATTAACCATGCAAATCTATGTGATCCAGCATGTCACTGTGATCAACCAGAACTGATAAAGGAAATTTTCAGGGTGGAATTTCTTTTGTCATATAATTTGCAACATAGTGCAGATATGGTCTTCCTGTTCTTCTTCTAGGCTTAAAGGAAATCAGGTTATCCTCAATGAAAACACTGACGAATTTGATATGAGTTCATGGAAACTCATTCTTAGAATGCCGTTGGAGCATTGATGAGACTAATTCAAAATCATCAATCTAGCATGACCGAGTAGTGTACAAATAACAGTCATGGACATGTCCTGCTCTTTCCCTCGTCACTGTTGGCAGCATGATCATGAGTTCAATCTTGGAAAAGTGATTAACACTATAAGGTCGATTGGACATGTTGTCAATACGTGGAGGAGAATAACGGTCATGAATGGTGATTTGTTTAAGCCGACGGTAGTCGACACATAATCTCATGGTACCGTCCTTCTCCTTGAAGGTTCTTCTGGAATATATGGGAAGATTTTGGAATAATCAACTGGCTATGCGTAAAAGGACTTAAGTAGTCGTGTCTTACTGACAGGTAGAAAATTTTAGCGACCACGGCTAACAACGCACATGCTTGTAAGCATAGATAATTTGTACAGATTTTCCTGATGGAAAATCAAGCTGAATGTATTCAGGAGCCTGAACATTACTGTACATAATTATGAATCGTAGCATGGTGTGCTGTTCATAGTCCATAATTAGGATAAAATTCATCTCGTGTCTGTCCGAGGAAATGCGTTAGCAGCTTGGATCTCATCATTAAGCTGAAGGAAAACCTTCGTATACGTGGGAATACGAAAGGCGTCCTTCATGGTCATGAATCAATGATTTATGGTTACAAGAATGAAAGTGACATCGGCAACGTGACAGTTCTCACTGATGCGCCGATAATGGTATTGAAATTCTTGTGGACTGATTAATACATGGCACAACAAAATGGATATATCCTTGGAGGTACCCTGAATTTCTTAGAAATGTTCCATAGTTGGACGTGAGTCATGTGTCTTGACTCGTTTCTTGGAACTATAAGCATGACATATGTCTTGACTGGTGTCTTGACATGTGTCTTCAGAAAGTATATGTGAGATATGTGTCTTGACTGATGTCTTGACATGTCTCTCGAGACGTAATTCAATAGAACTACAATATTAGGTTATTATGCCAGACTTGGCGGATCGGTTGGACTACTGATCCTTTGTATGTCTGATCACGTCCGCGGCCGGAGCTTCAGTTGCGATTTCTAGGATAGTTTTGTCATATTAGTGGTTACTATCGTCTTGTCTGTCAGTTCCATGACGGTCATTCTCATGACCGTGATTCATGTAACTATTCAGCTGATGGCCGGCTGGTACCGGTTTGCACTCATATGGCTTGAATGACAGCCGAATGACGTGTGACATGTAACTAAGAATTAGGGACAATGATTGATGGAAATCGTTTGATGGTGAAGTGATACAAGGCTTTTGTATGTAAAAAGTTATCGTCACAGTCTCTTCGAATTGAAAAATGGATTAAGTATGTGACTCAGCTGTCTTTTGGTGGGAAACAAAGATTTGTCGTTGTAGTGTAATTAAATTGCAAAACGTTAAAATAAATTATGGTAATTTAAAACTAGTTAAAACTTAAATTGTGCAATATTAAACTTTGAAAAGTAAATAATTAAGTGACAAAAATTTAATGCTTTGACGAAAAATTAATTTGACAAAGTAATAAAAATGTAAACATAAAAATCAAACAAAATCCCCAAACCATCTGAATCCAGATCGGAATGCTGTCACCAATACCATCGAAATCCAGATCGGAATATAGGTACGAATTCTATCGGAATGTGAACCGTCGGAATGATTGAAATGGAATCTGTCGGAATAACACTTCGCCTATCGGAATGTTGAACAATCCTATCGGAATCTTAGATCGGAATGTTAGATCGGAATCACCTGTCAGAATGCAAAACCATCGATATATGGCTAGTGAAATTTGGGCAGCACTTCGTCTCAATGTAGCCTTAAGAGCCGTCGCAATCCCGATCGCAATGAGCGATCGGAATCTTGATCGGAATAAGGGGGAAAGAACCTATCGGAATGCTATCGGAATCTTGATCGGAATAAGGGGGAAAGAACCTATCGGAATGCTGATCGCAATCCTTCTGTCGGAATGCAAAACCCTCAACCGATTGTCACGATCGGAATGAGGTGGTTTAGCTGTCGCAATGTGGGAACTCTCCTTTCTGATGGAAGATGAATTCGTAATAAGCAAGAACCAAATAAGCTAATTCTAATAAGCAGTAACAAATACTAAAATGAAATGAAAGAAAAACGAGACAATAAGCTAAAAAGTTACAACCTTTCGAAATGTAAAAGACGAAACTTAATGAAATGGATTTTACAAAGATAAAACTTTTAAGAAAACTTTGAAAACAATTAAGCTAAATACCAAATAAGCACATAAGATTGTCAAACTTGTGGCTTATTTCGTATGAAAACTTAAAGGGAAAAGAAAAGACAAAACTTTCAATCGAATAAGTAAAGTGATTAAGCAAAACTTGCTTAATCCGTTTTCAAAACAAACCAAAATCAAAAGAAAGGTAGAAAGAGAATGATAAAAGAACACTTGATCAAAGGTAAATGAAGATTAAAGCAACAAAATTAAAGAACACTTACTTGGAATTAAAAGTATTAAAAGTGCAAGACAATATATTTAAATGGACATGAAATTAAATGACAAGGTAATTAAAAGGTGGAAGAACTAATTGTCACTATTAGCCAACAAAATGAAATGAAAACACTAATGGACTATTTATAGGGGAGATTAGGGAGGTGCTTAGGAAGCTTCCTCCCCTCTTTCTTCTTTCCTTAATTGCACCATTAAGTCCTTAGTCTTCTTAATCTTTTGACTTTAATGACTTTGTCTCGGGATTTCTTCAAACTCGTCTTGTAATTCTTCAATAAATTAGACTTGAGTTCTTCGGCTTTTAGTAAACTTCCGTCGTTTGACTTTTTCTTCGATAAATCTTCAGAATTGGTCTTGGACTTCCGTTCTTTTTGCACTCTTGATTTCTTGACTTCGTCTTTCGTCTTCTTCTTCGATAAAAGCCCGTGAATGCCCGTGTTTTCTCCACTTTTCACATTTTCATCCTAAATCACAACAAAAACACAAACCACGCATAGTTCCGACATAAATGACATAAAATACACGTTTTGGCTCGGTTATTATTATAATTAAGTGGTAAAAAGGATGGGTGTTTACACACCTATCAAATCCCCTACACTTGACCATTGCAATGTCCTCATGCAATGCATTAGTTACAAAGCATGATTACACTTTTCATCATAATCAATCCACATTGGCCTTTATTAAAGAGATAGAAATTATAAACATTCAAAGTAAAGAAATAAAAAACATACCTTCGGGTTTTGGAAATGTTGTGAATGATCATCATCCTCAAGTTTTCACTTTCTCCAAACCAAGCTTAAAAACGAGATCATTGTTATTATAAGTAAGCAAACCAACACGAACTCATGTGGGCCAATTATTCACTTAGACTCCCTTATTCCTAGGTGTATCTCTTATATTTTATTATTGTCTTGAATGATCACGAGGATGCATTGTTGACTTATTTCGATAGTTTATGATATTCTGATTTTGTGTGGGGTTCAAAATAATTCTCGGAATCCTCTCGAATTGATCTCAATTAAAAGTGGAATGATTTGTTCTTGGTGACAAAAAGTGGATTTGGTTTTCGATTCTAAATAATTGAAGTGAATAAAGATTAAAGCCGGAAACAGTAGATAAAAACAACTAAATGACAAAGCGGAAAAATAACTCTTACTGAAAATGAGTCTATGCGGAATGTAACACCATTCGGAAAGTAAGCCTTATGCGGAAAGATGCTCTACTCGGAATGAATCCCTACGCGGAATAAAAAGTCCTATGCGGAATATATGGCCTATTCGGAAAATAATCCTATGCGGAAAATAACTTCTATTCGGAAAATAAAGACCATTCGGAATTCTGCTCTTATGCGGAAAATTAGGACTATGCGGAATATCTGAAATATTCCGAGTAACAGAAATGAAAACACCCCTATTCGGAATATTGGAAAGATTCCGAATAAGGCAAATTGAAACTCACCTATTCGGAATATAAGGGCTATTCGGAAAAATGTTCCGAATAAGGAAACTGAGAAACGGCTATGCGGAATATCCAGAATATTCCGAGTAATGAAACGAAAACACCCCTATTCGGAATATTTGAAAATGTTCCGAATAAGGAAAACACAAAATGGCCTATTCGGAAAGTTCTGGGAGATGAAGAACAGTAACAGCAGCGATATAACAGGGGACACGGATTTTACTCAAAATCAACTCCAATACTTAAAAAGGTTTTACCAAACTAACCAATAATCATTAACATACCATAAGAAACAAATCCCACCAATAAAAATACTAAATCAACAACTTTTTAAGATCGAACTAGAATCAAATAAAAACTTAAGAACTTTCAAAAGAAAATAATGAAGAACAAGATGTATAGAAAGATGGAATGGATTAATTAATGTAAAAGTAACAAGGTTAATGATTAAAGATTACAAGATTGAAAGAGAAAGATGAAAATCACCAAACTCCCTAATGGAGTTGGTGATGGAACGAACAAAGCCTGGGGAAAAGAAAAAAATGAACTCGCTCCTTAATTGTGTGAAGGGAAAGACTATTTATACTCCTAGTGGTTGGTTGGTGAGTGGGCTTTCTCCCTTTCTTCTTGTCTTCTCATCTTTTCAGAAAAGTTGACGTTTTCGATTCTAGTTCGGGATTTGTCGTCGATTAAATCCAACTCGTCTTTTAATTTCTTCGTTAAATAGACTTGAGTTTCTTCGACTTATGAAAATCTTCCATCTTTAGTCCTTTTCTTCGATAAATCTTCGAATAGGCCTAGAGACTTCAAATCTTTTGCACCTCTTGGACAATAGACTTCGTCTTGAGTCTTTTTCCTTGGTAAATCCCGTGCAATCCCATGTTTTCTTTAATATTTATCCGGTTAGCTCTGAAAATACAATAAACACAAAAACCACGCATAATTCCAAACAAATGATATTAAATACGTGTTTTGGTCTTGTTTTAGCCCGAATTAAGTGGTAAAAGGATGGGTGTTTACACACCTATCAAATCCCCTACACTTAACCATTGCCATGCCCTCATGCAATGCTTAGTGATAAAGCAATTTTACATTTTTCTCATAATTAATCAACCTTGGCCTTATTCAAATACTACTAATTAAAAATCAAATAACTAAGAGAAATAAAAACTTTAAGATAAACAAAAAGAAATGAAATAACTTGTAAAGAAATCAAAGACTTACATTAGGGCTTTGGTGTTGCGAAGATTTATCACCCTCAAGTTTCACGTTCCCCAAACTAAGCTTAAAAACGAGATCATTGTTATTATAAGTTAGTAAATCAAACACTTACACACATGGCTTAATTAAATGCTTAAACTCCCTTATTCCTAGGTGTATCTCTTGTATTTTATTTTTGTCTTAGAATGATCATGAAGATGCATTTTTGGACTTATTTCAATAGTTTATTAAGGCTGAAAGCAAAGTAGGACGATTTGATCAATAGTTAGCTAAAGGACAAAATCTCTTAAAACTGCTTCTCGGGATATCAAAAAGTTCATATCTTGGCATAACTTGGTTCACGATTTGAGACCTTTCTCGGGCCGATATTTGGCATGTACTTCATACTTCATATCTTCGAGAGACGTTCTTGAGATAATGGTCTTCTCATCATAATAGAGTTTCTTCACTTGGAGACTTTTGAAGGGTACTCCAACTTTGTTGACCACGACTTCATGATTATTTCTTCAATCTCTAATTGGGATTTTGAGATACAACGATCCGCCTCCTTTTCGGACTTGGATCTATTTATCCTCATACCTTGTTAGGGTCTTTTCGGATAGACTTCTCCATGATCTTTATGGGAGTTGATTGCTTTTCGTCGTGAGTCTTGATCCTTCATATTGACTTTAGGAATAATGCTTTTCACATCACTTTGGATTTTCAACAATAAAATTGAATCCTCATGCCTTGTTAGGGCCTTTTCGGACTCGCCAATCTTCGCGCCCCGCTTCATAAGTTATGCCTTGGCGAACTCTTATCATTACCGAGCAACTTTTAAACGATCTTGGGCTAGAAGCTAAGTAACTTTTCAAATCGTAAGACCTTACTTATTGCAGATAAATTATTAGCAAGTGATGGGAGAATAGGCAAATAATTACACCAAGTGAGCTTGCGCAAGAATACCGACTTATAATTGACTCTATCATTTCTCGTCCTCCAAAATTTAAAATCTCAAGTAATGAGACTCGTGGACACTTAGCCTAATAAACCAATTAAGGTCTATATGGTTAAGGATACTAGCTAGAATAAACTTGGATAAGTCTATTCGGGTTGAGTCAAAATAAACGCAACGGGCCTAATATGTCAAAGACTTCTAAACTAGCTACACCAATTTATTAATATTTTTGACTTTATTGCGGAATATATACATATGAAAGCAACGATAAAAATTTAAAAATTACAACTAAATGGCCAAAGTTAATAAAAAATTTGAAAAATGCTGAAAAATAGGATTTTCCGGTTAATTGAAGGCAATTTCATGGAAAAGTCCACTTAAAACTTCGATAGAAGTCTCCCCTACACTTAAGATAAACATTGTCCTCAATGTTTAAGCATGTGGGAAAAGTCTCCCCTACACTTATGACATTGTGCACGTTGGTTAACTCGAGTTAAGGAAGAGACGACTAAAGTGATCAATTTCAAATGTGAGTATGAAGAAAATTGAATCACGATAGTTGAGAGATAGAACCGGGTTTCGGATAACACTGGAGCACGGTTCTTCAAAGATTTCCAAGATTGCATTTACCCCTGTAATCACATCACCACACAAACACAAACGACCAAAATAGGTCCTCCCCTACACTTAGGGGGTTAAAGGGATAGATACTCGGGCTGCCTCCCGAGGAGCGCTTGTTTTTGATAACCGAGTCACGAGCCTGACTCGACCCAAAATTAGTTCATGGGGAACGTGGTGAGGGATGGAATCACCTCCTGAGAGGTGTCCTCACCAAAGTACAACTTCACTCGTTGGCCATTCACCTTAAAATTTGGTCCATTAGGTTGAGCGAGCTCGAGAGTACCATATGGAAAAATTTGGGCGATGGTGAATGGGCCGGACCAACGAGATTTGAGCTTGCCCGAAAAGATTTTCAACCGAGAGTTAAAAAGTAAGACTTTGTCTCCAACATGGAACTCTCGGTTTTTGATCTTGGAGTCGTGAATGAGCTTAGTTCTTTCCTTATAGATCAAAGAATTTTCATAAGCCTCATTCCGGAGTTCATTCAGCTCATTGAGTTGGATCTTGCGTAGGTCACCGGCTTTGTTTATATCAAAATTAGCCCATTTCAAGGCCCAATAGGCCTTGTGCTCCAACTCAATGGGGAGGTGGCACGCTTTCCCGTACACAAGACGATAAGGCGTACAGCCGATCGGGGTCTTGTAAGCAGTACGGAAAGCCCACAAAGCATCATCCAGTTTATCAGCCCATGAGGCACGATGCTCTCCCACGGTCCTTTCAAGAATTCGCTTAAGACCTCGGTTGGATATTTCAGCCTGGCCATTAGTTTGTGGGTGGTAGGCTGTGGAAAGACGATGATTTACACCGTACTTAGCCATGACTCGAGCAAATTGGTCATTGCAGAAATGAGTCCCACGATCACTAATAATGGCGCGAGGCACACCGAATCTAGCGAATAAAGCTTTCAAAAAGTTACAAACCACCCTTGCGTCATTAGTAGGCAAAGCTTTGGCTTCAACCCACTTTGAAACGTAGTCAACGACAACAAGGATGTATTTGTTTCCTTTAGAAGAAGGGAACGGCCCCATAAAGTCGATACCCCAAACATCAAAAATTTCACACTCTTGAATGAAATTCTGAGGCATCTCGTCTTTATGTGTGATTTTGCCTTGCTTTTGGCAAACATCACATCGTTTGACCATATCGTGAGCGTCACGGTATATGGAGGGCCAATAAAATCCCGAATCAAACACTTTCTTTGCGGTGTAGTTGGGACCAAAGTGACCACCGGTGGGTCCTTTGTGGCAAGCATCAAGGATGTCCGACGCTGCTGGTCCATCAACACATCGGCGGATAATCAAGTCGGCACATTGTTTGAATAGGTAAGGGTCGTCCCAAAAGTAAGTCTTGATGTCGTTGAAAAACTTCTTCTTTTGCTGGGACGTCAACCCTTCCTTGAGAATTCCACCCGCCAAGTAGTTTGCAAAGTCCGCAAACCACGGGGTTTCATTCGGCGTCGAGTTTATAGACATTAAGGTCTCCAAGGGGAAAGAATCATTGATTTCTTTGGTCGGATGATCCCCTTGGTATGGATCCTCAAGTCGACTAAGATGGTCCGCGGCTAGGTTTTCTGCTCCTTTTTTATCGCGGATTTCGATTTTAAATTCCTGGAGCAGCAAAACCCAGCGAAGAAGTCTTGGTTTGGAATCTTGCTTTGTCAACAAGTACTTCAGCGCGGAATGATCGGTGTACACAATGGTGGTAGAAAGGACAAGATAGGGGCGGAATTTTTCAAAAGCATAGACAACAGCTAAAAGCTCTTTTTCGGTTGTCGTATAATGCAATTGTGCCCCAGTCATTGTCTTGCTAGCGTAATGGATCGGTTGGAAGTGTTTGTTCACTCTTTGTCCAAGAACCGCTCCAATAGCAAAATCACTAGCATCACACATCAACTCGAAAGGAAGCTCCCAATTAGGGGTAACCAAGACGGGTGCCTTAGTTAGCTTATCCTTAAGCGAGTTGAAGGCTTCAAGGCACTCTTTAGAAAAGATAAAAGGAGTATCTTTTTCCAAGAGGTGGGTCATCGGGCGAGCGATTTGGGAAAAATCTTTGATGAATCGACGGTAGAAGCCCGCATGACCCAAGAAACTTCTCACACCCTTCACAGTTGAAGGTGGAGGCAACTTAGCGATTACATCGACGTTAGCACGGTCAACTTCAAGACCGGCTTTCGAGATCTTATGTCCAAGCACGACGCCTTCTTTTACCATAAAATGGCATTTTTCCCAATTTAGAACGAGGCGAGTGTCTTCGCACCGCTTTAGCATACGTTCTAAATTGGCAAGGCAAGCAGAGAAGGAATCCCCGAAGACCGAGAAATCATCCATGAAGACTTCCATGGTTTGTTCAACCATGTCATGGAAGATAGCTAACATACACCTTTGGAAAGTCCCTGGCGCATTACATAAGCCAAAAGGCATTCTTTTGTAAGCGAAAGTGCCATAGGGACAAGTGAATGTAGTCTTCTCTTGATCTTGGGGATCGATGGGTATTTGAAAATAACCCGAGAAACCATCCAGAAAGCAGTAATATTCATTACCGGCTAATCGTTCAAGCATCTGGTCCATGAAAGGTAGAGGGAAATGATCCTTTCTCGTGGCATCATTGAGTTTGCGGTAGTCTATACAAACTCTCCACCCAGTAACGAGACGAGTGGGAATCAACTCGTTGTGTTCATTGGGAACAACGGTTATTCCGCCCTTCTTGGGCACACAATGGATTGGACTTACCCATGGTGAATCCGAAATAGGGTAAATCATACCCGCATCAAGAAGTTTAATGACTTCTGTTTTGATGACTTCATGGATTTTTGGATTCACCCTTCGTTGGCTTTGAATAGTGGGCTTATAGTCGTCCTCCATGTGAATTTTGTGTGTGCAGAAGTGAGGATCAATTCCACGAATATCCGATATTTTCCAAGCGATAGCCTTCTTATGATCTTTCAACACAGCGACAAGTCGGGCTTTCTCGTCATCCTTCAAATCCTTAGCAATGATGACTGGCGACTTCTTCTGTTCTTCGAGGAATACATACTCAAGATGGGGTGGCAACTCCTTAAGTTCCAAATCCGGAGGATTGTCGACGGGAGGCGTGTTCGAAGTCGGAGTATCGATAGCAATGATAGTGGGAGATGGAGGAGAAGGGTTGTCTTCTTTGAGGAGATTAGCAATGAAACTGAGGTCTTCATCCCAAGTGGCAGTAGAATCGTCATTGTTTTGCTTCACATCTTCCAAGGTGGCTTCCAAATCTTTCCAAAGGAAATCACTTTCTCCAAATAGAGATAGTGATGAGTCGATAGAGGAAACGGTCTCAACATTGGGAAGAGAGGTAGGAATGTTTTTACAAGCATCCTTGAAGTGTTCTTCACAAGCCTCATCAAGAACGTCAATACAATTAACACTCTCGGAAGAAGATGGCTGTTTAGATAACTTTCCCATGTTGAAGACTACTTTATCGTCACCCACTCTCATGATAAGCTCACCGGCTTCAACATCAATGAGAGTGCGACCGGTCCTCAAGAATGGACGACCAACAATGAGTGGCACACGGGGGTCCATCTCGTAGTCGACGACAACAAAATCGGCAGGGAAGGTGAATTTGTCGACTCCTACAATGACGTCTTCGGCTATCCCCACTGGATAAGCAACCGTACGGTTGGCCAATTCCAAAGTCATTTTGGTGGGGACTAGCTCTGGGAGAGATAATTGCTTCCAAACACTTAGAGGCATGAGATTAATACTGGCACCTAGATCGGCTAGGGCCATGCAATTCTCTACTCCCGGGAAATTGCAAGGGATAAGAAAACGACCCGGATCACCAAGCTTGATTGGCAATTTCCTTAAGAGCACTGCAGAGCAGTTCTCATTAAGTTGGGTGTTGGCGAGATCGAGGAGCTTTTCCTTGTCGCTCAGAAGATCTTTAAACATTTTGGCATACTTGGGCATGTGAGCGAGAGCCTCAGCGAAGGAGATATTGAAATTCAGTTTCTTGAACATTTTTAGGAAGTTCGAAACTTGAATATCATCCTTGCTCTTTTGCTTCTCTTTCCTCAACCTTGAAGGATAAGGTATATTGGAAGAAGAGGAAGGCTTTAAGGGAATAGGATCACTCACAACCACGGGTGGAGGAGGGGTAGAAAGAAGAGGTGGAGAAATTGGGGAAGGAGAAGAAGGAGGAATAGGAGCAGGCGACTCGTTCTCCTTAGTCACAACCACCGGTGGAGGTATAGGAAGCTCGGGTTCCGTAGTACCTTTGCCACTTCGAGTGGTGATTGCTTTCATCTCCCCTCTTGGGTTCGCAACGGTGTTACTCGGAAGAGTACCCGAAGAAGAGGGTTGACTACTTTGGAAGAAACTAGCCATCATGTTCCTCAGATCATTAGTCTGGCTATCCAACGTGTTTCTCATGTCAGCTCTCAAATCATTTCCTTGCTTGACCAAGTCTGCCTTCAAATTGCACACTTCCTCTTGGAGATTTCCCACTATCACATCATTGGTTCTCATGTAGGTTGCGACCTCTTGGTGTAAAGCAGTGGTGGTTTGGTTGGAAGGAGCATTGTATGCAGGTGGTTGGTAAGCAGGTTGTTGGTAGACTTGATTGTTACGTTGAGGTGGTTGTTGTTGCTTATGAGGTGGGATGTATGGTTGTCGAGGTTGTTGTTGTTGTTGAGGAGAGCGGTTAAGGTTTTGTTGTTGGTTTGGGTTGGTAGGAGGGAAACCAGGTGGTGAAAGGTAATTGTTGGATCGATAGCTAAGCAAGTTACGGTCACCTTGAGGTCTAGCTTGATAAGCAGGTTGTTGGTAGGTGCCATATGCCGCATTCACATTCTCAGCAGGGTAATCTTGGGTGGCGGTACAAGTTGTGTAAGAGTGGGGACCACCGCATATCTCACAAGGTTGGCTGACAGCGTTCACTTGTGCATTTTTGGCGTTGTTGCTGTTGTTGTTGCTGACGGTGTGGGTGACAAGCGATTCAAGAAGCGTAGTGATTTTGTCTAATCGCTTGTCGCTGTCATTAGTGCTAGCACTAGCAACATTGGTCCTAATGCTCTTGGTTTGCACACGAGACTTGTTCTCAATGATATCCCAAGCAGCATTGGAAGTCTTAGCCAATAGATTACCCCCCGAAGCACTATTCAGTGAATCTTGGTCATTTATGCTTAAACCATTGTAAAAAGTATTTATTTGATGAACTTTGGTAAAACCATGTTGTGGGCATTTTCTTAAAAGATCTTTAAAGCGATCCCAAGATTCACTGAATGACTCGTCGTACTTTTGTTCAAAGGTTATAATCTCATTCCTCAAAGCGGTAGTACGAGAGGGTGGAAAAAAGTAGTTGATAAACTTTGTTTCCAAATCCGTCCACGAGAGAATACTCTGTGGCGGTTCCTTAGCAAGCCAATCCCGGGCTTGTCCCTCTAAAGAAAAGGGAAAAAGTTGTAACCTTATTACTTCTTGTGGAACGCTATTGAACTTGACCGTGTTCGTGAGTTGTAGAAATCTCTTGATGTGATTGTGTGGGTCATCAATGGTTCGTCCAAAGAATGGTTGAGCTGAGACCATCTGGATAAAGCCTGACTTGAGCTCGAAATTGTTGGCGGCAATTGGTGGAATAACAATTGGATCCATGTTGCCATCGACATGAGCTTGCAGCAATTCAATCATTGGGCGATTATCCGGAAGGTGCTCATTGTTGTTGTTATTGTTCATGTTGTTGAAAGGCGGGTTGTTGTTGTTATTATTGTTGTTCGGAGGTGGTATGTTATTGTTGTTTTGTACACCAGCCATGTCTAAGTTATCGAGAGGCTCGGGCTCTTGATAGGACGTGGATCGAGTGCGCATACACCTGCAAAAGAACGAACAAAGAAAAACAAAGCAAAAATATTTTTGGTTTTTATTGTTTTTTAATTTTTAGGATTTTTGAAAATTTTGTATTTTTTAGTTGTTTTTGAAAATTTTAGAAAAAGTAACGTTCACGGGGAACGGATCCCAAAATCCAAATTCTCACAAAAAACTTTTGATCTTAACGAGAGGAGCCGGCAGCGGCGCCATTTGATATTTTGATTTTGTGTGGGGTTCAAAATAATTCTCGAAATCCTCTCGAATTGATCTCAATTAAAAGTGGAATGATTTGTTCTTGGTGACAAAAAGTGGATTTGGTTTTCTATTCTAAATAATTGAAGTGAATAAAGATTAAAGCCGGAAACAGTAGATAAAAACAACTAAATGACAAAGCGGAAAAATAACTCTTACTGAAAATGAGTCTATGCGGAATGTAACACCATTCGGAAAGTAAGCCTTATGCGGAAAGATGCTCTACTCGGAATGAATCCCTACGCGGAATAAAAAGTCCTATGCGGAATATATGGCCTATTCGGAAAATAATCCTATGCGGAAAATAACTTCTATTCGGAAAATAAAGACCATTCGGAATTCTGCTCTTATGCGGAAAATTAGGACTATGCGGAATATCTGAAATATTCCGAGTAACAGAAATGAAAACACCCCTATTCGGAATATTGGAAAGATTCCGAATAAGGCAAATTGAAACTCACCTATTCGGAATATAAGGGCTATTCGGAAAAATGTTCCGAATAAGGAAACTGAGAAACGACTATGCGGAATATCCAGAATATTCCGAGTAATGAAACGAAAACACCCCTATTCGGAATATTTGAAAATGTTCCGAATAAGGAAAACACAAAATGGCCTATTCGGAAAGTTCTGGGAGATGAAGAACAGTAACAGCAGCGATATAACAGGGGACACGGATTTTACTCAAAATCAACTCCAATACTTAAAAAGGTTTTACCAAACTAACCAATAATCATTAACATACCATAAGAAACAAATCCCACCAATAAAAATACTAAATCAACAACTTTTTAAGATCGAACTAGAATCAAATAAAAACTTAAGAACTTTCAAAAGAAAATAATGAAGAACAAGATGTATAGAAAGATGGAATGGATTAATTAATGTAAAAGTAACAAGGTTAATGATTAAAGATTACAAGATTGAAAGAGAAAGATGAAAATCACCAAACTCCCTAATGGAGTTGGTGATGGAACGAACAAAGCCTGGGGAAAAGAAAAAAATGAACTCGCTCCTTAATTGTGTGAAGGGAAAGACTATTTATACTCCTAGTGGTTGGTTGGTGAGTGGGCTTTCTCCCTTTCTTCTTGTCTTCTCATCTTTTCAGAAAAGTTGACGTTTTCGATTCTGGTTCGGGATTTGTCGTCGATTAAATCCAACTCGTCTTTTAATTTCTTCGTTAAATAGACTTGAGTTTCTTCGACTTATGAAAATCTTCCATCTTTAGTCCTTTTCTTCGATAAATCTTCGAATAGGCCTAGAGACTTCAAATCTTTTGCACCTCTTGGACAATAGACTTCGTCTTGAGTCTTTTTCCTTGGTAAATCCCGTGTAATCCCATGTTTTCTTTAATATTTATCCGGTTAGCTCTGAAAATACAATAAACACAAAAACCACGCATAATTCCAAACAAATGATATTAAATACGTGTTTTGGTCTTGTTTTAGCCCGAATTAAGTGGTAAAAGGATGGGTGTTTACACACCTATCAGTTTATTAGGCTGAAAATAAAGTGGGACGATTTAATCAATAGTTAGCTAAAGGACAAAATCTTTTAAAACTGCTTCTCGGGACCTCATAAAGTTCATATCTTGGCATAACCCGCTTCGTGATTTGAGACCTTTCTCGGACCGATATTTGGCAGCGACTTCATACTTCAAACCTTGAAAGACGTTCATGAAATAATGGCCTTCTCTTCATAATAGGAATTTCTTCACTTGAAGTTTTGAGAGATTCTTCATATTTGGACCACGACTTCTTCATTTTTCTCCAATCTTTATTTTGGACTTTGATATACAACGATCCGCCTCCTTTTTGGACTTGGATCTATTTATCCTCATACCTTGTTAGGGCCTTTTTGGATAGACTTCTCCATGACTTTTGGGGAGTATTTGCTTTTCGTCGTGTGTCTCGATCCTTCATATTGATCTTTGATAAATGATTCTTCACATCACTTTGGATCTTTAGCAACAAAATGTAGCCCTCATGCCTTGTTAGGGCCTTTTCGGACTCGCCAATCTTCGCATCCCGCTTCAATAAGTTATGCCTTGGCTATGAACTCTAATCCATACCGAGCAACTTTTAAACGATCTTGGGCTAGAAGCTAAGTAACTTTTCAAATCGTACAACCTTATTTATTGCAGATAAATTTATTAATAAGCGATGGGAGAATAGGCTTATAATTAACTCACATAAATTCACGAAAGAATACCAAACTTATAATTGACTCTATCATCTCTCGTTCTCCACAGTTTAAAATCTCAAGGAATGAGACTCGTGGATGCTTAGCCTATTAAATCAAAGTTTTGGGTTTTCGAGTCGCCTATAGGATCTTGCAAACTCTCAAACTCATTCAAGTATAGAATTCGCGTTTTAAAGTTCCCTTGATAAACGACTCTCTAGGATCAATTATAGGAACTTGCGAAGAGTTCTTGTTCTTAACCCGTGAGAGTTAAGACTTTCGCGTTTTATAGCTCCCTATATAAAAGCCTAACAAAACTTGACTTAAACATGTTAAGGATACTAGCTAGAGTAAACTTAGATAAGTAAACTCGGGTTGAGTCAAAAGATTCACAACGTTTGAAAATTTAAAACCACTTTATTAAAAATTTATTCTAATAAGGAAAGAAAATAACTATACAAAGGGAAAAACTAATGGGCCAAAATAGATCAAAAATTTTGAAAAATGTCGAAAAATTGATTTTCCTATTAAAATGAGGACAAATACAAGGAAAAGGCCACTTAACTTCGATAGAAGTCCCCCTACACTTAATATAAACATTGTCCTCAATGTTCAAGCATGTGGGAGTAAACTCCCCTACACTTAGGACATTGTGCACATTGTTTAAATCTCGCTAAGGAAGAGACAACTAACGAGATTCCTATTTTAATATTGGAAAAAATATAGAATAGTGAATCGAAAAGAGTTTAGGATAGAACCGGGAAGATTGAGAACACGGAATCACGGGTCGTCAAAAATCATCAAGAGTGGATAATTGATATGAGAAAAAACTCATATCAATTTATCAACAAATCACCCTAAAACACAATAAAAATACCCAAACTTTGGGCTATAAAGCGGAATTATGTGGTATGTTTTGTGTTTGTGCTCAAATAGGTAAGAAGGATACATTTTCAAGCAAACAAAGGAAAATCAAGCTTAATTTGATGAAAAAGACAAAGAAGGATAAAAAGTGACAAGACTTTGAAGACAAAGGACCTATCTTGACAATCTGCCAAAGATGAAGGACCAAAAGTGTAAATATGACAAAGTCAAGATCAAAGTCAAATCTGGTCAACTATCAAGTCAATCAAGTCAAAGGATCAAATCTGTTCAAGAATGAAGTTTGAAGGACTTAAATTGCCAAAAGAATGAAGAATATGGCTTAAAATGACATTCTGCCAAGTCATGGGACTAAATCTGCCAAGTTTGGAAGTTTATACAAGTTCAATCCGTGTGATATGCTCTTGTCCAATGAGAATGCAAGAAACTTATACTTTAGATTGCCATGTCATGGCCAGCTGGCCACTAACAGCCGCCACATTAAATGAAAGAATCCAAACAGTGCTATCCCACTACTTAATGTTTCAACCAATCATAAATTGGTATTTGGATAATGATCCGTGCACATTATTTTCAACTAATAACAACATGACACGTGGCTCTTCAAACTTCATACGCGCCCAGAATCAAGATCACAAAGGAATGAGTTTTAGAGCAAGTGTTTAACATCAATTTTGCTCAAAATCACAAGACGAATTCAATGAGCATAACCAATTAACCTGAAATCAACTCAAGATAAAATCCCCAAATTTGTTCTTCATCAGCAAAATTCATTTGGCAGATTTTTGACACGTGGAAGCTGGGGATTGGTTCCAACACGTCACCAACCCCAACTGCTTTACTCTTGAAGTCTATAAATACCATGTTCAGTTCTCATTTCTTGTATTGTAGAAAGTGTGAAATCACACACACTTAATTTTTCCTCTCAATTCATTTCTTAGTCTTAGCTTAACAACTCAAGAGTTTGACACACTCTTGAGTCTGTTATAGTTAGTTGTAACAGATAACTACCCTTGTAACTACTTCTCATTCAATAAAATTCAAATTTCAGTTTTCCCTCCAAAACTCTCATACTACTCTACTGTTCATCCTTGCTTCATTGAATCCTTTTGTTCCTGTTGTTAGTCTGTTATGATCATCACTTGATCATAACGGGCTAAGTTTGAAGATTGTAGCTGTTTGTTCATCCAGTTCAAGTATTAGCAGATTTTAGAGATTTCAGTTCATTAATGGTAGATTTGATGGTTGTAGCTGATTGATTGGTAGTTGATTAGTGTTTTCTAGTGCTAAGGTGGTGGTTAGCACTAGACTAGAGAGCTCAGCGCTCCTCTACTCCCCAAAGGAGGCCTTTGCTAAAGGTGTTCATTTTTGATTTCAGTTCCACAGTTGATGCATGCTTCATTCCTAGATAATCTTGCTTGATTGCATGATAAAATGTGTTTTAGCCTGTTTTGATCTGATCTTAGAGTTTTTGTAGCTTAATTGTAGCTTAAACTTGCTTAACAGTCTAGAACTTGTCCTGCTCTTCAGTTTCTGTTCAGTCATTTAGCCTTGATAATCATTTTGAGTTCTAGTTAAGTTTCCTGCTTGTTACTAGCTCTCATACACTTCATTTTGGCTACTAAACTTAGTTTGATAAAGCTTTTAACTTAGTTTAACCATTTGCTCAATAATCTTTCACAAAAATTCCAAAAAAATCAGAAAGTAGTGTTTGGCATTAGCTTTTGATTGATTTTCAAGTATTAGTTTTTGGCAAATTTTGGTTGATTTCCAATTAACAAGTCATAAAAAGTAGTTTTCAGTCATTTTCTAGTCAAGTGTTAGGTCAAAAAGGCAAAAGGTCACAAAAAAGTCTGGGTCAGTTTTATACTAGTTCCTTATCAGAAAGTTGTCAATTTGATTTGCTTGGCATTTCTTTTCTACTTGATGAAATTACCTCAAACCAGTTCTCAATTCTTAGTCAATATATGAACTTTGAAATTGTGTAAGGAATTTGTACAATATAAAATATTCAGCTAGGAATAAGCAAAAGTTTGAGCCATTGAGCAAATGCAAGTTACTGTAATTGGGCAAACTGTTTTTTCATATCTCAATTTCCACTTCAATAACTAGTCAATTTTCTTTCACAAAATCAATCAATAAGTGTTCCTGGTTGAATTTTGAGAATTTGGGCTTATTGAAAAATATGGTCAACGAAAGTCAACATAAGCACTCTTTTTGCTTATTTTAAGTTTCTGAGCTTATTACTGGATGATTTTTCATAAGACTTGATTTCCCGTCCTTCTTTTGAGCTTATTAACAAGAATCTTCACTAAAATCTAGTTGTGCAAGTCTGGATTAGCTTATAGCTTATTTTGTGCTTCTTGAAATTAGCTTATCAGCTTTTCAGTAACTTTTAGCCAATTTCCTTGGATGAGTCTAGCTTTAATTTGATTTTAAGTAGTTTGCAACTTGTTTGGTCGAATTTGGTTGAGAAATAAGCTAAAACGAGCTTATTGAAGTGTTAAGCCCGTTTTTGGTGAAAAGTTTATAAAAATTGCAATTAGGTCCTTGTAGTATTAAACTGTTCTTAATTTTGGCTAATCTTTCCAAGTTTTTAGGGTTTTCAAAAACACAGTCCTTACCCTTTCAAGTTTGTTCAAATCCAGTTAGGAAGTTTCAATTTTGTTGAGAATTAGTTACTTGTTTGAACAATTTTCATTTTAAGTCCTCATAGTTAACTGTTTTTGCACATTTAGTCCTTGTACTTTTCAGCTTTACATTTTGAGCATTTAAATTTCATAGAATTTACATTTCTAGTCCTTATATTTTATAGAATTTACATTTTGCATTTTAATTGAATAAAAACTTGGTATTTGCACTATGTTTTACATATAAGTAGACGATATTTTTCATTGTTGCAAGACATTGTTTGAATTAGCAATAGAATATCCAAAAAAACATTACCAACCAAGAACAATTAAAAACCCGATCATGTTAGGACTTTCAATTTGTTAAGAACTGAGAAAAACGAACTTCAACTATACCCATTTTAAATGGCGCCACTGCCGGTTCTTTGACTTTACGAGAGACTATCGATTGACGGTTTTCATTGGCTTTTGGGATCCGTTCACCTAGTGAACGTTATTTTTACGTATCATAAATCAAAAACAAATATAAAAATCAAAAATATAAAAATATATAAAAACTAAAAAATTAACAAAACAATTCTCTTCCTAAAGAATTGACCAAACAAATTAAAAAAATCCAAAAAGCAATCTTTTTCCTAAGAGATTGCACCCAAAAATATATATTATTAGATTCTCTCGGTTTTTATGTACATATAGTATTTTCTCTTAAAAACTCATAAATACAAAAATATTTTCCATATATTATTATAAGTAAGTACGTATACGTATAAGAACAACCAATTCACATATTCTCCATAAGTATTGCCAAAGCAATACACCGTATTGAGGGGCGTTCCGGTCCTTGACACGTGTATCGATCAAACAAAATAAAGCAAGAATAGATAAATACTTTCAATAAGCAACAATTCGAAGAATACAAACATTTAAGTGAATAGAAAGGCGATGTGCTATAAAATGCCATCTAAGGGTCAATAGGTACTTAAGTGCTTCGCGCCACCTAACCCCCCGTTCACTTGTGAGTATTCTAAGAAGGAAGGCTTCATTGGGGGTCATGCACCCAAGTAGTACATACGTATATTATTATTTTCTTGTGGATATTTCATATTGAAACTCGAAGAGGATAATCCTTTTCTCTTCAAAGTCACACGAGAGCTTCTCTCTCATTCCTCGTATTGAGTTGCATGCTCACTCGCGGGCGTGCACAAATACTGATTGGTGTACAACCTCTTCCTCTGAAAAGGAAGAAAAAGAGAAAGAGTAAGACCACCACCGTCCGTCAAGCCGATCACGAGAATCGTGCTTTGATTCATCCACAACAAGAAGCCATGGCTGTTGATAATCGTTCTTTGATGGAACGTTTGCAATCCAATGTTCATGGATATGCCAATGCTATTAGGATTCCCGACATTCCCGCAAATTCATTTGAGCTAAAAACGGCTATGATTACCTTGGTTTCAAACACACCTTTCTATGGTCACAAGAATGATGATCCTCATGATCACCTTAAGAGATTCCTAGCTCTTTGCAACACCCTTAAGTACAATGGAGTTCCACATGATGCTATTAAGTTGATATTAGTGCCATTTTCACTAGAGGGACCCGCTAAGCATTGGTTAGACACCCAACCACCCGATAGTATCACCACATGGGATGGTTTCACCACTAAGTTTTTGAACAAGTTCTTTCCTCCATCTAAGACCACGGCTTTGAGGAACTTAATTATAGGCTTTCAACAAAAACCTAGTCAATCCTTTAGTGATGCTTGGGAGGAGTTTAGAGAGTTATTGATGCGATGCCCTAACCATGGATTGGATGAAGTTCACCAAATCAATACTTTCTATAATGGCCTTAAACCTCATCACCAAGATTCACTCAATGCTTCCGCGGGAAGGAATATTCTTCTTAAATCCATTCAAGAGGCCGTGGACATCATTGAGACTAAAGCAATGGTTCAAACAAACACTCAATTTGAAGAAAGGGTTCATGTTATCCAAAACACTTCTCAAAACACCTTGTGATAACCAATTCCTCAAGATTCAACAAGAGATCCTTCAACAAATGGATAAAGGTCAACAAGAGCTTATTCAAGCCATTAAGAGCCTTTCATTGAACAATTCTTCAAATGATGTGAATGCCATTACTCTTTCTTGTGTAACTTGTGGAGGCCCCCATTCTTATGAACAATGTGATAAGGTGTAAGTTTATCAAGGGGAATGTTATGCTTACCAAGAGGAACATCGTGAACACTTCAAGCCAAATATCAATCCAAATAACCTTTCTTACATGTCCCAAAATTACCTTACTCCACCGGGATTCCCACCCCAACCACCCACCCAACTTCAACAAAATCCTCCTCAAGTTTTACAAAGGAATCAAGGGCAAAGACCACCTTACCAAGGAAATAACTACAAGGCACCCAACAATCTTCAACATCAAGGAAATACCTTTTATCCACCACATCAAGGATTTAATCAACCGCTTCCACCTTTCCCAAATCAAGGATATTCTCAAATACCAAATCAAGCTTACCCTCAACTTCAAAATCAAGGATATGGGATGCAAGAGACTCATGAGTATGTTGACAAGAGAATGCGTGAAATTGAAAAGAGAATGAATGACCAAATGAAACTTGCAATGGATGCACAAACCAATAGGCTTTTAATGGCATATAATCAAGGACCACAAGAGGCTTTACCTTCTAACACACAAACAAATCCAAGGGCAAATGTCAATGCTATTACAACAAGAAGTGGAAAGACAACAAAGGATCCTTCACCTCCTAAGCCTCCTATTGTTCCACCCACTTTTGTTCCTACTTGTGACAAGCCTTCTACCTCTACTTCACCACCTCAAAATGCTCCCATTTCTCCCACTTCAACACCTACTCATGAAGCACTCAATAAGGAAAATCCTTCATCAACCACTCAACCACAACCAAAACCAAGTCTTCCTTATCCATCAAGATTAAGAAAAGAAAATCTTAAGAACAAGGATGATATCCAAGTTTCTAACTTTTTGAGGATGTTCAAGCAACTTAACATCAATATCTCCTTTGCGGAAGCTTTAGCCAATATGCCTAAGTTTGCTAAGATGATTAAAGACTTACTTTCTAACAAGGAGAGATTGGTGGATTTGCCTAATGCTTCGTTAAATGAAAATTTCTCCGCGGTTTTGCTTAAGAAGTTGCCTACTAAGCTTGGAGATCCGGGGAGGTTTTTGATTCCGTGCAATTTCCCGGGGGTGGAGAATTGTATGGCTTTAGCGGATTTAGGAGCAAGCATAAACCTCATGCCATTATCGGTTTGGAAGAAACTTTCACTTCCCGAGCTCACTCCTACTAAGATGACTCTTGAGTTGGCCAACCGTACTATAGCTTATCCGGTGGGAATTGTGGAAGATGTTTTTGTTGGGGTTGATAGATTTACCTTTCCCGCGGATTTTGTGGTGGTTGATTATGATATGGATCCTAGAGTGCCTTTGATTGTTGGTAGGCCATTTTTGAGAACGGGTCGTACTTTAATAGATGTGGCAGAAGGAGAACTTACAATGCGGGTAGGAGATGAGAGAGTTGTGTTTAACATGAGGAAGTTGTCTAAAACGTCTAATGAGCCCGAAGCGGTAAAACATATTGATGTTGTGCATGAGGAGGAAACACAAGATGATATCCTTGATGAAGTTTGTGATGAATACTTTTATGAAGCTTGCTCAAGTAGAGATTATGATTTACCTCATGTTGAGACCATTGCTTCCATTACTTCATCTTTGGATTTTCATCAAGAGCTTAACTTTGGTGAAACCCCATATGACAATTTACTTTTCCATAATGATAACCATATTCATGAGGACTTTAGTGATGAAGAATCTTTTCTTTGTGATACATCAACATATGATGACTATAGTGATGATGAGCTTTCTACTTATGACTCTCCATTTGTTGATGATCATACTTCCTTTGGTTTTGAGGAATCACCAATCTTTGATAGACTTATCTATGATGTTTATGGTGATGAGGCGGATTCTATAATGGATGAGAGTGATGAGTTTTTAGCGGAGGATATATCTTTTGAGTACACTCTTGGTTATCTTGATGAGGAGGGGGACATACTCTATTTAGAATCTTTATTGCATGAAGATCCTTTACCTTCTTTCTTGCCCACCTCAACCTTTCAAAGTGATAAAGGAAAACAAGTCATGATGGTTCCTTCCAAGAGCTTGTTGTTACTCATGCCTCCACAACCTTTCTCTCACCATGTGAACTACAAAGGAGAATCTTCTAAGGCAACCAACACTTGTTGTTTTCCCATCAAGGAACGGATTTTTGATCCTGGCATAGAGCTTGCTAAACCATATTAGTATCCGCCTGATGCAACAAAAGGAAAACTTGTGGAAGATTTGAGAGTTTTACCTTATCATCTTGTGAAGAACATATGGGAAACCATTTTGGAAAACCACACCTCACCCTTTTCACCATTGCTTATGAAGTTAGTTGTGGCTTTGTGTTATATGTGGGATGGTAATTATGTATTTGATCCTGGGGGATATTTATGGAGTTTTGATAAATGAAAACTTGTTTTACCTCATCATGGAGATTTTTCTTAAAAAGGGGAAAATTTTTCTTCTCCATGATAGGTATTAGGCACTTTTAAAGTGTGGGACGAGTCGAGCTAGAGACTCATTAACTCAAGCATCGTATAACTAGGTTTAGAGTGTTGTAGGTTAGCGATAAAGGTATAGACTTGGAGATAAGTGTAGGGGAGACCTTCTTTTGTCTTCATGATTGTTTGTAGGGTTGCTCACTCATTTCATGCTTTGGAGCTTTTGAAGGAGGCCCTTGTATCCGGTTCACTTTGTTACTATTGTGATCTTTCATTGACACCTTGTGCTTAAACATAAATTCACTAATAGTTATCCTTTCCTTAACTTGGGTTAAGCAAAGTCTATTCATTGTCATAAGTGTAGGGGAAGTTTTTATACTTCCATGCTCTTAAACATTGAGGACAATGTTTAGCTTAAGTGTAGGGGGGTCTTCTATCGAAGTGACCTTACCTAGAACTTGTCATTGTCTTTCATGATAACATGGAAAATTAATTTTTCAAACATTTTTCAAATTTTTGATCTACTTTGGCCACCAAAAATATGCATTCATAATTTTTGCATCAATCATTTTTCATAACACATTTGCATTGCATATATTTCTTCTTTTATTTTTCATCAAAAATATATAAAAGAGAAAAAAAATATAATAAAAACATGGTTTAACAAGTTTAGACTTCTTTGACATATTAGGCCCCCCATGGATATTTGACTCAACCCGAGTTTGCTTATCAAAGCACTCTCTAGCTAGTATCCTTAACCATGTAGTCCTTCATTGGTATATTAGGCTAAGCATCCACCAATCTCATTATTTGAGATTTTAAATTTGTAGAGAATGGGAAATGATAGAGTTGAAGCAAGTATAAAAGGGCTAGATAAACTTCATGATAATTACTTGTGGTTAAACCCTTCTCTTCTTTACCTCTATTTTCTTCGCATGTATATAATTGCTAATAAATAATCAAGAACGGTTTTAATTGGTTTGTAATCTCTTATGCATTTTTGACTAATCATTCATGGTTGGTATAAGTACGTCTTAAGATTCTAAGTTAGAACGTTTTATGTGTACTAGACTTATGTCATGCTTAATATTTAGCGGGTGTTTTTCATTTTATTCTTTTCAACTTTCTTTGTGAGGAATAAAGAAAAATAAGAGCGGCTTACAAAAAAAATGAGTGGCTAGAAAAAAAAGAGAAAAAGAAAAAGAAAAAGAAAAAGGAAAAAATATATATATACAAGACTACCAAGAGGGGCAGTGTGGTGTTAATTATAGTGACTATTGAGTTCCAATATTACCTTGACGGGTTGCGGGGATTCAATAGATTGCTCCAATCCAATATTACCTTGATGGGTTGCATGGTTGAAGATCCAAAGTCTCAAAAAGATGGCGGATGTAAATTATTGCGTGAGTTTTATTTTTTTCTTTCCTTAGCGAGTGTGTAGCTACTTATGAAAGCATGACATGAGGATTTTACACATAAGGCGAATGACTTATTACTCTTGAAACGGACTTATATAAATTGTGAGCGGTTTTTCAAGTAATGGATGAGAGGGTTACTTAGGATTAAAACCGTGCTTCCTTATTTTTGGATTTTGCATTTCTTATACTTCACACTTGAATAAATGACAAATTTTCTCACAAGCAATTTGCTCAAATAATAATCGGTTCCACATTTAATTGTCATGAATAAGTTGATGCACTTTTTACTTGTGAATACAATGATCCCATTTTTAAGCTTGGTATGGGGAAAGTGAAACTTGAGGGTGATAAATGTCCATGGTACCCAAGCCCTAATCAAAGTCATTGAATTATTTATGAGTTATTTCCATCAAAACCATTTCAAGAAAAACCAAAAAGATATAGATAGAATTGTATTTTGTTCATTGCATTGTTTAAAGAATCAAAATCATGCATCATTTAGTTTATAGTAGTGTAGATGCATTCCATATGGCCAAGGTTGATTAATTATGAGGAGAATGTAAATTTGTGCTTAAATATATAGCATTGCATGAGGACATGACAATGTTCAAGTGTAGGGGATTTGATATGAGCAAAAACTCATATCAATTTATCAACAAATCACCCTAAAACACAATAAAAATACCCAAACTTTGTGCTATAAAGCGGAATTATGTGGTATGTTTTGTGTTTGTGCTCAAATAGGTAAGAAGGATACATTTTCAAGCAAACAAAGGAAAATCAAGCTTAATTTGATGAAAAAGACAAAGAAGGATCAAAAGTGACAAGACTTTGAAGACAAAGGACCTATCTTGACAATCTGCCAAAGATGAAGGACCAAAAGTGTAAATATGACAAAGTCAAGATTAAAGTCAAATCTGGTCAAATATCAAGTCAATCAAGTCAAAGGATTAAATTTGTTCAAGAATGAAGTTTGAAGGACTTAAATTGCCAAAAGAATAAAGAATATGGCTCAAAATGACATTCTGCCAAGTCAAGGGACTAAATCTACCAAGTTTGGAAGTTTATACAAGTTCAATCCGTGTGATATGCTCTTGTCCAATGAGAATGCAAGAAACTTATACTTTGGATTGCCATGTCATGGCCAGCTGGCCACTAACAACCGCCACATTAAATGAAAGAATCCAAACAGTGCTATCCCACTACTTAATGTTTCAGCCAATCATAAATTGGTATTTGAATAATGATCCGTGCACATTATTTTCAACCAATAACAACATGACACGTGGCTCTTCAAACTTCATACGCGCCCAGAATCAAGATCACAAAGGAATGAGTTTTAGAGCAAGTGTTTAACATCAATTTTGCTCAAAATCACAAGACGAATTCAATGAGCATAACCAATTAAGCTGAAATCAACTCAAGATAAAATCCCCAAATTTGTTCTTCATCAGCAAAATTCATTTGGCAGATTTTTGACACGTGGAAGCTGGGGATTGGTTCCAACACGTCACCAACCCCAACTGCTTTACTCTTGAAGTCTATAAATACCATGTTCAGTTCTCATTTCTTGTATTGTAGAAAGTGTGAAATCACACACACTTAGTTTTTCCTCTCAATTCATTTCTTAGTCTTAGATTAACAACTCAAGAGTTTGACACACTCTTGAGTCTGTTATAGTTAGTTGTAACAGATAACTACCCTTGTAACTACTTCTCATTCAATAAAATTCAAATTTCAGTTTTCCCTCCAAAACTCTCATACTACTATACTGTTCATCCTTGCTTCATTGAATCCTTTTGTTGCTGTTGTTAGTCTGTTATGATCATCACTTGATCATAACTGGCTAAGTTTGAAGATTGTAGCTGTTTGTTCATCCAGTTCAAGTATTAGCAGATTTTGGAGATTTCAGTTCATTAATGGCAGATTTGATGGTTGTAGCTGATTGATTGGTAGTTGATTAGTGTTTTCTAGTGCTAAGGTGGTGGTTAGCACTAGACTACAGAGCTCAACGCTCCTCTACTCCCCAAAGGAGGCCTTTGCTAAAGGTGTTCATTTTCTGATTTCAGTTCCACTAAACAGTTGATGCATGCTTCCTTCCTAGATAATCTTGCTTGATTGCATGATAAAATGTGTTTTAGCCTGTTTTGATCTGATCTTAGAGTTTTTGTAGCTTAATTGTAGCTTAAACTTGCTTAACAGTCTAGAACTTGTCCTGCTCTTCAGTTTCTGTTCAGTCATTTAGCCTTGATAATCATTTTGAGTTCTAGTTAAGTTTCCTGCTTGTTACTAGCTCTCACACACTTCATTTTGGCTACTAAACTTAGTTTGATAAAGCTTTTAACTCAGTTTAACCATTTGCTCAATAATCTTTCACAAAAATTCCAAAAAAAAATCAGAAAGTAGTGTTTGGCATTAGCTTTTGATTGATTTTCAAGTATTAGTTTTTGGCAAATTTTGGTTGATTTCCAGTTAACAAGTCATAAAAAGTAGTTTTCAGTCATTTTCTAGTCAAGTGTTAGGTCAAAAAGGCAAAAGGTCATAAAAAAGTCTGGGTCAGTTTTATACTAGTTCCTTATCAGAAAGTTGTCAATTTGATTTGCTTGGCATTTCTTTTCTACTTGATGAAATTACCTCAAACCAGTTCTCAATTCTTAGTCAATATATGAACTTTGAAATTGTGTAAGGAATTTGTACAGTATCAAATATTCAGCTAGGAATAAGCAAAAGTTTGAGCCATTGAGCAAATGCAAGTTACTGTAATTGGGCAAACTGTTTTTTCATATCTCAATTTCCACTTCAATAACTAGTCAATTTTCTTTCACAAAATCAATCAATAAGTGTTCCTGGTTGAATTTTGAGAATTTGGGCTTATTGAAAAATCTAGTCAACGAAAGTCAACATAAGCACTCTTTTTGCTTATTTTAAGTTTCTAAGCTTATTACTGGATGATTTTTCATTAAACTTGATTTCCCGTCCTTCTTTTGAGCTTATTAACAAGAATCTTCACTAAAATCTAGTTGTGCAAGTCTGGATTAGCTTATAGCTTATTTTGTGCTTATTGAAATTAGCTTATCAGCTTTTCAGTAACTTTTAGCCAATTTCCTTGGATGAGTCTAGCTTTAATCTGATTTTAAGTAGTTTGCAACTTGTTTGGTCGAATTTGGTTGAGAAATAAGCTAAAACGAGCTTATTGAAGTGTTAAGCCCGTTTTTGGTGAAAAGTTTATAAAAATTGCAATTAGGTCCTTGTAGTATTAAACTGTTCTTAATTTTGGCTAATCTTTCCAATTTTTTAGGGTTTTCAAAAACACAGTCCTTAGACTTTCAAGTTTGTTCAAATTCAGTTAGGAAGTTTCAATTTTGTTGAGAATTAGTTACTTGTTTGAACAATTTTCATTTTAAGTCCTCATAGTTAACTGTTTTTGCACATTTAGTCCTTGTACTTTTCAGCTTTACATTTTGAGCATTTAAATTTCATAGAATTTACATTTCTAGTCCTTATAGTTTATAGAATTTACATTTTGCATTTTAATTGAATATAAACTTGGTATTTGCACTATGTTTTACATATAAGTAGACGATATTTTTCATTGTTGCAAGACATTGTTTGAATTAGAAATAGAATATCCAAAAAAAATTACCAACCAAGAACAATTAAAAACTCGATCTTGTTAGGACTTTCAATTTGTTAAGAACTGAGAAAAACGAACTTCAAGTATACACATTTCAATCATTGAGCGCTCGAATCCCTGAATAGTAGAAGAGAGGAAATAGCAAACACCAACGGGTCTCCCCTACACTTAGGATAAAGAAAGCTAAAAGATAGATACATGGGTTGCCTCCCAAGAAGCGCTTGATTTTTGATTACCGAGTCATGAGCCTGACTCGACCTTGATTACTATAGGAAGAAGCATGAAACATATCCACCGGGATCAAAGACATAGTTTTTGTCCATCAAATAGCACAAGCTTAAGGCGAACAAGGCAAGCCAAAGAAGAGTAGGCAAGGTTGAAAGTCCCTAATCAATGCAAGAAACCCTAATCTTAACTTAATCAACACAAGGTATTACTTTTCAAACGTAATCTTATTATTGTATAATAAAGAATTACAAGTGTTATGGATAACACAGTTTGATGACAATGTGTTGTGCACACTTTGAACAACAATAAACCCTAACTTATGAATACAGTCGTAGCTGTCTGATTCACTAAGTTATATGCAATAATGTTCTTAATATCTCAAAGTGTTAAACATTAATGCATGGATACACATCCTATTTATAGTGTTACGAGTTTGACTTAAACAGTACTTGATGGCGACTACACAAGCTTTTACAAGTTCCCACATCAGTCACATGATGTCCTTCTATTCTTGGTAGTCTTCCATTATGCTTTAAGGAAACAGTTGTCAAAACAGTTTCCTTTTTCTTCATAGTCTCGAACACACAAATGGCATGTCCAAAGTGTGCTGAGAGTTATCAGGGTATTGCCACCCCTGTTAACTCTCAACCCCTCAGAGTCCCTGATACATCTTGGCTGTTATCCATCACAGCCAATGAGTATGTCTTCAGGTAATTCTTCGACTTCCCTGACAATGTCTCTGACATGGACTCCTCTGAGGTTGCTCACAGAGACTTGGATCTCTGTGAGTCTTGCGAAACTTGCCTGCCTCCTAGGCACAGGCAAGGGACTATCTAACAGCCTAATTATGTTTAAATCAATGATCAGGGAATCTAACAAGTTTAGATTCCCAACAATCTCCCCCTATTTAAACATAAATAATGCTAGATCTAACTAAGTTAAGGTAAGTGAGTTTAACAGCTTTTTCTTACACATAACAGATCTAAACAAAAATACCTCATGATTTTACTAAAACTTAAAGAAAATTACAAGTGCATTACATAAGCAAAATAAAAGATGAAGGTAAAAAGGGCTGTGAACATCTTCAATAGTCATCATTTTTAATTCTTTCTTCAGCTTCAGCCAAGTCTAATCTGTTATCAATTTCATCCTGCAAAGTCTTTGCAAACTTCTTGGAATACTCTGTGTTGATCTTGAGACACTTCTTGTGACAGAGTAGCTGAATAGTTGAAGCTAAGCACAGCTCATCTTCCCTTTGAAAAGCATACTGGCAAGCCTTGTTCATGAATGCCATTCCTCTTTTAGGCTCTGTGTATGTCTGACCATCAACAGGGCCAACAATACCATTTGGGAGGATCAAATCCCTGTGCATGCCATCCACTTGAACATCTTCAGTAACAAAAGTTTCATTAACAATTTGTGAAATCCTTCTCCTTTTGTTGCCTGTCTTTGGGGGTTCTTGTTCAAAAAGCTGTGGTGGGGGATCAATCTTAAGTTTGGCTGCTGTTTCCTTGATCCAGTTAAACTTGGCCTTACGAGTTTTATACAGAAGGAAATTAGCCTGTCCAGACTTTTTGGCAGCTAAGGCTTCGAGTTCGAACCATTCTGATAGCCCAAGTGTCTTTAACCTGAAGTTGTCAAACACATCCATATTTCTCTGTTGGTTTTCCCTCCATAAGATCATCTGTGGGGTGTTTGTGGATTTATGAATGGTGTATTTGAACTTGGTTATCTTGCCAGAAGCATATCTGTTGTTCACGCAGGCATCATAGTCAGCTTTGACTTTCCTTAAATCCTCAGCGCGTTTTGCTTCCATTTCCCTCAACCTTTGTTTTTGTTTTTCCCTTTCAGGTGGCGTCATCTTCCTCAGAGTAGCTTCATTTAATTCTTTGGCTGTCTTGAGTTCATTTAATCTTTTGAATTCTTCAGCTTGTTGCTCTATTTCTTCAGGGGTCAAAGGAATCTCATCGGAAGGTGTAAAGGTTGAGAATTGGGAAAGGTCTGTGGTGGATCCTCCTGTCTCTAGCATCGCAGCTATCTTCTTAAGTTTGGTATCTGTGTCAACCAAAACTATCTCCTTTCCTTTCTTCGAGACAGAGGACTCCACACTTATGTTTTTCAAAACATCAGCTCTTTTGATAAACGCTGTCTGAGCCTGAGTTTGAATAGCTTTGGGGAGAGAGCTAACAGTGAATTTTAATTTCTTGGCAGCTGGCTCATCATCATCCTCAGGCTTGCTGGTGTTAACCAAAACCAGAGACTTTGATGAGTCAGCTCCATCTTGAGTTTGTTGCTCCCCCTGAGTATTATCCTCATCATCAGGAATTATAGTAGGTGTGATGACTTGGAGAGGAACAGGTGTGATGGTGGGGTTAGCTAATGATGAGCCTTGTTCAGCAGATGCAAGGCTGAGTGTTGTAGTCTTCTCCCCCTCACGTTTATCCTTACTTCGCAGATGTTTGGATGAACGTGCTTGAAAACGCCTTGCAATCTGTTCCACAGAGGCAGCCATAGCACGTTGTCTTTTTCTTGAAGCCCTGGCAATCTTCAGCAGGAGGTTGGCATTTGCATTAGTATTTGCCTGAACACGCCTGACAATAAAGTTAGCATGGCGGTATCGCCTGGTGCGAACAACATTAATTTGCCTGTGCATGGTGAGTTCATGTTCAAGGAACATGGCAGGGACTGCTGAGTCAATGGCATCCTTTATTCTCGTTGAAAGATGACTGAGTCCTTGGGCTACACCTCTTCTTGCACCATCCTGAATTGGCTCAGTGACAGCCTCAGCCACAACCTTTTTGATGATGCCTGGAAATGTCACAGTAAAGTTGTGCATCTCAGACTTGATCACATCCAGCTTTCTTGATAAGCGCTCAATATCTGATTGATGATGGATAGGCTAAAGATTCTTGATATTGAGGCTTTGCTGAGCATAGTCATCCCCCCTTGGTATTAAGTCAAAGTTGGTCTGGGCAGGATGATCAAACAAGAGAAATTCTGCTGTTGGATCATAAGGTGGTCTTTGGAATACTGTTGTTGCTGAGGTAGCAGAGTTTGGAGTATCAACAGCATCCTTGGGAGGAGAAGTCTTGTCACCAGCTGGTGTAGACACATCTATTTCTTTAGGAGGAGAGACAGACAGCTGGTCTTCCTTATCTTCTTCATCCTCTTCATCGAACATTCCTTCAGGGAATTCATCCTCAGGCATGGACTCAATATCAGAGACATAATCTTCTAATGAGAGCATTTCTTCATCAGCATTTAACACAGGCTCTTCATCATTTGGTTTGTCTTGAGTCATTGTATCAGCCTCCTTTTCTTGTTGTACCTGAGACTCGATGACTGGCTGTACAATTTCAGCCTGCAAATTTGTTGTAATTAGTAACAGGGAAAAATATAAGGGGAATGGTCGCCATTTCGCTGTCCCAGAGAGGCTGAGGGTGATTACTCAGCCACTCCAAAGGATAAATCCTTGGGATTCTTTTAAGTGTGAAAAATAAGGTTAATGATCGCCATTCGCTGCCCCTAGGAAAGCTGAGTGTGATTATTCAGCCCCCCCAAAAGGTAAAAACCTTTGGGACTCTTTTGATTGTGAAACATATGTTGTTTATGGATCGCCAGTCGCTGCCCCTAGGAAAGCTGAGTGTGATTATTCAGCCCCCCCAAAAGGTTAAAACCTTTGGGACTCTTTTAAGAGTGAAACATATGTGGTTGTAGGTTGCCTGTTACGCTGCCCCTAGGAAAGCTGAGGGTGATGATTCAGCTCCCCCTGAAAGGATAAATCCTTTGGGACTCTTTTAAGGAGGGAACCAAGAGGATGTGTGAAGTACAGCTGATCAAGGTTGAGACATTAGTGTATTCAGGTTGTTGTTAGCCTGAATACTGTCTAGAGGGTGCAGGGTCATCGGGGTGCTTTATAAACACAAATGAATCATTCCCTGGTGCAAAGACATGGTGTACAGAAGTCTTAAAGGATTCTAAGTGTATTGACAGACTTCTATGGGTCGAGGATTACCCTAACTTCACCACTCTCTCCTACAGACAAATGAGAGTGGCTGCTTGTGAACCTCTAAAAATGTACACTGATTACCTGTGAGATATCAGCTTGATCAGGCTGATTTCCTGTCGTCTTAGCTGACTTTGAGACACTAGACGCCTGTTGTTTGTCAGCCAAAGAATCCGAATCCACAAGAGTATCTGGACCAGAGGAGGTGTCAGTCTTCTTTCCCTTGGCCTTAGTAACAGCTTTGGAGTGGGAAGAAGAGGGATTTTCTTCTTCTTAGGCTGTTGGCCAGATGAAGCCTTGGACTTAGTAGTGTGCTGCCCAGAGGTCAAAGACATAGACTTGCCAGCAACACTAGAAGTATTCACCTTCTCAGAGGAAGGGAGCAAGGGCTTCTCAGCGTTTGGTACTTGGTTGGCCACATTCAGCATATGGGCGGTGACAGGGACATCTTCAGCTCCTATTTCCTTGTAGATGGCGCCTGTGATGCGATAGGGCTTAAGAGCAGTCATTGCCTTGTTGTGGTAGTTATCTCCCAGCAGGCTTTCAAAGACCAGAGACAGGAAGCGCACATAACAAATATTCTTTTCTCTGACCTGATTCCTTCCCTTCAGCTGTTCTACACGATTGGAGAAGAGAATGCTTCCAACGTCAACATCAGCTCCCCAGATTAATCCATAAGCAATAGCCTGATGGTTGAAAGACATCTGATTCTGTGATCCCTGCATTCCTCCCAGGGATTTAACAATGTGGGTGAAGAGGACACGCCACATGGGAGTGAAATACTTAATCTTCAGAGGAGATTTGGCGAGGACCTCAGCTGGTGTAAGTGCAGGGTTAACATCATGGCAAGGGTTGAGTGTAGCCAGGGCTTCCTTGACAGCCTTTTTGTCAACTACCTTCAGGCATTCATCTCCATGCTTCAATCCGGCCACACTTGAAAAGTCTTTAAGGGAGAAGGCAAAAGGGTGTTCATTGCATGAAAGGCTAAATGTTATGGTGTCTTCTACCACTTCAGCAGAATACCAGAATTCCCTAAGGTATTCTTGGTAAAAGGTGGATGGGGATTTGGTGAAGGCTTCATTTAGGTCACAATTCTGCATGAAATTTACCAGATCTGAATAGGTGCTGTTTGATGCCTTAATCCATCCAATGGCGTTGTTGGAGGCGAGGATGCTCTCGTTGATCTCGAAGTTAACATTTGAAGCTTTGGGAACTGAAAACGCCATGGATTTAAGGTTGAAGGTGAAAGAAAATGGCGGATGGTTAAGAGAGATAAGAACTTAGAGAGAGAAGTAGATTTTAGAATGGTGGTGGGTGAGAAGAGAAAGGAGACAATATATATTCAAACTAAGTGAACAGTTATTCAACCGTATTAAATGTAAGGTGCGAAAATGACTGCTCAAGTGGGTCCCCTTGACCTTTCAAAAAGTTTGTCTCCTCGTCATCCGAAAAATAAATGATTAAATATTTGAGAATGTTTTTTGCATTTACTTGGAAAGTAACTACCTAGTTTTATGTGAAAAACATTTAATATAGAATCAATCATTTAATGAACACATTTAATATCAAGCCACAGGCTTTGAGATATTGAGCATCCCTAGCTCAGCAACTAGCCTGTTGAACGAAGGTTCAGCCAAAGGCTTTGTAAAGATATCAGCTAGTTGCAGCTCTGTGGGAACAAAATGCAGCTCAATATCTCCCTTCATTATATGATCCCTGATAAAATGATACCTGATATCAATGTGTTTGGTACGAGAGTGAAGAACAAGGTTGTTGGATATGGCAATGGCGCTGGTGTTGTCACAAAAGATTGGCACTTTGTCATACAAAATTTCATAGTCAGCCAATTGACTTTTCTTCCAGAGCACCTGAGCACAACAGCTGGCTGCAGCGACATATTCTTCTTCAGCTGAAGACATAGCCACAGAGTTTTGCTTCTTAGCACTCCATCCAACCAATTTTCCTCCTAGGATTTGACAGCTGCCTGAAGTGCGTTTCCTGTCAATACAGCATCCAGCATAATCTGAATCTAAATAGGCCTTGAGATCAAAGCCTGATTCCTTTGGATACTATAGACCTAGGGATGGTGTTCCTTTGAGATACCTGAAAATTCTCTTAACAGCCACTAGATGGGATTCTTTTGGGTTAGCTTGGTACCTTGCACAGAGACATATGGAGAATTGGATATCTGGACGACTAGCTGTTAGATACATGAGTGACCCAATCATGCCTCTATATAAAGTCTCATTGACAGAGACCCCTGACTCATCAGGGCCCAAGTTGTTGGGTGGAAGCATGGGGCATTCACTAATGCACAATCAGCTAAGTCATATTTTTTAAGTAAATCCTTAACATACTTTTCTTGACAAATTGAAATTCCCTTAGGACATTGTTTAATTTGAAAGCCCAAAAAGTAAGTTAATTCACCCATCATACTCATCTCATATTTCTTGGTCATTAATTTAGCAAAACGTTTACTAAGATTGACATTTGTTGACCCAAAGATGATATCATCCACATAAATCTGCACAATGATGAAATCACTCTTGTCCTTGAAGGTAAAGAGTGTTTTATCAATAGAACCCCTGACAAATTTATTTTCAGTTAAGCAATTTGAAAGAGTTTCATACCATGCTCTTGGAGCTTGTTTCAGACCATACATTGCCTTGTGAAGTCTGTACACATGGTTGGGAAACTCGCTGTTCTCAAATCCTTCAGGTTGTGCAACATACACTTCCTCAGCCAAGTCACCGTTGAGGAAAGCACTCTTAACATCCATCTGATACACAGTGATGTTCATATAGGCAGCATAAGCAAGGAAGATTCTGATGGCTTCCAGTCTAGCAACAGGTGCAAAAGTTTCATCATAATCAATTCCTTCAGTATGAGAGAACCCCTGTGCTACCAGTCTAGCCTTGTTCCTGATGATGTTCCCAATCTCATCCATCTTATTTCTATAGATCCATCTAGTGCCTGTGATATTCTTTCCAGGTGGAGCTGGCACTAGTGTCCATACTTTGTTCCTTTTGAACTGATTGATTTCTTCTTGCATAGCAGCTACCCATCCTTCTTCTACCAGAGCCTCAGCTACTCTTTTAGGTTCAATTTGTGAGAGAAATTCAGCAAAGAGACATTCATTGGCTGAGGCTGACTCTGAGTCTTGGATTCGCTGTCTGGTTGTGACCCCTGCATTTGGTTCCCCAATAATATTGACAAGAAGAATGTGTTGATCTCTTGACCACTTATTTTGAGGAGCTGGGGATTCAAGGACAGGAGTACTTGTGGGCACAGCTGGAACAATTTGAGTCTCATCCTACTGACTAGGAGGGCTTTCTTCAAAGACTACTTCAGTGTCAGAGTCTTCTTCAGCCATATCAAGGTGTGCTATTTCATTATCACCAGAAGAATCTTCAGGGATTTGAAGAATTGGTGAGTCATCAATATCATGAGAAGGACCATCAGAAATTTGAGGTTCTTCTTCATCAAGTTCCTGAGAGGTAGGAACTTCTATGTTGTGAGTAGACAGAGGGTCAAAGGCAGGGACATAAGGGGTGAGAGTGTTTGAGTGATGATGACTGGTAGGTCTGGGTTCTGTGAACTCATCACTTGGAAAAGATACATTTTCATTAAAATCAATTTCATCACCCTCTGTTCCTGTTCTCTGTATGACTTCATCATCTTCATTGTATCTAACATGGAATGTTTCTTCTACTTCTTGTCTTCTGATGTTGAATACTCTGAAGGCTTTGGCTGTTGGAGAGTATCCCAAAAAGAAACCATCATCAGCTTTTTCATCAAACTTTCCAAGTTTATCCCTGTAGTTATAAATAAACACAGGGCACCCAAACACATGAAAATAGCTGACGTCTGGAGATCTTTTTCTAAAAACTTCATAGGAGCTTTTACCATGTCTTTTGACAATGATTGATCTGTTTTGTGTGTAACAAGCAGTGTGAACAGCTTCTCCCCAAAATTGCTTTGGTAAGGCTGCACCATTTAACATGGTTCTTGCTGCTTCAATCAAGGTCCTGTTTCTTCTTTCAGCCACACCATTTTGTTCAGGGGTGCCAGCTGAAGAGAAGTTCTGTGAAATCCCTTTTTCATCACAAAAAGATTCAAGTTGATGATTCTTGAATTCAGTACCATTATCACTTCTTAGAGCTTTGACTCTAACATCATTCATATTTTCAACCTGTCTGATGAAGGACATGATGGTTTCAGCTGCTTCACTTTTCTTTCTGAGGAAGAACACCCATGTGTATCTTGAAAATTCATCAACTATGACCAAGGTGTATTTGTTGTGATTAATGGTCTGAGGTTTGACAGGCCAAACAAATCCATGTGAAGGAGATGTAAGCACTTGTCAATAGAGAATGATTGCCTAGTCTTGAATGAAGACCTGTGATGCTTTCCTTTGACACAGGCAGAACAAGTTTTGTCTTTGGAAAACATTACTGAAGGTAGACCAGCAACCAAGTTTTGAGTGGCTATCTTATTGATGTTCTTGAAGTTGAGATGAGACAGTCTTTTGTGCCACAGCCAATTGACACTTTCAGAGGCTTTAGCAAGAAAACAATTTGAGCTGTCTTCAGAGCACACAGCCATGTTGATGACATAAACATCTCTCCTTCAGGTGCAATCAGCACAACATCATTGTTTTTGTTGAATATGGTTCCCTGAGTCTTAGTAAACAAAACCTTATAGTCAGCATCACACAATTGGCTGATGCTAATAAGATTGTGTTTAAGACCATTCACATATGCAACCCTGGTAAATGTAATCCCATTGCAGTTCACTGAGCCATATCCTTCTGTGTCACCTGAAGAGTTATCTCCAAACACCACTTTAGGACCTGGCTCCTTTGAGTATCTGTGCAGGTATTGTTGAATCCCTGTCATGTGTCTAGAACAGCCACTATCTAGATACCATACCGATTCCTTGAGATATTTCTGCACAGATACATAGAAACAGATTAGTTCCTATGGTGAACCCACTTTCCAGTGGGTTCCCTGAATTGCTTATTAGCAACTCTTGTGTTCCTGAATTTTTTTTGGCTTTGGGATGGACAGTTCATTGTTTCATGGTTATAACTCCCACAGATATCACACCCAGGGAAGTCACCACACTCGTCTGAGTGATGGTCTGTGAACCCACAGAATTTACAGGGAGGATAAGGTTTGTAATTTCCCTGTTGTCTTTTGGAACTCTGTGGTCTGTCCCTAGAGGGTGTCTGAGCTCTTTTAGCTGCCATGTGTCTATCATGATCTAAGGTCGAATGGTGAGAATTTTTACATACATTGCAATAAGGTTTGATTAACCTTTCCCCTTTGGGTTCACCTAGGACTGACTTAGGTTCATGAGAAGTAGAGCATTCAACGGAAGGCTTAATGTGTTCTTTCAAGAGTTCTACTTCTTTCATAAGAGACAACATGCGATCTTCAGTGGTAGGTTCAACCTTATTCACAGCTTTAGTAGTAACAGGCTTAAAAGCTACTTGTTTGCCAGTTTGTTTAGCAGGAACATGAAAAACTTTAGCTGGAGGATTCTCAATATCTGTCCTAAGTTCATCCTTAGCAGATCTAGAAGAACTGATGGGTTCAACTCTAGAGAGTTTGGGCAAGGGTGGTAGCTCAGCCACATCTTCAGAGACATGGTCATTTGTCAAAGTGGTATCTGACATATGAATAGTCTCTGTAGATTTAAAGACAATGTCTTTGGGTTTGGTGAGAATTCTCAGCTTATTTTTCTTAGCAGATATATCCCTTTTTAAGTCAGCAGGCACTTCATCCCTAAGCAATTCATCAATAGTAAACCTAGCACACAGCCATTTTTCAATAATCTTGTTCAATTCAGAGACTTGATCATTTAAAGCAATGTTTTTCAAGGTTAATCTAGCTACTTCATTTTGCAGGGATATTTTCTCTAAATTAACCCGCCTGAGAGTTTCACATTCAGCCTTAGCATTTATCATTTCAGATTTAACAGAGTGAAACTTATCAAGTAGGTTCTTTCTTTGTTCCTCAACAAAGTGTAAATCAACAATGGTGTAATCAAGGACATGCTTACGTTCATCACTATCAGACATGGATAAAAGCCTGTGTACCTTTTTCATTGTGATGTCAACCCATTGTCCTGATCTTGCATCACCTTTTCCAACAGCTGGTTCATCCTCAGCTATCGTCATAAAAGCCCTGACTCTGGTGGTGTCTTCTTCATCTGAAGTCAGTGGCTCATCATTCCAATCATAAGTTTCAGCAACCAACCCTTTCTCTGTATTTTTCTCACCACCCTTCTTTTTGGACAGAGCTTCAATCTTCAAGTTCATTTGTTCTAACTCAGCTTTAAGTGCCTTGTACTTATTTTTGTAATCTTTCTTCTCAGTGTCTGACGAATTGGATTGAGATGAGTTGTTATGTTGTTTGAACTTGTAGGGTTTGGATGAAGATGATGGATAAGAGGGTGAGGATGTCTTGGTGGAAGGACAGTCTTTTTGATAATGTCCAAGCTTTCCACAGGCAAAACAAGTTTCTTTTGACCTGTCAGTTCGTTTACTAGCTGATCCTACTCTTCCTGATCTTTTGAAGTATCTTCTTTGGTTGGCTAGCAAGGCTCTTTCATGGAACTCTGCATTGAGGTCTGTCAAAAACTCTTGGCTGCTACGGGTATCTTCTTCAACATCAGAATCGCTGTCATGAGGATGTGTTGCAGAGATCAATGCTTTGGAAGATGCTCCTTGGACTACAAATCTTTCAGTCTCTGATTTGTAGATAGTATCGATCAGCCCTTCTTCATAATTGTACTTACCATAGAGCTGAGCAAGGGTATCATTTTTGATTGAGTTGTTAGCTCTCTGAGTCTGATTCATGCTCAACCACTTTCTTGGAAGGCTGTTGACAAAAGTAGCATTGATCTCAGCTTGACCAATAGTGACATCATTCATAGCTAGGTCATTTAGAAGAATCTTCAGCCTAGTATAGGTTTGCTGAACCTTTTCACCTTCAAGTGACTTAAAGGCATTAAACTGAAGTCTGAGTGCCTGAATCTTTGTCTCTCTTGTTTCAGAGGGTCCTTCATGGCCAAGAATGAGGTCTGTCCACATTTGTTTAGCTGTGGGACACTGAATGACAGACCTCATGATATGCTTGGGAAGGCAGGAAATTATGATGCTTTTGAGACATTTATCTTGGTTTGCCAATTTCCTATCAGCTAGAGTCCATTGTTTGAGAGGTTTGGGAAGAGGGTTTTCTTCAGTGGATGTAAGCGCCATGGGAATATATGGACCATTTTCTAAAATTTCTAAAAGAAAAGGTTCAAGTCCATCAAGATATACAAGAAATTGACTCTTCAAACTGGCAAAATCTTCTTCATCAAAGACTGGTACACTTGTGACGTGTGATCCACCTCTTGAGTCAAGAAGTTGGGGTAGATCATCGTCATTGGAAGGAGGGTTAAGTCTTGGTGAAGATGGGTTTGTGGAAGGTGATTGTGGTGGGTTAGAAGTTTCCGGCATGGTGGATCTTGATTATAAAACTGAGAACGATGTTTCTTGAAGGTTTTAATATCAAACACTGCTCTGATACCAATTGAAAGTCCCTAATCAATGCAAGAAACCCTAATCTTAACTTAATCAACACAAGGTATTACTTTTCAAACGTAATCTTATTATTGTATAATAAAGAATTACAAGTGTTATGGATAACACAGTTTGATGACAATGTGTTGTGCACACTTTGAACAACAATAAACCCTAACTTATAAATACAGTTGTAGCTGTTTGATTCACTAAGTTATATGCAATAATGTTCTTAATATCTCAAAGTGTTAAACATTAATGCATGGATACACATCCTATTTATAGTGTTACGAGTTTGACTTAAACAGTACTTGATGGCGACTACACAAGCTTTTACAAGTTCCCACATCAGTCACATGATGTCCTTCTATTCTTGGTAGTCTTCCATTATGCTTTAAGGAAACAGTTGTCAAAACAGTTTCCTTTTTCTTCATAGTCTCGAACACACAAATGGCATGTCCAAAGTGTGCTGAGAGTTATCAGGGTATTGCCACCCCTGTTAACTCTCAACCCCTCAGAGTCCCTGATACATCTTGGCTGTTATCCATCACAGCCAATGAGTATGTCTTCAGGTAATTCTTCGACTTCCCTGACAATGTCTCTGACATGGACTCCTCTGAGGTTGCTCACAGAGACTTGGATCTCTGCGAGTCTTGCGAAACTTGCCTGCCTCCTAGGCACAGGCAAGGGACTATCTAACAGCCTAATTATGTTTAAATCAATGATCAGGGAATCTAACAAGTTTAGATTCCCAACAAAGGTTCCCTTAAGCAAAGATGGAGCACGGTGGTAGCAAGGGTGAGGTGGTGCAAGCATATCTTTAGTACTTCCAAAAATCTTTCCTTTTATTTCATCAGATGGATACTGAGATGGCTGAAGAATATCGATACCGGGGTCGAACACCTTTTCCTTTAAGGGAAAATAGCACTCAGGCTCAGCAGAATTTGAAGATGATCCGCGAAGAAAATGCACAACCTCGTCCTCAGAAGGTTGACAAAGAGGTGTCAAATCATACGTGCTGCGGATGTTGGTGTCGTCCGGTTGCTTCTCCTTTGAAATAATTTTCTTCAAATCCAAAGTAGGATCAAGACCATAATCATCAAAATCTAAAGGAGGAGCATCACTCTCATGAGGGAAGTATGTATTGAGAAAAGTAGAGAAGTCTTCCTCAAATGAGTAGTCATCCAAAGTAGGATTAAGTGATGGCGGAGGATCTTCATCATGAGAAGAATCGCTCGAAAGAGTATCGGCCTCATCAAAATCATCATAAGTGGGCGTGTCGGGATACTCGGAAGTAAAGTCATCATAATCATCTCCATCAGAGCTAGAATCATCATCATAAGCATCATAGATTGGTGGAGACTCATATATGGGTGAAGGTTCCAAATTGGAGAGAGAATCATCCACATCATCTTGAAACAGTGGATTATCATTGCAAGAATCGAATAGAGGATTGTTGTAGACGACAAAATCATCAAGCACATTAATCATATTCGCTGATTCTCTTCCATAGGATTTGCTTGTGAGCTTACCCATTTCAAACACTTGTGTATCATCCCCGACTCTTAAGATGAGCTCACATTTATCCACATCAATTAAATCTCGACCGGTTCTCAAAAATGGGCGTCCAAGTATTAACGGAATACGAGGGTCCATTTCATAATCAACAACGACAAAGTCGACCGGAAAAGTGAATGTGCCAACTTTGATGAACACATCTTCGGTAATACCAATGGGGTAAGCGAGAGTGCGATTGGCTAGCTCAAGAGTCATTTTGGTGGGTGTAAGGTCGGGCAATGATAACTTTTTCCAAACACTTAAAGGAATCAAATTAATACTTGCCCCGAGATCGGCTAAGGCAGTAAATTTGTCGGTTTGGTTAAAAGTACAAGGAAGTACAAAACGACCGGGATCTCTAAGTTTCTCCGGAAGTGCTTTAAGAAGGACGGCAGAACAATTTTCATTCAATCGAGTATTAACAAACTCGGCCATCATCTCCTTCTTACTAAGCAATTCCTTAAACATCTTGACAAATTTAGGCATTTGTGCTAGAGCTTCAACAAGGGGAAAAGTGACGGTCATTTCCGAAACTTTCTTCAAATAGTTTGACACTTGAATGTCATCCTTGGTGTGCATTTTGGCCTTGCCTAAGCGAGATGGATAAGGAATATTGGGGTTGGGTGGTGAAGGTGTAGGTGTAGCAGGTAAAGGTTGAGATGTTGAAGGTGGGGTTGGTAGAGGATTCTTGGTGGGTACTTCGTCATGACGAGGCGGAGACGGTAATGGTGTACTAAGACTAGGTGTGGGAGGTGTAGGGATAAATGCTGGTGGAGGAGGTGTAGATGATGGGGGTGGGATAGGTGGTCCTACTATGGTTACTCCACTACGGGTAGTAATAGCACTCACATTCGCTCGCGGATTGGTGACGGTGTTTGAAGGTAGAGAACTCGAGGTAGAGGGTTGAGTGGTGGGCAAGAAACTAGCCATCATATTCTTCAAATCATTCGTTTGATTGCTGAAGGAGGATTGTATATTATCTCGAAGCTCGGATCTAATGTCATTCCCTTGCTTGGTGATATCTCCTTTCAAATTGATAATTTGGCTCTGCAGATTCTTGATTTGCTCACCTTGGGTTCTCATCAAAGCTTCAACATCTTGATTCATGGGTGGGGCTTGTTGAGCGGGTTGGTGATAAGGATTATAAGCTCTTGGTGGGATTTGGTTGCTTCTAGTATAGTTGTTGGGATTTTGGTTTTGAGGAGAAAAACCGGGTGAAGGTAGTTGTTGGACCAGTAACTTAGCAAATTTCTATCCCCTTGAGGTCGGGCTTGGTAATTTTCCGGTGAATAATTACCATAAGCTGCATACATGTTTTCCGGATTTCCTTGAGTAGAAGGAAAATCAGTGTATGAGTGAGGACCGCCGCATGTTTCACAAGGATTGGCTACCGCTTTAACTTGTTGTTGGTTTGTAGCGAGAAGCAATATATTTTTGTTCATTTCGGTCATCATGCGGGTGAATTCGGTCATGTCGGGGTTTGCTGAAGTAGAAGAAACATTGACTCTCGGGTTGTTCCTTGAAGAAGCGGAGGAATCCCAGTTTTTGAGATGAGTAGTCATGTTTTCAATAAGCTCTCTACACTCCTCGGGTCTCCTTTTCATAAATGTGCCACCGACGGCTGCATTAATCGTATCACGATCACGAAAAGTCAAACCGTTGTAGAAAGTATCAATTAAGGTCACAGGGAGCATGTTGTGGTTTGGACAACGATCTATCAAAACATTATATCGTTCCCAAGCATCAAAAAGAGATTCATCGGGTTCTTGCATGAAACTGCTGATTTGATTTCGAAGGCTCGTGACCATGGATGGTGGAAAGTAGCGCGACAAAAAGCGTTGAGTCATGTCATCCCAAGTATGAATGGAATTCTTTGGGAGACGATCAAACCATTTCTCGGCGTGGTGTGATAAAGTATGTGGGAAGAGTTGAAGGCGAAGAACATCCATTGTGGCACCGGGCAACTTCATGCTTTGAGTGATTGTAATGAATTTGTCGAGGTGTTTGTTGGCATCATCATCAGGCATTCCGGCGAATGGATTAGTTTGCACTTGCTGAATCATGTGGTGCTTCAACAAAAACTCCGGAGCCGTGATTTGCATCGGCGCAATCGGTCCTCCTCGTCCAAACATGGTAAGTTGACAAAGCTCCTCCATTGTCCGAAGATCGGGCTGTGGAAGAACATTGTTGTTATTATTGAGGTGCGGTGGATTATTGTTGTTGTTCACACCTGCCATAGCTAAATCTTCTCGAGTCTCGGGCTCTTGATAAGAAGAAGATCTAGTACGCATACACCTACAAAGGCAAAAGAAAAAGAAACCAAACACAAAGAGAATATATATACACAATAAAAATAAAATCTTTTTGGATTTTTGAAATTTTTTAATTTTTATGGATTTTAACAATTTTTAATTTTTTTTTATTTTTGAAGATTTTTTAAGCAAGAAAATAACGCTCACAAGTGAACGGATCCCAAAAAGCAACGCGTCTCTCACAGAAAACCGTTAATCTTCACGAAAAGAGCCCGGCAGCGGCGCCATTTGATACAAGGCTTTTGTTTGTAAAAAGTTATCGTCACGGTCTCTTCAAATTGAAAAATGGATTAACTATGTGACTCAGCTGTCTTTTGGTGGGAAACAAAGATTTGTCGTTGTAGTGTAATTAAATTGCAAAACGTTAAAATAAATGATGGTAATTTAAAACTAGTTAAAACTTAAATTGTGCAATATTAAACTTTGAAAAGTAAATAATTAAGTGACAAAAATTTAATGCTTTGACGAAAAATTAATTAGACAAAGTAATAAAAATGTAAACTTAAAAATCAAACAAAATCCCCAAACCATCTGAATCCAGATTGGAATGCTGTCACCAATACCATCGGAATCCAGATCGGAATATAGGTACGAATTCTATCGGAATGTGAACCGTCGGAATGATTGAAATGGAATCTGTCGGAATAACACTTCGCCTATCGGAATGTTGAACAATCCTATCGGAATCTTAGATCGGAGTGTCAGATCGGAATCACCTGTCGGAATGCAAAACCATCGAAATATGGCTAGTGAAATTTGGGCAGCACTTCGTCTCAATGTAGCCTTAAGAGCCGTCGCAATCCCGATCGCAATGAGCGATCGGAATCTTGATCGGAATAAGGGGGAAAGAACCTATCGGAATGCTGATCGCAATCCTTCTGTCGGAATGCAAAACCCTCAACCGATTTTCACGATCGGAATGAGGTGGTTTAGCTGTCGCAATGTGGGAACTCTCCTTTCCGATGCAAGATGAATTCGTAATAAGCAAGAACCAAATAAGCTAATTCTAATAAGCAGTAACAAATACAAAAATGAAATGAAAGCAAAACGAGACAATAAGCTAAAAAGTTACAACCTTTCGAAATGTAAAAGACGAAACTTAATGAAATGGATTTTACAAAGATAAAACTTTTAAGAAAACTTTGAAAAAAATTAAGCTAAATACCTAATAAGCACATAAGATTGTCAAACTTGTGGCTTATTTCGTATGAAAACTTAAAGGGAAAAGAAAAGACAAAACTTTCAATCGAATAAGTAAAGTGATTAAGCAAAACTTGCTTAATCCGTTTTCAAAACAAACCAAAATCAAAAGAAAGGTAGAAAGAGAATGATAAAAGAACACTTGATCAAAGGTAAATGAAGATTAAAGCAACAAAATTAAAGAACACTTACTTGGAATTAAAAGTATTAAACGTGCAAGACAATGTATTTAAATGGACATGAAATTAAATGACAAGGTAATTAAAAGGTGGAAGAACTAATTGTCACTATTAGCCAACAAAATGAAATGAAAACACTAATGGCCTATTTATAGGGGAGATTAGGGAGGTGCTTAGGAAGCTTCCTCCCCTCTTTCTTCTTTCCTTAATTGCACCATTAAGTCCTTAGTCTTCTTAATCTTTTGACTTTAATGACTTTGTATCGGGATTTCTTCAAACTCGTCTTGTAATTCTTCAATAAATTAGACTTGAGTTCTTCGGCTTTTAGTAAACTTCCGTCTTTTGACTTTTTCTTCGATAAATCTTCAGAATTGGTCTTGGACTTACGTTCTTTTTGCACTCTTGATTTCTTGACTTCGTCTTTCGTCTTCTTCTTCGATAAAAGCCCGTGAATGCCCGTGTTTTCTTCACTTTTCACATTTTCGTCCTAAATCACAACAAAAACACAAACCACGAATAATTCCGACATAAATGACATAAAATACACGTTTTGGCTCGGTTATTATTGTAATTAAGTGGTAAAAAGGATGGGTGTTTACACACCTATCATGAAGCATCTTCGCGTTCGATTGCTTTGCTCTGACGCCTTTGTCTTCGTCTTGTAGGATCTCCAGGTTGTGAACAGCATCCGCATCTCATAGCGTCTCCAAACGTCAGCAGCATCAACCTTTAGTAACATCTCCCAGTTATGAGCGGCATCAGCAATCTTGTAGAATATCAGCAATTGAAAATACGCCTGAGGTGATTCAGAATCGACTAACGAATACTCGTGAAGTATTGCAAGTGAAATACACATGGATTAAGGTACGTGTAATACACATGAAATACGGTACGTGGAGTACACGTGGAATGCACATGAAATGATCGGTATGGGGTCGATCATTTATCATGATTTAAGGAAAGTATATCGGTTAAACGGTTAGGAAAACCATCATGATAACCTGGCAATGCCAATATATACCTCATTCTGGTTGCATAGAGAAACGCTAAAGTGTGGTTACACAAAATTCAACGATGATTTGCCTGACAGCATGATCAATGAAAACCAACCATGACTATCATGAAAGCAGAATTCAATGAAATCCAACAATGTCTTGCGTGAAAGCATAAATAACAAAAGAGGCGTAAGACGTAATCAACATGAAGACGGAATTATCATGAAGGAACATAAAACGATCTATCATAAAGGAGTGTATAACATAATCAGCATGAAACCAAAGTTAACCATCATAGTATGAAAACATACTTGACATAAAAACATAGTAACTTATGAGGGGACATGAAAAAAAAATATTTTATGCCAATAAATCATGAGAAAAATTTTATGCATGAAAACAGTGCATGAATGCGTAATGTTAGTTTATAAAAACCTTTTATATGTGCGAGGGGACGCCTATGGGTCGGTCCCAAAACAAAAGACATGGCGAGGGGACGCCTATGGGTCGGTCCCAAAGTTAAAAGTTTCGATAAAAGCACATGCGACTAAATAGGGCCAGTCCTGTACCAACCATTACTTAGTCATAATCCCTGCAATAATGATACATGAAACGTAAATAAATGAAACTCATCTGTCAAAACTTATCAGAAAAATTTTTATGCGACTAATTATGAACTACTAGGGTTCAGTCCACATAGCCACAGTTCACGAGGAACATTATGCATGAAACAATGACACATAACTAAATATGAATGACGGTTGTCCATCCATATTAGTAAAACAATATCGATGAAAACATCAAGGTTAAAACCTCAAGGTGCTGAAAACATCATGGTTAAAACAACAATGCGTTGAAAACATCAATACGTGGTATAACAAACGTTGGTTTAGGAAGCTCCTGGTGACTACCCACTAGTCATAGGTCAAGTTTTAGAGCCTACAGGTCGAAGCCTTAGGCTCTGATACCATAATTGTAACACCCCATTTTGATAATGGAATGTCACGCGTAATTATGGCGTGTCATCAAAGCATACAAGGATAAATGACTAAAACATTACATGACCATAGGGATAACCGGAATCAAACATCGGTTCCCAAACATAAGCCCAAAACATAATAAAGCAAAAGAAATGAATGAAAGACTAAACAAGAATGAGTATATGAAGGCAAAAAGGAAGAGAAGTCTCTAGCAGCTTCCATCCTATGCACGTCCTCCAAATGCTCGAGTCTTTCCTAGGGTACCTGCCGTTTTGGGACATGGAAAGGAAAGTAACGGCTGAGCAAAACGCTTAGTGCACGGATATAGACATAGTATGAATGACTAAACATAATAAAGACTTAATAGCAGCGGAAATGTATAAGTCCTGGAAAACCTGGAACATGTTCATAAAACTGGTTTTATAGTTTGAAAAGCCTTATGTTTATCTTATGAAAACTGTTTAGCATATTTTACCATTAGCCAATATAGGTCATGAAAATCCACTGTGCATGAATACTTGGAGGGGTGACCTCATCATGCAAATTAGAGGGGCTGCCTCTAATTTAATATACTTGTTTGGGTAGGAGGGATCAACTCCTTGTGAAGGATGCAAGGCACACACCACATTCACCATGAAATCCTGACTGAAACATGTAACTAGGATGCACCCATACACCCTACATGATAAATATAAAAATATGGCCAAAAGCTGAAGGGACGCCACGAGCAATCACTCCGCCATGGTGAAGTCATAACATCAGTGCCTCTAATGTTATGGTTATGGTACCTCCATAACTAGGTGAAACTGGTCATGCATGTATATGGCTATAGGTATTCTAAATTAAACATAAGCAATTCAAACACATAAACTTATACTACGGGAAAACATTTGGCTGCATACGGGGAATCCTAATAAGGAAAGAATATCCATACTGAAAGGACGGGAATCTGTACCATATGTCCAGTGAACGAAGAAGACGAACTGAGAGGAATCCTACTTCCGTATCACTAATGCTACATGAATACATACGTGAATAAGTATATGACTACTAAATACGTAACTGGTTTATATCATGTCTTAGCTTATTTTATATGTTCATATCATGTTTTACTGTTTAAAGTCTTTAACTGTGTTTATCTTATATTCTGTCTATTCTGATTAAGTATTTCTGGTATTTCATGTATTATTATACTTACTGTGTAATAATAAGTAACTTTCCAAAAATAGCAGGTTTCCTAAAATAGAAAGTTACCAAAAATAGAAAGTTTCCAAAAATAGAAAGTTACCAAAAATAGAAAGTTACCAAAAATAGAAAGTTTACAAAAATAGAAAGTTTCCAAAAATAAAAAGTTTCCAAAAATAGAAAGTTTCCAAAAATAGAATTACTGCTTAAAATAGATAAGTTTCTAAAAATAGAAAGTTTCCATAAATAGATCAGCTGCCTTAATTAAATAAGTTTCCATAAATAGATTAGCTGCCTGAATTAAATAAGTTTCTAAAAATAGAAAGTTTCCATAAATAGATTAGCTGCCTTAATTAAATAAGTTTCTAAAAATAGAAAGTTTCCATAATTAGATATAAGCTGGTTACATAAGCTAAGTATATAAGCCTAAGTGTTTTTCTGATTATTTTTTAAGTCATAATGATATAATGTATAGTTTATTAATTATTTCATGTAATTTAAATAAACTATAGGTTAAAAGTATTTAATTAAAATATATCATGTTTTTAATTAAATAAAATTAAATACTTAGGTTAAAACATGTATTATTATTTATTAATAATATAACCTAAGTCATGTTAATTAATTAATTATTACCATGGTTTTTAAATAATTAATTAATTATAAGTCTAAAATATAAAATACTTAGGTTAATAATTTCATGATCTAATAATTAAATTATAGCCTAAGTCATATAAATTAATCATGTCATACTTATTAATTTAATTTTAACATATGATTATATAAAAAATTCTTAACATAAACCGTGAACCGGATCTTGACTAGAAACCAACCGGACATGAAATCGACACCATACCCCGAACCACTTCGGGGTTCCCCTTGTCTTGCTGCTGCCGTGGGACCCACACTACCCAACCGGGACCATATGGTCTCAGTGGTGGTCGAGTAGCCAAACCGAGACCCCCTTGGGGTTCGGTTTAGGCGCCGGCCAACAAACACCCCTAAAACAACCCTTTTTGATTTACCCAATAACCCTTTTCATGTTAGATCTATGTTTTTAATTAGGTTTTAAAAACATCATTTTCTTAATTAATTATTAGATCAAATCAAAAAGAAAAAGGGTAAAAAGAATATACCGAATGCGTGGATCTAAACGAGGATGAACAAACACGAACACTTGCACCAAAAACCAAGATCAAAATCAAATAAACACCCTCCTTGGTGTGTTTATGTGTGGCGGCCAAAAAGAAGAAGAAGAGGAGAAGGAGAAAACTTTTTAGGGTTTTTGGTATTTTCCTATAAAGTGAAAAATGACCAAAATCTTTCCTAATTCCTTGTTTTAGTAAAAATTGATGGGCTAAGCCCATCTTCCCTCCCTAATTTCGTGGTATGGGGCCTACATGGGGTAACCCATACATTTCCTGAGTCTAAATATTATAGTGTGTTCTCGTGTGTTCTCGTGTTCGTAATTTACGTGTTTTAATTAGTTATCGATCGTGACTTAATATATTTATTCGTGTTCGTAATAAATATATACGTAATTAATATTAGCTCGTGATTTAATTAAGTTCATGACTTCATGATCGCATGTTCGTGATTAATTATTGTTTAAATAATTATTGCGTGTTCGTGCGTAATAAATACTTATCGTCTTCTAACACGTACGTAATACATAAAATCCTAACACGTAAATGTAATCGTACTATAAAAGGAAAGTTTTAATCCAGTACGTACGATCTCAAGAGTAATATTCATGGTAAAAGCATGCGGGTTTTACAATACACCTTGTCTGGATGTTCTGAATCTTCAAAACCAGGAGGCTGCATTACATAAACCTCCTCTGCTATTGTGCCATAAAGAAAAGCACTCTTCACATCCATTTGATAGACTGTAAATCCCATGCAGGAAGCATAGGCTAGAAAAATCCTTATTGCCTTAATCCTTGCAACAGGTGTAAAGACCTCCTCATAGTCTATCCCCTCCTCTTGTGTATATCCTTGAGCAACTAAACGTGCCTTGTTTCTTACCGCAATTCCTCTCTCGTCCTTTTTATCTCTAAGAGCCCATCTTGTCCCTATAGGTCTGAAATGGCTGGGATAATCAACTAACTCCCAAACGTCTTGAAGAGTAAATTGGTGAAGCTCATCTTGCATTGCTTCCACCCAACTGGGTTCTTTGAGAGCATCAAAAATCTTCTTGGGTTCCTGTTGTGACAGAAAATAAGCAAACAAACATGTTGGAACAAGAGAGGTATCAACCTTCTTGTGAATATTGGCAATAACTCCTCCATGATTCTGATGAGACCTTCTAGTTTGTACAGGAGTCATCACATCACCTGTAATCAGAGAAGAAGGATGATTCTTCATAGTAGATGTAAGTACTCCTCCTTCAATAATTGTGTTGTCATCAATTTTAGTCTCCAAGTTGCCAATATCTTCTTCAAACACTCTTCCATCATCATCTGAATAAACCTCTCCATTTCTGTTTGAAGGTTCACCTTGTTCAAAAACACTGGAAGAGAATAAATGGTCAAAGGAGTTGTCAACGTTTGAGCCATCAACGCCTGAATTTGTCTTGTCAGCGCCAGATTTTTCTTTGTCAGTGCCTGAAGAATCATGCATGTTTTCAACTGGTGATACTTGTGGACCACCTTTCTCTTGTCCAGCAGCAGCAACAACAAATGCATCTATCCATATAGGAATGGTAACCTACTCAAGTATGGGTGCTGATTTGTCTGCTTGTGATCTAACCTCCTTATCAACCTGTATACCTGAAATTTCAACAATTGGTTCTTCCACAACATTTGAAGTTACCTTCACAATGTCTGGATTAGTAACAGGCATATAATTCAAAGTTCTAGATAGAGGTTCCACGTCAAATAACCAATTTGGTCCCCTCTCAGGATCACTAGGTTTACTCTCTAAAAACCTAACATGTACCTTTTCAAGTATACATTTTTCTTTCTTAATGTAAACTCTATATCCTCTACTCTGCACTGAATAACCCATAAAGTAGCCTTCATCACCTTTAGCACTAAACTTTCCTAAGGCATCACTAGTGTCTAAGACAACTACATGACATCCTAAAGGTTTAAGAAAACCAATGTTAGGTTTCCTACTCCAAAACAGTTCATAAGATGTCTTATTATGGATTTTGTTGATCAATGCCCTATTCTAAACATAACAAGCTGTATTCACAGCCTCAGCCCAAAATGCAATGGGAAGGTGAGCATCAGCCAACATAGTCCTAGCTGCTTCTATGAGTGTTCTATTCTTCCTCTCAGCCACCCCATTTTGTTGTGGGATTCTAGTTATACTAAACTGTCTAGTAATCCCTTTCTTGGCACAAAAGTCATCTAACAACTTATTTCTAAACTCACCACCATTATCACTTCTAAGTATCTTAACCCCATTCCTAGTCTTTTTCTCTAACTGGGTAATAATGTTAATAAAAATATCAGTAGTTTCACTTTTCAAAGCTAAAAATAAAGTCTAGGTAAATCTAGAAAATCATTAGTGATGACAAAACAGTAGGATTTAGCATTTAAGCTTTCTATATTAGTTGGACCAAACAAGTCCATATGCAGCAAGTGAAGTGGTTTAGAACTAAAATGCACAGGTTTAGACTTAAAGGAGACTTTGTGTTGTTTGACTTTTAGGCATGCAACACAAGAGTGGTCATTGTGGAAAGCCATTTTCAGGCAAACCATCAATTAAACCATGTCTCACAAGTCTATTTATGTTCTTAAAATTAATGTGCCCTAACCTTCTGTGCCAAAGATTACTCTCATCAACTGAAGCCTTAGCATATAGACATGACAAATTATTATTCATCCTAATTCCATTAAGATTCACATTATAAATGTCCTTATGCCTAGGTGTTCTATAATCAATGAATTTCTCATCAGGTATTTTAAAATCTTTACTTAACACCAAGCATTCAATATTAGTGAAAAGAACCTTAATTTTGTTATCAAAAACTTGTGACACACTAAACAGATTATAGTCAAGTTCTTTTACCAAAAACACGTTCTCAAAACGCAAATTGTTGGTGATAAGAGTGCCTTTGCTAGTGATAGTTCCATATCCGCCTCCAAAGTACACTTTTTCACCATCTTTAATGGGGGTAAAGTTTGTCAAGTAATCTTCCTTCCCCGTCATGTGCCTAAAGCATCCACTATCCTAATAGCCATAATCATTAACCTGCTTTTGAATGCCCTGCACATAAAGAAAACAAATTAGTTTTCTTTGGGAAGCCAAGCCTGAGCAGACTTGGATTCATATGGTTGTTCAACAAGAACAGACTTAGTCCTTATGACAACCCCTTGTTCATCCCTTTTTGGATTAAACACCCAGTTAACCCCAATTGTTTTAGTTATGACCTTTGAAATATAATGAAATCTGTTACAAGTCATAAAGATCCCCTCTGAATTAGGGTTTTGGTCTTGTTTAGGTCTCCAAGATAAGCTAGAAGTAGCTTTAGACCCCTTTCCCTTTGGCTACAAGTATTTGGCATTATTTGGTCTAGCAGCGTTGGAAACATTCCTGTCAGCGTTAAAATTATTTTTGTCAACGCTGAAATTACCTTTATCAGCGTTGAACCTAAGGTTTGCTACAGGAACCTATTGTCTGTTAGACCATTTATTGGTCTTTTAAAAAGGCCTTTGTCCATAAGTATTAAACCTTTTAGTAAAGAATGGGGTTGGTCTAATGACTTGTGGACTTTGTTGGACAAAAGGTTTGGGTTTGACCATGGTTGATTTTCTATTAGCGTTGACCTTTGAAGCATTGACACTTTTATAAGCAAAATGTGAAAAACTCCCACAAGTATAACATGCTTTTCTAGACATAACTCTAGGTCTAGATGAAAAGAAACATGTTCCATTATCACTAACTTAACTTTTTGGTGACCTAGGTTTTCTATACATTTCTGCATATTTAATACTAGGTTTTCTATCAACGTTCAAGCCAAGGTCAACAGTCTTTCTAGTAGTAGGATTGGTCACTTTTATGGGTGTTGACTCGTTTGGGTTGTCACTAAGCATGCCACCCTTAACAAACAAAGTAGGGTTGGCTTTCTTCCATTAGTCCAAATCAGTCAATTTCTGCTTGTATTCCTCTACTGGAGTAACAACTCTTGGTGGAGGAATAAATTCCTCTTCTTGGAGTTCTGGTATACCAGTCCAAGACAAATCCTTTCTAAGGACACCATTAAAGTTCCCAACTGGTGGTGGAACACCAGCATATTCTTTCATCCAATCCCACTCATATCCCTATAATCCCTTTGTTCACTAACACATGTTTCTAGGGTTTTAGAAGCTTGATCAAATTTTTGAATTTTAAGATCTACATTATCTTTGTTTTTGATAGCCTAATCTAACTTAGCTTGTAAAATAACATTGGATCTCTCCAAGATGTTCCTAACCTCAACACTAGCATCTAGATCATGAGTCAAAACATTGATTTGATCTTTTAGGTCAAGCTCCATTTTCTTATATTCAGCCACAGTCTTTTCAGTTTGAGTAAGAGCAAGTTGATAATTAGATGACTTGCATTTTTCATCAAAAACATCTGATGTTAATTTTAAAACTTCTTTGTTAAATTTTTCAGTGTTTAGACGACAACCCTTACTACAAAATGCATCATCATATACCTCATTGTCTGATGAAGATGAAGAATGTGCCATGAGAGCATAGTGAACATGCTCCTCTTCCTCCTTTTCTACAACCAAGGCCTTGTTCTCTTCCATATCCTTGGCCAAAAACCTCTAGTCCCAGCCAACACCATTAATTTCTTGCATGGAACCATAGCTTCTGTATCTTCAACCTTAACAATTTGGCTTGAAGGCTTTCCAGCATCAGATCTTCTAGAAGATCTACACTCTCTCATAAAGTGACCCATTCTATGGCAATTGTAACACTCAACCTTAGATTTATCAAACCCAGCAGTGTCTTTAGCATTAAAAGTCATCTTCTTCCTGAATCTTCTATTCCATATATTTGCCCTTATGCTTGCAAGTTCCATATTCCACTTTATGTCCATCTCCTCCAAGTGCTCATCACTAATTTTCTCAAGGTCCTCATATGTAATCACGGAACCATTGGGCAATGAAGCAATGTATGCACACACTGTATCTAGATCAATACAAGCAGGCTTAACTCTTGGTGAGTCAACATTGTATGTGTCAACGTCTGAATGTGAGGCGCTGACAAAGCTTGATCCAACATTGACAAAAGGTGATCGAGTAACGGGGTGCATGTATGACTCCCTTTGATCAAATTGACCTTCACTATGTGAGAAGAAGGCCATATTTCCATTGGTAGACTTGCTTCCTTGATCTGAAAGGATTTCACATTCTACAATTCTCAGTTTATTGTAGACGTCATCAAAAGTGGAACTTTTGTGAGTATTATTAGCAATCATAGACCTTGCTTCAATCTTTCATGCATCACCAAGACTTTTAAGGAAATTGGTGATGATATCAGCATCATCATGCATTGTTCCCATAAATGACAACTTGCTTGTAATGTCAAGAAGTCTGCTTCTCAATCCACTTAGCATTTCATTGGGAAGAGCTTTGAACACAGCATACTCATGCAAGAGTTGCTTCTTTTTCTCTGAGGCAGTATCATCATTACCACCATAAGTAACTTGAAGGGCTGCCCAAAGTTCTTTGGCAGACTCATAGCCTTTGTACTTATGTTGATTTTCTTGTCCCAAGGAAAGTTTTAGGATGCTTAGGGTTTTCATATCATTCCTTCTCTTTGCAATGTCCTCAGCTGAGACAGCTATTCCATCTTAAGGTTTTTCTTTTCGATCCTCAACACTTGAGCCTGGAGTTGATCTTAGAGTGATAGCAGCTAGGATCTTGGCAGCCTTATTGAATGTGTTTCCATATTGAATAATTTCCCATAGGGTGTGGTCATGTATTTGAAGATACTGCTCAAAATTGAACTTCCACAGCTCAAAGTTGTATGGATCTAACATGGGAATCTTGATGCTATGGCATGAGGAAGAGGTTAACTCTGGAGTAGACATGTTGTTTAAATTTTAGGGTTTTCTTAAAAATTAGGGTTTTTGGTGATTTAGGGTTTTTGTGTTCCTTAGATCAAAGTTTCTCAACAAGCTCTGATACCACTTGTTGATCCCAATCTTAGATCGATTTAGCTTGTGTAAACGAGATTAAATCAAGTTAAACACGTAGAGAAACTTTGTTGTATATGAAACAATTCAAGTATTATGCGGAATTAATACTTAAACAAGAACACACAAACAATATAAACCAAACTTTCACTTTGATTGATTAATCGAACTTGCGTACAATGAAAGTGTAAAAACATATAATGAACTAAACCTAAAGGCCTCCTTTTATAGATTAAGGAACGTTGTACAAGAGTCTACGTATCAGCTATTTTAGGTAAAGATAAACATAAGAAATACATTGTCGAACATATCTTTACTAGAAACATACTAGAAACATTTAACGTATAGACTAAGTATCCTGTCAGTGCTTGACTTCTTCATATCAACGCTTGACTTCTTCCTGTCAACGCTTGTCTTGACAACACTTGATTTCTTCTTATCAACGTCTAATTTCCTCTTGTCAGCGTCCAAGTGTCTTGGCTATATTTTATTCCCAACACCATCAATACTTTACATTGTTATAAAAAAACTAAAGGTACTTATTAATTGGGTTTAGCAGTAACATTACAAGGCCAAATTGACGTTTGGATATACATACTTCAAGACATTTAAATGGAATGATGTATTTACGGATTTCTCCTTTTTGCTCACTATGTAGAGTGTGAGAGCTTGAAGATGAACAATGATGGAACGACTGCGATGTGGAGGAAGAGAAATGCCGCTTTAGAATAGCAGCTTAACCAAAAGTAGCTTATCAGTTACAAGGAGGAACTTCAACAGTTTTTGCTGCTTTAGAGGAAGAACAACACTTTTAATGAGAAGCTCTACGGCTCCAGGACAGCTGGTCTTTGCACTAGAGAGACCACATGCTCGATATTGGGGTAATAAAGTATTAGGATTTCTCCTTTTTGCTCACTATGTAGAGTGTGAGAGCTTGCAGATGAACAATGATGGAACGACTGCGCTATGGAGGAAGAGAAACACCACTTTAGAATGTGAACTTAACCAAAAGTAGCTTATCAGTTACAATAGGAACTTCAAAAAAAAATTGCTGCTTTAGAGGAAGAGTGGCACTTTTAATGAGAAGCTCTACGACTCAAGAACAGCTGTTCTTTGCACCAGAGAGACCACATGCTCGATCTTGACGTAAATAAGTATTATGTAACATTTCTTGCTAAACACATGTTTGTGAAAGCATACTATATTAGGATTTCTATGTTTGTTTTATAGCTAAAATACAAGGCCTAACGATTATACGAGGGAGATAATAGTTTACAACTTATTCATTTTTTAATATGTAAAACTGGGTTGTTATGTATGTGCTTGATTCTAGTGACCCTTCATGTAAAATTGGGTTATGAGTTAAAAGTTTATATCAACATTGTAATCATATAGCTTCGTAGTGATAGTCCAACAAATTTGGATTACCTATATATTTTTACCTACCATTTCTACTTGAAAAACTAACTAAATTAGATGTTTAGACCTGACCTTTTTTGAGATGCACCGTAACCTAGTTTTTACTCTATCTGTCCTCATATAAGACTTTCTCTAAACCAACACTTAACATCATTTTTCTTAGTTGGATCCACAGCTATTTGGCACTAACCCTTTTGATCAATTGAGACAATGTGTAAAATATATATGACACTTAAGCATAACTTGCTATCTAAGCAAAAATTATGCATCAAACATGTCTTAAAATCAAGCAAGTGGAAAATTTATGAATTATTCGTAAATTGAATAAGTATGTCAACAATATGTGTTAGGCCAATTCAGTGCCTAATTTGTCCCTTGCACATGATTTGGATGTAAAGTATCCTAAGTAGTGTTAGTCACTGAACTTCGTATGTTATAAGTTCAGTGTGTCATTCTTTAGAGTTCTTTAGAGTCTACGAGATAGACTTGTCATTAGCTGAGGCGGATCTCATTAAGTGTGCAAAGAATCAAGGATGATGGAGTTAGTAAGTGATGACATAATAGCTTGCTAACTCCTCATGACTATTACTGATTACAAGACGTGAAGATGTTAGAAGACCTGAAGAAGTGTCTAAAGTATTAGTGGAAGACTACAAGGTAGTTACTTGTATTTTAGTTTAAGATTCTCAAGGAAGCTTCACACCCTACTATATATATGTGGTCCTTGTAATACAATAGGCTAATGATTCCCACCACAGAAAACACACATGTAACACTTTAGTGGATAGGGGTTTCATCCTTAATAAGTGTGAAAACACTTATCCTTTTACCACTTATTTCCAATAATAACAAGACCTAAACGTGTATTTTATGTAGTAAAAGTCGGAATTATTCGTGGTTTGTGTTTTTATTGTGTTTCAGGATAAAAATATGAAAAAGGGAGAAAACACGGGCTATCATGGGCTTTTATCGAAGAAAACTAGAAAAGACAAAGTCAAAAGATCAATAGTGCAAAAAGAACGGAAGTCCAAGGCCTATTCTAAAGATTTATCGAAGAAAAAGTCTAAAGACAGAAGTTTAATGAAGTCGAAGAACTCAAGTCTAATAGAAGAAGAAAATTATAAGACAAGTTCAATTTATATCGACAAATCCCAAGACGACGTCGAGAAAGACGAAGAATTTAAATCGAGTCGAGACGAGAAGAAAGAAAGAAGGAAGCAACACATGCACTCCCCACCTCCTATATATACCCTCCTAATGACACATTAGGAGGGTGTTAGTTAATTTAGCTAGTTCATTTTTCTTTCTTTAGTTTTCATTTTTGGAGAGAGAAAGTGTTTAACTTTCTCTCACTAGAACTTCATCTTTTCTTTCCTTTCATGTTTAAGCTTTGATTTGATCTTGTATTTTGGAATCATTAATCTTTAAGTTCAAGTTTAAGTTTTTCATCTTCAATCTCTTTCTACCTTTCTTGATTTTTACTTATATTTGATACGGAATCATCTTTGATTTTGTTTAATCTTGATGTTTATGAGATCAAAAGTTTATCTTTTGATTTCTATCTAAGTTTTATACGGATTAAGCTTTGAGCTTATCATGCTTATTGGCTTATTTTGTATTTAGCTTATTTACTTTTGAGTTTTCTTAAAAGTTTAATCTTTTAGTATATTTTATAAAGTTTGCTTATTTCGTGTCTCAAAAGTTTTTAAATTTTATGCTTGTTTTTGTTTGTTAAGGGTTAGGTGCTTATTCGTCTTGCTTATTTGTGCTTATTGATTTTTGCTTATTCTGCTTTTGAATCCCATCGTAACTACTTTGATGTTTTACCCAGTACGATCGAGTAAGTGTGATCGCATAAACCCCTAAGGTTTCTACTTGCGATCCATTACTGCGATCCTTAGTACGATCGTTCACTACGATCACACTCTTTAATCCACATCACGATCACTTGTTGCGATCGTGGGTATGATCATAGAGTGCGATATGTGGCTACGATTGCCTTGGGTGTGATCGCTTGTTTCGATCACATTGAGTGTGATTTCTTGACCACGATCTAGGCTACGATCGACTGTTACGATCGTAGGCTACGATCACTTGGTGCGATCTGAGTACGATCGTGTTGCGATATGACTTATGTTTTTGTTTTATTTATCATAGTTTTCAAATTTAACTTTTCCCGCATTTTTACTTAGTATTATTTTTAAACAGAGTTTTGTCTTACTTTATTTTTACAAAGTTTTAAGTTTTACAAAGTTTTCAAGTTTTAAATTCATTACGTTTTCTAGTAATTTTTAGTTTAATTTTTAAAGCTTTTATTTTTACTCAACGACATTTTTATATTTGCTTCTAGTTTAAAATAGATAATCAACCCATTTTATTTGTCCACCAAGAACGACTGAGTCGCACTTTTAACTAGTAATCAATTCAAAAAGGTCAGACGATAACTCTTTTATAACTAAGTAAAATCTAGTTATTAAATGGCGCCACTGCCGGCTCTTTTCGTGAAGATTAACGGTTTTTTGTGAAAGACGCGTTGGATTTTGGGATCCGTTCACTCCTGAACGTTATTTTCTTGCCAAAAATTTTCAAAAATTCAAAAAAATTTAAAATTTCAAAAATCCCAAAAACATTTAAAAAATCATAAAAAGCATTTCTTTTTCGAAAGTTTTGCACCAAAAATATTCTTCTTGCTTATCTATTGTTCTTAATGAATTCGTATGTTGCTTGTGCTACAGGGTGTGGAAGACCATTGTATGGCTTTCAAACATGTCAATGGTGTACATGTGAGCGGTGTGGTAATGATATCGATAATACACAATTTGGATTTTGTCCCTCGTGCAATTCGATTAACTCATCCTTTGCTTCTAATGCACTTACTTCACCCTCTTGCATATATTGTGGAAGCGATTCTCATTGGCATGTTTCGTGTCCGATTCGATACCCGTCTCATGACGAGCAAGAACCGGGTTACAATTATGACAATGGTAATAGCTATCCACATGACGCACCCGGTTTTCCTCAATACCCGTGCTACAACAATTGTGGGGGCCCTCACGATAGTTCTTATTGTCAACCGATGAATTATTATGACCCACATCTGTGTTCTAATTTTTCTCAACCGATGAATTATGAGCCACATCTGTGCTATAATTCCGGTTTTTTTAATTCCGAGCCCCCACATTACTCCCTCGATCATCAACCTTCTGTTGGAATGAGTGAAGAAGAACGAGCCATTTTTTTGAATACACTTCAATACGTTCAACAATAATTAAATAGCATACGCGAAGCAAGGGCGGAGCAACGACGACAAGAGCAAGTATCTAATCTTAGTGCTTATACTCCTCCTCTTGTGCGTCCTTACTACTATTATGATGATGACGAGGATGATATCTATGATCTCAACCCATCTTCTGAGATTACTACTCCTACTCTTGATATCCCAAATGCGTCTAAGGATTGTGATTCATCGAGTGAGATTAGTGAATTTGGTCTCGACAACTTATTTGAGGAGGTTTGTGATGTCCTGACTTTTGCTGAGCTTACGGACGAGGTCGCTCGTAATGATGATGATTTTTCTCCATGCTATGAGAATTTCACCTTTGAAATTTCTCAATCTCCGATGAGAGCGATGTTGATTTATTCTCTCCGACTTACGAGAAGTTCACCACTTAACTTGGTCTTGTAGATGAGGTGGAAGGCGTTATTCTTCGCGACAAATTACTGAAAGTTCATCTTCTTATTGCTAAAATTTAAGCGTTGAATTCTGCTCCTATTTCTGAGTCTTTACCTCCATCTATTACTTCAGTTGAGAATAATGATACAGCTATGGAGGAAATCGACATTCTCTCAATACCTCCGGGTATTGATTATGATGACATGGAGGGGGATATACTTTTTGATAATTTGTTTCATGAAAATATTGTCCCAAGTCCCCCTCCCGAGCACCTTTTATCCCAATCTTTAGAAATTATTACCGAGGATGAGTGCTTTGACCCGGGGGGTGACATTGACCATTCCATGATTGACACCTTTACGGCTTTGCCGCTCAGTGATAATCATATGTCTTTTGCGGATGACATTTTGATTCCTTTACCCACCCCACCTCCCGTGGATCATGATTTCACATACTTTTCGTATGTTGAAAGGACTTTTCTACCCTTTAAGACTTATCCTTCGGCCTCTCCTTTATTAATGTCCTACGGGAACGAGGACAAGGTCTTTGATCCCGGTATTATATTAGAGGCTTCCCTATGGACCATTTAATTCGAGGACGAGTCAGGCTCGTGACTCGGTTAACAAAAACAAGCGCTTTTTGGGAGGCAACCCGATTATCTATCTATCTTTATCTGTTTTTATAATAAGTGTAGGGGAGACCCTAGTATGTGTTTGTTGTTTTCTTTCTTATCATGTGCAGGGATTCGAGCTATCAAAGATCCATTCTTGATGACTTTTGACGATCCACGATCCCGTGTTCTCGTCTTCCAGGTTCTATCTAAACTCTTTTGATTCATTATTTTATCATTTATGATTGAAATAGGAATCACTTTAGTTGTCGCTTCCTTAGCAAGATTTAAACAACGTGCACAATGTCCTATGTGTAGGGGAGTTTACTCCCGCATGCTTAAACATTGAGGACAATGTTTATATTAAGTGTAGGGGGGACTTCTATCGAAGTTAAGTGGGCTTTTCTATGCATTTGTCCTCATTTTAACCGGAAAATTGATTTTTCGACATTTTTCAAAATTTTTGATCTATTTTGGCCTAGTTGTATTTACCTTTGTTATAGTTATTTACTTTCTTTGCTAAGAATAGAGTTTAATAAAGTGGTTTTTAATTTTTCAAATTCATGAATCTTTTGACTCAACCCGAGTTTACTTATCTAAGTTTACTCTAGCTAGTATCCTTAACGTGCTTAAGACAAGTTTTGCTAGGCTTTTATGTAGGGAGATTTAAAACGTGAAAGTATTAACTCTCACGGGTTAAGAACAAGAACTTTTTGCAAGATCCTATAATTGATCCTAGAAAGTCGTTTATCAAGGGAACTTTAAAATGCGAATTCTAAACTTGAAAGAGTCTAAGAATTTGCAAGATCCTATAGATGACTTGAAAACCCAAAACTTTGATTTAATTGGCTAAGCATCCACGAGTCTCATTCCTTGAGATTTTAAATTGTGGAGAACAAGAGATGATAGAGTCAATTATAAGTTTGGTATTCTTTCATGAAATTATGTGAGTTAATTATGAGCTTATTCTCCCATCGCTTGCTAATAAATTTAATTGCAATAAATAAGGTTGTACGATTTGAAAAGTTACTTAGCTTCTAGCCCAAGATCGTTTAAAAGTTTCTCGGTATTAATTAGAGTTCATAGCCAAGGCATAACTTATTGAAGCGGGATGCGAAGATTGGCGAGTCCGAAAAGGTCCTAACAAGACATGAGGGCTACATTTTGTTTCTAAAGATCCAAAAGTGATGTGAAGAATCATTTATCAAAAATCAATATGAAGGATCGAGACACACGACGAAAAGAAAATACTCCCCTAAAGATCATGGAGAAGTCTATCCAAAAAGGCCCTAACAAGGTATGAGGATAAATAGATCCAAGTCCTAAAAGGAGTCGGATCGTTGTATATCAAAGTCCAAAATAAAGACTGAGAAAAATGAAGAAGTCGTGGTCCAAGTATGAAGAATCTCTCAAAAACTTCAAGTGAAGAAATTCCTATTATGAAGAGAAGACCATAATTTCAAGAACGTCTCTCAAAGTTTGAAGTATGAAGTCGCTGCCAAATATCGGTCCGAGAAAGGTCTCAAATCGTGAAGCGAGTTATGCCAAGATATGAACTTTAAGAGGTCACGAGAAGCAGTTTCAAAAGATTTTGTCCTTTAGCTAACTATTGATTAAATCGTCCCACTTTATTTTCAGCCTAAATAACTATCTAAATAAGTCAAACAATGTATCCGTGTGATCATTCAAGACAATATTAAAATATAAGAGATACACCTAGGAATAAGGGAGTCTAAGTGAATAATTGGGCCACATGAGTTCGTGTTAGTTTGCTAACTTATAATAACAATGATCTCGTTTTTAAGCTTGGTATCGGGAACGTGAAACTTGAGGATGATGAACATTCATGACAGCCAAAACCCCAATGTAAGTCTTTGATTTCTATCTTTTTACTTTCCTTATAGTTAAGTATTTAATAAAGGCCAAGGTGGGTTATTTATGATGAGAAATGTAATCTGTGCTTTGAAATTAATGCATTGCATGAGGGCATTGCAAAGGTCAAGTGTAGGGGATTTAATAAGTGTGAAAACACTTATCCTTTTACCACTTATTTCCAATAATAACAAGACCTAAACGTGTATTTTATGTCGTAAAAGTCAGAATTATGAGTGGTTTGTGTTTTTATTGTGTTTCCGGATAAAAATATGAAAAAGGGAGAAAACACGGGCTATCACGGGCTTTTATCAAAGAAAACGAGAAAAGACAAAGTCAAAAGATCAAGAGTGCAAAAAGAACGAAAGTCCAAGGCCTATTCTGAAGATTTATCGAAGAAAAAGTCTAAAGACGGAAGTTTAATGAAGTCGAAGAACTCAAGTCTAATAGAAGAAGAAAATTATAAGACAAGTTCAATTTATATCGACAAATCCCGAGAAGACGTCGAGAAAGATAAAGAATTTAAATCGAGTCGAGACGAGAAGAAAGAAAGAAGGAAGCAACACATGCACTCCCCATCTCCTATATATACCCTTCTAATGACACATTAGGAGGGTGTTAGTTAATTTAGCTAGTTCATTTTTCTTTCTTTACTTTTTATTTTTAGAGAGAGAAAGTGTTTAACTTTCTCTCACTAGAACTTCATCTTTTCTTTCCTTTCATGTTTAAGCTTTGATTTGATCTTGTATTTTGGAATCATTAATCTATAAGTTCAAGTTTAAGTTTTTCATCTTCAATCTCTTTCTACTTTTCTTGATTTTTACTTATATTTGATCCGAAATCATCTTTGATTTTGTTTAATCTTGATGTTTATGAGATCAAAAGTTTATCTTATGATTTCTATCTAAGTTTTATACGGATTAAGCTTTGAGCTTATCATGCTTATTGGCTTATTTTGTATTTAGCTTATTTACTTTTGAGTGTTCTTAAAAGTTTAATCTTTTAGTTTATTTAATAAAGTTTTCTTATTTCGTGTCTCAAAATTTTTTAAATTTTATGCTTGTTTTTCTTTGGTTAAGGTTAGGTTAGGTGCTTATTCGTCTTGCTTATTTGTGCTTATTGATTTTTGCTTATTCTACTTTTGAATCCCATCGTAAACACTTTGATGTTTTACCCAGTACGATCGAGTAAGTGTGATCACATAAACCCCAAGGGTTTCTACTTGCGATCCATTACTTCGATCCTTAGTACGATCGTTCACTACGATCACACTCTTTAATCCACACCATGATCACTTGTTGCGATCGTGGGTACGATCATAGAGTGCGATCTGTGGCTACGATTGCCTTGGGTGCAATCGCTTGTTTCCATGGCATTGAGTGCGATTGCTTGACCACGATCTAGGCTACAATCGACTGTTTCGATCGTAGGCTACGATCACTTGGTGCGATCTGAGTACGATCGTGTTGCGATCTGACTTATGTTTTTGTTTTATTTATCTTAGTTTTCAGATTTAACTTTTCCCGCATTTTTACTTAGTATTATTTTTAAACGAGTTTTGTCTTACTTTATTTTTACAAATTTTTAAGTTTTACAAAGTTTTCAAGTTTTAAATTCATTACGTTTTCTAGTAATTTTTAGTTTAATTTTTAAAGCTTTTATTTTTACTCAACGACATTTTTATATTTGCTTATAGTTTAAAATAGATAATCAACCCATTTTATTTGTCCACCAAGAACGACTGTGTCGCACTTTTAACTAGTAATCAATTCGAAAAGGTCGGATGATAACTCTTTTATAACTAAGTAAAATCTAGTTATTAATCCTCCCATGGTTGCATAAGCTTAGCTAGCTATGAACATGAGAGTTTAGTTTGTCATTCATCGCCCGATTGTTATTCCAAAAACAACCGGGAAAGTCTTGTATATTTGTTGATTCGTTATTAATAAGATATACAAACGATGAAAAGTACAAGCTTTGTTATTAGTTAGTCAATTGGTTAATTGTGCAAATGTTCTTCATAGATTCTTGTTGATTCGATGTTTGCACAAGTATCGTAGACCATCAATTGGTATCAGAGCGGGTTGGATTAATTATTATGCAGATCCTTCATGTATAAGGACTACTAATAACATTGGATAATGTCAATTTATTGTTCAAATCATACATAATCTGCTACTGTATGTTTTGATGGGGAGAAATATAATATAAGTTGCTAAAACTTATCCCAACCCACGTGTACATCACCCACCACCACTATCCCGGTTTATCCTTCTTAACACCCTCCCACGTCTCCCAAAAGCATCTCAAGAAATCTTTCCATCTTCACTCATTTACTCCCACCCTCAATTCACCTTTTCCCTTCTCCTTTCTTCGTCACATTCATAAAAAAAAAGACAGATCCAAATATTCAATATTCGTGTCTACGAATCTTCCTTCTCCCTTCTTTCAACCTTCTCTTTTCTTTCACTCTAAACATAAACAAATCCACCGCCTCTTCATCCTTTAAAGAAAAACAGATCCAAAGAATTTATTTTCTCATCTATCGGATCTACACATATCTCCAACGAACAGAATGAAGAAATTACTTCCTTTTGTCCACAGGATTGGACTTGATTAAAATAAGATCGATCGTTCTCACTCGAGATGGGTATACATATTGCTGGTTTCGAGGGGTTCTTGTTTCTTGTGATAAAAAAACTCATGTCGAATCTACTGGAATGTTCATGTTAATGAAAGGGTGTTATCAGAATGATGTCTTTGGATGGTTGTTGTGACGGGTGCTTTTAAAGATGGATTTGTTAATTTCAATGTTAGATGTTTCGAGGTTGTTCGTGAACTGATGATAAATCTAATCAGTTTGTTTGAGATAAAGATGGGTGTTTATTGTCATGATTGGCTGCTCTTAGAATCGATTTGATTATCGACTAAGGATGTAAAAAGCTGGTAATTGATGTTGGGATTTGATGTGAACCAAAAAAGATGAGTTGTTTGGGACCCAACCTACAGCTGACCCAAATCACTCAAGCGCTTAGTCTATGTCTCTAAAGAAACACGCAGCTGAACCCGCTCCCTGAATCAAAGATTGTTGTGGTTGGGGTTTCGAGAATTAGCTGATGTCGAACAAATAAGTTCATAGTTTGTTGCTTATTGATGCAAAGCCACGTCCGCCATAGGCTACGTAGATGGCTTGTGTTTGTTCTATTGTGGAAATCAACAATGAAATCGAAGCTGTGGTTATAAGTAAAATCAATCTCATAGGCTGTGATGATAATTTTTTTTAACGAGCTGCTAATGGTCGAACTCTATTCTTTGATACAAAGATTCGATTGAAAGTGCAGCTGATGGGGTAAAAAGATGTCAGATTTAGGAACTGATTATTTGTTATCAGTGGCATCATTCAGCTGATGATTATCAGCTTGTGAAATCAGCCTTTTCATGTGTACGATACAGTGGGTACAGCTCTACTCAAGGTAATGAGTTATAAAACTTGTAGGCTGATGCATTGCAAAGAGAAGTGTGTTAACCAGCTGAATCGAACTTCAGAGGTCGAGGTTCATCAGATGTCAAAGAACTTCAGGGGCGATGAGGTCAACTAAACTCCCAAAGGCTGACTTGTACATTAGAGAGAATGTACATTAGAGGCTCCATGGTAATATCATCACAAAGGTTTTCAACAACCATCAGAGACGGGACCTCAGAGATCGGACTCCAGAGATCGATTACCAGAGGTCATGAAGAACCTCCAAGCGCTGAACTTGAAAGTCTCAACGACCCCTTCCCTGAACACAAGCAGATGATGTCAACCAACCACTGAGTCTGAGACCCTAGGTTAGGGAATCCAACAAACCCTGACGATATCTGGAATTTGCCAGAGGTTGCTGTACTTGTGAACACTTCCAATCCAGATCACCCCCACCCGCTGTGACCCCTGGTCCTTAAACCCACAGCCACATCCAATTAAACTCTCCAACTGTTGATTCCACAACCAACTAAACCCACAGCCGCCCTGCCTCCTCAGCAGCTGTCCTCCTCCCTTCTCCCGCCGCTGTGTTTGACAAAAGTTGCTGTATTACTAGGCGTTTTCACAGAGTTCACAGGGGTTCCTCAAACCACAGGGGTTGATAAAACCCACAGGCATTTAGCCGCTGAACCAATAGCCACAACCGTTGAACCAATAGCCACAGCCATTGAACCCACAGCCAAACAGCCACAACTAAATACCCCACAACTAGTTCCTCAGCTGTTGATCTCCACAGCCAACCCCCCTCTCATGATTGTTAAAGAAGCTGATAAAATCAGCTTAACAAAGGATCCGCTGGCAAGATGACCAGCTGATAAAGATGCTATCTTCAGAGCCTTCAAATGCTGATGGACTTGGTCACTCAGGAACTATTTTCTCACACCAAGATAAAGAAAGAAGATATCCTCACAGGCTATTACCTCAAACCACAGCCAATCTGAACTTTCCAGCTGTAACCCTAGCAGTTGTCCCCTCCCCCTACCGCTATGACCCCATCCGCTATAACCCCAGCCACAGAGTTTTTGAGAGACCAGGTTGTGTTACAGGGAATTGGTGAAACATTGAATATACAGGGGTTTGATAACGTCAGGCATTTGGTAGGAGATGAAATTCAGGGGGAGTTGTATTTAAGGCAAGATGAACACCATCACGCTATCCTTGTGTACTAGTGTGTAGCCGGTCAAAAGTTGCTTGGTTCCCTAGCAAATTTTGAGGGGGAGAGAAACGAGGACGGAAGTAAACTTGTGTTTATGTGAAGAAACATCAAGTTTACTCACGATACATACAGACTATCATACATGACAACGCACAACCTTCAAGGACTTAGAATGTTTACATTTGGGTGATTGAGCAAAGTCACTGAAGATGGGTTGTTGAACAAGTTGCATTGTCTGATCTTTCATGGTTGTTACGTCAACCATTGACCACACTTCGCTGATTGAACGTAAATGAACTCGTGATCTCAGTTGGATATAATATGCTACTTTAATATATATGCTAGGGTGAAGCATATGGTATTTATGGTAAAGCATATAATATACTTCACTGATGACCTCAGGTGAAGTTACCATTATGAGTTCGATATAAGCATCAGGGAATTAGTTCAAGTGTTTTCAAAGTATAAGATCATGCATTGCTGTTTAGTAACAACTACAACAGGGACAAGACGATACAAGTTAGCGGATGACTTGAACTAGAAAAGCTAGTTATTCTTGGTATACTTTGTTGTAACATAGCAGGTAAGAATAAGCCTTTATGCTCACTTACTACTATTTAACTTATGCTACTTTTTTTATCCAAATAGAGGGAGATTGTTGGGCCAATTCAGTGCCTGATTTGTCCCTTGCATAGGATTTGGATGTAAAGTATCCTAAGTAGTGTTAGTCACTGAACTCCGTATGTTATAAGTTCAGTGTGTCATTCTTTAGAGTTCTTTAGAGTCTACGAGATAGACTCGTCATTAGCTGAGGCGGATCCCAGTAAGTGTGCAAAGAATCAAGGATTATGGAGTTAGTAAGTGATGACATAATAGCTTGCTAACTCCTCAAGACTATTACTGATTACAAGACCTGAAGATGTTAGAAGACCTGAAGAAGTGTCTGAAGTGTCTGTCTAAAGTATTAGTGGAAGACTACAAGGTCGTTACTTGTATTTTAGTTAAAGCTTCTCAAGGAAGCTTCACACCCCACTATATATATATGTGGTCCTTGTAATAGAATAGGCTAATGATTCCCACCACAGAAAACACACATGTAACACTTTAGTGGATAGGGGTTTCATCCTCTCATAGTTGCATAAGCTTAGCTAGCTATGAACATGGGAGTTTAGTTTGTCATTCATCGCCCGGTTGTTATTCCGCAAACAACCGGGCAAGTCTTGTATATTTGTTGATTCGTTATTAATAAGATATACAAACGATGAAAAGTACAAGTTTTATTATTAATTAGTCAATTGGTTAATTGTGCAAATGTTCTTCATAGATTCTTGTTGATTCGATGTTTACACAAGTATCGTGGGCCATCAATATGCACTGAAGATACTATATTCTTATATGCAAAAGGTTGTTTTTCGTTGTATTACTTACTTCATGGTTTTGCATATAACACTTTGTACCCACTATTAGCATGTATTTGAAACAAAAATATCATCTATTATACATGTAATAAAAAGACCACGAAAGCTCTCGATTTTTTATTTAAACACCCTTTCATTCAACAAGACTAAAGAGTTAGTAAACCATTAATGTAGAAAGTTTTAATGTGGGAACTAACGACATAGTCTGAGCATCGCCAGGTATGTCTGGTAAATATATAATGTCGTTATCATTTCCAACAATGACAAAAAGTTACAAATGACAATTACTAAACGTCATAAATTCATAATAAACAATTAACCACAATATCTCCAACTATACCTATTTGTCACTACAATACGCTAAGTACCGTTCACACATTTGACCACGTATAAGTGGAAATTTATTTAAAATAGCCTCCTCTTATACTCCCACGCCCAGTTGATGAAATCAAGCCTAAAAGTCAAACATTTATCGTTCAACAACTGCTTTGAATGATTCAATCAACTTGCTATCCGACTAACTATATAATTCACCATTTTCATCCTTAGCTATTAGTAGTAAAATAAGAAGCAAGACCAAGACCAAGACAATGGGAAGCAAAACACTTTAAAAGAAACCAATTTTGACCATTTGGATCATCATGACCCCGATACGAGCTCTGGGTGAAGTGAAATTTTTTTACGTAAAAGGCATGACCAATTTCGGCACCACCTATAATCGCCCAACGATGATTGTGAAAGAAGCTAACCGAACTATTCAGCTTCCTAGGAGCTTTAGCACCAACATGCTAGAGGATGTTCGTGGCGGTGAGCAATCATCTGGAGGCTTATTAGTAAGGGCTAGTTCGGCTAGCGCAACGCAAGTAAGTATGGCTGATATTGAACGCTACATGATACAAAGGCAAATCCAACAATTACAAGCAAGCGAGTCGAGGAAAAATGTGCCTAGGAGTTGCAGTGCTGGGATGGGGAGAATCGATGAAGATAGAGCTTCTTCTTTTAGAGACGATACCTTCATTTTTGCGAGTAAGGACGCTCTTAGAGATAGTCGTTCAAGGCTTTCTAAGAATCTTAGTCATGCTGGTGATTTTGAACCCAGTTTTGTGTAATTTTGTGAATAATATATTTATTTTATAAACAATTGATGAATTTTGTGAAGAGATCGATCACTCTATTTCTGTGCTGGGGATGTTATGTTATGCAACTTAGTTATTGTATGTTCGATGCGTAATGTTGAAACAAAATCTTCCGGCTAGGCTATTGCTAACGACTTTGCCTCGACAGTCTCGAAGGTGTGCTTGTCTCTTGACCTTGAACCTAGGATACACAGAGCAACACACGTTAACTCGTCCAGGGTTTGACCCCAGGACCAAGCTTCGGTGTGAGAGTAAGTGACTGTCACACAAGTGATATCCGGTATAGAATACCGAAGGGTGAGAATATATATTAATGGTGGTATTGAGAATGAGTTGGTGTGTGTGTTAAATGTGGGGGTATTTATACTACTTCATTGTACATACCTGGATGTGTAGTCACGTCAATAGACTAGGTCTCAAAACCTAGGTTAGCCAAATCCCACAATCGAGGGATTTATTGTCCCAAGGGCGGCGGTGTTTCCTTTTACCCAAAGGATAGACAAAAGCCCCCTGGATACTAGGATGGGCGCCTTTTGCTTTTTCCTTAGCCCAATGCTAATTCATTAAATGCTCCACTGTTCATAGGTCAGCCTTATTAAATGCTCTAGGGTTCCGGTTTCAGGGCGAGGAAGGGTACGTTCTCTGGAAGCGTTGACCGGAGACATACGTGAACATGTCCCCCCCCCCCAATATCATAGCGTTAGGACAAGCTAACGGTGTGATACTTTAAATACGTGCTCTTCAAACAGTAATGGGCCCAATTAATGCAAGCCGCTTCTCTGACCTTGCATTAATGGGTTTTGTCTTTTGGGTTCCTGCCTTGTCGGCCACTAGGGCTTCGCGACCAAGGATCTACTTCCACGTGTCCACCCCCTTTTTCAACGGTGGAGATTTTATATGGGAATTTGTGCTATGTCACTTCAATGTCTCTCTTCTCCATATAAATAGTTTCCCCTTTTCACTTTTACCCACATCTTTCTTACCTCTGTTTACGCCATTGTTAATCTTCTTTCAAGGTTTATCTTTTTCAGCAGGTGCATTTCTTTCCATCCTCCTTATCTCATTTTTTGTTATGTCTAGTGGCGATTTCGAGGGGGAGGCTTCCTTCCGCGACCCTAAATGCGATATGCATAGTAGGGTTTCAACCTTAACTGATGATAACCTCAAGAAAATATGTAGAAAGTATCTTATTCCGGTCGAGCTTCGTCCTCGTTTGCCCGACCCGCTTCTTACCATGAATAACCTTCCGGATCGTTTCATTGGCATCTATGAGGATTACCTTAAACATGGGGGGCTTCAAATTCCTTTTTCCACCTTCTTCTTATCTGTGATCCGTCACTTTCTTGTACATATTTCTCAACTGGTTCCTATGAGTGTCAATGGTGTTATCATGTTTGAGATCCGCTGCCGAAGTCTGAACATATCTTGTACAGTGAATTTATTTCGTGTTTTTTATAGATTAAGCAAACAAGGGCATTGGTTTTCATTTGAGAGCCGATGGCCTCAGCGGTATGGTAAGTGCTTAACCGAGACTACCTCGAGTCTAAAACTTTGGAAGCACAAATGGTTTTTGATTGATCGGAGAGCCATCCCTCACGCTATGCCTTGGAGAGATAGGGATACGGATGTCCGTGATGATTTTCCCACTACCTTTAATGTACAACATGCACAGATGCTTGCCGATAACCCCATTTTGCTTCGACCTCCCCACAAACATTTGTTGTTCTTGGCTGGTCTATGGTTTCCTTATGAGAACCCTCCTTTCCGTCGGATCGTAGTTGATCTTGATAAAAAGGGTATTTTGCATATATATCTTTTTTCTTTACTTACCGCGGGCTATTGTTGCTCGCTCTAACCGCTATCTTCTTTTTGTGCAGAGCTTACTATGGATGAATTTATTAAGTTGCCGTCGTTTGACAACGCTAAGGTGGGGAGGGATGAGAATGTGACCATGGCTACGCCAACGTTAAGGGTTACTCAACCGCTGCCTTTGAAGACTCCCATTCCCAACTTGACTCTCCAGCAAGAAGCTGTAACCAAGCCAGATCCGAAGATCCTGGCGACTCGTCTTCGCCACGAAGGAAAGAACCCTGTGATGACTACCAAGAAGAGACCTGTCGCTGGTGAGCCTTCCGGCCGTCGAACCAAGAAGAAAACCAGTAAAGCTCAAGTTTCATCGGGTACTGAAGATGATGAAGTTCATTCTAGCCCTCCGCTTAATCATTCTCATCCTTCGGGTTCCGGAGGTGACCATAGCAAAACTGGCGAAAAGGAACCGAAGACTACTCCTCACATCAATTTGAGCGATCACTCATCTCCTTCTCATGATGATACTCATGATGATGATGTTACAGGTATATTCCGGTTTCTCGTGACTCATTTTGTTTCTGAATGTTGTACTTGTTGGGTCAAAAAGTTGATGTGGCAGAAACTCAAAAATGAAGAAAACGTGAAGTATTTGTCTAGGCGTTGACAAGAGCATTCCAGGCGTTGACAAGAGTTATTTAGGCGTTGATGGAATCAAGCATTGTCAAGACCAATCCAAGCATTGTCACATGCAATTCAAGCATTGACAAAACGTAGACAAAAGAAGTTTATGGAAGCTTCTATTTAGATAAACATGCAAAAGATATTCTGCATAAGTTTATTTAAATAGAAGATTTACTTGTTTATTCATCCTTATCTCTTGTAAACCCTAATCCTTACACTATAAAAGGAACCAAGGGTCATAGGTTTTATTCATATTATTCATTCACAATGTAAACCTAAAGTGTGTGTCGCACTAGACGTGGGATTCAATGTATACACATCTAGTGGATGTTTGTTATTAATATAATGAACATCCCAATTGTTTTAATTCGTGTTCTTTGTGTCCAAACACCTTGTTCATGATCATTGTTCTTTTCCGCTATGTTATCATATGAACGATGATCAACCTAGATATAATGGTTCTTAACCATTGAGTCTAACGATCAATAGGGAACCACAATTGGTATCAGAGCCTAAGGCTCTTGATATCTAGGTCCGACGAGGTGTTCGTGTATGGTGAAGAAGAAAAATCCGTCTAGGATTTTTCTGGACGTTTTTGTGTGCGCAGCAGTATTCAGAAGGTCATAACTTTTGATTGAACCGTTGGATCGTCACGAAATTTTAGATATGTGTTCTACATACATAGATCTAAACATCCACTGGAGGGATTGTCGAGTTTTATCCCCAGGCAAAAGTTATTGAGCGTCGAAGTTGGCTGATGGAAGATTTTCAGTTTTCTGCTTTCACATGAAATCATGAACTAGGGTTTCTTCAAACCCTAGATCTACATAAAAAGCAGAATTTTGTGAGATTGGTGGCTGTTAATTCAGGATCTATGGTTAATCTACAAACCCTAAGATAGGGTTTCGATGTTTAACTTTCAAAACCCTAGATCGATGTTTTTTTTTCTACTGTTGGTGACATGGTGTAACAGCAAGGTGCAAACAAGTTTCTGTTCGTGGCCAGGAATATAAATTACTACCCAGATGAAGGTTGCTAGGGTTCTCGAAGTGCACTCGCTGATCAAAATACAAGATCTGTATACTTTTCTTTTGTTCGTGGTCCCAGGTAGAAAAGATAACGCAGCCAAGGAGGATTGACGTGATCCCATGGGTGCTATTCCACTATATTACCGTAGGCCTTCAATTCTCATTGGTTGAAAAGATTGCATTCACACGGTTCTTAAATTCCTATTGGTTGAAAGAGTTAAAGTGTTCACAATTGCAAGTCTTTATTCACACGGTTGAAGGAATTTTATTGGTGGAAACATTGTGTGTTCACACGGTAAGTATATTCTGATTGATTAAAGGAACTTTGTGTTCACACGGTCAATTGATTGTGATTGGATGCATGAAGTTAGATGCATGAAGATTTTGGACGTGCTTAATATCCTAAATTAAAGGATAACAGATCGTGTACAAAATAGCAGATGCATTTAATCAAATCGTGGGATATTATTCTGTTTTCTATTTTGTGGGAAAGAAATCGCGAGATAATAGGAATGACAGCTTTTGGACGTGATTTGTTGTTCTAAATGACGTCAGCAGAAAGAGGCGCTGACAAGAGTAATTTTGACGCTGACAGGAAGGATTTTGACGCTGACAGGAATAAGTCAACGCTGACAGCGTTGACAGTGTTGTCCGAGATATGTGCTTCAAACGCTGATACGTGTTGTCCGATATCGGGCAATACACATGGAAGGATATTGGACAAAGAAAGATCTCGGGTAACACACTGATTGTTGCTGTTTGAGAAAATGGGTACGTTTTAAGCACACAAAAAGGAGGAAAATACACACAAAGGTACATGGAATCTCCGTTTTAATTTAGAATATCATGGTGATATTTATGGCTCGGATATTTTGAAAGGGATTAATGATTTTTAAGTAAGATTAGCAACAATTCATGAAGAATTTTATTGAATTATGTAATCGGGATAGCCTTGTGAAAGAGTTATTCGCTAACAGCTTTTACATATGAAGATATTGACTTGTCATGAAGAGGTGTTAGCTTAAGGGGAAGAATTCTTATGGTAAGTCTGATGATTGAAGAAGATTTTCGCGAGTTTGTGTTCTATCATATCTTCAAACTTTCAGCGGGTTTGAAGATAACTTGTTCATGCTTATATAATTGGTGACAACGGACTTGATAAAAAGATAGCAAAGGTATGGGATTTTTCTTAAGATGCTCTATGCTCATATTTGCTAGAGAACTCTTTTTGTCAAGAGACTACTCATTATAGCCGTGAGTTTTTAAGTCTGCTCATTATAGCCGTGAGTTTTGAAGTCGCATGGATACAACAAGACATGGAACATAGGATTGGGTTATTTTACTTCTACATCAAGAATACTTTATTAATTGTTCTTCAAGATCATTACACAGAGTCTACATTTGGAGAATCTTCAACATTGCATACATTGTTTACTTCCTTGTTGATGTGACAAAAAGGGGAAGAAATACGTGCTACACTTGAGGGGAAGCAATTTGAAGATCATGTACAACTTACAAGAGATACACATAGAGTTTTGCCACTATCAACTAGGGGAAGATTGTTGGGTCAAAAAGTTGATGTGGCAGAAACTAAAAAATGAAGAAAACGTGAAGTATTTGTCTAGGCGTTGACAAGAGCATTCCAGGCGTTGACAAGAGTTATTTAGGCGTTGATGGAATCAAGCATTGTCAAGAGCAATCCAAGCATTGTCACATGCAATTCAAGCATTGACAAAACGTAGACAAAAGAAGTTTATGGAAGCTTCTATTTAGATAAACATGCAAAAGATATTCTGCATAAGTTTATTTAAATAGAAGATTTACTTGTTTATTCATCCTTATCTCTTGTAAACCCTAATCCTTACACTATAAAAGGAACCAAGGGTCATAGGTTTTATTCATATTATTCATTCACAATGTAAACCTAAAGTGTGTGTCGCACTAGACGTGGGATTCAATGTATACACGTCTAGTGGATGTTTGTTATTAATATAATGAACATCCCAATTGTTTTAATTCGTGTTCTTTGTGTCCAAACACCTTGTTCATGATCATTGTTCTTTTCCGCTATGTTATTATATGAACGATGATCAACCTAGATATAATGGTTCTTAACCATTGAGTCTAACGATCAATAGGGAACCACAATTCTTGTTGATCCCAAACTTAGATCGATTAAGCTTTGTGTATACGAGATTAGATCAAGTACTACACGTAGAGAAACCTTTGCTTATGAATAAAGTAACAAAGTGTTATGCGGAATTAACACTTGATCTAAAACACAAAGATGTTAAACAAACTTTCACTTGTATTAGAATGATCGTACTTGGTTACAATGAAAGAGGTTTAACTTGCGAATACTTATGAAAACTTATGAAAACTTTAACCTAAAAGATCTTCTTTTATAGAACAAGAAGTCTTGTACAATAAGCTACGAATCAACTATTCTAGGTAAAGATAAACATAGAAAATACATTGTCGTCTCTATCCTTACTAGAAGTATTCTAGAATATAATAAACGTGTAGCTCACATCTTCTATCAGTGCTTGTCTTCAATCTGTCAACGCTTGACTTTAACTTGTCAACGCTTATGCTATCAGCGCTCAATTTACTCTTGTCAACGCTTGAGTTGTTCTTGTCAGCGTTCAAGTGATCTGGCCTTAATTTATTCCCAACAATCCTCCCCTAAACTTGATATCCACTCTTATGATCAAGTTTCTGAATAAACATTAAGAACTTGGAGGAGTCTGACAAACCTTATCATATTGGTAATAAATAAATCTGATCAAATTCTTTGCCACATCACTTGTATAGTCTATCTCCAACTGGGTGTCCTTCATCTTTTCCAAAACGGCCTTGGATATGAAATACTGAGCATCTACAAGTAAATACTCAGCAAACTTTGTAGAACTCAAATGGTATACACCAGCAGCTGAATATAACCTCCATTGAAGACCACTGAGGTCATCTTCAAGATCCTTCCATATTTCAGGATCTTCTTCTTTTGTCCCACACATTCTTTTGAATGTGGTCCAAAGTTTTATTCCATTGACTGAAGTTGGTGCTTCAGCCTCATACTTGGTCTCTAGTAACCTCCAAAGGTCCACCAAGTCTTCTCTATCACAACTTGCAAATAAAGATATGAGAGTGGTAAAAGTGTGTACCTCCTTGCCAAATCTTCCAATTTTCCAGAATCCACATTCATCTTCATCATAACTTACAATTGGATTCCTGGAATCTAGTGGTAACACATGCACCATATCTGAAGCTTCTAACGGGGAGAGCTTGAGGCTCTTTCTAATAATTGCTTCACTTGGATATAGCTGATTCATATCTTTTGGAAACTCAAGTACAAATCCCTTCTTTACTGGTCTGGGAACTATCATAGCTCTCTTGATTTCCATCTCCTCTGCAAGTTGCTCCTTTCTTTCATCCGAAAGAAGTCTAAAAGTGTTTTCTTCCTGCACTTTCACCCAAATAGGATAAGCCCTATGTTCCAACTCATCAAATGTCAAAGCCTTCAGCTTCTGATGTGTCCATCCAACTCCATGACATTTGAGCAACATAAAGTAGAGCTTCCTTCTATCCCTTTTTAACTCAGAGAGAATGTTGCTTGCCTTGTGCTTCAAAATCACCTTACAATCCTTCTGAACTCTAAGAAGAATTTCCAAACCCCATATCTGATCTGAAATGGTCAAGTCTGGATTATCCATACAGCTTTCTTCCCAAGAATTGTACATCTGAACCACCTCTGGCATATCAAAATCAATCTGCAACTTTAAATCTCTCAGCTTTTCCCTAGCAAGCTCATCACCATACTCAAGTCTTTCTGGTTCAACAATCATCACACTTGAAACTGAGCTAGCTCCATCACTTTCTTCTTCAGAAGTCACAACAAATGGTGACTTTTCCTTTTCACCTTGTTCCATCATTTGCTCAGCCAATCTTCTATCAAATTCAACCTGAGCTACATTCTTTGGAACAATTTCTTCTACCAACTTACCCTTACCTTTATCTGTTGGTGCAATTGTTGGTAGGGTAGATGATAATACCTGAGTAGGAACATCTTTGATGATAGATGATGACTGGAATACATCACCTCCATATGCAGATCTGTCAACGCCCAAATTTCCTCTATCAGCGCCCAAAATACTTCTCTCAGCGTCCAAACTTGTCTTGTCAACGCTCAAATATTTTCCCTCAGCGCCTTGTGTAACCTCTCTCAACATATCTGTAAAGGATAAATTTAAATTGGTTGGAGAGATCAAGGACGTATCAAAACTTGTTTGTTCCTTCAAAGTAGTAAGAGCTTCAGCAACATCCAATGATTGTCCATCTTGACTGCTCTTATCACTCATATTTCTTTGATCTTCCTCCCCTTTGGAAGACTCCTCCATACCTCCCTTTGAATGAGCACTCTCCAAAACAACAATCCTCTCCCTCAATTCTTTGAGTTCAAGGCCTTGGTTACTGACAATTTGTACTAAGTCTGCATTCTGCTTTTGCAAGCTAATGCAGACAGCCGTCAATTCCAAAAGCGTCATTGGTTCCAGTCTGCCCTCTTCCAAAATGGGGATTTGACCTCCCAAGTCAGGTTCATTGGGCATGGATGAGGACTTAATTATGGTGGGACTGCCTTGGCCAGCTGCTAAGCCAGAACCAATAGTCCCAGCCTCATCCAAGTCACCAGCCACACTTGTGGTGGTGGTTCTCTCTGCTTCATGGCTAGGACCACCAGAGGAGAACACTCCAGCAGTCCTTTGGCGTTTAAACAACCTATATGCAGGTGGTGTGGAAGATGGTGTAGAAGAAGGTGTAAATGTGGGTTGGTTAAGGGGTGTTTGGGATTGTGATGGTTGGGTGTCAGCGGTGGAAATAGGCACATCAACACCCACATTAGATGTGTCAGCGTCAAAGGGATTTTGGTCTATTTGCATTTGATCAGGTGAGGGTAAAGGTTCAGGAATAGGTTCAAGTTGTGGGTGAGGGTCAATATGAGGTTGGGGGTCTGGTTGTGGTTGTGCTGCTGCAATAACAGCAAGCATGGCTGGGGTTAAAGGTAGGTCTCTATGAGGTGGTGAATTCATCTTGGTAAAAATAGCTTTCTTTTGTTCAGGGATTTTATAAAAATCATTGTGATCCCTTGAACAATATCTTTGAGCATCAAAAATCATTTGCAGAAAACGGGGATAAGCTAAAGTCATTTTTGTCCCCTTGTTTTTACACATTCCTTCAAAAATCATTTTAGACCAGTTATATTTTTGCCCTGTTGCAATACACACAATAGCAGTTGCAATGGATCTATTGATCTCATTGTGTGCAGTACATTTGGGACTCAAACATTGAAGGAGAATGTGAATGAGGTACTTCCAGGCTGGGGGAAATTCCTGCTTATGGTACTTGTTAAGAGTACCTTCATCAGGAATAGGGTATCCCAAAGCCCTAAGCCCTTGTTCTATTTCAGATATGGGAAGAATGGTTATACCATCAGCATCATTAAGATGCAAGGCCTGGCGTACCAAGGCCTCAGTAACCACCCAAGATCTCCCATGAACAATAGAAGTTAATGTGGTCACTCCATTAACTGTTGAGGAACTAACAGTGTTCCAAAACTGTTTAATGTGTGTGACTGGAATGAGTGGTGCATGAGAAAGAGCATACCTTAATGGGGATGCGTTCAAATACTCCACCATCTGTGTGTATTGAGGAAACAAAGTATTATCAGCAACAAGATAAGCAATCATGTTGTGTTGAGACTTGAACCCCAAATCCAATTCTGCTGAGTTAAATCTTGGTGCCATTGATGAAAGCTGTTAATTTGAAGTATAAAAGATGAAGGTTGATAAGAGAAAAGTTGTTAGACAAGAATTATAGATACCCTGTTTAAAAATAGGAGCCAAATTTATAGGAGTGGATGAATGCATGTGATTGGCCCAAAAATAGGCAAAGATTTTCACTTGAACGCTCTGATACCACTTGTTGATCCCAAACTTAGATCGATTAAGCTTTGTGTATACGAGATTAGATCAAGTACTACACGTAGAGAAACCTTTGCTTATGAATAAAGTAACAAAGTGTTATGCGGAATTAACACTTGATCTAAAACACAAAGATGTTAAACAAACTTTCACTTGTATTAGAATGATCGTACTTGGTTACAATGAAAGAGGTTTAACTTGCGAATACTTATGAAAACTTATGAAAACTTTAACCTAAAAGATCTTCTTTTATAGAACAAGAAGTCTTGTACAATAAGCTACGAATCAACTATTCTAGGTAAAGATAAACATAGAAAATACATTGTCGTCTCTATCCTTACTAGAAGTATTCTAGAATATAATAAACGTGTAGCTCACATCTTCTATCAGTGCTTGTCTTCAATCTGTCAACGCTTGACTTTAACTTGTCAACGCTTATGCTATCAGCGCTCAATTTACTCTTGTCAACGCTTGAGTTGTTCTTGTCAGCGTTCAAGTGATCTGGCCTTAATTTATTCCCAACAGTACTTATCTCCTTCATATTGTTATGTGTTTCCTTTGTTCAGGGGGTACGCAGGGTCCTCCTCGTTGGTTCGTTCCCCCATGGCGTCTTGATGAATCTGTGCGCATTGACTCACACTATGCTGCTCGAGAGCTATTATTTCATCTGCCTACTCCCGCGGAGCAAGCTATGCTATCCTCTCTTTCCAACTATGATGTCTTAAGCCATGCTTATCAGACCATTGCCAGAAGCACTCTTACAGTGTCTGAGTTGATGAAGAGGTACGAGGCTCTCAGCCGTGATCACTCCCGCTTATCTGCAGCCCAACAAGAACCCCAGGGACATTTTGCTACTGGGAAAAGCATGCTTGATCAGATGGCCTTGGCGCATAAAAAGCTTGAAGACAATTATAACGATTGTCTTGCCCGGGAACAGGAACACCTTGGGGCTATCGAGAGATTGGAAAAGGAGGTTGAGGATTCCGGTGCCATGATTGCTACCAAAGACGAGAAGATTGCTGAGCTGGAACATCTCTTAAGTGTAAGTGCCCAGGATCATATCAAAGATTCCGAAAGGATAAAGGAGCTTGAATCCGGTAACAAACACTTGACCTCCCTCCTTGCTCAAGCCGAGGTGGACAAGCAGGTCCTGGTGAGAGATGGTTTCCCTATCCTTGTATGCAAACTTATTGCTAGCTATGAGTACAGGCGATCTCTCTCCTTGGGTGTTGGCGGTATGTACAACGCAGGGTTTCTCAAGGCTGTTGAATATGGACGTACACCGGAGCAAGTTGAAGCTGCCATAGCTGTTGCTGACAATCTCAACATAGAGATGGCTAAAACTTGGAAGGAGGACTTCATGGCTTTATTTTCCGTAGAGTATCCTTTTGTAGCCAAGGTGTCGACAGCCAACAAGCTTTCGGTCGTTGATATCATGCAGCTAGCTCCAGCCGAGAAACCCCCTGTTCTCTCAACCAAGATTGTTGACAATACCAAGCTTCCCGCGAACAACCAAGATGGTGCCGGTACTCAATCAACAACACATGATGGTGAAGCCTCTTGAGCTGAAACCCCGGGATGCCGGGATGCTTTGTAATATGTTACTTTCAAACAATTTATGGTTATTTGTAATAAACTTTAATATTTGTGGTTCTGCGGACAAGTTTCACCCATGACAATTTATCCTTTTATGAATGGTTATCCTGTTTCACTTATGCTATATCTTTGTCATAGCCGTTATGATTACCAACTCTTTGTCCGAAGCATCTCTTATAGATTTGATCTTATTTTTGTCATTTACACCTTATATATGTGGAAGACATCGGCACTTGACCGCTTTTGCTTTGTCTTCGGATTGCTATTCGAGCGCATCCGACACTTGTACGTATACATTAGTGTATATACGGTTTCAGGAGACATCAGTACTAAACCGCTTTTTATTTGTCTCCGGATTGTCCTTCGGACGCATCCAAATATGTATACTTGACAATTATACTTCTTTTAGGTTTATGTGGGAGACATCGGTACTGGACCGCTTTTTGTTTGTCTCTAGATTGCCCTTTAGGCGCATCCAGCATTTCAAAGCGTATTTACATACCACACGGTTAGCTAAGCCGAGGTTTATAATTACTGCAATCAAACATGCTTAAAGATTTTCATTCATTAATAGCAACAAAAGGAATTGATACATCTCGTTCATATTACATAAAACATTTTTGTAGATTGGTTGCATGCCAGGTACGCGGAATTTCTTTTCCCTCGGTGGTTTCCAGCTTGTACGAACCAGTCTGATAAGATTCGACAACCCTGTAGGGACCCTCCCAGTTGGGACCTAGCTTCCCTATTTTTTCCTGTCGGCTGGCCATGTTGAGACGGTATTCAAAATCTCCAACCTTGAAAGAGCAGGGCTTAACACGTTTGTTGTAATATTGCTCCACCTTCTTTTTGTACTTGGCTTCTTGTATGGCCGCAGCCTCTCTCCTTTCTTGTAGCAAATCTAGGTTTAGTCGCAGCTCCTCTTCATTTGTGTTATCCTCGAACAGCAAGGTTCTTGCGGTAGGGATGCCTATTTCTGCAGGGATGACCGCTTCACTTCCGTAGGTGAGACTGAAAGGATTTTCTCCATTGCTTGTTTTGAGCATCGTCCGGTGGGCCCATAACACATGGGGTAGCTCGTCGACCCATCCGGTTAACCTTCTCCCTAGCCTTGCCTTCAGACCGTGCATCAATGACTTGTTGGCTCTTTCAACTAGCCCATTAGCTTGCGGATGTGCCACCGCAGTATTCATCTGCTTGATGTGCCATTTCTCGCACCATTTTCCGAAGGATCCGTCTATCAACTGTTTGCCATTATCGGTCACTATCACTCCCGGTAGACCGAATCTACAAACTATGTTTTCCCAAGCAAACTTTTGAACCTCTTTCCCCGTTATCTTGGCCACCGGCTTTACCTTAATCCATTTGGTGAAGTAGTCAATGGCTACTATCATGAATTTGATGTTTCCGGCATTTCCACTGATTGGACCTAGTATGTCCATTCCCCATTGGTAAAAGGGCCAATGTGACGTTATCGAAGTTAGGTTGGTCTTCGGAAGCCTCGGTATGGGACCATGTATTTTGCATGAATCACATTTGGAGATCTCGTCCCATGCGTCTTGGTGCATAGTCGGCCAAAAATAACCTTGACGCATTATCTTTGCCACAACAGACCTTGCTCCAGCATGTATTCCGCATGCTCCTTCATGGACCTCCCTGATTATGTAGTTTGCTTGTAACGGCCCGACACACCTTAGCATTGGAGACAAGTACGATTTTTTGAACAGTATGCCATTTTCCAGAGTATACATGGGAATTTTCATTCTTAGGTTCCTGGCTTTCTCTGTCTCTTGCGGCCATATCCCCTCTTCCAAACACCTTTTGATAGGAGACATCCAGCGTTCTCCTTCTTCCTCAACTATATCGTTAACTTCTTGAACATCGATGGACCTTGCGTCTAATGCTTCTACCAATACTTCTTTGGTTAAATGGTTGAATGCAACCGAAGCGAGTTTGCTTAGCACATCGGCCTTTTGCTTCTTGTTGCGTGGAATGTGTTCTATATTGAACTTTGTGAAGATGGGAAGAAGTTCTTTGACCTTGGCTAAGTATTTGGACATCCTGTCATCACTTGCTTCAAACTCCCCTTTGATCTGACAAGCCACCAATTTTGAGTCTACCTTGGCTTGTAATTCTTTCACTCCCATCTTCTCGGCCAGACGGAGTCCCGCCAGAAGGGCTTCGTACTCAGCTTCGTTATTTGAACAATTAAAATTGAACCTTAACGCATATGTAAACTCTACCTCCTCCGGGTTAATCAGTACTAGACCGGCACCAGCTCCCTTACTATTAGCCGCTCCATCTGTATATAGCACCCATTGTGGTTCCGGCTCCTCTTCTTCGGATACTTCATAAATTGTTGCGGCTTCTTGTTGGTCTAATGGGGCTTCATTGAGAAAATCGGCTAATACTTGGCCTTTGATGGAGTTCCTGGAGACGTATGACATTTCATATGTCCCTAGTTCCACTGCGTACTTTGCTAACCTTTCGGAGGCTTCGGATTTACTTAGTATTTGCTTCAGAGGTTGGTCCGATATGACATGAATGTCGTGAGCCTCAAAATGCCTTCTTAATCTTCGAGATAAGTGCAACAACCGTAGGACCAACTTTTCCAACGGAGCATACCTTTTCTCGACGTCATGTAGCGTTTTAATCACATACCTCACGAGAATTTGTATTCCATTTCGTTCTGCCAAGAGTACGCCGCTGACTGCCTCTTTGGATGCGGCCAGGTAGACGTACAGAACTTCTCCTTTGAGGGGCGATGTTAGTAACGGAAGGTCTAGAATCATCTTCTTTAATTGCTGAAAAGCCTCCTCTGGTTTGTCCGTCCACCGGAACTCATCTTTGTTTTCCTTGGTGATATTTTTCAGTGTTTCAAAGAAAGGCATGGACCTTTCAGCTGACCGGGATAGAAAACGGTTGAGAGCTGCCAGCTTACCGCTTAGAGACTGCATTTCTTTCAAAGTCTTTGGAGACCTCATCTCCGCGATTGCTTTGGTCTTCTTGGGGTTAGCTCTTATACCTTCTGATGTTACCATATAACCCAAGAATTTCCCCTCATCAACGCCAAACGAGCATTTCTTCGGGTTCAACTTCATGTTAATTATTTTTAGATTGTCGAAGGTTTCTTGGATGTCCGCAAGCATGTCCTCTTCGGTCTGACTCTTGATCATCAAATCATCTACGTATGCTTCCAAATTTGTACCAATTTGTGAACGGAAGGCCGAATCAACCAACCTTTGATAGGTAGCTCCTGCATTCTTCAAACCAAAAGGCATTTTCGTATAGCAGTATGTACCCTCATTGGTATAAAATGCCGTCTTTTCTTCATCCGCCTCGTCCATTTGCACTTGATGATAGCCTTTGTATGCGTCTAGAAAACATTTGAATTTGTACCCCACAACGACTCCTATCTTTACATCTATGTCTGGCAAAGGATAATAATCCTTTGGGCAAGCGGAGTTGAGGTTTTTGAAATCTATACACATTCGCCAGTTGCCATCCGGCTTCTTAACCAGGACCGGATTGGAGATCCAGGTCGGGTATCGTACCGGTCGTATGATACCTGCTTTTGTTAACTCCTCAACATCCCTCTTGACCGCTTGTCTCTTTTCTTCACCCAGCGTCCTTCTTTTTTGCGCAATTGGTGCGGTCTCCATATCCACGTTAAACGAATGCTTGATGATTCTCCTAGGTACTCCCGTCATATCCGAAGGTTCCCATGCAAACACATCGGCGTTATCTCTGAGCAAGTCTATGAGCTGGATTCGATATTTTTTAGTGAACAACCTTCCGATGGTGATCAACTGTTCCGGGTATCCAGGATTGTCGCAGATCTGCTCCGTCATGTCTCCCGCAACCCGTTGCTGTTGATTGAATTCTTCCTTGGCAATCCACTCGTCTAACTCTCTTCCAACAGCTGCTGTTTTCATCATTTTTATCTTTTGACTGTCCTCCATGATTCGGCACTCATAGATGGCTCGCGCTTTGGTTGTCATTGTTGCTACCCCGTTGGGGGTAGGAAACTTCAGAGATGAGTGTACGGTAGAGGGTACAACCCTTAATTCCCTGATTCCAGTTCTTCCCAGTATGATATTATAAGGGGATGGTGCTCTAATCACTGTGAAGTTCATTACCGTCCGTCTTGTTAGACTATCTGCTCCAAAGGTTATTTCTAGGTCTATCTTCCCGAGAGGGGTGGTTTCTTCCCCCGAGAAGCCCCGGACTTTCACGTTATCGGGTGTTAACCTTCTTCGGATCAAGAGATCCATATTTAGGAAGCAGTGCTCAAACATGACTTGCATAGTGGCCCCTTCGTCAACAAACACCCTTTTTACCCAATATCCTTCTATTTCAGCTTCGAATATCAGCGGCTCTTCCGAAGCCTCATTGTCGGGGATAGGTGGAAAGGTTATGGGCACATTCATCCAGTCCATCTCGATCTTACACACCTCTTTCCTCTTCATGCCGCTATACCTGCTTTCTATCATGTTTATAGTCCTTCCCTTGAAATCTCCATTTCCTCTTCCCTGATTTCCCTTATTCACTCTCCCCCGCAAATCCTTCACGAGATGGTTGAGCTTACCGGATTCTAAAGCGGCCTCTAACTACTTTCTCAACTTATGGCAATTATTGGTAAGATGCCCCTTCTCTTGATGATAATCGCAATACTTATCCATGTTTTCAGGCCGGATTATACCCTTGGTTGGTTGCGGTGGAGGAAGGCACAATTGCAAGTCATTTGCTAAAATTTCCTTTGGAAATTTGGTAAGCGACTCTAAGCTGGAACGCTGGTATGGCGGCCTTCTTCCATAATTTGGGTTAACCGGAGGTACATATGGGGGAAACAGAGGTTTAGACCGATAATCGTTTCTTTGATGCCCCCTATGCCGTCCACGTGAACCGGAAGGACCATACCTTTCTTCCTTGTTATACTTTATGTTACCATCACCTGCTTCCCCTGTTGGCAATTCAGTATTGCGGTAGGCATCCTCGGATTTTATGAAATCGTCTACTCTTTGCATCATCTCTGCAACCGTCAGTGGGGTATCATTTGTAAAACCTCGAACCAACTCTGGACATTTGGCTCCATTTACGAAGGCCGATATCTTCATCACTTCCAGAACCCCTTGAATGTAACTTGCCTCGTCTGTCCAACGCTCTTTAAGTACTACCAACGTTTCGTGCGCCTTGCGGACGATGGTGGTGATATCCATCGGTGCTTTAAGGATTTTCCTCCTCAAGGAGAATCTTTCCAGGAACTGCTCTTTCAAGTCTTTCCAGTTGTCTATGCTACCCCTCGACAACCTTTCAAACCACCCTCCAGCGGCTCCATCTAAAGTTTGCTGAAAAAATCTGCACCACACTGGCATCGGCCATTCTCCTGAATTAGCTGCACCAGCGAACCGGGTAATGTGATCATTAGGATCCGTAGCCCCTGAGTACAATTTGAGGGTTGCGGGTAACCTATGCTTCGGTGATGAGAATTGTATAATTCTTTTGGTAAAAGGGGAGGCCATCACATCTTTGAAAGGTTTTTGTAAATCATCTTCCGGGAGGTTAACTTCCTTTTGAGCCTCCCGCCCTTCGTCCTTATCCTTCGGGAGATTCGACACATTCTCCTCAAAATCTAGGCGTATAGGCGAAATGGGCCTCTTAGATGCGGCATTATGACGCTCCACCAGACCTTGTAGTGCGCTCATACTTTCCAAAATCTTCTCACGTAAGTTTATAGGCGTTTCCATCTCTTTCACTACCGTCGCGGGATCACGACTGGGAGACAACGGTGGGTCCGACTCTCCTGTGACCCCTGCCATTGCTAGCTGTTATGTGGAGATCCGAGTTTAGGGTCCCACGGATGGCGCCAATTGTTGAAACAAAATCTTCCGGCTAGACTATTGCTAACGCTTTGCCTCGACAGTCTCGAAGGTGTGCTTGTCTCTTGACCTTGAACCTAGGATACACAGAGCAACACACGTTAACTCGTCCAGGGTTTGACCCCGGGACCAAGCTCCGGTGTGAGAGTAAGTGACTGTCACACAAGTGATATCCGGTATAGAATACCGAAGGGTGAAAATATATATTAATGGTGGTATTGAGAATGAGTTGGTGTGTGTGTTAAATGTGGGGGTATTTATACTACTTCATAGTACATACCTGGATGTGTAGTCACGTTAATAGACTAGGTCTCAAAACCTAGGTTAGCCAAATCCCACAATCGAGGGATTTATTGTCCCAAGGGCGGTGGTGTTTCCTTTTACCCAAAGGATAGACGAAAGCCCCCTGGATACTAGGATGGGCACCTTTTGCTTTTTCCTTAGCCCAATGCTAATTCATTAAATGCTCCACTGTTCATAGGTCACCCTTATTAAATGCTCTAGGGTTCCGGTTTCGGGGCGAGGAAGGGTACGTTCTCCGGAAGCGTTGACCGGAGACATACGCGAACACGTAACACTCTGATAGTAACACATATTTTGAGTCTAATGATTTACCCTAGTTTAATTCGAACCCACTTTAAGATAACCTTAACATTAAGGAGGTGATTTTCACTTACTTAAATTAACTAGCTGGGTACCCGCGCAATGTGGCGGCGGCAAACAAATGAGTTATGATGAAAAAATCACTGCGCATTCAACACGATCGGCTAAACTATATAAACATGTGCCACATATAATTGCAGCGCAACACTGCCAAAATAACTAACAAAAATAATTTAAACATAAGCAGACTACATATGTTGTGACGAAGATGTAGATGTAGTAATTTCAGAATATAGTGACAGTAAAGGGTTGAGTTGTATGTATGAGGGGTTTGAAACCAAAAACGACAACCAAAACCGTCTTATGCATGCTTTAAAAAGGTTGTGCAATGGGTTTTTATTAGTTTGGTTGATATGGGCTATTACAATATGTGAGGACCGTTACAACCATGGTTTTAATGAAATTTAATTTTTAAGGGTTGTTATTCACCTAACATTAGAAAAGACGTATACATTTACCAAATAATAAACACTTTTAAATAATGATGTAGGATATTTACTTTTCTTAAATGTGTATGCATAACTCCCAGGATTTTGAATGACTTTTAAAAATTGTATGTATAAACTTTCCCAAAGAAGAAATGTTTTTTACTCTAAATTTTAAAACTACTAAATTTAGAAAATGTTCTAAATGTTTTATAAGGTATTAAGATTAGCACACTTAAAATTATTCGTTTTAACACATATACCCTTAAATCACTTCTAATGAAGTTTACTTTTATAAAGGTATAAGTATCAAAGTACACTAATTTTAAATATGTCAATCAATTTGAGTAGTGTACAAATCACATCTCTTAACAAAATAATGTTATGATGATTTAATCAGAAACGTTGTAATGGTGTATTTTTTGTCACTTAACCATTTACCGTTTGTAAGATATTTAATTTTTAAGAAAAAGACGAAAGGTTGGTTGGATAAATATGATTGGTTGTATGCTAAAAACATGATATACATTGATTACAACTCAAATGATATGTAGTTATGTTGGTGTGGGTGATGATGAAGTTGTTTTACTACTTAATAGAGTAATAAGTGTGAAAACACTTATCCTTTTACCACTTAATTATAATAAAAACCAAGCCAAAACGTGTATTTAATGTTGTAAAAGTCAGAATTATGCGTGGTTTGTGTTTTTGTTGTGTTTTAGGACCAAAATGTGAAAAAGTAAGAAAACACGGGCTTTCTCGGGCTTTTATCCGAAGAAAAGGACAAAAGACGAAGTCATAAGATCAAAAGTGCAAGAAGAACAGAAGTCAAAGGCCTATTCTGAAGATTTATCGAAGAAAAAGTCTAAAGACGGAAGTTTGACAAAGTCGAAGAACCAAGTCAACTAAATGAAGAAATTAGAAGACGAGTTCATATTATCATTCGACTAATCTCGAGACAAAGTCGGGAAAGACGAGTCATTTAAAAAGACGAGAAGAAAAAAGGAAGAAAAAAGGAAGAAAGAAGGAAGCATCCTACCAACTCCCTTCTCCTATAAATACCCTCCTAATGCTTCATTAGGAGGGTGTTAGTTAGTTTTTTTTTAGTTAGTCATTTTTATTTTTCATATCTTTAGAGAGAAGTAGGTGATTCTACATTCTCTCTCTAGATTTCTTCCATCTTTTCTTTCAAGTTTTAAGCTTTTCACTTAATCTTGTATTTTGAATCCTTAGTCTACAAGTTCAAGTTCAAGCTTTTCATCATCTATCTTATGCTACCTTTCTTGTTTTTGATTTTGATCTTGATTCGGATTAAGTATGCATCTTGTTTAATCTTAATGCTTATTTGATTAAAAAGTTTATCTTTTTGTTCTTATAAATGTTTTTAAACGATTCAAGATTTTAGATTATGGCGGCTTATAGCTTATTTCTTGTTTAGCTTATTTCTTTTTAAGTGTTTTCCAAAGTTTAATCTTTTTTTAAAAGTTTGTCTTGTTGCTTATTTAGTGTTTTAAAAGTTTTCATTAGTGGCTTATTTAGTTCTCTTTAATTTTGATTTGGTAAAGTTTTGGTAGTTGCTTATTTTGATAAGTGCTTATTCGGTTCGGCTTATTTGCTTATTGTACCCTATCATAATATTATTAAGGGTTTACTTGTTCCGATCGAGTAAGTGTGATCGCATAAGCCTTAGGGTTTCTACTTGTGATCCACTACTGCGATCAAGACTAAGATCACATACCTCGATCTAGACTATGATCCATACTAAGATCACACACTGCGATCAAGGGTGCGATCTATGTTGCGATCCAGGGTGAGTTCTAAGTTACGCTCGTTCACCACGATCTGTGGCTGCGATCTAGGCTGCGATTGCTTGACTGCGATCCAGGACACGATCCAACCTACGATCCGTGGCTGCGATCGCTTGCTGCGATCACTGTGTTGCGATCCAGGGATACGATCGAGTGCTTCGATCGTGGACTACGATCGCATTGATTGCGATCTGGAGTACGATCCAAAGTCACGATCGTGGGTACGATCACTGAATACGATCCAAAGTGCGATCCAGGATACGATCAAGGACCACGATCGCATTGACTGCGATCAGATCTCAGTTTTCATTTTTATTTCCTGTTTTTATTTTTAATTTCAAATTTAACTTTTCCCGCTATTTTTACTTAGTGTTATTTTAAAACTTGTTTTGTCGTAGTTTAATTTTAGAGTTTTCAAATTTTACTTTTTGTCTAGTTTTAATTTTTCGTCATATTTATAATTTATTTTTAAAGTCTTATTTTTTAGTTTAATCTTTCAAAGCTTTTATTTTTATTTCGTTTTAGTCTTTCATTTAAGTTTCAATCATTTAGAGTTTTGTTATTTTGTCTTTTATTTTAAAGCTTTCGTGTTAGTTTTAGTACATCTTAAATTTGCCTTATCCCTTTATATTTGTTATTTGTCTTAATTCAGTTCAGTAGATATAGATAATCAAGCTCCCCCTTTTAGTGACCAACATCAATTATTCCACCCTAAACCGTGATCAATTCGATTAGATACCGAGAACGATTGAGTACACATATGCAAAACTCATTATATCATAGAGTCAAAATCGAATCCTAGCCAAGATCCTTTCATGCTTTGGATTACTAGAGGCCCCGGTTGTTCTTCTATCTATGGCATCCTCTATGAGATTGGTAATTATTATTCTCTATTATCTATTATAAAAAAAAGTTTGTAAGCTTGTTTCTCGTAACATTGTAAGATGCAAACACTAAAGTGTATATGTAGCGGTTGAGGTGTTTTCGGAGTTATTGGTTTAGAATAAATTAAAGTTGACGAAATGAATTGCATGAAAGCTACTTTTAGTTAACTACTCTCTCTCTCTCTCTCTCTCTCTCTCTCTCTCTCTCTCTCTCTCTCTCTCTCTCTCTCTCTCTCTCTCTCTCTCTCTCTCTCTCTCTCTCTCTCTCTCTCTCTCTTTCTCTCTGCGCGCGCATATGAGCATAGTATATACATTATGCAACTATATATGATTTATGTTGTTGTTGTAATATGATGGCATGATAGTGTGCTCTCACTTTTCTTTCTTTTAAAAGCGTTGATATAAAACAAAAGCAATAGAATGGTATATCTCAGGGAAATTTATTCCACAAAGTACTCATTTGATATCCTTATATTTTATACCAGCTGTTAAAAACTTACTCCTAAATGAGTATCATTGTATAAAATTATCATGAGCAATGATATACATAACGTTAAATGTATACCTAATGGACTGTTTTTTTTTCTTTTGCTGAAATACATACAACAACCATAATTTTTCTAGATTTTCCTATTGGTACTGGGTTCTCGTATACAAAAACCACCCATGCCTCGCAAACTACTGACATCCAATCATGTGACCAAGCTTGTGAATTTATGATAATGGTAAATATTGATCAAAGAAAATAAACTCAACCCTTCCATGGTGTATCATCCCATTTTTTTCAAGTGTACGTTATTTATTATCATAACTGAACTATTTTCCAGTGGTTAGGAAATCATTCGCAGTTCATTCCGAACAAGTTTTATGTTGGAGGAGACTCGTACTCTGGAAACCATGTCCCAGTTATCACACAGCTAATATCATATGGTAACATTTTTGTAGTTTTTCTTTTTAATTTGTTTGTATTTTTTTCAATTATAGTTCATAATTCCAGATTCTAGAATCAACATGTAGTTGCCTAGAATTATAACCATAGTGTACAACGTATTATTGAATTGTACGTTTCATTGTGGAGGAAATGGAGGTGGAATTGAGCCTTATATTAATTTAAAGGTCAATATCAATACCTTGTTACTTGTTTTCTATCCATGTTGAGAAAGTTATAAAAGTTAATCAAGCTCGCAAACATTTTGTTATACTGACAAAAGGAGTATGTAAGGTTGGTGTTTTGCAAGATTTAGGCACATCTTGTCTCGAACTAGCTTTGGTATTCTGATAAGATGTTGGCATACGAGTCATGGGTTCTTATATTATTGTATCATGTATTAAATGAAAAATTACGATAATCTAAAAGAGAATCAATTATAAATGTGTTAGCTTAAAGGGTGAACTTTTCTTAACATGGATATGTACTTGGCAACCCTGCGGATTTTTCGGAAGAAGCTAATTGCCATATTCTATTTGCTAATGGAATGGGACTTATTCCAGATGAAGTTTACAAGGTTTCGTTTGCTCCTTTGACATTTCTATCATAATTATCTACTGTTTTGGAAAATAATATTCCTAATTTCCAATGTCATAATAGTCGTTGCAACATAGTTGTGGTGGAGAGTATCGAGAAGACTATATTAACCCGAACAATGTAGGATGTGTGCAAGATATGGAGTTGTACTTAGAGGTTCTTTACTCATTTTCCTCTTCCATAACTTCTAAATTGAATCACCTTGATGGGAAAAAGTATATAAAGGGAAAAATAAAATAAATGAATTACTTTTTGTAGTGTGTGGATGGAATTCAAATGGACGATATTTTGGAACCATATTATGGTGATCCTCGTTTGCAGATCAAACTGCCCACCCAGAAGCAGTATAAAGCGAGTAGCCGTCCTATTTTCGCATGTGAAGTAAGCATCTAATCTGTTGCTCAAAAACCTATATTAATGTATTTTCAAATCTAAATTTATGTAATCCTATACTGAACATACTTGAACATTTTAGGAAATGGTTTATTGATGCAGGTTGATGTAAAGGATCCGGCTCATTATCGGGCTGATGATGCCAGTGTTAGAAAATCACTTCATATCCGAGAGGTACATTATTCTTATGTAAATCTAGTGGATATAATCGTAACATTGATCTATTGACACATGCTAGAACTTGTAACACCCCACTTGGATAAGTGGACCGTTACGTGTATTTATGGCGTGTCATCAAAGCATATAAGGTAAATGTCTTAATATATTAACTGACCATAAAGGAAATACCAGAATCAAACATCGGTAATCCAAACATAAGCTAAAAACATGAAAAGTAAATACTGCAAGGAAGGACTAAACAATGTCCAAACAGGCAGAGTAATAAATGAAGTGCACTAAGTACGGAGTCTAGATAGCTTCCATCCAATGCACCTACCCTTAGAATCATAAGAGCGTCCTGGTGTACATGTCGTTAGAACATGAAAGGAACTACGACTGAGCATAACGCCCAGTGAACGGATACAAAGCATGATAAGGAAACTGGAATGAAGCAGATAATAAAATACTGAAGCTGTAAATACTTATATATAAATTTGCAGCAAAAACTGTGTATGTTCATAATGATCTGGTTTATTAATTAGTAAAGCTGAATTATTATCTGTTATATCTGAAAATATGCATTCACTTTTATTGCCAAGAGCTTATATAGGTCATGTGCTGTAACAACGTCTACATGAATACATAGAGGGATGACCTCGTCATGCTATAGAGGGGTGCCCTCTAACTGATGTGTTGGGTGGAGGGATCAACTCCAATGTGAAAGATGTAGAGAACACATCACATTCACCTGATAAGTTGTAAATTGATAACCTAGGATGCACCCATACGCCCCGCTGATAATACTGATAAAATGGTCAAGTTGAAATAAATGGGACGCTGCGAGAAATCACTCCCCCGTAGAGGAGTCATGACACCGATGCCTCAAGTGTCATGGTTGTATATAAAGCTCATGCAAATTTAACTTAGTTATTAAGATGATTACTGATAAAACTTATAACATATACTGGGGAAAACATTTGGTTGCAGACGGGGAAAACCTATTCATGCATAGAAAGGAAGTCCTTGTTGAAGTACGGAAATCCATACCTCGTGTCCAGTAATGAAATAAGAATGAAAGCTGAAGGATCGACTCCGACTTCACGGATACTACATAAATAAGGGACGTGAATGAGTTGTCTGATTACCGTCTCTTATTACTGTTTATTAATGTCCTTAATTCATATGTGTGTTCTCGTATTATTTTACTGGTTGCGTATAAACTGATTAATCTGATTGTCTGGTGTATTTCTGATAAATCAGATTGTCTTTAAATATTTATTGAATAGCGTATATCATGTATTTCAGATTACTTGTATATTATACTGTATTATGATATGGTATTATACTGTATTATGGTATTATAATATTACTATAAATAGTAACCTGCTATAAATAGAAAGTTTCTAAAATTAGAAAGGTTTCTAAAAATAGTTTCCATGAAAAATTAAATCATTTAAATAAAACCAAGCATTTTAAAATTAATAAACTAATTAAATCATTTTAATTAAATTTACTAATAAAATAATGAAACATTATAATTTGGTTAAACCATGCTATATTTTACTTGGTAAAAATGATTTAATATAACTTACTAAAACCTCGTTTATATCTTTCTATTGTATCCCCGAAACCCGAGTCAAAACTTTATCCTACCGAGACATCTAAAGTCTCGATCGCACGACAAATCAACCAACAAATAAAATGAACCAACCCCCCTTTCTTTCCCCCTTTTGTCCGAGATCCCACAACCTAGTGTTGTCCAAGATCCCAAACATCCCCTTTGCTACTCCCTGGGCAGCAGTTCCCCCTGTTGTTCATCCCATTCCCACTGACTGCACGTCGATTCCCCCTGTTGTCTGATTACTACCCACATAGAGCTTTAGTCTCTCGGTTTCCGCTGCTTCAAGACAAACAAACCCCAATGCCCAAAACAAACACCCCCTGATTGCCTTCGTGTCCCATTGTTTTAAGACAAACACCCTTGTTGGGTCATTGTTGTTGTTCGAAAAGCCAAACACCCCTGTTGGGTCATGGCTGGCCAATAGGACACACACCAAGAGCTTATGGTCTTAGTTTTCGTGAATCAAACAAAACCCGACACCCTCTTAATTTTTATTCCATTATTACATTATAAAAACTCATTTGGTTAGATTCTAAAGATTTGCTAATTCGTGATTTAGAAGGAATTAAGGGAAAAGAGTGTTTACCGTTATAGGATTGAGAACGAATGACGAGTACACAAACAAATCAAGCAAGAAACGGCTCGTGATTCCCTTGGTGTGCCACCAGTCGTCGGCCACACCCAAGATACGAGAATCCTAGTTCTTTTTATGTGTGTTTATTATTCTGACAAGCAAAATTGGGTAACCACTCGTTTTTTTTGTTTTAAGGATGGGCCGGGCTCCAAAGCCCAAAACTCTTTTCTTGTTTCTTTTAAATTAGCCACAACCCATATACATGTTGTATATGTTTGGTTTTCATTTCGTTTATAAATATTTTCTTGTATTTTCGTGTTTTAAAATCCCGTCCTGTATTTATTTATTTTTTGGAAGTTGATACATACGTAATACTGAATAGCTAGTAATTAAGTATTAACTAATAATTATTTTCTGAATATTTAATTACGTCACGATTTTAATTAAAACTGAGACTGTGTGAATTTAATATTCGTGGATTTTAAACATCGCGTACGTGTTTGTATATTAATCCTCGTAATATATTTCGACATGGATTATTTATTTCCTGAATAAATAATATTTGTGTAATATCTGAATTAATACTGTTATTTATTATTTAAATAATTAGTTACGCAACGTGTAAATTAAAGCTGTGACTGTACGTAATTAATGTTCGTGGACTTTTAAGGTGGATTTTACAACTCTTCCCCTCTAAAAAAAATTCGTCCTCGAATTAAAGGTAATTTAAGCTGGTGAAGTTATAAAATCTGAAAGGACACATAAGCTGAAAGATAATTCGTTCTCGAAATAAGATATAATTGTTGCTGAAAGGTATGAACATGCCATGAATGACGTGAATATGGAATGTGACGTGGCTGAATAACTTAACTGAATTATTGAAGGAAAAAGGATGACAGATCCGGATGGAGTCCTCTGTTCCGAATAGCTTCCCGCTCGAAACGGTTCCTTCAAAGATCTAAACACAATGAAAAATCTTGGTCCTGATGACCCTGTCCTGACAACGCTGAATAATTTCTGGTTCCATACTTAAGATGGATTTTCTGAATCTGATAGAATGAATCACATATAACACGTAGGATACATGAAACAATACGTACTAATTACATGAAATGATGACTTCTATATCTCTGAGTAAAGCTACTGAAACTGTTATTCCCATATCAATCCATAACACAAGATTCTAGAGAGATAAAGAGAAGAAAGTAGAGAGAGAAAGTAGAGAGATTTTGGAAGGTTAAACACTTTAGAGAGAGAAAGTAAAATGGTAACCAACACCCTCTTCCACACATGGAAGAGGGTATATATACCCTAGGCTTATTGGGTCATGGGCTTTGTGACTTGGGTCGGGCTTGGCTTGCACTTGGGCTTACGCCCCTAACTTATACAATATTAGCTTGAAGTCCAAGCCCGGTTAACCCGACTAACCTATTACAATACAAGACCATTAACGACTAAGATGACCTATTACATTCTTGTTCGGCTATATAAAATATAGGTCTAACAATCTCCCCTAATGTATCGGTCATCTTAAAAAGCTTAAAAAGTATAAGATGATTGAGTGAATACATTCTTGTAGAGGAGATCTTCCTACTTTGGTCTTGAATCTTGGTCTTGGTCTTGATCTTGTTTGTAACGTTTTTTTCTTTCATGCTTTTGTGATCTTTATCTTGAGCCTTTATCAATAAACTTTGAGTGCTTGAGATCTTCATCTTGTGCTCCTTGTGACTAAGATACCTATTACATTCTTACGTTCTTTGGTATCTTGTGTATCGCCATCTTGTGCTCTTGTGACTTCAGAATCGACATTGGTTAGTACACAACTATGCCACCTTCTTGATATGCAGCAACATATATAGACACGGAAGAAATGGCTTTGAACATTTCATCCTAACTCGGTAGCGATTTACCTGCGGTCGGTGAAGACCGTTAAACGATCTGTGATCGGGTAGATTCGATTAAGAACCTCCTTGACAGGGTTTCCCGGCGGTAGTAGCCAGTTCTCTTTACTCGACCGTCTCAAAGCAGACCGCGAACGTAAAGAGTGAATCATAAGGATAAATCATCCGTCTGATTAAAGTCGTCAATTCAGATTTCCTGGAACAAGTTTAATTCTAAAATAATCGCACCATTGTTGCATTCCAGTTTGTCACGAGCTTGATTCATAGAGAATCTTGCGAGTCACCTACCGCAGTGCTGTTTGATGGTGACACTGGAAGGATTTCCATTCGTCACTGTGAGCACTAAAGAGTGTCACTCTGAATGTTCTGGCAAGATCACACAGATTTTGCGAAGAAACCTGGAATCAAGTTTGAGTCAATTAAGAATACAAACTTAGTTGCTTTCCAGTTCTCATAAGTTTGATTCGTGAAGAATCGCACAAGTTACCTACCATGAGCTTGTTTGATGTTGGCTCAAGCAGGATTTCCATCTTCATTGTGAATCGTATCACTTAGATGTTCTAGCAATATCACAAGGATAATGCGTAGGACTCGATTGTGTCCTAATGAGATGATAGATTGATCTCTTTTGGCTCTAGACTCAGTAAGTGCATTTTGGTAATCGGAGGCTGGAGCAGACTGCCACCTTTTCAATATTAACTAACTTGGAGTGAGAAAGTCAATAGATACATGTTGATCTCCGTGACAATGAGACAAGTTTCTTTTGAGAGAAACTCGAATGGACGGGGAAGGGTTGTGCATCGCATCACTGGGTGCATGATACTTGTCTTTGATAGATGTGTTAACCCGGTTTCTGCCTAAGTTGCATAGAATATTCAACTCCTTCAATGTTTACCAACATGTCATCACTAGCACCTTGTTGTGATTTTTCCAGTGCTAACTTAAGTAATTGGTCCGCATTCAGCTTCATTCAACTCCATCTTTCCTAAGGACAACTATTTCTAGATATGAAATGTCCTTGGGTAGATCCCTCCGGTTCTGGTTGGATCGTAGGACTTAGTTTCCTATCCTAAACCACCTTTTGACTCCATCGTTCCGTCGTGGATAGTAGGTTGTTTGGGTATAGATCGTAACCAAAAAACCATTGAAAACCATTCAAAGTGCTTGATAAATATCAAAACTTTTAACACTTGAAAGTTTTATATTTCCGAAAAGCTCCCCCTACACACATGCATCGATATACGAAATGGTTTAGCATGTGAAGGAAAGAGTTGCATTTTAGTCTTTAAGATCACATGTTGCAATATATTAAATTTTAATCACATTTTCTCCCCTATCTCTAATATAAAAACATCATATTAGAGATACCAATTGATTAAAATATGACAATTTCTGAAAACAGATTGGGAGAGAAACATGTGTGCACGCGTGAATCATGGAACATTAAGTCGGGTTGCTCCCCCTCAACAATATATGTGTGTCTAGAGACAAAATTTGACAAAATTTTGGAAAAACGACACCACAAAATATGTTAAGGTACGGAGATGAGATGCCTTTTCAGATATAATATATTACATTTGACAATTTCATATCATTTTTGGAATGTGTTGGATACATAAAATATGACAATTTCAGAGATGTACCCTAACAACATTAAAGGCTTTATTTTAAAATGCTCCGCCTCAAAAATTGATCCAAATAACATATGACAATTTTGAGATATAAAAACCACATATGAGGAAGGGAGTGTTGAACACACAATTTTGAAAGATTTAGAAAAACCTTTTGAGAAATTCATGAAAAATTGTGTTCAACGATTTTAAAATAATCAGGATAGAAGACTTCTCTTCTATTGCTTAGGGAAAGCGCACTGAAACGTACACTTCCCTTTCGGGTCCGTTTTTCATGAGCTCAAAACTTTGATTGTTTTGTGACTAGATCATGACCGAGAAAAATAAATTTCCGGTTGTAAAGGATAAGTTATCATCCGTGATAAACTTTCCTTAAGTTGAAGTTCAAGGTCTAAGCTAACATTTACTTAGAAATTGTTTTTCATGAACTTAAAAACTTTGAATGTTTTTATGAGAAGCTCATGACCGAGAAATATGAATTTATCGTTGAGAAGGATAAGTTATCGTCCGAGATAAAGTTTCCTTAGTTGAGGTCCGAGTCCTAAGCTGTGATGCGCTTAGAAGTCATTTACACGAGCTTAAAACTTTCGAATAGTTTTAATAGAAGCTCGTGTCCGAGAAAATCGAATTTCTCGTTTTGAGGATAAGTCATACTCGGGATGAACTTTCCTGTCTTGTGAGCCCGGGTTACAGTTTGTAATTTGACTATAAGCCATTACACGAGCATAAAACTTTTGAATAGTTTTAAGAGAAGCTCGTGTCCGAGAAATATTAATTTCTCGTTTTGAGGGTAACTTATCGTTGAAGAGATAAAGTTCCCTTTCTTTGACATTCGAGTTACAGTCTGATATGTGACTGTAAGTCATTGTGAACTTTTACTTGTGAAACCCCTGAGATACGTATTTCTCTATTATCTGCTTCTTGAGAAACTAAACTCTGAGAGTGTCTTTTGTTGAACGGTATGAATATGGAAAACCTTGGTGTTCTTATTGAACCTTTACTTTTTTACCTGCACTTTCATCAGTAGTTTGTATGCTTGCATGTGGGTTAGTGATATCCTTGTGACAACCATGTTGGGGTTCACATTGAACCTTTTTCGTGCTAGAGGGAAATATCTTTCCAGTAGGAACCCACCTAAGACCTATTGTTTTGAAGGTTCTACCCGTTGGTATCCACCTAAGATAGTGTCTAGGAGTCATAGTTTTCTCATGCACAGCGGAAGACATAGTTGGAGAAAACCTATTTCCATTAGGGTTCCATATTTGAGGTGCTCTAGCTTTTTGGTTTACCTTGTTCTGGACTTTAGTGATACAATCATAGTAAATGGCATTAAGCACGCATTTGTTACATTTCTTGCAAACAAAGTGCTTAGCATCTGAGAAGGCTCTAGAGTTCCTAGGGTTGGTAGAATTGTGCACATCATAAAAGGGTCTAGAATTCCTAGATGTGTGAACAACGCTCCTAGGTTGTGTTTTGGTCCTATCTCTTGCTTTTGTATTTTTCTGAGCATCCTCTAGATAGCTTTTATGACTCGTGTCATTTGATCTACGCCTAGGCATGTTCTTGGAGCTATATCTAGAGTTGCTTGAAGCATTCATGTGATCAAGTTTTGCAGATGCAGTCTGGCTTAAAAAGGGTCTAGTTTATGGAGTGACTGGTTTAGGCAAATTGCTACGTACGTCAACTTGGGATGCAAACCTCGGATTCGACATTTTAGGTCGTTCAGATTTAAACGCATTCGGTTGTCTAGCAACTGAGTGGTTTCTGAATGATTGAGAAGGAGGTTTCCCCAAGACTGAATGTTTTTGTAACTTAGTATCCACACTATTTCCTTTTATCTTCCTTAATTCGTTTTTCACCACTGTCAGTGCAAAAACCATTTCCTGAATCTGAGCCTTTAATTGCTCATTTTGTAGAAGTAATTGAGCGACACGTTGTTCTAACTTAATGTTCATATTATCAAATATGGCGTTATCAGCATTCGCATCATTACTATCTACAATGTCGATAGGTTGCACAGATATTTCACTTAATGAAGCAGGCGGAGGACTTGGATTTTGAGAAGCCAACTTTGATTCTAACAAATTTATTTGTTTCACAAAATATTCCTTTTTCGCAATGAAATCTTGAATCTTACGATCCAATTTTTGTTCAAGAACAACATTTTCTTTTTCAAGTTTTTCAAAATAAGCTTCAAATTTGTTATTTTTCTTTGAAAAATTGAGTTTGGCATCCTCAAAATCTTTTGTCTAATGAGCTAACAGAATTTCAAGCTCGTGAATCTTAGAATCAACATCCTGAGAAGTCTCTCCTCCATTAGTACTCGTATCTGATGAATCAGGTGTGGTATTGCTATCAACTTTTTCCACTAGATACGTGTCAAGAGTGGATTCAGATTGCTCAGTATGTTGAGGAACATCGTATTCAGCATTTAAATGTACCATAACCATCGGTTGATCATCATAAATGGGTGTGATATCCGCATCATTGGTTGTTTGATCATTCCATGAGCTGGTACTGGTATGTTGTGTTTCTGATTCTGTCCCGCTGCTTTCTATATCAACCGAAGAAGCATCTAATGCTTGATCTTTATCGACCGTGCACTCTTTCGTCTGCATCAATCTTTGATTCACCCTTCTTTCAAATTGCCTTTGAGGGCGTGTTCTTTCATCAATTGACTTCTTTATATTACTCATATGTTGAAGAAGTGTGTCTTTGAACGCTTGAAGATCTACGAGAGTATATTTGGTAAAGTATGTACTTGTGAATTCTCGATCGTGTTTGGATAAGCCACTTGAGTCAATGAATTGTTGTAACTGATTGTTGAGAGCTAAAAGGACCTCCATGGATATAAGCTCATGAAAATAATCTCTGTCAAGTTCTTGTTGAAGATGGTTCACATTAAGTAGCATTGTTCTAGTGAATGTCTCAACATTTTGACCAAATAGTAGAGCGAATACCCGTTTGAATCCAATTTCAAGACGAGTGCCTTTTAGGTCTTCTCTGGAAAGAATCTGAAGGTGTGACTGAAGCAACTTTAAGTGTTCCATGCATCTTTCTTTTGCTTTCAACATCTTGTATTTGAGTGCATGAACGGTTTTGGTTGTAGAATCCTTCTTAGAAGGTTTACTGATTGGAGTCTCAGTATTTTTCTGAACCTTTCGATTCTGCATCTTCTCTTTATTCATCTCAGTCATGGACGTTGTTGTTGTTGAATCCGCGAAGATGTCCACTGAACGGATGTCTCAAAGAGGATATGGTGTATATGGATTACGGATCTTAGTGGATGTGTTGTGATTTGATTGTGGTTGAAATTCCCAAAAATCCGTTTTTTTTTCAGTCCGACAATAAATTCCTCAGTCCAACAAAACGGTAAGCCGAAAAAATTTGTATCTTTTTTTTAATCTTCGTGTAAACTATGTTCCGAGACTAGTCTAGATAGTGGCTAAGTCTAATAAGTACTCAAACAAAATTTAGATGTCCATCACAATACCCATCGTAACTCTTGATCGTGGTGGGTGATCGCAACCTTGGATCGTAGTGAGTGATCACACTCCTTGTATCACAGTGAGTGATCGCACTCCTTGGATCGCAGTGAGTGGTCGCACTCTGGATCGTAGTGAGTGATCGCACTCCTTGGATCGCAGTGAGTGATCGTACTCCAGATCGTAGTGAGTGATCGCACTCCTTGGATCGTAGTGAGTGATCGCACTTTATGAAATGGGACCCATTAACATTGATTGAATGATCGAATCGAAAGTCGGTGGAAATATCTGATTTGAGGGAACAAATTTGTGATAAAAATTTGGCTGTGGCTGAGTTAAAGGAAACACTTCGTACCCTAAAAGGTAAGAATGTTGTGGATAACGCAGCCACTGTCTCAACATTGTCCTCTAGTGCAATCAAAAGGAACCTCATCGCCATCACACAACTTAACAAGGGCCCTAGGACTAAAACATCTCAAACATTGGTCATTGAAGATAAGGCAAATTCAAAACCAGCTTCTAATATTCCCGTGTTGTCTTATACAAGAGTAAGCACCACTACTAAGGCTCAAAGATCTAAGCGTAAAAGGAACAAGAAGAATGATAGGATCTTGCCCCCATCTAGTAGTCAAGTGAAGAAGAAAGTAGAACCCCACCCTAGGATTGTTATCTCTACTTTGAATAAAAAGAATCATGTAGCTAAACTTTAAGGCTCTGCGATTGTGCAGCGTTCTAAGCCTACTGTGAATTCTAATTTGAAATGTTGGAATTGAAATGAATGTATGTATTCTAGTCATCATGATTCTTGCCTTATTAACCATGTGAATGAGATGAATACCCAAAAAATGGTTTAGAATGGAAACCGACTGGGAAAGTGTTAACCCAAGTTGGTTGGATGTGGCGCCCCACTAGTAGAACTTTCACTATAGTAGGAAATGTGTGACCTTTTACTAGGATCGCCCCCACTAAAGCGAAGAAAGCGTGTCCTTTAACTAGGAGTACCAAGGCTACCTTAACACAAGCGTGTCCTTTAACTAGGAACACCAACACTACTGTAGGAACCAAGTGCCCTTTAAATAGGTCTACTCCCACTGTAGTACCCGCTAATACTCCAAAACCTCAGAAAGTTGGAACAATAAAACCTGTTATTGGTAAAACTCACATTAGAAAACACAGGAAATCTAAGGACAACACAAATGGTAGCAATTCTGATAATTTTATATTTGTATCTGCTAACACTCCGGAACCAATAGTTTCTAATGCATTGTCTACTATTGTTACTGAAAATAGGTGGTCCAAATTGTTCTCTGGTATTTGGACTCTGGTTGCTCCATGCATATGACCGGAGATCGCTCTCAACTCAGAAATTTCGTCAGCAAGTTTCTTGGTTACGGTGAATATCATATTGGGAATGTTATAATTTCAAGAGTGTATTATGTGGAAGGTCTTGGTCACAAAATATATTTTCTGTGGGACAATTTTTTATGCTAACCTAGAAGTTGCTTTTCTAGGGCATACCTGCTTCACCCGTAATTTGGAAGGGGTTGATTTATTGAAAGGTACTCGAGGGAATAATTTGTACACTTTGTCTCTACAAGATATGATGGCCGCTTCTCCCGTATGTCTTCTCTCCAAAGCATCGAAGACTAAGTCATGGTTATGTCATCGACGGTTATCTCATCTTAAGTTTGACGCTATTAATCATTTGGCGAAAAATGAACTTGTTCGTGGTCTTCCAAAACTTACATGTCACAAGGACCATTTGTGTTTCGCATGTACAATGGGGAAAAACACTAAGAAATCATACAAACCCAAGACTGAAGACACCAACCAAGAGAAACTTTATTTGTTGCATATGGATCTTTGTGGGCCAATGCGTGTTGAAAGTCTTAGTGGTAAAAATTACATCCTCGTCATTGTCAATGATTACTCTCGGTTTACATGGGTGAAATTTCTTACAACAAAAATGAGGCACCTAAATTCATCATCGGATTTATCAAGATGATTCAAGTGCGTCTCAACACTACTGTCCGACGCATTCGTACAGATAATGGAACCGAATTTGTGAACAAAATATTACGTGATTATTATGAAGAATTTGGCATATCTCATGAAACATCCGTTGCTCGCAATCCACAACGAAACGGTGTCGTTGAAAGGAGAAATCTCACACATATGGAAGCTGCGCGAACGATGTTAATTTACGCAAAGGCTTGATTGTTTTTATGGGCAGAAGCAGTATCTACAGCAGTTTCACCCAAAACCGGTCACTAATTCAAAAACGCCATGGTAAAACACCTTATTAGCTTCTCCATGGAAAAGTACCAGATTTATCATATCATCAAGTATTTGGTTCTCTTTGCAATCCAAATAATGATGGTGACAATTTGGGAAAACTTCAACCAAAGGCTAATATTGGAATTTTCATTGGTTATGCACCCACAAAGAAGGCATATCGAATCTACAATCGTAATTCTCGTAATCTTCGGGTAAACTATGTTCCGAGACTAGTCTAGATAGTGGCTAAGTCTAAAGTACTCAAACAAAATTTAGATGTCCATCGCAATACCCATCGTAACTCTTGATCGCGGTGGGTGATCGCAACCTTGGATCGTAGTGAGTGATCGCACTCCTTGGATCGCAGTGAGTGATCGCACTCCAGATCTTAGTGAGTGATCGCACTCCTTGGATCGCAGTGAGTGATCGCACTCTGGATCGTAGTGAGTGATCGCACTCCTTGGATCACAGTGATTGATCGCACTCCAGATCTTAGTGAGTGATCGCACTCCTTGGATCGCAGTGAGTGATCGCACTTTGGATCGTAGTGAGTGATCACACTCCTTGGAACGCAGTGAGTGATCGCACTCTGGATCGTAACCAGTAATCGTGATATTAGATCGCAAGTAGAAACCCAAGTTTATGCGATTGCAATACACAGATCGTACTAAGGAACCAAAAATACCCCTTTTCTCGGATAGTACTAGAACACAACAAATTCGTGATTTTTAGCCTAAAAATGAATCAAGCACCCAAAAATTTGTGTTTTTAACAAGAATAACAAATACCAAATCACTACCAATAGTAAGTAGATGATTTGTATCAAGAATAAACTATAAAAACACCAAAAAAAAAATTGGTACGAGACTTTTAGAGCAAGATAGGCACGAAAAATCAAGAACACAACACACGAATCTTCAATCACATATACACTATAGGCTCTGATACCAAATGTTATTCCCATATCAATCCATAACACAAGATTCTAGAGAGATAAAGAGAAGAAACTAGAGAGAGAAACTAGAGAGATTTTGGAAGGTTGAACACTTTAGAGAGAGAAAGTAAAATGGTAACCAACACCCTCTTCCACACATGGAAGAGGGTATATATACCCTAGACTTGTTGGGTCGTGGGCTTTGTGAATTGTGCCGGACTTGGCTTGCACTTGGGCTTACGCCCCTAACTTATAAAATATTAGCTTGAAGTCCAAGCCCGGTTAGCCCGACTAACCTATTACAATACAAGACCATTAACGACTAAGATGACCTATTACATTCTTGTTCGACTATATAAAATATAGGTCTAACAGAAACATATTAGGACTAACTTACGTGAACAATTGTGAACGCGCTACGTGAGCAATTATGAACGTGGTTCGTGATTTATGAGAGTCGCTGTGCATGAAATACATATTTTGAATGTGATACGTGGAACATACTGTGAACGTGATACTAGGACATATCATGAACCTATGCTGACTGAGGAAAGAATGCCAAATGATACGGGCTGAGACGTGAAACGTCTGCTTGGGTATGGAAAAGCTGTGTTGAACTTGTGTCCGGTTTCTTAAGCTTTTTGTGGCCGTATTCAGTAACAAGCTGTGAAACGTGTATCGTGAGATGTAGTACGAACCTGAACGTGATCAATGTCATGAATGCGAACGTGAATTTAGATCATGAAACATCACAAAATACGGACTGAGACTGTAAAACCCGCATGCTTTTACCATGAACAGTTCACTACGTAAACATACGAACCTATTAAAATTTGCTAATTATGTCACGTACACGTATCATGAATATCGAATCCAGAAATTGCGTACGTGTTATTATACGATAATTATTACATACATGTTAATACACGATGATTCTTAACTAAAATGAATAAATCACGAGTATATAATCACGAACATTTAAAATGATAATCGCGTATATTAATTAGACGCGATGAGTAATTATGTATATTAATTACGTACGCTAAGTAATTACGTATGTTATGATTATTATTAATATACGACATGAATTTACGTATAATAAGTAAAACCACAAAATAACAAGTCACATCATCTAAATCACGCGACATGGATATTTAACACGAATATTATTACGTAGATCATAATTACGTTTAACACGTATAAGGGTAACCATGGGAAAATTCACGAAATCTTAAGACACGATCACGAGTATCATTTAGCAAGACGCGAATTAAATAAAAATGTGTAAGTGTTTTTGTTTGGGCCGTTTGAACAAAAGAAGACAAGAAGAAAACATGGGCTCTAGGCCCAAGGGTTGTCCTAGGTCGACTAAACAGAAAACAGATGGGAGGAGTATTTATTTTTGGACAACCAGAAAATCACACATAAAAACCCTAAACATAAAAACAGGCAGTCACTTTTTCTCTTCTTCTTTTGTTTCTTCTGCCGTCGACCAACACCAAGACAAGTTGTGCAAACGTGAGTTTTGATCAAGATCATGATGGTGTTCGTGTTTGATTTCTAAACCCTAAACAAAAAGTAAATAAAACTAGATTCCTGTTTCTTTTAATCAAGATGTTAATTGTTCAAGAACACATAAAAAGAATTAAGAACACGACTTATAAACATGTTAGAAGTCTTAAAATTTAAAAGGGGTTCGGGTTTGGTGATGTTTCGCCTGGCTATGCACTCGAAACCGAGAGTCTATGACTCTCGGTGGCTTTTCCACTACCAGCCGCTCCCCATAAGGGGGCGATGGTGCCTTCCTTTGGTCAGCCGCAAGCCCAGCAGGCCCAACAGGGGGAAAACTGTGTCAGGCAGTGGGAACCGAGACCTTTTGGTCTCGGCGGGTACTTTTGACGCAGCAGGGAGAAACTAGCAACTGCCAGTGGCTAATGCGCAGCCAGTAGCAACACAGGGGGGTGTTTGGCTGTTGGTTTTGGTCAGGGTGTTTGGCTGTCAGGTTAAAGAACAAAAAGGGGGTTATGTGGTTCGGCTTATATGTAAAACACGGAAATGGGCACGAGATTATTTTGTTACAAGTTCTATTTTTTTACAAGAATAATTAAATTAATTAAACATGATTAATAATTATTTTAATATAAATATGGACTTAGGTTAATTATTATTTATTTAATAATACAGGTTTTAGCCTAAGTATTTTATTATTTACATTAGACTATAATAATTAATTAATTATTAAAACATGACATATAATTATTTAATTTTCATGACTTAGGTTATATCAATATAGATATTAATACATTTTTAACCTAAGTATTTTATACACTTTAATTTAATTAAATCATTCTTATATTTAATTAAATCTATAACCTATAGTTTATCTAATTAACATGTTATAATTAATAAACTATATTACTAATCACATGACTTAGCATATTTAATCAGTAAAACTAAGCTTATGTTATTAGCTTACTAATTCAGCTTATTTCTAAATATGGAAACTTTCTATTTTTAGAAACTTATCTATTTTAAGAAGTTAATCTATTTTTGGAAACTTTCTATTTTAGGAAACCTGCTATTTTTAGGAAGTTACTTATTATCACACAACAAGTATAATAATACAAGAAATACAAGTAATACTTAATCAGAACATACAGAATACATGATAAACACAACATAACATTAAAATTAGTAAAACAAGGCATGAACATATCAAACAAGCTAAGACACGATATAAAATCAGTTACGTATTCAGTAATCATAATACTTATACACGTATACTATTTATGTAGCATTAATGAGATCGAAGTAGGACTTCCTTCTATTCTTCTTCTTCATTTACTGGAAATAAGGTACAGATTTCCCGTCCTTTAGTAAGGACAATCTCTTCCTTCATTAGGATTTCCCGTATACATCCAACTGCTTTCCCTAGTAGTTACATATTAAATGCTTATGTTTTATTAGTTACCTTAGCCATATACATGCATGACAAGTTTCACCTAGTTATGGAGGTACCATAACCATAACACTAGAGGCACTAGTGTTATGACTTCACCACGGCGGAGTGATAGCTCGTGGCATCCCTTTCAGTTATTTGGCCATTATATTATTATATTATCACGTGGGGCGTATGGGTGCACCTAGTTACATGTTTCAGTCAGGATTTCATGGTGAATGTGGTGTGTGCCTTGCATCATTCACAAGGAGATGATCCCTCCTACCCACTTACCAGTTAATTAGAGGTATCCCCTATAATTTGCATGACGAGGTCACCCCTCCAAGTATTCATGCACGTTGTTGACCTCATGACCTATATTGGCTATTTTGGTACATTAACTAATACAAATTTTCATAAGTAACATAAGCTATGTTTTTTAGAACTAATACCAGTTAACATGACCAACAACTAGGTTTTCTAAGACTTAAACATTTCCGCTGCTATTAGTCTTATTTATGTTTCAGCCATTCATACTATGTCATATATCCGTGCACTGAGCATTATGCTCAGCCGTTACTTTCCTTTCCATGTCCCAAAACGGCAGGTACCTAAGGACAGACTTGAGCATTTGGAGGACGTGCATAGGATGGAAGCTGCCATAGACTTCTTCTCCTTTTGCTTTCATATACTTATGCTTGTGTAGTCTTTCATTCATTTCATTAACTTTATTCATGTTTTGGGCTTATGTTTGGGAACCGATGTTTGATTCTGGTTTTCCCTATGGTCATGTATGTTTTACTACATATTACCTTGCATGCTTTAATGACACGCTATAATTACGCGTAACGGTCCACTTATCAAAGTGGGGTCTTACAATTATGGTATCAGAGTAGGCTTTGACTTGTAGGCTCTAAAACTTGACCTGTGACTAGTGGGTAGTCATCATGAGCTTCCTAAGCCAACGCTTGTTATTCCATGTATTTATGTTTTCTGCACCTTGTTGTTTTAACCATGATGTTTTCAGCACCTTGTTGTTTCAACCATGATATTTTCATCAATATTGCTTTTACTAATATGGACTGAACAACCGTCATCCATACTTAGTTATGTGTTAGTGTTTCATGCATGATTTTCTCTGTGAATTGTGGCTAATGTTAACTGAACCCCAGTAGTTCATAATTGGTCACATAAAAAATTTTCTGGTAAGTTTTGACAGTTGAGTTTCATTCATTTATTCCATGTATCATTGTCGCAGGTTTATGACTAAGTAACGGTTGGTATAGGACTGACCCTATTTAGTTTCATGTGCTTTTATCGAAACTTTTAACTTTGGGACCGACCCATAGGCGTCCCCTCGCTATGTCTTTTGTTTTGGGTAAGCTGACCATAGGCGTTTACCCTCGCGCATGTAAAGGTTTTCATAAATTACATCATGCATTCACGCACTGCTTACATGTATAAAATTTTTCTCATGATTTATTGGCATAATTTTTTTTCATGTCCCCTCATATGTTACTATACCTCATGTATGTTTTCATACTATCATGGTTAACTTCATTTTCATGTTGATTATGTTATATACTCCTTCCTGTTAAGTTGTTCCATGTTTCTTCATGATGATTTCGTCTTCATGTTCATTATGCCTTACGTCTCTTTTGTTGTTTATGCTTTCATGCAAGACACTGTTGGATTTCATTTAAATCCTGCTTTCATGATAGTCATGGTTGGTTTTCATTAATCATGCTTTCAGGAAAAATCATCGTTGAAATTTGGTTAACCACACATTAGCGTTTCTCTATGCAACCAGAATGAGGTATATACTGACATTTCCAGGGTATCATGATGGTCTTTCTAACCGTTTAACCAATTATTTTACTTTAAAATCGTGTCAGATGATCGACCTCATACCGATCATTCCATGTGTACTCCATGTACCGTATCCCATGTGCGTATTCCACTTGCTGATACTCTAAAAATTGCTGATGCCGCTCATAGCTTGGAGATGTTACTAAGGGTTGATGATGTGGATATTAGAGACGCTATGAGATGCTGATGCTGTTCACGACCTAGAGATCTTACAAGACGAAGACAAAGGCGTTAGATCAAAATGATTGGACGAGAAGATGCTTCACCACCAGACGATTTCCATCAATCATTGTCCCTAATTCTTAGTTACATGTCACACGTCATTCAGTTGACGTTTCAGTCATATGTGTGAGAACCGGTACCAGCCGACAACTCAGCTGAATAGTACATGAATCACAGTCATGAGAATGATCGTCATGGGACTGACAAACAAGACGATAGTAACGACTACTGTGACATCAAGTATCCTAGCAATCGCAATCGCAACCGAAACTCCGACTGCGGACGTGACCAGGAATACAAAGGGTCAGTAGTCTAACCGATCCGTCAATTCTGGCATAATAACCTAATATTTGAAGTTCTACTTGTTTCACATCTAGAGACACATGTCAAGACATCTGTCAAGACACATGTCTCACGTATACTTTCTGAAGACACATGTCAAGACACCAGTCAAGACACGTGTCATGCTTATATTTCCCAAGACACGAGTCAAGACACATGACTCACGTCCAATTCTGGAACATCCCTAAGAAATTCAGGGTACCCTCCAAAGGGTATATCCATTTTGTGGTGCCATGTATTAATCAAGCCAAAAGAATTTCAGTACCATCACCGACGTATCTGTGAGATCTGTCACGTTTGCTCGATGACACTTTCATTTCTTGCACCCATATTTCATATATTCGTGACCATAAAGGACGTCATTCGTATCCCCATGTATATGAAGGTTTTCCTTCATTCTAATGAGGAGATCCAAGCTGCTAACACATTACCTCGGACAGATGCGTGTTGATTTTAATCCTAAGTATGGACTACGAACAGCACACCATGCTACGATGTATGATTATGTACAGTAATGTTCAGGCTCCTGAATACATTCAGCATGGTTTTCCATCAGGAAAATCTGTACACATTATCTATGCTTTCCAAGCACGTGCTTTTTTAGCCATGGCTGCTAAAATTTTCTAGCTTTCAGTTAAGACACGACCACTGAAGTGCTTTTACGCTTAACCAGTAGATTATTCCAAAATCTCCCCATTCATTCCAGAAGAACCTTCAAGGAAAAGGACGGTACCATGAGATTATGTGTCGACTATCGTTGATTTAAACAAATCACCATTCATAACCGTTATTCTCCTCCACCTATTGACGGCATGTCCAATCGAATTTAGGGTGTTAAGCACTTTCCAAAGATCGGATTCATGATCATGCTGCCAACAGTGACGAGTGAAAAAGCAGGACATTTCCATGACTGCTATTCGTACACGACTCGGTCATGCTAGATTCATGATTTTCTATTAGTCTCATATATGCCCCAGCAGCATTATGAACTTAATAAATTGAGTTTCCATGAGCTCGTAAACAAATTCATCAGTGTTTTCATCAAGGACAACCTGATTTTCTCTAAGTCTAGAGAAGAGCAGGAAGACAATTTTTGCACTATGTTGCAAATTCTACGACAAGAAAAATTTCACCCTGAAAATTTCCAGTATGAATTCTGGTTGATTACAGTGACACGCTAAATTGCATGGATTCTCACGGTTAATCTTACCATGACGCAGCTTAGGCGTAATGGTGAGAACCCTACACTACATTAGGTGTTCCAGATAATCCTACTCTAAGAGAAGTCTAATTTCGGAGACTCGCAGTTTCGCAAAGTTCTATGTATCAAGTTTCTACGAAGCGAGATACAGTTACGTTCATATCTAAGTACCTGACATACCAACAGGCTAAGATATTACACCAACAGACTAGGATGTTTTTTTTCTCCATCATCAGAAATTGTGAACAAAAACGGGACAAGATCTCCATGGATTTTGGTTACCAGATTAACGCAAACTTAGAAGAAGCATGATGCTACCTGGGTTATTTCCAATAGTTTGATCAAGTCTGTAGAATCCTTACATCCGCAAGGATTTCAGAACCAACAGATTGATCGGACATGTTCCAGCCAAGGCTCTTCTGATCACTTGGTAATCCCTCAGCTATCGGGTAAGACAAAGGTTCACATTTGTGCTCCTTATTTACGTTCACGTTCCTGTTGCAATATTACGACTTGCTTTCACACTCAAGTTCATGACACTATTCACGTTCATGATCGTATCCTGACTTACGATGTTTGTTCATTTTTGTTCTGGGAGGTTTTGTAAGAACTTGAGAGACCAGACTCAAGTTTAGTATAACTCTCTATCCTCAGACAGACATTTCACGTCAAATTTCACGTCTCACCTTATAGCGTTTGGCGTTACCGCCGCCGTTATTCCATGTTCACGATATGTTTCACATGTCATGTTCATTCCACGTTTCTCATATCACGTTCACGATATGTTACACATATCATTGATCACCATATGTTTTCTCATATTACACTCACCATATCTCCACGTACCACGTTCACGATTGTTCACGTATCATGTTCACAATTGTTCACGTACTACGTTTCAGTATGTCTCGCGCATCATCGCTAAGACGTTACTATTATTAGTTAGTTTAGGTTATTTTGCATAATAACGTTTCAGTTACCCTTTCACGTTAATTCTTATTCCCAATATCAAATTCAGGGGATCTATCTTACGTTGATAACCATGAACTTTTAAGTATTTTCAAGTCAAGGTCAGGAGGACCAAGATTTATATTTGCGTCATGATCTTGAAGAGGAACCATTCCAAGAGGGAAGCTACATGGAAACGGACGAGTCCATCCGGATTTTATCCTCTCATCATTCCATAGATCAGTTATCTTCTTTTCAGGCACGTCACGTTCCACGTCCTTGTCAGTCATGTCGCGTTCATGTTTTTTTCAAGTTACTTTATCTATAATTCGGGGACGAATTATTCTTTTTAGGGGGGAAGAGTTGTAAAACCCGCATGCTTTTACCATGAACAATACACTACGTAAACATACGAACCTATTAAAATTTGCTAATTATGTCACGTACACGTATCATGAATATCGAATCCAGAAATTACGTACGTGCTATTACACGATAATTATTACATACGTGTTAATACACGATAATTATTACATACGTGTTAATACACGATGATTAGTAACTAAAAGGAATAAATCACGAGTATTTAACCACGAACATTTAAAATGATAATCGCGTATATTAATTAGACGTGACGAGTAATTACGTATATTAATTACGTACGGTGAGTAATTACGTATGTTATGATTATTATTAATATACGACATGAATTTACGTATAATAAGTAAAACCACAAAATAACAAGTAACGTCATTTAAATCACGCGACATGGATATTTAACATGACTATTATTACATAGATAATAATTACGTTTAACACGTATAAGGGTAACCATGGGAAAATTCACGACATCTTAAGACACGATTACGCGTATCATTTAGCAAGACGTGAATTAAATAAAAATGTATAAGTGTTTTTGTTTGGGCCGTTTGAACAAAAGTAGACAAGAAGAAAACATGGGCTCTAGGCCCAAGGGTTGTCCTAGGCCGTCTAAACAGAAAACAGATGGGAGGAGTATTTATTTTTGGACAAACATAAAATCACACATAAAAACCCTAAACATAAAAACAGGTTGTCACTTTTTCTCTTCTTCTTTTGTTTCTTCTGTCGTCGACCAACACCAAGACAAGCTGTGCAAACGTGTGTTTTGATCAAGATCGTAGTGGTGTTCGTGTTTGTTTTCTAAACCCTAAACAAAAAGTAAGTAACCCTAGATTCCTGTTTCTTTTCATCAAGATGTTAATTGTTCAAGAACACATAAAAAGATTAAGAACACGACTTGTAAACATGTTAGAAGTCTTAAAAATTAAAAGGGGTTCGGGTTTGGTGATGTTTCGCCTGGCTATGCACTTGAAACCGAGAGTCTGTGACTCTCAGTGGCTTTTCCATTACCAGCCGCACCCCACAAGGGGGCGGTGGTGCCTTCCTTTGGTCAGCCGCAAGCCCAGCAGGCCCAACAGGGGGAAAACTATGTCAGGCAGTGGGAACCAAGACCTTTTGGTCTCGGTGGGTACTTTTGACGCAGCATGGGGAAACTGGCAACTGCCAGTGGCTGTTGCGCAGCCAACAGCAACACAGGGGGGTGTTTGGCTGTTGGTTTTGGTCAGGGTGTTTGGCTGTCAGTTTAAAGAACAAAAAGGGGGTTGTGTGGTTCGGCTTATATGTAAAACACGAAAACAGGCACGAGATTATTTTGTTACAAGTTTTATTTTTTTATACAAGAACAATTAAATTAATTAAACATTACTAATAATTAATTTAATTTAAACATGGACTTAGGTTAATTATTATTTAGAAAAAATTTCAAAAATAGTCCCTATCGTTTACACTGAAAATCAACTTTCGTCCCTATTTCAAAATAAGTGCACCAGTCGTCCCTATCGTTTACATTTTCGATCAAAAATCATCCCTATCTTGGATTTGCGTTATCTTTTGCTGTTAAATCGTGTGAGTGAAGGGGCATTATGGTCTTTTCCTTGTTTTGGCTTCATTACATACAAAAACTCACCCATTTTCATCTCACATGATCAAACACATACACAACCTTTTTCTTTTACATTTTCTTTGTCATCTCACCCCAGATTCTTACAACTCCAAAATCATTACCACAAAAAAACCAAGATCCAAGCAGCAATATCGCGAGTCTCTTGGTCAAGCAAAATCTAGTAATGGCTAACACCCCAGATTCTTACAACTCAATCTGTGTATCCACTGAAAAGTGTGCTTCCATCCACACTCTAGCTCAAACTTGTATAGTAGATGACCTTGGTTTTACCAGCATTGGTCTGAGTAGCAGCACCATCAACAGCCATCTCGCTCTCCATCTTCAAATCAACCTTCAAATCGACAACAATGCTATTGCTCTCCAGATCCCAAATCTTAATACTAGCCTCAGTCGCAGCGCAAAGCGAATACCTGTTAGGACTGAAACACAACCCATGAATGATGGAACCAGATTCCAAGGAATACAACCTCTTTCCTTCAGCCAAATCCCACAACAAAATATTCCCATCTTTCCCACCACTAGCACATAAACTACCATTGGGTTTTACACTCTCTGTCTCTAAAACATCTCACCAAAATATATCTTTGAACATCTGCCGCCACCTTCTACGGCAGCCACCACGAGTCCGCTACCGTCCCCACCACCCTGCTGCTCAGACTCGATTCTCTCCATCAAGCACAACAAATCTTTAATCATAACACTTCAAAAACACCACAACACCACTCCTTACCCACCACGACACCAAACACATCTCACATATTTACATTTTAAAACAGCCTTAGTTTTTGAGGTTCACACAACACAAGTTTAGATCTACATTTGTAGTTTATACCACAATTTACTACCGCAACCTAAACCTCAATTTCACCGCAACCCACCAATCGCAACCACTACCAGTCACAGATCTGCCTGATCTTGAAGAGATCAGGTGATGATGTTTTGGTTTGAAACCTACAAAGATTTAACAAGATAGGTTTTGATATTCGGTGGTTGTAGAAGAAGAAGGAAAGATATATGTGGATGATGATAAAAAAGATAGGTTTTGATTTGTGAGAGAGATGTTTCGATGGATTTGTCACACAGAGAGAGAGAGAGAGAGAGAGAGAGAGAGAGAGAGAGAGAGAGAGAGAGAGAGAGAGAGAGAGAGAGAGAGAGAGAGAGAGAGAGAGAGAGAGAGAGAGAGAGAGAGAGAGAGAGAGGGTAAAGAAAGGAAAAAAATATTAAAAAGAAAAAGGAAATAACATGATTATTAAGTTTTTATTTAATGAAAATGAAAAGACAAAAATACCCCTCTATTTTCAAAAGATAACAACCAAAACTAACTCCCATCCAAGATAGGGACGATTTTTGATCGAAAATGTAAATGATAGGGACGACTGGTGCACTTATTTTGAAATAGGGATGAAACTTGATTTTTAGTGTAGACGATAGGGACTATTCTTGAAACTTTTTCTATTATTTATTTAATAATACATGTTTTAACCTAAGTATTTATTATTTAATTTAGACTATAATAATGAATTAATTATTAAAACATGACATATAATTAATTAATTTTTATGACTTAGGTTATATTAATATAGATATTAATACGTGTTTAACCTAAGTATTTTATACACTTACATTTAATTAAATCATGCTTATATTTAATTAAATCTATAACCTATAGTTTATCTAATTAACATGTTATAATTAATAAACTATATTATTAATCACATGACTTAGCATATTTAATCAGTAAAACTAAGCTTATATTATTAGCTTATTAATTCAGCTTATTTCTAAATATGGAAACATTCTATTTTTAGAAACTTATCTATTTAAAGAAGTTAATCTATTTTTGGAAACTTTCTATTTTAGGAAACCTGCTATTTTTAGGAAGTTACTTATTATTACACAATAAGTATAATAATACAAGAAACACAAGTAATACTTAATCAGAACATATAGAATACATGATAAACACAACATTACATTAAAATTAGTAAAACAAGGCATGAACATATCAAACAAACTAAGACATGATATAAAATCAGTTACGTATTCAGTAATTAGAATACTTATACACGTATACTATTTATGTAGCATTAGTGAGATCGAAGTAGGACTTCCTTCTATTATTCTTCTTCGTTTACTGGACATAAGGTATGGATTTCCCATCCTTTAGTAAGGAAAATCTCTTCCTTCATTAGGATTTCCCGTATACATCCAACTGCTTTCCCCAGTAGTTACAGATTAATTGCTTATGTTTTATTAGTTACCTTAACCATATACATGCATGACCAGTTTTACCTAGTTATGGAGGTACCATAACCATAACACTAGAGGCACTAGTGTTATGACTTCACCACGGCGGAGTGATAGCTGGTGGCATCCCTTTCAGTTATTTGGCCATTATATTATTATATTATCATGTGGGGCGTATGGGTGCATCCTAGTTACATGTTTCAGTCAGGATTTCATGGTGAATGTGGTGTGTGCCTTGCATCATTCACAAGGAGCTGATCCCTCCTACCCACTTACTAGTTAATTAGAGGCATCCCCTGTAATTTGCATGACGAGGTAACCCCTCCAAGTATTCATGCACGTTGTTGACCTCATGACCTATATTGGCTATTTTGGTACATTAACTAATACATATTTTCATAAGTAACATAAGCTATGTTTTTCATAACTAAAACCAGTTAACATGACAAACAACTAGGTTTTCCAGGACTTATACATTTCTGCTGCTATTGGTCTTATTTATGTTTCAGTCATTCATACTATGTCATATATACGTGTACTGAGCGTTATGCTCAGCCGTTACTTTCCTTTCAATGTCCCAAAACGGCAGGTACCCAAGGACAGACTCGAGCATTTAGAGGACGTGCATAGGATGGAATCTGCCATAGACTTCTTCTCCTTTTACTTTCATATACTTATGCTTGTGTAGTCTTTCATTCATTTCATTTACTTTATTCATGTTTTGGGATTGTGTTTGGGAACCGATGTTTGATTCCGGTTTTCCCTATGGTCATGTATGTTTTAATACATATTACGTTGCATGCTTTGATGACATACCATAATTACGCGTAACGGTCCACTTATTAAAGTGGGGTGTTACAGAGACAATATCATAATGTGAACGTGAGACTTAAACATGAACATGAATTTCTATCTGATAAGATGGTTTATGGTATACCTTGAAACCGTATGATCATTTGCTGAATTTCCTGCAGATCTACTTCTGCGTAATCATTTCAGATGAAAGAAAATGTGTAGGCTGATTAAATAGTCCACAATGACTTAGATAGTATCATACTTCTCCTGAGTCTATGGTAAACCGATAACAACTTCCATGCAATCTTGTCTCATTTCTGTTCCCAAATTCTAATGGTTTTAATAACTCACTAGCATGTCGGTGTTCTATCTTGAACTTGTTGGCATGTCAGGCATCAGGATTGCTGCATCAATGTGTTATACTGTTTCTGTCCAAATCCTACATGGGATTATGGTACATTTTTGTGGAATCTGGATGAACAGTTATGGAATAACTATGAGTTTCGGTGAATTATATCTCTCCTAGCGTAGGATTTTATATAATACAAAATTCTAATGTAGGTCCTCTCCTTTATGCGTAAGCTTAGTCATGGAAAGTTAATCGTGAGAACTGTCAGAAATTTCAGTGGTAGTAGTCAGCTGAATTCTAGAAAATTTCGTTCTTTAGTCACAGACGCCGGTCTTGACCATCTGATGATGGCCTTCACCTTCGCAGGATTTCTGAAATGTCTTTATGCTGAAATTATGTGGCCCAGAAATGGCACTTGTTCAACTGGAATCCATATCTGGAAAAGTGTGTATAAAACTTTCTCCTAACGGAGAATCTGCATGATCATGAAAAGATGATTCTCATGTTCTACTCTAGAGTTTAACAAATCATGAGGTTATCGATAAATATACTAGCGAAATCGTTTAAGAATTCGCGGAAACTTGGATTCGTTAAATTCGTAATATAGCTGGAGCATTTGGGGCTCAAAATTATAAGCTAAAAATTTTTAGAGACCATAACGTGTGCAAAAGCAGTTTTTGGAAACATAATGTTCTTTCTTTCACCACTGATGGTAGCATGATCGGGAATCATTTTGGAAAAATGTTTAAGACATCATAGCAGATCAGATCGACCTTCTATACGTGAAATGAACATCGATTATGAATGGTGATCTTGTAAAACTTTCGGTGATCGATACATGATTTCATGTTACCGGCCTTCTTCCTGATAGACAGAAACGATTCACTTCCTGGTGGTGCGCTAGGGCGAATAAAGCCTCGTTCCGGTAACTCTTGCAGTAAATGCTACAACTCTTTTAACTCAGCTGAAGCCTTGCAAATAAAGAGATTTGAAACAGGTTACTATTCTTGGGTCAAGCTCGATGTTAAATTCTGTCTCGTGGTTAGGAAGGAATTTCTGGAAAACCTTCTGGAATGACATCTGGAAACTTTGGGATAATCTGCTAATCATGAATTTAAAGAACTTCAGAAGTGGATTTATAACTGGTAGCTAACAGTCTTTGTAGCTTTGGAATAATAATTTACGTGCTTGTAAAACAAAAATAACTTGTTCTGATTTTTTTGATAGGAACAACATGAACGTATTTAGGATTTAGTAAGACGGATCTTGTCGTCAACTGAAAGGAAAACCTTTATATATATAGGTGATACTGTGGAGTCTTTTCTGGCTAGGGGGTAGATAATACCTGATTTAAGATAAAGCTGACATATGAATACGTGAAGTAAATGTGGCAGATCTCGCTGGATGTGTTCGTATGTAACCTCACAGAGAGAACATTGTGTATCTAACTTGGACAATACTCTAGTGGTGGTAATTGAATTTTTAATGGTCTGATTTATGTGTGGCATAACAGAACGATATACCCCCTTTGGAGAGTATCCTGAATTACTGAGGGCCTAGTTTAGAAAACATACTGGAGTTATGAGTCTTGGCTCGTTCCTTGAGAAGATGTTCGTATGACATCTATCATGACTGGTGTCCTAATAGGTGTGTCTCGAAAGGATACTAGAGACCCGTGTCTTGACTGATTTCTTGATATGTGTTTTAGTAGGTGGGTCTGGAAAAGGTCGAAAGTTTTGGTTACTGTTAGGATTGGCGGACCGGTTAGACTGTTGACCTCTGTATATTTGGTCACGTCCGTTCTGAAGTTCCGATGGTTACTGACTGATTAAATTTTAGTAAGGTGGTTATCACTACCGCCTTGTCTGTTAGTTTCATGACGGTTGTCATTCTAACTGTGATTCATGTAACTATTCTGCTGGGTGACCGGCTGGGTACCGGTTCTCACTCTTCTGGCTGAAATAATTAGCTGAGTGGCGTGTGGCATTTAACTGAGGAAGTAAAGGCATGGAATGGAATGAAGCATCTGATGTGTGGAGTATATTCTTTGTCTGAAACTTTCAAATTTATAGTTTTCATCCTTGCTCTGAAGAGTCTTCAAAATATAAACAGCATCAACATCTTGTGGAAACTCTGAAGTATCAGTAGCATCAGCATTCGTAAGGTCTCTAAAGTGTTAGCAACATCAGCATCTGTAAAAATCTTCAACTCACGAGCAGCATCAGCATCTGGTAGAATTTCGACAAGTGGAAACGCCTGAGATGATTGAGGATCGATTAACAATACACATGAAGTAAGGTACGTGGAGTACACCTGGAATACTGTTCATGAAGTACACGTGGAATACTGTACATGCAGTACACCTGAGATACTGTGCATGGAGTACATATGAAATACAGTACATGGAGTACAGATGAAAGTTTGCTGGTATGATCGATACTGGGGCCAATCATCTGACTTGAACAAAGGAAAAATTATTTGATTTAACCGGTTGGCAACTGAATTGAAACGAGTAAGATGATAGGCTCACAATTTCTGCATAGACTTTATGCTGATTGTATAAAGGCTCAAAAGTATGATTAAACGGAGTTTCATCAATAGTCAGCATGAAGATATGATTGATGAAAACCAAACATGATTTATCATGAAACACTTTACTGAAATCCTTTCGTATCTTAGCATGAAAACATCATCACCCTGCTGATAACATAATCTTCATAAGCAGACATGAAACTGGATCAGCATAAAGATGACGTCCACGTGAGGGTATGAAAACTTGATTGTTACAAGAACATAAAAGTATAATCAACTGAGGTTTAACATCAACTGATGTGGATGGCTATGGTTCAATCCACATAATTCAAAGGAGAAAACATGTGACTAAGTATTGGCGATTCTGGTTCGATCCATACTTGTCAAAATTATATGAGAAATGTCATGTATGGAAATATACAATCTGGGACTAAATATGGATGGCTATAGTCCAAACCATACTAGACAAAACTTCAATGAAACATCATGATATGAACAAAGGTGAACACTTTTAGGTCGGTTCACAAAACAACTATCGTCTGGAAACATGAAATTTGACCTAAACAATGGTGAACGCATATGGTTCACTTCACCAAATAACATTCAACTGAAAAACATGAATCTGACATGAGTAAGGGTAAACACCTATGGGTCGGTTCACCAATACAAAATCTGAACGGGCAAGGGTGAACGCCTATGGGTTGGTTTACCAAAACAAAATTTGCAGAAAAGCACATGCGACTAAATATGGCCAGTCCTGTACTAACCTTTTACTTAGTCAAAAATTTTAAGAAAAATGACTGATGAATGAAGAAAACTAACTGATAAATGCATGAGAACATGAAAGATAACAACACCAAAATCTAGGAAGTTCCTGGTGACTACGCACTAGTCACAGGTCAAGTTTTAGAGCCTACAGGTCGAACCTTGCACTATGATACAATAATTGTAACATCCCACTTGGATAAGTGGACCGTTACGTGTATTTATGGCGTGTCATCAAAGCATATAAGGTAAATTTCATAAAACATAAACTGACCATAAACTAAATACCGTAATCAAACATCGGTAATCCAAACATAAGCTCAAAACATGAAAAGTAAATACAGCAAGGAAGGACTAAACAATGTCCAAACAGGCAGAGTAATAAATGAAGTGCACTAAGTACGGAGTCTGGATAGCTTCCATCCAATGCACCTACCTTCGGAATCATAAGAGAATCCTGGTGTACCTGCCGTTAGAACATGAATGGAATTACGACTTAGCATAACGCCCCGTGAACGGATACAAAGCATGATAAGGAAACTGAAATGAAGCAGATAATAAAACACTAAAGCTGTAAATACTGATATATAAATTTGCAGCTGAAAACTATGTATGTTCTATATGGTTTGGTTTAAAAAATAGTAAAGATTAATTATTATCTGTTAAATCTGAAAACATGCATTCACTGTATTTTAATTGTCAGGAGCTTATATAGGTCATGTGTTGTAACAACGTCTGCATGAATACATAGAGGGGTGACCTTATCATGCTATAGGGGGTGACCTCTAACTGATGTGTTGGGTGTAGGGATCAACTCCAATGTGAAGGATGTAGAGCACACACCACATTCACCTGATAAGCTGTAAACTGATAACCTAGGATGCACCCATACGCCCCGTTGATAATACTGATAAAATGGCCAAGCTGAAATAAATGGGACATTGCGGGAAATCACTCCCCCGTAGAGGAGTCATGACACTGGTGCCTCAAGTGTCATGGTTACGGTACCTCCATAACTAGTACATAACTGGTCATGCTTGTATATAAAGCTCAGGCAAATTTAACTTAGTTATTAGATGATTACTGATAAAACTTATAACATATATTGGGGAAAAAAATGGCTACAGACGGGGAAAACCTATTCATGCATAGAAAGGAAGTCCTTATTGAAGGACGGGAAATCCGTACCTCGTGTCTAGTAATGAAATAAGAATGAAAGCTGAAGGATCGACTCTGACTTCACGGATACTACATAAATAAGGGACGTGAATGAGTTGTCTGATTATTGTCTCTTATTACTGTTTATTACTGTCCTTAATTCATTTTGTGTGTTCTTGTATTATTTTACTGGTTGCATATAAACTGATTAATCTGATTATCTTGTGTATTTCTAATAAATCAGACTGTTCTTTAAATATTTACTTAATATCGTATATCCTGTATTTCTGATTACTTGTATATTCTATTGTATTCTGGTATGGTATTATATATGACTAATATTACTATAAATAGTAACCTGCCATAAATAGAAAGTTTCTAAAATTAGAAAGGTTTCTAAAAATAGTTTCCATGAAAAATTAAATCATTTAAATAAAACCAAGCATTTTAAAATTAATAAACTAATTAAATGATTTTAAGTAAATTTACTAATTAAATTAATGAAACATTTTAATTTGGTTAAACCATGCTATATTTTACTTGGTAAAAATGATTTAATATAATTTTAAAACCTCGTTTATATCTTTCTATTGTATCCCCGAAACCCGAGTCAAAAGTTTAGCCTACCGAGACTTCTAAAGTCTCCGTCGCACAAATCAACCAACAAATCAAACGAACCAACCCCCCTTTCTGCCCCCTTTTGTCCGAGATCCCACAGCCTAGTGCTGTCCAAGATCCCAAACATCCTCTTTGCTACTGCCTGGGCAGCATTTCCCACTGTTGTTCATCCCATTCCCACCGACTGTACGTCGGTTCCCACTGCTGTCTGATTACTACCCACCGAGTGGTTTAAGCTCTCGGTTCCCGCTGCTTCAAGACAAATACACCCCGATGCCCAAAACAAACACCCCCTGATTGCCTTCGTGTCCCACAATTTTAAGACAAACACCCCTGTTGGGTCATTGTTGCTGTTTGAAAAGCCAAACACCCCAGTTTGGGTCACGGCTGGCCAACAAGACACACACCAAGACCTTATGGTCTTGGTTTTCATGAATCAAACAAAACCCGACACCCTCTAATTTTTTATTCCATGATTACATTATAAAAACTCATTAAATTAGATTCCAAAGATTTGCTAATTCGTGATTTAGAAAGTATTAAGGGAAAAGGGTGTTTATCGTTATAGGATTGAGAACGAATGACGAGTACACCAACAAATCAAGCAAGAAACGGCTCGTGATTCCCTTTGGTTTGCCACAGCCGTCGGCCACATCCAAGACACAGGAACCTTAGTTCTTGTTCTGTGTGTTTAATATTCTGACAAGCAAAATTGGGTAACCCCCTGTTTATTTTTGTTTTGAGGGTGGGCCAGACTCCAAAGCCCAAAACTCTTTTCTTGTTTCTTTTAAATCAGCCGCAACCCATATACATGTTGTATATGTTTGGTTTTCATTTCGTTTATAAATATATACTTGCATTTTTGTGTTTTAAAATCTCGTCCTGTATTTATTTATTTTCTGGAAGTAATTACATACGTAACACTAAATAGTTAGTAATAAAGTATTAACTAATAATTATTTTCTAAATATTTAATTACGTCGCGATTTTAATTAAAACTGAGACTGTGTGAATTTAATATTCGTGGATTTTAAACATCGCGTACGTGTTCGTGTATTAATCCTCGTAATATATTTCGGCAAGGATTATTTATTTCCTGAATAAATATTATTTGCGTAATATCTGAATTAATACTGTTATTTATTATCTGAATAATTAGTTGCGTAACGTTTAAATTAAAGCTGTGACTGTACATAATTAATGTTCATGGAATTTTAAGGTGGGTTTTACAGAATTGCTGAAAAAACACCAAGAAAACTAGCCTTAACTTGACAAAAGAGAACTGCAACACATTGACTAATAAACAAGAGCTGAAAAGTATAAAAAGAAAGTTACAGTTACCCAAACGATTACCTTCTCATTATCTCTACTAATATAGACTCCGGGCTATCCAAAAGGGTAATAGCCCTGGGATTAGTCGTCTCGAAATGTCGAGTCGAAAACCCAGATATACATAAAAATGTGAATTTTCAGCATTTCCTATTATTTATTGAAAATGTTCCCTTCTTGACATAATATTATCAGGTCACCGCCGAGTCAACCCAGTCGAGTCACCAGTTCACGGGATCGACCACCGGGTCAACACGGTCGTGTCACTGGGTCACGAGTTCGACCACCGGTTGATTCACATGTTCACTGATTCGACCTCGGGTCAACACGGTCGAGTTACCCGGTCACGGGATTGACCAACGGGTCAACCCGGTCGAGTCGCCGTTTCACTGACTCGACCACCACCGCTCAAGTCACCGGTTTACCCAACCGACCACCCGGTCGATTAACATTTCGTTAACGATTAGCTGCTAGGCAATTTCTACAGCTATGCGCGGGTACACGTCTAGTTGAAAAATATAATCGCATGAGGAAAAGAAAAGGCACAAAGAAAACCAAAGTCCTAAACCTTGTTAATAGACCTACGAATTTCGTTTATAATATTCCTAATTAGAATGCTAGTCTATTTATGAAAATCTGCTATCATTCCTAAGCTAAAGCTATCCAGAATGCAGGTCTATATTTTGACTTGTAAGCAACCTCTGACCCATAGGCTGCTTTTCATTCTCATTGGTGTTATAATGTTGTTAACTGAAGTAGATGTGTCGTCTGGTTGCAGGGTGCTGGGCACACAGCTCCTACGAAAAAGCCTGAAGAATGCTTAACATTAGCCATGTTGATGTAGCAAAAAAAAAAGATAAATAATTGAATCTTTTGATTCCTAAGAATACCTAACGAACTTTTCTTACTAGGTAAAAGCCTAGTATTAGGTATTCTGAGGAAGCTTCCTAAGCACTCCTTAACCTCCCCTATATATAGATTAGACTAGTCTAATCTATATATAGGGGAGGTTAAAGAGTGCTTAGGAAGCTTCCTCCCCTCCTTCATTTCTTCTTAATTGCATCCTTAAGTCCCTCTCTTCTTAATCTTTTGTTAATTGCACCATTAGTCCTTAAGCCTTTTAATCTTCTTAAATCTTGGACTTTAATGACCTTTGGCTCGGGATTTCTTTGAACTCGTCTTTTAATTCTTCAATAAATTAGACTTGAGTTTTTCGGCTTTTGATGAACTTCCGCCTTTTGACTTTTTCTTCGATAAATCTTTAGAATTTGTCTTGGATTTCCGTTCTTTTTGCACTCTTGACTTCTTGACTTCGTCTTTCATCTTTTTCTTCAATAAAACCCTGAATGCCCGTGGTTTCTCCACTTTTCGCCTTTTCGTACTAAATCACAACAAAAACACAAACCACGCATAATTCCGACATAAAAGACATAAAATACACGCTTTGGCTCGGTTATTATTGTAATTAAGTGGTAAAAAGGATGGGTGTTTACACACCTATCAATACCAGAAATAACTCTTTCAACTATCGTTGATTCAAAAGAATACCGATAATCAGGCAAACTTCAACAATCGTTGATTCAACGAATACCGATTATTAAGAGAATCTTAGCAAATTGTCAAGAACAAAGCAAAAGCTTTCATAATAAAAACTCGGAGATCTCTTAATACAATGAAAAGACCTAACATTTATAGGAAAACTATAATCAATCTAAATAAAGATTGATATGACTTTCTATTTTCCTAAACTTATAATTGGAAATTAAATATTCTCCTAACCAAATTTATTGTTAAACCGGAAACTTAAATAATTAAAAAGAATATCAAAATCTTGACTTTTATTCGAAGTTGAACCGCATCATTAAAAACCAAAGATAAATAATTGAATATGTTGATTCCTAAGAATACCAGAAACAACTCTTCCAACTATCGTTGATTTAAAAGAATACCGATAATCAGACAAACTACAACAATTGTTGATTCAACGAATATCGATTATTAAGAGAATCTTAGCAAACTGCCAAGAACAAAGAAAAAGTTTTCATTATCAAAACTCAGAGATCTCTTAATACAATGAATAGACCTAACATTTATAGGAAAATTAGAATCAATCTAAATAAAGATTGATGTGAATTTCTATTTTCCTAAACTTATAACTGGAAATTAAATATTCTCCTAACCAAATTTATTGTCAAACAGGAAACATAAATAATTAAAAAGGGAACATCAATATCTTGACTTTTATTTAAAGTTGAACCGCATCATTCTCCCCCACCTCGTCTCTTGTATTCGTAGCATCCACGTTTGCATCATTTGCATCAAATTTCCTTTCTTCAAAATAAATCGACCTCGAACCTTGATCGTCTTAAAACCCGACTTGTTGACAATGGTAGTTTGGATCATTGAAGAATAAAGATTATAAGCTACAAATACAGTGTCTTCAATGTTCTCTTCTTCCCCATCAAATTTTTCTTTCCCGATAAAGCCTTCTTCTTCCTCAATGACATCTTTAATATCTGTACCATAAACTAGCATAGATTCTTCTTCATGTTGATAATCATCAAATGTTCAAAAGGTGGATATCTTTGTTTTTTCGCTACATCACATGTTCAAAAGGTGGATATCTTACCAACCTTTATAATGTAGAAAAACATGATTTTCTTGATTGCATTATTTATAATAGCTACTAGAGCATTGTTATATCTCCCTACCAAATCATCCTACTTATCTTCTTACACTCACAATAATATAATATACATTTTCTCCATTGAACCAAGATTTGGTATAAATTAAATTGACCAGTATCAGATTATGTGATTAGTTAAGTTTAGTCAGTTTAATAATTTTCGTATTCTATACTCTTGGCCCAACCTTTGTATGTACAGATGACCTTTCAGACGAAGCTAAAGCATTAAGTTATCACGTGCACAAAATTTCTAAAACAAGTGTTTATGTATTACAGTAATACATAATGTTTGGACTAGGTTCATTTTGAAGAAATCAAGATTTTCAGTAAATATAATCGGGTTCCCGTGCACCCCCTTGAACCCCTACCTCCGCCCTGCCAGGTGATATTAATGAAAAATGAATCCATTTTGAGATAATAAAAAAGGCATCACACTAAGTTCCTTTGCAATTATGTATTGAGACAAATTCCATATTTTTTATCTTGACTATAATGACATCGTCCTGTCAACCATCATTTTACGACTATAGTTAGCTGTACGCCAGATCAGCCTCTGAATGTTAATGTTTTGACCAAGATTTTCATCATGAAGATACAAGTAACTAGATGTCCGTCGGTCCCTATAACTAATTTATTTTTGAAAACATTGTATGTTTTCCTAAGAAGCTACTAATCATGCTAGAGTGAACAGCATCTTAACCGGATGATGTATGTAAAACCCGCATGCTTTTACCATGAATAGTACCCTTAAGATCGTACGTACTAGATTAAAACTTTCCTATTATAGCATGATTACGATTACGTGTTAGGATTTTACGTATTACGTACGTGTTAGAACACGATAAGCATTTACTACGCACGAGCACGTAATAATTATTTGACAATAATTAATCACGAACATGCGATCATGAAATCATGAACGTAATTAAATCACGAACTACTATTAATTACGTATATATATTTATTATGAGCGTAAATAAATATATTAGGTCACGGTAATTATTTAACGAGAACACATTAAACGCGAACACAAATAATCACGAACGAGTAACTAAACATCGAGACACGGAAAACGGTACGGGTACCCCATGTGGGCCCCTACCCGCGGCAACAAGGGAGAAATGGGCCAAGCCCATTTCAATTTTCACTAAAGGGGGTTAAGGCGAAAAACACTACTCATATTTTTCTTTACAGAGAATTTTACAGAAACCTAAAAGTTCTCCTCCTCCTTTTTTTTTTCTTTTGTCCGCCACCCTTAAACACACCAAAGGTGTAACACCCCATTTTGATAATGGAATGTCACGCGTAATTATGGCGTGTCATCAAAGCATACAAGGAAAAATGTATAAAACATTACATGACCATAGGGGTAACCGGAATCAAACATCGGTTCCCAAACATAAGCCCAAAACATTATAAAGCAAAAGAAATGAATGAAAGGCTAAACAAGCATAAGTATATGAAGGCAAAAAGGAGAAGAAGTCTCTAGCAGCTTCCATCCTATGCACGTCCCCAAATGCTCGAGTCTTTCCTAGGGTACCTGCCGTTTTGGGACATGAAAAGGAAAGTAACGGCTGAGCAAAATGCTCAGTGCACGGATATAGACATAGTATAAGTGACTAAAACATAATAGAGACTTAATAGCAGCGAAAATGTATAAGTCCTGGAAAACCTGGAACATGTTCATAAAACTGGTTTTATAGTTTGAAAAGCCTTATGTTTATCTTATGAAAACTGTTTAACATATTTTACCATTAGCCAATATAGGTCATGAAAATCCACCGTGCATGAATACTTGGAGGGGTGACCTCATCATGCAAATTAGAGGGGCTGCCTCTAATTTAATATACTGGTTATGGGTAGGAGGGATCAGCTCCTCGTGAAGGGTGAAAGGCACACACCACATTCACCATGAAATCCTGACTGAAAACATGTAACTAGGATGCACCCATATGCCCCACATGATAAATACAAATAAATGGCCAAAAGCTGAAGGGACGCCACGAGCAATCACTCCGCCGTGGTGAAGTCATAACATCAGTGCCTCTAATGTTATGGTTATGGTACCTCCATAACTAGGTGAAACTTGCCATGCATGTATATGGATATAGGTAATCTTAATTAAACATAAGCAATCAAACACATAACTTATACTACGAGAAAACAGTTGGCTGCATACGGGGAATCCTAATAAGGAAAGAATGTCCATACTGAAAGGACGGGAATCCGTACCTTATGTCCAGTGAACGAAGAAGACGAACGGAAAAGAGTCCTACTCCGGTATCACTAATGCTACATAAATACATACGTGTATAAGTATCTGATTACTGAATACATAACTGGCTTTATATTGTGTCTTAGCTTATTTAATACGTTCATGTCATGTTTTACTGTTTTAAGCTTAATACTGTGTTTATCATATATTCTGTCTATTCTGATGAAGTATTTCTCGTGTTTCATGTATTATTATACTTGTTGTGTAATATTAAGTAACTTTCTAAAAATAGCAGGTTTCCTAAAATAGAAAGTTTCCAAAAATAGAAAGTTACCAAAAAAAGAATTACTACTTAAAATAGATAAGTTTCTAAAAATAGAAAGTTTCCATAAATAGATATGAGCTGGTTAATTAAGCTAATAATATAAGCTTAGTGTTTCCTGATTAATATTCTAAGCCATGAAATTATAAAGTATAGTTTATTAATTATTACATATAAATTAAATAAACAATAGGTTAGAAGTATTTAATTAAATATATCGTGATTTAATTAAATAAAGGTATATATACTTAGGTTAAAACATGTATTAATGTTTAGTATTAAATAACCTAAGTTGGGTAAATTAATTAATTATAAGGTATGTTAAATAATTAATTAATTAACTTATAGTCCAATATAAATAATAAATACTTAGGTTAAAATCCATGTATTATTAATAATAATAATAACCTGAGTCATAATTAAATTAATTAAGTAACATGTCAATTAATTTAATTAAACTCGTAAATAAATAATCTCGTAATTATAAGTCGTGTTTTATTAATTTTATTTACCTTTTAAATTAATATAAATGTTAAGGCTAATAACTTGTAAAAATAATACCCGAACCCGCGTATTATTTTATTAATCCGTGTAGTAACCTGAACCCGTGATAAACCATGAAACACGTCTCGTTTACACATTTAAGTCAAACCAAACAACCCATAATTTTCTAAAACAGTTTGCCAAACACCCCTGTTAAACCCGTAGCCAAACACCCTCTTGTCCCTGGTTCCCCCTGCTTGTTATCAGTTCCCACCGAGACCTGGTGGTCTCGGTTCCCACTGCCCGTACAATCACCTCAGTGGGTTCCCACTGCTAGTACGAATACGCCCCTGTTGGGGTTTTTGTTCCCCTCGTCTGACCAAAAACCCAGCCGACACCCAAACTAGGGTTGCGGCTTGGTGACTGTTTTACCACCGAGACTCTTATGAGTCTCGGTTTGAGTGCCCTACAAACACAGCCACAAACCCACGTCATCCCCCTTATTATAACTTGTTTTAACATGTTTAAAATCCATATATACAGATTCTTTAACAATTAACCAAAAGAGAAAATAAAAAAACGAGATTTATGGTTTACCTTGTTTCGTTTAGGATTTAAGAAATCAATACAAATGCAACCTTTGTTGGATTAAAACACACGTTTTCCTCTCTTGTTTTGGTGTGTATCGACGGCAGCAAGGAGGCAAGGGAGAGAACAAAAAAAACGGCTGTTTAGTATTTTTAGGGTTTTATGTTTGATTTGTGTTGTCTAAAAATGTTAGCTACTCCCTCCCGTCCTTTTGTTTTACCCGGCCAATTATACACACTTGGGCCTTGAGCCCAAGTCCTTCTCTTTTCTACTTTGTCAAAAACAGCCCCTTACACACTTTTACATTTAATTAAATCGCGTCTTGCTAAAAGACGCGCGTAATCGAGTATTGGATGTCGTGAATTTCATAGTTATTGTTATACGTGTTTAAACGTAAATATTATTTACGTGATTACTTGTCGCGTTAATTAAATATACGTAATACTATTAATCGTTTAAATGTTCGTGATTACGAGTTACGTAGTTTACGTAATTTAATTAGTTTTCGATCGTGACTCACTATATTTATTCGTGTTCGTAATTAATATAAATACGTAATTAATATTCTCTCGTGATTAATTTACGTTCATGATTTCATGATCGCATGTTCGGGATTAATTATTGTTTAAATAACTATTGTGCGTTCGTACGTAATAAATACTTATCGTGTTCTAACACGAACGTATTACGTAAAATCCTAACACGTAAATGTAATCGTACTATAAAAGGAAAGTTTTAATCTAGTACGTACGATCTTAAGGGTACTATTCATGGTAAAAGCATGCGGGTTTTACAACTCTTCCCCCCTAAAAAGAATAATTTGTCCCCGAATTATAGATAACGTAACTAAAAGAGTAACATACCCGCACCAAACTGAGTGGGTATGTAAGATTAATGAACGTACAGGTGACATGGTAGAAGGAACGTGGAACGTGACATGTCTTGAAAGGACATGGAACGTGACGTGACTGAAAGGACATATCTAATTGATAAGTGAAAAACGGATAAGAAGTTCGGATGAACTTGTCCGCTTCCAAGTGGCCTCCCTCTTGTAACGGTTCCTTCAGAAGATCTTGACACTAAAGATAAATCTTGGTCCTCCTGACCTTGACTTGGAATCCGAAGAAATTCTTGGTTATCTACGGAAGGTAGATCCCCTACATTCGATCGAGGAAAATAAGAGTTAACGTGCAAGGGTAACTGAAACGTTACGATGAAAGACAATCTGACTTAACTGTTAACTAGAAACGATGCGCGAGACATAAAGAAACGTAGTACGTGAAAAATTTTGAACGTGATACGTGAAAAATTTTGAACGTGCTACGTGGAGATATGGCGAGTGTAGTATGAGTAAACATATCGTGATCCATGATACGTGTAACATATCTTGATCATGATATGAGGAACGTGGAATGAACATGACATGTGAAACATATCGTGAACATAGAATATAATGGCGGTAACGCCAAACGCTACCAGGTGAGACATAGAATATGACGAGAAACGTCTATCTGAGGATAGGTAGTTATACTAAACTTGGGTCTGGTCTCCCAAGTTCTTGCAAAACTTCCCAGAATGAGAAAAATGAACTTAACATCGTAAGCCGAGATACCATAGTGTCATGAACGCGAGCGCGAAAGCAAGTCGTGGAATGAAGACGTGAATTAAATAAGGAGCACAATTGCGAATCTTTGTCTGACCCGATAACTGAGGGATTGCCAAGTGATCGGATGAGCCTTGGTTGGAACATGTCTGATCAATCTGTTGGTTCTGAAATCCTTGCGGATGTAAGGATTTTGCAGACTTGATCAAACTGTTTGCAATAACTCAGATAGCATCATGTTTCTTCTGAGTTTGCGTTAATCTGGTAACCAAAATCCGTGGAGATCTTGTCACATTTCAATTCACAATTTCAGATGATGAAAACATCCCAATTTGTTGGTGTCCTATCTTAACCTGTTGGTATGTCAAGTACCTAGATATGAACGTAACTGTATCTTGCTTCGTAGAACTTGATACATAGGAGTTTGCGAAACTCTGAGTCTCTGAATCTAGACTTCTCCTAGCGTAGGATTTTCTAGAACACCTAATGTAGTGTAGGGTTCTCTGCTTTACGCATAAGCTGAGTCATGGTAAGATTAACCATAGAAACCCATGTGATTCAGTGTGTTACTGTAATCAAAAAGAATTGATATTGGAAAAAAAATTCCAGGGTAGAATTTCTCTTGTCATAGAATTTACAACATAGTGTAGATAGGGTCTTCCTGTTCTTCTCTAGGCTTAGAGGAAATCAAGTTATCCTCAATGAAAACACTGATGAATTTGCTATGAGTTCATGGAAACTCATTCTTTTAATGTCGTTGGAGCATTGATGAGATTAATTCAAAATCATAAATCTAGCATGACCGAGTCGTGTACGAATAGCAGTCATGGACATGTCCTGCTTTTTCACTCGTCACTGTTGGCAGCATGATCATGAGTTCGATCTTGGGAAAGTGATTAATACTATACGGTTGATTGGACATGTCGTCAATACGTGGAGGAGAATAACGGTCATGAATGGTGATTTGTTTAAGTCAACGGTAGTCGACACATAATCTCATGGTACCATCCTTCTCCTTGTAGATTCTTCTGGAATGTATAGGAAGACTTGGAATAATCAACTGGCTATGCGTAAAAGAATTAAGTGGTCGTGTCTTACTGACAGCTAGAAAATTTTAGCGACCATGGCTAACAACGCACATGCTTGTAAGCATAGATAATTTGTACAGATTTTCCCGATGTAAAATCAAGCTGAAGTATTCAAGAGCCTGAACATTACTGTACATAATTATGAATCGTATCATGGTGTGCTGTTCATAGTACATAATTAGGATAAAATTCATCTCGTGTCTGTCCGAGGAAATGCGTTAGCAGCTTGGATCTCATCATTTAGCTGAAGGAAAACCTTCGTATACGTGGGAATACGAAAGGCGTCCTTCATGGTCATTAATATATGAACCATGGTGAAAGAAATGAAAGTGACATCGGCAACGTGACAGTTCTCACTGATGCGCCGATAATGGTATAGAAATTCTTGTGGCCTGATTAATACATGGCACAACAAAATGGATATACCCTTGGAGGGTACCCTAAATTTCTTAGAAATGTTCCATAGTTGGACGTGAGTCATGTGTTTTGACTCGTGTCTTGGAACTATAAGCATGACATATGTCTTGACTGGTGTCTTGACATGTGTCTTCAAAAAGAATACGTGAGACATGTGTCTTGACCGATGTCTTGACATGTGTCTCGAGACGTAAAACAATAGAACTTACAATATTAGGTTATTATGCCAGACTTGGCGGATCGGTTGGACTACTGATCCTTTGTATGTCTGATCACGTCTGCGGCCGGAGCCTCGGTTGCGATTTCTAGAATAGTTTTGTCATAGTAGTGGTTACTATCGTCCTGTCTGTCAGTTCCATGACGGTCATTCTCATGACCGTGATTCATGTAACTATTCAGCTGAGTGGCCGGCTGGTACCGGTTTGCACTCATATGGCTGAAATGACAGCCGAATGACGTGTGACATGTAACTAAGAATTAGGGACAATGATTGATGGAAATTGTCTGATGGTGAAGCATCTTCTCGTCCAATTGCTTTGCTCCGACGCCTTTGTCTTCGTCTTGTAGGATCTCCAGGTTGTGAACAGCATCTGCATCTCGTAGCGTCTCCGAACGTCAGCAGCATCAACCTTTAGTAACATTTCCAAGTTATGAGCGGCATCAGCAATCTTGTAGAATATCAGCAATTGAAAATACGCCTGAGATGATTCAGAATCGACTAGCGAATACTCGTGAAGTATTGCAAGTGAAATACACATGGATTAAGGTACGTGTAATACACATGAAATACGGTACGTGGAGTACACGTGGAATGCACATGAAATGATCGGTATGGGGTCGATCATTTATCATGATCTAAAGAAAGTATATCGGTTAAACGGTTAGGAAAACCATCATGATAACCTGGAAATGCCAATATATACCTCATTCGGGTTGCATAGAGAAACGCTAAAGTGTGGTTACACAAGATTCAACGATGATTTGCCTGACAGCATGATCAATGAAAACCAACCATGACTACCATGAAAGCAGAATTCAATGAAATCCAACAATGTCTTGCGTGAAAGCATAAATAACAAAAGAGGCGTAAGACGTAATCAACATGAAGACGGAATTATCATGAAGGAACATGAATCGATCTATCATAAAGGAGTGTAACATAATCAGCACGAAACCGAAGTTAACCATGACAGTATGAAAACATACTTGACATAAAAACATAGTAACTTATGAGGGGACATGAAAAAAATTTTATGCCAATAAATCATGAGAAAAATTTTATGCATGAAAACAGTGCATGAATGCGTAATGTTAGTTTATAAAAAACCTTTTATATGTGCGAGGGGACGCCTATGGGTCGGTCCCAAAACAAAAGACATGGCGAGGGGACGCCTATGGGTCGGTCCCAAAGTTAAAAGTTTCGATAAAAGCACATGCGACTAAATAGGGCCAGTCCTGTACGAACCATTACTTAGTCATAATCCCTGCAACAATGATACATGAAACATAAATAAATGAAACCTTATCTGTCAAAACTTATTAGAAAAAAATTTTATGTGACTAATTATGAACTACTGGGGTTCAGTCCACATAGCCACAGTTCACGAGGAACATTATGCAGGAAACAATGACACATAACTAAATATGAATGACGGTTGTCCATCCATATTAGTAAAACAATATCGATGAAAACATCAAGGTTAAAACCTCAAGGTGCTGAAAACATCATGGTTAAACAACAATGCGCTGAAAACATCAATACGTGGAATAACAAACGTTGGCTTAGGAAGCTCCTGGTGACTACCCACTAGTCACAGGTCGAGTTTTAGAGCCTACAGGTCGAAGCCTTGCCTCTGATACCATAATTGTAACACCCCATTTTGATAATGGAATGTCACGCGTAATTATGGTGTGTCATCAAAGCATACAAGGAAAAATGTATAAAACATTACATGACCATAGGGGTAACCGGAATCAAACATCGGTTCCCAAACATAAGCCCAAAACATAATAAAGCAAAAGAAATGAATGAAAGGCTAAACAAGCATAAGTATATGAAGGCAAAAAGGAGAAGAAGTCTCTAGCAGCTTCCATCCTATGCACGTCCCCAAATGCTCGAGTCTTTCCTAGGGTACCTGCCGTTTTGGGACATGGAAAGGAAAGTAACGGCTGAGCAAAACGCTCAGTGCACGGATATAGACATAGTATAAGTGACTAAAACATAATAGAGACTTAATAGCAGCGGAAATGTATAAGTCCTGGAAAACCTGGAACATGTTCATAAAACTGGTTTTATAGTTTGAAAAGCCTTATGTTTATCTTATGAAAACTGTTTAACATATTTTACCATTAGCCAATATAGGTCATGAAAATCCACCGTGCATGAATACTTAGAGGGATGACCTCATCATGCAAATTAGAGGGGCTGCCTCTAATTTAATATACTGGTTATGGGTAGGAGGGATCAGCTCCTCGTGAAGTATGCAAGGCACACACCACATTTACCATGAAATCCTGACTGAAAACATGTAACTAGGATGACCTATACGCCCCACATGATAAATATAAATAAATGGCCAAAAGCTGAAGGGACGCCACGAGCAATCACTCCGCCGTGGTGAAGTCATAACATCAGTGCCTCTAATGTTATGGTTATGGTACCTCCATAACTAGGTGAAACTGGTCATGCATGTATATGGCTATAGGTAATCTTAATTAAACATAAGCAATCAAACACATAACTTATACTACGGGAAAACAGTTGGCTGCATACGGGGAATCCTAATAAGGAAAGAATGTCCATACTGAAAGGACGGGAATCCGTACCTTATGTCCAGTGAACGAAGAAGACGAACGGAAAAGAGTCCTACTCCGGTATCACTAATGCTACATAAATACATACGTGTATAAGTATCTGATTACTGAATACATAACTAGCTTTATATTGTGTCTTAGCTTACTTAATACGTTCATGTCATGTTTTACTGTTTTAAGCTTAATATTGTGTTTATCATATATTCTGTCTATTCTGATTAAGTATTTCTCGTGTTTCATGTATTATTATACTTGTTGTGTAATATTAAGTAACTTTCCAAAAATAGCAGGTTTCCTAAAATAGAAAGTTTCCAAAAAAAGAAAGTTACCAAAAATAGAATTACTACTTAAAATAGATAAGTTTCTAAAAATAGAAAGTTTCCATAAATAGACATGAGCTGGTTAATTAAGCTAATAATATAAGCTAAGTGTTTCCTGATTAATATTCTAAGCCATGAAATTATAAAGTATAGTTTATTAATTATTACATATAAATTAAATAAACTATAGGTTAGAAGTATTTAATTAAATATATCGTGATTTAATTAAATATATCGTGATTTAATTAAATAAAGGTATAAATACTTAGGTTAAAACATGTATTAATGTTTAGTATTAAATAACCTAAGTTATGTACATTAATTAATTATAAGGCATGTTAAAAAACTAATTAATTAACTTATAGTCCAATATAAATAATAAATACTTAGGTTAAAATCCATGTATTATTAATAATAATAATAACCTAAGTCATAATTAAATTAATTAAGTAACATGTCAATTAATTTAATTAAACTCGTAAATAAATAATCTCGTAATTATAAGTCGTGTTTTATTAATTTTATTTACCTTTTAAATTAATATACATGTTAAGGCTAATAACTTGTAAAAATAATACCCGAACCCGCGTATTATTTTATTAATCCGTGTAGTAACCCAAACCCGTGATAAACCGTGAAACACGTCTCGTTTACACATTTAAGTCAAACCAAACAGCCCATAATTTTCTAAAACAGTTTGCCAAACACCCCTGTTAAACCCGTAGCCAAACACCCCCTTGTCCCTGGTCCCCCTGCTTGTTATCAGTTCCCACCGAGACCTGGTGGTCTCGGTTCCCACTGCCCGTACAAACACCCCAGTGGGTTCCCACTGCTAGTACGAGTACACCCCTGTTGGGGTTTGTGTTCCCCTCGTCTGACCAAAAACCCAACCGACACCCAAACTAGGGTTGCGGCTTGGTGACTGTTTTACCACCGAGACTCTTATGAGTCTCGGTTTGATTGCCCTACAAACACAGCCACAAACCCACGTCATCCCCCTTATTATAACTTGTTTTAACATGTTTAAAATCCATATATACAGATTCTTTAACAATTAACCAAAAGAGAAAATAAAAAAAAACGAGATTTAGGGTTTACCTTGTTTCGTTTAGGATTTAAGAAATCAATACAAATGCAACCTTTGTTTTTCCTTGGATTAAAATACACGTTTTTCCTCTCTTGTTTTGGTGTGGCTCGACGGCAGCAAGGAAGGAAAGGGAGAGAACAAAAAAAAACGATTGTTTAGTATTTTTAGGGTTTTATGTTTGATTTGTGTTGTCTAAAAATGTTAGCTACTCCCTCCCGTCCTTTTGTTTTACCCGGCCAATTATACACACTTGGGCCTTGAGCCCAAGTCCTTCTCTTTTCTACTTTGTCAAAAACAGCCCCTTACACACTTGTACATTTAATTAAATCGCGTCTTGCTAAAAGACGCGCGTAATCGAGTATTGGATGTCGTGAATTTCATGGTTATTGTTATACGTGTTTAAACGTAAATATTATTTACGTGATTAGTTGTCGCGTTAATTAAATATACGTAATACTATTAATCGTTTAAATGTTCGTGAGTACGTGTTACGTAGTTTACGTAATTTAATTAGTTTTCGATCGTGACTCACTATATTTATTCGTGTTCGTAATAAATATAAATACGTAATTAATATTCTCTCGTGATTAATTTACGTTCATGATTTCATGATCGCATGTTCGGGATTAATTATTGTTTAAATAATTATTGTGCGTTCGTACGTAATAAATACTTATCGTGTTCTAACACGTACGTATTACGTAAAATCCTAACACGTAAACATAATAGTACTATAAATGGAAATTTTAATCTAGTACGTACGATCTTAAGGGTACTATTCATGGTAAAAGCAGGCGGGTTTTACAAAAGGGGTGTTTGATTGATCTTTGATCTTGGATTTATTGCTAGTGTTCGTGTTTGTTCATCGTTATTTAGATCCACGTATTCGGTAATTCTTTTAACCCTTTTCTTTTGATTTAATCTTTTAAATAACTAAGAACATGATATGTTTTTCTTAAAAACCTAACTAAATCATAGATCTAACATGAAATTAGTTTTGGTATAAATCAAAAGGGATGTTTAAGGGGTGTTTGTTCTTGGTCGTCGCCTAAACCGAACCCGAGAGGGTCTCGGTTTGGCTATTTGACCACCACCGAGACCATATGGTCCCGGTTGGTTGGTGTGGGTCCCACGACAGCAACAAGACAAGGGTAACCCCGATGTGGTTCGGGGTATGGTGTCGATTTCATGTCTGGTTCATGGTTCTTAGTCAAGATCCGGTTCACGGTGTATGTTAAGGTTCTTATTTTTATGATCTTATGTTAAAATTAAATTAATAACATGACATGATTAATTTAATAACATGACTTAGGTTATATTAATTATTAAAATCATGAAATTATTAACCTAAGTATTTTATATTTTAAGACTTATAATTAATTAATTATTTAAAAATCATGGTTATAATTAATTAATTAACATGACTTAGGTTATATTATTAATAAATAATAATACATGTTTTAACCTAAGTATTTAGCTTTATTTAATTAAAAATATGATATACTTTAATTAAATATTTTAACCTATAGTTTATTTTAATTACATGAAATAATTAATAAACTATACATTATATCATATGACTTAGAAAATAATCATGAAAACACTTAGGCTTATATACATAGCTTATTTAACCAGCTTATTTCTAATTATGGAAACTTCTATTTTTAGAAACTTATTTAAATAAGGCAGCTAATCTATTTATGGAAACGTTCTATTTTTAGAAACTTATTTATTTCAGGCAGCTAATCTGTTTATGGAAACTTATTTAAATAAGGCAACAAATCTATTATGGAAACTTTCTATTTTTAGAAACTTATCTATTTTAAGCAGTAATTCTATTTTTGGAAACTTTCTATTTTTGGAAACTTCTATTTTTGGAAACTTTCTATTTTTGAAAAAAAAAATTTGGTAACTTTCTATTTTTGGAAACTTTCTATTTTTGGAAACTTTCTATTTTAGGAAACCTGTTATTTTTGGAAAGTTACTTATTATTACACAGTAAGTATAATAATACATGAAATACCAGAAATACTTAATCAGAGTAAATAGAATATAAGATAAACACAGTTTAAGGCTTAAAACAGTAAAACATGATAAGAACATATAAAATTAGCTAAGACATGACATTAAATCAGTTACGTATTAGTAAGCAGATACTTATTCATGTATGTATTTATGTAGCATTAATGATACGGAAGTAGGATTCCTCTCAGTTCATCTTCTTCGTTCACTGGACATAAGGTACGGATTCCCGTCCTTTCAGTATGGACATTCTTTCCTTATTAGGATTTCCCCGTATGCAGCCAAAGGTTTTCCCGTAGTACATGTATGTGTTTGAATTGCTTATGTTTAATTTAGAATACCTATAGCCATATACATGCATGACCAGTTTCACCTAGTTATGGAGGTACCATAACCATAACATTAGAGGCACTGATGTTATGACTTCACCATGGCGGAGTGATTGCTCGTGGCGTCCCTTTAGCTTTTGGCCATTTATATTATATTTATCATGTGGGGCGTATGGGTGCATCCTAGTTACATGTTTTCAGTCAGGATTTCATGGTGAAGGTGGTGTGTGCCTTGCATCCTTCACAAGGAGCTGATCCCTCCTACCCAAAAACCAGTATATTAAATTAGAGGCAGCCCCTCTAATTTGCATGATGAGGTCACCCCTCCAAGTATTCATGCACGGAGGATTTTCATGACCTATATTGGCTAATGGTAAAATATGATAAACAGTTTTTACAAGATAAACATAAGGCTTTTCAAACTATAAAACCATTTTTATCAAGACTTAATCAGATTACTCGGGACTTAGTTTCTTCCGTTGTTATATGTTATATGCTTATCCTATTCATGCTTTATTGTACATCCGTGCACTGAGCGTATTGCTCAGCCGTTTTCCTTTTCTATGTTCCCAAAACGGCAGGTACTCAGGGACGCTCGTAGACTTTAAGAGTACGTGCATATGGACTGGAAGCTGTCTAGCCTTTCTTTACTTTATGCATTTCCTTTCTTTTGATACATTGTTATGGACATTGTTTAGTCCTTTCCTTTACTATACTTATGTTTGTGTGTGATGAGCTTTACTTTTGGACTACCGATGTTTGATTCCGGTATTTTCCTTTTATGGTCATGTAATGTTTAGACATTTTTCCTTGTATGCTTTGATGACACGCCATAATGACATGTGACATTTTCATTACCAAAATGGGGTGTTACAATTATGGTATCAGAGCCAAGGCTTCGACCTGTATGCTCTCAAATATGACCTGTGATTAGTGGGTAGTCACTACGGTCTTCCTAGAACTGACAGTTGTTTTCATTCATTCATCATTTTAAGCATACATATATATGTCATTGTCGCAGATTTATGACTAAGTAATGGTTGGTACAGGACTGGCCCTATTTAGTCGCATGTGTTTTATGGAAACTTTTAAATTTGGGACCGACCCATAGGCGTCCCCTCGCCATGTCTTTTGTTTTGGGTGAACTGACAATAGGCGTTCACTCTCGAGCATACAAAAGTTTTCATAAAACTGCATCATGCATTCATACACAAAGATTTTCTTACATAAATTTTTCTCTTGAAATTTTGGTACAAATTTTTTTCGTGTATATATATATTTTATGTTTTGATCTGTTTAATCATATGTTTTATGTTATACTGTCAGATGGTTCTCAGACGCGAACAGGAACAACTCAATGCTGCAATTCAAGCTGCTATGCAAGCTTTGCTTCCTCAATTGAGGAATGACATCAGTGCTGAAGTTCAAGCTGTCAACAATCAGCAGCATAATCAGTCACCTCCTCCTCCTCCAGTGACATTAGCAGTATGGATGGAGAGATTCAACAAGCTCCGCCCTCGAGCTTTTGAGAAGACAGATAGCCCCAGTGATGCTGAAAGCTGGTTGGCTCACATCGAGAAAAATTTCAATGCTATGGGCTGTGACCCCGCATACAAGGTGAGGTTGGCATGTTATCGGTTCGAAGGCAATGTGCTAAATTGGTGGTTAGCATTGATGCAGTCTGAAGGTGGTGACGAGTGGGTTGCTGGTTTGACTTGGGCTTAGTTCAAGGACAGGGTGATGGAGCAGTGCTTTCCCAAGGCTGAACAGGACAAGCTCAAGAGAGAGTACCATGTGATCCGACAGAGAGTTAGGGAGAATAGCAACGATTTTATGCAGCGCTTTCTTCACTTAGCTGGTTTCCTTGGTGCGGCAGCAGGTACTCCTGAAGAGCAGGCACACCACTTTAGGTGGGCTCTTCGCACATCGGTCGCAAAAAAATCTGGTGTGTGCTACGTTCAACACTGTAGCACAAGTGGCCGATGCAGCACGTAAGCTGGAGATGCTGCAGGAGAGAGATGAATTCGGGGAAGCTGAAAGACCCGACAAGAGGTAAACATTCGCATTCAAGCGGTGATCAATCCGTATACTTTCCATATATGTCAATTATTCATCTCTTTAAATGTATCTTCCAGACAGAAAACTGGGGACCGGTCTCAGCCGGCTACTCAGCAGCAGCCTCATCAGCCCAAGGGAAACGGTCAGACTAACGACCGTTTTGCTACGGATAGGCGTGGCGGTAATGACAATTACCGTAACAACGCTAGACACTCCAACAGCAGCAGGTCCTAATACTTACGCACTTCCTTATGATTTCATGTTATAACTCATATTCTGACACTTTAGCAAAACTTCTACCAAAAACCATGGAAACAGTAGGGACCAGAACCAGAGAGGTTCACAGCCTAGCCGTCCAGCTATCACTGGTATTCAATCTCACGATTATCCGCATTGTCCTTTGTACCCAATTATCATGTCTTATGTAAAATGTTTTATCTGGTTCCCAGCCAGAGCACCTACTGGAGGATTTACTCATCCTCTTTGCTCTACTTGCCACCGTAGGCACCCAGGGCCATGTCGCCGTAATACTGACGCGTGCTTCAAGTATGGTCTTCCTGGCCATATCATAAAGAATTGCCGTAAGGGCGAGATGGAGGGTACATCAGGACATGCTGATTCCAAGCCGCCTCCTACTACCGGGCGTGTCTACACGACATCTCGAAACCAGGCCAACAAGTCTACAGGTACCATCACTGGAATCTTGTATATGTATGGTCAAGCTGCATGTGTTATTTTCGATACGGGTGCTACTCTCTCGGTTATTTCTACTGCTTATGCTAACAACATTAGGATGCTCCCCATGCCACTAGAAAATAGGCTTACTATTTCCACGCCTTTGAGGGACTCTGTATTAATCACCCATGTATACAAGAGTCTTCCCCTAGAATTTGACGATAAGGTTCGACCTGTTGACGCACTTCCGCTGGACATGAATGACTTCGACATGATTTTGGGCATGGATTGGCTATCCAAGCATCATGCTACCATAGATTGCCATTCATATCGAGTTATCTTCGGTGATGTTAATGCACCAGAGTACATTCATAACGAGTTCATACCTGGACGGTCTGTACAAGTCATATCTACCCTACAAGCGCGTGCACTACTGTCACATGGCTGCGAGGGTTATCTAGCTACGGTTCACGACATGGATGCTGAATACCCATCAATTTAGGATCAACCTATAGTGTCGGAATTCCAAGATGTTTTTCCAGCAGAACTTCCGGGCATACCACCTGCACGAGAAGTAGAATTCAGTATCGAGCTTATTCCAGGAGCTGAACCGATCTCCAAGGCTCCTTATCGCATGGCTCCCATAGAGCTGAAGGAGCTGAAGGATCAACTACAAGAACTTCTTGAACGAGGTTTCATTCGACCGAGCGCATCTCCATTGGGCGCACCGGTCTTGTTTGTTAAGAAGAAGGACGGTAGTATGCGTCTTTGCATAGACTATCACGAGCTCAACAAGATTACTATCTAGAATAGATATCCACTGCCACGTATTGACGATCTGTTTGACCAACTCCAAGGGGCCAAACACTTCTCCAAGATTGATCTTAGGTCAGGCTATCATCAACTACGGGTCAAGGAGCAGGACATCGCCAAGACTGCTTTTCTTACCCGTTATGGCCACTACGAGTTTGTAGTTATGCCATTTGGCCTGACAAATGCTCCAGCAGTGTTCATGGACTTGATGAACAGAATCTTCCATGAATTTCTGGACAAGTTCGTCATTGTCTTCATCGATGACATCCTGATTTTCTCAAAGTCCAAGGAGGAACACGAAGACCATCTTCGTACAGTACTACAGATTCTTCGCCAGAAGCAGTTGTATGCTAAATTCTCCAAGTGTGAGTTCTGGTTAGACAAGGTGGCATTCTTAGGTCACATTGTATCAGCAGAAGGAATCACTATGGATCCAGCGAAGGTTGAGGACATTACTAAGTGGTCGAGGCCGACATCAGCGACGGAAGTCTGCAGTTTCTTAGGCTTAGCTGGCTATTACCGTTGGTTCGTGGAGAACTTTTCCCGCTTAGCACTACCATTGACCAAACTGATGCGGAAAGGGGAGAAATTCGTCTGGACTGAAGATCGAGAGAAGAGCTTTGAAGACCTGAAGCAGAAGCTAGTATCAACACCTATTCTTACTCTCCCATCTGGTACGGGTGGATTTCAAATCTACAGCGATGCATCGGGGAAGGGACTTGGCTGTGTTCTCATGCAACATGGGAAAGTGATCGCGTACGTTTCACGACAGCTTAAGCCTTATGAAGAAAATTACCCCAGGCATGATTTGGAACTTGCTGCAGTCGTGTTTGCATTGAAGATATGGAGGCACTACTTATATGGAGAATCATGTGACATTTTCACGGATCACAAGAGCTTGAAGTATATCTTCACTCAACGTGAATTGAACATGAGGCAGAGGAGATGGTTAGAGCTGTTGAAGGATAATGACATTAATCTACAGTATCATCCCAGAAAGGCAAATGTAGTAGATGCTCTTAGCAGGAAGTCCGGAATGATCAACGGCATCAAAATCGAAGAGGAAATCATAAGAGACGTGGAGCGACTTGACATCGAGATCATGGTACGTGGACAGCACGGTTACTGGGCTAATCTTAGAGTAGAAACTGAGTTACTCTCTAAGATCAAGGAAGCTCAAAAGGATGACGGAGAAATCTGGGCGATAGTACAGAATTTGGAGAAACAGACAGAATTCAGAGTAGATGCAGATGGTATCGTATGGCAGGGCACGAGACTTTGTGTTCCTGATGACCAAGAACTCCGGGAAGCCTTGTTAGCTGAAGCTCATAGCTCCCCATTCTCTATACATCCTGGTTCAACTAAGATTTACCATGACATCAAACAGTACTTTTGGTGGAGTGGTATGAAACAGGATGTGGCCACTTACGTCTCCAAATGTCTTACCTGCCAGCAGGTTAAGATCGAGCATCAGCGATCTGGCGGTCTCCTTCAACCGTTAGATATTCCAGAATGGAAGTGGGACAAAATCACCATGGATTTTATTACTGGTATTCCGCCTACCAAGAGGAAGCACGATGCAATTTGGGTTATCGTAGATCGACTTACCAAATCAGCTCATTTCTTACCGATCCTCAAGGAAGATCCGGTAAGTAAACTCGCTGATACGTACAGAAGAGAGATCATGAGACTCCACGGTCCACCATCCAGCATCGTCTCAGACAGAGATCCTCGATTCACTTCGCGCTTTTGGAAGAGTCTGCAGAAAGCTTGGGGTACACAACTTAAGCTTAGCACGGCTTTTCATCCTTATACGGACGGACAGTCGGAACGAACCATTCAGACATTGGAAGATATGTTGAGTTCATGTGCGTTGGAATGGACGGGTGATTGGGACGATTACATCTGTTTGGTGGAGTTTGCATACAACAACAGTTGGCACGCAAGTATCAAGTGTGCTCCTTTCAAGATGTTGTATGGCAGAAAGTGTCGCACCCCAATCTGTTGGGATCAGGTTGGCGAGCGAACACTTGAAGGACCAGAAATCATAGAAATGACCAATGAAAAGATCGCAGTAGCTAAGCAGAAAATTCAGGAAGCACGGTCACGTCAGAAAGGTTACGCCGATAAGCATCGTAGGGACATACATTTTAAGGTAGGAGATCACGTCTTTCTTAAGGTTTCGCCGGCACGTGGTGTTAGACGCTTCGGGATTAAAGGGAAGCCCAGTCCTCATTTCATCGGACCGTTTTATCATTGAACGAGTCGGTGAAGTATCTTACCGATTGGCGTTACCTCCGCAGCTTTCGCATGTGCACAATGTGTTTCATGTGTCCTTACTCAGAGGGTACCAGTATCATCCCCTTCACATGGTTCAGTATCCACTGGAACAGATACGTGAAGATCTCACTTTTATAGAAGAATCCGAACGAGTTCTTGACAGACAAGAACGAGTCATGAGAAGGAAGACGATTCCATTCGTCAAAATCCTATGGAGGGATCATACCGAGCGGGAAGCCACTTGGGAAACAGAGGAGTCTATCCGGGCTTGTTACCCTCATTTCATATTTTGAATTCGGGTATGTTCTTCTTTTCCAGTTTACTTTATCTATAATTCGGGGACGAATTATTCTTTTTAGGGGGGAAGAGTTGTAAAACCCGCATGCTTTTACCATGAATAGTACCCTTAAGATCGTACGTACTAGATTAAAACTTTCCTATTATAGCATGATTACGATTACGTGTTAGGATTTTTGATAGGTGTGTAAACACCCATCCTTTTTACCACTTAATTACAATAAAAACCGGACCAAAACGTGTATTTTATGTCAATTATGTCGAAATTATGTGTGGTTTGTGTTTTTGTTGTGATTTAGGACGAAATTGTGAAAAGTGGAGAAAACACGGGCATTTACGGGCTTTTATTGAAGAAAAAGATGAAAAGACGAAGTCAAGAAGTCGAGAGTGCAAAAAGAACGGAAGTCCAAGACCAATTCTGAAGATTTATCGAAGAAAAAGTCAAAAGACGGAAGTTTACTAAAAGCCGAGGAACTCAAGTCTATTTTATTGAAGAATTAAAAGACGAGTTCAAAAGAAATCCCGAGCCACAAGTCATTAGAGTCCAAATTTAAAGAAGATTAGAAGAATAAAAGACTAATGGTGCAATTAATGAAGATTAAATGCTTAAGGACCTAATGACGCATTTAAGAAGAAAGGAAGGAGGGGAGGAAGCTTCCTAATCCTCCCATATATATATTTTAGCTAATTAATCATTTTTCTTTGTTGGCTAGTTTGACAAACTATGCTCTTCCACTTTAATTTTTGCACATTTAAATTCATGTCATTTACTTTATTGAACCTTTAATTACCTTGTCTTGCACCTTTAATTACCTTGTCTTGCACCTTTAATTTTCAAGTAAGTTTTAATTTTGTGTTCTTTAATCTTTTATCTTTAAGTTTTTAATCATCTTGTTCATATTCTCTTCTTGCTTATTGTCAATTCTTTTCTTAATCTATGTTTGTTTTGATTTCAAGTTTTCAATCTAAACCTTTTTCATCTTATTTTTATATAAAGTTTAAGTCTTTTTAATTTTCGTGTCTTGTTTTTATTGATTTCATACGTTTTATCTTTGATCTAGTGTTTTTATTTAGCTTATTGGTGTTTTACTTTGCTTATTGTCTTCCAAAAGTTAAGATTTTTGAGCTTATTTTCGTACTTTTTGTGTTTTCCTAGTTTTTAGGAAATCTGATTCGATTTAGGAACTTTTTCATTAATTGCGAAATCTTGTACTTTCTCCCCATTACGAAATCTTCTTCCTGATTCGATTTAGGAACTTTTTCAGCTATTGCGAAATCTTGTTCCTGATTCGATTTAGGAACTTTTTCTGCTATTGCGAAATCTTGTTCCTGATTCGATTTATGAACTTTTTCTGCTATTGCGAAATCTTGTTCCTGATTCGTTTTAGGAACTTTTTCTGCTATTGCGAAATCTTGTTCCTGATTCGATTTAGGAACTTTTTCTGCTATTGCGAAATCTTGCCTTTTTCTGCTATTGCGAAATCTTCTTCCTGATTCGATTTAGGAACTTTTTCTAGCAATTGCGAAATCTTTGATTTCACAATTGCGGTTGTTCATTTCAATTACGAAATCTTTTGTTTTTTTACAATTGCGAATTTAATTAGTTTTTAGTCAAACTTTATTTTTAAACTTATTTTCCCGCCATTTTTAATTAACTTTATTTTAATTGTTTCGTCTTTTAACGTCTTTAATTTTACACCATTTATGTTTTAGATAGTTTTAGCTTTACTTTAACGTCATTTATTTTAACGTCTTGCGATTTAATTTTAAAAACAACCAAAAAATATTTTTCTCACCAAAAACAATTGAGTCGCATTTTGAACCGGAAATCAATTCGTTAAGATACCGAGAAACGAACAATTGAACCTAGCAAAATCTCAACATTAAAATGGCGCCGCTGCCGGCTCTTTTCGTAAAGATTAACGGTTTTCTGTGAGAGACGCGTTGCTTTTTGGGATCCGTTCACTCGTGAACGTTATTTTTCGTGTGAAAAATTTTCAAAAAATCCCAAAAACATTTGAAAAATCATAAAAGCATTTCTTTTTCAAAAGTTTTACACCAAAAATATTCCTCTTTATCCTCTATTACGTTTAATTCTTTTCTTTACCCCTCTTATTCATAATTCTTCATGGATTCGTCTTGCGGACGTTGTGGACAACCATGGTGTGGTTATCCAACATGTCAATGGTGTACTTGTAACCGGTGTGGTTTTGATATCGACGTTCTACAATTTGGATTTTGTCCATTTTGCAATTCAACAAATTCATACTTCTCCTCTTACAGTACTTACTCACCTTCTCCCGTCTATGACAATCCTTATCCTCAAGATGCACCGGGTTTTACTCCATACCCGTGGTGCTCTATTTGTGGGGGCCCTCACGATGCTTCTTCTTGTGATCCATCGAAGATCTTTGAGAAAGTACCGTGCTATCATCCCAGTGTTTATAACTTTGAGCCCCCACGTCACACTGTCAATCATCAACCCTTTGGTGCACTTCCTCCTGAACAACTTGCCACAATTTTTGACAACTTTCAAAAAGTTCAAGAAGCTTACAACAAGATGATGGAGAAATGTCAAGCGAATCAGCACCAAGAGCAAAAATCTAACCTTAATGCTTATACTCTTCCTCTTGTGCCTCCATATTATTATGACAGTGATGACGATGAGAGTCCTATTTCTTGGACTGATGAGAATGTTATTCCTTCTCCCGACTTGCTGGAGCCTAAGAATTCAACCATCCTAAGGGATGAGGATATTAGCACAATTCCTGCAAAGGAATCCGACGAATTCAATACGTCTAGTGCTGATAACCTTGTTCCAATTCCAAGTGAATCTGAGTTGACATCCGACAGTGACGATGAGTATGATACACTTTCTTCTGATGATGTTCCTTCCACCAACACTTTGGAAGAGGATTCTTTGGCTTTCTCTAATCCTCTTTTTGATCAAGATGACGATTTTACCTCTAGTGATGACGAGTCACTATCTGATGAAGACGTTCCGAAGGAAACTTTCAAGATTTATTCAAACCCTTTATTTGATTTTGATGACGATTACATATCTAGTGAGGTGAATCCTCTCTTTGACGAAAGGATTGAAGACATTGATAGCTATGACTCTCTGGTTACTGATGAGCATACTTTGATAGCCATGCCCCCTTCTATCGCAGAGGTGGAGCGTTCTGACTCTACTGGAAAGGTATCACAGGTGGAAGGTAATTCTTCTCTTACTTCTCCTACTATATTGCCCCCTCATCCTACTGAATGCACGCCCAAGCAGGTGATGTATCAATTTCCCTCTCCGGGAAATGAGGATGAGTGTTTTGACCCGGGAGGTGACAATGACCATTTTATGATTGATAACCTTACGGCTTTGCCAATTGGTCCTCGTCCATTGTCTTTGGAGGATGAAAATGTGATTCCTATACCCACCCCACCTCCCGAGGATCACGATTTCACATACTTCTCGTATGTTGAAAGGACCTTTCTACCGTTTAAGACTTATCCTCCTGCCTCTCCTTTATTATATTACTCCGGGAACGAGGACAAGGTCTTTGATCCCGGCATTACATTTGAGGCTTCCCCATGGACCATTTAATTCGGGGACGAGTCAGGCTCGTGACTCGGTTAACAAAAACAAGCGCTTTTTGGGAGGCAACCCAATTAACTATCTATCTTTTTCTTTGTTTTTACCATAAGTGCAGGGGAGACCCTTTGGTGTTTGCTCTCTCCTCTCTTCTACTTAATAAGGGATTCGAGCTTCAAAGACACACTCTTGATGATTCTTGACGACCCGTGATTCCGTGTTCACTTTTTCCCGGTTCTATCCTAAACTCTTTTGATTCACTATTCTATATTTTCTCAATATTAAAATAGGAATCTCGTTAGTTTTCTTTTCCTTAGCGACATTTAAACAAAGTGCACAATGTCCTAAGTGTAGGGGAGTTTTATCCCACATGCTTAAACATTAAGGACAATGTTTATATTAAGTGTAGGGGGGACTTCTATCGAAGTTAAGTGGTCTTTTCCTTGTATTTGTCCTCATTTTAACCGGAAAATCAATTTTTCGACATTTTTCAAAATTTTCGATCTATTTTGGCCTGTTAGTTTTGCCCTTTGTATAGTTATTTTCTTTCCCCTTTAGAATAAATTTTTAATAAAGTGGTTTTAATTTTCAAACGTTGTGAATCTTTTGACTCAACCCGAGTTTACTTTTCTTAGTTTACTCTAGCTAGTATCCTTAACGTGTTTAAGTCAAGTTTTGCTAGGCTTTTATATAGGGAGCTATAAAACGCGAAATTCTTAACTCTCACGGGTTAAGAACAAGAACTTTTCGCAAGTTCCTATAATTGATCCTAGAGAGTCGTTTATCAAGGGAACTTAAAAACGCAAATTTCTAAACTTGAAAAAGTCTAAGAATTTGCATGATCCTATAGGCGACTTAAAAACCCAAAACTTTGATTTAATAGGCTAAGTATCCACGAGTCTCATTCCTTGAGATTTTAAACTGTGGAGAACGAGAGATGATAGAGCTAATTATAAGTTTGGTATTCTTTCGTGAATTTATGTGAGTTAATTATGAGCCTATTCTCCCATCGCTTGCTAATAATTTATCTGCTAATAAATAAAGCTGTACGATTTGAAAAGTTACTTAGCTTCTAGCCCAAGATCGTTTAAAAGTTGCTCGGTTTGGATTAGAGTTCATAGCCAAGGCATAACTTATTGAAGCGGGATGCGAAGATTGGCGAGTCCAAAAAGGTCCTAACAAGACATGAGGGCTATATTTTGTTGCTAAAGATCCCAAGTGATGTGAAGAATCATTTATCGAAAATCAATATGAAGGATCGAGACACACGACGAAAAGCAAAAACTCCCCAAAATTCATGGATAAGTGTATCCGAAAAGACCCTAGCAATGTATGAGGATAAATAGATCCAAGTCCAAAAAGGAGGCGGATCGTTGTATATCAAAATCCAAAATAAAGATTGGAGAAAAATGAAGAAGTCGTGGTTCAAGTATGAATCTCTCAAAAAGTTCAAGTGAAGAAACTCCAATTATGAAGAGAAGGCCATTATTTCATGAACGTCTCTCAAAGATTTGAAGTATGAAGTCGCTGCCAAATATCGGTCCGAGAAAGGTCTCAAATCACGAAACGAGTTATGCCAAGATATGAACTTTATGAGGCCCCGAGAAGCAGTTTTAAAAGATTTTGTCCTTTAGCTAACTATTGATTAAATCGTCACTTTATTTTCTGCCTAATAAACTATCGAAATAAGTCGAAAATGCATCCTCGTGATCATTCAAGACAAAAATAAAATATAAGAGATACACCTAGGAATAAGGGGGTCTAAGTGAGTAATTGGCCCACATGAATTCGTGTTAGTCTATTAACTTATAATAACAATGATCTCGTTTTTAAGCTTGGTTTGGAGAAAGTGAAAACTTGAGGATGATGATTATTCACAACATTTCCAAAACCCAAGGTATGTTTTTTATTTCTTTGCTTTGAATGTTTATAGTTTTCTATCTCTTTAATAAAGGCCAACGTGGATTGATTATGATGAAAAATGTAAATGTGCTTTGTAACTAATGCATTGCATGAGGACATTGCAATGGTCAAGTGTAGGGGATTTGATAGGTGTGTAAACACCCATCCTTTTTACCACTTAATTACAATAAAAACCGAACCAAAACGTGTATTTTATGTCAATTATGTCGAAATTATGCGTGGTTTGTGTTTTTGTTGTGATTTAGGACGAAATTGTGAAAAGTGGAGAAAACACGGGCATTTACGGGCTTTTATTGAAGAAAAAGATGAAAAGACGAAGTCAAGAAGTCGAGAGTACAAAAAGAACGGAAGTCCAAGACCAATTCTAAAGATTTATCGAAGAAAAAGTCAAAAGACGGAAGTTTACTAAAAGCCGAGGAACTCAAGTCTATTTTATTGAAGAATTAAAAGACGAGTTCAAAAGAAATCCCGAGCCACAAGTCATTAGAGTCCAAATTTAAAGAAGATTAAAAGAATAAAGGACTAATGGTGTAATTAATGAAGATTAAAGGCTTAAGGACCTAATGACGCAATCAAGAAGAAAGAAAGTAGGGGAGGAAGCTTCCTAATCCTCCCCTATATATAGTTTAGATAATTAATCATTTTTCTTTGTTGGCTAGTTTGACAAACTATGCTCTTCCACTTTAATTTTTGCACATTTAAATTCATGTCATTTACTTTATTGCACCTTTAATTACCTTGTCTTGCACCTTTAATTTTCAAGTAAGTTTTAATTTTGTGTTCTTTAATCTTTTATCTTTAAGTTTTTAATCATCTTGTTCATCTTCTCTTCTTGCTTATTGTCAATCTTTTTCTTAATCTATGTTTGTTTTGATTTCAAGTTTTCAATCTAAACCTTTTTCATCTTATTTTTATATAAAGTTTAAGTCTTTTTAATTTTCGTGTCTTGTTTTTATTGATTTCATACGTTTTATCTTTGATCTAGTGTTTTTATTTAGCTTATTGGTGTTTTACTTTGCTTATTGTCTTCCAAAAGTTAAGATTTTTGAGCTTATTTTCGTACTTCTTGTGTTTTCCTAGTTTTTAGGAAATCTGATTCGATTTAGGATCTTTTTCATTAATTGTGAAATCTTGTACTTTCTCCACATTGCGAAATCTTCTTCCTGATTCGATTTAGGAACTTTTTCTGCTATTGCGAAATCTTGTTCCTGATTCGATTTAGGAACTTTTTCTACTATTGCGAAATCTTGTTCCTGATTCGATTTAGGAACTTTTTCTGCTATTGCGAAATCTTGTTCCTGATTCGTTTTAGGAACTTTTTCTGCTATTGCGAAATCTTGTTCCTGATTCGATTTAGGAACTTTTTCTGCTATTGCGAAATCTTGCCTTTTTCTGCTATTGCGAAATCTTCTTCCTGATTCGATTTAGGAACTTTTTCTAGCAATTGCGAGATCTTTGATTTCACAATTGCGGAATTGTTCATTTCAATTGCGAAATCTTTTGTTTTTTTTACAATTGCGAATTTAATTAGTTTTTAGTCAAATTTTATTTTTAAACTTATTTTCCCGCCATTTTTAATTAACTTTATTTTAATTGTTTCGTCTTTTAACGTCTTTAATTTTACACCATTTATGTTTTAGATAGTTTTAGCTTTACTTTAACGTCATTTATTTTAACGTCTTGCGATTTAATTTTAAAAACAATAAAAAAATATTTGTCTCACCAAAAACAATTGAGTCGCATTTTGAACCGGAAATCAATTCGTTAAGATACCGAGAAACGAACAATTGAACCTAGCAAAATCTCAACATTAATTTTACGTATTACGTACGTGTTAGAACACGATAAGCATTTACTACGCACGAGCACGTAATAATTATTTGACAATAATTAATCACGAAGATCATGAAATCATGAACGTAACTAAATCACGAACTACTATTAATTACGTATATATATTTATTACGAGCGTAAATAAATATATTAGGTCACGGTAATTATTTAACGAGAACACATTAAACGCGAACACAAATAATTACGAACGAGTAACTAAACATCGAGACACGGAAAACGGTACGTGTACCCCATGTGGGGCCCCTACCCGCGGCAACAAGGGAGAAATGGGCCAAGCCCATTTCAATTTTCACTAAAGGGGGTTAAGGGGAAAAACACTACTCATATTTTTCTTTACAGAGAATTTTATAGAAACCTAAAAGTTCTCCTCCTCCTTCTTTTTTTTCTTTTGTCCGCCACCCTCAAACACACCAAAGGGGTGTTTGATTGATCTTTGATCTTAGATTTATTGCTAGTGTTCGTGTTTGTTCATCGTTATTTAGATCCACGTATTCGGTAATTCTTTTAACCCTTTTCTTTTGATTTAATCTTTTAAATAACTAAGAACATGATATGTTTTTCTTAAAAACCTAATTAAATCATATATCTAACATGAAATTGGTTTTGGTATAAATCAAAAGGGATGTTTAAGGGGTGTTTGTTCTTGGTCGCCGCCTAAACCAAACCCGAGAGGGTCTCGGTTTGGCTATTTGACCACCACCGAGACCATATGGTCCCGGTTGGTTGGTGTGGGTCCCACGGCAGCAACAAGACAAGGGTAACCCCGATGTGGTTCGGGGTATGGTGTCGATTTCATGTCCAGTTCATGGTTCTTAGTCAAGATCCGGTTCACGGTGTATGTTAAGGTTCTTATTTTTATGATCTTATGTTAAAATTAAATTAATAACATGACATGATTAATTTAATAACATGACTTAGGTTATATTAATTATTAAAATCATGAAATTATTACCTAAGTATTTTATATTTTAAGACTTATAATTAATTAATTATTTAAAAACCATGGTTATAATTAATTAATTAACATGACTTAGGTTATATTATTAATAAAAAATAATACATGTTTTAACCTAAGTATTTAACTTTATTTAATTAAAAATATGATATACTTTAATTAAATATTTTAACCTATAGTTTGTTTTAATTACATGAAATAATTAATAAACTATACATTATATCATATGACTTAGAAAATAATCACGAAAACACTTAGGCTTATATACTTAGCTTATTTAACCAGCTTATTTCTAATTATGGAAACTTCTATTTTTATAAACTTATTTAAATAAGGCAGCTAATCTATTTATGGAAACGTTCTATTTTTAAAAACTTATTTATTTCAGGCAGCTAATCTATTTATGGAAACTAATTTAAATAAGGCAACAAATCTATTTATGGAAACTTTCTATTTTTAGAAACTTATCTATTTTAAGCAGTAATTCTATTTTTGGAAACTTTCTATTTTTGGAATCTTTCTATTTTTGGAAACTTCTATTTTTGGAAACTTTCTATTTTTGGAAACTTTCTATTTTTGGAAACTTTCTATTTTTGGTAACTTTCTATTTTTGGAAACTTTCTATTTTTGTGAACTTTCTATTTTAGGAAACCTGCTATTTTTGGAAAGTTACTTTTTATTACAAAGTAAGTATAATAATACATGAAATACCAGAAATACTTAATCAGAGTAAACACAATATAAGATAAACACAGTTTAAGGCTTAAAACAGTAAAACATGATAAGAACATATAAAATAAGCTAAGACATGACATTAAATCAGTTACGTATTAGTAAGCAGATACTTATTCATGTATGTATTTATGTAGCATTAGTGATACGGAAGTAGGAATCCTCTCAGTTCATCTTCTTCGTTCACTGGACATAAGGTACGGATTCTCGTCCTTTCAGTATAGACATTCTTTCCTTATTAGGATTTCCCCGTATGCAGCCAAATGTTTTCTCGTAGTATAAGTATGTGTTTGAATTGCTTATGTTTAATTTAGAATACCTATAGCCATATACATGCATGACCAGTTTCACCTAGTTATGGAGGTACCATAACCATAACATTAGAGGCACTGATGTTATGACTTCACCACGGCGGAGTGATTGCTCGTGGCGTCCCTTCAGCTTTTGGCCATTTATATTATATTTATCATGTGGGGCGTATGGGTGCATCCTAGTTACATGTTTTCAGTCAGGATTTCATGGTGAATGTGGTGTGTGCCTTGCATCCTTCACAAGGAGTTGATCCCTCCTACCCAAAAACCAGTATATTAAATTAGAGACAGCCCCTCTAATTTGCATGATGAGGTCACCCCTCCAAGTATTCATGCACGGTGGATTTTCATGACCTATATTGGCTAATGGTAAAATATGATAAACAGTTTTTACAAGATAAACATAAGGCTTTTCAAACTATAAAACCATTTTTATCAAGACTTAATCAGATTACTCGGGACTTAGTTTCTTCCGTTGTTTTATGTTATATGCTTATCCTATTCATGCTTTATTGTACATCCGTGCACTGAGCGTATTGCTCAGCCGTTTTCCTTTTCTATGTTCCCAAAATGGTAGGTACTCAGGGACGCTCGTAGACTTTAAGAGTACGTGCATATGGACTGGAAGCTGTCTAGCCTTTCTTTACTTTATGCATTTCCTTTCTTTTGATACATTGCTATGGACATTGTTTAGTCCTTTCCTTTACTATACTTATGTTTGTGTGTGATGAGCTTTACTTTTGGACTACCGATGTTTGATTCCGGTATTTTCCTTTTATGGTCATGTAATGTTTAGACATTTTTCCTTGTATGCTTTGATGACACGCCATAATGACATGTGACATTTCCATTACCAAAATGGGGTGTTGCAATGTATCAAACAAATCTTCTCAACATCATAGCATAATTGGATGATATGAAAATCTATTAATCATATACTACCTTCTTCTCAATGGATGTTGAAAAAATTTTGTTAAAAAACTAGACATATGTTTATGTTGTAAGTTAATATAAATTACGGAGTAAAAGAATAATTCAAACTTGCATGACAGTATGTATATCTTCTGTTGAATATTGATGGACAATAAAGTTGCAAGATAACATGTATATCTTCTGTTGAATGTAGATGCAAAAGTCCGTTGGGCCTCTAAATGGACTAAGAACGCATCTGGGCTATCTTCTCCACAAGCCTATAAGAAAGTAGCACACGTTAGCTCGCCTCGGGTGGGAGGCCCGAGACCAACTCTGGTGTGAGAGTAAGGATTTGATTGAGAGCCGAGAGGCCAATAATATTGAGAGTCGATTGGCCAATGAATATGTGTAATAAATATGAGTGAGAATGTCTGACCTGCATTGAATACAAGGGGGTATTTATAGTGTTGAGAACACTATAGCTTATTGTTGCTCCTTGGAGGTTGTTCTCCTTGAGCCTTGTGATCTGATAGGCCACCCTTTGGTTCATCAACTAATATGAGGTCTCTGGATAATAAGGTGTATCAGTTGTTCCCAAGGGAATCTCCCCTGCTATTGAGGTGTGCAGGCGAGTCAACCTTTAATCCGGGTACCATGTTAGAGTCCCCTGGAGAATAAGGTGCACCGCTCCTTCCCAATGTTGTGGCACTACTTTTGAGGATTCCCTCAAGACCCGTGTTTAGTGGGTGGGTCAGACTGCCACGTCCGCAAAGCCAATCATGCTTCTAGAAGGTGGTTTATATGAATTCGGCCGAGCGGCCAGATACGCGAACATGTCCCCCCAGTATTAGATTATCAATGTGAAATGTTTGTAATCCAATACTTTAAGTCGTTGTGCCTTTTCCTCTTTCCTTTTTTTATTTATAACTTTCCCGAAAAAGATTTTCTTTTTCTTTCTTTTTTTCCGAGGTCGCACCTACCCTCATAATTACTCTTAGTAAAAATATGGGTAGTCGCGCCTCATTAAATGTCACTGCATTCTGTCTGCCAGCTGTCTACCACTTATGTATCCTGTGGCTATTGCTGCGCCACATATGTCTACTATTGCTGAGATGACCCTTGGTTGACCCTTGGATCTCTATAAATAGCCCTCTTCTCTTCTCACTTATTACCTTCTTCTTTTTTACCGTCGAGAGCCGTGAGGTACATCCTTCCTTTCAGGTTTGTCTTTTTCTTCTTTTATTTGCTTTCTTTTCCTTTCTTTCCTTGGTCCTCCCAGGCCTGTCGTTATGTCCTCCGATGGGTATTTGGAGCTGGGTCTCCCTAATCAGGAGCAACATGATGCCATTAATGAGGCTTAGGTGATGCCGAAGTTTGACATGCACCTTTATACATCTGACATAAATTCAGACCATGTGCGGCGCGTGGCTAACGCCTATCATATTCCTTTAGATCTTAACCCTTTTGCACCTCCCCCCAACTTTCGCATGAACGATCTCCCCTCTCATCTCATTGGACTTTACGTTCATCATCTCGATCATGGGGGCCTTCGCATCCCTTTTTCTTCTTTCTTCCTTCGTGTTGTCGAGCACTTTGGTGTACATATTTCACAATTTGTTCTTATTGGTGTCAATAAAGCCACTCTTTTTGAGATCTATTGTCGTAGTCTAGGTATTGATCCTTTCGTGCCATTTTCTTCATTTTCTATAAGCTTTGTAAGGTGGGTGACCGGTTTTCTTTTCAGAGTCGAGGCTCCAAACCTTATCGTCCTTTCCCTAAGGATGGCCCCACGGGCTTAAAAGGATGGAAAGGTCTCTTTTTCCTTGTTGACCGGAGGGCCACTCCCATTTCCATTCCTTGGAGGAATCATGAATCCAATGTGGCCGACCCTCTTCCTAAGATTTCTGAGTACAATCCATTGGATGCAAAGAAGCTTTGTGAATTTGCTATTCCCCTTCCTAAGTAATACGCGAGATTTTTATATGCTGGTCGTCTTACTCCCATTTGGAGGCATCCAGGCTTTGATTGCTCCTTCAACGGTCAGGTTGGGGAGAGTAATGTTTTTCCTTCTTCTCTTGTTTGGCCCTTTGTGTCTTATGCATTGTCTAATTTTCCTTCTTGTTTTTGCAAATATTACTATGGTTGAGTTTCTAAGGATCCCCCGCTTTTCAGGTGCGGCCATTCGCTAGGGAAAACCCTTTGCCGGACGGCACAACCATTGCTACCCATACTACACCTCCTTTGCCTGAGGGTGCTCCCATCCCTGCAAAAACTATTGCCATGGAGCAGGGTGAACTAGTTGACGCGAGGGTGATTGCTGATCGAGAGAGAAAGCAAAGACGTGCTGTTGAAAAGGTTGCTCGAGAGGATGCAACGGCTGGTGGTTCTCATAGTGTTGGCACTAGGGCCACTCGAGCCACCACTCACACAAGGAAGTCCAAGAGGAAAGCCGATGGTGAGGGTTCTTCTTATAAGAAAAGTAAGGTCACTCGAGTCACCGTTTCTTCACATGCTGAGCCTTCCACTCCTACTGGGGAGCCGGTTGATGGGAATGGGTCTCACACTCCTACTCCTTCAGCCGAGGGGACTAATGTTACGAATGATCTCGAGAGCATACTGATGATGTTCTATCTCAGCCTCATGTTTCTGAGAAGGAGCCCCATTGGAGGAACCTCCTCCTTCTTCCCCTCCTCGTACTACATCTGTTGCCCCTGGCAATAACCATGTTTCCCTTGGTGCCGGTGATGAGAATATTGTCTTCCTAGGAGGTAAGTTCTCCCTCCTATTTCCTTTCTTTTTTTCTTTTTTTGCGTGCATATTTTTGCCTTTGTCTTTTCTCTCTCCTTTTTTTCTAATATATATTTTTCTCAGGTAATGCTTCGAAGCCTATCAATTTAGATGCTGAGGTTGTTCCTGATGAAACTAAGAGTTATTTCCGTAAGGCTACTTATCCCTCTTTTCATTTATTGTTTTGTGCATATTGGTGTGTGCCTCTCTTCTTATACTTGCCTTATCTTTTGGCAGGTGATCCTTATGCGCGTTTTGGTGGTCGACCTTTCACCCCCCAGTGGGGCCTCACGAAATCTTTCCGAGTGGACAAGTCCAAAGACTGTCGTGATATGCTCTCAAATATGTTTACTCCGGCCGATCAAGTGTATTTCAATGATGGAGTTGACCACCATATGGCCATTTGGTCTGGCTGGCGTCGCTTGGACCAAAGTACCCAGATGCAATCCAGTGTCTTGCTTCGCTTTGAATCCTTGCTAGAAGAGCATAGTGCATGTGTTTCTGCCCAATCTGAGATGGAGGAATATCGAAGGTCCCTTACCGCTGCCAATGATGACTTGTTGAAGAGCTGCCATGCTTATGATAAACTCCTGGTGAGCATGATCTTGTTATTTCTTCTGAGATGGAGCTGGCTGAGCGTTTATCCGCTCTCGAGAAGGGCCAGAAGCTTCATGATGAGGCTTTTGCATCCAAAGATGCTAAGATTGTTGCCCTATAGAGTGAGTTGAAAGCTTCTAAAGAGGATGCTCGGGGGCTTAGGGCTGACAACACCAGGTTGGCTGTGATCTTGGTCGTGAGGCCACGTTAAGAAAAAATCTTATGAAGGACCTTTTTCCAGTGCTCATTCGACGCCTCTTGGCCAACAAGGAGTACAAGTTTGCTCATTGGGAGTTATTTAGCCTTGCTCTTTCTTTGAGTTTCATGCAGGCCGTAAACCGTGGCAGGACAGAGGAGGAGGTGGCTACCATTCTGGCCGAAGCTTCAGAGGTTGACTCTTCCGTTACAAAGACCAGTTTGGTGGATGCTTATTATGCCTTGTTTGTGAAAAAGTATCCATATGTGGACAAGGTCTCTCGGTCTTGCTTTAAGAGCCCCATGGAGCTTCAGAATGTTATGCGGGATGGAGAAGTCACTCCTGGCCAAAGACCTTTACCGCATGACTGTGCCTCTGTTTAGTGACTTATTTTTAACTTGCATCAGTACTCTTTTTATTGTCTGTAATAACATTAGATGGCCCTACGGTCTTATGTACTCATTAAAACACTTGGTTAAATTTGTATGCTTGGTCGATGCGCCAATTTGTTTATGGCTCATTTTGTACTTTATTGTTCTTGGCCTTGCACATATAACTTTGTAGGTATTTTGGCCTGTATTCATTTTATCACCTAGGGAGTGAAACTTGGCTACATAGATCGGCCAGGAGGAATCACCTACCTCCGGAGCCACTTGGATATTTATTCAACTCCTAATTTTGGTTAGGGTATATTGACTACATATATCGGGTGGAGGGATCTAAGTTCCACCCGGATCCACCTAATCCTTTATTCCCCTCCCATAGACATCGACCATATATTTCGATTTTGGAGGTTGCGAACCTTCCGTCGAGGTCGCTTATGCTTTGCCTATTTAGTTTAGATATCGATTACATATAATCGCTTTTCATTTATATACGAACATTAGCTACACGGAGGCACTTATGTGTCTGTTCATTTAAAAAGGGTGGTTGTAAACATTGGCCACACATTCTTTCCGAAGGTGATTGGCCTTTCGGAGGGGGTCACTTTTAACATATGTTTACACTCCTTTATCATAATACGAAAAATTGCTACTCCATAACTGGGAGATAGCTTTCATTAACTTGAATGTTTGAATGTTACAACAATATGATAAGTTTAGATGCTAGCCTACATATGACATTCCCTTAAATTGATTGCACGCCAAGTTCGTGGCGCTGTCTTGCCATTCACTGTTTCCAATTTGTGCGAACCATTCACGTATGCCTATGTCATTTTGAAGGGACCTTCCCATGTTGGGCTCAACTTCCCAGGATTTTCCACACGGCTAGCTTCGTTTTTCCTGTAAACATAGCTTCCTACTTTTAATGACCTGGCTCTGACCCGCTTATTGTAATATTGCTCTATCTTTTTCTTATATTTGGCCTCCCGGATGGCTGCGGCCTTCCGTATTTCTTGCAATAATTCTTAGTTGAGTCTGAGCTCCTCATCATTGGCCTCTACGTCCTTGATCATCAACTTCTGATATTTGGCATACCGATCTCCGCACGGATCACGGCCTCACTTCCATACATTAGGCTAAATGGCGTCTCTCCATTACTTGTCTTTAGTAAGGTTCTATGTGCCCAAAGCACATTTGGGAGCTCATCAGCCAATCTAGTCCTGTCACGCGCTAGCCTTCTCTTTAGCCCCTCCATTAGTGATTTGTTTGCTCTTTCTACAAGGTCGTTGACCTGTGGGTGTGCCATTGCTGGCGCTGCAGGGAATGGGCCTAACACATCCATGCCCCATTGAAAGAACGACCATGGATCCATAATTGATGTCATTAGTTTCTTGGACATTTTTGGCACTAGAGAATGAATTTGTCATGCATCACATTTTTTTGTCTCCTCCCTCACGTCTTGATGCATCGTGGGCCAGTAATACCCTTGTCTTAATGCCTTTGCCACCACGGATCTTGTTTTTAAATGCATACCGCAAGCTCCTTTGTGTATCTCCCAGATTACATAGTTGGCTTGGAGTGGGCCCACACACCTTAACATTGGCATCATATAAGATTTCTTGAATAACACTCCTCCTTCCATCACATATTGACTAATCTTCATATGGAGAGCACGTGCCTCATTATGGTCTTCCAGCCATATTCCTTGCTCCAAACATCTTACAATTGGCGTTATCCAGTCATCCCCTTCCTCTTCAACAATGGTATTTAATTCCTTTCGGTCTGTGGAGGGATTTTCTAGCACTTCTACTAACACCTCCTTCGATAAGTGATTGAATGCCACTGATGCTAGCTTGCTCAATACATAAGCCTTTTGATTTTGGCTTCTTGGGATGTTCATGATCTTGAAGCTTTTGAATCTTGTCACGTGCTCTTTGGCCTTGCTTAGGTATTGATCATGCTTTCATTTGTTGCCACGAAGTCTCCATTAATTTGACTTGCCACAAGTTTTAAGTCTACTTTTACTGCCAAGTGTTCCACCTTCATTTCTTCAGCTATCCTCAAGCCAGCTAGCAAGGCTTCGTATTCTGACTCATTATTCGTACTTCCAAAGTTCAATCTCAAAGCATACGTGTACTCCATGCCGTTGGGGCTGATCAACACTATACCTGCACCTGAGCCTTTCGGGTTTGATGCTCCATCGGTGTGCAATACCCACTCTTCCTCCTTATCAACCCTTTCCTCCTTGGAGACATACGTTTCAATGTGCTTTGAAGTGTCCTCCCTATTGACACCTTGTTTAAAAAGTCTGCCAAAACCTGGCCATTTATCGCACTTTTTGGCTCATAAATGATATCGTATGTTCTCAATTCTATAGCATACTTTGCAAGCTTCCCTGATGCTTCGGCCTTGTTCAGAATTTGCCTTACCGATTGGTCTGTGATGACTTTGATTGGGTGGCCTTCTAAGTATCGCCTTAGCCTTCTTGATGTGCTTAGAAGGGCCAGGGCCAGCTTTTCCAATGGTGAATAGTTTCTTTCTGCCACATGTAATGTTTGGCTGACATAACAGACTGGCCGTTGGATTCCATTCCTCTCTGCCAACAATACTGCGCTGATTGCTCCCTTTGTTGCCGCTAGGTATGTGGAGAGTGTTTACTTGGGCCGAGGTGTGGTGAGTGATGGTAGCTCCAACACCATTTTTTTCATCTGTTGGAAGGCCTCCTCTGCTTCTTCCGTCCACCTGTACTCCTCCTTATTGGCCTTAGTTATGTTCCTCAAGGTATCAAAGACGGGTAGTGACCTTTCGGAAGATTTTGAGAGAAAACGGTTTAGTGTGGCCAACTTCCCAACCAAGCTTTACATTTCATTCCATGTTTTGGGTGACTTCATATCCGTGACATCTTTAACTTTGGCCAGATTGGCTCTTATTCCTTCCGATGTTACCATATAACCTAGAAACTTACCCTCTTCTACGCCGAATGAACATTTCTTAGGGTTAAGCTTCATGCTTATCTTTCGCGGGTTGTTAAACCTCTCGGCTATGTCGGCCAACATTTCCTTTTATGTCTTTCTTTTTATGACCATGTCATCAACATAGGCCTCTAGGTTTCGGCCAATCTGTGACTCGAAGGCCGTATCCACCAACCTTTGATATGTTTCCCCTGCATGTTTTAGGCCGATGGGCATTTTGGTGTAATAATATGTTCCTTGGTTGGTATAGTAGGGTGTTTTCTCTTTGTCTTCTTGTGACATTTGTACTTGGTGGTAGCCCTTGTAGGCATCCAGAAAGCTTTTTTCTTTGTATCCCATGATGGCCTCTATCTTGGCATCAATCTCTGGCAAAGGATAATAGTCCTTCAGACATGCGGCATTCAATTTCATAAAGTCAATGCACATCCCTCATGCTTCATCCACTTTTTTGACCAAGATCGTGTTGGATATCCACGTGGGATATCTGACTGGCCTCACTAAACCTGCTTTCACCCATTCTTCTACTTCCTTGGCCACGACTTCACTCTTTTCAGCAGATAACAGCCTTCGTTTTTGGCTCACCGATGTCACTAAGGGATTTAGATTAAGTTTGTGTTGGGCTATCCTCCTTGGCCCTCCGATCATGTCTTGCGGTTCCCATGCGAAAACATCCAGGTTGTTCTTCAGCAACTGCTTTAGCTGTTCCGAGCCTTCCTATGACAGGTTTCCCCCAATGGTAACGAGTTGGTCAGGGAAGGCCGGGTTGATCATAACCTCCTCTGTTAAGTTGACCGCTTGGCCGCCCTCCTTTTCTGGCTCTTATTTTTGACATCTTTCTTTTTTCCAATTCCCTGCATTCATTAATAATTGAAGACCAGGTGACAAGAGTTGCAATACCTTGGGGTGTTGGAAATTTCATCATAGCATGGATGGGAGATGGAATGGCTCGTAGCTTCCTTATCCCTAGCCTTCCTAGGATGATGTTGTTTGGAGAAGGGGCGGGTATGACGGTGAATCTCATAATGGCCCTTCGGAACAACCCTCCGTCTCTAAAGAATACCTCCAATTCTATCTTCCCTAATGGCTTCACGCTTTCCCCAAAGAGTCCCGATACTGTTCTGTACGTCTTGGTCATTCTAGCTTGTATGTGTGGGTGGAAGCTATTAAAACAGTGCTCGTAGATTATTTCCACGGACGCGCCGCCATCACATCTACCCTTCTAACTAGATACCTGATGAGACTGCTTTTATACATAGTCTCATCTTCCAAATAGGGCTTAAAATGCATTAAATATCATCAAAATACCCAAATATATGCTTGTGTTTGTTGCTTGTGTATTTTAGGTACGGATATTGAGAAAATGACAAAAGATCACAAGAATCAGTCAAAAACGAACACGGGAAACGAAGCCGCACGATGAACCAAGCCCTAATGAAGAATTTTCCAAAGAAAACCCTTGAAGATTTGAAGAATCATGAAGATTGGTCCTCCATGTTTAAAGAATTGACACTTTATAACCTTGTATCTTCATAATTACAAGTTTGGTCCCTAAAGTTTGTCAAAATTACAAAAAGGACCCTTAACTTTGAAGAATTGGCAAATTTAGTCCCTCAACAAAACTAAATTGTCAATATTGGTCCTCCAAGAAGTCAACCAACAAGTCAACACCTTGAAGAAAGAAGACATGTCATGATAAGCCCTTGAAGATTGAAGAAATTGCAAGTTTAGTCCTTTTTATAAACTTTGAAAAACCCTTGTGCCAATTTCAGCAAGTTGCCCAAACTTGTATAAAAGAGAAAGAAGGTTTTGAGCTGTTTTGATCAAAATAGCAAGTGAATGGGACATGGGGGGCCATTTGTGCCAAGACATCACAACTTTCCCCACCAACCAAAAGCCTACACGTCACCCCACTCACAAATATTAACCAATCAAACACACCCCATCACCCACGTCAGTTTTCCACTCGGTTTATATTAAACTGATTATGAAAAATGGAGGCAAACAAAGATTTTAAAATTAATTAACTCCTAATCCTAATCTATCATAACTATTTACCCACCTTCAACCCTTAAACCCTAAAAATAACCCAGAATTAATCACCCACGAATCTTACCTTAATCTTAATTAACCTTAGGGGTTTTCATCCCAGCCCCACTCCCAACACACCAGTACACCCAGAAAACGACCTCTCCACACTATTGTCCCCCCACCAGCTATCACATGTCACGGGTTCCAGTTTTTCAAACTGTAAGGAGACTAAATCAACGGCCCATGAGATTTTCTTGCTCCCAAAGCTTCAAGGAACGTCTCAGATCACTTCATCACAGCCTGGCATCACATGTTGATCCTTGACCAAGTTCAAACAAAGGGGCAATTTTGGAATTCAACTTATTAGGGTTAGGACTTAGTATTATTTTATTCAGAGCTCTAGGACCTTCTATTGAATCCTATAAAAAGTGACTTCGACTTGTGAAGCACTTTGGTTCCAATTTTATGTATTTTTTTTCTATGAATTAATGAAAAGTTCTTAAATATGCATATGACTGAGTTCCATTTTTATTTTCCATTATTCTAGTTTTAAGTTTGGTTTTCCCTGAATTCATTTTAAACCTTCAAGTTTTTTTTAAGAATTTCACTTGTTTACAAAATATTTCAGAAACTTGTTCTTTCTGAAAGGTTTGGATCCAAGTTCAAGTTTGAATTGAATCTGTCTTGACAAGACAGGTTTGATTCCTGGAGTTGAGCTTGTTCAGTTTCTTTGTTTGGTTCAAGAGGTTTACAAGTTTTCCAATCTTGGTTCTCCAAGATTTTTACAAAATCTTATTCATCTTTTTTTTAGCTTATTGCTATAAGCCATTCAATAAGCTTATTAAACCAAGATTATTGAATTCCTTATAAGCTTGTTGTTTCTTTCTTTGTTGTTTGTGGTGTGCAGGAAACAAGGAACAGTCAAGGACTATTTTCACCCAATTATTGTCATTTGTGCACAAGCTTATCCAACTCCCACAAGGCTCAGCACAAGCCCGAGCTTGTAGGAGGTGGCAAAACAGCCACTGAGGGACCTGGATGTAGGTCCCTCTTGGTAAAATCCTTTTTCCATTATTAAGTTTTCAGTATTAAGTTTCATAGTGAATGGGTATGATTTTTGGTGCAATCTGCTTACTGGTTTGTTTGAGTGCTGGATTTTGCTTAGTTGAGGTGTTGTATGCATGTTTCAAGTAGTTTAAATTAGTTTGGTTAGATTTGTTAAAGTTTTGCTTTGAAAAAGATTGAAATTCAGTTATAAAGGGGTGTTTGGATTCGGGGTTAAGAAGGGTTTAAGGTTTTAAATCTTGCTTGTAGACCTGTTCAATACACTAACTAGGTTGCTATAGGTTGTATGATAGCTTGTCTTTTAGTTTGGTGAGTTTAAAAACAATTGCTTAAGTGGTCAAATTCAGGAAATGCTTTGTGGTGACTGATTTTGTTGAATTAGTGCCTCATCTTTTGATCTTTGTTAGATATAAGCTTGTTCTAGGATTATAAATCAGTTACATGCCATTTGGTGGATTAGTGTGCTGGTTATTGGCCTTAGAAATTCGTTTTTATGCATATAAACTAGCCCTACTGTTCATCAGAAACATTGTTGTTTAATCAGAAACATGGTGTGCTTCTTGTGTGAAATTTTGCTAAGTGGCTTGTTGTTTTTCTTGTTGATTTGACTTCGCACAACCCAACTGGTTGTGGGAGTGCCCTTATTGCCCAATAAAAGCTTTCAAATAAGCTTCCCTAAGCTTATTGGTCAACTGACCATTAATTTGCACTAGCAGTGGGAAGAAAGTTTCCCCTGCTAACACACTTGTTACCCCTGCTTCACTAGTAGACAAACTCCAAGCACTTGTCACTATCAGAAAGTTTATAATTTTATCTTTAGTGCCCAAATTTGTGAATTAAGACTTGAAACCAGTTCCATTATTTTTCTTATTTTATTTAGGATTTTTCTGTTTAATTATTTTTCATTTTACTGTTCATTTAGTATTTATTAGATTAAATAGCATTTTAAATATATTTTTAATGTTTCTGTTTTTGGCATTTAGTGCCAAGAATACTTGTTTCTCAGTTTAAACATTTTTCCTAGACTTAGCATAATATTTTAAGAGTTTTGGTATAAAAAGTTTTTACTGTTCATCTTTTTACAATTTTTTAGAATTAATTTAAGTTAATTAGGGTTTTTAATTAAGCTGTTTTTGTCTTTTAGTGGTAAAATTAATATTTTTTCAACTTTTTCATTTTTCTTCTGTTCATTAGAGTAAAATAGGATTTTTAAAATTGGTAGACTATTTTTAGCATTATTTTATATTTTTTATAATTATTTTAGTTTTAAAATAGTTTTTAGTAATTTAAAAATAGAAAAATAGTTTTTAAAAAAATTAAGAAAAATACTTTTTAGTCTTTAAATAATGTAAGTAACTTATTTGTTCAATAAAATCATATTTTAGACATTTTGATTAATTATATTTAATTTTAGGGCTTTAATTAGCATTTAAAATTGAATATTTAATTAATAAAAGGTTTTAAAATATTTTTATTGGATTTTTATTCTTATTTATATTATTTTAGACTTATTTTAGCTTTTAATTGATTATTAGGTTTAAAATTTTTAATTTTGTAGTTTTTTTACGGATTTACGTGATCACCTTTTTCGTCGTAGTTAAATTCGTCTTTGTAACCGTTTTTCTCTTCTAAATCTCATTTCTTTCTCAATCAATATAATCACAAATCAATATCAACTCATAACACAACGCACTTGCCTCCTCGAGAACGAACTCACTTAGGGTCATTCACACACGGTTTTCCTAAATCGTCGTGCTTACTTGCCCTACTTTGTGCATCCTTTTCCTAAAGTTGTACAAAACCACCAACATCATTTTGGCGCCGCTGCCGGGGAGGCGTGTTGTATTTTGGTTGAACCATTGTTTTTTTTATATATAGCCATAAAAGTAATTGTATTAGTAGCACTCTACTAATACGTATTATCGGTTTTTCGTTTTTTGTGAATACTATTACTATATTGTATACGTAGAACAATAAATTTACAAGTACTCCAAATACGTGAGAAATCACAACCTTGACTTGGGAGGTCATTACCCAATCATTGTATTCGAATCTCAAACCAAAGAAAAAGGCAAAAATAGATAAATACTTTCGTGAAGCTCGATTTTGAAAAATACAAACTATAAGGTGGGTATAAGGCGGTTGTATTTCACGACCTAAAGGAAAAAGGCTCTTAAGTGCTTCACGCCGCCTCGTTTCCTCCGCTTGCTTGTGCGTATTTTGATTTTGAAAGCTAATCGAGGGTTTTGCCGCCCAAAGTATTACTAAGTATCATATATATTTTCTTGGTTTCTATTGATTAAACCCTCTTGAACGATTTGGTGTTCCACCATCGTTCTAAAGTCATCGAAGGCGTTCACTTCACGTGATCGTTTTCATTCCTTGAGGCTTCTTTAATCGAGAGATTTGATTAAGGAGGAGATTTGTAGATTTGTGTCTACTAATACATTCCAAAAATCCAAAAAAAAGTTAAAAACAATCAAAAACCACAAAAAAATTGAAAAAGTAAAAACACCAAAAAGAATCTTCTTTGCTCGCCTTCTCGTTGTACGTGACGTTTATGCAAACTCGCTCTAAAGCAAGACGTGCTCGTAAACGAAGAAACAAATCCATCACTCCTACTAGTGAGGAGTCTCCTATTGACGAACCCATTGTAGTGAAAGAAGCACCCATGGCTAATCGAACTATGATGGAGTTGCTTCAAGCACCCACCGAGGGTTATGGAGAAGCGATTGTGATTCCCGCTATCCTTTCGGAGAATTTTGAGGTTAAGAGGGGTTTGTTGTCCATGATTCAAAACAACAAGTTTCGAGGTGACGAAAAGGACAACCCTCATAACCACATTCGCCAATTTAATCGTCTCACCGCCACATGCAAGTTTAAGGATGTTTCAAACGACTCGATTAAGATGATGCTTTTCCTGTATTCCTTAGCAGGGCCCGCAAAAATTTGGTTAGAGAAAGAGCCACCCAATTCTATATTGACGTGGAAGGATCTCGTTTCAAAATTCGTGAACCAATTTTTTCCGCCCTCTAAGACTACGCACTTGAAAAACGAGATTTCAAAGTTTTCACAAGAGTATAATGAGATTTTTTCAACGGCTTGGAATAGGTTTAAGGAAATGTTGCACGAATGTCCTCATCATGGTTTTTCCGACTTGCATCAAATTGACACGTTTTACAATGGCTTGAACGATCATGAGCGTGATTATCTTAATGCCGCCGCGGGTGGTAATTTTTTGTGTAAGACGGTCGAGGAAGCATTGTTAATCATTGAGAATAGGTCTAAGGTGTATAGTCCTCGTAGCACGTCGAGTGTTCGTAAGACTTCTTCTTCATCTTCGCCTTCATTGTCACACACCGTTGATGCTTGCCAAATCGAGGCTAATTTGGAGAACAAAATTTTTGATAAGTTGAAAGGATTGTTAATTGAGTTTAAAGTTGGTGAACAATCCGCTCCCGCTACGATTAAAGCGGTTGAGGTTTCTTGTATGTATTGTGGTGGAGCTCACGATTATTCCGAGTGCATTACCAACGGTGGTAACACTTCGAGTGCCTTCGCGGCCGCGGGAACTTATAACCAAAACGGTCAAGTTCCTCGTACTAATCAATTGACTCCACCGGGTTTTCCACCAAATCAAAATGCTAATAATTATCGAAACAATCAAGTTGGTTACCAAAGCAATCAAAAGAACAATTACAAGGGTAATAACAACTATGGGAATCAAGGAACTAGTAGCCAATTGCAAAATCAAAATCAAAACCGTAATTTTCAAAACACGAGTCAAGGTCTTCAAAATGTTTACACTAAAGAACTTCCAATGGACTTTGTGAATTACGCCACGGCAAATGATAAGATTTTGGAAAACATTCAAGAGCAATTGGCTAATCAAGCTAGGGACACGGCTAAGAACACCAAGGAGTTAGCTAATTTTGTTAAAGAAAATCTTAGCATGAGGAATGAATTAAAAAATGATTTTGCTAACCAAATTCGAGGTCAAAACAACAAGATAGAGCAAAGTCATGCTAGGCTTGAACAAAGAATTGACCAAAAAGCCGCTAGTCAAGATTTGAAGTTTAATAGTTTTGATGCTAAGCTTAATGCCATTTTAGAAGCCGTCATGGGAAACAAAGCCTCTACTTCGAGTGGTCTACCTAGTAACACCGTTTCAAACCCGAAGGGAGAGATGAAAGTGATTACCACACGAAGTGGTAAGACACTTAAAGAACCGACTCCTCAACCAATTACTCCAACGGTGGAGGAAATTGAGGAAGAACCCGAGGTGGTGGTCGAAAAGGAGCATATTTCAATCCCACAAAGTACCGCTCATGCCACACCTACGGTCGACCCATTACCAACATTGGAACCCGAGATTCCAAGGGCTATGCCTATGCCCCAACCCACACCACCCTTGCCTTACCCATCGAGACTTAGGAAGGAGAAACAACAAGAGCGCGACAATTATCAATTTGAGCTTTTTATGAAAATGTTTCGTGAGTTGCACCTTAATGTGAGTTTCACCGATGCTTTGGTCATGATGCCTCGATTTGCCGCTAACTTTAAGAGTATGTTGAACAACAAGGAAAAATTGCACCAAATGTCTAGTTGTTCATCGGTTTATCTTAATCGCATACCTCAAAAAGTCGGTGATCCCGGTAAATTTTTGATCCCTTGTGCAATTCAAGATATGGAAGAATGCTATGCCTTGGCCGATCTTGGTGCTAGCATTAACTTGATGCCACTTGCAATCTTCAAGTCGCTCAATCTTCCTAATCTTACTCCTTCACGAATGTCTATTGAGTTGGCCGACCATTCCACGATTCTTGCATGTGGTTTGGCGGAAGACGTTTTTGTGAAAGTGGGGAAGTTCTACTATCCCGTAGACTTTATCGTTGTTGATATCCCCACGGATCCTCAAGTTCCTCTTATTTTAGGTCGTTCGTTTTTAGATACGTCTATGGCTTTAATTGATGTGCATGCTAGAAAGATCACCTTACGTTTCAACGACGAGGAACTTGTTATAAACACAACTCAAAATTCTCAACTTTCTCATGTTTATTCCGTTGCTACCATAAACCTCGTTGACATGATCGACGTGGTTTGCGAGGAATTTTCACAAGAAGTTTTAGGGTTTGGTGATGAAGAAACTAGTGGCAATCCCACTATGTTAGATCCAATTCTTGATAATTCGACACCAACCTTCACTCCATTTGAAGGAGGTGGTTTTACGTTGGAAGAATTCGATGTTCCACGTACTTGTGACGAAGACCTCGACAACGATGAGGACTTCTCGATTATCAAGGATTTTCTCAACGATTTCCCATTTCCTCCACCCGAGGAGGTTATGAGTATCGAGCCCAAATCTTCACTTGAGGAACCACCTATTCTCGAGTTGAAAGATTTACCTCCTCACCTCGAATATGTCTATTTGGAGGAGGACGACAAGTTGCCGGTTATTATTGCGAAGGATCTTTCGAATGATGAAAAAACCGCACTTGTCGATGTTCTAAAGGACCACAAAGGGGCGATTGCATGGAAGTTATCCGACATTAAGGGAATCGATCCCAAGTTTTATACCCACAAAATCTTAATGGAGGAGGATTTCAAGCCAACAATCCAAAGTCAAAGGAGGGTGAACCCCAAAATTCACGACGTCATCAAAAAGGAGGTCCTTAAACTCCTTGACGCGGGAATGATTTACCCTATTTCCGATAGCCCTTGGGTGAGTCCTATTCATTGTGTCCCTAAAAAGAGAGGGATGACCGTTGTGCCAAACGATGCCAACGAGTTGATTCCCACTAGACTCGTGACCGGATGGAGAGTGTGCATTGACTATCGAAAGTTGAATGAAGCCACTCGAAAAGACCATTTTCCCTTGCCCTTCATGGACCAAATGTTGGAGCGTCTTGCGGGAAACGATTTCTATTGCTTTTTAGATGGTTTTTCCGGTTACTTCCAAATTCCCATCGATCCTCGTGATCAAGAAAAAACTACGTTTACGTGTCCATATGGAACGTTTGCCTATCGTAGAATGCCATTCGGACTTTGTAATGCACCGGGAACTTTTCAACGATGCATGATGGCTATTTTTCATGATATGATCGAGAAGACGATGGAAGTCTTCATGGATGACTTTTCCGTGTTTGGTGATTCTTTCACTTCGTGTTTGTCGAACCTTGAGAGAATGTTAAAACGTTGTGAGGAAACCAACCTTGTGCTCAATTGGGAAAAATGTCATTTTATGGTTAAGAGTGGAATCGTCTTAGGGCACAAGGTCTCGAAAGCGGGGATTGAGGTAGATCAAGCTAAGGTAGACGTCATCTCCAAGTTACCTCATCCCAAAACCTTCAAGGGAGTTAGGAGTTTCCTAGGCCACGCGGGCTTTTATCGTCGATTCATCAAGGATTTCTCGAAGATTTCTCGACCCATTACACATCTTCTTGAAAAAGAGGCACGTTTTGTCTTTGACGAAGACTGTGTACGAGCCTTTGAGATCCTTAAGAGGAAACTTACCGAAGCTCCCATTCTTGTTGCTCCAAATTGGAACCTCCCCTTTGAGCTTATGTGTGATGCTAGTGATTACGCTATTGGGGCCGTTTTGGGGCAAAGTCATGATAAGCACTTCTTGCCTATTCACTATGCTAGCAAGACGATGACCGAGGCTCAACTTAAATACACTACAACGGAAAAGGAGTTCCTTGCCGTGGTGTATGCATTTGATAAATTCCGACCTTATCTCGTCTCGACGAAATGCATAGTGTATACGGACCATTTGGCTATTAAGTATCTCATGGCAAAGCAAGATGCTAAGACTAGATTACTTCGTTGGATTCTCCTTCTTCAAGAATTTGATCACAAAATCGTTGACAAAAAAGGAGCCGAGAATCTAGCGGCCGATCATCTTTCTCGTTTGGAAGATCCTCACCAAAGTGTTTACGAGCCCAAGGAAATCACCGAAACATTTCCGCTCGAGACACTTGGTGTAGTGAATTCTAAGCTTGATTCTTCTACCCCATGGTTTGCGGATTTTGCAAATTACCATGCGGGTAACTTCATCATTAAGGGTATGACAACTCAACAAAAACGAAAATTCTTTCGTGACGTCAAGTTCTACTTTTGGAACGACCCTTACTTGTTTCGAACTTGTGCGGATCAAATCATCCGACGTTGTGTATTTGGCACCGAAGCTTCTAACATCCTTAGAGCTTGCCATGAGGGACCCACGGGTGGTCACCACGGTGCTAATCTCACGGCTAAAAAGGTGTTTGATGCCGGCTTCTTTTGGCCTACTATTTACCGAGATGCACAAGATCTTGTGAAGTCGTGTGATGCATGCCAACGACAATGAAAAGCCTCACAAAAAGATGAAATGCCACAAAATATCATTCAAGTATGTGAGATCTTTGACGTTTGGGGCATAGACTTTATGGGGTCGTTCCCATCATCTCGTGGTAATAAGTACATCCTTGTTGCGGTTGACTACCTTTCTAAGTGGGTGGAGGCCAAGGCCTTGCCCACCAATGATGCTCGTGTGGTAGTCAAGTTTTTGAAGCAATTGTTTTCTCGGTTTGGAACCCCTCGTGCTATCATAAGCGATCGTGGAACCCATTTTTGTAATGACCAATTTGAAAGGGTTCTAAAGAAATATGGGGTTACACATCGTCTTTCTACGACTTATCACCCACAAACGAGTGGGCAAGTCGAGGTTTCAAACCGAGCTTTGAAAAGGATCTTGGAGAGATCCATTGGGGAAAACCGACAATCATGGTCGGATAAGTTGGACGATGCTTTATGGGCCTTTAGGACCGCTCATAAGACGCCCATTGGGTGCACTCCCTATTAGCTTGTGTATGGAAAGAATTGTCATTTGCCTATCGAATTAGAACACAAGGCTTATTGGGCCCTAAAGCATTGTAATGATGATATGGAGACCGCGGGAAAACACCGGAAAATGCAATTAAATGAATTGGATGAATTGAGAGACATTGCTTATGAAAATTCATTGATTTATAAAGAGAAAACTAAAAATTTGCATGATTCTAAAATTAAAAACCGGGTTTTTAACATTGGGGATCAAGTTTTGCTTTTTAATTCAAGATTGAAAATCTTTTACGGTAAATTGAAATCCCGTTGGTCCGGTCCATTCACCGTGACTCAAGTGTTTCCGTATGGGACCATCGAGCTAGCTCAAGATGATGGTCCTAACTTCAAGGTGAATGGACATAGGTTGAAGCACTACTTTGGCGGGGAAGTTCCATCCTTGAACTACCTCGACCAAGTCACCTTCCCCAATGATAATTAGTATTGAGGGGATCGAGTCGAGCTCATGACTCGGTAATCAAAAACGAGGTGCCTCGTGGGGGAGTCCCATGCTTATCCTATGTACATATTATCGCTTTCTAATGTAGCTTACGTGTGGGGATTTGTGCCCTTCCAACCTTTGTTCCGTGGTTGTTTGTGAATTGTGGTTTTTAGATCATGATCTTCACGATTGGAGCCTCTCGTGTTCGTTTATGGGAGCACTCGATCGTTTGCTTTGGAGACATTTCTCAATATCCATGATATATCCTTTGATGTTCTAACCTTAGGTTTTTAGCACACTTCATAAACGGCTATTAATTTATTGGTTACACCCTTTCCATGCTAGATTAGGCATTCGACTACGTCTCTAGTATGGGGGTGTTTGCACCCCTAGACTCGAAACATTGAGGACAATGTTTAACTTTAGTATGGGGGGGTGAATAGATACTTGCCTTGCCAAACCTTCACGCTTTCCAAAGTTTATCTTTTTGTTTATCGTTTTTGTTGCAAAATAAGGCTAAAAATGGCCAAATTTTAAAATTTTTCTCATGTTTTATAAGTGTTTGAAGACACGAATGTAGGTTTTCCGATGGCGAGAATAAGAGTAATTTTTGACTCGACCGTGCGTGTTGAGCACTTAGCTTCGATTCCTTAACTACACATTAGGCTAAGTCTCTTAAATGAGGACGAGAAATGATAGAGTTAATTATAAGTTACTATGCTAAACGTAGAGTACTCGTATTCTTTCAAAAACTCATGTGTTCTCGTTGTTTGCTTATTCTCCCTTCGCTTGTAAATATTTTTTGCTTAATAAATATTGACTTAGCGGTTTAGTTAGGATTGTTGGGTTTCTAGTCTTTTCTAGTAGCTTCCGTGTAATTAAATTGGGAAGACATTAAGGTATCGCCAGCGTCACGGTTTTGAAGTATTGGCACCCGAATAATCGAAAGCTTCACCTAATAATAAGATTTCAAGTGCTCACCTAAATCTAGCAAACAATTTGAAGCCCCACAAGGGCGAAAAATCTATGCAAAATTGAAAGTGAATTAAGCCTTAATCTTCGAAGCTTTAAAGATCCAAAATTCGCCTTAGCGTGAGGATATACGTCTTTGGCTAATAAACCACCGATGAGGCGGATAATAAAAGGCAAGGCAAGACCGAAGTCATAATAAAAGCTCCATGGCGGAGTTGAATAAAAGATGGAGGTAAACCAAAGATAATAAGGCCCTTCCGTTAGGGGGCGTATAAAAGTCTTGGTAATAAGTCTCATGTTCAAAACCATTATAAAACCGTGTTTATCGATTCTTCTTGTCAACTTAATTTTTTGACATCGTTGTCTATTAGGAGGGGTTATTGATTTGATGTTCTTAGTTACACCGTTAGGACTCTATTTTTAGACCTAAATCTCTATTATCGCATAAGTCAAACAATGTATCCTCGTGAAACATTCAAGACAAAAATAAAATATAAGAGATACAACTTAGGAATAATGGGAGGATAAGTACGTGATTAGGGCATATGAGTAGTGTTAGCATTACTAACTTATAATGATAATGATCTCGTTGCACGCTTAGCATGGAATTGAAGTGAAAATCGAGGACGACGAAATTATTTCTAACGAAGCATTCACGTGTTCTTATTCTATGAACCTAAACGTCCCATTTTGCGATGAAAATCATACATTATGTCTAAAACACAAGTAGTAGTAATAGTAGTAGTGTAGCTAGTTTATCATTCAATAAAGTGAATAAAAATGAATTTTGGAGATGCTATGATACTTAATTCTAGCATTGCGTGAGGGCACGGCAATGGTTTAGTATGGGGGAGTGATGAGACTGCTTTTATACATAGTCTCATCTTCCAAATAGGGCTTAAAATGCATTAAATATCATCAAAATACCCAAATATATGCTTGTGTTTGTTGCTTGTGTATTTTAGGTACGGATATTGAGAAAATGACAAAAGATCACAAGAATCAGTCAAAAACAAACACGGGAAACGAAGCCGCACGATGAACCAAGCCCTAATGAATTTCCAAAGAAAACCCTTGAAGATTTGAAGAATCATAAATATTGGTCCTCCATGTTTGAAGAATTGACACTTCATACCCTTGTATCTTCATAATTACAAGTTTGGTCCCTAAAGTTTGTCAAAATTACAAAAAGGGCCCTTAACTTTGAAGAATTGGCAAATTTAGTCCCTCAACAAAACTAAATTGTCAATATTGGTCCTCCAAGAAGTCAACCAACAAGTCAACACCTTGAAGAATGAAGACATGTCATGATAAGCCCTTGAAGATTGAAGAAATTGCAAGTTTAGTCCTTTTTATAAACTTTGAAAAACCCTTGTGCCAATTTCAGCAAGTTGCCCAAACTTGTATAAAAGAGAAAGAAGGTTTTGAGCTGTTTTGATCAAAATAGCAAGTGAATGGGACATGGGGCCATTTGTGCCAAGACATCACAACTTTCCCCACCAACCAAAAGCCTACACGTCACCCCACTCACAAATATTAACCAATCAAACACACCTCATCACCCACGTCAGCTTTCCACTCGGTTTATATTAAACTGATTATGAAAAATGGAGGCAAACAAAGATTTTAAAATTAATTAACTCCTAATCCTAATCTATCACAACTATTTACCCACCTTCAACCCTTAAACCCTAAAAATAACCCAGAATTAATCACCCACGAATCTTACCTTAATCCTAATTAACCTTAGGGGTTTTCATCCCAGCCCCACTCCCAACACACCAGTACACCCAGAAAACGACCTCTCCACACTATTGTCCCCCCACCAGCTATCACATGTCACGGGTTCCACTTTTTCAAACTGTAAGGAGACTAAATCAACGGCCCATGAGATTTTCTTGCTCCCAAAGCTTCAAGGAACGTCTCAGATCACTTCATCACAGCCTGGCATTACATGTTGATCCTTGACCAAGTTCAAACAAAGGGGCAATTTTGGAATTCAACTTATTAGGGTTAGGACTTAGTATTATTTTATTCAGAGCTCTAGGACCTTCTATTGAGTCCTATAAAAAGTGACTTCGACTTGTGAAGCACTTTGGTTCCAGTTTTATGTATTTTTTTCTATGAATTAATGAAAAGTTCTTAAAACTGCATATGACTGAGTTCCATTTTTATTTTCCATTATTCTAGTTTTAAGTTTGGTTTTCCTTGAATTCATTTTAAACCTTCAAGTTTTTTTTAAGAATTTCACTTGTTTACAAAATATTTCAGAAACTTGTTCTTTCTGAAAGGTTTGGATCCAAGTTCAAGTTTGAATTGAATCTGTCTTGACAAGACAGGTTTGATTCTTGGAGTTGAACTTGTTCAGTTTCTTTGTTTGGTTCAAGAGGTTTACAAGTTTTCCAATCTTGGTTCTCCAAGATTTTTACAAAATCTTATTCGTCTTTTTTTCAGCTTATTGCTATAAGCCATTCAATAAGCTTATTAAACCAAGCTTATTGAATTCCTTATAAGCTTGTTGTTTCTTTCTTTGTTGTTTGTGGTGTGCAGGAAACAAGGAACAATCAAGGACTATTTTCACCCAATTATTGTCATTTGTGCACAAGCTTATCCAACTCCCACAAGGCTCAGCACAAGCCCGAGCTTGTAGGAGGTGGCAAAACAGCCACTGAGGGACCTGGATGTAGGTCCCTCTTGGTAAAATCCTTTTTCCATTATTAAGTTTTCAGTATTAAGTTTCATAGTGAATGGGTATGATTTTTGGTGCAATCTGCTTACTGGTTTGTTTGAGTGCTGGATTTTGCTTAGTTGAGGTGTTGTATGCATGTTTCAAGTAGTTTAAATTAGTTTGGTTGGATTTGTTAAAGTTTTGCTTTGAAAAAGATTGAAATTCAGTTATAAGGGGTGTTTGGATTAGGGGTTAAGAAGGGTTTAAGGTTTTAAATCTTGCTTGTAGACCTGTTCAATACACTAACTAGGTTGCTATAGGTTGTATGATAACTTGTCTTTTAGTTTGGTGAGTTTAAAAACAATTGCTTAAGTGGTCAAATTCAGGAAATGCTTTGTGGTGACTGATTTTGTTGAATTAGTGCCTCATCTTTTGATCTTTGTTAGATATAAGCTTGTTTTAGGATTATAAATCAGTTACATGCCATTTGGTGGATTAGTGTGCTAGTTATTGGCCTTAGAAATTCGTTTTTATGCATATAAACTAGCCCTACTGTTCATCAGCAACATTGTTGTTTAATCAGAAACTTGGTGTGCTTCTTGTGTGAAATTTTGCTAAGTGACTTGTTGTTTTTCTTGTTGATTTGACTTCCCACAACCCAACTGGTTGTGGGAGTGCCCTTATTGCCCAAGAAAAGCTTTCAAATAAGCTTCCCTAAGCTTATTGGTCAACTGACCATTAATTTGCACTAGCAGTGGGAAGAAAGTTTCCCCTGCTAACACACTTGTTACCCCTGCTTCACTAGCAGACAAACTCCAAGCACTTGTCACTATCAGAAAGTTTATAATTTTGTCTTTAGTGCCCAAATTTGTGAATTAAGACTTGAAACCAGTTCCATTATTTTTCTTATTTTATTTAGGATTTTTCTGTTTAATTATTTTTCATTTTACTGTTCATTTAGTATTTATTAGATTAAATAGCATTTTAAATATATTTTTAATGTTTCTGTTTTTGGCATTTAGTGCCAAAAATACTTGTTTCTCAGTTTAAACATTTTTCCTAGACTTAGCATAATATTTTAAGAGTTTTGGTATAAAAAGTTTTTACTGTTCATCTTTTTACAATTTTTTAGAATTAATTTAAGTTAATTAGGGTTTTTAATTAAGCTGTTTTTGTCTTTTAGTGGTAAAATTAATATTTTTTCAACTTTTTCATTTTTCTTCTGTTCATTAGAGTAAAATAGGATTTTTAAAATTGGTAGACTATTTTTAGCATTATTTTATATTTTTTTATAATTATTTTAGTTTTAAAAATGGTTTTTAGTAATTTAAAAATAGAAAAATAGTTTATAAAAAAATTAAGAAAAATACTTTTTAGTCTTTAAATAATGTAAGTAACTTATTTGTTCAATAAAATCATATTTTGGACATTTTGATTAATTATATTTAATTTAGGGCTTTAATTAGCATTTAAAATTGAATATTTAATTAATAAAAGGTTTAAAATATTTTTATTGGATTTTTATTCTTATTTATATTATTCTAGACTTATTTTAGCTTTTAATTAATTATTAGGTTTAAAATTTTTAATTTTGTAGTTTTTTTACGGATTTACGTGATCACCTTTTTCGTCGTAGTTTAATTCGTCTTTGTAACCGTTTTTCTCTTCTAAATCTCATTTCTTTCTCAATCAATATAATCACAAATCAATATCAACTCATAACACAACGCACTTGCCTCCTCGAGAACGAACTCACTTAGGGTCATTCACACACGGTTTTCCTAAATCGTCGTGCTTACTTGCCCTACTTTGTGCATCCTTTTCCTAAAGGTGTACAAAACTCCAACATCAATACCCCTCGACTTCGGCTTCTATCACGATTGCCTCTTCTGACAAGTATTCGTTTGGGCATGGTGGGAACGTTATTGGGACGTTCATCCAGTCCTAGTTCCCCTGACTTGATTTCCTCTTCCGGTTATCACTATACCCATATACCATATTGATTACCTTGGTCTTCTGTGTGTGGCCTTTTTGGCCGCCCTTCCCTTTTTGCCTCACGTCTTTGATCAAGTGGTTGAGCTTTCCAGATTCCAAAGCGGCCTCCAATTGCCTCCTCAACTGAAAGCAATCATTTGTGTGATGTCCCTTCGCCCTATGATAGTCACAATATATGTCCATGTTTTCCTTCTTCGGCGTCCCTATCAAGGGAGGTGTGGCCAGAAGGTTCAGTTGGTGCTCTGCTGCCAAAATTTCCTTCGGTGTACTAGACAAGTCTTCTAGAGTGAATATCCTGTTCACCTCACGTAGACGTTGGGGAGGTCTATAAGGCAAAGTGTAAGGCTGAGCATAAGGGGTTCTATTTTGATAGGCGCCTCGGCCTCCACCCCTTCTTCCTCCAAAACCTCTCCTCTGAGATCGGTCATACCTTTGGCCTCTCGTCGAGAAACTATCCCCTCGGATGAACTCCCCTTTAGGCAATTCGGCATCTCTGAATGCTGCTTCCGCACGAACAAAGTCATCCACATGCTTCAACATTTCGTCCACCGTCTTTGGTATGCTCTCGACAAACCGTTTGGCCAGCCCGGGACATTTGTGTGAACCCATAAACGAAGAGATCCTCCTAAGGTCGGGTACATTAGGAATGGAATTAGATTCGCTTCCCATCTCTCTCTGAACACGGGGAGACTTTCATTGGCCTTACGGATGAGCTTTGTGATTTCATTAGGGTCCTTTGCACACGCCTTCAACATTCCAAATCATGTGAGGAATTTGGCCTCCAAATCGTCCCAACCGTCTATGCTTCTCGGTGGAAACTCGTCAAACCAATCTCTGGCCTTGTCGTCTAGCGTCTGCTGGATCATTCGACACCACACGGTCATGGGCCATTCTCCTTGATTTCCCATCCCTTTGAAGTGGTTGATATGGTCGGCCGGATCTCCCTTTCCCACGTATATCCTAACATTTGCTGGGATTCTATGACTAGGGGATGAGTACTCAATGATCCTCCTACTGAGAGGGCATTTGGCCAATGACTTGAAAGGTTTTCCCAAATCATCATCTGCCACCTTTTTTTCTTTGTCTTTTTCCCCATTACCTTGTCCTTCCTTCTTCTTCCTATTGTCTTCCGAAGTTTCTCCTTCCCCATCGAAACTAATTAGCCTTGGTTTGAGGTAATCTTGGTTATTTTTATCCTTTATCAACTCTTTTAGGGCCGAGAGGTGCCCTTCGATAATTTCTTCATTCGTGAGGTTGTTGTGGGTGTCATCATGAGTTTCGGTTTCAGGTGATGCTGGTGCAGGACCCGCCATTCTCTAGCTATTTGGTAGATCGAATTTAGGGTCCCACGGATGGTATCAGTTTGTAGATGCAAAAGTCCGTTGGGCCTCTAAATGGGCTGAGAACGCCTCTGGGCCGTCTGGGCTATCTTCTCCACAAGCCTATAAGAAAGTAGCACACGTTAGCTCGCCACGGGTGGGAGGCCCGAGACCAACTCCGGTGTGATAGTAAGGATCTGATTGAGAGACGAGAGGCCAATAATATTAGAGTTGGATGGCCAATGAATATGTGTAATAAATATGAGTGAGAATGTATGTCATGCATTGAATACAAGGGGGTATTTATACTGTTGAGAACATTGTAGCTTACTGTAGCTCCTTGGAGGTTGTTCTCCTTGAGCATTGTGATCTGACAGGCCAGCCTTTGGTCCATCAACTAATATGAGGTCTTTGGATAATAAGGTGTATCAATTGTTCCCAAGGGAGTCTCTCCGCTTTTGAGGTGTGCAGGCGAGTCAACCTGTTAGCCGTATTTAAAGTTATGGTCATATAATATACCGTCGTGAAGCTCATGAAAAATGCTATCCAACGGTGTCAAGAGTTCTTAGTTATTATTGTTCATGTAACAGGAATTAGTCCCGAACACACAAATGAGGAAGGCCACCTAAACATTTACTCTTTAGTATAAAAGGCAAATTCTCCTCATTTGTGTAGGTGTGCTTTTCCATTTGATTATTTTAGAGAGAGAAAGGTGTGTTTGTTTCTCTCACTAGGAAAACACCAATCTTTGTATTTTCTTTTCTTCATCTTAATCTAATCTTTCTTTTCTGGTTTAATCTTCATCATGTTATTCGTGTTTGGTTAGTCGTGTGTATAAGTCTTACAAGTGGTATCATTCGCCAAGGGATTCGTGGATATCTCTTTGGTGTTGTATTTGTTGATTTATTTTTGTGGGTTTTAGGTTGATTCAAGATTGAAGCTTGAAATCTTTGAGTTTTGGGGTTAAAGTTTGTAACCAAATCGACTACATAGTTGTGGTAGTGATTTAGGTTACCTTGTTTGATCAAAATCGCAAAGTTTTTGGTTTTTTTGGTGATTTTCGGGATATTTTTGAATATCTGGTATACTGGATCACGAAAAAGTCGGCCACATCTGTCTACTTCGGAATAATTCCCATATTCAGAAGTACCCAAGAGGGTTTTGTTTTTCCGAAGTTCTCTAGAAAAAGCATTCCGAAGTTCTATAGAACAAATATTCCGAAGTCCCATTTCAATATTATTCCGAAGATAAATTCATTTGGATTGCGAAGTGGGTTAAAACTGGATTGCGAAGTGGGTCTAATCTATTATTGCGAAGTCTACGTTTTGCAAAGTAACATTCCGAAGTGCCATTATTGCGAAGTTCTTGGATTGCGAAGTGGCATAGTATTCCGAAGTGAGTTCTTTGCGAAGTGATATCCAGTCATTGCGAAGTTCTATAGAAAGAGTATTACGAAGTTCCCTACGACCTCAGTATTCCGAAGTACTTACTTTGTATTATTCCGAAGTGAGGTTTGGAGGGATTCCGAAGTCCTCAAGATTTATATTCCGAAGTGAGGTTTGGAGAGATTCCGAATCCCTCAAGATTTATATTGCGAAGTGAGTTTTCCCAAGTATTGCGAAGACTTTAAGTTTCATTATTCCGAAGTGGAAACGTATTCCGAAGTGCTACAAAAGTTTATTCCGAAGTTCATAAAAAGGATTCCGAAGTCCTCAAGCAAGAACACATTCCGAAGTTCACAGTTTTACACTTAAATTTTTTGGCTTCTTGAGATCACCTTCTTAGGGGATTTAATCAATTTAGTTTTTTTTACAACATCACTCTGCTTTCTACGAATTGAGATCCTGTTTAACACACGACTTCTACGATGACGTCTCAACAAGATATTTATGCTGCGGGTACTGAGAATCGTCCAACCATGCTTACCAAGGAGAACTACACTACATGGGCTAGTCGTCTCCTTCGTTATGCAAAATGTAAACCTTTGGGACAAGTTGATTGTCAACTTGATTAAAAAATTTCCGTATGTTAGAAGAACTATTATGAAAGGGAGTGAAATCGGGGAGTGAAATCGGTTTACAAGAAAAGGAAACTAAGTTGCTTCGTGATTGGGAGAAATTTACTTCTACTGAAGGGGAACAAATTGAATCTTAAACATGAACCTGTACAAATAGTTGCAAACATCAAACTTCTTGATAATCTTCCTTCTGAATGGTCACGATATGTCACTCTTGTCAATCAAACCAAGGATCTTCATGTCGTGGACTACACTCAAGTATATGATTATTTGAAGATGAATCAAGATGAAGCTAATGAATTTAGGGCTGAAAGACGTGCCAAGACACAAGATCCATTGGCTTTTATGGCAAACTCTCCATCATCTATGTCATATCCCATGGTACCCTACCATCAACCCTCATCAAGTAACTTCATGCCACAACAACTCACCTTTTATGGATATCAACCTCTTGCTGTTGTGAATTACTTACATGTGACACCCCGGGTAGGGTCAAAAATATGCGGAAATATCCATCGAGATGTCACTAGGGTGCATCGATAGCATATAGTCCATAGAGCATAACATAAGAGTTATTTATATCAGATTACATGTTTGATAAACAAATAAAATAAAGTTTTCTTAAACATGATAAAAGGTGATTGTTTATGTTTCCCAAATAGAACCCCTAACGAGTCCTACAATGCAGATTACTAGGATGCTGGAGACCATGCACACACCACGTACTAACTTCATATTCCTGTGCAAAACATACTAAAGGGGGTCAACATAAAGTTGGTGAATTTACAGGTTTTAACAATTAATTAGTTTGGACATACATTAATCATAGAAGTAACAATGCGCAAAGCATTCTTACTAAAATTTAGATTACATTTTTTTATTATTAGAAACTGAAGCTTAACCTTCCATAGTCCTCAACAGATGAGGCCGTAGTGTCTTACAAAAAGACACCCAACCCAGTTCCAACATGGTATACGTCTATTGTCCCGGCCAAGGCACAGTGAGCATGACTCACCCAGACGGGGATGGTCAATCCCTAATAGATCTATTTATAACATTCGGGCGATTTACAAAAATTTAACAGTTCCAATAATAATCAATCATAGTCAAGTTTATACAATTTTGTTATGTCCATTAAGTGTTTGCATATTCTCTTTCCCAAAAAGGGAAAATTTTATCAAACGTTTATATGGGGCTGTAAACTCACCTAGGAGTAGGCAATAGCTGTTTAATATGAATATCCAAATAAAGCTCACGCCAAAAGTTATGCCTAATCAAATAGTACAATCTTAATAGATAGTACAAAGAACATATGTGTATGCTTATACAGATTTTAGTTAGTTCATTTATGCTACGGTATTTATCTAAATAACCGTAGTTCAAGTATCATCAATATTCATGTAAACTTATCTATATAAGTTTCATTTCTAAGTAAACATAAAATGTTTAACTATTGATATCAGTTATCATACATGTATTTATAATAATTATTCAACTTACAATTAAGTTTCTTATTTAATTAGACATAAAATGTTCTACTTAAAATATTAGTTTACGTTCTCCGTTCATGTATTATAATCACTCATTTACTACTAAGTTTCATTATTAAGTAAATATAAAAATTCTACTTAATATTAGTTCACGTTCGTAGTTCATGTATTATAATCATCCATTTAAACTTATTATTAAGTTTTATATTTTTAAGTAAACGTAAGGTGTTTTACTTATATATTAACATTCAATTTATCCAACGTTCATATAATTTTATTTTCTAAAAATATATGTATTTATGTATTTGTAATACATGTCCATATTGTTTATACAATTTATTCCCTAAAGCAAATTTAAATATTATATTTAAAAAAATATTTTATTTAACTTTAAAATTTCCATAAATTATCTTAACATTTATAAAATAATTTATTAATTACAAACTTAAGAATTTGTACATTTATTCTTATGGTCTAGGTATTTAATTATGTTTTATTATAATTAAAATGGATTTTAGGGTTAGGGCTTGTTAATGTTTCGGAATATGGCAAAACTAGTCCCTCCATATATTAAACAAGTATAACTTTCGGATTTTACATATTTGGTACCTAGGGCTTGTTAAAGTTTCGGTTTATGGCAGATTTAGTCCCCCTAGTTATATCTAGGTTTTGTAACTATACTAAAATTCCAAAAACAGCCCCTAGGGCTTCTTTAAGTTTCGGAAAATTACAAGAATGGTCCTTAGGGTTATAAAATGAGAAAATAACTTTTAGAAACTTCCCAAAATGGTCCCTAGGGTTTAATTTGCCACGGATAGTATTTATTAAACCCTCTACTTTTAGATAATTACATTTTCAGTCCTTTTGTTTACTAGTTTATTAAAACAAGCTTCATAAGTTACGGTTTTAGTCCTTAAGTTTCATAAATTGTCATTTTAATCCAAAAAGATTTTATAAGCTATATTTTATTATAAAAACTTTTGTTTTAACATTCAAACATTATATGGGCTCATTAAATGGGCTAAACATCTAATGGGCTATTTTAGTGGGCTTAAATATATCTCAAGTCTACTAATTTATTTAAATGGGCCTTTAAATCATTTATTGGGCTTAAATACATTTTTAAGTCCTTTAATTAGTTAAATGGGCCTAAATATAATCCTAAGTCCATTAAGTTACTAAGATTTATCAAATGGGCTTATTCGGTCTATTAAGTTATGAATTAACATTTCATGGCCTTAACTAGTCCATTAACACTACTTTACATTCTATGTAAGTTTTAACTTAAGATATTCTAATAAGCTTATTATTAGGTTATTCATATTTAGTTTTAGATATTAATTAAAGAATAAAACTAATAGTTGGTTTTATGTGATGTTCCAAAATAGATCTAGGTGTGTTACAAGGTTGCCTATAAGTCATAAGCCCTGTTATGAGCTTATGACTCATGGCTATAATTAGTTATAACTTATTAAGATGAGTCAAACTTAGTTTAAGGTTGAATGTAATTATAAGTGTTTATAAAAATAGATCTAACTATGTACAAGTCAAGAAAACAAGTCACAAGTCCAAAATGAGATCTCATACTATGTCTAGACCTAAAAATCAATCATAGATCCATGTAGACACATATATAGCCCACGGCTATATTTCTAAATCTTGGTATTTCCAAGATGAACACTTAAGCAAATTTTAAGTCTTGTAAATAATTAAAAAAATATAATCATGATTATCTAGGTGCCATGCATGTTTCCAAGGTTACCATTTTACCAAGGAGAGTACATATATCCCACGGCTATATTGTCTCTTTCCAAGGTTCCCATATGATTTTATAAGCTTGTTTTATGTTTAACATACTCAACTTAATCTTTATCATTGGATCTATGGTTTATATAAGCATGCATGTACATCTAACCCATTTTAGGTCATATGTAACCCACGGCTACATATATTCACATAAGTTATTTTTGTGATTTTTAATATTCCATTTAACATGTACCATTTCATATTCCATTATTCAAAACTTGGAAGACAAATCATATGGTCATTACTCATTTTAGCCTGACCTTTAAGGTCATGGTTTTCATGATCTTTAAGTTACACAAGTTCATTTCATGATATCTATGGTCATTAGTTAACCAAAGTCCCATAAAACAAGATTTGTAACTCATGCAATGTTTAGATTCATAAAATGTTTTCATATGGTTTTCAAATCAAGTTTAAGACATAGAATAAAAGCCATAGGTTTCTTATTAAAAGATTTTTAATCATGTATATGATTTTTATAAATATGCCGTGACCTATAATGGTCATGGCTTCATCAAATCATGGTTTCAACATGTTATTTACTTGTGTTTATAGATGTATGATGATGCATGCATGAAGAAATGAAAGAACATGTAGTGCATACCTTTCTTGCTTAAAAGTACCAAGGATGATCTAGATGAACAAGGAGATTGGAGATCTACTCAAGATAGTGAAGAAAACCCTAGTTATAACTAAGTCGTGGCCTATAGATTCGGCTAGGGCTTGTTTATAAGAGGAATGATGCTACCAAATGATTTGTAATCAAGATGGGACAAAGATTTAGTTGATTTAATGAATCAACTTTGGATTTTTGTGGCTTGTAGCCGAAATGTAGAGAGAGATGAAGAGAGAAGTGAGATTACATGTATGAGAATGGGAATGTGTGTGTGTTTCGGCTTAAAGAAGAGAGAGGGAAAGAGAATGCAAAAGGCATGATTGCCTTGGTAAGAACACTTGTGCCAAGTGTAGGCTTTTGTGTTTCCCATGCATCTTTTCTCCTTCCACATACTCTTGGTGTCGTGTCTAGCTAGCCAAAAAGGAGAAATGGGCCTTTGGCTTGGGCTTATGTTGGGCTTACCCACAAATGGCATCTATTCTTGGGCTTATCCAAGAGTTAAGTAAACTCTTAGTCTACATACTCACTTATACATGGCTACAATACCTAATGTAGTATATTTCCAAATTTTTATTAAGTGTTGAATATTTCCAATATTAAGTATACATCTTACTACTTGTTATCTCTAGTTTTAAGTACAAGGTTTAAGCTATGTAGCTTATTTACAACCAATGTGAGTGTAACGGTATAAGTACATAATGAACAATTTCACACACAACTTATAGAAGTATAGCACATGAGTATGTTTCTAAGATTATTAGGTGGAATTTATTATATTCAATCATGGTAAAATCATGGATTTTACAGGATCACCCCGTTATTTTAGCTTTGTCCTCAAAGCTACTAAAAACGTAGTTATCTTTTAAGTGAAAGATGTTCTAAGTATGATTCGTTTCAGACTCTCTCTCAAGTACGGATGGCGGCATGAATGCGATGTGGTCTATACCTAGGTTACTCTTATACGTCCAATTGGGCATTAATGAAAGCTTCTGTTATTACGGGTGAACAGAAGAGAATGCAAAGAGATTTTTATCCGGGTTGCACTATTTATCCGATCGAGTAGTAAAAGAGACCGCTGCTATAGATGGACAGGAAGAAATGCAAAGAGATCTTTATCCGGATCGCACTATACATCCGATTGAGCAGTAAAGGAGCCTGCTGTTGTGGATGGATAGGAAGGGAATGCAAAGAGATCTTTATCCGAATCGTACTATACATCCGATTGAGCAGTAAAGGAGCCTGCTGTTGTGGATGGATAGAAAGGGAATGCAAAGAGATCTTTATCCAAATCGCACTATACATCCGATTGATCAGTAAAGGAGACTGCTGCGATGGATGGATAGGAAGGGAATGCATAGAGATCTTTATCCGAATCACACTATACATCCGATTGAGCAGTAAAGGAGCCTGCTACTATGTATTTATAGGAAGGGAATGCAAAGAGATCTTTATCCGAATCGCACTATACATCCGATTGAGCAGTAAAGGATACTGTTGCAGTGGATGGATAGGTGCGGGCTTCCCCAACGGGGGTCGCAGCTATACCCTTCCAGGATCTGGGAGAGGACCAATGGTGTTGTGGATTTGGTTAGGAGGACAAATCCATTAAAAATGGTTTCTGATATGAGGATGACACGCCAACATGTTTTATACACTGGGAAGCTGGGTATGCACTATATCTGCATCCTTTTCACGGGTGAGATACAGGTTGTATCTCCACACCCGATGATGAAAATTGGGGGTTGAAGGTAAAACAAAACATTTTAACTATAACCACTCCTATATTAACAGTTTTTAGAAAGGATTTACAATTATACCTCCAGCTTGTGGGATACAAACATTAGTTAGCAATACTAAAGTTTTTACCTAATAGGAGAGGTTAAGATTATTGTTGATGGCGATTGGGTAAGAAGTTGCAAAGAATCCGCTTTATTCGCCGCGGTGCTGAGCAAGAGGGACGTAGAAAAGAAGTACCTCAAATGGTGGAAATAAAAGAAGATACTAAGAATAAAGAAGTGCGCGCCTTGTGGGATGCCGTAACAAGGGTCATGCATTCACTATTACTGGTTCAAAATTTGTATAAATCCTGACTTCTAAAGAGAGGAAATCACATCTCCCAGAGTCTGGTGAGTGATGGTATTGTCGAACTAACTGGACCAAAAGACGAAAGAGGAATGTCCAAAAACATGAGACATTCAATATTTCTTTACGAGGGATGTCGAACTTAGCCCTACAAAATACACCCATTGTGAGTTGGATGTGCCCTTCGGGTTTGGGGTTGCCTAAGTGGCGGATGTAACCCTACAAAATACACCTATTGTGAGTTGGATGTGTCTTTCAGGTTTAGGGTTGCCTAAGTGGCGGATATAACCCTACAAAATACACCCATTGTGAGTTGGATGTGTATTTCAGGTTTAGGGTTGGAGAAACAGGTTAGGGAAATGGGGCATCCCCGGACCAAGTACCCTCTGGCTTATTGGTGCTAGAAATGACACTAAATCTAGTGTTAACTATCGGGGTTATGGCTCCCCAGTATAATCAAGGTTTCATCTCCCCAAGGTACACGAACCAATTTTTGGTCACATAGGATAATTGCATGATACTTGATAGTCAATTCATTCTAATGACGACATCAAAGCTATCAAGATTTTCTAGGATCTGATTGATGTAAAACGGGTGATTGGAAAGTATTTAAGGAACAACCTCGAATGTTGGTGTTAGCCATCATAAATTTTCCGTCGACTTTTCTACTGTATAATAGGAGTCTAGAGCTAACGGAGGGATTTCCAATACCTTACTAATTTTAGCAAATATAGTGCTTTGGTCTACCCATGAGTCAAACAAGATAGATGCATACCATTAGCTTAGTAAGAACGTACCAGGTATGATGTTGGAGCCTGGATTAGCTTGGGCATTGCCGACCATGCATACTTGTGAAGAAGTTCCCTTGTTGTCCTTTTTCTGGTTGACCAACTTGGGACAATCAGGTCTCACATGCCCAGGGGTTCCACACTCGTAACATACCACAGCTTTCTTTGGTCCACTACTACTTCCATCTGCGGGGTTTCGGTTTCCTTGCTGCCCACTTCCACTTCCACGTGCGTTGGACTTGCCCTTGTTGTTGTTCCCGGGATTGGTATTGGGTCGACCTGGGGTAGCAACATTTGTTTGACAATCGTGAGAAAAATGGCCTTGTTGGCCACACTTGTAGCATCCTTGGCATTGTCCTCTAGCAACATGATGGTAGTTGCACTTTGAACACTTAGGCTTGGTCCCTGAGTAGTTCTTGGTGCGGGTTGTGGGAGTAGTGTCATCAGCTTGCCCAACGTTTTGCTTTTTGGAAGGCTGCTGGTGCTGGCTACGAGAGCTTTCATCGGATTTCCTCTTGTTGTCCGTTTGCCTCTCGGAAAGATTGCGGGCTCGCTTGTTGATCAGCTCAGTCGCAAATTCCATAGCACCTTCTACGGTAGTGGGCCGTGAAGCTAGCACATTGTCATGGATGTTGTCAGGGAGTCCGCTAACATACTTCTCAATCTTGTCACTCCTTAGAGGGAACATTCTGGTGTACATCAAGCTTAACTCTTGAAATATTTTGTTGTACCAAAGGATATCATTGTTCTTACACTTTAGTTCCCACATCTCTACTTCCAACTTCTTCATTTCTCCTCTGGGACAATACTTCTCAGTCATTCTCTCCTTGATGTTGGCCCAAGTGAGAGTATTGGCAGTGTCATGTCCAAGGGTGGCGACCACAGAGTTCCACCAAGTAAGGGCGCTCTCGAGTAGGGTGCATGTAGCAAACTTAACTCTGTTCTCGTCAGCACAAACGCTGATGCGGAAAACTGTCTCTAGTCTTTCAAACCACTACATCAGTTTGACAACTCCTTCTTTTTCTCGGTAGTATGAGGGTTTGCATTTTAAGAATTCGGGGTAAGAGAAACCCTTTTTGGTGTTGTTTCTGCGTGCATCAAAGGTTGGATCATTGTTTGCATTCGGGTCAGCTCCTCTGGCTGCCATGGCTGCTATGATGCCTTCACTTATCATTTCCCTCAGTTGTGCGGCAGTAACATTTCGAGTAGCTTCTGGGGATTCAGCATTATCAGCATTGGAAGTGGTTGCATTATTGGGATTTGATCTCGTAATCACCATTTGTCTATAGTCATACACAAAATGAGATTATTAGTTCAAGCGTTAGTATAGTTTTTATATTATTTGCACGGGAAAAATTCATGCACTGATTTCATAACAAATTTAGATAACCTGTCAAGATCTCATAATATAATACATTGCACAGCAAATATAATAAAGAAAGTGATTATATGTTATTTCCATAAGAAATTTAACATCCATCTAGCATAACATAATCTAAGTCATAGGCCGGTCGGGCCTTGTCCAAGGTAATGATACACACGGTCTTTAAAATATCACATCCCAAAGTTACATGTCCCAAAAAAAGAAAGAAAGGATAAAGTACGTGATTACATCACCAAAAGCTGAAAAAGAAATAAAAGTACAAAGGCCCTATGTCATGATAGCCGGGATGCAACCCGTAAGCTTATCATGACGTACAAGAAGTCTAGTACGTCTATACTAATCCTGCCTGGATGGTCCACTAGATGAGGCTGGTGCTGATGGTGCTAATGGAGCTGGTGGAGCTGCAAAATTCGTCCTGGTGTTCCATAAAGTCCGAACTGTCGTTCGGGTCTCCTTGAGCGTACGGAGTGCTGATAGTAGCTGGTTCCGGAGTCTATCGACGACCCCTCGGAGATAAGCCATCTCCCCAGTAACCCCATCATGCCGGACAGTGGCGAGATCAAAGAAAATGGATAATGATTGCTCCTGAGCGGAAAGAGCAGCAAGGGTCTGATGTTGCAGACCCTCCATGACCTGAATGCGCTGATGGAGGTGGTAGTTTTCCTCCAATAACCACTTCAGTGCCTCGTCCGTCCTAGCCTGAACGCCTTTAGCGGTCTGGGATTCTCCCCTCATAGTGCGGAAAAGAGTGTCGATACGATCGTAGATGACGACATGGCTTTGTTGACTGACTGTCAACTGGCTGCGGAGGTCGGATATCTCCCGCTCCTGGCGTGCAGCCAGTGCGGCGATCTGGGCCTGGACCGAATCGACACGCCCTGCCACGGAGCCTTCCCCGGTCTCATAAGTGGAGCCGGGTACGATCCCGGAAAAATAGCCCGATGATAAGGATGGAGGCATAGAAGATGGTATGCTAGGAAGGACCCGGTCCTCCTCCATAGAGGTTGGGGCCAGTGAGGATGATGCTGAGATGGAAAAAGGGTCCTCTGGGAGTACAGCTTCGATGGTTGGGTCATCCTCTGAATCTGAGGCTGACAACCATCCACATTGCGTCGATCGTGGAGATGAACAAACAACTGGAGTAGGAGCTACTACGGGTAGAAGAGTCGAGGATGCAGTAGGCAGAGTCATGATGCTCTGAAATAGTATTATTTTAAGTTTGAAGTGAGTATAAGCTTACAAACAAAGAACAATATTATTTTAGATTACATGTTTTATGAAATATATCCCTTTTAAACAATTATTATAATGTTTTAAGGTTACATATATTAATACTATATATATATATATATATATATATATATATATATATATATATATATATATATATATATATATATATATATATATATATATATATATATATATATATATATATATATATATATATATATATATATATATATATATATATATATATATATATATATATATATATATATATATATATATATATATATATATATATATATATATATATATATATATATATATATATATATATATATATATATATATATATATATATATATATATATATATATATATATATATATATATATATATATATATATATATATATATATATATATATATATATATATATATATATATATATATATATATATATATATATATATATATATATATATATATATATATATATATATATATATATATATATATATATATATATATATATATATATATATATATATATATATATATATATATATATATATATATATATATATATATATATATATATATATATATATATATATATATATATATATATATATATATATATATATATATATATATATATATATATATATATATATATATATATATATATATATATATATATATATATGTTATCATTTAAGTAGTTCATTTAACAATTTGTAAGTGCAAGGTTTGGTTTAGTATTACCTATATTTTCATTTCAGTATTTTACTATGTAGTGTAAAATTTTCAAGTTTAGCATATCTAACATTTTCCATAGCTATATCTCACTAAACAGTATTAATAATCAAGTTTAGTAACAATATATATACACTTAGTTCACATAGAATAAAATGCCCTAAGATCTATATGCTTAACAAATACGGTCCCAAAATAAAATCCCAAAAATGGTTTTTATAAGTTATAGTCTAGTTTTAAATAAAAGAAAAATCATTTTATTTTTATTTTATTTAAAAATTTATCTGGTTCTTTATAACTAATGCTCTGATACCATTCTCTGTGACACCCCGGGTAGGGTCAAAAATATGCGGAAATATCCATGGAGATGTCACTAGGGTGGATCGATAGCATATAGTCCATAGAGCATAAGATAAGAGTTATTTAAATCAGATTACATGTTTGATAAACAAATAAAATAAAATTGTCTTAAATATGATAGAAGGTGATTGTTTATGTTTCCCAAATAGAACCCCTGACGAGTCCTACAATGCAGATTACTAGGATGTTGGAGACCATGCACACACCACATACTAACTTCATATTTCTATGCAAAACATACTAAAGGGGGTCAACATAAAGTTAGTGAATTTACAGGTTTTAACAATTAATTAGTTTGAACATACATTAATCATAGAAGTAAAAATGCACAAAGCATTCTTACTAAAATTTAGATTACATTTGTTTATTATTAGAAACCGAAGCTTAACCTTCCATAGTCCTCAACAGATGAGGACGTAGTGTCTTACAAAAAGACACCCAACCCAGTTCCAACATGGTATACGTCTGTTGTCCCGGCCAAGGCACAGTGAGCATGACTCACCCAGACGGGGATGGTCAATCCCTAATAGATCTATTTATAACATTCGAGCGATTTACAACAATTTAACAGTTCTAATAATAATCAATCATAGTCAAGTTTATAAAATTTGTTATGTCCATTAAGTGTTTGCATATTATCTTTCCCAAAAAGGAAAGTTTTATCAAAAGTTTATATAGGGCTGTAAACTCACCTGGGAGTAGGCAATAGCTGTTTAATACGAATATCCAAATAAAGCTCACGCCAAAAGTTATGCCTAATCAAATAGTACAGTCTTAATAGATAGTACAAAGAACATATGTGTATGCTTATACAGATTTTAGTTAGTTCGTTTATGCTACGGTATTTATCTAAAAAAACGTAGTTCAAGTATCATCAATATTCATTTAAACTTATCTATATAAGTTTCATTTCTAAGTAAACATAAAATGTTTAACTATTAATATGAGTTAGCATACATGTATTTATAATAATTATTCAACTTACAATTAAGTTTCTTATTTAACTAGACATAAAATGTTCTACTTAAAATATTAGTTTACGTTCTCCGTTCATGTATTATAATCACTCATTTACTACTAAGTTTCATTATTAAGTAAATATAAAAATTCTACTTAATATTAGTTCACGTTCGTAGTTCATGTGTTATAATCATCCATTTAAACTTATTATTAAGTTTTATATTTTTAAGTAAACGTAAGGTGTTTTACTTATATATTAACATTCAATTTATCCAACGTTCATATATTTTTATTTCCTAAAAATATATGTGTTTATGTATTAGTAATACATGTCCATATTGTTTATACAATTTATTCCCTAAAGCAAATTTAAATATTATATTTAAAAAAAATAGAATATGATATTTTATTTAACTTTAAAATTTCCATAAATTATCTTAACATTTATAAAATAATTTATTAATTACAAACTTAAGAATTTATACATTAGTTCTTATGGTCTAGGTATTTAATTAGGTTTTATTATAATTAAAATGGATTTTAGGGTTAGGGCTTGTTAAAGTTTCAGAATATGGCAAAACTAGTCCCTCCATATATGAAACAAGTATAACTTTCGGATTTTACATATTTGGTACCTAGGACTTGTTAAAGTTTAAGATTATGGCAGATTTAGTCCCCCTAGTTATATCGAGGTTTTGTAACTATACTAAAATTACAAAAACAGTCCCTAGGGCTTCTTTAAGTTTCGGCAAATTACAAGAATGGTCCTTAGGGTTATAAAATGACAAAATAACTTTTAAAAACATCCCAAAATGGTCCCTAGGGTTTAATTTTCCACGGATAGTATTTATTAAACCCTAGACTTTTAGATAATTACATTTTCAGTCCTTGTGTTTACTAGTTTATTAAAACAAGCTTCATAAGTTACGGTTTTATTTTCATAAATTGTCATTTTAATCCAAAAAGTTTTTATAAGCTATATTTTATTATAAAAACTTTTGTTTTAACATTCAAACATTATATGGGCTCATTAAATGGACTAAACATCTAATGGGCTATTTTAGTGGGCTTAAATATATCTCAAGTCCGCTAATTTATTTAAATGGGCCTTTAAATCATTTATTGGGCTTAAATACATTTTTAAGTCCTTTAATTAGTTAAATGGGCCTAAGTGTAATCTTAAGTCCATAAGTTACTAAGATTTATCAAATGGGCTTATTGGGTCCATTAAGTTTTGAATTAACATTTTATGGGCTTAACTAGTCCATTAACACTACTTTACATTCTATGTAAGTTTTAACTTAGGATAATATTGTAAGTTTATTATTGGCTTATTCATATTTAGTTTTAGATCTTAATTAAAGAATAAAACTAATAGTTGGTTTTATGTGATGTTCCAAAATAGATCTAGGTGTGTTACAAGGTTGCATGCAAGTCATAAGCCCTATTATGAGCTTATAACTCATGGCTATAATTAGTTATAGCTTATTAAGATGAGTCAAACTTAGTTTAAGGTTGCATGTAATTATAAATGTTTACAAAATAGATCTAACTATGTACAAGTCAAGAAAACAAGTCACAAGTCCAAAATGAGATCTAAACTATATCTAGACCTAAAAATCAATCATAGATCCATGTACACAAATATATAGCCCATGGCTATATTTCTAAATCTTGGTATTTCCAATATGAACACTTAAGCAAATTTTAAGTCTTGTAAATAGTTAGAAAAATATAATCATGATTATCTAGGTGTCATGCATGTTTCCAAGGTTACCATTTTATCAAGGAGACTACATATAGCCGACGGCTATATTGTCTCTTCCCAAGGTTCCCATAAGATTTTATAAGCTTGTTTTATGTTTAACATACTCAAGTTAATCTTTATCATTAGATCTATGGTTTATATAAGCATGCATGTACATCTAACCAATTTTAGGTCATATGTAACCCACGGCTACATATATTCATATATGTTATTTTTGTGATTTTTAATATTCCATTTAACATGTATCATTTCATATTCCATTATTCAAACTTGGTAGACAAATCATATGGTCATTACTCATTTTAGCCGTGACCTTTAAGGTCATAGTTTTCATGATCTTTAAGTTACACAAGTTCATTTCATGAGATCTATGGTCATTAGTTAACCAAAGTCCCATAAAACAAGATTTGTAACTCATGCAATTTTTAGATTCATAAAATGATTTCATATGGTTTTCAAATCAAGTTTAAGACATAGAATATAAGCCATAGGTTTCTTATTAAAAGATTTTTAATCATGTATATGATTTTTATAAATATGACGTGACCTATAATGGTCATGGCTTCATCAAATCTTGGTTTCAACATGTTATTTACTTGTGTTTATAGATGTATGATGATGGATGCATGAAGAAATGAAAAAAAACATGTAGTGTATACCTTTCTTGCTTAAAAGTACCAAGGATGATCTAGATGAACAAGGAGATTTGAGATCTACTCAAGATAGTGAAAAAAACCCTAGTTATAACTAAGACGTGGCCTATATATTCGGCTATGGCTTGTTTATAAGAGGAATGATGCTACCAAATGATTTGATATCAAGATGGGACAAAGATTAAGTTGATTTAATGAATCAAATTTGGATTTTTGTTGCTTGTAGCCGAAATGAAGAAAGAGAGAGATGAAGAGAGAAGTCAGATTGCATGTACGAGAATGGGAATGTGTGTGTGTTTCGGCTTATAGAAGAGAGAGGGAAAGAGAATGCAAAAGGCATGATTGCCTTGGTAAGAACACTTGTGCCAAGTGTAGGCTTTTGTGTTTTCCATGCATCTCTTCTCCTTCCACATACTCTTGGTGCCGTGTCTAGCTAGCCAAAAAGGAGAAATGGGCCTTTGGCTTGGGCTTATGTTGGGATTACACAAAAATGGCATCTATTCTTGGGCTTATCCAAGAGTTAAGTAAACTCTTAGTCTACATACTCACTTATACATGGCTACAATACCTAAGGTAGTATATTTCCAAATTTTTATTAAGTGTTGAATATTTCCAATGTTAAGTATACATCTTACGACTTGTTGTCTCTAGTTTTAAGTACAAGGTTTAAGCTATGTAGCTTATTTACAACGAATGTGAGTGTAAAGGTATAAGTACATAATAAAAAAGTTCACACACAACTTATAGAAGTATAGCACATGAGTATGTGTTCTAAGATTATTAGGTGGAAATTTATTATATTCAATCATGGTAAAATCATAGATTTTACATTACAACAACCCATTGCCTGTTTTGATGACATCACTGATCCTACTCATGCGATTAATACTGGTATTGCACTTCTCGAAAAGGCATTCAAATTTACCATTAACCCCACCAACAACATCAGAGAATCTCCTCGAACACTAGAAATAGGCAGATTGCTCAACCTTTCATGAATGCGAATCAAGATCGCCAATTGGTAGCTGCTGGGAACACGGGGACACAATATGGTCAGAATGTTGGGAATGCAGGAAATCAGTATGGACAAATCCGCGGTCAGAATCTGAATGTTCCAAATACGGGTAATTAGAATGGGTTAATAGTTGTGCCAGCGGTTGGTAATCAGATGGGAAACATTATGGCTTGAAATGTGTATAGTTGAAGTTCGTTTTCTCAGTTCTTAACAAATTGAAAGTCCTAACAAGATTGAGTTTTTAATTGTTTTTGGTTGGTAAAGTATTTGGATATTCTATAGCTAATTCAAACAAATCCTTGCTAAAATGAAAAATAAAAGTCTACTTATACGTAAAACAAAGTGCACAAACCAAGTATTTATTCAATTAAAATGCTCAAATGTAAATTCTACAAAATATAAGGACTGAAAATGTAAATTTAATGAAAAATAAATGCCAAAAATACAAAGTCAAAAAGTTTAGGGACTATATATGCAAAAATAGTTAACCAAATGGACTAAATGTGAAAATATATCTAACAATGTAACTAACTTTTAACAATTTTGAAAACTAACTAACCACTTTTTAACAAACTAGAAACTATAAGGACTTAACTTTTGCAAAACCTAATTAAATGGAAGTTTAGCCTGTAAATGAAACTGTTTAATCCTCAAGGGACTTAAAGGCAATTTTCAAAACTTTTAAACCAAAACGGGCACAAGGACTAAAATAAGCTCGTTTGAGCTCGTTTCTTGACCAAATAAGCTCAAACCAATTTCAAAAGTCTTAAAATTGAAATTAAGCTAGACTTGTGAAGGACAATAAGCTGAAACTGGCTAGAACTCTAATAAGCAATTTCAAATAAGCTCAAAATAAGCTATCTAATAAGCTACACATGCACAACTTCATTTTATTGAAGAAACTTGTAAAACAGCTCACAAGAAGAATGGGAAATCTAGTTTCAAAGAAAATGATCCAGTAATAAGCTCTAAAACTGAAAATAAGCTAAAATGAGCTTATGTTGACTTTTGTTGACCAAAATTCCAAAATTATTAAAATCTCAAAACTTATCAAGGAACACTTTTTGAAGTGATTTGTGAAAGAAAATTAGCAAGTTTCTGAAGTAGATAAGCCAATATGAGAAAACAGTAGTCCTATTTATCACAGGGAATTGAAAATGCTCAAGTGCTTAAACTAAGGCTTATATCTAGCTTATTACTTGATACTGTATAATTTCCTGGAACACACTTAAACTACATATGTTGAGTGATAACTAGAAACTGGTTTCAAAGATTTTCATTAAATAACTAAGCAATGGAAATGATTTGAAAATGGATACTTTTCTGAAAACTAGTTAAACAAAACTGACCCAAACTTTTTCTCATGCCACTTGCCTTTTTGACTCAAGTATTGACTTGAAAACTTCGCAAACTAATTTGTTATGACTTACTAACTGAATGAAGGCCAGAATTTACCAACTAACAAAACTTGATCACAATTGAAATCTTAATCCCAAACACAGGTTTACTGAATTTTTAAAACTTTTGTAAAGGAATTTTGATTTAAAAGCTACAATTATCAAAGAAAGTTATCAAGCTAAGTGTGTTGAATGAAATGTAATGCTAAAAGACCAATTTTAAGCTATGAAGCAGGTTTATACACTAAATGTACTTATGAGCTATTATTACTGATTAAATGCAGTTAAGTATGAAAGTAAAGCTAATGAACAAGTACAAGATTGCAAATAAGCTACTCAAACTATAATTTCTACTCAGTAACACACTTGATCATGTATCACACAAAGTTACACTAAGAATTAAGCATGCCTGCAACAATTGAGTGGAATTAAAATGCAGAAACTAAGAACCTTTTAGCTAAGGCCTCCTTTGGGGAGTAGAGTAGCGCTGAGCTATCTAACTAGTGCTAAACCACCACCTTAGCACTAGTAACTACTAATCATCTACCAGTCAACAGCTAATCAATCCTTAAATGCCATTGATGATCAGAAAACCTTCAATGCTTGAAAATGGATGATCAGAACTAGTATTCAGCTACAGGATGAACTCAATCAGCAACAATCTTCAACAAGCTTCTAATGATCACTCATGATCATTATAAACAAAGCAAGAACAATACAGGATGAACAGTAGATAAGCAGTGAAAGAATTAGAGGGAAATTTGAAATTTTATGGATTATGAATGAAAAGTGGTTACAAAGTTTGTTATAACTACCTAACAGACTTTCAAAAGGTTGTCAAGCTTTTGAGAGTTGTTAACTACAACTACTAACAGAATTAAGAGAGAGAATTCAAATCTAGTGTGTGTGTTTTCACACTAGCTACGTATCTACAAATGAGAACTCCTATGCCTATTTATAGAATGGAAATGTGAAGTAGTTGGGGAGAGTGACGTGTCTGAGCCAATCAATTGCTTCCACGTGTCCTCAATTGGTTATTTGGAATTTGCAGGTTATGAACACAATTGGGTCTTTCTTCTTGGTTGACTTTCAGTATAATTGAGCACGTGGGATAGATTCGTCTTCCTTTTGTAAGCATTTTTTATGTTTTGATCTTTTGCTGAAATTGCCTCTAACTCTAGAACGATTCTGGGCTGTTAGAAGGTTGAAGATGCAACGTGGCAAGCTTATATTGGTTGTGGGAGTGTCACACGGATCATTATCCCAAAAATGAAATATGATTGGCTAAGTGGACACTGTTGTGATTCGTCCACTTAATAACTCTCTTATTTATTACCACACACAGCTGACAATCCACCTTCTCAAAATACTCTCCTTTGATTGGTCCTTTTCCTTTCACACGGATTAAGTATCCAAATACTTTCCAATTATGGCAGTTTAAGCCCTTCAAGTTGACAACTTTATAAAATAAGCTCTAGTCTTCATTCCTTTGGCAATTTTAGTCCTTTCACTTGCAAACTTGATCAATTAGCTCCCTTGACTAAGTTGACTTAAAGGTTTACCTTATTTGACTTTAATCTTGACTTTGACAATTTTGCACTTTAGCCCCTCAACTTTGTAAAGTTGTCAAGATAGGTCCTTGCACTTCAAAGTCTTGTCACTTTTGATCCTTCTTTGTCTTTTTCATCCAATTAAGCTTGATTTTCTTCTTCTTTGCTTGAAATTGTATCCTTCTTACCTATTTGAACACAAACAAAGAACATACCACATAATACTGCTTTTATAGCACAAAAGTTAGGTAATTTCCTTGTGTTTTAGGGTGTTTTGTTGATTAATTGATATGAGTTTTTGCTCATATCAAATCCCCTACACTTGAACATTGTCATGTCCTCATGCAATGCTATATTTTAAAGCACAAGTTTACATTTTCCTCATAATTAATCCACCTTAGCCATTATGGAATGCATCTACACTACTCTACACTATATGATGCATGGTTTTTGATTTTTAACAATGCAATGAACAAAATACAATTCTATTTATATCTTTTTGGTTTTTCTTGAAATGGTTTGATGGAAATAACTCATAAGAAAACAATGACTTGGATTAGGGCTTGGGTACCATGGACACTTATCACCCTCAAGTTTCACTTTCCCCATACCAAGCTTAAAAAATGAGATCATTGTATTCACAAGTAAAAAGTGTATCAACTTATTCATGACAATTAAATGTGGAACCGGTTATTATTCGAGCAAATTGCTTTTGGGCAAATTTGTCATTATTTAAAGTGTGAAATATAAGAAATGTAAAACCCAAAAATAAGGAAGCACGGTTTTAATCCTAAGTAATCCTCTCATCCATTACTTGAAAAACCGCTCACAATTAATATAAGTCCGTTTCAAGAGTAATAAGTCATTCGCCTTATGTGTAAAATCCTCATGTCATGCTTTCATAAGTAGCTACACACTCGCTAAGGAAAGAAAAATAAAACTCACTCGATAATTTACATCCGCCGCCTTTTTGAGACTTTGGATCTTTAACCCCGCAACCCGTCAAGGTAATATTGGATTGGAGAAATCTATTGAATCTCCGCAACCCGTCAAGGTAATATTGGAACTCAATAGTCACTATAATTAACACCACACTGCCCCTCTTGGGAGTCTTGTATAATTTTTTTTTTCTCTTCTTCTTTTTTTTTTCTTTTTTTTTCTAGCCACTCATTTTTTTTATAAGCCGCTCTTATTTTTCTTTATTCCTCACAAAGAAAGTAGAAAAGAATAAAAGGAAAAACACCCGCTAAGTATTAAGCATGACATAAGTCTAGTACACATAAAACGTTCTAACTTAGAATCTTAAGACGTACTTATACCAACCATGAATGATTAGTCAAAAATGCATAAGAGATTACAAACCAATTAAAACCGTTCTTGATTATTTATTAACATATATACATGCGAAGAAATTAGAGGTAAAGAATAGAAGGGTTTAACCACAAGTAATTATCATGAAGTTTATCTAGCCCTTTTATACTTGCTTCAACTCTATCATTTCCCATTCTCCACAAATTTAAAATCTCAAATAATGAGAGTGGTGGATGCTTAGCCTAATAGACCAATGAAGGACTACATGGTTAAGGATACTAGCTAGAGAATGCTTAGATAAGCAAACTCGGGTTGAGTCAAAATATCCATGGCGGGTCTAATATGTCAAAAAAGTCTAAATTTGTTAAAACCATGTTTTTATTATATATTTTTTTCTCTTTATAATTTTTGAATAAAAGAAGAAATATATACAATGCAAATGTGTTATGCAAATGAAAAATGATTGATGCAAAAATTATGAATGCATATTTTTGGTGGCCAAAGTAGATCAAAAATTTGAAAAATGTTTGAAAAATTAATTTCCAAGTTATCGTGAAGATCAATGACAAGTTCTAGGTAAGGTCACTTCGATAGAAGACCCCCCTACACTTAAGCTAAACATTGTCCTCAATGTTTAAGAGCATGGAAGTATAAAAACTTCCCCTACAATTATGACAATGAATAGACTTTGCTTAACCCAAGTTAAGGAAAGGGCAACTATTAGTGAATTCATGTTTAAGCACAAGGTGTCAAAGAAAGATCACAATAGTAACGAAGTGAACCGGATACAAGGGCCTCCTCCATAAGCTCCAAAGCATGAAATGAGTGAGCAACCCTACAAACAACATGAGGACAAAAGAAGGTCTCCCCTACACTTATCTCCAATTCTATACCCTTATTGCTAACCTACAACACTCTAAAACTAGTTATACGATGCTTGAGTTAAGGAGTCTCTAGCTCGACTCGTCCCTCAATGAATTAATTTATGGGGAAAATGGGGATCTCTTGGACCATTTCAGCAGAAATGTCCTCCCCAAAATAATGTTTCACACGGTGACCGTTCACTTTAAAGTTTGTACCATCGGGTTGTGACAACTCAATAGTTCCATATGGAAACACTTGAGCAATAGTGAATGGACCGGACCATCTCGACTTAAGCTTGCCCGTAAAAAGTTTCAACCTTGAGTTAAAAAGGAGAACCGGCTCTCCAACTTTAAACTCACGGTTCTTGATCTTAGCATCATGCAATTTCTTAGTCTTTTCCTTGTAAAGCAAAGAATTTTCATAGGCATTGGCTCTCAATTCATCCATCTCATTAAGTTGATCTTTCCTATGTGAACCGGCTTGGTTTAAATCAAAGTTAGCCCACTTGAGAGCCCAAGATGCCTTATGTTCTAATTCAAATGGGAGGTGGCACGCTTTACCATAGACAAGCCTATAAGGACTACAACCAATTGGTGTCTTAAAATCCGTCCTAAAAGCCCACAAAGCATCATCAAGCTTATCCGACCAACAAGCTCGATGCTCTCCCACCGTTCTCTCTAAAATTCTCTTTATACCACGATTTGTGACCTCGGTTTGACCATTGGTTTGAGGGTGATACGCGGTAGAAAGTCTATGATTAACTCCATATTTCTTCATAACTCTTGTGAATTGATCATTACAAAAGTGTGTACCACGATCACTTATGATGGCTCGAGGTACACCAAATCTAGCAAAAAATTGCTTTAAGAACTTCACAACAACTCGAGAATCATTAGTAGGTAAGGCTTTAGCCTCCACCCATTTAGACACATAATCCACCACCACAAGTATATACTTGTTTCCCTTAGAAGATGGAAAAGGTCCCATGAAATCTATGCCCCATACATCAAAAATCTCACACTCTTGAATAAAATTTTGTGGCATCTCATCACGTTGCGTGATTTTTCCTTGTCTTTGACACACATCACAAAATTTCACCATTTCTTGGGCATCTTTATAAATGGAAGGCCAATAGTAACCTGAACCAAAGACTTTCTTGGTGGTATAGTTGGGCCCAAAATGTCCACCCGTAGGTCCTTTATGACATGCTTCTAAGATTTTAAATGCCTCGGGCCCATCTACACACCGTCTAATGATTTGGTCCGCACATTGCCTAAAAAGATAAGGATCATCCCAAAAGTAGTACTTAACTTCCTTAAGAAATTTCTTCTTTTGTTGGTAAGTAAGACCCTCAATAAGCACATTCCCCACAAGATAGTTTGCTATATCCGCAAACCAAGGAGTGGCATCCTCTTGGGAAGAGATAGACATGAGCTCCTCTAATGGAAAGGATTCATTGATTTCTTGATTTGGAAAATCTCCTTGAAAAGGATGCTCAAGTCTACTCAAGTGATCCGCCGCTAAATTCCCGGCCCCTTTCTTATCTCGAATTTCTATCTTAAACTCTTGAAGCAACAAAACCCATCTCAAAAGCCTAGGCTTATCATCTTGTTTTGTCATGAGATACTTGAGAGCGGAATGATCCGTATACACTATGGTTTTGGATAGCACAAGGTATGGTCTAAATTTCTCAAAAGCATAGACTATAGCAAGCAACTCTTTCTCCGTGGTAGTATAATGAAGTTGTGCACCGGCCATGGTTTTACTCGCATAGTGTATAGGTTGAAAATGCTTATTCACTCTTTGACCTAAGATGCCCCCCACCGCATAATCACTAGCATCACACATAAGCTCAAAAGGTTTCCCAATTTGAAGAAACCAAAAAGGGGAGCCTTTGTCAATTTCTCCTTAAGAGTATCAAAAGATTCTAAACAATCTTGGTCAAAAATGAAAGGAGCCTCTTTTTCTAAGAGATGAGTCATCGGTCTAGCTATCTTAGAAAAATATTGTATAAAGCACCTATAAAACCCCGCATGACCTAAGAAACTCCGTACACCTTTAACCGAAGTGGGTGGGGGAAGCTTAGCAACCACATCAATTTTAGCTCGATCCACTTCTAATCCCTTGTTAGATATTTTGTGTCCTAAAACAATTCCCTCTTTTACCATAAAGTGACATTTCTCCCAATTAAGCACTAAACGTGTTTCCTCACAACGCTTAAGCATTCTTTCTAGATTGGTGAGACATGAGGTAAATGAATTTCCAAAGACGGAAAAATCATCCATAAAAACCTCCATTGTTTGCTCAATCATATCATGGAAAATCGCCATCATGCACCGTTGGAACGTCCCCAGTGCATTACATAAACCAAAAGGCATCCTCTTGTAAGCAAATGTACCGTATGGACAAGTGAATGTGGTCTTTTCTTGATCCTTAGGGTCAATGGGTATTTGGAAATAACCCGAAAAGCCATCAAGAAAACAATAGTACTCATTTCCCGCTAAGCGTTCAAGCATTTGGTCCATAAAAGGTAATGGGAAATGGTCTTTCCTAGTAGCCTCATTGAGCTTCCTATAGTCAATACAAACTCTCCAATCGGTAACAAGTCTCGTAGGAATAAGCTCATTGTTCTCATTAGGCACTACGGTGATTCCACCCTTTTTTGGAACACAATGTACCGGGCTAACCCATGGAGAGTCGGAAATGGGGTAAATCATGCCCGCATCAAGGAGTTTGATCACTTCCTTCTTAATGACCTCATGGATTTTCGGGTTAACCCTTCGTTGACTTTGAATGGCGGGTTTGTAATCATCCTCCATAAGGATTTTGTGTGTACAAAAATGTGGATCAATTCCCTTTATGTCGGATATTTTCCATGCTAAAGCTTTCTTGTGTTTCTTAAGGACTTCAATGAGTTGCTCCTTCTCATCCTCTTTCAACTCTTTAGCAATTATCACAGGTAATTGGTCTTTGCCTCTAAGAAAGCATACTCTAAGTGGGATGGAAGGTCCTTAAGTTCGATTGGAGGTGGACTCTCTATGGAAGGTTTTACTATGGAAGGATCCTCATTGGTAACTTCTTGTGGAGTAGGAGAAGGAATAGGGTCCTCATTGAGCAACTTTTGGATAGTAAGAATATCTTCTTCCCAATTAATGGGAGAATAATCATCACCAAGAAAGTTAGACTCAAATTCCTCCAAGAGAAAATCACTCTCTCCAAAAGGTGTTAAAGAGGGAGGAATTGAGGCCACGGTTTCAACATGGGGCATTTCCTCACTAGTACTCTTGCAAGCATCATGAAAGTGTTCATCACACACCTCATCTAGCACATCAACTATGTTAATAGTCTCACACGTTCTAGACTCCTTAACCTCTTTCCTATCAAAAACTTTCCCTAACTTAAACACCACTTTCTCATCATCTACTCTTATAATTAGTTCTCCCTCCGCCACATCTATCAAAGTACGACCCGTTCTCAAAAACGGTCTACCAACAATCAAAGGAACTCTAGGATCCATGTCATAATCAACCACTACAAAGTCGGCCGGAAATGTAAACTTATCCACACCTACAAAAACATCCTCCGCGATACCTACGGGGTAAGCTATGGTTCGGTTGGCTAACTCAAGGGTCATCCTAGTGGGAGTGAGCTCGGGAAGAGAGAGTTTTTTCCAAACCGATAAAGGCATGAGGTTTATGCTTGCCCCTAGATCCGCCAAAGCCATGCAATTTTCCACACCGGGAAAATTACAAGGTATCAAGAAACGCCCCGGATCTCCAAGTTTTATTGGTAAGGTTTTAAGTAGCACGGTGGAACAATTTTCATTAAGGAGTGTGTTGGGCAAATCAACCAATTTTTCCTTGTTTGAGAGTAAATCCTTGAACATCTTAGCAAACTTTGGCATATAAGCAAGAGCTTCCACAAAGGATATATTGATGTTGAGTTGCTTGAACATCCTTAAGAAATTTGAGACTTGGATGTCATCCTTGTTCTTTAACTTGTCCTTTTTCAACCTTGAAGGATATGGAAGAGTTGGTTTAGGTGTAGCTGTTGTAGTGGAAGATTTGTCTTTGATAGCTTCTTCATTGGGAGTTATGGAAGGTAGAGGAGAAGTAGGAATAGGTTGAGAAGGTGTGTTTGATTGAATGGGAGCATTTTGAGGTGGTGAAGTAGATGTAGAAGGCTTGTCACATGTAGGAACAAAAGTGGGTGGAACAATAGGAGGCTTAGGAGGTGAAGGATCCTTTGTTGTCTTTCCACTTCTTGTTGTAATAGCATTGACATTTGCTCTTGGATTTGTTTGTGTGTTAGAAGGTAAAGCCCCTTGTGGTCTTTGATTGAATGCCAATAAAAGCCTATTCGTTTGTTCCTCTATTGTACGTTTCATTTGGTCATTCATTCTTTTCTCACTTTCACGAATTCTCCTCTCAACATACTCATGAGTCTCTTGTAGCCCATATCCTTGATTTTGAAGTTGAGGGTAACCTTGATTTGGTATTTGAGAATATCCTTGATTTGGGAAGGGTGGAAGTGGTTGATTTGACTTGGTGGATAAGATTTATTTCCTTGATGTTGAAAATTGTTGGGTGCCTTGTAGTTATTCCCTTGGTAATTTAGTCTTGTACCTTGATTCCGTTGTAACAATTGAGGAGGATTTTGGTGAGGTTGGGTGGGTGGTTGGGGTGGGAATCCCGGTGGAGTAAGGTAATTTTGGGACTTGTAAGAAAGGTTATTGGGATTGATATTTGGTTTGAAGTGTTCACGATGTTCCTCTTGGTAAGCATAACATTCCCCTTGATAACCTTGCACCTTATCACATTGTTCATAGGAATGGGGACCTCCACAAGTCACACAAGAAATAGTAATGGCATGCATATCATTTGAGGAATGATTGCCCATAGAAAGCTTCATAAAGTCATTCATCATTGTTTCTTGCATCTTTTGAGTGTTTTGTATTAATGTTTAGCTTTACTTTTGAGCTTGAATAAATGCTTGAATGCATGAAATGAGTTGAGTTTCCAATGGTTTAGAACTTCCTTCTTGAATGACATGGACTCTTTCATCAAATTGTGTGTTGGTTTGAACCATTGCTTTGGTCTCAATAATATCCCAAGCCTCTTGAATGGATTTAAGAAGAATATTCCCTCCCGCGGAAGCATTGAGTGAGTCTTGGTGGTTTAAGGCCATTGTAGAAAGTATTGATTTGGTGAACTTCATCCAATCCATGGTTAGGGTGTCTCCTCAATAACTCTCTAAACTCCTCCCAAGCATCACTAAAGGTTTGACTAGGTTTTTGTTGAAAGCCTATAATTAAGTTCCTCAAAGCCGTTGTCTTAGATGGGGGAAAGAACTTGTTCAAAAACTTAGTAGTGAAACCATCCCATGTGGTGATACTATCGGGTGGTTGTGTGTCTAACCAATGCTTAGCGGGACCCTCTAGTGAAAATTGAACCAATATCAACTTAATGGCATCATGGGGAACTCCATTGTACTTAATGGTATTGCAAAGAGCAAGAAATCTCTTAAGGTGATCATGAGGATTATCATTCTTGTTTCCATAGAAAGGTGTGTTTGAAACCAAGTTAATCATAGCCGTTTTTAGCTCAAATGAATTTGCGGGAATATCGGGTATCTTGATAGCATCGGCATATCCGTGAACATTGAATTGCAAACGTTCCATCAAAGAACGAGTATCAACTCCGGCCATGGCTTCTTGTTGTGGATGAATCAAAGCACGATTCTCGTGATCGGCTTGATGGACGGTGGTGTTCCTACTCTTTCTCTTTTTCTTCCTTTTCGGAGGAAGGGGTTGTACACCAATCGGTATTTGTGCACACCCGCGAGTGAGCATGCAACTCAATACGAGGAATGAGAGAGAAGCTCTCGTGTGACTTTGAAGAGAAAAGGATTATCCCCTTCGAGTTTCAATATGAAATATCCACAAGAAAATAATAATATACGTATGTACTACTTGGGTGCAAGACCCCCAATGAAGCCTTCCTTCTTAGAATACTCACAAGTGAACGGGGGGTTAGGTGGCGCGACCGGCAGCGGCGCCATTTGAAATGTGTATAGTTGAAGTTCGTTTTCTCAGTTCTTAACAAATTGAAAGTCCTAACAAGATCGAGTTTTTAATTGTTTTTGGTTGGTAAAGTATTTGGATATTCTATAGCTAATTCAAACAAATCCTTGCTAAAATGAAAAATAAAGTCTACTTATACGTAAAACAAAGTGCACAAACCAAGTATTTATTCAATTAAAATGCTCAAATGTAAATTCTACAAAATATAAGGACTGAAAATGTAAATTTAATGAAAAATAAATGCCAAAAATACAAAGTCAAAAAGTTTAGGGACTATATATGCAAAAACAGTTAACCAAATGGACTAAATGTGAAAATATATCTAACAATGTAACTAACTTTTAACAATTTTGAACACTAACTAACCACTTTTTAACAAACTAGAAACTCTAAGGACTTAACTTTTGCAAAACCTAAATAAATGGAAGTTTAGCCTGTAAATGAAACTGTTTAATCCTCAAGGGACTTAAAGGCAATTTTCAAAACTTTTAAACCAAAACGGGCATAAGGACTAAAATAAGCTCGTTTGAGCTCGTTTCTTGACCAAATAAGCTCAAACCAATTTCAAAAGTCTTAAAATTGAAATTAAGCTAGACTTGTGAAAGACAATAAGCTAAAACTGGCTAGAACTCTAATAAGCAATTTCAAATAAGCTCAAAATAATCTATCTAATAAGCTACACATGCACAACTTGATTTTATTTAAGGAACTTGTAAAACAGCTCACAAGAAGAATGGGAAATCTAGTTTCAAAGAAAATGATCCAATAATAAGCTCTAAAACTGAAAATAAGCTAAAATGAGCTTATGTTGACTTTTGTTGACCAAAATTCCAAAATACTGAAAATCTCAAAACTTATCAAGGAACACTTTTTGAAGTGATTTGTGAAAGAAAATTAGCAAGTTTCTGAAGTAGATAAGCCAATATGAGAAAACAGTAGTCCTATTTATCATAGAGAATTGAAAATGCTCAAGTGCTTAAACTAAGGCTTATATCTAGCTTATTACTTGATACTGTATAATTTCCTGCTACACACTTAAACTACATATGCGAGTGATAACTAGAAACTGGTTTCAAAGATTTTCATCAAAGAACTAAGCAATGGCAATGATTTGAAAATGGATACTTTTCTGAAAACTAGTTAAACAAAACTGACCCAATCTTTTTCTCATGCCATTTGCCTTTTTGACTCAAGTATTGACTTGAAAACTTTGCAAACTAATCTGTTATGACTTACTAACTGAATGAAGGCCAGAATTTACCAACTAACAAGACTTGATCACAATTGAAATCTTAATCCCAAACACAAGTTTACTGAATTTTGAAAACTTTTGTAAAGGAATTTTGATTTAAAAGCTACAATTATCAAAGAAAGTTATCAAGCTAAGTGTGTTGAATGAAATGTAATGCTAAAAGATCAATTTTAAGCTATGAAGCAGGTTTATACACTAAATGTACTTATGAGCTATTATTACTGATTAAATGCAGTTAAGTATGAAAGTAAAGCTAATGAACAACTACAAGATTGTAAATAAGCTACTCAAACTATAATTTCTACTCAGTAACACACTTGATCATGTATCACACAAAGTTACACTAAGAATTAAGCATGCCTGCAACAATTGAGTGGAATTAAAATGCAGAAACTAAGAACCTTTTAGCTAAGGCCTCCTTTGGGGAGTAGAGTAGCGCTGAGCTATCTAACTAGTGCTAAACCACCACCTTAGCACTAGTAACTACTAATCATCTACCAGTCAACAGCTAATCAATCCTTAAACGCCATTGATGATCAGAAAACCTTCAATGCTTGAAAATGGATGATCAGAACTAGTATTCAGCTACAGGATGAACTCAATCAGCAACAATCTTCAACAAGCTTCTAATGATCACTCATGATCATTAGAAAAAAAGCAAGAACAATGCAGGATGAACAGTAGATAAGCAGTGAAAGAATTGGAGGGAAATTTGAAATTTTATTGATTATGAATGAAAAGTGGTTACAAGGTTTGTTATAACTACCTAACAGACTCTCAAAAGGTTGTCAAGCTTTTGAGAGTTGTTAACTACAACTACTAACAGAATTGAGAGAGAGAATTAAAATCTAGTGTATGTGTTTTCACACTAGCTACGTATCTACAAATGAGAACTCCTATGCCTATTTATAGAATGGAAATGTGAAGTAGTTGGGGAGAGTGACGTGTCTGAGCCAATCAATTGCTTCCACGTGTCCTCAATTTGTTATTTGGAATTTGTAGGTTATGAACACAATTGGGTCTATCGTCTTGGTTGACTTTCAGTATAATTGAGCATGTGGGATAGATTCGTCTTCCTTTTGTAAGCATTTTTGATGTTTTGATCTTTTGCTGAAATTGCCTCTAGCTCTAGAACCATTATGGGCTGTTAGAAGGTTGAAGATGCAACGTGGCAAGCTTATATTGGTTGTGGGAGTGTCACACGGATCATTATCCCAAAAATGAAATATTATTGGCTGAGTGGACACAGTTGTGATTCGTCCACTTAATATCTCTCTTATTTATTACCACACACAGCTGGCAATCCACCTTCTCAAAATACTCTCCTTTGATTGGTCCTTTTCCTTTCACACGGATTGAGTGTCCAAATACTTTCCAATTATGGCAGTTTAAGCCCTTCAAGTTGACAGCTTTATAAAATAAGCTCTAGTCTTCATTCCTTTGGCAATTTCAGTCCTTTCACTTGCAAACTTGATCAGTTAGCTCCCTTGACTAAGTTGACTTGAAGGTTGACCTTATTTGACTTTAATCTTGACTTTGACAATTTTGCACTTTAGCCCCTCAACTTTGTAAAGTTGTCAAGATAGGTCCTTGCACTTTAAAGTCTTGTCACTTTTGATCCTTCTTTGTCTTATTCATCCAATTAAGCTTGATTTTCTTTCTGTTTGCTTGAAATTGTATCCTTCTTACCTATTTGAACACAAACAAAGAACATACCACATAATACTGCTTTTATAGCACAAAAGTTAGGTAATTTTCTTGTGTTTTAGGGTGTTTTGTTGATTAATTGATATGAGTTTTTGCTCATATCATGGCTGCAAGGGCTGAGAATACTGTTACGAGAAATGGAAACAATAATCGCCAGGTTCAGTGTTACAACTGCAAGGGATTTGGTCATTATGCTCGAGATTGCACAGCCAAAAAGAAGAGGGATGCTGCTTATCTTCAGACTCAGCTTCTCATAGAACCAAAGGAAGAGGCAAGGATTCCACTTCAAGCTGAGGAATTTGATCTTATGGCTTCTGTTGCAGAATATGACGAGGAAGAAGAGGTGAATGCCAACTACATCTTGATGGCTAACCTACAGCAAGCATATAACTCAGGAATGCATGTTGACAGAGCTCCCGTTTATGATTCAGACGGTCCCTCTGAGGTACATCCACGTTTTGATGATAATGATAAATAGTACATCTAATCAAGTGGAGGAGTATACTCAGATGCTTGAGCCTTACATTGAGACACACGGGGATCAAACGAATAATAATAATATTATTTCGAATGAGCCCAGTGTGGACCTTAGTGTGGATCAAGTTGCCCAGCCTACAACACTTTCTGATGAGGCACATGCATATTATAAATATCTACTTGATAAGCTTGCTAAGGATGTCGACCATGCTACGGTGGTTAATAATAAGTTTAGAGAAACTAACGCCAAATTGACCACTGAGCTTGTGGGATATAAGGAATGGGAGAAATGTTTTGAAATTCATTAGGCTAAAATTAAAGAACTTGAACAAGCTCATGCTACATCGGTTTATCAAGAAAAATGCACAACTAAGAAATTAAATGCCTTACATTTAAGTAGTGCTAAAAAGATAAGCGAATTGAATGATGAAATCACTTCTCTTAATAAACAGCTTTCAACTAAAAAATCTATTATTTTGGATTTAAAAGAAGAACGAAAAAAGCTGAAACATGATTTCAAAATTCGAGAAGATGGGCTTCTTGAGGAGTTTTGCAAAGCTCAGAATAGGATTAGAGAATTAGACAACCTTTTAGTAAAACATGGCCAAACTATGCAGACGATAAATATGCTCGCACCAAAAGTGAATGAGATAAATTACACTCGATACAAATTGGCTTTAGGTTGTCCTCTTCCTCCTAATCCCGGATATCTTAAGCAAGTTCAGGCCACTAATGAAACCTTATATAATGGTAGTGTGCTCTTGTCTGATGAGCATGACCCCCCCTAGTGTGCATGATTCTGAGGAAACTACTGAACTTGCAGTACAGACTCGTTTAAGAATGAAAAAGCTTGATAAAGAAGTGACACCCGTTTATTATCCAAAAGTTAATCCTCCAACTGTTTTTGTTCGGTCTAAAACGAGTACTGAAATGCTTTTACTCCCAAGTGAGGAATTATCTGATGACCCTCCTAAACCGAGTATCACACGCCGATTTCTAAACGAGCATAAAGATAAATTTGTCATCCTTAAACATGTTGTTAATTCCAAAATCACTGGAGGAAATTTTACATCACCTGTTCAGATTGAGGTTCAGAAAATTCTTCAAAACGATATTAATCCGATTATTAATCAAGTCGATGCTCGGTTAGGCAATTTGGAAAACTCTTTTCTAAAATAATTTGCCAACTTTGTTGAAGACTTTAAATCTTTGGCGAAGGAAGCTGGTGAATCTCTTGATAAAATCAAAGTTTTGGAAAACGATCTTGAACGCCTCTCTAAATCTAGTGATAGTATTGATAGTAGCTCTGTTGAGTTGGGTACCTCTGTGTCGCACAATGAAAACCTCCAAACTAAGCTTGATCTTATGAAAGAGAAAATGGAATCCTATGTCATTAAAAAGGACAAATAATTTACCGATCTTTGGAATAAATTTGTCAAAAAATGTGATGAATGCAAATATGACAAGATTTCGTATGAAAAAGCTTACAATGAAATGCAACAAACTATCGCACAGTTGCAGGCTCTGTTAGGAGGGATTAAGGAAAAGAATTTGGCCTCTTTAGGGTTAGAAAGTACCAGTGATGGAAATGCTCAGAAGCTTAAGGCTAAGATTGTAGATTTAGAATCTGTTGTTGTTTCATATAAGCGGGCTTTTGAACAAAGTAAGTCTGTCTATCAGCAACTTATTGATAAAATCTGTGAGAACTGTAAGTTAAAGGCCTTGTTAAAAGATAAGACTTCTGAACCTAGCTCGATTGTGGATACGATGATTCAGAAACCAGTAACCTCGGTACCCACTCGTATTGCTGTTACACCTTTTCCCAAGGTTGCTGGAACGAAAGCTGCTGTAATCACCCCAGGAATGTTTCGCGTTAGACCTTCCTCTCAAACTAGGGTAGATATCTCTGTGTCTAGCAACCAACGTAAAGCAAGCGTTAGGACAAAACCGACCACTATCGCTCAACCACAAGTCATTGATTTAAAAAATGCTAATTCTAACAAGCGTGTGTCTTTTTCTACAGGAATGAACAATTACACTAAGAGCAGAAGGCCACAACCTACGAGCAATACAAGGAATGATAGGGTCCCTTTTGCCTCTAGAAGTAGTCGTCCCAAGGCTAATAACGTGGAAGTAGAATAACACCGTAGGAACTTACCGTTTTTTATTCATAATCAGAAACTTAATTCTTTTGAATGTAATGACCTTAAACTTGCTATTCGGAATGAAAATCTGAAGTTATTTGTGCTAAATGTAATAAATGTTTCTTTGCTTTTAGTCATGATGTTTGTGGGTTGACTATAAATGGTTTGAACTATGGTGGATACACTCGACTTGACAAGCTTTCTATCAGCGAAACACATAGCACTCCTAAGGATAAAGTGTATGTTCAGAAAACTAAGCAGGTAGAGTCCACTGAAAGTCTTGCTACGCCTAAAAGTCCTAGACTTACCTCTAAGTGGTTGCCTACTGGAAGATATTTTGCCTCTAATGGTCATGTTATTGATACTAGTAGATCTCATACTAACAGTGAAATGTCGGTATGTGATATGGCTTGATTATTACCTAACCATACAGGAACCTATTTCTTCGGTTTCCAAATTTTCGCTTCTCTTATCATTGGCAGGCTGTTGAAATTTGTCTCTGGTGGACTCGGGTTGTTCCAAACATATGACTGGGAATCGAAGTCTTCTCAAGAACTTTGTATGGCGTTTTATGGGAACTGTTCAGTTTGGAAATGATCATGTTGCTGCAATTCTTGGCTATGGTGATCTTCATTGGGGGAATATTATCATCACTATAGTATCTTTTGTTGATGGTTTGGGACACAATTTGTTCTCGGTTGGGCAATTCTGTGATTCAGATTTAGAGGTAGCCTTCAGAAGTTATACATGCTTTGTTAGGGATCTTGAAGGAATTGATCTATTAAAAGGAAATCGTACCACCAACCTTTACACCATTTATCTTTTTCAAATGTCTACTGCATCTCCAATTTGTCTCATGGCCTGGGCCACTTCAACAAAGTCATGGTTATGGCATCAAAGGTTATCTCATCTCAATCTCGATGCCATCACCCAACTTGCAAAAGATGATCTCGGTACCGGTCTTCCAAAGATCAAATATTCTAAAGACCATCTTTGTCCATCATGTGAGCAAGGTAAAAGCAAGAAGAAGCCTCACAAACCCAAACCTGTTCCAAATTCGACAAATAGGTTGCATCTCCTTCATATGGATTTGTGTGGCCCAATGAGAATCAAAAGCATTAATAGAAGGCGGTATGTCCTTGTGATTATGGATGATTGTTATCGTTACACATGGGTTCATTTTCTTGCTTCGAAAGATGAAGGCCATGATGTAATTATTAATTTCTTGAAGAAAACATCAGTGCTACTTTAAGCCCATGTTATCATTGTAAGAACGGATAACGGCACAGAATTCACCAATCAGAAACTGAAAGATTATTTTGACGAAGTTGGGATTTCTCATCAAACTTCGGCTGTAAGAACTCCAGAGCAGAATGGAGTTGTGGAACGGAGGAATCGTACGTTAGTTGAAGCTGCTCGGACGATGCTTCTCTCCTCTAGTGCACCGTTATTCCTTTGGGATGACGCTATAGCAACTGCATGTTATACTCAAAACCGCTCCATTATTCACACCCGTTTCAACAAAACACCTTATGAGATCATTAATGGAAGAAAACCAGATATTTCATTTTTACATGTCTTCGGTGCTTTATGTTATCCGAAGAATGATCGTAAAGATATCAGAAAACTTGAACCTAAGGTGATATTGGCTTTTTCATTGGTTATTCTTCAACTGCTTGTTCTTACAGGTTTTATAATCGAAGGACAAGAAAGGTAATGAAGACTATGAATGTTACTTTTGATGAACTCTCGGGTATGGCCTCTCAACATAGAAGTTCACATCTCGAGCTTCAAGGTCAGACTTCTGGACACATAAGTTCAGGACTCGCGCTTCAATTTGCACCGTCGGCAATCTCATCGTTACAACCTTCGGAACGTGACTTGGAAGTTTTATTTGGGCCAATCTATGATGAATATATGGAGGGTCCTTCGTCATTTGGTGTTCCTCAAAATGCCCCGGCTGCACCTGCTACGGTAGTTCCAGAACCTCCAATTGCATCTACACCAACGACATCCGTTTTTGCACCATCTACGTCAACCTCAACTATATTGACTCCAAACATTCCAACCACCTCTCCGCATAACTCAACAACATTCTCAGCAAATTCCTAATCATGTTCATCTTCAGAATGAAATAGTTGCTGAAAATGCAAACAATGCGATGCTCAACGAACACGAGTTTGTTAATCCATTTGCGGCTTCCACAAGTACTACTCAGCCTTCAATACCATATGTGGATCCGTCGAGCTCGCATCAAGTTTCTCATACACTTCCACATGAACACAAATGGACTAAGAATCATCCTTTGGTTCAAGTGATTGGCAATCTCTCACGACAAGTCTCAACACGAAATCAGCTGCGTACCGATGGTGATATGTGTATCTATGCACTATCTGTCAGCACAATGGAACCAACAAGTGTGAAAGAAGCAATGATCGATGCATCATGGATTGAGTCTATGCAAGAAGAATTCAATCAGTTCATCCGGCTTGATGTATGGGAGTTAGTACCTCGACCGGACAATATCGATCCCCCTAAATGGTTATTCAATAACAAGATGGATGAGGAGAAAACGGTCATTAGGAACAAGACTCGGTTAGTTGTGAGAGGTTAGAAACAGCAGGAGGAATTGATTTCGCAGAATCCTTTGCACCGGTTGCTCGGATGGAAGCTATAAGGATTTTCTTGGCATACGCTGCACACAAACTATTCACAGTGTACCAAATGGACGTGAAGACGACTTTCTTGCATGGGCCGTTAAAATAAGATGTGTATGTATGTCAACCTGAAGGTTTCATCAACACCGAACATCCAAGCCATGTCTACAAGTTGAAAAAGGCAATTTATGGTTGGAAACAAGCACCGAGGGCATGGTACGACGAATTATCATCATTTCTTCTCTAAAATCACTTCAGCAAAGGAACCATTGATCCAACGTTGTTTATCAAGCACTACGGCAATGACATCTTGGTGGATCAGGTCTATGTAGATGATATTATATTTGGTTCTACTAACCCATATTCCATATTATTTGCCGACCTTATGAAAAGTCGATTCGAAATGTCCATGATGGGGGAAATGACGTTTTTTCTTGGTCTCCAAGTTCACCAATCCCCCCGTGGTATTTTCATAAATCAGTCCAAGTATGTGCTTGAGATTCTAACAAAATTTGGTATGGATAACTGTGATCCTATTGGTACTCCAATGGACACTAAGCACAAGCTTGATTTGGATAAGAAAGGGACATTTGTGGATGCTACAAAATACTGAAGTATGACCGGGTCCCTTATGTACTTAACCTCAAGCACACCGGACATTGTGCACGCTACTTGTTTATGTGCTCGGTACCAGGCTAAGCCAACCGAGAAGCACCTCAAGGAGGTTAAAAGGATATTTCGGTATCTCCGGGGAACCATTCACATGGGTCTCTGGTATACGAAGGATTCAGGTTATAATCTCACTGGTTTTTCAGATGCCGACCATGCAGGGTGTCATGAGACATTCAAGAGCACTTCCGGTGGAGCACAATTCTTAGGCGAGAAGCTAGTGAGCTGGTCCTCAAGAAAACAAGACTGTACGTCGTTGTCCACCGCGGAAGCAGAATATGTGTCTCTATCCGTGTGTAGTGCTCAAGTCCTTTGGATGAGAACACAACTCACGGATTATGGCTTTCACTTTAACAAAGTTCCTATTTATTGTGATTCACAATCAGCCATAGCCATATCCTGCAACCCGGTCCAACACTCCAAGACCAAGCACATAGCTGTCCGATTCCATTTCATAAAGGAGCATGTGGAAAGAGGAACAATCGAACTGTACTTTGTCAAGACGGACTACCAACTATCCGACATCTTCACCAAAGCTCTTTCTCAAGCAAGATTTGAATTCTTGGTTCGTCGACTTGGTATGCGTAGTTTCACTCCAGATGAACTTGAACGTCTTGCACATTCGCAGTAACCTTGTATATATCTATCAGAAAATCAAAATACAAAATTATAAAACCTATAAAAACAAAATAAAAAATGAGAAAATCTTTCAAAAATACCAAAAATATTCTTCTTCGACATGTCTCTCAGCATCGATAATATGGACGTACTTAGAAATGTTGTTGAATGACGACACGGGTACGTACATAAAGTTCGAATGAGAGTTCAAATGTTTTCAAAACATGCCTTTTCTATTTTTTCTCATAATGGCTTATAGTCACATGTCAGACTATAACCCGGTCCATAAATAAAGGAAAGTCTTAGACTTATCCTCAACAACGAGAAATTCATTTTTCTCGGTCATGAGATTTTATCAAAACATTCAAAGTTTTAAGCTCATGAACACAATTTTCTCAAACTTTTGAGCACAATTTTTTAAAGTATTTCAAAATTGTGTGCTCATATTCTCCTTTATTTTTAATTAGAATTTCTTTTCGAGGGGGATACAAACTTTCATGCAACATTATTCTCTCCATGTTTCATCACTAGTTTCACAAAAATTTCAATGTCATGCAATTTTTAAGGGGGAGAATAGTGATTAAAATGTGTTATCTTGGATAAGATCTTTGATATAAGTGCTTTCTCTTCCTAATATGTGCAAAAACCTTTCCTTTTATGATGCACATATGTAGAGGGAGCGTTTTGGTGATACAAAAAACCTTCAAGGTGTAAACACTGATTTCATCAACACCTTGATTGCTTTTTCAATAGGTTTTTCTGGTTACGATATCTATACCCTTTAACACATTAATTCACGACGGTATTGATGTCAAAAGGTGGTTAGGTATTCGTCCTATGATCCAACCAGAACCGGAGGGATCTTCCCAGGGACAATCCATTAGAATTTAGATGTCCTTAGGAAAGATGGAGTAGTTGAGTGGACGGAAAAAATGCCGACTAATGACTTAAGCTAGCACTGGAACAATCACAACAAGGTGCTAGTTATGACGTCTTGGTAAGCATTGAATGGGTTGAAGAATGAAAAAGAAATGTAAGGATAAAGGGTGTAAAGAAAGAAGCCCTCCATACCACTTAGGCAGAAACCGGGTCAATACATTTACTATCAGAATCACGTTGATGATTTCTGGTATTGAAGACAAAGAATCATGGACCCAGTGATGCAAAGCACAACCCTTCCCAGCCTACTCAAGCTTCTCTCAAAAGAAGTTTGTTTTATTGTCACGGAGTTCAACTCACTTCTATCAACTTTCTCAACTCACTTATAGAGTCTAGAGCCAACGTGATTCTTCAAAAAATCTCATTAGGAAACTTATTCCATATATCAATTGTTGTTCATCATTAGAACACAAGCGTTGATTCACAGAGTCCTACGCTCTATCCGTGTGGTATTGCCAGAACATTCAGAGTGATACTCTCTAGTATTCACAGTGATGAATGGAAATCCTTCCAGTGTTAACATCAAACAGCACTGCGGTAGGTCATATGTAAGATTCACTTGAATTGAACATATGTTAACTGGAAAGCAACAGTGGTTTGATTCTTAATTGATTCAAACTCGTTCCAGGTCTCGACGCAATATCTTCATGATCTTGCCAGAACATTCAGAGTAATACTTTTTAGTATTTACAGTGATGAATGGAAATTCTTCCAGTGTCATCATCAAACAGCACTGCGGTAGGTAACTTGTGAGATTCTATATGAATCAAACTTGTGTCAACTGGAAAGCAACAATGGTTTGATTCTTTATTGATTCAAACTTGTTCCAGGAAACGAATTGACGACTCAATCAGCAGAATGGAACTGCATGATTCACTCCTTACTATGAACTATCTTTCGATATATTCAAGTATTGAGAACGGCTACCACAGTCGGAAACCCTGTCAAGGAAGTTTTTTGAACTTACCTAATCACAGGTACAGTATTCGTACTGTATAACGGGAAACCGGAGGAATGCAAACGGTGGCGTAATCTCAAGAGTCGTGATTCAAGACCACATACTCAAGTAAATGAAGAAAGCTCAAGAACATCTAAAGACAAAGACTTCCGCTACTTTGATAATCAAGGGAGATTGTTAACAAGCTTTCAAGACAACACCAAATACGAGTATCTGGGGAAAGATACAAGAACACAAGTTGGCAAAGTTTTAAGATCAAGGCAAGGCAAAGATCAAAGATCCAAGATCACAAGTCATGAAAGGAACTATGAAATAACTCTCAAGACATCGAGCTTCAAAGTCTGCAACATCAAAGAAGTGAAGTCACATATTACATGACCACCCCTTAGGGGGAGGTTGTTAGCCGTATTTAAAGTGATGGTCATATAATATACCGTCACGAAGCTCGTGAAAAATGCTATTCAACGGTGTCGAGAGTTCTTAGTTATTATTGTTCATGTAACGGGAATTAGTCCCGAACACACAAATGAGGAAGACCTCCTAAACATTTACTCTTTAGTATAAAAGGCAAATTCTCCTCATTTGTGTAGGTGTGCTTTTCCATTTGATTGTTTTAGAGAGAGAAATTTGTGTTTGTTTCTCTCACTAGGAAAACACCAATCTTTGTATTTTCTTTTCTTCATCTTAATCTAATCTTTCTTTTTTGGTTTAATCTTCATCATGTTATTCGTGTTTGGTTAGTCGTGTGTATAAGTCTTACACAACCTTTAATCCGGGTGCCATGTGAGAGTCCCCTGAATGATAAGGTGCGCCGCTCCTTCCCAATGTTGTGGCACTACTTTTGAAGATTACTTCAAGACCCGTGTTTAGTGGGTGGGCCGGACTGCCACGTCCGCAAGGCCAATCTTGCTTCTAGAAGGTGGTTTATATGAATTTGGCCGAGCGGCCAGATACGCGAACAGTCCCTATAACTCATTTATTTTTGAAAACATTGTATGCTTTCCTAAGAAGCTACTAATCATGCTAGAGTGAACAGCATCTTGGGAACATGTATCAAACAAATCTTCTCAACATCATAGCATAATTGGATGATATGAAAATCTATTAATCATATACTACCTTCTTCTCGATGGATGTTAAAAAAATTATAAAATAAAACTAGAAATATGTTTATGTTGTAAGTTAGTATTAATTACGGAGTAAAAGAATAATTCAAACTTGCATGATAGGATGTATATCTTCTGTTGAATATTGATGGACAATAAAGTTTTTAAATAATTTAAGTATGATTTGTCTTTAAACATCGAGTAAATTGCTTTGCTTATGATGTCAATAAATTCCATATCTCAAAAGTTATGACTATTGATCAATGAATCAGTAACGTTCACATACATTCACCAAATTTGCATAATCATCAATTCAATATTAATTGCATACAGAAATTTCAAGTTTATATATTCTTCAGTATTAGCCAGTTCATTTTGATCCTCAAAAATGGCTAACGTAGCTCAAGGTGAGCCGAAGCAAGCCGCTCCAAAACAAGCAGCTGCTCCTAAACAAGCTCCGCCTCCTAAGCAGGAATTGCAGCCACACCCAACAATGGACCAACTTTCGGGTGTTCAGTATTGTGTTAATAGTCCACCGCCATGGAGTAAGAATTCCATCTATACTTTTTCATCTTAATTATACAGTATGTATGTAGTCACGTCACGGCCATATAAAACCATGCAGCTTATGTATCTTGTATCTTTGCAAATGCAGAGGAAGCTGTTTTATTGGGATTTCAGCATTATATTTTGACTCTTGGTAACACTGTTTTTATATCAACCATCACAGTGTCTCAAATGGGTGGTGACAATGTAAGTGATTCTAGTATTTATCTGAATTAAATGTTAGTGTGAATAAAGAAATGTCTATTGAATCATGTTGGATCCATCTAGGCTGAGAAAGCCAGGGTGATCCAAACACTTCTTTTTCTTACAGGATTTAACACTTTAATGCAAACTATGTTTGGCACTCGATTACCATCGGTTGTTAGTGGAGCACATGCGTTTCTAATCCCCGTTTATTCCATTATTCATGCAAAAAGATATAATACATACCAGGACCCTCACGAGGTAAGTAAATCATATTAATCCATTTCTGTTCATACTTTATATTCAGGGGGTCTTATATACTTCGCCTTCTTTCTAATCTTTACTTGGTATGTTAAAGCGGTTTGCACAAACCATGAGAGGGATACAAGGTGCTCTGGTTATCGCCTCAGCTTTCCAGATGACCCTTGGATTCCTTGGCTTGTGGAGAAATATTGTCAAGTTAAGTATTTGATATTATCCAGTTTAGCTGTTTAGTTTTATTTACACTGCTTTATTTTATAATCACGAATGGTGTATATACATAGGTATCTTAGCCCTCTTTCAGTTGTTCCTCTTGTTACTTTTACTGGACTCGGGCTATACTATCTTGCTTTCCCCATGGTAAGAATAGTTTACATCTAGACATCCTTGGTTTTAATCACTTTCTATTCTCTTAAAAAGATAATAGTATATATGTTTCATATAATATTGCTGTTCTATCAGATGGGGAAATGTGTGGAAATCGGGCTTGCAGAGTTAGTGTTGATGGTCCTCATCTCACAGGCAAGTTTTTACACCATATATGAATAATTTCCCAAACAGAAACTTCAATTAACTTAGCTTTATTTTACCCGTTGCAGTATCTTCCTCCATATATAACCTCCAAGAGGCCGATATGTGATAGGTTTGCAGTACTGTTTTCAGTTCCAATTGCATGGACTTTTGCTGGAATTTTAACATGGAGTGGTGCCTATAACAAATCTACAGAAACTTTTAACATTTGTCGTACCGATAGTTCTGGACTTATTAATGGAGCTCCATGGTGATCTTTTATTTATAGCTAGATGTAGAAAAAGTGCATAATTTTATTTTGCAGAGTTGATGCATAATTTTTTCATATATGTTGCTAAAGAACTCAGAACATGCAGGATATATGTTCCTTATCCATTTCAATGGGGCACTCCCACTTTTGATGCGGGAGATGTTATGGTTATGATATTTGCATCCTTCGTCTCCTCCATTGAGGTATCATCTTTATTCAAGTTTTCTTTTCATCATTTCATTCCTGAATTCATGTCAAAAGATTTTCATTTGCAGTCTACTGGCTCACTTCTGGCATCAGCAAGATACGGAAGTGCCACTCCTGTCCCACCTTCTATTCTGAGTCGCGGTATTGGATGGCTGGTATGTTGCAACATATGTTATTATCGCGTATTGTCTTTTTTTGTTGTGTCAGAGTTGGCAAGATGGGTGGGTGGGCCACTGGATCATAACGGGGATCTTGTATTAATACACATCAAATGGGTCAGGTTGGTTTGTGTTGACCCACTAATGGTTTTCTTGTCAATTCGTCCGGTAGGTTATTAATAACTAATGTGCTATAATTTTGATTGAAAACAATACTACATTCAAATAATTAAATAGTTTTCTTAACACATTTGAGATAAAAACATGTCATAAGTTTACCCACTCAAATGAAAAATATTCAAGAATGCCCATCCCGATTTCTTGTATGTCTCTATTTGAGAAATTTAAACACTTTTCTCTTAATGATAGGGATTAGGGTCTTTTCTTGGTGGCCTGTGCGGTAGCGTAATGGGATTTTCTGCATCGACGTAATGACCTCAACATAACAATCTTTTCCAATATCATACAACATTTATCCTAATTTCCTTTGTTCTTACAAAGCAAAATGTTGTGATTTATAGTGAAAATTGTGGTGCATTGGCATTTACACGTGTTGGAAGTCGACATGTGATTCAGATATCAGCTGCTTTTATGATCTTCTTTTCTGTCTTTGGTATCCACTACTAAAGCCTTATCTCGTATCTGCCTAACTGGATACCACTAGATATAATGCTAATTTTTTTATCTCTTTGACAGGTAAATTTGGAGCGATTTTTGCTTCAATGCCATTGCCAATAGCTGCAGCAATAAACTGCATCTTTTTCGGCTGTGTGTGTATGTCACAAAATACATTCTAAGGCTATATAATTTTATTTATTTCCTTGTTCATTTCGCCATAACATATATTATTGTATGCAGCTTCAGCAGGTCTGTGTCACTTGCAGTTCTGTAACCTTAACAGTTTCAGAACGAAATTCATATTAGGCTTGTCTTTCTCGCTCGGACTTTCAGTTCCACAGTTCTTTAGGGAACATTGGGTCACCTCCAATCATAGTCCGCTGCATACACATTCAAGATGGGTATGTCTAACTTATTGTTTATAGCTTAAACATCACAAAAGACATATTTTATGACACACACTCGACTAAATGTTAACTATCGTTATACCATTCCTAGACTCTCTCTTTTTCCTAAGCAAGAAAAAACACAAAACGTAGATACTCACTTGTATTGGACATCACATGTATATATGTTGTGTCGTTAAAGTTTTTTTATATGTACTGAAACTGAAATATAAGTTTGAAAGAATATTGGGTTCGACCATGCATATATATAGTTTTGTATTCTATGTGCAGTTTGACAACATGGTATCGGTGGTTTTGATGTCACACGCAAGTGTAGCAGTAACTATAGCAATGATATTGGACTGCACACTAGGTCGGGCAAACAATGAGAATGGGAAAGATTGGTGGGAGAAATTTACTATGTATGGTAAAGATGTTCGGACTGATGAGTTTTATAAACTTCCCTGGAAACTTAACAAGTTTTTCCCAGCCTTTTGATGACTTCTATCGGATTTTGTAATGGATGTAATAATGTATGAGAACAATTTATGTTTGTTTTTTCCTTGAGAAAAAGAATTCGTTTGTTTTTCAAACTATCTGACTATCTGTGTATCCGCCGCGTACTCGGTGACATTTTTTTTTTTTAACAAATTAGTATTTTTCATTTTATGTCTTTTTTTTCTAGCATGTGCCAAATATTTTATTAAATAGTAATAAATAATTTTTTTTCTAAAAAATGAACGTTTAAATTATTCATAGTATAAATTGTTTTTATTTTTAAAGTTTTATCATTTGGTGCTTACAAGTTTAACGAGTTTTTCTTATAAGTATTTTCACTAAAAATATTATTATTGTAGGACGGTTACACTATCATATTATTGAAATACGTTGTTACATATGTTAGAATGTGACACCAATTTTTAGAGTTTAAATTGACCTTTTTTTTTGCCAGTTGTAAAGATGTTTTTTATTTTACAATTTTACAGTTTTGGTTTCAAAATTTTGGCTGGTTAATGTATTTACGTAGTACGTAGTAGTTGACATTTACCTCACAAGCTCAACACTTTTTGATAGGGGTGTGCACAATTTGTTTTGGGTCGGTTTTTAACAAAAACTAACATCGAAAGCAAATGTTCCGTCTTTTATAATCATAACTGACACCGTTCGGTTTTTCTCGGTTCGATTTTTCCGGTTCAATTGGTTTTGCGGTTTAGTTTATCGGTTTTACGAACTTTTCAACCGCAAAGTAGTAAGTATTACATTGTTAATCTTCCTCTCTTCAAAGACTTTAGATCGTTTTATAAAAGATTGTTTCATGTTAAAAAGAGTATTTTCATGCTTGTCTTTACTAAGCATACATGTAGCCCAGTAACACTACATGTAGTAGTTGTCGCAAAAGGTTTCGATGCATAAACTAAACATATCAGTTCAAGTTTCCAACATGCGTATTACTCTGTAGTAGTTTTGATTTTCATATAAAAGTAAGATACTACTTTCAACAAATACTTAATCACTATTTAATCATCAAGGCAACATGTAAATATATCAAGAAACTTTCAATGAAACAAATTTTACTTTACATTAACATGATAGAGAAATATAAGTCTGCATAATGATTGAACAAGAGTACTTCGTATACATGTTAACATACAACCATTACCAATAATAGAAGAATCACAAAAACCAAAACGTTAATAAGAAAAAGAAAATATGGGCATTGGAGACCTTGGTGTGTGGGTTTGCCATTTTACTAGATTCGATGGTCTAGTTGGGTGGTAGATGGTGGTAGCTATGGTTAGAGAGAGAGAGGTAGAAGTGTGTGTTTCTAGAGAGAGAAAAACAAATGTATAAAATGAAGAAGAAAACACAAACAACAACCCCTCACTACAAGAAAAAGGGCATATAGTGACACACTTTTTAATGACACACAAAAAAAATTGTAAGTAAAAGTATATATTTACTTACACTTTTCAAAAAAATGTAAGTAATAGTTCATATTTACTCACGCTTTTTATAAAGTATGAGCAAAAGTGTAACTTTTACCTACACTTTTTTAAATGTGTGAGTAAAAGTCCAACTTTTACCTATACTTTTTGAAAAGTGTGAGCAAAAGTCTAGCTTTTACTTATACTTTTTGGAATGTGTAAGCAAAAGTTTAACATTCACCTATGTGTTTTAAAAAGTGTGAGGAAAAGTCTATTTTTCACCTATACTTTTTAAAATGTGTGAGTAAAAGTCCAACTTTCACCCACACTTTTAAAAAAATGTAAGCAAAAGTCTAACTTTCGCTTATACTTTTTGAAATGTGTGAGCAAAAGTATAACATTCACCTACATTTTTAGAAAAGTGTGAGGAATAGTCTAATTTTCACCTACACTTTTTAAGATGTATGAGCAAAAGTCTAACTTTCCCCGCACTTTTAAAAAAGTAAAAGTATAAGAAAAAGTCCAACTTTCACACTTTATTTCATGTTTGATTTTTGGTCCGACTCGGTCCAGTCTTACCCACACCTGACCATCATGCCTTGGACCGTATCGATAAAAAACCTGGACCGAATCGAACACATTCGATTTCGTCCCCGACCAAAGGTTTTGGGTTATTGTTCTCAGTTCGGTCTAGAGGTGGGCAAACTGGATTTTTTATAAAAACCGGATCAGTTTTAAACCCGGTTCAGTTTTAGTCAACTGGTCAACAACCGGTTTGACTTAAACTGGATCGGGTTAAAACCGTTTTTTGTTTAGATTTTAACCTTTTTTAACCAAATCTGATCGGTTTTAACCGGGTCGGTTTGGTTTTAACCAAATTTTCACCGGTTTTTAATCCGATCCTGATCATTTTATTAAACTGGTTATGAACTACCGAATCAGATTGAGAAAAAACGGTTTTAAAAAAAAACCTTTTTTAACCGGTTTCAGTTTTTTCCAGGATCACATCATTAACTAGGTTTTTTTACCTACCTCTAATTTGGTTGCTTTTAAAGCATGGTTACTCTTCCGGTTCCAGTTTTGATCCGTAATAATTTACTCATTTAGAAAAAAGAAATAAAAAAGGTAAAAGCTTTACTAAGGTAATTTTTTTACAGTAAAAACTTTACTAATTTATATATTGTCTAGTCCCTTTTTATTAAAACTTATCACTTTTATTCGCTTAACCCAAATTGGATCGCCACTCTGACACACACACTCTTAACTCTCGTCACTCAATTTAAATCGAAGCTTATTGTAGATTAAATCGATGCTAATTGTAGATTTAATTGATGCTTATTGTAGATTCAATCGAAGCTTATTGCAGATTCTCTTCTGTTCTTCATCACTTTTTCATTTTCCCCAAATCAAATCAATCATTTTTAAATCAGATCATTTCATAAAAACTTTAAATTGATCACAATAGGTGGTTAGGGTTTCAGATCAGAGTGAGTTAATCGGTGGTTCGGATTTCGAATTGGAGTGAGCTAATGGGTATGGTTTCGAATCGGATTCAGTTTATTTATATACTAGCTATTTATGTATCATATCCAGTTTGTTAATTATTGTTGTGATTGATTAACTGGGGTTTGTTAATTGTTGTTTAGGTTGCCTTTAAGTTTTAATTGTTGTTTGAACTTGATCCTTTTGTTCTAAGAAAGGCATGCTTCAATTCCATTTTTTTTTGTGGATTAAGTGATTGATTTTGTAGTTTCGCTTAAATACGATGTTTAAGCTAGTTGCCCGGTTAATCTGTTATGTAACTAGCAGAACGAGTAGGAAGCTATTGTGTATGGACTTGTTGTTCGTTATTTTCTATTGTATGTTACTAGCACGTATTTACTGTGTTTTATGTAGGATTGACCAAGGAATTAATCAAGTAAGTTTAGTCACTAGCGCATAACTTTTATTTTGTCGATTGGTTGATGAAGCAAAGTAAGAATAACATAAATAGACTTTAGATTGCATGTGACTTACATACTTTGATGTTAAATTTAGTGGTCAATTGCGCTCCACTTAATGAAATTCATATGATACTCTCTTTGTTTTATGTAAATCAGTTAAGTAAATTAGGTACCAAGTTTTTTGCACAATATTTTTGTGACACGTTAAATCATAGCTGAAGAGTGCATGTATTAAATGAATTACAACAGGGATAGATATTTTTGTAACAGGTTAAATGAAGAATTCTCGTGTGACTTTCAGATCTCGTATTGTGATTCCATTATAAACATTTGTCTTTTTTAATTAACTGTTGGTTTAGGCCGTCCCCTTTTGTGTCATATGGTGCGTGATGAATGATGTGTCATGTTTTAATGTAATCGTAAAGATTGCAGCCAATTTACAAAATATATGGTTTATTAGTGTCTACGGTGAGCTGTGTAGGAGGCTTTACTGAGCTAGGATGTGGGTTGGGTTATCTTAGAGATTGCTTGCTGGACAGGTTGGGGTGTCAGAGGTGATCGGGTTGAAATGGGTCAGTTTTTGTACATGACAGGTTGGGTTGGGTTGAACTGCGCCATTATTCTCAAACATATATAGATTATTAATGTGATAATAATAATCACTAAGAGATCGCTATTTTAACCTCTTTGATTCATTAGCCTTTTACCTTTTAGGAAAATACTTGGACCTGTTCATAGTATTTAATCTGCTGGCCTCTATTCATCTAGTGGAATGTTGCCTACTGATTATCGTAATATTTAGTTATGCTAGTTATGATTTAGAGTGAAATTTGCATCTTAACCTTGTATATGTCCCGCATTTACTCATCATCAAGTTATGGCTTTTGACATGAGCATTCTTCTTACTTCCATACGTTTATGTTTTATGCTTTCGGCATGGACTTCTGTCTGTTATTTAAAAGTCAGAATTGCATAAGGCGAACTCTACTGCATTAATGTTTGAACCAGCCTCCTGTACTCACATAATGGACACATAGTAACTGTAGTTGCATCTCCAGATACTGTTGCTTAGATTCGTGTGAACTCTGCTTTTTCTACTACAAAAATTATCCCAAGTGTAAATCGGTGATTTAATGCTTCTGAAATGTTATGTGAAACTATCATTAATAATGATCTGGTTATTTGTTAAACATTTATATTCAAGGTCTTACTCTTTTATCATCCTCATCTTTACTGTTATGCTTTCAGGTGCGCTACTACAAAGGCTTTCATCATATCATTCTTGATCACCTTCTCCATGTTTGATGTCCCTGTCTTTTGGCCAATACTACTTGTTTACTGGTTTGGGCTATTTACCCTCACAATGAAATGCCAAATCATGCACATGATCAAGTACAGATACGTCCCTTTCAACATTGGAAAGCAGGTAAGAAATCACACACATCAGCACTTGTTTCATTTCTCATCCTAATTATTTAAAAATAAATGAAAGATATGTTAGCTATGTGTTCTCTACACCGGATATAGCTGTTTATCTTGAGGGTGGAAATTCCCGACACAACACAAATACAACACGAAAATTAAAGGGAAATGATGGTTCTTAACGAATTAACTCATTTGACCTGTTTATATATTGTTATAATTTTTTTTTTGTAAAATCTAAATACAACTCGCTAACCTGTTCATGACACGAATGGTGACTGTTTACAACAAGGTTAACCCACTAAACCATATATAACCTGTTTATGACACGAATGGTTCCTGTTTACAATAAGGTTAACCCACTAAGCCATATATAACCCATTTATAGCATAATGGATTGACCTGTTTAGTTCAACAAGTCTAGTATTTATGAGTCGGGTGATACACGCCTGCCAACCCAATTGAAATCTCATATATCGGTTCTTGACTATTGCTTGTTTGTTGTGCAAACAGAAATACAGTAGGAAGAAGTCTTCAGCTAGTAGCAGCAGTGGTTCACGTGCAGACTGAAGCTGCTGGAGAGGGAAACGGGGTTAGCTCTAATCTTCCGGGTCTAGAAAGAAAGGAAGGGGAAAGGGATAATGATCTAGAAGAAACAAAAGATACAATGGGCTTGAAAATGGTAAAAGGTGCAGATTATAATGACAGATTCAATTGATGTACAAACATGGGAGTGACGAACAATGATTGTGGGTTGTTTCATTTTCGGGTTTATTTTGGCGTGTTTTTTCATATCAAAATATCGCTCGCACATTTCCTTGACACAGCAACCCGTCATACACCCCTTCAGAGCCTCAGCTGCAACAGCAAGGCCCTCCTGAATTGCCAAGTTTGTCGGTTAGTCGAGTTAGTTCTATATGCAATCTGTTTTTCGCTACTTAATAGTTCTCATCTTACAATTTTGGAGGTTCAGCATGCTGCTTTTGTTGTGTTATAGCAGGCTGTATATCTTGCTTCTTAAACAACTTGTAAGTTGGTTCCTAATTATTAGTAATAGCGAGTTGTACATTTTTTTAATGACTGTGAATGTGATGGACCTCAATCAATGAGTACTTAAGGCCAACCATTGTTATATTTTATCCACTGTTATGTTGTCATTTTATACGTAGTTTATCTTTTGTGCAGTTAGTGTAAGTGAAGTTGAAGCACTATTTGAGTTATTCAAGAGCATACGCAGTTCTGTAATCGATGATAGGCTAATTAGCAAGGTATTTTATGTCAACATGTCTAGTTAAGGATCATTCCGCATATGTCCATATTACTCTGTTAAATATTATCCATTAGCCATGATATTCGTTCAATACGGTATTCGCATCCATTTCTTTATAGCAATATCTAAAAGCGCACATGCTATATATGCAGGAAGAGTTATTACTAGCTTTGTTCAAGAACAAAAGGAAAAAGAATCTGTTTGCGAATAGGGTACGATTTCCTCCAATTTACTATTTGATCTCTGTAGCAAGTTACTACTGCGGCGTTTTTCCACTAAATGTAGTAAGATATGTGACAGTATGTGCAAGTTTTTTCTCTTTTCGACGTTAAGCATAAGTGGGTCATTGATTTTGGTGACTTCGTTACATCACTAGACGTGTTTATTCTGAATCTTAATTGGATTTCCTTAACAACCTGGTAATCTTATAATACTTATCTGATTTATTTTCGTTTAAACTTTACGATCTAGAAGGAACAGGCTTCAATGAGCGCTGAGAGGTACGTCTATTCTGGTTTAGCTCTCATACAAATGAGATGATAGCTGATAAGTATAGATACTCAAACACCCATTCTAACGCTTTTCATGACCCATTTGACCCACTGAAGGTATTATTTTTCACCCATATTGTGTTGTTTTGAACCAGTAGTTGTTGTCAATCTATGATGATAGAAATCTTACCTACATGTTTTTTGAACGTGTGTAATGTTTACAGGAACCAATCAAAGTGACATGACCATCGTGAAGCCAGAGTATGCCCAGTTTCTTCTTTTTTTTAGCTTAGTTGTATTTCGTTGAATTGTGATAATCATGCGTGCATTCATACTTGAGAAAGATGTCTGTTTCTTGTTTGTAAATTGGAAAATACTTGGTCTATATCGAGGTTGAAATAATAAGTATATTTGAATCTCAGTTTTTTTGTTATTAGTTATTGGTTTTTGTGTTAATTAGAATAGAATTTTATAGCAGGCCATAACAACACCTATAGTGACAGATTGTATGTGTCAGAAAGAATCCCAACTTATCCTGACATCATAAAGTGTCAGAAAAAAGGTGTCAGTATATACCTTTACCAGCAGGACTTTAACACACACTTTTAACAAGTGTAGGTGAAAAAAAAAGTCTTTTAGTGACACTTATTTAGACATTTTCTGACACTTTTTGTGTGTCATTTAAAGATTTTTTTCTTGTAGTGCCTCCTTGGATGCCTTGGAGGGGTATATATAGTCACTCACGCGCCTACACTATACATAGTTTCCTAGTCTAGTCTTTGCGTGAGTGACTACGATTACTAATGGGAATTCTTAAATGTCGTCACATAAAGTGAATTTCTAACAATCTTTCCCCCATGAGACGACGTGTAGAATTCCTTACAATATTTTTCCTAACAAGTACATAATGATTAAGAAGAAGAGCTTCCATGAAGCGTCCAATGCTGATGAAGTCTTCTGAGGCCTTTGACTTCAAGTCTTCACTCCAGAGAGACTCATCTTTGTAGTAACTTGTAGTAGAAATACTGTAACGGCACGAGCTAAGTAACCCATATACTTTTGGTTAAGGAGAAGCTTCTGAATTAACTTCCCCCTAATTCATGCCACATAAAATTGATGTAGAAGCTTTTAATAGCTACCCCCTAAACCGACAATCCTCATAAGCAGTTTCAAATCTTTCAATAAAGCTTAGAATGATTAAGCGCACAATGGAAGTTAACAAGTAAACCCCATCATATGAAATGATAATGTTGCTATGAGTGATTGAAAGTTTGGGGCACACCAAATAGATCAACAATGTCTCTCTCGCGCTTGAATAATTCTTATGATTTTTTCATACCCGTAAAAGTTCAAGTTATGCATACTTGAAATAACCACGACATTTCTTCCCCCACGTAGTTGAAGAAAGGAAACCAATCCCATGTATGAGGCCCAAATACTGAAGTAGACATTTTATCCCATTCATGAAGTTGACATCGTAACACCAAAGTCAATTAAGTCCCGGAAATGCACATATCTTCTTCCAGAGATGCACCAGAGTCGATTAAGTCCCGGAATTGCATATCTCTCCATTCCGGATAATGATGATGTATAATTTCCACAACCAAACAATTAATCATCGAACAATAGTGTACCTCTTTTAACCATTAGAGACTGTTTCTTTCATCTCTTCCCCCATGTAAGTTGAAAATGCACTAAACACCACGAGTTAACACTGATTTTTCTCTGCGGTTATGACATTTGTCTCCCCAGAATGCCTTCAAATAAGAAGAAGGTGTAAAGTTCATCACGTGTACTCGTTGTGTGTTCAATATGTCTTCTTCTTCCCCTTTGATGGTTTCGAAACTTTGGAACCAGCAATAAATCGTACGCACGTGTACCTGAAAATCTCGTGAGAATAATAAATAAGCTTAATTATATTCGGCGAGAATCAGTTGCTGATCAAAATTCTCTACACATAAACTCTCCATGGTTATCTTTACCAACCCCTTGTAGGCAATTTGAAGTGACCACTGATGGAATGAACCAAATATACCAAACGTGAAACTGAATAAGAATCTCTCGATACTGTGACTTAAGCTTGCAAAACTATTGTTGAATGAGGAACGATGTAGAAATATCCCTGAGAAATTTCTAAGTGCGCGATACATTACTGAAGAAGTATATAAGCACAACACCTCCTGAAATTATCTACATCGACGAATGCGTGTGACACTAAGTACAACAATGTATCTCCTTTAAGTGATAGTTATCCAAGTCATCAACCAACCACCCCAAACCCGGTAACTAGATAAGCAAGTCTTCATCCTAAGATTAAGCACGAACAAGTTATCTTTCAAAGATAAAATAAGTGCACGCCTTCGAAAAATCCGTCTTCAACTTCAAATAACAATACCCGATGAAAAAATCCGTAGCCACTAAAAATATAGCCATTTTTTTCAGTCTCGTCAAATTAAATTTTGTCACTTTGTCTCTTTCAATCTCGTCACTTTGTCTCGTCGATACTTTAGCCAAATTTAGCCAATTCTAACATTGACTTTACACATAGCAACTCACGTTGAATTTGCTAAGTTTAGTCAAGGTTATAAATATTCCACCATTCTATGATACATTCTTATCACACGGTCCATTTTTGTAGACATAACATCAGCCCAAAAACATTTTGATATATAACATAATGCCCTAAAGATTCATATCCATAATGCCATGTTATAAATATAAAATAGGCCACGTTACACTCCTATGTCCTACCTGTTGAACGTTATAAATATAAAATAGGCTCAATGAATAATTCCCCTAAAAGATTTATATCAATAATGTCACGTTAGGTACACCAAAAGAGATATGTCGGTCCACCATTAAATCCAATACCCGGTCCACCAATTTAGACTAGGGATATAAACAAACTGTTACCCTAATTTTCTCATAGTTTAGTAACCCTAAACCTGATCTCATTTTCTCCTCCACCCCATCTCACCTAATCTTTCTCCACATTTCTACAACCACCAAATAACACTCGATCCATCCTTATCTTTCAAAAACGTCTCCACATTTAATCACCGTTCTGATTAAATCCGATACACCCCCACCTATCAAAAACGTCTCATATGATATTGAAATCAATAACCACATCTATCATAACCTGTTGAATACACCATCTGAATCACCTATGCCGAATCATACTTCAATCTTCTTATGATTAAACGAGGTTTAATCTTGATCAAAGATGATTGAAACGACGGTCAATCTTCTTAAGAAAACACACGAATCCCACAAAGAGCTTCAAGATCGTTTAAGATCTCAGGTAGGTATATGTTTACATTCATGTGTCTATAAGACGAATTAAAGAACGATTTTAACAAATTTGTTAAAAAAATTCTTTGCTTTCATAAATTAATTACAGATCTGAGATTGCATGTTGGTTTAATACTCGAAAATGAGAAAGATTCTAACAAAAAATGTTATGAATCTTCTATAATTTTCGTATATAAAAACATGGGTAACAATCAAAATAGATTGTTGTTTTGATTCAACGAATCTGAGGTCATTCTTTGTTTCATAGAATCTGATGGGATTGGAGTTGAGACGAAGGGTGTAGTTTAGTATTTGGTGGATTTGTTGGTTTTGGATAGGTCTTGGTGTCGGTCGATTCATGTCATGATTATTGGTTTTGAATGTGTGTTTGAATCGAATCAAAGAAATGGTTATAACCTAAATGTTATAAGTCATTGCTGTTCTTCGAAAAGAAAAAGGATATACCGACACATTTATCTTTAAAGGTCTACACACGAATCATTCAAGTCTGAGATCTTGCAATAGGTTTAGAGTCTTGGAAAGTTTTTCATAAACATCATGTCTGAGTGATTAAAGAAACATTTCGGAATAATAGAAAAACTATCATTTCGTAATGTTTTTTAAACTGCTACTTTCGCAATGTTGATAAATTGCAAATTTCGCAATGTTGAAAAATTGCACATTTCGTAATGTGTAAAAACACAATTTCGCAATGTCAAAATCTTATCCATGCATGGTACTTTCTAGATTTTCTGGATCTATGTTTTCTGGATCTGGGTTTCATCTTCATCTTCATAAAAATAATAAAGAAACCCAGAAACAATGGTAATACCATATCTGATCTAACTTTTACCATGAAAACACAAACATTGACCAAAAAATGATAATTTAGACCAGAGACAACAACAACCGAGGACTGATGATCTAAACTTTTGATTGAGACAATACCATAGACTAATGGAACATTAGGACAAGACCACAATAACGAAAAATTTAATATAAGATTCGATCAAAAAAAATATTAAGACCACCCAATCAATAACAAGAAAACACGAACGATCCAAGGATTGAATTATAGCTTTGATGCCAATTGTTGGTTTGCCATTTTACTAGATCCGATGGTCTAGTTGGGTGGTAGATGGTGGTAGCCATGGTTAGAGAGAGAGAGAGGTGGAAGTGTGTGTTTCTAAAGAGAAAGGCAAATGTATAAAATGAAGAAGAAAAACACAAACAACAACCCCTCCTTGGAAGCCTTGGAGGGGTATATATAGTCACTCACGCGCCTACACTATACATAGTTTCCTAGTCTAGTCTTTGCGTGAGTGACTATGATAACTAATGGGAATTATTAAATGTCGTCACATAAAGTGAATTTCCAGCATGATGCATCCACCAGTTTCCTATATTTTTCTCTACCGGTCTCGCTGGTAACATAGGCATCGAGCTTCTCTATAATTATATTGATATACTAATTAATTTTTATCTATCACTTGATCGAATGATAGATGGACGCTTGTAAAACACTAAAAAGATGAGAAAAACCAACTTAAACCCCACTGAAAGAGTATTGGTTTTTAGTTTGACATTTACTTCATGTAAAAAGAACACATACAAAATCTCATATAAGATAGTAATTTATTTTTGCTTAAATAAGAGCAACGAACTAACTAAATTGTATGCCTCACATTTTATGTAATTAAACTGGAGTATATTAAGATATCACGACTTCCAGTTTCCTAAAAAACAAGTACACAACAATAAAAAAACCAAAAAAATAGTGATGTTATAATCAAATATCACATTTAGGTTTTACCTTGATTCAAGTAAATGATGTTGCTTCAGCCACATAGCTATTTTATAAATACGCACTCAACCCAAAAGTCATGCAATTTGAAAATGTAAAATTTAACTCCCTTTTATTTTTATTTTTTCACTCTTCATCTCAAGAATTGGTCCATTACGACCACATCTTTCACTTGTCAAAATCTAAAAAACTTCCACGGTGAACAATAATCAAAAGAGAGATAAATGGTGACAGTGAGGTGTTGAAATGGGAGTGTGTTTGAGTTTTATATGTAAAATTTGGGTGGTTATTTGATAAGGTACTACTGGTTGCGAACATGACATTTTACTTTGTGAAATGTTAGTTTTTAAAATGACTTGTTAAACACATTCATATTATATAAGTTCTATAAAAAGTTGAAGTAGTTACAAACATAATTAAATGTGTTTATTTTCTTTAATGTAGTAATAACTTTTAAGAGTTGTTATTGACTAAACATTTGAAGAACGTATACATTTACTATATGCCATAAACCGTTTTAAATGACTCATATTGACCCATTATTAAAAAAACGTATGCATTGAAATAGATTGTATTAAAAACGAATATGATGAACAACTTTGACTAATGGCTTATTAGATTCTTATTATAGAAATGTTAGAGGCTTAATTTTTAATACTTCTAGTTATAGAAAATGGCTTAAATCTTCTATAAAGTAGTAAAGATTCTTTAAGAAACAGTATTAGTTTCTAACTGATGCTTAATAATTTTGAATCTTTTTTCTTCTAACTACATCATTTTCGAAATCCTCATTTTACCCTTTTATTTTACGACTACCCATGTATAAGGACGAGATTTTATTACTGTCAAACAATTATAATTAAAGACAAAAGTTTCACAGGAAACACACCTTTAAAAAAGTTTAAAAGACTCAATTTAAATCGTTCATTTTAAAACAAATTAAAAAAGTTCAAAAGACTCAATTTAAACCGTTCATTTTAAAACAAATTATATGGTAAAGGTTGTTTTAGTTTCATTTCCAGCACCTACATACACCCCTACTCTTAGAAACACACACACACACACACATCCACCCACCACCGCCGCCGCACCCCACCACCGCTGTTGTACCCCCACCACAACACCGTCATCGCACCATCCACTCTCAACAAGAATATATATGATTTTACGATATCTATATTTACTTTTCTAGATCTCAATTTGAAAAGAAAGAAAATAATATTATACGCTTTTACTTTGAATCTCATATCTCGTATAAAGAATGTTGTGTTGACTACAGGCAAATTTTATGTACCTAAACAAAAATTAATACATGAAAAGTGTTTGATGAAATACCTAAAAGAGATGGTAGCAACATATAAGCAGTTTCAAAGAGATGACAACAACATATTATATTGGAAATTTGATACGTGAAAAGTATTTGATGAAATGCCTAAAAGAGATGGTAGCAACATATTATTAGGAATTTGATGCCTGAAAAGTGTTTGTTGAAATGCCTAAAAGAGATTTTAGCAACATATTATTGGTACATGATATATACTTTTTAGTGCTCTATAATAGCTTGTTGCTCGAAATAAATACTAGAACAAGAATGTTTCAGATGAGACAAATCAAGTTAGAACAAGTGGGATCATGTTGGATCATGTTTGATATATATTAAAATGTCTGAAGTCATTCATGTAAGATATATAAAACGAGTTGGATTCTGAATTACATGTGATTTCACTTGAATCACGTGTAGTTTTGCTTGAATTACATGTAATCTATTGGTATTAAATACCTAGTGATAGTGAATCGCCTATCGTTGTTTGATCCCCGTTGCTGACAATCGGCATTATCATATTTCTATTTGTCAATAACATGTGTTTCACGCACGAATTACATGTAACTCTGTTTGAGTTACATGTGATTCAAGCAATTTAAACCTTAACTTCTTTGAAAAACGATGAATCACATGTGATTTTTTTAATCACATGTACTCCTATCAATATATAAAAATGTCATTTATGTAAAATATATAAAACAACTTGTCTTCTGAATTACATATGATTTTGTTTGAATCGCATGTAATTTGCATTAATTACATGTGATTCAATGATTATTAGATGTGATTTTGCTTGCATTACATGCGATTCTAGCATTTCGAAACATTAACTTCTTTTAGCAAACCCGCTTTAGATGAATCACTATGAGTTTCAGTATCTGAATATAATCCACACTTGGATCAATCCAGATACTCAATGCATGATATAATCCACACTTCGATCAATCCAAATACTCAAACTGAAAAAGAGTATTCAGATACTGAAAGTGAAATTGAAAGTGAGAGTATTCAGAGTGATGACTCAGAGTATTTGTTACCCAAAGAATCGCCGAAAGTGAGAACTTCAAACGAAAAACATCGACCAATCAACAGATCAGAAAAGGGTCGCTCAGTAACGACCGAAATGGATGATTTACTTGATGATATGGATACCCATGAAAAAACGTGTAAAACCCGCTTTAAAAATCCTATGAGCAGTAAACGTGAACAGTAAATACATGAAAACACGATAAAAATAAATCTTTCCATTTATAATATTAATATACTTGTCACGACATTAAATAAGAATTTCATGAATATTATAAATGTGACACGATCACGACTACCAAATCAAAGATTAATAATCACGAACATACACGACCAAAATATTTAAACATTGAAAAGCTTCGGGTTTTCCCTAGTGGGCCCATGTGTCGCGCCTAAACAAGAAGAAGAGAGAAAGATGGGCTTTTGTCCCAAGACCCAAAATAAACTAAACAACAGGGAATCACTTTTCATAATTTCTAGGTTAAACAAAATTGTAGAAATCCTTCTCCTTGTCCTCCATTGTCGACGGCCATAGATCAACACCAAGGGCAAACTAGACGATTTTGATCATTGATTTTAGGTGTACGTGTTTGTGATCGTAAACCTTTTCATTCCACGCCAAATGTATAATCATAAACCCATTTCTTTTAATTCTTTTAATTAATTCATGTTATGATCTTAAAAACAAATCAAGAAAACATGTTAGATTATTAAAACCTTAGAATTAAGGGTGTTTGGTTCGGTTTTGGGTTAGCCGAGTAATAAGTGTGAAAACACTTATCCTTTTACCACTTATTTCCAATAATAACAAGACCAAAACGTGTATTTTATGCCATAAAAGTCAGAATTATGCGTGGTTCGTGTTTTTATTGTGTTTCAGGATATAAGTATAAAAAAAGAAGAAAAAACGGGCTATCACGGGCTTTTATCGAAGAAAAAGACAAAAGACGAAGTCAAAAGATCAAAAGTGCAAGAAGAACGGAAGTCAAAGGCATATTCTAAAGATTTATCGAAGGAAAAGTCTAAAGACGGAAGTTTAACAAAGTCGAAGAACCAAGTCTACTAAAAGAAGAAAATTAGAAGACGAGTTCAAGTTATCATTCGACTAATCCCGAGACAAATTCGAGAAAAACGAGTTAATTAAAAGTCGAGAAGACAAGAAGAAAGAGAGAAGACACAAGACCCTCCCCTTCTCCTATATATACCCTCCTAATCCGTCATTAGGAGGGTGTTAGTTAATTAGTTAATTAGTCTTTTAGTTTTAGTAGGTAATTAAGTGTGTTTTATATTTCTTCTCTCTAGTTTTCTTTCAAGCTTTTCAAACATTAATCTTGTAATCTTTGATCTTAATCTTTAATATAATCTAGCTTTTTAATAAATTCTCATTCTACCTTTCTTAATCTTAATCTATTGTTTTGCTTAATTAATCATGTAGTTGGTTTAATTTTGTTGATGATGTGATTGATTTGCTTATTGGATTGTGCTTATTGAGTTGGTGTGTTTAAAGTTTTTAGATTAAGGTGCTTATTTGCTTAATCTTAATGTTTATTAGTTTTTAAAATAAGTTGATTTTGGTAGCTTAATATTTTTATAAAAAGTTGATTTTAAATTTTTGCTTATTTAGTGTTTGTAAAAGTTTTTAAATTGTGTCTTATTAGCTTTTCTTAAAATTAGATTTGGTAAAAGTTTTGGTAAGTGATTATTGCGGTTTTGCTTATTTGGTATTAAGTCGGATTGTCTAAACCCTCTTATTCCGAACTGTATGTCTGATCTTTGTTTCCCGAACTAGAAGTAAACTCTATTTCCCTCCAAAAGCTATCCTTCATTATCCCGAATTACATGCAGAATAATCTTTCCCAAATTAGTTCCTAATCAGCATTCCGAATTACATCAGAAGCTTCATCTCCCGAATTAGGTATCGGATTTGTATTCCGAATTAAGAATTGGATACGGATTCCAAACTGGGTCAAAACAACAGCATTCCGAACTGGGTCAAAACAACATATTCCGAACTAGGTTCTACAACATTCCGAATTACGTCAGCATTCTACATTCCGAGTTAGGTGTCGAATTTTCACATTCCGAATTGTAATGATGATGGGTATTCCGAGTTAGGTTGTTCACTAACATTCCGAACTAGGTTGTTCTCTTGGATTCTAATAACTGGTTTTTTGCCAGGTAAAAAGATTATCGTTCTAGTGGTCTAATCGAATTGATTTGGTTTAACTATGCGACTCAGTCGTTCTTTGGTGGAAACAAATAGGTGTCGTTGTAGTATATGAAAATGTGCAAAGACGTAAATATAAATGACGTTAAAGTAAAAGGTTGTTAAAGTAAATCTAAGTCTAATTAAAAGAAAGGGTGCAATATTTAAAACTTTGAAAAGTAGAATAATTAAATGACGGAAATTTAAAAGCGTGACGAGAATTCAAATGTGACAAAGAATTAAAATGAGAACTTAAAAATTAAACAAGACAAAATATGAAAATAACACCCAATCGGAATATATTCCGATCGGAGTGCCCTCACCTTGACCTGATTGGAATGTTGTCGTCGGAATACCAATCGGAATTACTGTCACCAATGGCCAAATCGGAATACCAAACTTACACCTCAGATCGGAATTTCACAAACCCTTCTGGTCGGAATATTGATCGGAAACCACAAGATCGGAATAACCAAACAACTCCAGATCGGAATGTTGGGTGGAGCCCTAATCGGAATACTTTACCTTTGATCGGAATATGGAATAGACTTGGTCGGAATGCTGATCGGAACCCTAAGATCGGAATATTGTTACCTTTTTAGATCGGAATACCAAACGAGCACCTCGATCGGAATGAGGAATGAACCACCGATCGGAATGCTGTCACAACTCCTAATCGGAATACTCAAGCCCACCCTGATCGGAATACCAAAGCCCTTATCCGATCACACCAATCGGAATGATAAACCCTTTTCCGATCGTACAGATCGGAATACGGTGAAAAGAAGGGAAAATAAGCTAAAGAAATAAGCTATAACTCAAATAAGCTCACACCTAAAATCCTAAGCAAAACAAGTATAAGAAAAACTAATAAGCTGAAATTTACAGACTTTTGAAACATGAAAAGAAAAAGGTTTACGAAAAACAAACTTTTATATAAAAATAACTTTTATGAAAACTTTATAAACTTAAAGATAAACACAATAAGCTATAAAAATCAATGATCTAAAACAATCACAAGCATAAAAACACAATCTTTAATCAAATAAGCAAGACAATAAGCATGTAAACATAAAGATCAAGCAAAGAAAGAAAGGTAGAATGAGAGATTTAAGACAAGAAAATTAAAGAACACTTACTTGGAAATTAAAGGAATTAAAAGTGCAAGACGAGTATTTAAATTTGACATGAAAAGTAAATGTGCATAAAAGTAAAGGTGGAAGAACTAGTGTCACTCTAGCCAACAAAACTAATGAAATGAAAATGAGGGGTATTTATAGGAGATTAGGAGGGTGTTTAGAGGAAGCTTCCTCCTCTCCTTCCTTTCTTCTTAATTGCACCATTAAGTCCTTCCCTTCTTAATCTTTTGTTAATCTTGGACTTTAATGACTTATGGCTCGGGATTTCTTTAAACTCGTCTTTTAATTCTTCAATAAAATAGACTTGAGTTCTTCGGCTTTTGATAAACTTCTGTCTTTCGACTTTTTCTTCGATAAATCTTCAGAATTGGTCTTGGACTTCCGTTCTTTTTGCACTCTTGACTTCTTGACTTTGTCTTTCATCTTTTTCTTCAATAAAAGCCCGTAAATGCCGTGTTTTCTCCACTTTTCACAATTTCGTCCTAAATTAAAACAAAAACACAAACCACGCATAATTCCGACATAAATGACATAAAATACACGTTTTGGTCCGGTTATTATTGTAATTAAGTGGTAAAAAGGATGGGTGTTTACACACCTATAAAATCCCCTACACTTGACCATTGTAATGTCCTCATGCAATGCATTAGTTACAAAGCAAGATTACATTTTTCATCATAATTGATCCACGTTGGACTTTATTAAAGAGATAGAAAATTATAAAAATTAAAAGTAAAGAAATCAAAAACATACCTTGGGTTTTGGAAATGAATAATCATCATCCTCAAGTTTTCACTTTCTCCAAACCAAGCTTAAAAACGAGATCATTGTTATTATAAGTTAGTAGACTAACACGAACTCATGTGGGCCAATTATTCACTTAGACTCCCTTATTCCTAGGTGTATCTATTATATTTTATTATTGTCTTGAATGATCACGAGGATGCATTGTTGACTTTTTTCGATAGTTATTTAGTCCGAAAATAAAGTGAACGATTTAATCAATAGTTAGCTAAAGGACAAAATCTTTTAAAACTGCTTCTCGGGACCTCATAAAGTTCATATCTTGGCATAACTCGCTTCGCGATTTGAGACCTTTCTCGGACCGATATTTGGCAGAGACTTCATACTTCAAACCTTGAGAGACGTTCATGAAATTATGGTCTTCTCTTTATAATAGAATTTCTTCACTTGATGTTTTGAGAGATTCATACTTGGACCACGACTTCTTCATTTTTCTCCAATCTTTATTTTTGGACTTTGATATACAACGATCCGCCTCCTTTTTGACTTGGATCTATTTATCCTCATACCTTGCTAGGGTCTTTTCGGATTCACTTCTCCATGACTTTCGGGGAGTTTTTGCTTTTCGCCGTGTGTCTCGATCCTTCATATTGATTTTCGATAAATGATTCTTCACATCACTTTTGGATCTTCAGCAACAAAATATAGCCCTCATGTCTTGTTAGGACCTTTTTGGACTCGCCAATCTTCGCATCCCGCTTCAATAAGTTATGCCTTGGCTATGAACTCTAATCCATACCGAGAAAATTTTAAACGATCTTGGGCTAGAAGCTAAGTAACTTTTCAAATCGTACAACCTTATTTATTACAGATAAATTTATTAGCAAGCGATGGGAGAATAGGCTTATAATTAACTCACATAAATTCACGAAAGAATACCAAACTTATAATTGGCTCTATCATCTCTCGTCCTCCACAGTTTAAAATCTCAAGTAATGAGACTCGTGGATGCTTAGCCTATTAAGTCAAAGTTTTGGGTTTTCGAGTCGCCTATAGGATCTTGCAAACTCTTAGACTTTTTCAAGTTTTAGAAATCGCATTTTAAAGTTCCCTTGATAAACGACTCTCTAGGATCAATTATAGGAACTTGCGAAAAGTTCTTGTTCTTAACCCGTGAGAGTTAAGACTTTCGTGTTTTATAGCTCCCTATATAAAAGCCTAGCAAAACTTGACTTAAACACGTTAAGGATACTAGCTAGAGTAAACTTAGATAAGTGAACTCGGGTTGAGTCAAAAGATTCACAACGTTTGAAAACTAAAACCACTTTATTAAAGATTTATTCTAGCAAAGGAAGAAAATAACTATACAAAGGGAAAAACTAATAGGCCAAAATAGATCAAATTTTTTGAAAAATGTCGAAAAATTGATTTTCCGGTTAAAATGAGGACAAATACAAGGAAAAGACCACTTAACTTCGATAGAAGTCCCCCCTACACTTAATATAAGCATTGTCCTCAATGTTTAAGCATGTGGGAGTAAACTCCCCTACACTTAGGACATTGTGCACTTTGTTTAAATCTTGCTAAGGAAGAGACAACTAAAGAGATTCCTATTTTAATATTGAGCAAATATAAAATAGTGAATCGAAAAGAGTTTAGGATAGAACCGGGAAGAAGTAGAGACACGGAATCACGGGTCGTCAAGAATCATCAAGAGTGGATCATTGAGCTCGAATCCTTTATTATAAGAAGAGAGGGGAGGAAAGCAAACCAACGGGTCTCCCCCTACACTTATGATAAAGAAAGTAAAAAGATAGATGCATGGGTTGCCTCCCAAGAAGCGTTTGATTTTTGATTACCGAGTCGTGAGCCTGACTCGACCTTGATCATCATAGGAAGAAGCATGAAACATATCCACCAGGATCAAAGACATAGTTTTCATCCATCAAGTAGCATAAGCTTAAGGCGAACAAGGCAAGCCAAAGAAGAGTAGGCAAGGTTCCTTTAAGCAGCGATGGAGCACGGTGAAGTGGTGAAAGCAGATTTCCATAAGTTCCAAAAATATTTCCTTTTATTTCATCAGGTGGATACTGAGATGGCTGTAGAATATCAATAACAGGGTCGAACACCTTTTTCTTTAAGGGAAAATAGCACTCAGGCTTAGCAGAGTGCGAAGAAGATCCGCGAAGAAGCACAACCTCGTCCTCAGAAGGGGGACAAAGAGGTGTTAAATCATACGTGCTGCGGATATCGGTGTCGACCGGTTTCTTCTCCTTTGAAAGAATGTTCTTCAAATCCAAAGTAGGATCAAGACGATAATCTTCAAAATCATAAGGAGGAGCATCACTCTCATGAGGGAAGTAAGTGTTGAGAAACGTAGAGAAGTCTTCCTCAAATGAGTAATCGTCCAAAGTAGGATCGAGTGATGGCGGAGGATCTTCATCATGTGAAGAATCACTCGAAAGTGTATAATCGAAATCATCATACGTGGGCAGGTCGGGATACTCGGAGGTAAGGTCATCATAATCATCCGAATTTGAGCTAGAATCATCATCATAAGCATCAAAGACCGGTGGAGAATCATAAATGGGAGAAGCGTCCAAATTGGATAGAGAATCATCCACATCCTCTTGAAAAAGTGGATTATCAATGGAAGAATCGAATAGAGGATTGTTATAGACGACAAAATCATCAAGCACATTAATCATATTCACTGATTCTCGGCCTCCAAAGGATTTGCTTGTAAGCTTCCCCATTTTAAAAACTTGTGAATCATTCCCGACTCTTAAGATTAACTCACCTTCGGCAACATCAACTAAAGCTCGTCCGGTTCTCAAGAATGGCCGACCAAGTATTAAAGGAATACGAGGGTCCATTTCATAATCAACAACGACAAAGTCGACCGGGAAAGTAAATGTGCCAACTTTAATAAACACGTCTTCGGCTATACCAACGGGGTAAGCGAGAGTGCGATTTGCAAGTTCAAGAGTCATCTTCGTTGGAGTGAGGTCGGGCAATGATAGTGTTTTCCAAACACTCAATGGCATCAAATTAATACTGGCCCCGAGATCAGCAAGGGCAGTAAATTTTCAGTTTTGTTGAAAACGCAAGGCAACACAAAACGACCGGGATCTCCAAGCTTTTCCGGAAGTTCTTTAAGAATAACTGCAGAGCAGTTTTCATTTAAGCGTGTGTTGGCGAGCTCAATCAACTTTTCCTTCTTGTTAAGCAATTCCTTGAATGCTTTGACAAATTTCGGCATGTGGACAAGTGCTTCGAGAAATCTAATGTTGAAGTTCGTTTGAGAGATCATCTTCACATAGCTCGACACTTCAGAGTCATCCTTGGTTAGCATTTTGGTCTTGCCTAAACGAGAGGGATAAGGGATATTGGGTTTGGGTGGTGAAGGTGCAGGTGTAGCAGGTAAAGGTTGAGATGTTGAAGGGTCCTTCCTAGATACATCGTCATGACGAGGTGGAGACGGTAATGGTGCACTAATACTAGGTGTAGGAGGAGTAGGGATAAATGGTGGTGGAGGAGGTGTATATGATGGGGGTGGGATCGGTGGATTGAAAATGGTAATTCCACTTCGGGTAGTAATAGCACTCACATTTGCTCGCGGATTGGTGACGGTGTTTGAAGGTAGAGAACTTGAAGTAGAAGGTTGAGCTGCGGGCAAGAAACTAGCAAGCATATTCTTCAAATCATTGGTTTGATTGCTGAAGGAGGATTGAATATTATTTCGAAGCTCGGATCTTATCTCATTCCCTTGCTTGGTGATATCCCCTTTCAGATTGATAATTTGACTCTGCAGATTCTTGATTTGCTCACCTTGGGTTCTCATTATGGCTTCAACATCGGGGTTAATGGGTGGGGTTTGTTGAGCGGGTGGGTTATAAGGATTAGAAGCTCTTGGTGGGATTTGGTTGCTTCTATTGTAGTTGTTGGCGGGGTTTTGGTTTTGAGGAGAAAAACCGGGTGAAAGGTAGTTGTTTGACCGGTAACTTAGCAAATTTCTATCCCCTTGTTGTCGAGCATGGTAATTTTCCGGTGAATAATTACCATAAGCTGCATACACATTTTCCGGATTTCCTTGAGTTGAAGGACAATCGGTGTATGAGTGTGGACCGCCGCATGTTTCACAAGAAGGTTCAACCGCTTTAACTTGTTGTTGTTGTTGTTGGTTTGAAGCGAGAAGCGTGATACTTTTGCTCATTCCAGTCATCATGCGGGTGAGTTCGGTCATATCAGGGTTTGCTGAGGTGGAAGAGACATTGACTCTCGGGTTGTTCCGTGAAGAAGCAGAGGAATCCCAGTTTTTGTGGTGAGTAGTCATGTTCTCAATTAGCTCTCTACACTCCTCGGGTCTCCTTTTCATGAATGTGCCACCGGCGGCTGCATTAATCGTATCACGATCTCGAAAAGTCAATCCGTTGTAGAAAGTATCAATCAATGTGACGGGAAGCATGTTGTGGTTTGGACAACGATCGATCAAGACATTATATCTTTCCCAAGCATCAAAAAGAGATTCATCGGGATCTTGCATGAAACCGCAGATTTGATTGCGAAGGCTTGTGACCATGGATGGTGGAAAGTAGCGCGACAAAAAGCGTTGAGTCATGTCATCCCAAGTATGAATTGAATTCTTCGGGAGACGATCAAACCATTCTCGGCATGATGTGATAAAGTATGTGGAAAGAGTTGTAGGCGAAGAACATCCATTGTGGCACCAGGCAACTTCATGCTTTGGGTGATTGTAATGAACTTGTCGAGGTGTTTGTTGGCATCATCATCAGGCATTCCTCTAAAAGGATTTGTTTGCACTTGCTGAATCATGTGGTGCTTCAACGAAAACTCCGGAGCCGTGATTTGCATCGGCGCAACCGGTCCTCCACGTCCAAACATGGTAGGTTGACAAAGCTCCTCCATTGTCCGAAGATCGGGCTGTGGAAGAACATTGTTGTTATTGTTGAGGTGCGGTGGATTATTGTTGTTGTTAACACCTGACATACTTAAATCTTCTTGAGTCTCGGGCTGTTGATAATTAGAAGATCTAGTACGCATACACCTGAAAATGCAAAAGAAAAAGAAACCAAACACAAAGACAATATATATACACAATAAAGATAAAATCTTTTTGGATTTTTGAAATTTTTAATTTTTATGGATTTTTAGCAATTTTATTTTTTTATGATTTTTTGAATTTTTTATGCAAGAAAAATAATGCTCACAAATGAACGGATCCCAAAAAGCAACGCGACTCTCACAAAAAACCGTTAATCTTTACGAAAAGAGGCGGCAACGGCGCCATTTAATAACTAGTTTTTGGCCAGGTAAAAAGATTATCGTTCTAGTGGTCTAATCGAATTGATTTGTTTTAACTATGCGACTCAGTCGTTCTTTGGTGGAAACAAATAGGTGTCGTTGTAGTATATGAAAATGTGCAAAGACGTAAATATAAATGACGTTAAAGTAAAAGGCTGTTAAAGTAAATCTAAGTCTAATTAAAAGAAAGGGTGCAATATTTAAAACTTTGAAAAGTAGAATAATTAAATGACGGAAATTTAAAAGCGTGACGAGAATTCAAATGTGACAAAGAATTCAAATGAGAACTTAAAAATTAAACAAGACAAAATATGAAAATAAAACCCAATCGGAATTATATTCCGATCGGAGTGCCCTCACCTTGACCTGATTGGAATGTTGTCGTCGGAATACCAATCGGAATTGCTGTCACCAATGGCCAAATCGGAATAACAAACTTACACCTCAGATAGGAATGTCACAAACCCTTCTGGTCGGAATATTGATCGGAAACCACAAGATCAGAATAACCAAACAACTCCAGATCGGAATGTTGGGTGGAGCCCTAATCGGAATACTTTACCTTTGATCGGAATATGGAATAGACTTGGTCGGAATGCTGATCGAAACCCTAAGATCGGAATATTGTTACCTTTTCAGATCGGAATACCAAACGAGCACCTCGATCGGAATGAGGAATGAACCACCGATCGGAATGCTGTCACAACTCCTAATCAGAATACTCAAGCACACCCTGATCGGAATACCAAAGCCCTTATCCGATCACACTAATCGGAATGATAAACCCTTTTCCGATCGTACAGATCGGAATACAGTGAAAAGAAGGGAAAATAAGCTAAAGAAATAAGCTATAACTCAAATAAGCTCACACCTAAAATCCTAAGCAAAACAAGTATAAGAAAAACTATTAAGCTAAAATTTACAGACTTTTGAAACATGAAAAGAATAAGGTTTACGAAAAACAAACTTTTATATAAAAATAACTTTTATAAAAACTTTATAAACTTAAAGATAAACACAATAAGCTATAAAAATCAATGATCTAAAACAATCACAAGCATAAAAACACAATCTTTAATCAAATAAGCAAGACAATAAGCATGTAAACATAAAGATCAAGCAAAGAAAGAAAGGTAGAATGAGAGATTTAAGACAAGAAAATTAAAGAACACTTACTTGGAAATTAAAGGAATTAAAAGTGCAAGACGAGTATTTAAATTTGACATGAAAAGTAAATGTGCATAAAAGTAAAGGTGGAAGAACTAGTGTCACTCTAGCCAACAAAACTAATGAAATGAAAATGAGGGGTATTTATAGGAGATTAGGAGGGTGTTTAGAGGAAGCTTCCTCCTCTCCTTCCTTTCTTCTTAATTGCACCATTAAGTCCTTCCCTTCTTAATCTTTTGTTAATCTTGGACTTTAATGACTTATGGCTCGGGATTTCTTTAAACTCGTCTTTTAATTCTTCAATAAAATAGACTTGAGTTGTTCGGCTTTTGATAAACTTCCGTCTTTCGACTTTTTCTTCGATAAATCTTCAGAATTGGTCTTGGACTTCTGTTCTTTTTGCGCTCTTGACTTCGTCTTTCATCTTTTTCTTCAATAAAAGCCCGTAAATGACGTGTTTTCTCCACTTTTCACAATTTCGTCCTAAATTACAACAAAAACACAAACCACGCATAATTCCGACATAACTGACATAAAATACACGTTTTGGTCCGGTTATTATTGTAATTAAGTGGTAAAAAGGATGGGTGTTTACACACCTATCAGATTCTGAATTACGTAAGGGATTTAATATCCCGAATTAGGTCAGAAAGGGGGATATCCCGAATTACATTGGTGATCAAGATTCCAAACTACATTGGTAACATTCGAATTAGGTTATGGATTGACAGATTCCGAATTAGATCATATTTACACATTCAGACTTATGTTCAGTTTTTGTTTATTTTCAAACCTTAATTTTTCCCGCCATTTTTACATAGTTTAATTTTTAAAACATTTTCACTTAGCTTAATTTTCAAGTTATTTTTATCAAGTTACATTTTTATCAAATTTTAATTTTCAAATTTACTTTTAAAAAGTTTTAATTTTTCGTCATTTATTTTTAAGTCTTAATTTTTTAGTTTTACTTTTAAAGCTTTTATTTTTTACTCAACGACATTTTTCATTTTTACTTTTAGTTTAAAATAGATAATCACACCACTTTATTTTCCACCAAGAACGATCGAGTCGCACTTTCATTTCATATAGGGTTTTACTAGATTAAAATGTTCGTTTTCTCGTCTCGATTCAATTCGAATTGATTAAGGTTTAAAGTGGAGCTCAATCGTTTTTGGTTAATAAAAAGGAGATTGGGTTTATCTATTTCTACTTAAAAGGTAAATGAGAAAAGTATTTAAAAATAAGCCAAACACAAATAACTAATAATAAAGGAGCAAAACAAATAATAAAACGTAAATTAAAACAAAACGATTAATAAAAATAAAACTAAAAGAGGAAGTTATCTTTCGACTTGAAAATAAAATTTACTTAATGAAAAAGGAGAAAATAAAAATATGAGGGTACTTTAAAACTAAACGAGACAAAAATTAAAGCGGGCACTAAATAAAAGTCAAAACTTAAACTTTACGAAAAAATACTAATACTAAAAATTGACGGAAAATATAACTAAAAATAAGTGACTTTCAGAAAAAAAATCGGAACAACTTTCAGATTAAACTAAACGATTACGGAACAAATACTAACTAATAAGCAAGCTACCAAGCAAGTAGCTCAAACACCCAGGCTAGCACCTCAATTTTGGCGGGAAAAATATAGGCAGCCACCCTAGCATGTCAATGTTATGTTATAATTCGGAATCCATGTATATAAGTCGGAATCAATGCGTTTGTATATAAGTAAGAATCCATGTTATATTTTGGCGGGAAAAGCTAAGCTAGCTACCTAGCTAACATGTCAAATTGTAATAAGATGTTCGGAATCCATACTTGAACTAATTCAGAATGAGCTATGCTCAATCTAGTTCGGTAAATGAGTACCTCACCTAGTTTGGAATAAGAGGAATTGCACTCAAGTCGGGAAAGAAAAATTCTACATGTAAGTCGGAAAATATGAATGCTATACCTAGTTCGGGGAACTAGGGTGGTTTTAACATAACCCGAATAAGGAACAGTATAAGCAAAAAGGAAAATTAAGCTAAAAACCAAATAAGCACTTATCTAAAAACTTAACCAAATCAATTTAAGAAAAAGAAAATAAGCCAAAATTTAAAAACTTTTAAAAACACTAGATAATCAAAATATTTAAAATCAACTTTTTATAAAATAACTATTAAAAACACTTAATTAAAATTAAGAAAATCAACAAAAAGCTATAAGACCAATAAGCTAACACAATCAAACACCTAAAAACATAAGGAACAATCAATTAAGCATAACAATAAGCAAATAGCATAAAAATTAAACAAACAAGAAAGATATAACGAGAGATCAATAAAAAGCTCGAAATTAAAGATAAAGATCCAACAACAAAATTAAAGACTTACTTGAAATTAAAGACAATAATTTTTAATGACAATATGAAAGTGCGTGAAAAATAAAGTGGAAAGACTAATTTTTCAAATTAGCTAACACCTCCTAATGACACATTAGGAGGGTATTTATAGGGAGATTAAATGTGTTGATGCTTTCTTCCTCTTCTCGTCTTTTAAATTCTTCAAGTTTCTCGACGTTGTCTTGGGATTTGTCGATATAGATTGAACTCGTCTTATAATTTTCTTCTTTTATTAGACTTGGTTCTTCGACTTCATTAAACTTCCGTCTTTAGACTTTTTCTTCGATAAATCTTCAGAATAGGCCTTGGACTTCCGTTCTTTTTGCACTCTTGATCTTTTGACTTCGTCTTTTGTCTTTTTCTTCGATAAAAGCCCGTGTTTTCTTCCCTTTTCACATTTTGGTCCTAAATCACAACAAAAACACAAACCACACATAATTCCGACATTTACGACATAAAATACACGTTTTGGCTTGGTTATTATTATAACTAAGTGGTAAAAGGATAAGTGTTTTCACACTTATTAAATCTCCTACACTTGACCATTGCAATGCCCTCATGCAATGCATTAAATACAAAGCAAGATTTATATTTTCCATCATAATTAACCCACCTTGGCCTTTATTAAACATAAGACATTAAGGAAACTTTAAGAGATAGAAAATTACAAAATATTTGAAGGAAGAAAACAACTAAAGAGATCAAAGACTTACATTAGGGCTTTGGATTGTCATGAACGTTTATCACCCTCAAGTTTCACATTCCCCAGACCAAGCTTAAAAACGAGATCATTGTTATTATAAGTTAGTAAACTAACACTCACTCATGTGGCCCAATTATTCACTTAGACTCCCTTATTCCTAGGTGTATCTCTTATATTTTATTGTTGTCTTGAATGATCACGAGGATGCATTGTTGACTTATTTCGATAATTTATTAGGGCCGAAAATAAATTAGGACGATTTAATCATTTAGCTAAAGGACAAAATCTTTTAAAACTGCTTCTCGGGACCTCATAAAGTTCATATCTTGGCATAACTCACTTCACAATTTGAGACCTTTCTCGGACCGATATTTGGCATTGACTTCATACTTCAAATCTTGAGAGACGTTCTTGAAATAATGGTATTCTCTTCATAATAGGAATTTCTTCACTTGAAGTTTTTGAGAGATTCTTCAAACTTGGGCCACGACTTCTTCATTTTTCTCCAATATTTATTTGGGATTTTGATATACAACGATCCGCCTCCTTTTAGGACTTGGATCTATTTATCCTCATACCTTGCTAGGGTCTTTTCGGATAGACTTCTCCATGATCTTTACGGGAGTATTTGCTTTTCGTCGTGTGAGACGCGTTGGATTTTGGGATCTGTTCATTTTTTAACGTTATTTTTCTTGCTTTAAATTTTTCAAAAATCCTAAAAGATATATATATATATATATATATATATATATATATATATATATATATATATATATATATATATATATATATATATATATATATATATATATATATATATATATAAAATTTTCAAAAATCCAAACAAATAGAAAAACATAAAAAACCAAAAATATTTCATGTCTATCTTTCTTTTCCTTTTGTAGGTGTGTATGCGTACCCGTGCTCGTAAGAAGAAAGCAACTCAAGCCGAAGTCGTAACTCAACCTATTGTCGCCATGGACAATCAACCAATGATCGAGCTTTTGCAATCGCACGTAGAGGGCAACACCGATGCTATTGTCATACCCGAGATTGGAGCCAACAACTTTGAGCTCAAATCCGGCTTCATTCAAATGGTCTCTGCTCAACCATTCTTGGGGCGTACACTTGATGATCCTCATGACCATATCAAAAGGTTCCTTTAACTCACTAATACGGTCAAGTATAATGGGGTTTCACAAGAGGTAATTCGCTTGCAACTTTTTCCTTTCTCCTTAGAGGGACAAGCCCGGCATTGGCTTGCAAAGGAACCACCACAAAGTATTCTTACGTTGTCAGATTTAGAGACCAAATTCATCAACTACTTTTTCCTACCCTCACGTACTACCGCTTTGCGGAATGAAACCATTAACTTTGAACAAAAGTACGGTGAGACATCTAGTGAATCTTGGGACCGTTTTAAGGAACTTTTAAGAAAGTGTCCACAACATGGTTTTACAAAAGTGCATCAAATTGATACTTTTTACAATTGTTTAAGCATGAATGACCAAGATTCACTAAATAGTTCCTCGGGGGGGGGGGGGGGGGGGGTGTAACATTTTGGTTAAGTCTTCTAATGCCGCGTGGGATATTATTAAGAATAAGTCTAGAGTGCAAACTAGGGGTGTTCAGGCTAATGTGGCTACTGCTAGTACTAGTGAGACCGACAAGAGAATTGATAAGCTTACTTTGGTTGTTGAAGCACTTGCTATACAAGCCGGTAAAAATGCCAAAAACAACAATGCGCAAGTTAATGCTTTGAGTCAGTCATGTGAAATATGTGGGGGTTCTCATTCATACACCGATTGTTCTTCGACTCATGAAAATCTAGAAAATGTGTATGGCGCTAACGGTAACTTTTCTACGGGAGGCTATCAAGCACGTCCTCAAGGTGACCGCAATTTGCTCAGTTATCGTTCAAACAACTTCCTTTCACCACCCGGTTTTCCTCCTCAAAACCAAAACAACCTCAATCGCAACAATCAAAACCAAACTCGAGCTCCAAATCAATATCAAACCCAAAGAAACCTATATCCACCTCAAGGAAATAACCAAGTTTACCAACAACCCGCTTATCAATCACCTTCCTACCACGCTCCTCCTTCCAACCAACCCACCGCATTTAATCACGAGGTTGAAACTTACATGGGGACTAATGACGCGTTAGTGAAGAATCTTCAGAGTCAAATCATCAACTTGAAAGGGGATATGGCGAAACAAGGGAATGATCTTCGAGCCGATATGAGAAACTCTTTGAGCCATCAAACGAATTACTTACGGGATATGATGGCTAGTTTCTTCCCAAGTAATCAAGCCTCTGGTTCGGGTTCTCTTCCGAGTAACACCGTTGCTAATCCAAGAGGGGAGATGAAAGTAATTACCACTCAAAGTGGAAAAGGTTTAAAGGAACCCGAGCTTCCTACACCTACACCGGTGATTGTGACAAAGAATAACGAGCCTATTTCACCAATTCTTCCACCTTCTACTTCTACCCCTCCACCACCCAAGGATTTGAGTGAGAATTCCATTCCAAAGCCTTCATCTCAACCCGATATACCTTACCCCTCAAGGTTGAGGAAAGAGAAGTTGAAGAACAAGGATGATATTCAAGTTTCTAACTTTCTTAAAATGTTTAAACAATTGAATTTCAACATCTCCTTTGCCGAGGCTCTCGCTCACATGCTGAAATATGCTAAAATGTATAAAGATCTTCTCAGTGATAAGGAGAAACTCCTTGATATCGCTCAGACCCAACTTAATGAGAATTTCTCTACAGTGCTCTTAAGGAAATTACCAACAAAACTTGGTGATCCGGGTCGTTTTCGCATTCCTTGCAACTTCCCCGGGGTAGAGAATTGTATGCCCCTAGCCGATCTAGGTGCTAGTTTTAACTTAATGCCTTTAAGTGTTTGGAAACAATTATCTCTACCCGAGCTAGTCCCCACACGAATGACATTGGAATTAGCTAACCGTACGGTTGCTTATCCAGTGGGGATAGTCGAAGATGTCTTTTTTGGTGTCGACAAATTCACCTTTCCGGCGGATTTTGTTGTCGTTGACTACGAGATGGATCCCCGTGTTCCATTAATCGTTGGACGTCCATTCTTGAGGACCGGTCACACTCTCATTGATGTAGCCACGGGCGAATTAATCATGAGAGTTTGTGACGATAAAATCGTCTTCAACATGGGTAAACTTTCTAAGTAACCTTATAAAAACGAGAGCGTTAATTTCATTGACGTACTTGATGAGGCTTGTGAAGAGCATTTCAAAGACGCTTGTAAAAGTGGTTCTTCTTCTCTACCCATTGTTGAGACCGTTGCCTCTATTGCTCCCTTACTGACTCCATTTGGAGAAAGTGATTTCCTTTTGAAAGAATTTGAAACAACTTTAGGGAATGTGGACTTACAATATGACGATTCTCCCACCGATTGGGAAGAAGACATTCGTACCATTGAGAAACTTCTCAATGAGGACCATATTTCTCCACCATCTCCTAAGGAAATCTCTATCGATGATCCGAATTTGACTACGCCTTCCATCGACAATCCTCCGGATTTAGAGCTTAAGGATCTACCGTCTCATCTCGAATACGTGTTCCTTGAAGACAATAAGAAGTTACCCGTCATCATCGCAAAGGACTTGAAAGAAGACGAAAAATCTCGACTTATCGACGTGCTGAAGAATCATAAGAAAGCAATTGCTTGGAAAATTTCCGACATTCGCGGAATTGATCCGAACTTTTGTACTCATAAAATTCTCATGGAAGATGACTTTAAACCCGCAATCCAAAGCCAAAGAAGGGTTAATCCTAAAATTCATGACGTCATCAAGAAAGAGGTTATCAAACTTCTAGATGCCGGAATGATTTACCCTATTTCGGATTCACCATGGGTTAGTCCCGTCCATTGTGTGCCTAATAAAGTCGAAATAACCGTTGTTCCCAATGAAAACAACGAGTTGATTCCTACTCGACTTGTCACGGGTAGGCGAGTTTGCATAGACTATCGCAAGCTCAATGATGCCACTCGAAAGGATCATTTCCCTCTTCCTTTCATGGATCAAATGCTCGAGCTTTTAGCGGATAATGACTACTATTGCTTCTTAGACGGTTTTTCCAGGTATTTTCAAATTCTCATCGATCCTAAAGACCAAGAGAAAACCACATTCACTTGTCCTTATGGAACATTTGCTTACAAAAGAATGCCTTTCGGCTTATGCAATGCTTCCGGGACTTTTCAAAGGTGTATGATGGCTATATTCCATGACATGGTTGAATAAACTATGGAAGTCTTTATGGATGATTTCTCGGTCTATGGTGATTCTTTCTCTACTTGCCTTGCCAATTTAGACGTATGCTCAAACGGTGTGAAGACACTCGTCTCGTTCTTAATTGGAAAAATGCCATTTCATGGTAAAAGAAGGTATTGTTCTTGGTCATAAAATTTCCAAAGCCGGTCTTGAAGTCGACCGTGCTAAAGTTAAAATGATTGCTAAATTACCTCCACCTTCAACCGTGAAGGGTGTGAGAAGTTTCCTTGGTCATGTGGGCTTCTATTGTCGCTTCATTCAAGATTTTTCTAAAATCGCTCGCTCGATGACCCACCTCTTGGAAAAAGATACTCCTTTTATCTTTTCTAAAGAGTGTATTGACTCTTTCAATCTTCTTAAGGATAAATTAACTAAGGCACCGATCTTGGTTACCCCTAATTGGGAGTTACCTTTTGAATTGATGTGTGATGCTAGCGACTTTACTATTGGAGCGGTTTTGGGACAAAGAGTGAATAAACACTTCCAACCAATCCTTTATGATAGCAAGACAATGACGGGGGCTCAAGTGCATTATACCACTACCAAAAAGAGCTTTTAGCTGTAGTGTATGCTTTTGAGAAGTTTCGCCCTATCTTCTCCTTTCCACCACCATTGTGTATATCGATCATTCCGCGTTGAAGTACTTGTTAACAAAACAAGATTCCAAGCCAAGACTTCTTCGTTAGGTTTTGCTCCTACAAGAATTTAAAATCGAAATACGTGATAAAAAGGGAGCGGAAAACCTAGCCGCGGATCATCTTAGTAGACTCGAGGATCCTTATCAAGGGGAGCTCCCAAATCAAGAGATTAATGAATCTTTTCCCCTTGAGGCCTTGATGTCAATTAAATCCAATCTTGATGAAACCCCATGGTTTACGGACATTACAAACTATTTGGTGGGTGGAAATCTCATGGAAGGGTTAACGTCCCAACAAAAGAAAAAGTTATTTAAAGACATTAAGCACTATTTTTGGGACGACCCTTACTTTTTCAAACAATGTTCGGATCTTGTCATTCATCGGTGTGTTGATGGGCCGACAGCTTTATTAATCTTAGAAGCTTGCCATAAAGGACCTACTGGTGGTCACTTTGGTCCTAGCTATACCACGAAGAAAGTTTTAGACTCTGGATTTAATTAGCCCACCATTTATCGTGATGCACACGAAATGGTTAAGCATTATGATGCTTTCCAACGCCAAGGCAAGATCACACATAAAGATGAGATGCCTTAAAATTTCATACAAGAGTGTGAAATCTTTGACGTATGGGGTATCGACTTTATGGGGCCATTTCCATCATCCAAAGGGAACAAGTACATCCTCGTAGCCGTTGACTACGTATCTCAATGGGTTGAAGCAAAGGCTCTCCCTACGAACGATGCGAGGGTGGTTGTGAACTTTTTGAAACAACTTTTTGGTCGATTCGGGGTTCCTCGTGCTATCATCAGTGACCGCGGGACATATTTTTGTAATGATCAATTTGCTCGAGTCATGGCTAAGTACGGTGTTAATGTAAGAGATTTTGCTAGTTGAAAAAGTTCGTTTTCTCGGTGTCTAATCGAATTGATTTCCGGTTCAAAGTGCGACTCAATTGTTCTTGGTGGAAATGAAAATGGTTTGGTTATCTATTACTAAGTAAAATGAAAATTTAAATTGCGATAAGTAAAAGGAATGCAAAAGGAATGCGAAAGGAATGCTGATAGGAATGCTGATAGGAATGCTGATAGGAATGCTAATAGGAATGCTGATAGGAATGCGGATAGGAATGCTGATAGGAATGCTGATAGGAATGCTGATAGGAATGCTAATAGGAATGCTGATAGGAATGCTGATAGGAATGCTGATAGGAATGCTAATAGGAATGCTGATAGGAATGCTGATAGGAATGCTGATAGGAATGCTGATAGGAATGCTGATAGGAATGCTGATAGGAATGCTGATATGAATGCTGATAGGAATGCTGATAGGAATGCTGATAGGAATGCTGATAGGAATGCTGATAGGAATGCTAATAGGAATGTTGATAGGAATGCTGATAGGAATGCTAATAGGAATGCTGATAGGAATGCTGATAGGAATGCTAATAGGAATGCTGATAGGAATGCTGATAGGAATGCTGATAGGAATGCTGATAGGAATGCTAATAGGAATGCTGATAGGAATGTAAAACCCTTTTCCAATCAAGATGATCGGAATGAGGTGGCTGGTCGGAAAGTGATGATCGGAAAGGGATTTTCCCTTTCTGATTTGTCTGTGATTCGAAATAAGCAAAGAAAATAAGCTATAAGAATAAGCTAATCTCTAAAACTAGAACGAATCAATAATAAAACGAACCAATAAGCACAAATAACAACTTTTCCAAACTTAAAATAAACAAACTTTTAAATCAAACCATAAAAAGATGAACTTTTTAAGCACGAAACATTAATGAACAACACGGATCATAAGTAATTCGCACCAAAAGTAAACTAGAATCAAAGAAAGGTAGAAAGAGATGAAAGATTAAAAGCTTGATCAAAGGTAAAGAAGATTTATGATAACAAAATTAAAAACACTTACTTGAATTAAAGGAAAGAAATTAAAGGTGCAAATACAATAAAAATAACAAGGAATGAAAAATGGTGGAAGGGGTGGTTTGTCAAGCCACCCAACAACATGAAAATGAAATGGGATCAAACTATATATAGGGGTGATTAGGGAGGAGCTTAGGAAGCTTCCTCCCTCTTTCCTCTTTTCCTTAATTGCACACTTAAGTCCTTTTCTTCTCAATCTTTTGTTAATCTTGGACTTAATGACTTTGTCTCGGGATTTCTTTTAACTCGTCTCGACATTTCTTCATAAATAAGACTTGAGTTCTTCGGCTTTTAGTAAACTTCCGTCTTTTGACTTATTCTTCGATAAATCTTCAGAATTGGTCTTGGACTTCCGTTCTTTTTTCCACTCTTGATCTTTCGACTTCATGTTTCGTCTTTTTCTTCGATAAAAGCCCTTGAATGCCGTGTTTTCTCCACTTTTCACTTTTTCGTCCTAAATCACAACAAAAACACAAACCACGCATAATTCCGACATAAATGACATAAAATACACGTTTTGGCTCGGTTATTATTGTAATTAAGTGGTAAAAAGGATGGGTGTTTTCACACATATCAAATCCCCTACACTTAACCATTGCAATGTCCTCATGAATGCATTAGTTACAAAGCACGTTTTACATTTTCCATCATAATCAACCTACCTTGGCCTTTATTAAACAACTAAGGAAAATAAAAAAGATAGAAAATAACAAGATGCAACAAGGAAGAAACTTGTAAAGAAATCTAAGACTTACATTAGGGCTTGTGTGTCATGAATGTTCATCACCCTCAAGTTTCACGTTCCCCATGCCAAGATTAAAAACAAGATCATTGTTAGTACAAGTTAGCATAACAAACATTTACTCATGTGGTTCAATTAATCACTTAAACTCCCTTATTCCTACGAGTATCTCTTATATTTTATTGATGTATTGAATGATCACGAGGATGCATTGTTGACTTATTTCGATAATTTATTTAGGCTGGAAGCAAAGTAGGACGATTTGATCAATAGTTAACTAAAGGACAAAATCTCTTAAAACTGCTTCTCGGGATATAAAAAAGTTCATATCTTGTCATAACTTGGTTCACGATTTGAGACCTTTCTCGGGCCGATATTTGGCATGTACTTCATACTTCATATCTTCGAGAGACGTTTTTGAGATAATGGTTTTCTCTTCGTTATAGAGTTTCTTCACTTGGAGACTTTTGAGGGGTACTCCAGCTTTGTTGACCACGACTTCATGATTATTTCTTCAATCTCTAATTGGGATTTTGAGATACAACGATCCGCCTCCTTTTCGGACATGGATCTATTTATCCCCATACCTTGTTAGGGTCTTTTCGGATAGACTTCTCCATGATCTTTATGGGAGTTGATTGCTTTTCGTCGTGAGTCTTGATCCTTCATATTGATTTTGGGAATAATGCTTTTCACATCACTTTGGATCTTCAGCAATAAAATTGAATCCTCATGCCTTGTTAGGGCCTTTTCGGACTCGCCAATCTTCGCGCCCCGCTTCATAAGTTATGCCTTGGCTATGAACTCTTATCATTACCGAGCAACTTTTAAACGATCTTGGGCTAGAAGCTAAGTAACTTTTCAAATCATACGACCTTACTTATTGCATTTATTTATTTACAAGCGAGGGGAGAAAAAGATCATAATTAACTCACATAAGTTAATGAAAGAATACCAAACTTGTAACCAACTCTATCATTTCTCGTTCTCCACAATTTAAAATCTCAAGGAATGAGACTCGTGGATGCTTAGCCCAATAAACCAATTAAGGTCTACACGGTTAAGGATACTAGCTAGAGTGAACTTGGATAAGTAAACTCGGGTTGAGTCAAAAAATTCACAACGAGCCTAATATATCTAAGATAACTAAACTTGTTAAAACCATTTTATTAAAATAAGAGAAAAATAGCAAAAATAAAGGGAACTACAACTAGGCCAAATAGATTAAAAATTTTGAAAAATGTCGAAAAATCAATTTTCCGGTTAAAATAAGGACAAATACAAGGAAAAGGCCACTTAACTTCGATAGAAGTCCCCCCTACACTTAATATAAACATTGTCCTCAATGTTTAAGCATGTGGGAGTAAACTCCCCTACACTTAGGACATTGTGCACTTTGTTTAAATCTTGCTAAGGAAGAGACAACTAAAGAGATTCCTATTTTAATATTGAGAAATATAAAATAGTGAATCGAAAAGAGTTTAGGATAGAACCGGGAAGAACGGAACACGGAATCACGGTTCGTCAAAAGTCATCAAGAGTGTGTTTTTGAAGCTCTAATCCCTGCACATGATAAGAAAGAAAGCAAGAAATACCACGGGGCTCCCCCTACACTTATGGTGAAAATAGATAGATAATTGGGTTGCCTCCCAAAAAGCGCTTGTTTTTGTTAACCGAGTCACGAGCCTGACTCGTCCCCGAATTATATGGTTCATGGGGAAGCCTCGAATGTGATACCGGGATCAAAGACCTTGTCCTCGTTCCCGGAGGACATCAACAAAGGAGAGGCGGGAGGATAAGTCTTGAATGGTAGGAAAGCCTGCTCAATATAAGAAAAGCAAGTGAAATCCAGATTAACGGGAGGTGGGGTGGGTAAGGGAATCACATTGTCATCCTCCAAAGACAATGGATGCAGACCAATTGGCAAAGCCGTAAAATTATCAATCATAGAATGGTCCATGTCACCTCCCGGGTCAAAGCATTTATCCTCATGAAAGTAGATCTTGTCGATATCCTCGTAGATAAAGAGTGTAGAAACTCGTTTGAAAAGATCACGATCAAGTACGAAACCATCATTCATTTGTGGGGATTGTTGATAAGGTAAATCCTCACGAATGTGGTAAACGTAATTCTCATAAGAGGAGTGTTGATTAGGTAACTCCTCGAGAATAGGATGATTGGTCAAGTGAGTTGGTTCGTCATTATTATGAAAAATAAGACGTTCCAACTCATCAAGTTCGGCATCGATGTTGGAAAAATCGACCTCGCTTGTAGGAGAAAGCGGAGGTAAAAGAGCTAGCTCTCGGTCGATAATTTCCTCAATCTCGGGCTCGAAGACGAAATGATCATACTCACCACATGTTGAACTCTTGTTGGGATGATCAAATATCGCATGTGGAGTTGTGAGTATGTGATCATTGACTAGCGAAGCAAACTTGTCCGTAAGCTCCGCAAAAGTCGGCACATCACACAGATTTTCCGGAATACCCGCGGGCTCACGTGGGATGACGACAAGTTCCTCGACACTAGACTTTAGGAGTTTGTCCGATTCAGTTGCCGAGATAATGTCAAGATGCTCATCCTCCATGATGAGAGAGCCAACGGGCTCCTCGAGTGTGATAGCAATAGACGAAGGAGGAATGGGAGAAGTCTTACGTTGCTTTAGAAATTCCTCCTCGTCGAAAATAACCTCAATATCGTCATCGCTCTCCTCAATACCTAAAGGGCTAATAATAAGCTCAGGGATATGAGTACTCGTCTGATCTTGGTGCTGTAAAAATGACTCCATACAAGTTTGCAGCGTGTGTAAAAGCTCTTTCGTTTGTTCTTGAAAATTTGTAGCAAGATCGTTTCTTTGTTCTTGAAAAGCTGTAGCAAGATCGTCAATTGGTTCTTGGTAACTCATCCCGTGACGAGGCTGATGATCAATTGGGTGTTGCAGGGGTTGGTCAAAACTGGAAGGGGTATAATTATAGTAATATTGATCCCCCGTAAGATAGTGAAAACTTTCGTGAGGACCCCCACACTTATAGCACCACGGGGATGGAGAAAAATCCGGTGCATTTTGAGGATAAGGATCGTCATAGACGGGAGAGGGTGAGAAAGTATTGTAAGAGGAGAAGTACGAATTTGTTAAATTGCAAAATGGACAAAATCCAAATTGTGTATCGTCGATATCAGAACCACACCACTCACAAGTACACCATTGACATGTTTGAAAACCATGCCATGGTCTCCCACACCGTACACAAGACGAATCCATGAAGAAAAATAGACAAGCAAGAAGAATATTTTTGGTGCAAAACTTTGAAAAAGAAATGATTTTTATGATTTTTCAAATGTTTTTGGATTTTTGAAAATTTTTGGATACGAAAACTAACGTTCACAAGTGAACGGGTCCCAAAAGCCAACGCGTCTCTCACAAAAAACCTTTAATCCTCACGAAAAGAGCCGGCAGCGGCGCCATTTTAATGTAAGAGATTTTGCTAGTTGAAAAAGTTCGTTTTCTCGGTGTCTAATCGAATTGATTTCCGGTTCAAAGTGGGACTCAATTGTTCTTGGTGGAAATGAAAATGGTTTGGTTATCTATTACTAAGTAAAATGAAAATGTAAATTGCGATAAGTAAAAGGAGTGCAAAAGGAATGCGAAAGGAATGCTGATAGGAATGTTGATAGGAATGCTGATAGGAATGCTAATAGGAATGCTGATAGGAATGCTGATAGGAATGCTGATAGGAATGCTAATAGGAATGCTGATAGGAATGCTGATAGGAATGCTAATAGGAATGCTGATAGGAATGCTGATAGGAATGCTGATAGGAATGCTGGTAGGAATGCTGATAGGAATGCTAATAGGAATGCTGATAGGAATGCTGATAGGAATGCTGATAGGAATGCTAATAGGAATGCTGATAGGAATGCTGATAGGAATGCTAATAGGAATGCTGATAGGAATGCTGATAGGAATGCTAATAGGAATGCTGATAGGAATGCTGATAGGAATGCTAATAGGAATGCTGATAGGAATGTAAAACCCTTTTCCAATCAAGATGATCGGAATGAGGTGGCTGGTCGGAAAGTGATGATCGGAAAGGGATTTTCCCTTTCCGATTTGCGTGTGATTCGAAATAAGCAAAGAATATAAGCTATAAGAATAAGCTAATCTCTAAAACTAGAACGAATCAATAATAAAACGAACCAATAAGCACAAATGACAACTTTTCCAAACTTAAAATAAACAAACTTTTAAATCAAACCATAAAAAGATGAACTTTTTAAGCACGAAACATTAATGAACAACACGGATCATAAGTAATTCGCACCAAAAGTAAACTAGAATCAAAGAAAGGTAGAAAGAGATGAAAGATTAAAAGCTTGATCAAAGGTAAAGAAGATTTAAGATAAAAAAATTAAAAACACTTACTTGAATTAAAGGAAAGAAATTAAAGGTGCAAATAGAATAAAAATAACAAGGAATGAAAAATGGTGGAAGGGGTGGTTTGTTAAGCCACCCAACAACATGAAAATGAAATGGGATCAAACTATATATAGGGGTGATTAGGGAGGAGCTTAGGAAGCTTCCTCCCTCTTTCCTCTTTTCCTTAATTGCACACTTAAGTCCTTTTCTTCTCAATCTTTTGTTAATGTTGGACTTAATGACTTTGTCTCGGGATTTCTTTGAACTCGTCTCGACATTTCTTCATAAATAAGACTTGAGTTCTTCGGCTTTTAGTAAACTTCCGTCTTTTGACTTATTCTTCGATAAATCTTCAGAATTGGTCTTGGACTTCTGTTCTTTTTTCCACTCTTGATCTTTCGACTTTATCTTTCGTCTTTTTCTTCGATAAAAGCCCTTGAATGCCGTGTTTTCTCCACTTTTCACTATTTCGTCCTAAATCACAACAAAAACACAAACCACGCATAATTCTGACATAAATGACATAAAATACACGTTTTGGCTCGGTTATTATTGTAATTAAGTGGTAAAAAGGATGGGTGTTTTCACACCTATCAGGTGTCAATCACCGTCTTTCCACCGCTTATCATCCCCAAAAAAATGGTCAATCCGAGATTTCTAACCGTGGACTGAAGAGAATTTTAGAGCGAACTGTGGGAGAGCATCGTGCCTCATGGGCCGGTAACTTAGATGATACTTTGTGGGCTTTCCGTACCGCATATAAGACACCTATTGGTTGCACTCCATATCGTCTTGTGTACGGAAGGCATGCCACCTCCCTATTGAGTTGGAGCATAAGGCGTATTGGGCCTTGAAGTGGGCCAATTTTGATATCAACAAAGCCGGTGATCTTCGGAAGATTCAAATCAACGAGCTAAATGAACTAAGGAATGAAGCTTATGAGAATTCATTGATCTACAAGGAGAAAACAAAGCCCATTCATGATTTTAGGATTAAGAACCGAGAGTTTCACATAGTTGATCAAGTTTTACTCTTTAACTCTTAGTTGAAGATCTTTTCGGGCAAGCTTAAGAGCCGTTGGTCTGGTCCATTCACCGTCGCCAAAATCTTCCCTTACGGCACCATTGAACTTTCTCAAACAAATGGACCTAATTTTAAAGTGAATGGCCAGCGTGTGAAGTTGTACTATGGTGAGGACATCTCTCATGAGATGATTCCATCCCTCACCACGTTTCCCTTGAATTAGTTCTGGGTCGAGTCAGGCTCGTGACTCGGTTAACAAAAACAAGCGCTTCTCAGGAGGCAACCCGGTTATCTATCCTTTACCGTTTTCATAATAAGTGTAGGGGGAGCCCCGTAGGTGTTTGTTGTCTTGTTTCTTATGATGTACAGGGATTAAAAGCTTCACAGAGCACTTTTTGTGACATTTGACGTCCGTGATCCCGTGTACCCGTCTTCCCGGTTCTATCCTAAACTGTCGTGATTCAATATTTCATATCTTATATGTTCACATTGAAATCACTATAGTTGTCTCTTCCTTAGCAAGATTTAAACAAAGTGCACAATGTCCTAAGTGTAGGAGAGTTTACTCCCACATCTTAAACATTGAGGACAATGTTTATATCAAGTGTAGGGGGACTTCTATCGAAGTAAGTGGGCTTGTCAATTGATTTGTCCTCATTTTAACAGGAAAATTTGATTTTTCGACATTTTTCAAATTTTTTAATCTATTCTGGCCTAGTAGTATAGTAGTATTTTCCTTTGTTATCGTTATTTACTTTCTTTGCTAGAATAAATTTTAATAAAGTGGTTTTAATTTTTCAACGTCATGAATCTTTTGACTCAACCCGAGTTTACTTATCCAAGTTTACTCTAGCTAGTATCCTTAAAATGTTTAAGTCAAGTTTTGCTAGGCTTTTATATAGGGAACTTTAAAATGTGAAAGTCTTAACTCTTACGGGTTAAGAACAAGAACTTTTCGCAAGTTCCTATAATTGATCCTACAAAGTTGTTTATCAAGGGAACTTTAAAATGCGAATTCTAAATTTGAAAGAGTCTAAGAAGTTGCAAGATCCTATAGATGACTTGAAAACCCAAAACTTTGATTTAATTGGCTAAGCATCCACGAGTCTCATTCCTTGAGATTTTAAATTGTGGAGAGCGAGAGATGATAGAGTCAATTATAAGTTTGGTATTCTTTCATGAATTTATGTGAGTTGATTATAAGCTTTTTCTCCCATCGCTTGTTAATAAATATATTTGCAATAAATAAGGTTGTACGATTTGAAAAGTTACTTAGCTTCTAGCACAAGATCGTATAAAAGTTGCTCAGCATTAATTAGAGTTCATAGCCACGGCATAACTTATTGAAGCGGGATGCGAAGATTGGCGAGTCTGAAAAGGCCCTAACAAGGCATGAGGGCTACATTTTGTTGCTAAAGATCCAAAGGTGATGTGAAGAATCATTTATCAAAAATCAATATGACGGATCGAGGCACACGACAAAAACCAAAAATTACACTAAGATCATGGAGAATTCTATCCAAAAAGGCCCTAACAAGGTATGAGGATAAATAGATCCAAGTCCTAAAAGGAGGCGGATCGTTGTATATCAAAATCCAAAATAAAGATTGGAGAAAAATGAAGAAGACGTGGTCCAAGTATGAAGAATCTCTCAAAAACTTCAAGTGAAGAAATTCCTATTATGAAGAGAAGACCATAATTCAAGAACTTCTCTCAAGATTTGAAGTATGAAGTCACTTCCAAATATCGGTCCGAGAAAGGTCTCAAATCGTGAAGCGGGTTATGCCAAGATATGAACTTTATGAGGTCCCGAGAAGCAGTTTTAAAAGATTTTGTCCTTTAGCTAACTATTGATTAAATCGTCCCACTTTATTTTCGGCCTAAATAAACAATCAAAATAAGTCAAACAATGCATCCTCGTGATCATTTAAGACAACAATAAAATATAAGAGATACACCTAGGAATACGGGAGTCTAAGTGAATAATTGGGCCACATGAGTTTGTGTTAGTTTGCTAACTTATAATAACAATGATCTCGCTTATAAGCTTGGTTTGGGGAACGTGAAACTTGAGGGTGATAAACATTCATGACAACCAAAACCCCCATGTAAGTCATTGATTTCTTTACTTGTTTTGTATATGTTTCTATCTTTTTTAGTTTCCTTAGTGTTTAGTATTTAATAAAGGCCAAGGTGGTTATTTATGATGAAAAATGTAAAACGTGCTTTGGAATTAATGCATTGCATGAGAGCATTGCAATGGCCAAGTGTAGGGGATTTAACAAGTGTGAAAACACTTATCCTTTTACCACTTATTTCCAATAATAACAAGACCAAAACGTGTATTTTATGCCGTAAAATTCGGAATTATGCGTGGTTTGTGTTTTTATTGTGTTTCAGAATAAAAATATAAAAAAGGAAGAAAACACGGGCTATCACGGGCTTTTATCGAAGAAAAAGACAAAAGACGAAGTCAAAAGATCAAAAGTGCAAGAAGAACGGAAGTCAAAGGCCTATTCTGAAGATTTATCGAAGAAAAAGTCTAAAGACGGAAGTTTAACAAAGTCGAAGAACCAAGTGTACTAAAAGAAGAAAATTAGAAGACGAGTTCAAGTTATCATTCGACTAATCCTGAGACAAAGTCGAGAAAAAGGAGTTAATTAAAAGTCGAGAAGACAAGAAGAAAGAGAGAAGACACAAGACCCTCCCCTTTTCTTATATATACCCTCCTAATCCTTCATTAGGAGGGTGTTAGTTAATTAGTTAATTAGTCTTTTAATTTTAGTAGGTAATTAAGTGTTTTATTTTTCTTCTCTCTAGTTTTCTTTCAAGCTTTTCAAACATTAATCTTGTAATCTTTGATCTTAATCTTTAATATAATCTAGCTTTTTAATAAATTCTCATTCTACCTTCTTAATCTTAATCTATTGTTTTGCTTAATTAATCATGTAGTTGGTTTAATTTTGTTGATGATGTGATTGATTTGCTTATTGGATGGTGCTTATTGAGTTGGTGTGTTTAAAATTTTTAGATTAAGGTGCTTATTTGCTTAATCTTAATGTTTATTAGTTTTTAAAATAAGTTGATTTTGGTAGCTTAATATTTTTATAAAAAGTTGATTTTAAATTTTTGCTTATTTAGTGTTTTTAAAAGTTTTTAAATTGTGTCTTATTAGCTTTTCTTAAAATTAGATTTGGTAAAAGTTTTGGTAAGTGCTTATTGCGATTTTGCTTATTTGGTATTAAGTCGGATTGTCTAAACCATCTTATTTCGAACTGTATGTCTGATCTTTGTTTCCCGAACTAGAAGTAAACTCTATTTCCCTCCAAAAGCTATCCTTCATTATCTCGAATTACATGCGGATTAATCTTTCCCGAATTAGTTCCTAATCAGCATTCCGAATTACATCAGATGCTTCATATCACGAATTAGGTATCGGGTTTGTATTCCGAATTAAGAATTGGATACGGATTCCAAACAGGGTCAAAACAACAGCATTCCGAACTGGTTCAAAACAACATATTCCGAACTAGGTTCTACAGCATTCCGAATTACGTCAGCATTCTGCATTCCAAGTTAGGTGTCGAATTTTCACATTCCGAATTGTATTGATGATGGGTATTCCGAGTTAGGTTGTTCACTAACATTCCGAACTAGGTTGTGCTCTTGGATTCTGAATTACGTAAGGGATTTAATATCCCGAATTAGGTCAGAAAGGGGGATATCCCGAATTACATTGGTGATCAAGATTCCGAACTACATTGGTAACACTGATTCCGAATTAGGTTATGGATTGACTGATTCTGAATTAGATCATATTTACACATTCAGACTTATGTTCATTTTTTGTTTATTTTCAAACCTTAATTTTTCCCGCCATTTTTACATAGTTTAATTTTTAAACATTTTCACTTAGCTTAATTTTCAAGTTATTTTTATCAAGTTACATTTTTATCAAATTTTAATTTTCAAATTTACTTTTAAAAAGTTTTAATTTTTCGGCATTTAGTTTTAAGTCTTAATTTTTTTGTTTAACTTTTAAAGCTTTTATTTTTTACTCAACGACATTTTTCATTTTTACTTTTAGTTTAAAATAGATAATCACACCACTTTATTTTCCACCAAGAACGACTGAGTCGCACTTTCAACTGGTAATCAATTCGAATTGAATCGAGACGAACAAAATTTTTATATAAGAAAATCTCTTGTATTACCAAGACACAACCGAGACCTCCCCAACGTCTCGGCTTGTTTTTGATTCGACACTACCGAGACCAGAAGGTCTCGGTTTGGTTTGTTTGTTCGGACGCAGCACCAAGGGACCCCGACCAAGGGTCGGGGTATGTTTAGGCGTTGTTTTGGGTTTGATTTCGTGTCAACCGAGACTAATAGGGTCTCGGTGGGACTTTGGTTTTGGCAGGGGAACCGAACAACAAAACAGTGGGAACCGGTGATAATCGGTGTGAACCGGCAACAACCGGTGGGAACCGACGCATAGCCGGTGGGAACCGAGCTGGCAGCGGCTAGCGTGGCTCGGCCAGGGGGAAAAGTCACGGATAGTGGCAACTGGCTAGGCCGGTTAGCCACTGTCAAAGGGGTTGTTTGGCTCGGCTTATTAAGAAACAAGGGGTACGGGCTCGGGTTAATTTTTAAAACATGGACTCGGGTTTCGGGAAATTTTAAAATCAGAAAATATGTTTAATTAAATTAATTACAAGACTTTTTAATTTAATTAATTTCATGACTTAGGTTAAATATTAAAAATTAATATTTCGTGTATAACCTAAGATATTTTATCTAGCTTAATTTAATTAAAACATGTATTTTTAATTAAATTTTTATAATATATAGTTTAATTAAATTAACCAAGTTATTTAATCAATAAGCTATAACCATGACTTGTATTATACTAATTAAACTTTACTTATTATTAGTAATCCAACTTATTTCTAATTATGGAAACTTGCTATTTTTGGAAACTTTCTATTTTTAGAAACTTACTATTTATGGAAACCTGCTATTTATAGAAAGTTACTTAGTATTACAATACAAGTATTATAATACACGAACACGTGCATAATACAACAGAACATCAGTATAACTACAGATAACACATTAACACACTAAAACATGACAGAATAACTATAACAAGCTAATAACATACAGAACCAGTAAAGCACATGTAATTCAGACAACTCATACACGTTCCCATTCTTATGTAGTATTATCCGTCAAGGCGGAGTAGTTTCTTCATCGTTTTCATTAGCTTCTACTGGACATAAGGTACGGATTTCCCGTCCTTCAGTAAGGACAACCTCTTACTTTATTAGGATTTCCCGTATGCAGCCAACTGTTTTCCCCATTAGTTACAGATTAAATGCTTATGTTTTATTAGTTACCTTAGCCATATACATGCATGACCAGTTTCACCTAGTTATAGAGGTACCATAACCATAACACTAGAGGCACAAGTGTTATGACTTCACCACGGTGGAGTGATAGCTCGTGGCGTCCCTTTCAGTTATTTGGCCATTATTATATTATTATTATCATGTGGGGCGTATGGGTGCAACCTAGTTTCATTTTCTGTCAGTATTTCATGGTATATGTGGTATGTGCCTTGCATCCTTCACAAGGAGCTGATCCCTGCTACCCATTACCAATTAATTAGAGGCATCCCCTCTAATTTGCATGATGAGGTTACTCCTTCAAGTATTCATGCACTTTGTTGACCTCATGACCTATATTGGCTTTTGGTATATTAAACTAATACAGATTTTCATAAGTAAACTGATACTAGCATTTTGTTAGGGTTCAGATTTTATCTCTCGGAATCCTCTCGAATTTATCTCGGCTTTAAGTGGAACGATTGTTCTTGGTTACTAAAAAGGGGGTTGGTTTTCTAATCTACTAAGGGTTTAAATGCACTAAGATGTAAACTTAAACTAAAAGCAATTAATTTAATAGCAATTAATGAAACTTGAATTAAAATTTAAGTATAAAAAAAACAGTAAATATCACTTAAAAATGCTCAAAAGAAAATTGATCCGCGGCCATCCATGTCACGTAACTTGTACGCGCCTTGTCCCAAGGCTTCAGTGACTTCATACGGTCCTTCCCACTTAGGGCCCAGCTTTCCTGTATTCTCCGCTCGACTTGCTTCGTTAGCACGATAGACGTAGTCTCCCGGTTGAAAAGAAACACCCTTGACCTTGGCGTCATAATAAGCCTTCATCTTAGCCTTGGACTTAGCCTCATTGATGGCTGCTATTTCCCTTTTTTCTTCCAACAGATCCAGGTTGATTCGCAGTTGTTCATCATTCGTGACGACATTAACCTCCGCCGTGCGGATGGTAGGCATCCCTATTTCTGCTGGTATAACGGCTTCAGTGTCGTAAGCCAATGCAAATGGAGTATCTCCGTTGGCTGTTTTTATCATAGTTCTATGCACCCATAGCACATGTGATAACTCATCGACCCATTTGCCACTTCGTTCATCCAGACGCGCCTTGATGCCATTCCTCAAGCTTCTATTTGCCCGTTCGACAAGGCCATTTGTCTGCGGATGCTTAACAGATGCGAAGCGCCGCTTGATGTTCAATGATGCACACCAATCCTTGAATGGGTTGTCCGTGAACTGCTTGCCGTTGTCCGAGATGATTTCTCCTGGTAGACAAAAACGGCACACAACATGTTCCCAAACAAACTTCTTAACTTGTTTGCCTGTGATAGACTTGACTGCCTTGGCCTCTATCCATCGTGTGAAATAGTCCATCGCAACAATCAAGAATTTAACTCCCTCCGCAGCTACAAGAAATAGTCCTGCAATGTCGATTCCCCACTTATAGAATGGCCATGGGGACGTGATAGGTGTAAGCTCCTGCTGCGGGTGCCGCGGTACTGGCCTATGCACTTGGCAATCACTACACTTGCGAATCATGTCGCGCGCGTCTCTGTGCATGGTAGGCCAATAATATCCTGTTCGTAAGGCTCTAGCCACCACGGATCGTGGACCTGCATGCATGCCGCACAATCCTTCATGTATGTCACTGATTACGTATGCGGCCTGACGTGGTCCAACACACCGCAGCCACGGCTGCAAGAAAGAGCGCTTGTAAAGGATGCCTTCTCGAAGTTCGAAATGCTGCAACTTCCTCCTGATGCGTCGTGCTGCTTTGTCCTCGTCTGGAAGGGTCTCACTAGTCAAATAGTTGATAATCGGGGTCATCCATGTAGGTCCATCCTCCTCAACTATAGCAGCGACCTCCCCTTCCGTTATAGATTTTTCCTTGAGTATTTCCACCAAGACTTGTTTAGACAAGTGAGCGAAGCTTGTGGATGCGATCTTACTAAGAGCGTCCGCCTTCTTGTTCTCACCCCTTGGCACCTGCTTGATGGAAAACTTACTGAAAACCGTTATTAGCGATTTGACTTTTTCCAAGTACCTGACCATGTTGTCCTCCTTAGCAACATATCCACCTAGAATATGGTTCGCGACAAGCCGTGAGTCCACGTAGGCCTCAAGGTTGCGGACTCCCATTCTAGCGGCGATTTTCAAACCCGCAATTAATGCTTCATATTTCGCTTCGTTGTTGGTGGCCGTGAACTCAAAACGGAGGGCATACGTGAATTCCATTCCTTCCGGATTTGTGAGAATGAGACCAGCTCCGGACCCGTCCGTACACGAGGATCCGTCCGTGAACAACACCCATGGTTCTGTTGGAGTCTCGTCTTGCTTAACGATTGGCCCTTCCTCATCCAGCTTTTCGATTAGGAAATCTGCCAAGATCTGGCCTTTCATAGCCGTCCTTGGCCTATAAGATATGTTGTGCTCCCCCAATAAGAAGCTCCATTTCTGTAGCCTCCCTGCCACATCCGGTCTAGAAATAACCTGCTTAATTGGCTGATCCGTAATGACCGCAATTGGATGCGCCTGAAAGTACCGGCGCAGCCGCTTTGTAGCAAACACTAGTGCTAACACCAGTTTTTCCATAGAGGAGTAATTCAGCTCCGGCCCTTGTAGTGTTCTACTTATAAAGTAGACCGGAGTTTGCACTGTATCTCTATCTGTCATAAGTACCGCGCTTATTGCGCCATGAGTGGCTGAGAGATACATAATGAGTTCCTCCTTTGGCCGGGGAGCTACTAGCATAGGGAGGGATGCAAGATGCTCCTTGAGTTGGCCGAAGGCTTCCTCGGATTCCTTCGTCCACCGGAAGTCTCCCTTCCTAATGCACTTCTTGAGTGTCTTAAATAGGGGTAATGACTTCTCTGCAGATTTGGATAGGAACCTATTTACCCCGGCTAGCTTCCCATTTAAGGATTGCACCTCCTTCCGTGTCTGAGGGGATGGCAGTTGTATCACTGCGTCCGTCTTCTCTGGGCAAGGTTTGATGCCGTTTGGATCAATCAAATATCCAAGGAACATTCCCTCCGTTGCCCCAAACGTACATTTCTTTGGATTTAAATTCATGCTAATCCTTCTCAGCGTGTCGAATGTCTCTTGGACATCCCGGAGAAGTGCCTCCTCCGTGTGACTTTTTATAACCAAGTCATCAACATAGACTTCCAAGTTGCGGCCTATCTGTGATTCAAAAGCTTTGTCCACCAACCGTTGATATGTAGCACCGGCGTTCTTCAGTCCAAACGGCATTTTCGTATAGCAATATATGCCCTGGCTCGTATGGAACGCTGTTTTTCTTGCATCCTCCTCCGCCGTCTGGATTTGGTGATACCCTTTATATGCGTCCAAGAAGCATTTAAAAGGATACCCACATAGGGACTCCACCTTCCAGTCGATTTCTGGTAACGGGTAACAGTCCTGTGGGCAGGCCTTGTTTAGATCCATAAAATCCACACACATGCGCCAGCTTCCGTCATGTTTCTTGACCATGACCGGATTGGATAACCACTCGTGGTAGTATACCTCGCGCATGATGCCTGCATCCACTGGTTTCCGTACTTCCTCCAATATCACTTGGCTACGCTCAGGCGCCTGGTCGCGCTTCTTTTGCTTGATAGGCTGGTACCCTTGGCGGATCTGGAGCTTATGCTCTGCTATCGCACGTGGCACGCTTGTCATATGCTTTGGCTCCCATGCGAATATATCTAGGTTTGCACTTAAAAGAGAGCACATGGCCCTTTTGCCGCTATCCGAGAGCGCCCCTCCTATGGAGACCTCCTGTTTCGGATAGTCAGGGTGAATGGCTACCTTCCAATTGGGAGGTGGTGATCCATCCTTGGGTGGAACAGGTGGAGCCGGTGTTGTCACGGTGTGACACTCGGATGCCGGTACGATTGTGTTGTAAATGGTAACAATTCCCCCCTCAACGGGGAATTTGATCATTCCGTGCGCCGTGGAGGGTACCGCCCGTATAGCCAAAATGCCTGGTCTGCCTATGATCCCATTGTACGGGGAGTGTGAGCGTATCACCATGAAGTTCATCCACGCCGTAGTGGAATGTTCCTCATTCCCAATGGTTACAAGCAAACGTAGTTGCCCTATCGGCCAGATAGTGTCTCCACTAAAGCCAGTAAGCGGCGACGTGGCCGGTACTAATTGGCTTCTTATTTCTGGGCATAACTGCACGAAACAGTGTTCATACAGTACCTCTGCTGACGATCCTCCATCCATATACATGCGACGAACATTGTGTGTTCCAATGCTTATCTCAATAGTGAGAGGCGCATCAGTCACATCGCTTGCTATGATGGGAGGGAATGAGATTTCCCTGCCGCGTGAAAATTTTTGGCCCACTTTCTGCCTCGTGCGGCGCTGTCTGGATTGGATCATGTATATGGTCGAAGGTTTGTCCTTTTGGGGATCCTTCTTATCATACTTCTTGTTGTCTTTTCCATCCTTCCAATCCTTAACTAAGTGCTTGAGTTTACCTGATTTGATCAGTGACTCAATGTGCTTCTTGAGCTGGATACACTCCTCCGTACCATGGCCCTTGTCATTATGGAACTCGCAGAAGCGATTTCCTTGCCGACGTTCTGGCGGAGTTGTCATTGGGGGAGGCCTTGGAAAGTTTGCCCCTTCCGTCAGCAAGATCTCCCGGTAGGACATCTTAAGGGGGTAAACTTATCATCCGGCCGTCCTCCTTTGTTCTGGCTCTTATAGTCTGAGCCCTTGCTACTGTTCTGATTGCCTTGGCCGCCCGACTGTCTCCGAGACTGGTCGTTTGACCGGTACCCATTTCCTCTGGATGGGTAAGCCGCGGCAACCGCCGTTTCTCCTTCTATGAAATTTCTGACCCTTTCCATGAGGTCATCATATCTCTCTGGACGCTTGTCATTGAGGCGCCTGATCAATTCCCTGTCTGTTATGGCGTGCATGTAGTCAGAGATTTTCAGGAGCTCTGGCATTGTTCTTGTGCGCGTGCACTCATCATTGAATCGCTCAGTGAAGGCTTCCGTGGACTCCCCCGGCCGTTGTTTGACAGTGGCCAATGAGACCGGATCCCTATATACTTCTTCCTCTGGGTATAATTGTTCTCAAACGCAGTGCGTAGTTCCGTGAAACTATCAATGCTCCGTGGAGGGAGTGCCTCAAACCAGTCACGGGCATTTCCGATCAAAGTCGAATTGAACATTTGGCACCATATGGGCATGGGCCATCGCTCAATTTTAGCCTGCGTATCAAATATTTTAAGGTGATCAACCGGATCACCAGACCCATCATAAGTCTTGATACACGCCGGCATGCGACGTTTGGTGTCCTCAGAATAGTTCCGTATGCGGAGGGTGAACGGGTCTTCCCTGGGATCCGCCCATGGCCGGGTGAGCCTAGGGTCATCCCATGGTTCACACCATGGACACGAAAGATCCTTCGCTTCTGCATCTCAATAATAAGGACCACCATAATACTCATCATTGTTTGGTGTTGGTGGAGGGGTGCGCCTAGGTCGGCGACGCTTAGGCGGATGGTCATCTGAGTCCTCCCCTGATGGGTCTGGAGACGGTGGTGGTGCCCCATCCTTTGGGTAGGGACCACTTTTTTGGGATGAACCGGAAGCCTTTTTCCCAGTGTTCATCCTGTCCCACACGCTCGGGCGACGAGCGGTTCTGGCCAAGTCTCGATCTGGCCACTCGGGTGAGCCATCAGACTTATCTCCTCCTTCCCGAGACTGCGTTAGTTCCTGTATGAGGCGATCTCCTATGCGCTCAAACACATTCCTGGGTTGAGGGGTTTCCTCAAAGATGCTCTGCCCCTGAGGCCGAGCCCTCCTTTTCCTCTGATTTTGGGAAGAGGTGATTGGTCTGGCGTCACCAAAGTTGAGTCTGGATTAGAGGTTCCTCCCCAGATTCAACCTTGACACAATCCCCGGGACGATCCTATCAAAGTTCTACGTGAGAACTCGAGTAAGATCCTCCTCGCTGAGTGGTAGGAACTCTATCTCTTCCTCTACCGATGGTCTGCGCGGCTCCTTGTTAGGAGGATTGGGCGCACTCCCTGGGTCCGGATTGTCCAGGGTTGAAGTAGGTGAGGGTGTCATGGAGATCGTGCTCGTCACCCCCAAGGGCTGGAAGCCGCCACAGTTACCAGGTCCGCCTGCAAGGCGGCTAGGTGATTGATTGGGGATGAGTATCCCTTCCCCTTGGGACTTCCGATTTCCAGGATTCGCATTCCTGGGATTGGCTGGCTGATGCCCCTTCGTCATTGGAGATTCAGAATGAGGTTTTGTTCTAGCTTAGTGTAATGGTTCCCACGGATGGCGGCAACTTGTTGATGCAAAAGTTGGGTGATCCTTGCTAGACCCGAATTAGGCTTAATTCGGGTTGGCTGGGCTCCGGCTCCTGCACCAAGTGAATCGTTTGGTTGGGACACGCGTTAAGCTTACCGTGGGAATGTTTCCCACGATTAGACTCCGGCGTGAGAGTAAGTAATCGATTTAGGGTTTATGTGAGTTAAGAGTATAAGACGTAATACCTTTGTGGAACCCTTGGGGGTTCCTTTTATAGGCAGTGGAACCCTAGTGGGCTACCACTTGATCCTTCGGTCCCAAGAAAAGGATAACTATCAGAATTAGAATGATTGTTATCTTCTAATTTTGGTAGTGAATATCCTCCTCCATTGGGATAAAGATATTCCTAGACAAAATATGATTCTGTCTAACCCTATGTCGGTCGCACCGGGCCGTGGGCCGCACACATGTGTGCGGTCATTGTTCATCCAAGCCCATAAGCCTAAATGACATTATCCCACCCATCTATGATGGGCCGGATACGGGTAGTACCTATGGGCCGGGTTCATGACCCGGCTGGGGACTATACGTCATCATCCTCAAGTTTTCACTTTCTCCAAACCAAGCTTAAAAACGAGATCATTTTTATTATAAGTTAGCAAACTAACACGAACTCATGTGGGCCAATTACTCACTTAGACTCCCTTATTCCTAGGTGTATCTCTTATATTTTATTGTTGTCTTGAATGATCACGAGGATGCATTGTTGACTTATTTCGATAGTTATTTAGTCCGAAAATAAAGTGAACGATTTAATCAATAGTTAGCTAGAGGACAAAATATTTTAAAACTGCTTCTCGAGACCTCATAAAGTTCATATCTTGGCATAACTCGCTTCGCGATTTGAGACCTTTCTCGGATCGATATTTGGCAGCGACTTCATACTTCAAACCTTGAGTGACGTTCATGAAATTATGGTCTTCTCTTCATAATGGAATTTCTTCACTTGAAGTTTTGAGAGATTCATACTTGGACCACGACTTCTTCATTTTTCTCCAATCTTTATTATGGACTTTGATATACAACGATCCGCCTCCTTTTGGACTTGGCTTTATTTATCCTCATACCTTGTTAGGGCCTTTTTGGATAGACTTCTCCATGACTTTTGGGGAGTTTTTGCTTTTTGTCGTGTGTCTCGATCCTTCATATTGATTTTCGATAAATGATTCTTCACATCACTTGGGATCTTTAGCAACAAAATGTAGCCCTCATGTCTTGTTAGGACCTTTTTGGACTCGCCAATCTTCGCATCCTGCTTCAATAAGTTATGCCTTGGCTATGAACTCTAATCCATACCGAGCAACTTTTAAACGATCTTGGGCTAGAAGCTAAGTAACTTTTCAAATCGTACAACCTTATTTATTGCAGATAAATTTATTAACAAGCGATGGGAGAATAGGCTTATAATTAACTCACATAAATTCACGAAAGAATACTAAACTTATAATTGACTCTATCATCTCTCGTTCTCCACAGTTTAAAATCTCAAGGAATGAGACTCGTAGATGCTTAGCCTATTAAATCAAAGTTTTGGGTTTTCGAGTCGCCTATAGGATCTTGCAAATTCTTAGACTTTTTCAAGTTTAGAAATTCGCGTTTTAAATTTCCCTTGATAAACGACTCTCTAGGATCAATTATAGGAACTTGCGAAAAGTTCTTGTTCTTAACCCGTGAGAGTTAAGACTTTCGCGTATTATAGCTCCCTATATAAAAGCTTAGCAAAACTTGATTTAAACACGTTAAGGATACTAGCTAGAGTAACTTAGATAAGTAAACTCGGGTTGAGTCAAAAGATTCACAACGTTTGAAAATTAAAACCAATTTATTAAAGTTTATTCTAGCAAAGAAAGAAAATAACTATACAAAGGGAAAAACTAATAGGCCAAAATAGATCAAAATTTTTGAAAAATGTCGAAAAAATTGATTTTCCGGTTAAAATGAGGACAAATACAAGGAAAAGGCCACTTAACTTCGATAGAAGTCCCCCTACACTTAATTAAAAACATTGTCCTCAATGTTTAAGCATGTGGGAGTAAACTCCCCCACACTTAGGACATTGTGCACTTTGTTTAAATCTTGCTAAGGAAAAGACAACTAAAGAGATTCCTATTTTAATATTGAGAAAATATAAAATAGTGAATCGAAAAGAGTTTAGGATAGAACCGGGAAGAAGGGAACACGGAATCACGGGTCGTAAAAAATCATCAAGAGTGGATCATTGAGCGCTCGAATCCCTGATTAAGAAGAAAGGAGAGAGCAAACACCAACAGGTCTCCCCTACACTTAGGATAAAGAAAGCGAAAAGATAGATGCATGGGTTGCCTCCCAAGAAGCGCTTGGTTTTTGTTCACCGAGTCGTGAGCCTGACTCGACCTTGATTAGCAGAGGAATAAGCATGAAACATATCCACCAGGATTAAAGACATAGTTTTCGTCCATCAAATAGCACAAGATTAAGGCGAACAAGGCAAGCCAATGAAGAATAGGCAAGGTTCCCTTAAGCAGCGATGGAGCACGGTGGAAGCAAGAGTGAAGTGGTGCAAGCAGATTTCCATAAGTTCCAAAAATGTTTCCTTTTATTTCATCAGGTGGATACTGAGATGGCTGCAGAATATCGATACCGGGGTCGAACACCTTTTCCTTTAGGGGAAAATAGCACTCAGGCTCAACAGAGTGTGAAGAAGATCCGCGAAGAAGATGCACAACCTCGTCCTCAGAAGGTGGACAAAAAGGTGTTAAATCATATGTGATGCGGATATTGGTGTCGACCGGTTTCTTCTCCTTTGAAAAAATGTTCTTCAAATCCAAAGTAGGATCAAGATGATAATCTTCAAAATCTAAAGGAGGAGCATCACTCTCATGAGGGAAGTAAGTGTTGAGAAACGTAGAGAAGTCTTCCTCGAAAGAGTAATCATCCAAAGTAGGAGTAAGCATGGATGACGGAGGATCTTCATCGTGAGAAGAATCGCTCGAAAGAGTATCGGCCTCATCAAAATCATCGTATGTGGGCAGGTCGGGATACTCGGAAGTACAATCATCAAAATCATCCGAATCTGAGCTAGAATCATCATCATCATAAGCATCAAAGATCGGTGGAGAATCATAAATGGGAGAAGGTTCCATATTGGATAGAGAATCATCCACATCATTTTGAAAAAGTGGATTATCAATGCAAGAATCGAATAGAGGATTGTTGTAGATGACAAAATCATCAAGCACATTAATCATATTCACTGATTCTCGGCCTCCAAAGGATTTGCTTGTAAGTTTTCCCATTTTAAAAACTTGTGAATCATTCCCGACTCTTAAGATTAACTCACTTTCGGCAACATCAACTAAAGCTCGTCCGGTTCTCAAGAATGGCCGACCAAGTATTAAAGGAATACGAGGGTCCATTTCATAATCAACAACGACAAAGTCGACCGGGAAAGTAAATGTGCCAACTTTAATGAACACGTCTTCGGCTATACCAACGGGGTAAGCGAGAGTGCGATTAGCAAGTTCAAGAGTCATCTTTGTTGGAGTAAGGTCGGGTAATGATAGTGTTTTCCAAACACTTAAAGGCATAAGATTAATACTAGCCCCGAGATCAGCTAGGGCAGTAAATTCTTCGGTTTTGTTGAAGATGCAAGGCAACACAAAACGACCAGGATCTCCAAGCTTTTCCGGAAGTTCTTTAAGAGTAACTACAGAGCAGTTTCATTTAAGCGTGTGTTGGCGAGCTCAATCAGCTTCTCCTTCTTGTTAAGCAATTACTTAAATGCTTTAACAAATTTCGGCATGTGGACAAGTGCTTCAACAAGGCCCATGTTGATGTTCATTTGGGAGAGCATCTTCACATAGCTTGACACTTGACAGTCATTCTTGGTTAGATCGTTGGTCTTGCCTAAGCGAGAAGGATATGGGATACTGGGTTTGGGTGGTGAAGGTGAAGGTGGTAAAGGTTGAGATGTTGAAGGGTTCTTCTTGGGAACATCATCATGACGAGGCGGAGACGGTAATGGTGCACTAATACTAGGTGTAGGAGGAGTAGGGATAAATGGTGGTGGAGGAGGTGTAGATGATGGGGGTGGGATCGGTGGTCCTACTATGGTGACTCCACTACGGCTAGTAATAGCACTCACATTTGCTCGCGGATTGGTGACGGTGTTTGAAGGTAGAGAACTCGAAGAAGAGGGTTGAGCGACGGGCAAGAAACTAGCAAGCATATTCTTCAAATCATTTGTTTGATTGCTGAAGGAGGATTGAATATTATCGCGAAGCTCGGATCTAAGGTCATTCCCTTGCTTGGTGATATCTCCTTTCAGATTGGTAATTTGGCTCTGCAGATTCTTGATTTGCTCACCTTGGGTTCTCATGATGGCTTCAACATCGGGGTTAATGGGTGGGGCTTGTTGAGCGGGTGGGTGATAAGGATTAGAAGCTCTTGGTGGGATTTGGTTGCTTCTATTGTAGTTGTTGGCGGGGTTTTGGTTTTGAGGAGAAAAACCGGGTGGAAGGTAATTGTTGGACCGGTAACTCAGCAAATTCCTATCCCCTTGAGGTCGAGCTTGGTAATTTTCCGGTGAATAATTACCATAAGCTGCATACACATTTTCCGGATTTCCTTGTGTAGAAGGACAATCGGTGTATGAGTGTGGACCGCCGCATGTTTCACAAGAAGGTGCAACCGCTTTAACTTGTTGTTCTTAGTTCGAAGCGAGAAGCAAGATACTTTTACTCATTTCAGTCATCATGCGGGTGAGTTCGGTCATATCGGGGTTTGCTGAAGTGGAAGAAACATTGACTCTCGGGTTGTTCCTTGAAGAAGCGGAGGAATCCCAGTTTTTATGATGAGTAGTCATGTTCTCAATAAGCTCTCTACACTCCTCGGGTCTCCTTTTCATAAATGTGCCACCGGCGGCGTCATTAATCGTATCACGATCTCGAAAAGTCAAACCGTTGTAGAAATTATCAATTAAGGTTATAGGGAGCATATTGTGGTTTGGACAACGATCAATCAAGACATTATATCTTTCCCAAGCATCAAAAATAAATTCATCGGGTTCTTGCATGAAACCGCTGATTTGATTGCGAAGGCTCGTAACCATGGATGATGGAAAGTAGCGCGACAAAAAGCGTTGAGTCATGTCATCCCAAGTATGAATTGAATTCTTCGGGAGACGATCAAACCATTTCTCGGCGTGATGTGATAAAGTATGTGGAAAGAGTTGTAGGCGAAGAACATCCATTGTGGCACCGGGCAACTTCATGCTTTGAGTGATTGTAATGAACTTGTCGAGGTGTTTGTTGGCATCATCATCAGGAAGTCCTCTAAAAGGATTTGTTTGCACTTGCTGAATCATGTGGTGCTTCAACGAAAACTCCGGAGCCGTGATTTGCATCGGCGCAATCGGTCCTCCTCGTCCAAACATGGTAGGTTGACAAAGCTCCTCCATTGTCCGAAGATCGGGCTGTGGAAGAACGTTGTTGTTATTGTTGAGGTGCGGTGGATTATTGTTGTTATTAACACCTGACATACTTAAATATTCTCGAGTCTCGGGCTCTTGATAATTAGAAGATCTAGTACGCATACACCTACAAAGACAAAAGAAAACAATACCAAACACAAAGACAATATATATACACAATAAAATCTTTTTGGATTTTTGAAAATTTTAATATTTATGGATTTTAAACAATTTTTCAATTTTTATGGGTTTTTGAATTTTTAAGCAAGAAAATAACGCTCACGAATGAACGGATCCCAAAAAGCAACGCGTCTCTCACAGAAAACCTTTAATCTTTACGAAAAGAGCCGGCAGCGGCGCCATTTAATAACTAAGATTCTAGTTAGGAAAATTGTTCGTTATAGTGGTCTAATCGAAAATACATTGTTGATCATATCTTTACTACGTGTAGACTAAGTCTTTAATAACTGGCTTTTTACACCCCGTATAGAAATTAGTTCGTTTAAGTATGTCTATTCGAATTGAAAAATGCTTTTAAGTATGACTCAATTGTTTTTGGTTAAGAAAAATATTTGTCGTTGTTGAAAAATAAAAGTGAAAAACTTAAAAGTAAATGACGTGTAAAATAAATCTAAAACTATTTTAAAATAAATGGCGAGAATTTAAAACTTTGAAAAGTAGATAACGAGAAATTAAATGACTTAAAATTAAAGCGTGACGAAAATTTTAAATAACAAAGTATTAAAATGTAAACTTAAAAATAACAAAATACAAAATAGAAAACAAACTCACCGTCGGAATACATTCTGATCAGACTACAATCAGAATGTATACAAACCTCCCAATCGAAATGTTGATCGGAAATACCTTGGTCGGAATGCTGTCACCTATTCTGATCGAAATAACCAAACAAACCCTTTGATCAGAATGTAAACTTACCTCTGATCGGAATGTGAATAACCAAACCCTGATCGAAATAATCCAACAATCACCCTGATCGGAATGATGATCGGAATTGCCAATCAGAAAGCTGTCACCTACCTCTGATCGGTATATGAATAACCAAACCCTGATCAGAATAATCCAACAATCACCCTGATCAGAATGATGATCGGAATTGCCAATCGGAAAGCTGTCACCTACCTCTGATCGGAATACAAAACTCACCCTTGATCGGAATGTTGCTAACCCTTTTCCGACCAAGCAAAGGAGTGCTGGTCGGAATATGAAACCCTTTTTCGACTGGTATGGTCGGAATACAGTAAAGAGAAACGAAAATAAGCAAGATAAATAAGCTATAAATCAAATAAGCACTAGACTTAAATCCTAAGCAAACACGTATAAGAAAAATCTAATAAGCTACAGTTTAAAGACTTTTAAAAACACAAAATGAAACACAGTTTACGAAAACAAACTTTTATATAAAAAATAACTTTTATAAAAACTTAAGAAACTTGAAGATAAACACAAATAAGCTATAAAAATCAATGATCCAAAACAATCAAAAGCATAAAAACATAATCTTTAATCAAATAAGCAACTTAAAAAGCATGTAAACAAAGATTAAAGCTTAGAAAGAAAGGTAGAATGAGAGATTAAAACAAGAAAATTAAAGAACACTTACTTGGAATTTAAATGAATTAAAGTGCAAGACAAGTATTTAAAATGACATGAATTTAAAGAGCAAGTAATTAAAAGGTGGAAGACTAATTGTCACCTTACCCAGCAAAAATGAAAATGATTTATCTAATGACTATTTATAGGGGAGGATTAAGGAGTGCTTAGGAAGCTTCCTCCCCTCTTTCCTTTCTCCTTAATTGCATGCTTAGTCCTTCTCTTCTTAATCTTTTGTTAATTGCACCATTGGTCCTTAAGCCTTTTAATCTTCTTTAATCTTGGACTTAAATGACTTTTGGCTCGGGATTTCTTTGGACTCGTCTTTTAATTCTTTAATAAATAAGACTTGAGTTCTTCGGCTTTTAGTAAACTTCTATCTTTTGACTTTTTCTTCGACAAATCTTCAGAATTGGTCTTGGACTTCCGTTCTTTTTGCAGTCTTGACTTCTTGACTTCGTCTTTCATCTTTTTCTTCAATAAAATCCCGTGAATGCCCGTGTTTTCTCCACTTTTCACCTTTTCGTCCTAAATCACAACAAAAACACAAACCACGCATAATTCCGACATAAAAGACATAAAATACACGTTTTGGCCCGGTTATTATTGTAATTAAGTGGTAAAAAGGATGGGTGTTTACACACCTATCAGTCTTCTATCAGTGCTTGAGTTCATCCTATCAACGCTTGACATCTTCCTGTCAATGCCTGATCTGTCAACGTTTGTTTTCTTCTTATCAACGCTTGTTTTCTTCTTGTCAGCGTCCAAGTGTACTGGCTACATTTTATTCCCAACAATCCTCCCCTAAACTTGATATCTACTCTAGTAATCAAGTTTTTAAATAAAAACTAAGAACTAGGAGGATCCTTACAAATCTTATCAAATTGGTAATAAACATGCCTAATCAAATCTTTGGCCACATCACTTGAATAGTCAATCTCCAGCTGTGTTGTCTTCATCTTTTCCAAAACTTCTTTGGACATGGGATACTCAGCATCTACAAGAAGATACTCAGCAAACTTTGTAGAACTCAAATAATACACACCAGCAGCTGAATACAAACACCATTGAAGTCCACTGATATC